>CM059583.1:153077000-154429000 GCA_030407085.1 Trichopria drosophilae
TCAAAGAAATTGAAAGGTGTGTGTCTAAACCCCGAAAAATCGGGTGGAATTTTTTACAAAACATTTTTTTCTCATCGAAAGAGTAGTTGCCGTCACAAAATTCCTTCACCAAACGTGGACCCAATAGTTGTAGTATTAAGGTATATTTTTTAAAATTTAAAAATTAACATGGAGATCTCAAAATGGAAAACTACAAACTTTCAAGAAAATATAGTAAAAATAATTATGTTTTAGAATGAATCAAAGAACACTCTGAATTTTTTTTAGAATATTTTGATACAATTTTGGATTTTTTGGAAATTCGAAATATCGAAATTTTGAAAAAAGTAATTTAAAAAATGTGAAAAAATTTCACAATTTCGATATTTCGAATTTCCAAAAAATCAAAATATTCTAAAAAAAATTCAGAGTGTTCTTTGACTCATTCTAAAACATTCTTAGTATGTTTTCTTGAAAGTTTGTAGTTTTCAAGAAAATAATTCGTTAAGTTTTAAAACGACATTTGTCATTGCGGTCGCCATTTTGAGATCTCCATATTAATTTTTAAATTTTTAAAAAATATATCTTAATACTACAACTATTTTCTTCACCTTTAGTGAAGGAATTTTGTGACCTAAAATACTCTTTCGATGAGAAAAAAATGTTTTGTAAAAAATTCCACCCGATTTTTCGCGTTTTTTTTATATTTAAATCGCCATATTTATTTGTTTAATTGAGATAGCTCAATTTTGACAACGCCATTGAAAAGAACGACCTCGAAAATACAGTAGGACCTCTCTTATTCTAATTAGTAAAGTTTTTCAAGATGGCGCCGACCTCTCTTATTCTAATTTTCCCCTTACCCCCACTTACTTTTTCTTGCGAGCTTGTGATTCGTGGACAATATTTTTCGTTGACTTTTCGTGTCATAGTGGGAGAAGACTTGTGGGGGAACGATTAGAATAAGAAAGGCAATTAGAATAAGAGAGGTCCTGCTGTAGTAAGACACACACCTTTCAATTTCTTTGAACTTCGATTTTCATACGAAAAAAGTGTCCTGTCAGGCGTTAATGGGTTACAGTGAATTTTGTTAAATATTTTTTAAAAGAAATACCAAAAACTCAAAAAGAACTCGTGTTTACCTCGTTTTATTAACATGGCAGCCGATATGTCGTGTCAATTTTCAACGTCCGACTCGTACTGAGGAAGCAAAAAGGCACGAAAAGCACTTAGATATTTAAATTCTCTCGAACACCATCTCGTTTGAATGTTTATCAGAAAATCATTAAAGATCATTTCACTCACATGATCGAAGGTTTCTTGTTCATGTATAAACAGTCGCATGAAGTCACGAAGCACCTATTATCACGTATCGACTACCAATTACGTCGTTGCACGAGTACGTATCTGTCTTGAGTCGGTGTTTGCTCAATTTGTCTAAATTAAAATCATTCGATAATAAAATCTTCGTTACGCAAACAATCGAGTTAGGAAAAAATAATTCAAAACACCTTGACTCTCTTCCTGCACAGAATCGTTAATGTCATTTTTATGTTCTTCCGAAACACACGGTTCATCCGTTAAAATTATAGATTCTTGTTGTTCCAATTCATTTATGCCCAGCTGTTCTTCTTCTTTAAGATCTTCTTCTTCTTCGATGTCATCGATGTTGGATAAGGTTTCGTCAATTGACTCGGCGTCTTCTTCGTTCTCGGTTATGAATGTTAGTATTTCTTCAAATGTATGTGTTGCTCTATATTCTTGGTAGCATTTGGTGGCAGTTCGCATTCGTTCCAAATAATTTGGTAATCCTGTACAAATAAAAATGTAGAGGTCAAAATTGAATTGAATCAAATTTTTTCATTTATACTTACCAGTCATTGCAACCCATGAAGTTATTGCAGAAGGTATATTAACCCCAGGATCATCGAAATATGTTAAACCGAATTCGATACCAGGTTCGTTAAAGTTATTGTACGGTTTAATAACCATGTAAGACCAGTATGAATTGACTCTGTTAAAAATGAAATATTTTAAGTATATGAAAAAATTATTGTTAAAGTTCTAGAAAACTCTTAATACCTGTGACAATCTTTTCTGGAAGGCACTGTAGGGTGTTCGGTACCTCTGCTCAAAATAACAACGACGCCAGTCTCTTTGTCGAAAATCCACTTTCTTTGATATACATAGTCTCGATTCGAAAAGAATGACTGCAATTTTAATTAATAAATATTTCAAAGAAATACAAAAATAGGATTTTAAGATAGGGTTGATTTCTTCAATAAATATAAATTTTATGGGCTCTGCTTACCACTTGAAAAAAAATTAAAAATGTCTTCTTTCTTCCTTCTTCATAAATTAAAAGACACTATCACTTTTTAAAAAATAAGACTTTATTTACAATTGAAAACAGACAATACAACATTTTTAAAAATAATAAATAGAACTTAAAACTCTTTTAAAAATATATACAAAAAAATAAAAATTAACTTTAAAAGACTCAACGTTTCGGACCTCTCGGGTCCCTTTTCAGGAGTCAATAATTAAAAACTGATGACACTTTTGGAAAATGACAGTTTTTATTTATTGACTCCTGAAGAGGGACCCGAGAGGTCCGAAACGTTGAGTTTTTTAAAGTTAATTTTTATTTTTTTGTATATATTTTTTAAAGAGTTTTAAGTTCTATTTATTATTTTAAGAAATTTTTTTTGTATGTTTTCAATTTTAAATAAAGTCTTATTTTTTAAAAAGTGATAGTGTCTTTTAATTTATGAAGAAGGAAGAAAGAAGAAATTTTTAATTTTTTTTCAAGTGGTAGGCAGAGCCCATAAAATTTATATTTATTGAAATACAAAAATGTTTATTATAATATAACTCACAGGCCAAATCATTTCCCAGTAGATGATATTGCTATAACTGTTGACAACTTCACTCGAATTTGGATCAGTATCGATGATTTTTAATTCCTTTATCGTGTCGTCCCATTCTTTTCTATATTCAGTGTCGATTTGAACTTTCAGAAAGTCAGCTGCTGTAATTTCTGGAAACGAGCCGTAAACTTTATAGGAAAAAAGTCCACCTGAATCCGGTTCCTCTCGTTTCCATATTAACATGTCTCTGCGTTCTATAAACGGCTGCCATTCTTCACCTGTAAAGTAAAGTTTTGTAATCGATGCAAATTCATAGCCGTGTAATTGTATTAAAATTATTATCAACGTACTACTGTGATTTGCAACTGGACTTTTTCCGTTACATTCGCAATATGTTATATCAGGTTGGCAAGAACCTACTATTAAACGATGATTACATTTAGAACATGTAACCGTCGTTTGTTGTAATTTGTGAATCTCTGCAATTTCATTTGTGTACCTGTTCAAAAAATTATAACTTATAAATGATGCTGGAATTAATTTCAGAAAACGTTGATTTTACTGATGATATACCTATACGCACCTGAAGAGTTCCTTATCAGGTATACGATTTTGTTCCCAATTATATACAGTGATTCCTACAGAACCAAACATTAGTTGTCTAATATTTTTTGTTGCGCTTCGCCTCCAGGACCGAACAAAGCCCCGCAATGCCATTTCGTCCCATATTCTTGTGTACAAGTGGAAAATTTGTATGGTTCTCCTTACTCTTTGAGCAGCAATAAACTCTACTTGTTTCCTACATGTGCGAAATACCTACAAGCACAATAACAATGCTTAAATAATTCATTGTTTAATTAATATGGACGATTTTCAAGAAATTGTAATATTTTTAATAATTTGGCCCATTTCCAGATTAAGTAAAAAATGTATATTTTTCCATTTTCTGGTTACATTGTATGTGTAATGTGTACGTAAAGTAAAACAACTACAACTGAATTATTTATAGAGTTATATTGGAAATTTATTTATTTATTTATTTATTTATTAAAAATATACATACACCCCTTAACATAAAAACAAAAGTAAACAATGCTTATAAAAACTGTAACATCAGGAAGACGCGTGAGTTTAGAGTTACGAATTAATGTTTAACAAAAGAAAAATTTAATCACAATATGAAATTAAACACTTCAAAAGAGGCAAGTTGGTTTTATTTATACAGACTTTGAAAAAGCATTCAATAGAATTAATCACTCGCAGTTATTAAATAAGTTTTATAATTATGGTATTACGAAAAGACAAAAAAGTAAATATTGTTGAAAATGAAATAATATAAATTTGTATGGAAGAAATAACGATTTTAATAAATAATTAATGAATATAAATAAATAAAAATAAAAATATTTTTTGCATATATGTCGAACGATATTTTGTTATGCAATGTACGTAAAATGCAAATAAAATCGGTAAAAATTACGTAAAATCGAATTTTATTACAGAGTGTAAAAAAATAATTTGAAAAAGTTTCATTATTTTAATATAAACACATAATTTATACACTAAATTGCTATATCAAACCAATGTACGTACAATATAGATTTGATGTATGTATATCTATACTTTTCTCAAATCTTTACATTTGAGTTTCGTACTTTTCTTAAATTTCGTATTTCGTTTTATTGCATGAGGTTTTTTCGGTTCCCTTTCTCTATATTTTTCTTCAGTTTCGCTATATCTCATTACTTTCTTGTACCCGGAGGCATTTTGTGACAAATTGACTTCAACTTTATGGCGGTATTGACAATTGCTGTTTATGATTATTTTATATAATAACCAGTGCTCATAAGATATTTTCTGATGGCATTATGAAAGTTCTAAATAACTTACATGTTTTCATGATATGAGCTTCACTCAAACAAATTACACTTACAAATCGTACTGACCACAATTTTTTGGCATAACCGATTCTTAAAATTTGGAGACTGTTGATGTCTTGAAAACAATCAGTGCATTTGCTTATCGCAATTAACTTTAAAATGTACATCAATGTCTTGTGAAATAGTCTCACAAATATAATGTAAATATTGAAAAACTTCTAGATTTACATAATTATGCTTAAAACCTTAAACAAAATTCAAGTCGTTCTTTACAGAGTAATTAAAGGATAAGAGTAAAACTGCATATGATAATAACTTGCCTTCCTATACATTGTTATTTCCGACCAATAACGTTTCCCCAGAAATTAGATTCTATGCTGAATAACTAATTGATTTTAAAAATTCGAAAATGACAAACTGGCGTTACTGACATTTTATTTATATTTCAGTATGCAGAACCTTGAAAATAGTTTTTATATTTATCGTTTTCATATTTACCAACAAAAATGAGTGTCTAATAACTATAGTTCTATGAGAATATGTTTCTTTCAAGTGCATATTATTCCATTTTTACACAAGATTCAAAGTATCACAGTTTTGTGAAAATCACCCATGTGCACAAAAAGTCATTAGTTTCATTATGAAATACTCTAATAATAGAATCATTCTATTTTTTCCCAATATTATATATATATAACTAGTTTTCAAGGCAGTTTGCCAACATGAAAATTTTCACATAGAAGTTAAAAATATTCATATTGTATTCGGGAAGTCGAAGCCCAAAGAAATAAATTTTTCAGGCAAAATAAATAAAAAGGTCGGCTTTGTCCTATAATTTAAAGTGTTGAAAATTTTTACTCAACTTTTCGAACAACTCGTGTTCATTTTTAAGAGGTTACTCCTACACAACACCATTTATTTATAAATAAATTTGTCATTATATCGCTTGGTTTGAACATCTGAATTGAACGTATTTTTCTCAAAACACCTTTTTTTTCAACTAGTTACAGTGATTACTCACATTTTATTCAACTGACACTGAAAATTTGAGGAATTACTCTGAACACCTATAGTTTCATTACAATCCATGATCACAATTTTTCTTTAATTATAATATTTTTGTAGCCTATTTTCATAAAAACCGAAAACTCAAAATTTGTTTCTAGCACAAATTATTGAGCTACACACTAACTGTATTAAAAAATGTTCTATGCATCACGTACAAAACAATGATCTCCATCGAGTTTTTATAAAATCCTATAATTTACATAGTATTTTTATATAAATCACCATCCGTGGTTCATACAATACTGCCATACCCTGGAAGAAAAATGGTATCTACATTTTAACGATTTTGAGATATTTATAAAAAACTGTTTTTGAGCAAATATGAATTTGTTTATTTTTAAAAATTATTTTTGATACACGCGTATTTTAATACATGCATATTTTAATTCATGACTTAATAAATCATCTAATATAATTTTGTTGCAAATTAGTTAATAACAATAGTTGAAAACAGATATGGCTAATCAGATAGCTATGACACTGTGAAAAAAAGTAACTCCCAATTTATAGACATACCACCTTTTTCCACTGTATTATTGACTTTACCGAACTTTGTATCTTTGTTAAATGTCGAGTTACATTTTTTATTGTTCAAATGCTTTGTGTACTGTACATATTACTCTAACTATAATTTTTGTCATCTTTTTAGTAACATAATTCAGGGTCTTATATAATGTAATACTAAAGGGCATAGAAGTATTGTAGTAAAATAAAATATCAGTTTTTATTATAATATTATCGGAGGATGTTAGAAAACTTTTCTCACATCGTTCCGTTCCATACACGTGTCGCTCATCCAGAATATTATTTGAAAGTAATTGTAAAACGAACTATCATTTCAATTCGAGGGTTGGAGGTTTAACGAGGAAATGGAACTCCTTACCTCATCATATCGCTAATGTAAATTCTATATCTTTTTTTTATCTATAAATGTAGGGAATTATTTTTTTCATTTTATGAGTGATACTTGTTATATTTTATATTGTTTATTTACTTTGATTATTAATCATGTTATTTTTAAGTTATATATTTTTATAATTAATTTTTAGTCATCTATCTATGTACATTGTTACTACTTAATTATGTATAATGGGGCGGTTAACGCCTGTTTCATAAATAAAAAAATAAATAAATAAAAATTAAAAAAAAAATATTAAATTAACATTTTTGTGTATACGTAATTCAATTCAATGCACTTGTCTATTTCGTAATATTTTCTTGAAGAAAATTTACCGATAAGAAAACTTACCGTTTCTCAATGTTATAAACTGTAAATAAATTCGGTGTAACAATCCGAATTTAACATTTTACCATGAGATTATTTTATTCTTCCTGTTTAATTTCAAGTTTCCAAGGAAGTAAGTATACAATATTTATAATATATTTTCTATAATAATTCACATTACGTTAACTATTTTGAGGAGTTTAAGGTATAGTTTCCTAATTAAATTTTACTTATTATTTAAAATTCTCTAGTCATAATCATTATTAACCCATTAACGCCCAAATGCACAGAAAATTTACACCGACGCTTATTTCCAGTATGAAATAAATTTAGAAAAAAATCAAACTTACCAGATTCTACCATTTTCGGGGTCGCTCTTTCGAGTGGTGAAGAGAAAATTGTAAACAATTCAAAATTTAACTATGATTTTATCATATATAATAAAAAAATTTTTTTCAGGGCGCATTTCTTACAGACATCGAGTTTTTGATATAATATCGTGCTTTGAATGAACCAAAATATATTAGAATCGTGCACTTGATACTTGTACTTAGAAACTACACTGATATATATTTAAAATTTTTTGGTGTTAAATCCAAAATGGCCACCGCAGCAACGAATTTCTATCTAAAATTGAACAATTTTTTTCTTCAAAACCATACACTTTAGCAAAAAAATTCTAAGGACAATTTTGCTTTAGAGTGAGTCAAAGAATACCCTCGAATTTTTTCGAAATGTATTGTTACAATTTCAAATTTTTCGAAAATTCGAAAAACCTAAATTTTGTAAAATATCAGTTGAAAAATCTAAAAAAATTTTAAGGCATTCTTCGACCAATTCTGAGACATTTTTGTTCTGTGGAAATTTTCTCTAAAGACTATAGTTATCAAGAAAATAAATTATTGATTTAGATATCTAGAAAAATTTAGTATTTTTTTTCTGGAAAAGTATACTATTTAGAGAAAATTTGCATAGAACAAAAATATCTTAGAATTGGTTGAAGAATGTCCTAAAATTTTTTTAGATTCGAATTTTCGAAAAATTTTAAATTGTAACAATACAATTCGAAAAAATTCGAGGGTATTCGTTGACTCATTCTAAAACAGAATTGTTCTTAGAAATTTTCCTCTAAAATGTATGATTTTAAAGAAAAAAAATTTTTTAATTTTAAATAGAAATTCGTTGCTGTGGTGGCCATTTTGGATTTAACATTGCAAAATTTAAAATATATACCAGTGTAGCTTCGAAGTACAACTATCGAGTGCACATTTCTAATATATTTTAGCTCATTCAAAGCACGATATTGTATGGAAAACTCGATATTTGTGAGAAATTCGCCTTATAAAAAACCTGTTTTTTTATTATATATGTTAAAATCATAGATAAATTTTGAATTTTATACAATTTTCTCTTCAACACTCGAAAGAGCGACCTCGAAAATGGTAGAATCTGGTAAGTTTGATTTTTTTCGAAATTTATTTCGTATTGGAAATAAGCGTTGAAATTGATGTAAATTGTTTGTGGATTTGGGCGTTAATGGGTTAATCATTAGATAAATTTACTTTAGGGACTGTAATCGACCCCTCCAAAAATGCGTTCTGAACATGGATGAGGAAAAACAATTCAATAATTTTTACATGTCATTTTAAAAAAGAGCTAATTAAAGAATTACTAAATATAATGTAAACATTATGTTTTTATGTTATATATTACATCTTCATGATCGTATTTATTATTGTAAAATATAATATGATTCAATGCAGTATAAAAAGCAAAAGATGTACATAAACGAGTTTAAATGCCATTTAAACCCGAAATTCATAATATTTACATTATATAATAGCTTCGTATACCGCTGGTAAGTTTGATTGCTCGAATGCAATGTTTACTGTTCACTGCGATCTTTTAATGAAATAGTTTTGATTTCTTTTGTTTTTTTACTATTAGAAATAGTTTTCGATTTCTCTTCTTTTTTACTATTAAAAAGATTACAGAAATCCATTTGTAATATATAGCTGTAAAAACATGTTTCTTATTTCTGATTGTATGTGCTGTACTGGCCGTACATTGTTATTAACGTCAAATTTCTATAATTATGGTTAACTATGAATTTTTGAATACACCCACGTTTAATCCGTTTCGTCCTGAAATGCCGTAAATTTTGACTTCTTTTCATCAGGTGCTTTCTTAGGGAAAAAATCACTCAATCGTTTTGGTATAACCATACCTATTGTACTTTTTCTCGAACTTTCTAAATCCGGTTTCAGATTGACCATATCTGCCGCCATTTTTTTACTATGGTGGTTTAAACATAAAAAATTGTGAATTTTGAAAAAATTTCTTCAAATAATCGTATTTTTGAACAGGAAACCGTGTTCTGAACAAGCTAAGTCTCTGTATCTGGTGGAGTAATTAGTTACACTAAAAGATAGAATGGTTATTAATTCTCCATTCAAAATGGCGGTTCACAGTCAAAATTTTATTGAAAAATTTCTGGACGATCTAAACTCAAAAGCTACTAGCTTTTTAACAAAAAATTTTGAGAATGAAAAGTTCTTAGAATTCATTGAGAAATATAGTGGATTTTTTCAGATTTTTTAAATGAAGTTTTGAGAAATTTATTTTCAAAATTTTTTTCAAAATTGTAATTTATTTATGAAAAATTCTGAACAAAATTTAGTGCATTCTCTGATAAATTCTAAGCGTTTTTTGTTGTTTGCAATTCTTTCCAAAAGTTGATAGTTTTCGAGGAAATGAATTTCAAATGTTATAGTTTAAGATTTTTCTTTTTCGAAAACTATCAACTTTTAGGAAAAAATGCATACAATAAAAAACTCTTAGAATTCATCAGAGAATGCGCTAAATTTTGTTCAGAATTTTTCGAAAAAAAATTGCAATTTTGAAAAGAATTTTGAAGAAAATTTTTCAAAAATTCATTTAAAAAATCTGAAAAAAATCCACTATATTTCTTAGCGAATTCTAAGAATTTGTTAAAACAAGCTCATAATTGTTCAGTTAGAGCGTCCAGAAATTTTTCAACAAATGTTCACTGAGGTCCGCCATTTTGAATGGTGGTGACCATCCTATCTTTTAATTATAACTATTTACTCCACCAGATACAGAGATTCAGCTTGATTCAAACACGGTTTCCTGTTAAAAAATACGATTATTTGAACAAATTTTTTCAAAATTCACGATTTTTTTATGTTTAAACCGCCATAGTAAAAAAATGGCGGCAGATATGCTCAATCTGAAACCGGATTTAGAAAATTCGAGAAAAAATACAATAGGTATGGTTATATCAAAACGATTGAGTGACTTTATGAGAAAGCACCTGATGAAAAGAAGTCAAAATTTAGGGCATTTCAGGACGAAACGGGTTAAACTAGGTTACTTTGTATTAGTATGACTTGTAATGTTACAAATGTCAATAGTTTCGTTCTTTCTATATGGAATGGATTGTAGTGCATTTATACGATGTATGTAATCTTTAATTAACGCGATATCATTCTATTCCTTAAAAACTTAATATCTAATTGTAAACCTTTTTAATATAGAATTTCGTCAATGTATCTCAACAACACCAGGGTATTCAAAATTTATTTCAATGCATCCATAAGTTTATATATATATATAGTTAAATTTAATTTTTATAAACCTTTTATTGTAATTTTTAATTGTAGACGATACATTTCTGAAAAGGGTCAACATTGTGGCCGAAACATAAATTAAATTCTTCTTCTTTGTCTAACGATCACTCAAATATCTTAAGCGGTCAAGAAATTTTCGATAATGCATCACCATAATCATTTTAATGTATCTCATTCTCTATATGTGATAATTAAAGCAAGGGGTTAGAACTTTGATCATGTTATGGAATAATTTTAACAAAATGTCAAAAGGTACCACCAATATGAATTATAAGATAATGCATGGAATAAGATTAGTATTTAAAGTATTAAATAATTATTTTTGTATCAAGGGTGTAAAATGGAGTTTTACGCCTCGACAATAGAACCCGAGAGAGGGCAAAGCAGGCTCAAGGTTCGTGAGAGTAAAAATTCTATGCTCGAGATTCAAACGTTGTTTTTTGATGCAGTAGACATAAAATATTTTACACCTCAATTTGTGGGCCTAAAATACCAATTTCACGCCTCTGTGGACGTAAAACTTATTTTAAGGCCCCCGAAGGTGTGAAATAGGTGTTTTACACCCGCAAATGAGGACGTAGAGTGACCATTTTATGCCTATTGCATCAAAAAAGTACATTTTCGATTTATATGAAAATAGACGTTAGATCAATGTTATTTTGATGATTTTAAATGCGATATTACAATACGATATTTGTGACCAATTTTTCTACATCTTTTTTACAGCATAAATCCAAGGCTTGATTTAATAAATTTTAACATCTTTTCTTAATCATGTATAAGGGTATATGCCATCGTTTTCCCTTACTGATGATTTCTGACTTTGGCATAAAGAATGAAACGTGAATTAAAAATACTTATTATTATGGTGACTGAATTAAACCAATACTATTTATTCAAAAATTTTAAAACATACAGTCGAGAAATTTACTAATTATAGTTATATGAAAATAGGATGAAAATAAATCTCATTGTATTATAAAGCTGCATTAAATTGTATTAAACGCATAATGTTGCTATCGAGTATGTTTTTCTTTTTTTTAATATTTATGTACTTTACTATAACTTTACGAACAACGCATTTAGAGTTTCTCACTTGTTGCATATACTTATTATAAAATAAAAATGTTAAAGAATAAATATTTTACTAAATTAATAATTTAATAAAAAAAATAAGTTTCTTTTTAATCGTCTAAAAATAAAATAAGTCCAATATCTGAAACCGTGTTTTTTGCTTACTGTAATATATATTTCATTATCGATAATGGTTTACCTTTACATTTCATACGGAAAATATAAAGGAAAATTTTGTAATACATTTTTAATTCATTATACTGTAATATAAAAATGTTGAATATTAATTTCTTACCTGTACACCTTGTTCTCGGAACCATAACCCTATCGAACGGCCTCGCCGGGCAAAGTTCCCGTGAGTTCTGACGTATTGAGATGAATGTACAAAACCGTCTTTCAACAGAAAAGGACGGACATTCGTATGAAATCTTTGTAAAAAAGTGTTCGATACATATCGCGAATACATGATTGATTTGTCGACGAAACTTTGTCGCCCTTCACTGATGTCCGGTCAGATTTCGTTATTACACATCATCTTCGGCGTGCTGAAAACGGAGTTAGGAGTTGCTCGATTTTATTACTTAAACTTCAGTTTTCTATAACACTTATAATGAATGATCCTTTCTGCAGATTTTTTTAATGGCACGTATGAAAAAAGAGTGACTAAAAAGTGCGGATGTTCAATTACGCGACAGTCGTCACCGGCGACATCGGTAGGAAGAAAAAACTCACGTGTTTATGTTACGTGAAACGAGTGTTCATGGTGAACGAGCCGTCGAGTACCACACGGAGATTCATCTTGATTCACGTGGATCCGTAATCCCGCGCAAGAATTCGATAATTCGGATCGGAAGTGCAGATTCGGCGAAAGAAACTGTGATATCACAAGAGATTTACTTGCATTACCGGCCGTTCTGACTCAAGGACAGTTTAATAAAAACTTAATTGCGTATTAACTCGTATTAACCCAATAGTATCTAGATTGATGAACTGTATCAAAAGAGAACAAAACTTACTTATAGATCATTAAAAATATCAATAAGAAGTTGGCAAGATATCAAAATTACTTGTTATATATTCGAAAGAAACGTGATTACGACCCCAACCTAAAATATTCGAACGTCCCGATTGAACCGAATATCCCGACATATGCGACGCAGTTTCGTAGTCTTCCAAAAGATGGCGCTTCGTTTGCTTGATCAGTGTTCAATCGGTACAATCGGTAAATTAAAAATATCTGAATAGCCTAGTTGTCACAGGGTAAATTTAATTACATGTTTCATCACCTAAAAAATAAAAGATAATAGAGACATTAATTTGAGATTTAACCGAGACCTATAAGGAATAAGTAAAATTCATCTATTTCCGATAGTTCTCGGTCATATCTCAATTAATTTCTTTAGGATTTGTTGGAAACGTCATATAGTAATTAGAATTATTAAAACTTGTTTGAAAAACCTTTAATTTTCCGTTTTTCGAGAAAATTACTACCTTATCGATATATCGGTAAGGTAGGAAACTTCACTAAAAAAGCGTAAATTACAGCTGAATTTGCGGAAATAACTGATTTTTATTTATTTCAAAAAATTTCCAGTCAGTTCTCAATCAATGCCTTTGGTATTTTCCAGGAAACCGTTTATAGTAATTATAATTGCCCTTACAGAGCCTGAATTCCGAAAATGTTATTCAGTCTTGCATTTTTAGTGAAATTTCTTACCTTGCCGACAGACCACTTTAGACCCCCCTTAAATGGTTAGAGGTTCGCCGATAGGGTAGGAATTCACACGAAACCCCGTAAATTAAACGTTTTTTAAATAATTTGTCAAAATTCCCTTTGTCGTAATTCTAATTACTATACATCGTTTTATAAACAATAGTAAAGAAAGTAATTGAGAATTGACCGACAACAACTGGAAATAAGTAAAAATTATCTATTTCTGATAGTGCACTGTCAATTCTCAATTAATGTCTTTAGTATTTTTTCTAAGACGATATATCGTAATTAGAGTCACCTTTATAAATCCTGAATTTTAAAAAATTGTTTCAACAACTTTTTAATTTGCGGTTATTAGTATAAATTCCTACTTTATCGACGGACAATGTTAGAACCCTCTGAAGGGGATTCTAAAGTCATCTGTAGATAAATTAGTAATTTACACTAAAAAGTCTAAATTAAAATTGTCTGAATAAATTTTTCAATTATCTGATTATGTAAGGATAATTCTAGTTATTACGAAAAAGAAACAAAAAAAATTAAGTGAGAATTGATCGAGTACTATCGGAAATAGATTGTTTTTACTTATTATTATTAAGAGGGTTCTAAAGTGCTCGGCAGATAAGGTCGGAATTTTCACCAAAAATCGTAAATAAAAATGACACAATTGATTTTTTAAAATTCGGACTCTGTAAGGTCAATTCTAATTACTATTCGCCAAGTTAAGTTACTCTGGTGGCGAAAAATGGAACTACTGAGATGGGTTTCACGTACAGGACACAAATAAAAATTTCATCATTGTGTACTGTATGTGAAACCCATCTCAGTAGTTCAAATTCTGGCCACCAGAGTAAATTAACATGGCGAATAGACGGTATCCTAGAAAATTCCGAAGAAATTTATGGAGAACTGACTGAAACTTTTTGGAAATAAGTGATTTTTATTTATTTCCTAAAATTCTCGGTCAGTTCTCAATTAACGTCTTTGGCATGCTCTAGGAAACTGTCGATAGTAATGACAATTGCCTTTTTACAGAGCCCGAATTTTGAAGATGTTATTCAGTCATCTTTAATTTAGGTTTTTTAGTGTAATTTTCTACTTTACCGGTGGACCACTTTAGAACCCCCTTAAATAGTTCATTTCGTTACTAAGTGCGGAAAATGCGTTCGAGTAATGATTGACTCGACAGAAGTGCTATGTCAATCGTTCTAGTGCGGAATTCGGCCGCACGTGTAACGAACGATATTTTCACTAAATGCCGCATATGCTTTGAATACTAAAATTAATGGAGCACGGTACACTATACAAATGGGGAAGTTGCAGTTTTTAGCGGGGCGGAGAAGAGAAGGGGGTTCGGAGGGGGGGGGGGCTCCGATATAAAGAATATTTCATATAATAAATAAAAAATGTAATTAAAAATATCTCTACATCCAACATTTTTTGAGGAATGACATTTTCATCTTCACTGACATTAGAATTACTCATTTTATATCATTTTCCCTAACGATACACTGCTATAAATTGTATTCGCCGTAGCTGTTTATCACTGACTGCTTTTATGCACTGATGCTTCTTTTTGTAAACAAATATATGTTATGTGGATTGAATATTATGTGTTTTACTGCAGGTTTTCTATCCTGATATTTATATGTTCAAAATAAATAATAACATTGAAGAATAAAAGGCATTATTACTACGAAAGAACACTCAGGGTAAATGTCCCAGTTTCTGCCCACCTTAAGATCGGTCCCAATTACTGGTTAGGTCTATACATTACCTTTTGTATTTACATTACGGCTAGCAATTGGGTCCAATCTTACAGTGGCCAGAAACTGGGACATTTACCTTACACCTATACCAAAATAGTATATTGTGTATCTAGGGCGGAAAGGCATGTATTACGGCGCGGGCGATACTGCAGCTGGAGTCGTAGGCAAAGACGAGGCGAGCCGAAGGCAAGCCGAGTCATGCCGTAGACGAGTGATTCAGCATCGCCCGAGCGTGTAATGCATTTCCGCACGTGGTACACACGATACTTTTTACCACACCTGTCGACAAAAATGCCACCTTACTGGCCAGCGGTAACGAGTGGCGGGCTGTAATGAGAAGAGCGGGCGGTAAAAATTGAAAAACGCCCGTGCGCATGCGTAGTTCCGTCCTCGGCCATAAATGACAACTTTCCCTTTGCTTAACCTGCACGGAAAGGTGGCAGTTTTGTGCAGGTGTTACAAAAATACATTTAAATTACGAAGTATTTCGTTAACCATAAAATTTCCCGCATACTATGTGGAAATAAAAATTGCCCGTATACTCCAAACAGTGCGGGAAACACGTATTTTCCGCACTGACTTAGGAAAATATAATTCTGCGCAGGAAAAATTAACCTTGAAAATCTTTCCATATTGTACTGTATGGTTGGAATAAACTCGGAAAATGAAGATCGAAATTTTCTAGGTTTTAATGAAATAATTAAAATACCTGTTCATAATTTTCATTGACCGACTTTTTCACATCAATTTAGGAAATATCTGCATGTTACAGTCCGTCCCACATTGACAGGGGCATCCTATTTTTCTTTATTATTTATTTAATTATTTTAACTAACTACACGAAATGTTTTAAATGTATTATAGAAATTAATTAACGAATATTCGTAAAAGCTTGATAAGCATTACATTATTACTTCTTATCGTATATGTTGACAGTTTTAGTGAAAAAGTGATGTCCCATATTAATAGGGGCACTTAAAAAAAATTGTTTTGTTTTCTAAAATAAATTGATTTATTCTCGGAAACAAAATACATTTACAAATTATTAATAATAAATAACATAACCGTCGTTTTTTAAGACATAGATTCATTACAGTATATATAGTGCGTAAAAGTTCATTGTTCGCAACCCTTCACATTCGCAGAATAAACATTTACGCGCATGTTTCATACGATATTTTATGTCACTCGAGTGCGTAAAATGCGACCGAAAAATGTCAAAAGCGTGTAAAATAGCATTTTACGCATCGAATGGCATAAAAATGTTTAAGATATAGAGCCCTTATTATATTACATCAGTTGACTTGACCGTGCAGAGCGTTAAAGTCAAATGCATTGATATATTCTTCCAGCACTTTCTGAAAACCTTGGCTATTCATTTTATGGGTAACAAAAACGGGTGTGGGTCGAAAAACGATAGTCGAAAAGCCGACAGTCAAAAAGGCGACACATAAAAAAATAGACACATCGACTAGTGGACAGTCAATTTCTTAAGTTTCGGTTTTTTTATTGTCGATTTTTTCGATTGTCGTTTTTTTTAGCTGTCGGCTGTTTAATTTGTCGGTTTTTCGACCCGCATCCGCAAAATACGAACCTAGTTTTGCAGTACCATTGTAAGCAGCATCTTAAATAACGGCTACGCTATATAGCGTAGTATGGAGGAAAAATGCAGTTCTTTTCCAAGATCACACCAATACTTGTGTATTTCATCCAGATCAACTAAATTAAATTTGTTTTGAGCAGACCAGATAATCAGTACAACCAAGGCATGGAATGAATTTCATCAAGAATTTAGCAAATTAATCATTCAGAATGAAACAATAAATATATTTATTTTACCTATCTTCGACCATTCATGTAACCAGTGTTTATTCTCTTTTTCAAAAGTGTAGCATGCCTACACGTGATGGGGCTTTAGTTTAGGCCCTTTTTGCATTTTTTAATAAATTAAATGTGGTCATTCTCTCAAAACCCGGGGTATTATAAATATTACTTTTGCTAATAAAGACTAAAAAACTACTAATGAGTAACAACTAGCAATTCTTTAGTCAAATTTAACTACCTTATTTTTTGTATATACTAACTCGAAATTAGTAACATAACAATCGATTTAGCCGCTTTTAATCTTTAGTGATAAAAATCATAACTAATGCAATTAGTCACCTGTGGTTTCGTTGGCGGTGGCATTAAGAAATTATGTAACATGTAAAGAATATCAGCAATTAATAATTCGATTTCCTTGATGATAAAAGTTTAACGAAACGTAAGTGCCCCTATATTAATACGGTACACTGCTTTTTTCATTAAAACTATAAAAATATACGAATTTAATCATATTAGGCTTACTAAACTTCTGCAAACATTAGTTAATTTAATTATATTAAAGTGTACTTAAACAGCATCACTTATTGTTAGTTTGTTAAAATAATAAAGACAATGATAACAAAAATGAGGTGCCCCTATCAATGTGGAACGGGCTGTGCATATGATAAGTATATTTTTGTAAGTTGAAACTTATAAACCTTATTTAACAGAATTTCAGTTGATCCTTTTGTTGAGTTAAAAAAATCTAAAATCCAATTTTGTCGTACACTACGCCGCGACCGGCTACACCTCTTAAAATATTTATGTGATATTGCCCGCAACATTGTTTGAACCTATACGACAATGTGTGTAACAAAACTTTGAATATATTCAGCATGGACGTGACCAACAAAATAAGATGAATGAAGATAACCTCAACTTGATTAAAATCAATGATCGAATATATGAATCGGTCCATGCAAAAAGGGCACTAAGTCCATATAGATAGTTGTTGAGAAAACGCAAAAAACTGATTTACTTTTCTTGCAGAATGAAAAATAAAAATATTATTTAATAGAAATGTTGATTTTATGCACTTACAATAGTACAAATAGCGTTCTATGCTTAAAGTTAAAGAGGATTTTTAATAATTATAAAAAATATCAGTGGACTTAGGTCCCTTTTTGCGTGAATCACGAGTAACATGAAAGAAAAAAGTAATAATTTTGTAGCACAGCTAACTAATTTATTTGCAAAAGTATAATACAATGTAAAATTACATTTTGCAGTTTATTAAGAACTAAATTCATTATCTTTTTCATCAGTAACAGTAGGCCATTCGATCAGGGAAATGTAGAAACCTAGATATTTATCTGGTATATATTGTTGTAATTTTAACCGACGGTTGTTAATTAACAGATGTTAAATTATAACAATTCCGAAAGATTATTGTTATTTGTAAATACAGTGAGTATGTGTGTAATAATCAGTAAACAAATCTCTCTTAATACGAATAAGTTTAAATTATTCATATTTAATATTTCAATACTAAACATTGTGGTAACATGATTTTCATATATGTTAACATAACTATATTTACCAATATGGATAGTATACAAAACTGGTACAGTATTTGTTGTTCACCAGTGTAGTTGTAACTATTACAACTACAACGCGTATCCTACAATATATCTTACATGACAATTTATAGTGGTAAAATATATACGACATGTATTTATTGGCATATATTTTACCGCAACAAGTAGTATTAAATACTATCTTTTACTACATTTTTTTCTCAGTGTAAATAATACTCGATATAAAAAAATGTCACTTCCAATTTATGCAAAAAGGGACCTAAGTCCTGGACTTAGGGCCCTTTTTGCATAAATCTGACATCAGGAAATGACGATTAATAATTTTAATAAGTGCCAAATGAAAGACCGGAGCCTCAAAAGTTAGAATTTATTATTATCTCAATTTACCGAAAAATGGACTTAGTACCCTTTTTGCATGGACCGATTCATATGTTATAAGTATTTTCGAAACCCAACAAAGTAAATTGTATAAAACGTATTCTTTTCTAATAAATTATACCAATCAAGTGACATATACGCACAGACGAAAGACGAACAAGTTCGACTGCAATACGCATTTTTTTAATGACATGATATCGTATACAATCTCATTCTTCATATGAATTCTGATAAGGACTATATTACAGTTCACGGATTTACATCTAATCGCATAATGTCGACTGGGAATTTATATCAATACGTTGAAGTAAAGAAACGAAACAGGAAATACCGATTTTGAAAACGTTGCGCGTCCAAAAGTGTACCCAAGCAGCAGAGAAGCTTTTTCGACCAAGCCAAAGTCAGAATTCCCTAATTAGGTCAAATTTACCACATTTCGACCATAAAATTGTCTTATAAGTCAGATATGCTTTCGAGATTCGGATGCAGGTCGAAAATTACTGAAATATAACCTTAAAAATGCCTTTAAAATCCTGTGACTTCAAAGTCGTATATTTATATTTGTTAAGTGGATTTATATTTTGACTATTTGTTAAGCTTAACATATTCCATATCTTAATTTCACAATTAATATCCGACTAATTGTATAGGGTTCAAATCCTAAGGAGGGCAATCATTTTTATTCGGGAGGGCGTTATATTTGAGAAGTTTTGACACTTTATTACATGTATGTAACTGCATTTCGTGTGATATCACAATTGCGAGCGCCTCAGTGGTTAAAGCGTTGGCGTAGTAAGCAATAGACTCGAGTTGAATTCTCCGTCGGCGCGTTTTTTCTAGTTCCAGGTTTTATAATTTATTTGCGAACGTTAAAATATACAGGGTGATCCAAAAGTCCCGGAACAGCAAAATATCTCAGCGGGAGTGCATTTTCGAGGAAAATGTTTCAGACAAAAGTTTCAGGATTTTTCCCTGGCTATTTAATGGCGATATTGAATTTGACCTTGAACATGACCTTGAAGGTTATTTCAAGGTCAAGTTAATTTTTTTAAATGGGAACCCCTATTTTTTTTCACGGATTCGGAAAGAGCGGGAAATTTTACGTCCGAATATGCTATGGCCGTTTTTTTCGGCAAGGTCATTTCAAGGTGAAACTTAAAACTCCCGTGACGGCGAAATATCTCAGAGGGTGTGCATTTCCTTGGAAATTGTTTCAGACAAAAGTTTAAGGATTTTTCCCGGGCTATTTAATGGTAGCACAGAATTTGACCTTGAACATAACCTTCAAGGTTATTTCAAGGTCAAGTTTTTTTTTTTTTTAATGGAAACTGCTATTTTTTTTCACGGATTCGGAAAGAGCACAAAATTTTACGTCCGAATATACTATGGCCGTTTTTTTCGGCAAGGTCATTTCAAGGCCAAACTTAAAACTCCCGGAACAGCGAATTAACTCAGCAAGAGGTCATTTTCGGGTAAAATGTTTCAGACAAAAGTTTCAGGATTTTTTCCGGGATATTTAATGCTAGCATAAAATTTGACCTTGAAAATTACCTTGAAGATTATTCTCAGGTCAAGATTATTTTTTTTTTAATTGGAACCCCGTTTCATTTTCTTAACGAAGTTATGAGGATCTTCCGGTATTGAGAGTGGTTAAATTCATTTTGTTCAGTCGATGCTATTACTGGACGATCTGGTCTAGGGAGATCCTTTACAGTGCCGTAAACTTCGAAACAATTTATTGTTCTGCCAAAAGTCGATTTAGGAATCAGTTCCTGTCCCTCGCTTGTCCTCTAACTTTGTAAATAGAATAATAAACTGTTTAAAAAAAGTGTATACATACATCTTACGCAACACTTGTGCAAAGTGAACTTGGGCGCGCGAACAGCGACAGAGAGCACGAGTCACCAGCGAAGTAAATAAACAACATACATTCACATTGAATTTATACATACGTGTACCGTCTTATAAGGTTACATTTTGGTCTTAACTTTATCGTTTTGTGAGATACATGGATTTCCTATCTAAACGCCTTTCCTATCTAAACGTATTAAGCATCATTTCAGTAACAAAATACATACGTATATTTCGTACAAAGAGCAATGGCTGCGCTAAGTGAACGAGAAAGAATAACCATTCTCATGATGAGAGGCTGGGGTGATAACCAGCGATCTTTAGAGAATGTGCGAACCTTATTTAACGCATCATTTAGAGAGGGACGAGAACCGATTTCTAAATCTACTGTTAGCAAAACAATAAATCGTTTTGAAGTTCACGGTACTGTGAAGGATCTCCCAAGAGCAGGTCGTCCAGTAACAGCATCAACTGAAGAAAATGAGTTGAATGTCGCGCTGTCAATAACGGAAGATCCTCATACTTCCATCAGGAAAGTTAAACAGCAGCACGACTTATGTTACGGTACAGTACAACGGATCTTAACTAAAAACTTAAAATTTCACCCATACAAAGTTAGACTCGTACAACAATTGAATGAAGACGATCCTGATAGACGCCTACAGTTTGCGGAATTAATGATGAATCGAATAGATGCTGATGCCGGTTTCTTGAATCGCATCGTATTTTCTGATGAAGCTACATTCTTCTTAAATGGGGCAATCAATAGACATAACATGTCTTATTGGAGTGAAACCAATCCTAATTGGATGGTCGATAGTCGTTCTACTCAATATCCTGAAAAAGTAAACGTATGGGCAGGTATTATAAACAATGCGGTAGTTGGGCCCTTCTTCATCGAGGGTACCCTTACTGGTCAAAAATACCACGATATGTTGAGGGACGACATCATCCCTGCTATTCAGGTTATTGTAGGCGAGGATTTCGATCAGACTTGGTTTCAGCAAGATGGTGCAGCACCCCATTATGCAACAGATGTTCGCAATTATTTGAGTGATGTATTCGCAGAACGGTGGATAGGTCGAAGGGGTGTAATAGAATGGCCACCAAGATCTCCGGATCTTACGCCCCTTGACTATTTTCTATGGGGTTATCTCAAAGATAGAGTGTATCGAACGAAACCGGTGAATATTGAGGAAGTAAAACAACGAATACGGGATGAGATCGCGGCTATAGAACCAGATATGATTAAAAAAGTCGTATCGACTTTTTATAATCGCTTGGGATATTGCCAAGAAGTTCATGGCAATCACTTTGAGCATAAGCTTTAGTAAGATACATAATTTCATCAAAATCTTAGTATACCCATCTTGCCTTAACTGTCTGGGGACACCCACACACACACACACACACGCACACGCACACGCACACGCACACGCACACGCACAGGTGACGGCGAGGGGAACCACCTGAACAAAGCACCCTGAAGAGGTGTAAACCCGACCGTGCTACCTCCACGCGGTACATCTTGGGTAATGCTAAAGCCGGCGGTAGCATTGGAAACAATGTAAAAATGTTACCCATACATACGGTATTTATAAACGTATCGGATGTAAAAAAAAAATGTATATTTTTATCCGGGAACAATGATAATGCATTGCACTCTGGAAACTCTGGAAATAAATAAATAGTTTAGAAAATTCTGAAACTCATTCAATTCATATATTAGTTAAATATATTATGTAATTTGTTAGTTTCATTAAGAAGTGGGGTGTAAATTATGAACTATTTCATAAAAGTTACAAAATATTTAGTAGGTTTAATTCGCTTATAATAAAAAATATATATTTCTATTATTATTCCATGGACGACTTTGTGTCTTTATGTAAGAGCATGAGTGAGAAAGAGAGGGAGACAGAAAGAAAGAAGGTATTAGCGATAAGAATTCTATATATTTATTGTCTATATTACATAGTATTTCACGACAGCTGAAAGGTATACGCATACAAGTAAGTATATCGCTATGCTGTATGCGGAATCCACGAATATACAATCGCTTGCGAATTTCCATCTAGTGGTGGCTAACAGTAACAATTACCCCAAAAAATTTGAATGCATATAAATAGATATGAGTAATTCCGTGATAACTTTGATAATTACAGAATTGTATTTAAATCTAATGAATTCAATGTCACTTTTAAACAACAAAAATTGTTTACATGCAGCGAACGCAAGAAAATATCACAAATCTTTTGGTTGGTGGAGAATATTAGTTTTACTCGAAATAAACGACGTTATTTTTCATCGAGGAAACAATTACTTGATTTCGTTTTTAAGCAGCAGCTCGCTCTGTATAACCGACGGTATGTAACTTCGCGACGGATTCATTGCAATGAATATACAAAAATATACGTACAGAAATGTAGTAGAACATAAGAATAGATTTTTAACAGCAATTTTCATGTTAAAAATCGAAGAAAAACACTAATTTTTCATGATATTTCTCGATTTTCACCATGAAAATTGCATTTACGCCAAGATTCACTATGATATTCGAATTCAGCCCATCAAAATACGTAAAAAAACATGGGTTTAATAAAAATTCCCGGCGACACCTTTTCGGAATTATACCCTACTACTTTAATAAACAAAAATTTTTCAACGGAATGTTATCATTTTGAAATAGTAGTTTTCGATACAAGGGCGTATGCGTAAAGAACTTTACACACACATGCGAAATATTGTTTACGTACGGTTTTTTCGTGCGTAAAGTATAATCGAGTGCGTAAAGTTTACTTTACGCACAAGTTTACTTTACGCACCGAAAAGACGTACATAAAATATTTTTTAATTTTTCACTCAATGCGACCCTTGGATTTTTTTCAAACCATTGATAACAAAATAATTCGCGCACGGAGTAACTATAAAAACGGATATGGCGCGCGGTGTAGCCGGTTTGCGTTAATTGCAGATATATTAGTGATGGACTACTCACGCTTCATAAATGAATATTTTTTTACACAAAATGAGACTTTTTTTCTCTTTCAAAATCTTGCAAAACAAGATTAACGTCAAATAAAGATTGATTGCGTTATGCGGTTTTAACCACTTGGTGTCGTAGGTGCCGAAGCAATGGTTTGTCGTGTTTTTTAATAGTTTCTAGAAAGTGAAATGTCGACTTTAAAATAATCGTAAATGGTCAGATATAAAAATGATAGAGTGAACTATTACGGCATTATCATTATCCGCTGTGTACCAAGGAAAGCACATCGGATTTTGCACATCGTTTGACCATGAAAAGGGTGATTGTATATAAATTTATATATAATTATATATAATTGTATATAATCCATTTTTTCCCGGGTTATCCCCAGTCAAAAGTTTTATCTTCGATCGATAATATAATATCGATCACCAAAACTACATTCGTTTCTACGGCGAACATATATCAAGGCCAATTTGCCGCGGGTACACAGAAAACGCGAGTTCCATTTCGTTGGCGAATAACGCAAAAGGCTGTCGCGCCACATAGCGCCTTCTTTGGTGAGTAATTCATATATCAAAACCGTCGCGCTACGTAGCGGCTGTTTGGTAAGTGATTTATATAACAAAATCCCACAAATTACTATTAGCGCTTGTATGATTTTAGCATGTCTAAAGTTAAGGAACGACGTAGTTTTGGTGACCAATGTTGTAACCCTTTTGAAAGTGAAAAATACATAAAAATCTCTCTCGAAAAAGAAATATGTGTATCTACCACTTGATGTGTAATGCGGTTCGTCAATGGGCTTTATAACTAGGTGAAAGAAAAACCAGAAATCGCAGTCTTTTTTCTGTTCTAAAGATAGCCATGCTCGTTGTAGAGAAAAATTAACACCTCGTTTCACAACTAAAAAGGTCATTCCCGGTATTTAAAAGTTTCATTCAGTTGTACCCTCAGGATCAACTTTAATTTTAAAAAGGTACTCAACGGCGTTACAATATCATGTCTACCGTAAGAGAAAGAATGTTTAAGAAAAAATAACAATGCTAACCTTCAAAGGCATGTGAGCATACGCGCACACATGCGCACATATGCTCACACGCACACACGCGCACACATATTCTATATTTTTTAAAGTGATAACATTCTGTGGAAACATTTTTTTTTAGCAAAGTGGTATTTTTTATCGAAAACATCCAGAAAAATGCTTTAAAAAACAATATCCATAAATTCAAATTGGATAATTTTGGTAGAAGTTATAATTATTTGAAAATGAGCATAACAAAAAAATGGGGAAAAATCAAGCGCCTGAATCTAGGCAACCCTTTGCTTTAGTCATATGAATTTTACAGGATTTAAAGTGGTTCACTAATGCTACAATTTGCTGAAGTTTTAAAAAAATGGGAGACACAAAAATTATAGGCGGATTCATTTTCCAATTTTGCCCTATATTTGACATAAAACATAACTAATGAAAGAAAATATTTTATAAATATTACTAACTCAATATAATATCAAGATTGGTAGTAAGTTTTCCAGTGTCAGCTAATCATTTCTTTAATTCATACATCTATGCGGTCTATTTAATGAATACGTCGTTCGACAATTTATATTTAGTTAAAATACCTAAATATTTATTTGCAAACAGGCAAGATATATAATTAGTTGGTGTTGCCAAGTGATTCTTTGGCAGAGGCAACACTTTATGTTAAGCCAACGAAGTCCATTTCGTTCCACCAATTATATAGCAAACTTTCATCAGTACGATGAAACGCAAAGAATTCCAAATACGTAATATTCTGAACTAAATATTTAGTGTAAGTGTTAGAACCGTGTATTTATATATGCTTAATCATATATTATCAGATTTAACATTTAATACTGACTAAACCGATTAGTGGACAGTATCATTGCAATTTTGCCAGCTCAACTGCATTGTTGTTGCGTTAACAATATTTAGTTATCTCAACAAAATCTGGAATGAACTAAATGCATTTAGCAGTGCCAATTAATTTTTTTTCAGCTTACTGTATAGGGTGGCTGTGTTCGATACGATACTTTTGCGTCACCAGACGGCGAGTGTTCGATACATCAGTTTTTCTAGTAATTCCGTCAAATCGTCTGCCCGAAGTTCAGTTCAAAATGCCCGTACTCACAGTACCATATAGCGAATTTTGACAAGGATTCTAATCTCACTTTTTTCGTAAGAGTGAAAAATATAACTGAACCCATAAAAGTCAAAATTTCACTTTTACAATTTTAGAGTGAATATTTAACCTAATTATATTAAACCATCAAAACATATATGACGTCGACTAAGAGGATGATGCTTGTCTTTGCTAACAAAAATTATTGGGAACTATTATTTGATACTTCGACCTAGACCATTTAGATTTGCACAAAGTATTGAATTTGGTGAATTCGAACAAAAAATTACACTAGTTTGTTATCAAATGTCAACGTTGCAGACGTATATTATATAACAAATGTTCACCATTAGATTTTATATAAATGACAAAGGTCAGTTTAGGGTCCATTGGGCCCAGTGTATCAGTTAAAGGTTAAATTAAAAATTTGTTACTTATTTATAAAATCTTTTATATACTTATTACAATACTTTAGTCCATGAAAAAAGAGAAAGCATTTCGAGAAAATAAGAAAAAACTGCTTCGAAAAAAAACAATGAAAATCATTAAATTGTAATAGTGAGGACTACTTTCTTGACAAAAACGAAAACACGTCGATGAATAATGCAAATCAAGGTCTTATAATATTAAGGATATTGAAGTTTAAGAAATTAACTTGGAAGGGTTTGATGAAAATGTTGGATTTTTCTTATGGACTTGGCACTTTTTGAAGTCCATTTCTCTAGAAATAAATTAATATAAAAAAATATGCAATAAAGAAATGTGATTTATAAAAAAAAATGAACAACATTAATTACTTTACAGTTTTTTATTTAATTCAAAGAAATAAATAAAAATTGTTTAAAATTCTACACTCTGGATCAGCTGGCGCAAAAAACTGGTTTTTGAGATTTTAACAAATTTCGGAGTATTATTGGACAGTCTTGTAAATCGATAAAAGAAAAATGAAAATTATTGCTGGAAAACGTGTATTTGTTAATGAAACCGAAAGAATGTCTATATTCTAATGAATAAAATAAAGTAAGGCATGTGAAAATGTTCCGGTTTGCTCCGACACAACTCAATTGAACACCTCGCTCATAAGCGATACAATGGGCTTTGTTTCGGCGATTTTCGTTCCCTGGCATATTTTTCATGCAAATTATGCAGAAATCAGTATTTTCCTCAGCATCAGGGTCCAAATCGCAGAAGTGCCCAATAATACCCCGAACGCTAATTTTTACAAAATGTCGGTGTCTAAGTAACACAATGCAAATTTCATCAAAACCTCTTATATGTGTCAAAAGCTTATAGTTCCAAGAATATTATAAATATATTTACCTGACTTGGTTCTTCGAAAAATTTTGTAAAAATGACCAAAACACTAAATGAAAAAAATACTTTACAAACATCAAAATTTGGTTTTATATGATAGCGAGGTAACAATGCGTCAAAATAAGTCAAGTGCTTAATATAAAATGAGATTATGATAAGACGAGTCAATGTTAGTTGATGGAGACTTAAAGCGTTACAAACGGGAAAAATATCGCGATGTCCAACAATACCCCGTATCCAATAAAACCCCGACCTCCCCTACGTTTATATGGTTATCTCAGTTTTTTATTTTTTTTTGGACTTGTCAGGTTTTGCACCCCGACGCCTCAATTAGTTAATGACTTGGTAAATGTAATGACTTGGCAGGTTTTGAAATGGTAATTTTTTGGACTTGGCAAATTTTTTATTTGCGGCGCAAATTAACCCCTGCCTCGAACTTCTTTTAACACTTGAACATATAGAAAACGTAAAATATAATGCAAATTTGTGTTTATATTAATTTTTTATTTGTTTGGACTTGGCTGGTATTGCACCCCAACTCCTCAATTTTAATGTTTAGCCTAATGGCATTTATATACAAGAAACATGATTAATGTTTGTTTTTTTAATCTTATTTTATTGTCCTAGTCATTTTGCGGCCTCATTCTCCGTAATGTGGGTGATTAGCGCTCTTGCTATTGTATCAGAGTACATCTAAAGGTAGTCGGGAACGTAATTTTTCAGTTTCCTACTAAGTATCTTATAATTTCAATTATTATTTAATTTATGTAAAAATATATAACCAACTTAAAGTATAAATGTGAAGAAATGCTCGATACTTACACATTTATTGTATAGCTGAAATCTTGGAACGGCAAAACGTCTATTAGCCATCTGGACAAGATTTGATAGCAACTGAGAATCATTAAAATCAAACTTTATACTTATTCCCAATCGTACGTTCCTTCGAGCATCTAAAACTGATTTGGTACTCGTCAATTCTTCGTACAATATTTTACAAATGACTTGTTGGACATAAATGTATAGTATTAACCACTTGAGCTTCAAGACGTTCCAAATGGCGTGGCGCGCATTGCCAATTGGAACACCTCGACAGTCAAATGGTTATCCACAAGTATACAATATTTTTATACAAAAGATTAACAAATTACGTCCATTTTTGCTCATTTTAAGTATTTGTGGATGTTGTGATCGAAATCGACCCATTTTAGAAAATATTTCATAAATAAAATATTGTTCTAAGCATGTTCAAAAAAATTTTACAGTTTACCAAAATCTACAAATTTTTTATTGTATAACACATTTTCGTAATTATGTATACAGGTTCATCGAAAAGTATCGGACCCCCCTAATATCTTCAGTTAGAATGCACTTAGGAGAAAATGTCCAATAGCAAAGTTGTATGGTTTCAAGCGGGGAGTAAGATGATGACCTTGACTTTGACCTTGACCATGTCCTTCAAGGTCATTTCAAGGTCAATCTTATTTTTTTAAATAGAACCCCCTACATTTTATTGCATATTCTTATAGCTTATCTCGAGAGCTTTCCAAAACACTATAATAAAATATTTTTTTATTAAGTACTTTTTGAGTTATAAAGGTTTGAAGTTAACAATTTTTTGACACAAAATATAGAATATCTTGTAAAATATTATTTACTTTTCAGTAATCGTAACCTTAATACTTTTGTGCGCGGAATAACTGGTCGGACTCGCACACCACTTAACAAATTGTTAACTTCAAACCTTTATAACTCAAAAAGTAATTAATAAAAAAATATTTTATTATAGTGTTTTGGAAAGCTCTCGAGATAAGCTATAAGAATATGCAATAAAATGTAGGAGGTTCTATTTAAAAAAAATAAGATTGACCTTGAAATGACCTTGAAGGACATGGTCAAGGTCAAAGTCAAGGTCATCATCAAGGTCATCATCATCTTACTCCCCGCTTGAAACCATACAACTTTGCTATTGGACATTTTCTCCTAAGTGCATTCTAACTGAAGATATTAGGGGGGTCCGATACTTTTCGATGACCCTGTATATATTTCGTATTAAAATTAAATTGTTGTATTAAAAGTTACCGTGAAATTGGTTAAGTCGGCGTTTTCGTTACTGAACTCTTGAAATACTGGCTTTAATAAGTATTTAATAGTAGTTTTTGATAAAAGGGGGCGTAACATTTTTTTTCCATGAATGTGAGAGTTGCTAGCCGAGCTGAAAGCGAGGTCCGCATTCACATTGGTACAAAAAACATTTTCGCACATGCGTTGAACAATATATTTTGATGCAGTAATCAATTTACTCCTACTGCAGCAAAAAACAATGTTTGAATCTCAGGCGTAGAATTTTCATCCCCACGAACCTCGAGCCGGCTTCGCCGTCTCTGGATTCTATTGTCGAAGCGTAAAACTCCATTTTACGCCCTTGATACAAAATATAACTATTATGTTGCAAGAGTGTGTAAAATGCTGCCAAAAAAGTAAAAAAATTGGTAAAATAGTCGAACACTGTAATATAAAGTACCATAGAAAATAATACAACCAGACCATTCTTATCTACTATAGAACATATCAATAGTTTTCTATGGTGGAGTGTAGCGTGCTACAAAAATGTCAAAATCAAATATTTCTTGACGTGCACATACGAAACTTCAATTTTGACAAAAATAAAAAATAAATACCTTATTTGTATTCGTCGTTTGAACTTTTAACAATCATTATAAGTAATGCATAAAATATAAAATCTGTATAGTGACTATCACAGGGTTGTATATACACACGTGTCCAGTATAATACATACCCTATAACGCATATAACAATTTTAAAAAGTGATAAAACTTGTGCAAATTATTAACGTGGTTTTCAACAAAATAAGTATTTTGTTTTCATAAACTTTAAAGTATGCACATAAATGTATACAAAATTCAGAACTGTATACAAATATTTTGTATTTTCTGCATTACCTATAAAACTACAAGTCCATGTCAAGTCAAAAATGTCGATAATATAAGAGCTTCACATTAAATAAAAAATACTGTATTGTGATTATTATTTTGCAGTCACAAAGTACCGTAAGGGGGGGGGGGGGGGGTACGCAATTATATCCTAAAATTGCATAACCAATAATTTACTATAAAATATGAATGACTCGTCTAACTTCTGAAATAACGTAAGTTTTAAATATGGAATTTTTAAAATGACAATGTTTAGATAGACGGTAAAAATCCTTCCTATACTCGTGTCTGCTTCCATATGTCATAACAATATTTATTCTTATACCCAGAAGGGAACCATGTGGTCTTTTGTCAATTCAATACCTTATAATCCGAATCAACGTTTGTTTACACTTTTTTCGAAAGCTGTTTATTAATGAAAATTATTACATATTAATAATTATCCTGTTAATGTAATTATATGTTTCGTAATCCATCGAAAAATTATAATAAAATATAACGTAAACACGAATTGTGCTAACAAATAAAAATGCTAAGAAAACAAAAACACTGCGACATTACACAAGATTTTGTTACAACTTTATAAGAATTGTTGTAATTTTACAATTTTCCATTTTAATGTTACATGTGGTGTACGTTTTCAATAGCTATATCTTACAGAGTACACATTTTTATTCCTATACAAATACAGATAAAACTAGTCGTCGTTGAATATATGTTTAGAAACTTTATTTCTGTGACAATATTTATGTAACGAACTCTTCTATTTACTTATTAGTTCATTATCTGGAAGGGGGTTACATTCAGTGAGTTTTTACAGAAACATACAAATACCGAAAAGTTTTTTTCATGCCCCGTTTTTATGAATCTTCCTTGAACGACTTTTTAAATTTTATTTCAATATATGTTTGGAAAATGTAGCAAATGGCACGAAATTTTCCCAAGAATTCTAAGAACACTCATATATTCCGAAAAAATATACAATTAGTGACTTTTAAGAAGTAAGCTTTATAAACATCAAGTGCAGACACATTGTCGCGTGTCGTTAAATTTTTGCAGACGTCATCCGGAGTTGATCATTATGTTTAAGAACACATTTTAATACTAAGAGCTAAGGTAGGGTCCTCCGTCTTGACCATGTTAAGGCCATATATACCCCTTCCGGACTTTCCCTCTGAAGTGCCGATGACTCACCGTTATTCCCTACCTAATCTCTATACAGAAAATCTGTTTTGGGCGAATTCCTACCTGGCATTGTAAATTCTATAACATCCTAAATTTGCACGCCTGGAAAATGCAAAATAGATTTCATCTTCCAACCTGTTTACAATAAAGGTGCGATATTTTTTCAACGACTTCTAACAAAAAAAACCGGCGACAGCATTCTCTTTCCGTCGATCTTTTTTATTATAAATTTGCAAAAATTACTGATGTGTAATTATATATCCAAAAATTAAACAAACATATATACAAATCAAATTTTTCTTTTTCGAAGTGAAATATTTAAATTTTTCTAAGAAGATCCAATTAATTTATCGCTATGCACCAAAATTCGCGAGATATTGTAGGAAAACAATGCGCTCATTGTTTCATAACAAATAAGACACTGAGTACCTACCAAGTCATAACAAAGACATTTCAAAACAATTACAAAACATTGTTGTTTTTCATTGAAGTAACTAGAATTAATCAATTATATAATGTTATTGAATTAAGTGAATAGTACAAATATTCACACATTAGAAAATCAAGATCTCATCACAAACCGATACACTAATTGCAAAAATTAAGTGGACAGCTACTGATGCTTCACAGATATACTCAGTGCCTCATATCTTACTAAAAGTTAACGTATTCTTATTTCGAAGTTAAAAATACACTCTATGAGAAAGTTTCAAGTCGTTTTTTTTAATAAGTTACTTAACATCAGACTACATTAAAAATCGGTAACTTGTCATGTAAACCGAAAATATTTAGATTTTGAATGGTTCTCGTATTTCTCGAAACTTTCCCTAATTTCCAAGACAATTATTTGTATAGATTTTTTTAAACTGATTGAGTTAAAGAAACTTGTACAAACAGGTCAGGAATTACATTTGACTAAATTATTTGCTGAAAAAATAATAATAAAATTAAGCAAATTATAATTAACAATAGTTATTTCATTTTCTTCATAAATTTTATAAAAAAGAATATACTGATGATTTTCATTGTTTGCTTATGGTATTTTAGTATATGCGGGTTCAAAAACTTTCTTATTTGACTATAATAATAAATAAATTTATAAACCTTTAAAAATTGATAATATATCGTATGTACATAACATTTAAGAACCATTCTTCGGACAGAAAGCTAATTTTATACTTAATCGTTATATATAAACTTACAATGAGGAATTTGAGAATAGAAATTTATAGTGATTACACAAACTGTCATTAGATTGCTATTATTCATAAATATAACATTAATTAGCGGAATGATTTGAGTCTGAAAACGCTTATTTCAGGGCATTTTTTATTCAACGGTTTCATATTTCGAGATAAACATGTTGTTCAGTGCAAATACGAAAATATGCTCTATAATGAAAATGAACTAAATTTTCATTATTTAAGTATTGTTTGTAAAATTTTTCAGATAATATGTATGTGATCATGTTTAAAAGTGACTATTCGTCATCTGATAAAACGAAAAAAATGAAGTTAAAATCTCATTAACGCAGCTATTTTTCAAGCTTTCATTAAGATATCGTTAAAAATTATCTTTCCAATTATTAGAATGCGCTTCAGGATATTAAAGAAAGTTTTTGTACAATTTACCATCACATTTTGTTATAAATATTGCCCTTTATTATGTGATTGTTTGAACGCAAGCGAATAATAAAAATCTTCTTTATTAACACATTTATTTAAAATTTTTATTTACTAAATATTGATAAAAATAATAGTTAATTTTCATAAATGCAGCGATGCGAGTTCATCTTATTTACTATTTGGAATTTTCTTATGTAGCTTTTTGTTTTATTTTAAAATTTTTGCACTTCCTCTTATTAGTCATTGTCATAAATCATAAGTTGTTCAACAACTGCATCCATGGAAGAACTACATTAAGATAATAAAAAAAAGTGGTTCAGCGACTTTTAATACACGTTGCGCTATCGTTTGTCGTACCGTAAGCTGTGCGCATGCGCACTAGTATCTGATGGTGATGATTCAAAATTCGGCTGGTCAGGAGTTTAACTTAATCAAAGCACAGTTCGGAAAAGACACTACGCCTACGGCGTGCGTCGTTTAAGTCTCCGGTCCTGTAGCGTATTATGTGTTCAGTAAATATAAGTTTTTTACCATTTATGTGATAAAATAAAAGTGAAGTGAATTGTTTGTGATATTATCCAAAAGTGTAATATATATTAATTCACGCAGTGCAATTGTTCGGTTGTGAAAGAAGTAGATCAATTGACTAAATAGTTGAAGACAATTTCAGCGCAATGAAGATCTCGGAGATTAATATAATCTTCATCGGACTTTTATTTTTAATCTACAATGGAGCTACAGGTAAGACGATTATTTAACGAATATTTTTTTTATTTTGAATTATTTGTCATTGATCTATATATAATAATTAAAAATGACTATTGTTTTTGTAATTATTAGAATTATACAAAATAAAATAGTTTAACATATATAATTATAAACAAATGATAAAATAAGTAAAGATTTTATTTAATGTTACAATATTTTCGATGCTAAGAAAAATTTTAGTTCTGCGGTAGTCCATGAATGTTACTGATAACAATCGCCGTATCATCAATTAAAATGATCACAGAAATCTGGATATTCAAGAAATTACAATGAAAATACATATTTCAATCAATTATTTTCCATAATAAGTGGAATGTTGAATGCAATACAATAATTTCGGAAGGTGAACTTCGGATTCCTTTTAATGACACTGCCATTGAGCAATTAGCGGGTTATGATTCATATATACTCACGGAATGCGAGTTTGTTTAGTTTTCAATTTTTCTTTGCCTTATGACAAACCTTTATGATAAACTTCCATGAAATCTACTTAGTGATGAAAATGGATAAGAACACTTAATAAAGGTGCATTTTGTTTAATATTAAAATTAAAAGTTCGATTGCTGATCATATATTGCAAAAATATTATTTTAATTTGCGATGTTGATATTTGAATACTATTGCAATAATATTTTTATATATTAATTTTGTTTTCTTCATAAATCAACAATATACAAAATTACTATCTTGAATAAAATAATAATAAAAATAATAATATAAATAAACTTATAACAATAAATATTGGAAAATTCTTTATAGAATCTAGGAAAAAATTATTCTGTAAACAAATGACTCGAAAATAGTCGCGTCAACTCATTGTCCATCGTTATCAGTGAAAACATCAATACGATTAATATGCAGGTCCTTTTAGACATAAATTTCCATTTAATTTCTGTAATAGACCGGCCTGTAATCATTAAGAACTCTAATTATAACTAATAATCACGGCGATAACTTTCGCTTTTAAGAAATATTGTTCCTACTAACTGTCCTAAAAAATGCATTACCGAAAATGTCCAACGTTTTAGGCATACATGATATAAGTTAATACATCGCACGTACTTCTCTCAAATTATAATACCCTCTTTCTTATTTGCTTCACTGAACGTCATCCGTAATAAAGTTATCACTTTAGACGTTATGTTTCATTCATCTCATGAAAATTTGATTATCTCGTCATACGTTTAGTTATATGAATCACGATTCGAATTGAAGCGATGCGAACTACAAATTGGAAAGTACGGATTTAAACGCGCTTTCCAGTGTGACTCACACGATTATATGTCAACCGCAAGTTCCGTATGCTCATCTCGCATAGTAGCGAAAAATGTCTTCGGATATTGAGATATAAAAAGTAAAATGGGACTAATAAAGGGCAAGAACCGGTATGCGAAAAAAACTGATACACTCATAGTTACAATGCTTGAGTTGTCTCCTCCGCGATGAATGAATTAAGGGTCCGACCAAAGAACTCGACCAGTGGGTAAAATTATTGTCCGAGTTTCGTATGAACGAAACTCTCTTACGCATTTCAAAATCGTATATTTTTTATCTACTATCTTAGATGCATCCGTTTTCTATTTAGTAACGTATATCACAGTTACTCTCCAAATCTAATTTTGTCGAATTGTTATCATTTCAATTTATGGCACAATATTTATTTTATTAATGATTTTAATGTTTTTCATAATGCAAAATTATGTAAAATCTTCTTCGAATATCGTCGAAAAATGCTACGAAAACAAATATTTCAGTGTCAAAATGTTTCACACGAAGTGTTCGTTAACCAGGTATACCTGCATATAATATAGGTCTACGACTTTGTAAACACCGAGTCGTAAATTATCAAGTGCAATTTCTACAAGTCTAAAATTATGGCATGTGCAACTTGCGTATACAAAGAAATTATGCCGGATTTTCGGCCAGTGTAACATTTTTTCCTTGCCTTTAAAGATTCGGTCTCATTAGTTTCGATTTTTGGAAATAGTAAAGTTATTTTGCTATTTTGCCAGCTATATAATAACATCATTCAAGTCACTATTTGAAGCTGTTGAAAAGAACGCCTTCTGTCCCTTGCGTCAGCTCGGAAGAAATGCGAACTGTGAAAACGGTACTTGCGTTATAATCCTACCTTTTCCTACAGAAATTTCCACCCACTACAGATGTTAATACATAAGTATATTTTACTGATTTTTGACAAAAACAAATGAAAATTCAAGATTTTATTGCTGTTATATTTTTCCTTTGTATTATGCTTTCAACGTGATCAACGTTTAATTATAGTTTTTATAATATAACAATGATTGTGATTAACTTGTCTTCGTTCCTTCACCTTTGCAAGATAACTTTTTTAATTCAATTTTAATTATGCCGTTAAACCTAGCAACCGATTTAAAAGAAAAGAAGTTCTTTATATATACATATATATATATATATATATGCATATAGATGAATAATTTTCAAGAAAATATGAGACAGATAATTTAAAAACGTTTGAAATTGGCTGATACAGGTTTCCACTTTTAATATCATATTTTAATTTTACTAAATTGCAATTTAAAAGTTAAGCATTAACTAATAAAGTAATTAGTATCGATTTATTGAATTCCAGTAATTCATGACTCATCATTTCACATAATGGACTTTCTCTACTAGTTAGTAAAGTTACAGTAATTAAAGTTAATTACGGTAAAAAATGACTACCTGTTTTAAATATTACAACAAAAGTTCCCTCATAATGAATGAGATAAAATGAACTCATCACCTTTGTCCACTGCATAAAATCAAGTGCATATATCACCTAATACTTTTTAAATTTTAAATTTCTTCGGCATTGTATATTTAACTACTTATTAATGCTCTATGAATTACTAATAATTAATATTTTTTAGCCGAGAACATCGCACTGGCCACTCCGAAATACAGAAGCTCGTTAAGGGTATGTATAATACGCTGATAAGATTCTATATATATTAAATATATAAGTTTATATATTGAAACGATATTTTTTGTTAATGCAACATTTTGATTTCTGAATGAATTCGTAAAATGAGATTTCGAACGAATTTTCATTTGATAAATTAATATTAATTTTTATTGGAACGTTTTTTTTTAATGTATTATTATAGCGCCTTGTTGCATATTTATATTCACAATTATATTTTATAATTACAGCAAAAAGATAACCAAAAACCAGTATTTGATGATTGTGCCAAATATTCTCCTAGTATAAAAGAAGGAGAGAATGTGAATACTTTTGTGATAAAAGTACATGCGACCGATCGTGATTTACCTAATGAAGGAGGTAAGGATCTAGGCATATTTATTAGAATTGATTTAGTAATCAAATGATTTATAAAATTTAATAGATATTCAATATTAATGTTAACAAATTTTTTTATTAAAGGTACTGTCACGTATAGTTTTGAAAAATCTAGCCATGAATCAAGTAGCAGTTTTTCGGAAGAACCATCCGGTAGTACCGAATTAAATGGTTTTTATATTAATCCTGTGACCGGTGAAATTACGACAAATGCAACATTTGATAGAGACCCGCCTGCATTTCAAAAAAAAGTATATTTGACGGTTGTAGCGACGGATAATGGGTATCCGCCACTTTACGACATTTGCATGTTCAAGGTCACCATTGAAGATATTAATGATAATGCACCAATATTTGACAAATCTGTAAGTTTAAAACAAAATTAACATTAATTAAACATTATTAATAATTTATCAACGATAATAATTTCAAATTTCAAATTTATTTTGACCTCAATTTTATATTTGCTCCCACCCTTTCACTGCTTAAAAAAATTATTGTAATTGTTATAATAAAATTTTTGAAATTTCCTGATAGATTATTTGACTAATACTTATTATTTATTACAGAGCTACAATCGATCTGTACCTATCGACTTTCAAATTGGAAATGAAGTATTAAGGACATTTGCATATGACATTGACGAGTTAAATTCGATAGTGACTTATAAACTTACACCGAAAAAGCGTGAAGATGATGGATATTTTAAAATTGACGAAAATACTGGAATCGTATATTTGAAGAAAGCAATAGACAAGCAATTGAAGTATGTGTTCGACATGAAAGTAACTGCGCAGGATCAAGGGCCGCAGCCAAAATCAAGCACGGTTGATCTTGGCATCCAAGTTATCGAATCTTCAAAAAAAATGCCAAGCTTTCTTCCAATTGCAAAAAATGTAATTGAGGTATACGAGAATTTAACGGTCTACGGAGAAAGTCTTATTCATCTAGAAGCTCAGTCGAATATCCCTGATGCTCCAGATGTAGAGTTCAATTTAATTTATAGCTCTGGGAAAAAGGGTGCAAGAAGTCCTTTTCGGTAAGTAGTCAAATTTATTTAACAAATTAATTATTGTACTAAACGTAATGTTGTTACTGTTATCCTCTTCATGTGCCATTGTTTTAGAACTCATTTTATGTTGATTTCAGTTTACTAGACAAGGGAAACAATGCTGCAGATCTCTTCTTGCAAGAACCACTAGATTATGAGAAAACAACCGAATATAAATTAACCGTGCAAATTGAAAACAAGTATAACTTAGTTGCCGAAAAAGAAATTACCATTAAAGTTTTGGACGTAAATGACAATATACCAATTTTTCAAATGCCATTCAAAGGCAGAGTTTTCGAAAATGAACCACCAGGAACGATAGTAATGACAGCCCATGCTTTAGATGCCGATGCGACATCAACACATAATCAGGTATGTTACTTTGCGTACATATTAGACAAATTAGAATTAATTTAAAAAAAACAGAATATGCTACTACCTTTCAGTATATTTCATTCAGCATATTGTAATTGTTGCTTGAGTTGACAAATTAAAAATCGAGTTTCCTTCTTTTAATCAATAATTAAGAAAATAGTATTAATATAATAACGAATTGCAAATTAGAAACGCTTGCAAATTTTGTGTAGGTAATTAGTTACTGAACGTAATTTTTTGTGGATTTTAGATAACCTACGAATTGTCAAAGAAGGATCAAGAAAATTTTGCCATCGATCCTCATAACGGGACTATCTGGACACGTAAATCCTTTGATAGGGAGAAACAAAGCAAATATAATATTCTAGTAATCGCTAAAGATAATTCACCTAGTGCCCTTACCAATAATGGTCAACCGAATAAGGATGAAGTCATGTTTACAATATATATCGATGACAAGAACGACAATGCCCCTCGCTTCAAGCAATCGCTTTATGAAGTTTTCAATGTTTCGGAAGCGGAGAATATCAATACTCGCATTACTCAAGTGGAAGCTGAAGACCCTGACATTGGTGATCGTGTCCATTACAATATTGTATCTGGCAACATCAATGACACTTTTAGAATTGGAGAAACAACTGGTTACATATTTATCAACAAGGAACTGGACTATGAGAAAGTCACTGAATACAATTTGACAGTGAGAGCGTTTGATGGCGTATGGGAGGAAAGAGCAACTGTGATGATCTACATTGCTAATGTAAATGATAATCCACCACAATTCGAAACTCAGACAAAGAAGATAGAAATTGAAGAAGAAACATTTTATGAAGGTATTTTACATTAACTTCAGTACATGTACAGGTTTATTATATAGTCATAAATTTATTTATTTCATCCTGTTAAATATTTTATTGCAGGTTGTCTTACCCGCGTAATTGCTTATGATCCTGACATTAGGGACAGAAATGCCGACCAAAAGATTATCTATTCCATTGCGCAAGCTCAAGACAAAGAATTCTTCAGCATTGATAATTCAGGTTGTCTAAAAATGAAACAACAATTAGACCGTGATCCTCCGAACGGCTATTCAACTTGGACTGTAAGTTATAAAATATTTTAAATAATATTACCCAAAATGGTGAAGTATTAATTCTTTTATTTTATTGTTCAGGTTCGAATAATTGCTCAAGATGAACTCGGGCAAGCGACCTCCCAGCAAAATACAGAAATCATTTACATTTATCTTATAGATATAAATGATAACCCACCATTTTTACACATGGATGGTCCAGTTATATGGAACGAAAGAAATAAACCCGGCCCAATAACAGAGTTGAAAGCTGACGACAATGATTCCGACAAAAATGGACCACCTTTTACATTCCGGATCGATACTGCGTCTCCGTTGTATAAGGCTATTTCAAACAAATTTGAAATAGTAGAAAAGAAGATACTTAAAGCTCTGGTTGAATTCGACCGCGAGGAGCAGAAAAGTTACGAAATACCTTTACTTATAACAGATAGTGGTTCGCCCCCTTTAACCGGTAGCGATGTGCTGACAGTCATAATTGGTGACAGAAATGACAATCCAATGAAAGAAGGCTCAAGCACTATTTTCGTGTACACCGAGCGTGGAATGATTCACGAAATGCAAATTGGAAGAGTATACGTAGAAGATCCGGACGACTGGGATCTGCCGGATAAAACATTTCGTCTAAAGACCAATGTTGATGGATCTTTCAAAGTTGATCAGAGAACAGGCATGATCACTCTATTAAGAACGTCAAAAAGTGGATTTTATTCCATGGAATTCGAGGTCACTGAAAAATCTGAATATTTCCCAACACACAGCGTGAATGCATTCGTCAACGTTACGGTTAAAGACATTCCGAGAGAAGCTATTATTAAGTCTGGCTCAATACGCTTCAGTGGAATAAGTGCTGAAGAGTTTGTGTCGTCTCAAAAAAAAATTATGTTACACAATCGATTGGCTTCGATTTTCAAAGCTCCAAAAGATAACGTAGATCTTTTTACTATTCTTCATTCACCGCACCACAATGGTAGTGATTTGCTTGACGTTAGGTTTACTGTTCACGACGTTGGACGCCCATATTACGAAGAAGACAAACTAAATACGCTGGTTGCACAAAGTGTAAAAGGTATTCAAAGTGAACTAGATACTAATATTGTACTAGTTAAGATCGACGAATGCATTGATGAAAAAGTCTGCAATATGACTTCGTGCCGTAACCTCTTAAACATTAGTCAAAAACCGTATTCGATTTTCACGAACACTAGTTCATTCGTGGGAATAAATGCAGTAGTCGACTCGGAATGCAATTGTAATGTCGAAGAAACAATTGTTTGTCTGAATGGAGGAACTAGACTAGATAAAGAATGTTTATGCCCTGAAAATATGCATGGTCCAAGATGCGAACTTCTGAGTATAGGTTTTCGTGGCGATGGATATGCAGTTGTGCCCAATCCTGGAGAAACGTGTGACAATTCTGAATTACGTAAGTTTGCTTCTATTTGTCATCTTTTAATGGCTCCTAATTTGTCTCCCTCTGTGATCTGAATACTAATTGAAAATGTTAATTTTTAGATGTTCAAGTAAAACCGACTGCAAAAGATGGTCTTGTATTTTACATGGGCCCACTATTTTATAGTAATTATATGCAAGTCCAAGATTTTATGTCATTGGAATTAAAAGATGGTTTTCCGACCTTCTATATTAATTTTGGTTCAGGCACTTCAGTGCTCCAAAATGAGCAAGTAAACCTCAACGACGAAAAAGCTCATACAATTGATATTTTCTGGTCGACTGATGTAAGTAATATTAATTTATGCATAGCATAGTTAATTATAATAATATAAAACAGATAAATTCATGAGTAATTATTTACTACAGATGATTGAGATGCAAATTGATGGCTGCGGAGAATCATGTAAAACTCGAGCAATTCCTATTGGAAAGAATAAGTTGCTGAATGTGAATAGTCCCATTCAAGTCGGTGGAAGTATTACACGCTTTGCAGATGTTGCATCACAATTCAATTGGGATCACACACCTACAGATAAAGGGTTTGCGGGATGCATCAGTAATATGACAATAAATCATAAAGTAAGTATTCACTGTTCTTTACAAATTACATAATTTAAAGAAGACATAAAATTCAAATTTTAATTTGTAATTATTATTTTGTTTTAGACTATTAATCTAGGTATTCCTGTATTGTCAAGTAATGATATACCTGGCTGTGACAAAACAGAAGCTGCAAGCATAGTCCATGTTGGAATTAATTCATATTTTTATGCTGCGTTGCTGGCTTGCATTCTTCTGTTATTGGTATTAGTCGCTGTTCTCCTCGTATACAAGCACAAAACCTACAATACTCATGTTCGCAAATTGGAGGAGTTAGATGATCCAAGTACCAAAATGATGAGTCCTGATGTAGAATGCGGTGAACTAGATAACGATTTAATAGACATGAAGGTTTTGCAAATTCCGAGTAAAGATGTCTTCGAGAGTCCTGTTGTTATTCCTTTCCAAGGTATTTATTATTTGTACAATTGATTTTGTAAAATTACAACTTATTTTCAATAATTTTATTAATATAAATACATCTACACCACGTAATAAAAAAACATTTGTTAATACTATTTATTTCATTAAAGGAAACACTGATAACGGACCGTATGATCCAGAACCGTTATATCCAGAGGATGACGTGCGTCGTTATGCATACGAGGGCGATGGCGATTCCATTGGATCTCTATCGTCGATAGCTTCTGGCACAGATGATGAGGACTTAGAGTTCAATCATCTTTTACAAGCTGGACCCGGATTCAAAAATTTAGCTCATATATATGGAAGCGACGACAGTGATGAAGAAGTTTGAACACGTCCCTTGCTTTCTCATGGCAAATTATACGTACCTGCTTTATTGCATTTAAAATTCAAACGGAGGGCGGTACTTAAAATACCAGATTGATCTCGTACAAGAATCTAAGCGCTCCTAAGTTCATTTACGATTTCAAAGACTTATAAACTTTTTGAAATTGTTTGAACGATTCTAAAAATCTTATATTTGAATTAAGAGGCCTACATTATGTTCTCGAGATGATTTTCCCTGAAATAATTAGATGCATCCTTTGAAAAGGAGCATTAAATTATTTAATTTTTGCGAGAAACATTTCCGAAATTATCGTAACTTTGGGAATTGCGATAATTTGGTCCCTGTAATTCTGACTGGATGCACCGCCAACCGTTTTCGACTGATACGCTACAGGAACGAAAAATCTTAGCACTTGATGTAATTGAAAATATTACGTAACATAATAAATAACGATGATGACAATTTTGCGGAAACTGTAAATGTCGCTGAATAAGAAGACTTTCACGCGTCAGCTTCATCGTCGTTTTCATTATTCCGAAAATTGATTGAAACGTTTGTTTCATCTGTCATTACACGTACATATTTTGTATTACGTCATTTTCTGAGCTTCTTTCGTTTAAAAGCTGTAACGGGGTTAGTGTCGGGAAATGTGAATCGTTATTTAATTTCACTATTTCCAAGAAACCCGTGTAAATTACAACTTAAGGATAAATCGTATTCTTGCATTTTTCGATTCTTATGGAAACAATTTCACTCTGGTTTCAGGAATGGAATTTTTATGAAATAGAAACAAGCATCGCATATAAACTTAAAGAAAATATTATTTTTAACGAAACGTAGTATTCTGTGGCGGAATTCGCGTTTCAATTCTCGTGTTATCTCATTAGAAGAGTATAAAACAGTGCGAAGTGAAGTAGGTTAGGTTAATAAATAAATTTGTTTTTTACTTTTGTAAAAACATGAAAGTTTTTAATTTATTAAATTAATAAAAAACAATCATGTGTCATATATTATATGTAACAAAGTTTTAAGGAGATAAAATCGCGCATAATATATGAAATACGTAAAACTTATCGTGAATGATATGCACCATTTAGTCACTACTATTATGGATTAATCAAAATTCTTGTAAATACGTATAATTAAAATAAGCACGGAATAGAAACTGTCATTTAGAGAATAAGTAATAATTTTATTTATGATTTCGGCAAATACGTCGAATCAAAGGTATTTCCAAAGCTCGCTTAGACTGATACATTATTCTCGGTACGATTTCGTCGACTTGTACATTTACCTAAAATAAATATAAATATTCTCTCTTTAAACGCACATATTTTATTTATGATGATTCCTTACAGCAGCATCATTCACTGGCAAAGGACTAGCAACATAAGAGCTTGTTATTTGGATTGAAAATAAAATAGAATTTAGGACACTCCATCTAAGTTTCTTTACTTAGTTGGTCAGACTATCTTGTCAAAGAAGTTTCCGAACTAAAAATAGTTATCGGCATAATATGACAAATCATCAGAATAACTCAATTTTGTGTACACAGTGACGGTTACGACTGAAAGGCTTGTTGTATCATTTCTTTACCGTTGTATGACCCAACCTGATTATCAGACTTTTATCAGTTACCTGTTATCTTAAGATAAGTAAGAAACTATTATCAAACGATGTGAGCGAAGCCTTTAGTAACAAATTTTTATCGCATATTTCTCCGCGTATTACACATCTTGAATTTAAGACAATTATTTGAGCGTGGGAAGATAAAAATCTCAATCACCTGGAAGAACGAACGAACACTTTTTATGACTTACTACTTGTAATTTAACTTACTACTAATAAATTTACCTTATTGGTTTTGAATGAATAATCGATTATCAATCTAATTCATGTCACTAAACTTTGCATCGTTTTTATCTGCTGTAGCTCGAACAAATTTGAACAAAATATAATATTTTTAAGGAATAGTATATTTAATATTTAAGTTCAGAGCTATGCTTATCAGATATTTAAATTTGTATTTGAGCTACATCCATGCTTAGAATAATAATTTACTTTATTATGTCGTTTACATGGTAACTTTCTTGAAAAAGGTAAAATTTCATTTCATTTTTATTTATAAATATATTTATAAGAAATTCTTATATATTTATTATAGTTGATCTTATACTTTCGACCAGTAATGTTTATTCGCTATTTAAGAGATATGGGTCAGGCTGTAAACCAGCTTTAAGCTGTATATCTCCCTTTGGGTAATATTTACCACTTTGTGCAATGACGAAGGATATTATTATTATTATTATTTTCATTATGTCTTGTTACACAAAGATGATTTTGTATTTAAAAGATCTTTTATGAAAAAGCACTTGTTAGTGCACTTAATTTTAACATTAATTTTGTACAATTTTTTATCATATTTACTCGGATAAACATTAGTTAAATTATACTGCTTTTGCATTTTTAACCCAGATATTTTTAGCAGATTAAACATTGATACTTTTTTTATACTTCGTACAATTTTTATGTGTTGGGCAAATATTTCCATAGTAACGTTGTATGAAAAAATCGTTATGTTTTGTTTACGGTGCAATAAGCCAACTTCGAAATCGATGGCGAACAGCTAGTAAAATTGCCTCCTTTCACGCTGCATTTCGTCCTTTTTTCCGACTGCGAACGAATTTATAAAAAATTAAGATACGTTGCAGTAATGTTTTCGAATGAATATAGTGACATATTATTCACTGATAATATTGGGATTAGAACGATTATTCAAGTTTTAGGATTGGAGATTACAAAGAGATATGTACTATTTAATATCTTCATATTTCTATTCAGTGGTTGGTACATGATATCAATGTTGATCAAACTCAAAGTGGAATTAAGCTTACTTTTAACAATATCCAGACCTGCTACTATTATGATGGCTGCAGTTATTTTCGGAAAGCTATCGGTGTGCATCGTATCAATAATAGTTCATTTGTCAACTACAGGATCTCGACGATCATTAACCAATCATTGGCTCAATGATTTATACGCATTGGACAAGAACTTTCAAAAATATTTTATTATAATTGATAATAAAAAATTGAAAATGATAAAAATGATATTTTATTTCATGTTGATGTATATATATTTGGCAGCCACTTTATGGATGGTTCATAGTTCGTCTGTAATCAACATACTGCGGATTTTTTCAATGTGTGGGAGCAACGCTTACTATGTCATTAATGGGGCACTGCAGATGATAATAGTGTATATTCAGTATACGAGAATACAAACTCTAAATATTGTCTGCAGCAAATTACAGTACAGTTTTGAAAAGTTTGGAAATGGCAATGCTCTTTTAAAAACTATGCATGAAGAATATTACAAGTTAATTGACATGAACGAACGATTCGTTAAAATTTATCAACCACAAATAGTCCTTTGGATAATTCGAACATATTTAGATGCTACCTATGGACTGGCTCAATTAATATCATCAAATTCCTTATTCGTGAAAGATATCTCAACTAATTTAATTAATGTATCCTTTACAGTTCTAATGGATGTACAATTTATTATATTCAGCTACTTTTGTTTCTTACAGTATTTGGAGGTACGTATTACTTGCACAAAAAATAGCATTTAGTAATATGCTATTATGGAAACATGTTCTTGAAACCTTAGAAAAAAGAGAACAAAACTTAAACTGAACAGACGCTAACCAATGCCATAAAATAATTTTTCGGTTCAAGGGGGTGGTATATAATAACCATTATACGCATCCTTTTGGGGGAAATACCGATTTTATGCCCTCGGGCGTAAACTAAAAACAGTCTGAAAACTGACGATTTTTAAAAAAAAGTTGATAAATACGATTTCTTATAATTTTACATTACAATACATTATGATAATGGAAGGAGATAATAGAAAACGATAATTGTAAATACAAATAAACGCGCAGTAGCGGAGTATTGCACGAATTTCGTATAACAAACATACACATTACTGATTGAAAAATAAACTTGCTAGTCTGTGTTGCGCGTAGCAGTGATTCGTAAACATTTTTAATTTGTGTGATAGAATGAATGGTCATTTTACTCCCTCTAATCGAAGAATATTGTTTGCACCACGGGCGTGGCATTTACGCCCCGAATGGTGATAAAGTGACCCTCGGGCCGGCTTCGCCAGCCCACGGGCGCATAATCATTATTCGAGGCGTAAAACGACCATTTCACGTGCTTGGTGCAAAAAGTACTATTGTATTTGCTGTGAAAATTAATAAGACACTCTGAAGTTGAGGTTACAAGATAATTTGGACGATAAGTATTGAATATTGACAAAATTGTCCTCTAATTTGTATGTCTTCCCCTGATAAGGAATACGACATCAGGGACCCAAAAAAACTGTCATACACGCGATGGCGTAAGAAATTTAGCCGATGGGATCCATCTCAACACTTTTGGCTCATTTGGGGTTAATGAACTTTCAAAAAATATTTATTTTTAGTTAATTTTTAATCATTTGAAAAGTTTCATAATTATTCGATAATCACCATGAAAATTTACTTATATCTCCAACTTCAGAGATATTAATCAGGAAATACATTCTTTAATTGTAATGTTATTAATAATGCTTAATACTCAAATACAGAGAAATTAGTAGACCATCTGACATTATTCAAGATAAACTCAAATATTGTAGATATTATTGTATGAAATAAAAACATCTTAAACTATAATATTTAAAATTCCTTCCCTTGAAAACTATGAACCTTTGAAGGAAATTGCAAGCAACAAAAATTGATTAACATTTTTCATAGAATGTTTTGTGTGTAAATATTTGAAATTTTTATAAAAAATGAAATAAAAATCGTTTACAAAATCTGTCGGTAATCTAAAATGTCAGTGCCTTCCTCGATGAATTCGAGATGGTGTACATTTTGTTTTTAGCATCTGTTTAAAAAAATTCGTGTTAGAGTTAGATCATCCAGAAATTTTTAAAAGAAACAATGGGAACGCCATTTTGAGGTCGTTAAAGTAAAATGGGTTATAAAATCTAAATATTTTCTAAAAATTCCATTTCTTCACTTTTCTTCATAGTTTGAACAGAATTCCAATATTCTGATAGTTGGAAAAAATTAATAAGAAAAAATATTTTCTATCTGTTGACAATTTTTTTCAAATTTGGTGCCGTATTGAAATTTCTGACGGCTGAAACTCAATTTTAACAGAATTTTGTAGAACGATTTCAAATATAGTACAATATGTACCTTTCCATTTTTTTCAACATTACATTATATACAATTTATCGTCTCTTTTATGTAATTTCGCTATTGAGGTTTGTAAAATTGACAACTGAACCAGTGAAATTTTACAAACCATATTAGCAAAAAGGTACAAAAGCCGAATGATAAAACCTCGGTTACCCCTAAATTAAAAAATGTTTACAATTTTCGCAAATAAAAGTCTCTCAGTGCAGCACCGAATAGATAAATCTAAAATTTGAAGCATCGATATATAATTCCTTTCATTACCATAACGAAAATGTTATTCTTATCTTAATTTACAGGCTAAACGAACCCGATATATTCTCCACGAAGTAACTCTGCAAAAATCTTATTTGTATTTACGAACGGATATGTTCAAATTTATCCACTCTCTAACTAATTTAGATCTGAGAGTTGAACCATACCGTTTGTTCACTTTTAATATTTCAACGTTATTTCACGTAAGTATGACATCTAACTTACATTATTATCTTTCTTGTAATTTTATTTGAGAGTTAAATATTTTATTAGAACAACGATCGTATAATTGAATAGTATAAAATGATAACATATATTTCAGGTATATGGTTTAGCAATTACACATTGTATCATAATATTGCAATCAACGAATCGTTCACAATTTGGTACGTGTGTTATGAAGTAATTGAATTTTTTTTCGAGTACCGTTTAGTATACATTTTCATTGGATGATTATTTTAATGTACAGTTTTGAACATATACTAGATAGTATTTGAGAATGTAAAATGAACTTCTCACATTTTCGTCGACCTTTCAGCTTCTCACCATTTCAATTCTAAACCAACGACTACAGGTTCTTGGAAATAATAATTCAAAATTTAGTTTTTTGTATAGTTCAATAAAATATTTACTTTTACTTTACAAAGATTTATATGTGAAATTTTTAAAATAACTTTTATTATATAAAATAATTATGTTTTATTGCAGTAAGAGAACGTTTTTTAAACAAAAGTCTACAAATATGTCGAAGGATAAATAGTTAGTGATAAGAGCATGCTTTGAACGATATACATTATAATTGTTTTTATCACTTATTTGTTTTTGTTATATTACTTTCCTTTTGTATTCAGGTACTGCCTTACCAACAGAACATCGATATAATCAGAGTTTCACTGCTTCCACGCCGGATGGCACCAAACTGCTATAACTGTGTGTGAAATGTATGTTAAGAAATATTAAATCATTATATTTGTAATTTATTTTTTACGATTACCGTTTCCGAAATTTCTGTTCATGTTTCGTAAAATTCTAAAACGATAACCGTAAAAAACCCTTCGGTTACATGTTTCAGAAAATTGCTATAGAAATTTCTTACAGTGTAACGTATAGGAGGTCAAATTCTTTGTTTTTTCAAGTTCTACAACTCGTTTCTATGCGATTTTCTTTAATTATTTAGCAAAACGAATTTGTCGCCAAAAACCGCATAAATCTACATTTCACCCAATTTTTGGGGCTATAACAAGAGAAAATTCATAGTAGGAGAAAACGGGTTGTACATAAATTGTAAGGGTTGGAAAAAATCCTTAAAATGAGCCTTCTTTCTTTGAAATGGCCTTAAAACTAACCGAATTATTGCAAAAAAGTTATATTTTTGTATTAAATTCAAAGGCTCGCAAATTCAATTTTATACATCAAATCGAATTTTGGTATTAAACTTTTTGCTTAGAATATTGTTAAGATTTATTCCCTACTTTACAGTCACACATTTATTTTGTGTAATATGTAGCCATTGTCATATATCCATCTCACATTCGAGATCACTAAAAAGAAAACGTGTGGAAATTTAGACATAGATATCTAATAATTCGTGAAAATTTCAAAATTTGACGGTGGAAAATGCAATAAAATGCAGAAAACAAAATTATAAATAGATGTTTGTTCTACTTATACCATCTTTCATAAATAATTTGCTGCTCATATAAATAAATATTAAAGCAATAAAACTGTTCAATATTTAACAATGTTGTAGTTATACTGCCTTTTCCGTTTGTGACTGTTCGTATCAACAGAAATATATACACTAAATCCCAATTTCAAAATGAAATAAAATTGTAAACTTATTCTGGATAATATTATATTTAAAATTCAGGGATATAGTATAACGAAAGTTGAACAAATAAAAAACAGGTTGACGAAATTTTAGTTCTATTTGAGCAATATTGAGTACACATTTGTATAACACATAATAACGTGCAGAGGAATAGATATTATAAAATTTAAAACGTTATGTATATGCGAAATATGAAAAGTATCTTTCCATCAAGGTAAAATAAAAATGAAAAATGTCATTTTTTCAATTTTCTACTTATAATTCTTTTGTTACTTTTCATATTTTCTGTTAACGACAATTTAGTTTTGGTCCTATGTTATACTTCCAAATTCTACAAAAAAAGACTTTTTTTTAACTCCGTGCGCTAAGTGCTCACTTAGCACACTGTTTTCCGTGTGCAAAGTAGAACATTCGTGCACCGTGCGCTAAGTATTTACTCGCTACGCTCGGGCGCCAACTCCGCTCGTGCGCGAATCACCTACTTAGCGCACTTGTATCGTAATGTACTATTAATTAACATTTTTTTAAGGGAAAACGTAATAAAATTTGTTTCGTTCACTTTTTTGAAGATTGGTTAATTTCATAATTAATATATGAAAGACGCAATATTATGTGCCATATTATTAAACAATTAAGTATTGTATGACGCAGCACTATTACAGTTTTATTTGCCCACGTGCGTTTACGACTCAAAAACATTTCTCGAGTTCCATGCATTCTTTATGTATTTATTATAGCCTTAGAAATACTTTTGGAAAAAAATTACATCTATTGTAAAATATATGATAAATTGTATATAGCAATTTCCTAATATGTCCTTTTTGAAAATTTTATTGTAGATATTGAGGAACTGCCCAGGAATAATATCTTATAGGGAAGTAAAAACGGCGTTTCTTCAGTAGATCGGTAACAAATATTTTATAGCTGACTACCTGTAGCCGATTCTGCAAAGTATCACGTGATTACTAAATTGTCAACATAGAAACAGTTTTAAATAAGTTTTATATTACTTCTGAATAAAATATAAATTTTCTTGTTTTCAAAACAATAACTCTTGTAATTACTAAGATTATCAAATGTCTTTCTCGAAATAATCAATTATGGTGCAATTTTTATTATATATATTATATGGTGCGGTTTTTATTAAAAATTGCAACTAATAATCTTTCCAAGTGTACATACAATTCTTTGACCCATCTCCATATAAATATATCTGATATAGGAAACAATGTTGTATTAGTAAATTAATTAATGATACTAGTATTATTCATACCTTTATTATACAATGGCTAATCATTATAATGTAGAATATTTAAAAATTTTCCAAATATTAAATAATATAAAGAAAATCTAGGATTTTACTTCCTATATCCTTAGAACGGATACGTCCTGTATAATGTTACGCACGTAATCCAAGATGCAACTGAAACACTAGCCACACCTATTGAACCACCGTCCATCGTCTATCTACAAATACAACCACATACAAGCAATTGTAAATGATCGGTGATTAAGACGGTAATTAATAATTTTAAATGATTATACATAATTATATTAGAACCAATATTGGGAAATAAATTGTAAATTGCACAAATTAAATACAGATTTCAATTTTCTCAATTTATGGCATCAACGGTAATAATGCATTTAATTTATATAACTAAATATAACTAAATATTTTAAAAATATTTGAATATATAAATTCTCGAAGCACAAATTAATGTATACTACTTGAACGTATATGTATTCGTGCATAACTTCAATATGGACCATGGGCAATAATAAATCTGCACATTTTCTTAATTCTCTTGAGTTTTAAATACAAAGTATACGTACAAAATCGTGCTTTTCAAATCTGTTTACAAAGCTTTGTGGAATCGTGCCAATTCCGTGGGCTTTTTTAATTCATTCCGTTTATTCGCACAAAAGTTACATTTTTTCCGAATGACAGTTGGCGAAAACGCGAATGCAATGAACTTTTTTGTTTCACGGTACATTTTTGGCTAAGGTTGACTGTTTCGCGTAACGAAATTCCATTATTTTTTATTACGGAATCGCTTTAACTTTCTGAAAAATGACGGGATTAACACAAATGAAATGAACGAGTTTTTCCCGTAACTAGCTTTTCAACTTCCGTAAAGTGGATTCGTTCACTGCCTTTCTACAATACCGACAATCAGAACGAAATTATTTCCAGTACGTTTATAAAATTGACACTTTATAATGACTTATTCTGCGCAGTTCAGTGACAGCCATATACATACATTCAAAATATTTGTTATAATGAATAGACATTTATGAAATACAAATATATATAGGTTACTAATTTATTGTATCGTGTAATAAAATGAAGTGTTAAATGAAAGTTATCACTTTCTTATATAAAAATTATTCATTGTATCCAAATGTGTCAATGCCTGCCTATTTTGAATAAAAGGGTTTAAACACAAGTGAATAGGAAACCAAATGTTCTTTTCTTTTAAACACTCGGAGTTAGTTAAATGTTTTTGGTATTATTATATTTTTTACGACATTAAGGTAATTTATATTTTACCCAAAACCTCGCAGGTACTATCCTACATATTACTTTTAACTTGTGTAAACTTACTAATATTTGATAATCTAATATTTGCAACTTTACATTATACCCCTATCAAAAATATAAAGTGAGGCAGGCATCAAATGAAATGGATTTCATAATCGACTTTTTCTATACCATTCACTTATTTTGGAATGAACGTTTTTACCTAACTCTTTTAAGGAAGTTAAATACCTCATCATCTAATCACGGACATTATAGGGAAACCACTTTCAAGAGAATGGAATTATTGCAGACAAATAAATTCAAAATATCGCACTCACTGCAGTGTCCGGCGTTTATACGGATAGTGAAAAATCTGAATGTATTCAACACAGAAAAAATTTTCCCTTTTATTATAGTGTCTAGTGTATAATATACGTACCTCATTAATATCACATCAACAAGTATTTTGATTTTATTGGTTAAATGCCAGTTAACAGAGAATGCTTTGAAAATAGTATGCGTCGTACCATTAGAACCCCTCAATATGAAATACTGTTTTTACATAAAATTAAAACAAAAACACTTTGTTTACATAACCTACAAAAACTTCGTAATCTTCACTCAAGAACTTTACCAGAATCTAACCTGTTATTTAGTTTATTAACTCTTATCCAGTGATTATTATCTGTATTAAAATTAAATCTAAAGTTGCAATATCAATAGCAGCCATTTTTTATTAAAAAACTGATGAATTTTATAAAGAAAACATTACAAATATATACCTAATTGTAAATGAATTGCATTGTTCTCAACTCCCGTTGCAAAAATGTATTTTGGGTTAGTCATGATGTAACCGGTCCATTCCTGGTCCAATTCCGGTCTTCGTTCTAATTCCTGATCCAAATTAAAAATAATAAGGAACGCTACGAGAAAGTTCACTAATTTTATGAGGATTGAATACATTATTTTTTTGCAATAATTATTTATAAAATAATGTTACGTTGATAACAATGCAGACAGCATTTTATAAATGATATAAAAAAAATCGTCAATCGACCATGTGTTATACCTACAACACAATCCTAAGGAGCTCCCGAGGATGCCCCGGATAAAAAAGGAACATTTGGACTTCCCTAGGAGCTCATTGTTTGAAAACTGAAAATTTGTCAAATTGGTATAACTGATTTTTTATTATATATTTACTCTTGGTGTTTATATTATTTGATGTATTTAATTGCAGCATTCGTTGTTTATAGACTGATTTATCAGTTTCTTGGGATAACTATTTTCTAATAATATGTTTTTGATATCAAATTTTCACCTTTAATTGCTAGAAAAGAAAGTTTTGTTGCCCGGTCTGCCAATCTGTAAGTAATTCCTATACTGTAAGAAATTGGATGTGCAGATTAATAGTGCAGGTATCTACCAGACTTCGTTCTTGATAAAACCTGTTTAATTTGATCGCGCGTTTCGTCAGCTTCAATAAAAATTCATCGAGTAGGAAGCTTATTTGTTTATTTACTTCCGTTTCGTATGTGAATTTATGTCTATTGTTTTGTTTATCAAAATTATTAAATTCTAAAAGAATGTTTTCTTCTTTAGCTTCTGGGATGCAAGTGAGAAGGTCATCCATATATCGATAAAAGAAGATTCATTTAAACGGTAACTTATTTTAAACATTTGTTGTTACTGACTTCAGAATAAGATTTGCAAGAACCAGAAAAAGCGACGAGCCCATCTGCATCATTAATGAGACAAAGAGAATACGAAATCAATTGCAAAGAATAAACCACAGCAGATTTTTTAACAATTTATCTATTACAAAAACAAAAAAATACAACATATTATTCTTAAATGGACGTAATCGATTAATTTATAAAATTAACAATCTTGTTAAGAAGTACAATAAACCCGAACAGGAAGGCTACTATCAACACCTAAGAAGTGATTTAAAATCTCCCAAATGTGCTAATCCCCTATGATGTACAGAGTATCGTTGCGTGAAAACTTTGCATGTGAAATCAGTAATAAAAAATGAACTATAGATAATATTCTTTCTTGCATTGAAACATGAGTATCTTTTATTATAAATGAGGAGGGGAAAGATATTATTAGACAAGAATTCACTCATGCAATCAGTCAATATCGCTTCTCTTATTTTGAAAAAAAGTGAAAAATATCAAAAAATAACCAAAAACAAGTAGTAAACCTATTTAAGAAAGAAAACTCCGTTATTTTCGATATAAAAGCCGAATTCTTTCGGTCATTATTTGCAGTTAGATGTTGAAATGTTGTCATTTTGGTAAATGCATCTTATATGCAGCATTAAATTACTTTTAAAATCAAGAAAAAAAAGATGTTAACTTCGACCAAAATTGAGCGAGATAATCGAGGTTGAATTTGACAAAAAATATGTCCCCTGTGTCATATAATGTACACGTAGTTAATTGGGAGACTTCAGGTCGATTTACAATTTTCATTTTTGAAATATTGATTTTTCATGTACTAAAGGTACACAAATGACAAAATTAATGTTACAAATTGTGTGAAAAAAAGTTGCCGATTTGACGTGAAATATCCCACGGGATATATTTATTTCAATTGAAACAGTGGAGAAATAAAAATGTACTACATGCTGCTAAAAAGATGCAGTATGGACATTTTACGAAGAAAAACTCCTTTTCAATGTTCGTAAAGAGTGATAACCTTTTCTTGTACGCTAATGTTATCATAATTTTAGTCATCCCTCTATACAAATATATTTAATCCGAAATTTCGTTGCAAAAGTGACTGTATTCGAGAACGACACTTGCATGGTCATTTTTAATACTTTTATAGTGCTTTATTCTCTATATATTGGTATATAAAATACACGTTTAGTCAATTGGCTTTGACACAATGTTAATAAAAAATCCACAATTATGTTATGCGTTTATGAATATCGATTCAAAAAGTTCTTCATATAATGCGGCGTATAGCATCTGTCCATAGACAGTACTGTAGACAAATTGTAGGATCAAATTAGGTACGAAATTTCGAATTGTGAATTGTGACCAACATCATGAACTTAAACCAGTAATTAGAAAATGACATTCTTTTAAACCCAATCTCCGACTATATTTCCATTTTTAGGAATCGGAATTATGTCAAAAATCGACTGCAAAAAGTTGTGGGACAGTTTCATAAGATTATAGAACGTACGTATGACATATTTCCTAATATTGCGCAATGTCCCATGCTGTTATAAGAGCTGGCGATGCATCTAATTAATATGAGATTATGGCAACAATAGGTAACCGCATTTAGCAGTGTAATACTGGAGTAGAAATTTATAAAGGGACATGTCCATAGCGTTACGTGTCTGATGAAGATCTTAATACATTTCTACTCGGATAACACAGGACCACAAAAAATTTGTTTCGAGATAACTTGAATCAGGAATAGTGGATCTTATAGATTTTTAGCCGCTGAAAACAAATCCATTATTCAATTTGGCGCATCACATAAGGATTTTACGGTTTGTGATCCGAGAAATACTCAAAAATATACTTTTTGGCAATTTGAGGTTAAGATATATAAAATATCTCACGTCACGGGTCAAATTGGACAACTAATTTATTTTCAGTCACCAAAACCCTATAAGATCCAGTACATCTGATTCAAGTTATCTCCGCTAAAAAATTGTTTTGCTGTCCTGTGTAATTAATCGCTGAAGGTAGTTTAGACCGCAAGTTTTTGTTTGACATAACTTGAATCAGAAGTGTAGGATCTTATAGATTTTTTGTTGCTGAAAACGAATTCTTTGTCCAAGTTAACTCATCGTATCAGAGTTTTTACATATCCTAACCTTAAATTGAAAAAGGTATATTTTTGAATATTTTTCGGATCACATATCTTAAAATCCTGACGTGATTGGCCAAATCGAATAACGGATTCGTTTCAACGACTAAAAATCTATAAGATCCATCTCGAAACAAATTTTTTTTGTGGTCCTGTGTAATAGATGAACAGTAACTTGATATTTCAACCCACTGCCTACAATAAATTGCAGATTATTTTCATTGCGAACGATTAAATATTAACTCAATGTGCATATTCTATTAATCGATTTCAGAAAACACTGCTGAGTGACAATTGGATTGAATAAGTAGGAAATTGAAGAATAAACATAAAATCGATCGACGAATGGGTAAACATGGAATATAAAAGCTGGCAATCACCTAATATTGTATGCAAGTATCGTTTGATGATACGAGCCTATCAGGGATTTTGCGAGTGGAAAATGAAAAGGAAACAAAATCACTCGCGATGCCTTTTATGCAAATGCAAAAATAATGGGGCGCCATAACGAGTCCACGCCTCCTCTTTCTACAAACCCGCAGAATGAAAGCACGCATGTTGAAGCCATGATAACCACTATCGAACACACTTTAATCGTTCGACTAATTGTGCGAACTGCGTATAGATGTATAATTACGATGAAACGTCGAAGCTTGTAGTGCACCGTTCGAGTCAATTGGAGAAGTGAACGTGCGTTAAAGGGATAGAGTATTTACAGCTCGTGCCACAAAACGATTATTTGTCTGGAATAAATATACACGTTGCAGAATAACCCAAGCGCGTAAACATTTGTCCATCAATTCAAAGGTAGGAGACGATCGCAAAGATATTAAATATGAATATTTTTGAAATTTCCACAAAAATCAACACAGCTACAAACACAACAAGAAATGTTGTTTTTATACAGTGAAACTGTGAATATTATTCGACCATTTTGGACTTGACAATCGATAAAGGGCAACAAAATATTTAGCTGTTTACAAAACAACATTTTTCAATCAATATATGGACATCTCCAGAACTTTTAAGCTTTGAGGTATACAAATTTTGATTTTTAGTTTTGAAGGCACATGCTTAAAATTAATTTGGTTGTCTTCAGTACCTGTCAAATAATGGAAAACATCTCCCGTGATTCATTTCTAAGCATTGTTATCATGCAGTTGTAGGTATCGCTTTTTTTATAGACCCGGGCAAGATGGATACCTAAAGGGAAAATGAAAAAAAAAAACACATACTAAATAACAATAAAAATTTAATGTTAAAATTTTACTGCAAATTAGATACAATAAGGAATATGCTTATGTGATTTCAGAGCTTACAAATTATTTTAACAGTAGACGAAACAAAACCAGAAAAAGTCATGAACTTTTGAGGTGCTCTAAAATCGCCGGGTAAGACGGACACCCAAGGGAAAATATTATAAATATCGACTAGACCGAAACAGAATTCTATATTTATTTAATTTTAATATTTATATAATTTAATTTTAAACACGAAATAAATGCAATTTTTATATAATTTTACATCAAATGTTACTGATTGATTGGTTCGTATCGTTGGAATACATTGCATTTTTTTAAATTGTCTCGGAACAACTGCCTCGATTCTCCTCTGTCTCCTATGCATCCTCTTTATCAGAAAACAATGCTACATGAACACATTGCTACATACTAAAGGAGTGTCCATCTTGCAATTCTATACATATCTTTTTTTAACCACATCAATTTTTAAGACGTTTAGGCATTGGCTTCGTGAGCAGTAATGAACTTAACGAATTTCAAGTGTTCTCTTCTAATGTAAAAGAAGAGTTTTTAATGATTTTGACGCCATTAAAACAAAATTCAACATGTGACCTCGAAATATGTTTTTTGGAACCAGTCTCGTTTCAACATTTTTTGTTCGTGGGTATTGTATTCCATTGTGGATCGGTGGCACACATTCGTATTACGACTCAAATGACTTCTTATCGCTCGAGGAACAACGCAAAATTTATATAATGACCTCAAATGTGTTGTTAAACAACATAGAATAGCTTAATTACAGAAACGTCAATTTCAACAAAAAAGTTATCATGTGACTTTCACTGTTTTCACTTATTATTCTCATATCAGGCACACGCTTGTCTTACAGTTTTTTGTCTTCATAACACTCTCAACTACTTCTAGTGTGAGCATGAACACATTTAAAGATTTGTTTGAAACGCTGTTCTGCAAACTGAAAAAAAAAACGTTAAGAGTCAAGTATAAGAAATTACCAAAAAAGCTATTTAAAAGCTCGCGCGGACTTACACATATAATTACAGCGATTAACAAATACACGATCCATTTAAAACTCCATTTAATTTGATAAACTACCCATACACAAAGTTATTTTTACGATTTGAATCTATCATAACAGTGAAGAAGTTAAATTTTAAAAGTTCTAAATATACCCATATATATTTTTTAATTAAATTTACACATTAGTTATGTTTTGAAAATAAGTTAATGTAAGATTCTAATGGAAGGATTTAAAACTTCCAAAGTATAGTAAGGTAAAGGAAAAGCATAGTTTTTGGTAACAGTTTAATAGATACGTAGTTTGCCATTTTTAAATTTCAGACCCAAAAATAGTAATCAGAAAAGCCTTGATTAAAACAAGTGATTGAATGCAACCAACGATATTAAAAAATGTTAATACTCCGCCCTATTACTCCATTTCGAACAGCGAAACTGGGTATTCAGTGAATAGTCGCTGGTGACACCTAATAATAAAATACGACAGTGGAAGATGGAATTTATATAAATCAGAAATAATAATGGGCCTAGGTTTCAGCCTTGTGGTACACCTGAAGTATTTGTTTAAGGTAGTTGAAGGTTCACTATCCGCATTTAGCTCTCCTTGCGTTCTACCCGAGAAATAAAAAAGACCCATCTAATTGCTACATCGCAAAAATCGATATTTCGCATTTGCAGTAAAAGTAACGAGTGGTCAACACAATCGATAGCTTTACTGTAAAAAAAACTTTCCATGATCTATTGCACCTCTGATATCATTTGCTACTATTCATTCAGCGAGCATTCCCTTATCCTCGGGATTTAAAGTAAAGCACAACATGATATAAAGTTTGTACGTTATTTATTTACTTAATAAATTAGTTGTTTCTATAAGGTTAGTTTTGTTGGCATTTATATATCCACATATGTAATAAGATCAACCACGGAAGGTTAAAGTGGATACCGATGCTATTTGTATATTGTAAAATTTAAAATGCAATATGCACAAAAACAGATCATCTTATCTTGGTAGATAATTTTTTAATGTTTAGAGACTAGTTTCTTCATTGTACATTCGTAACTGGCTTCGAGTTTTGAACGCGAAGAAAGGCTAGGACCGTCTTTTCATGAAGTCTTTTTGATGATTTTGAAGAAAACTAATATATAATAACGATTTAATTTTTGCTACGAAGCGTGATTTCTACGTTCTAATATCGAAATTCTTTTGAAGACACCAAACCATCCATTTACATTATGTTACTAGAATTAAAGTGGTACAACCCCGGCATTCTATAGTGCATTTAGAACAATACCTTCCTTCGATGATATACTCTATCTTAATAATTATAAATAAACATTATTAATAATAATAAACATAACTGTTACTCGCTTTAAAGGGTGAAGTTTGTCAGCAGTCAATTAAAAAAGCAGTTTCGTCTTTAGTTTTACTTTTAACATATTCAAGTGTACCAAAAAGCGTAATTTTTTAGTTATTTAAAAATGTAATTATATTATAAGGTGGCCCAATTATTGACGTTATCCTATATAGTTTTAATAGCAGATAACGATGAGTTGTTATTTGTTTCAAAAATCAGTGTAGAAAAGGGAATAATACGAAGAAATACAATTTGTTATAAATTGTCTAAGAGCATTGAATGATCTTTTTAAAATCTTCTTGAAACTATGACTCTATGTAAATTACAATTACACGTATTTAATTTTCAAATAATTTGTTAATCGTTCGGTAATCAGTACAACAGACTAATATTTAAAAAAAACGACTTGTTTGATATTTTACTGGAATTTCAAAAAGGAGTGTATTTTCTTGAAAATGTGCATTCTAAACGTTATAATAGATGAAATTTTTTTCTATAATCGTCCTATCCTCTAGAATGTCAATCAAATTTGCTGATTTCTTTTCGCTCACAGACTGTCTGATGGACGACTCTGCAAAGCCTTTAGTTTAATATCGGTTTTTATTACAAAACTAACGCCCGCTCATCACATCTCTTATGTCTATGCGTAATATTTTGCACAACAAAGGGTATGAAAGTGTAGTGAATTTCATTTTTAAATTTCAATATTAAAAGTTTTTACACGATATATGTTTTTGACATATACCATTTACAATATTTTTTTGAAATTTTAACAAAAACGACGTAACGTTTAGGGAACAGAAAATTAATGCACAGAAAGTGGAGGTAAAGCATGGGCATTGCGAAACAAGAGAATAAAATTATATAAAGCGAAGGAACACACATATATACACCATGTTTATATGTAGAACAGGTAAAAATCGAAGTTGGAGATAGGGAATAGTCGGTTTTTCTTGTTACACCAAGAGAACATATTTGTCACGCATCGTGTCCGAACGTGCGCGCAATACTATATACAAATATTCTGCTTGTGTCTGCGAGTCCATTGGCTGCATATTCGATGAGACAAAGAATTTTCAGAACTATCTAGTGCTCATCCTTCCTCATCAGCCAAGGCACAGCTAGTTTCGCCACTGATCGTCTCTAACTTCGTAGAGAAAGCTCAATATGATATCATTCTGAACATTTCCATATCCCCTTGAATTTGCACTATTGGCTACGAATCGGATTCAAAGAAATGAAACAATTCTAGTTTAATATTCAAATTTAACATACGTATTAAAATGAAGATTCACACAACTAACTGCGAATCACTTGGAACAATAATAAAGTCATTTAATGTCGATTTAAAAATTATTTACAAAATAATTTATAAAAATTATGCTTTATATTTCGAGCATGTTAACTCTTGCAGCATCTCCAAATATAAATAGAAAAACAAAATCCATATAATGGAAAGCGGAAAAGTTATCTGTTATTTTATAATTAAATTCCAAATGCAAATATAGATGTTTTTAAAATAAATGTGGAGAGAATATGATTAACTCCAGGTTAATAAATACCCATATAAGATCATGGATTTCCACAATAAATATTTGTAATTCCAAGCGTACAATTCAGTTATTATTAATAAACTACAGGAAACGTCTAATTCTTATTAAAAATAATAATTCCTTCTACAAGTCAATGTATGCAAGCTCAAAGGGAGTATGCGATTTTGCGTAAAGTGCTTGTGTCTAAACTGCGTAAAGCCGCATTTTACTATTTACATAATATTTACACAGTGCTTATGTACATAAAACGCATTCCGTATCAAAAAATACGTGATTGCGATAAAATATTGATTATAAGTACGACTTTTTAAGACTCCGGGAGTAGATCTCGACTTTGCGCCCTGAAGTGAAATCTTCGGGCACAAATTATCATATTAAAAAATATCGTATGCAACATGGGCGAAATATCGATCTCCGGCAATATCATTCGATCTCCGCTAATTAGTCCTTGTAACATAATATACTATTTTAACACGCCGCATTATCGTCAATGGTAGACTTTTTTCGCTACATATATTATTCGACGACTATGTTCTTAACCGATTCCAATGATTTTTGTTTAAATACTCAGGAACGATTGTTCTATATCGCATACCTACGCAGTGTTGATCTTGATAGTTCTTAATGAATAATCTGCTATTCGCTTAGTGCAAGACGCCGGCCACGCAGCCTGGTGGTGAATTTTAACAACTCTCGTCTGCAATTTGTATGGAGAGTGATATGAGAAAGGGACATATTTATTTTTTTTAAATTTTCTGCGGGTTTTCAAAAGCATCAGTACTTTGAGTGTATTGTTTGAAATTGGGCCCAAATTTCGTATATTTTTGTTTGTAACAAAATATTATGCTTTTTAAATGCAAATAATTTGGAGTTGGACAAAACGAGGTTAAGGGGCTGCAGTGATTACGATAATCCGAACTGGGTTTGAATCAATCACACACTCAATAAACGTTAATCTACAAATTATAGAAAAGGGGGAAAAATTTGTATGTAGAGCATGTAGTTCGTGTAGAAGAAGTATTTATAATATGTGCAGACCATAAATTAATTCGTTCCAGTGTAATTCGGCAAACGTCAGTGACTCTTCCACCGTACAAAGTTACATTGGAAGTAAGAAAAATACCATGTTCATGTATTAACTAAATTACTTATAATGGAAAATTGCAATATATACATAAATATAAATATATTTCAGCTGAATAATGAATTGTATTCTGTACAATTTCGAACTCGGAGTAATCATTTTTTTGCACAGTATAATAAAATGAACCCTTTCAAATGGTTCTTTAAACCATAAAACTTACTTGCAACACTTAATACAGATCGAAATAAACTTTAAAATATCTCAAATTAACGAATAAATAAGAGCATTTTAACATTGACTTTAATGGGAAAGCTCTGACGTTGCAGATGCGAGTTGTCAGAAATCTCCACACTGAGCGCTGCCGTAGATTTCGATGTCACCTACATCACCATGCACGAAGCGAATAAAAGTTTTTATAGTACAATAAATCCTGAATATTTAAAAAAAATCATTGGAATCGGTTAAGAACTCAGTCGTCGAATAATATCTAGCGCAAAAATTATACCATTGACGATAGTGCGCTGTGCGTAGACCTCGATTTTACAAACTAGGGCGAAATTTTGTGATACATAAAATCGAGCTCCACCTACATATTTTGGACATAAGTGAAATGTTATATTTCGCTCGGACGCCAAACTATACACTCGTCGGATATCAACATTTTCACCTTTGTTGCATAACATACTATGATTTATATCATTACTGTAACATTTTAATTATATGTACATTTTTTTTAATTATTCGAATATCTAATGGTAATAAAATGTATTTAAAGTATATCATATATAGTAATAACTCTTCTGCACCAAACAATTATACTGCACTCGCCAATTTATAGAAGTCACGGAGAAGGAATGACAACAAAGGACTGACCAAAAATGTCTATATGTGTACGCTCTAAAAACAGTAGTATAAATTGTTCAGTCGAGTAATGAGTAGTAAAGATATTTTAATCCGTCGGGGTTTACTCTGAACCCCATTGACTAAATCATTATTATTGTCCACCAACTAGGAGTAGATTATGATTCTCGAGATCTGCAAATTAACTCCTTTAGATGAAAAATTTATATAAAATACTACTCGTAGAGGTTAAATAGAAGCCAACTATTACTAGTATTGGATACCACTAGACACAGTATCAGACACCATGATTATATAGTATAGACAAACTTATAGTAAATTACCACTATGTTTAGCATGTAAATTCTTTCGTATTTTTCTGTGTTATTTTTATTCCTTTGAAATTAAATTTGATTCTTACAGTTTTAATGTGGATGCTCTTACTTCGCTGTTCAACTAAATTCCTTAGTAGACTTCGTAAACTTTATTGTAATTGCTAACTTTTTAGATACAAAATAAACCACCGTATATTTTATTCTTTTATACATTTCGATTATTTCTATATTATGGATAAGTATACTTATTATATAGTATAGTATGGATTAATATACAATATACTTTACATATATTATATCTATAAACGTTTTCATCAATTAATTAATGTATTTCTTCTGTAAATTAATGTCCTAGCACATAAGTTAAAGTATATGTCACTTTTATGAATTTTATCTATATAACATGAAGGTATTTTTCAACGCAGGTGCAAATTTGAGATAGTAAGTCGGTTTTTAATATCATTGCATCTAAAAACGTCATTTTGCGATGTACTCATATGGGTGCGTGATGTATGTTATAATAAAAGGTTACAGGGTTGAAAAACTCATGGCGTGCGTGTAAGCGGAACGTGGTATCAGCATAAAACCAGAGTGTTTTATCGATACATATTTCATCGGTGTTCTCGACGATATCGTTTTTCGATTACAGCGTGTATTTTTATTGAAAATTTGCAACCCGGGTTACTTAGAAACTCTTCCAAAGACAATGATAATAAAAAGTACCAAAATTAATATAATAAAAACCTCCTTTTATCTATAGTTCACTGCTTAAAATTGAATACGTCACAATGTGTGAATAATACTTGCGAGAAAGCAAGTATAATGAAAAATCCATTCATTTACAAAGGAAAGTATTAATTTAAATAAATACTTCTAATTATTCACAAAATTCCACTGATTGTGTATGTTTATATTATTTCATTATACTTGCTTTCTCGCAAGTATTATTTGTTTTTGTTTATTTACGTGAGAAGCGTTATTCACGTTGCGTGGTTTTGAACGAGTATTATTTCGTTCAAATGCCGCCCGACGTACAACGATACGATTTTCATATGAATATACAAGAACTTTTTTGTTCTTAATATCATCCAAATACGGATGCAAGAGAAGTTCGACATTTTTTTGATATTTTTGAACGTCTAAGGATGAATTTGCGGAACCTTACTGAGGAGTCCTACGCAAATTCAAGGACGAAACGTTCAATTTTTTAGCTACTGCTGTCTTTATAGATAGCTTTAGCTGGAACATTTTATTCGTTCCTTTTTTTCAACATCTTAGTAGTATAGTGACCGATTATACCGATAAACTACCTTTTCTATTTGTAAATTACAGTATTACTTTAGTAATCATTAACGAAGCATTAACTTCAACACCTGAAATGTTTGTTAGTGTAAAAAACAAGATATAGATATATTTTTCGAGACACTCAATTTCATGAACTTTTTATTTGAATTTTTATTTGAAGAAATTAATTATTTAAGAGATTTCCATAACATATTCACAAAAGTGTCAATTATTATTTAGTTTTATTCAATAGTTTTATCGCGCATATTTTCACTTCAATAAGGCAATAAAAACTTCTCCTTCATCAAGGATAGAACGTTCAACCAATACCGTGTAGTTCAATATTTTTATGTACAATCATAAAATAGTCATAAAATGTAAAGTGAAGTAGATTATATACGTGTATGCATATGGGCCTATATATATGAGAAATTCTGTAGAATTGTTAACATTGAAAGTACTCGTATTAAAATCGCATAACTGAAAGTCAAATCGATTTTTCTTGTTATCGCAAGTAAAGAAGGTACTTAGTATAATATCTACAAACTTTTTTTGTATGCGTCCGTGCTAACTATCATCTTAAAAGAAGAGAAAACCCGTTAAAATTATAGTTTTTTTGGCGGGCATTCAACAGCGTTTGATCCAGTCTGTTAAAAAAAACATTGACCTAAATGACTTACAATCGAAATATGTTATTGTTGGGGATAATATGCAATAAAAAATTAATTGTTGTAGAATGTGCCTATCATAGACCGCGAAATATTAAACCAGGAATTTGCGCAACCGGTTATTTAAGAAAATGAAACATTTTTTCATTACCCTAAAAAGGAAATTTTAATATAATTCCAATTCACATGGTTGGTGGTGGGTAAAGAGAATGAACATGAAACTCAGTTGACGTAAATGCCATGTGTATGAACTTGTTTGTGACGCCTTAAATATTGCACTAAACTGTGTCTACTTGAACTGAAAATCATGTTTTTTTAAAATCACACTTAAACGGTTCCTGATATGTCTTTTTAACCGTCGTCCAACTTTTTTAAAAATGTATTTTGTGGAGTATGCACCGAGGTGTACGATCAGTTAATTAAAAAATATGTTGTTATTATTATATCTTCACATTTTACGGTCATACGTGGACATGTTACATCTTTACACATTAGGGTAGTCATTAAAATAAAAATTTTCGAGTGACGCCCCCCCCCCCATCGACTACAAATAATTAAAAAATAATTCCTGCATTTTTCAGATTTTTATCTTGAATTTTTCGCGTTCCCCAAGAACCTTGAATATCAACATTGTTTTACATAAGAAAAAAAAATTTCAGTTTCTCTACTGGCAATACTACCGATGTCAATCTAAAAATCTGCAAAATATCTTTTCTTGAACATATTCCAAATACAATAAGCCCAAATTGATTTAAAAAAATCCATTTCCGACCGATTTCAAAGAAAAAGTGATAAAAACCAAAACTATAGATCTCTATTAAATCAAAATATCAATGCTGGATTATATTATATAATTATATATCACGACATTTCAAATTTCTTATTGTTTTCTGCTAAAAATAAGCTCCGATTGAGTTAAAAATTATAATTTACAGCTTGTGTTGCGCATACATTCTGATGACGGAATTTAAAAAAAAAAACATTGTATGCTATGGACTGCATGGAATGAGCTTTGCGATTGTCCTCTTCACCGACTGTAAAGGTTACCTTTTCTAGTACGGGTGGGATAAAAAGTACGGCATATAACGCGGGCGGAAACACATTGTATAAACTCGAAGCCGAAGTTGAGGGCTCAAGGTGCATTGCTTTCCTTTCCGCCCTTGATACGTAATGTACTATAACCACGCTATATCAATATTTTTAAATAAAATTATCACCTGCAAGACCAGGATAGGATTTCAATCGCTTTTCGAATATTTTTCAAAGATTTTTTGTTCACTTATTTTGATTGGAAAAAATTAATGTGTTTAAGAAATACAAAGAGAGAAACAAACAGAGCGTAAACTATAATAAACTCATTAGGAATACACTCAGTAATTACGACGAGCTAATCAACGTAAAAAACTACTCGATCCACCCTTTTTGTTTTTTGAAAGTACATCAAATTCGAAGTCATCGACTGTAAAAACCTTCGAGTATGCAATAACACTCCAATTGAATTAGGTTTAGTGTTCTTCTTCTGGCTTTTTACCGTATACGTTCCAATGGCTTTCTTTTACTCAAAAAGTATTCTGTATGTATCAAAGAAGTAGTAAAGCATATTAAAAAATACAGACCGCAATGGATTTTGCATACCCCTTCACACTTCAACAGTATGACACGATGTGGGAAAGACGGTCTTTCGTGCCGAGCGCGGAATGTTTCAACTTTTTTTCACTAAAGTTATTGCCGTCTCATCCTGAAGCTTTCAGCACTTAGTTAAAATATCCTAAATAATAACTAAAACAAAAAATTGATTCAACATATATTTTTTTATATAATTGAATTAAAAAAATTGTTTCAATTTTTTGTTTGTTAAGATGAATTAATTTTTACTAAATTATTTTTCTATCAAAACTACACCTTATTGTGCGCAATTAAGAAATCGAGTTCTTTTTATTGGACATTAAGTAAAAGAGTAACATTATATGTTTAAAAAAAAGCGACCAACAATTTGCATAATGAAGAACTAAACAAATTTGAAAAATTTGGAAAATGTCTTATGGGTTTTTATTCTACATATATTTATTTACCAGAACATTTACACAATTTCTTCAAAATTTGGGAAATGGTGCAAAAATCTAATGATTAGTTGGCGTGTATTTGATGTTGTTTTTAAATATGTATTATTTAAACATAATAAATTATATTTACGTCTAATATACTTCATAAGCAACAATAATCGATATAAATCGCATGACACTGAAGCCACCTACCAGCAGCCACCACGCTAATTTAAAAGACTCGATTTATTTAAATCTGGCTGCTAGAATGTTGCTGCCAACCAATGATGGAATACACACTAATATTTTTATTTTTTCCAATGTTTTATATCTGAAGCCTTCGTCTGTACTTTTCACAGTTATCCGCAAATTTTTTGGGAAATTTTCGGCCGGGAAACAATGTTTCGAAAATCAAAATCCCGAAAGGCTAAAATTTCAGTATTGCGTGAGTCGAAGGTATTTTAATTTGCGTTCTTTTTCCAAATTTTTAAAGACAAAGTTAAGAAAATCAAGCTGGAGCCATACTATATCGAAATTTTGGACTTTCGGTGTGTTGATTTTCGGAACTGTGTTCCCCGGAAAAATTTTCAGTCATCGCATTAAAACTGGTAAATGGAATATTTTTTTGGATTTTTTTGCTCTGGGATTTATTTTTTAGGATTTGTAGGATCATTTTGTGTTAAATGCCCCGGATTTGGACCTACTGTGTGTTTTGTACATTATTTATATTTTTCTTTTTGAATTTCCATACTGTTTAAATATTCAATAAACTTTATATCAATGTACATAATACATAACGTTATTTTGAAATAGATCATTTCAGTTTACTATTAAAAAATCTGATTTTGTCGCACGATTATCATTTAATTCCGAATACAGATTAGTTAGAGAGCAAGGTCGCGCTCATACGACCCCAGATGACGTACGGAAAGGATGTAAGCAGTGTGGACCAAACACAATCTGTATTATACAGTGGTATTAATGGATTGTATTGCCATTGTATATTCACCTGGGAATTCGTATACCGGTAATGTTCGGCTTTCAGTTTTGGAATTCCCTCAGGCGGACGTAACAGGCCTGGTAAGTCCATACGTTTCTGTGTATGCACACATGTGTACACATGCACCAGTGCAACCCTGATCGGTAGGACACTATTGCCAAAGCGTATTAAAGGTCATATACCGATAATCGATTTGGCGATGCATGACAATGGAGTTTCGGCGACGGTCAGCAGCCAAATGGTTGTCTGCGGCAATAGGAGCATGATGGTATGGTTTGCAATTCGTTTTATTTTGATTCTTTTTACCGGTTCTATCTTTCGCCCCAATCACGTTTCCTCGATCACGCCTATTCGCCAAAGGATTTGGCGACGTTTTCGTCGCCACATGATAAATGCACCGGGTCTTCAATCGAAAAACTCATGAACGCTTTGAACCTGTACCGGCGAACGTAATTTATTTTCCGCGAGATAATGTCTACTCCAAGCGCCTGCTTGCCTATGCATTTATACATACTGATGCATATAGAGCCCGACGCCGCAACTGAATAGTTGGTCACAGCTAAATAACCTCGGATTTCTAGAAGAGATGTTTACCAATCAACGTATGGGATGTACGAAACGTGAGTCACATAATGCAAGTTTCCAGTAGAAATGATGTTAAATATTAAATAAGATATTTCATTTCTCATTGAATTATTCATCTGAAATAAGATTTCACTTTACCTGTAGAAGCTTAAGTCGTATATAAGTCAAGAAATGGCTAAACCTGTGTCGAGGATAACCACCTCTGACAATGAGGAACATGATGCTGCTAAATTCAACACGGATTGGATACATCTATGCGAAATACCATAAATAACAATTTCTTTTTTTGTACCAACTCGGTTTCAATTGATACTCAAAATGCTATATCTGGCATATAAATGCCTGGTTCACGATATATAAATGTGCCTAATTCCCTGGTAGAAGTAGGTAAGGAAAGCATTACATCTATGCCATGGACTTTCAAGAAAAACTTAGGGAAAAGAGGGGCCCTTGGTTTGTCCCAGACATGTCAGATATTTAATGCTTCCCACGTTTCATTTTAATCAGGATTTAGGATCTTTTTTGGGGGTAATCGAAGTAATTCCGTATAATCAATAATGAAACAAAGACAACATTACTGTTAACGACTGGTGGAAGGGCTTCAAATAAAACGCGCAATATGATCGGTCAGAAACTAAAAATCAACTTTATTCCGATCCCGCGGTGACGATCCGATCGCGACGCGGACTTCCTCACCCCACCTTCCGAAACGTTCTCTCTCAACCGATCGTCACTTTTTCACATCTTAGTTAGATTTTTCAAACTCTCGAACATTTCAATAGACTACACATCGGTATTATACTATTCGAATTACAAATAATTATATCGAGATCGTCACCATTTTCAAGGGCCTTTTACATAATTTACCTAACAGGCCTGCTTCATTTTGAGAGGTACCCCCATTCGGGTGTGCAATGGCGTAGGGAAAACCACCTTTGTGGGAAAAACCTACGCCGGGTACCGCAGTCGATAAAACATCGATTCTGTCCGTAACAATTACTAACACTTTTCTAACGTCTCGTTACGAATTAAGTTTGACTGTCGTTTACTACTGTAACTGACTTGAATGCAAAACAAAAAATTTTGTGGGGAGCAACCAATGAAGTATCAGCCTATCGAAATTTATATTGCTGAAAGGTGCCCATTATTTTCATAATTTAGTATTTGAAATTATTTTGTCCATTTTAGAATTTCTAATTTAAAAAAAAAATTGTATTTTCTAAAATCCATGACCTTGATTGCGGAAAGTCATCCAAAGAGCTTGTACACAAAATTTGTATCGGGTAGCGCCGATTTTTAAGTTAAAGTTTTGTTAACATCCGATTTGAAACGCCAATTTTTCAACAAATAAATAATTGCCCGTAAGAACTATTTTAAACCGGTTGAAATTCATTTAATAAACATTAAAAATTACTTAATAATTACACCTTTTTATTGTTGTTCCAACATGTGTATCCCTTAAATTAGAATCTCGGCTGTACAGTTCGGAGATTTCTGCAAATTTTTGTCGGACAAATTTTTTGTCAAAGATGGAATTTATTACTCATGTTTTTAAATCATTACTGATTTATGAAAAAAATGAAGGCCTAATTTTTACTATTAATTATTAATTATTATTTGCTTGTTAAGTACGATGAACTTAAATACCATAAATAAGAATTACTTATGTTAGCATTAATCAGTACATATCGTTATATGTGAACAGTGCTGGACGCCTCTATAGATTTTGTCCTTTGAGCAATGTTGCATTAAAATTCTTAAATGGAACCATTTTGTAATGTATGTCATGTGTTTATTTTCGCGCATGTGAGCCATCTTTCATGAAGGCGCATGTGTTTTCCCCGCATATTTTTCGCGGTGCTGATACACTCTATAATGGATTCGACGGGAGGAAACATGAACGTTTATGAGAAAACGCTGAAGACAAGGAACGCCCGGAACAGCATAGAGGAGCAGCAAATTTTTCTGCAAAGAATCACGCGTCCTTTTTCGCGGCACGACGCCCGTTCCGGCCCTAGAATTTATTAGTGGTAGAAAAATGGATGAAGCGTCTCGAGAGAATTTGCCGATAAAGCCATGGAAAAATGCGAGGAAAGATGATTTATCGCACATGCGACGCGCCCGTTGGGTACTTGCCTTTTTCGCAGCGGCTTACTTCATGTATTCGATAAAAAAGGCAATGGAATATTAACCTTAAGCTTTTAAACAAGATTGAACGTGATTTCAGTAAAAACGCCAAAATAGACCTCTACCGACTCTGTTAAAGTCTAAACGAATTATTAGTAGTAATCTTGCAGAATTAGGTGAATACTGTTGCAAAATATCCATAAAATTAATGAAAACTCACATAAGAACAATTCAGTTAATACAGAGAGACACGATTCTCGTTGACAATCTTAAATTTTCAAGAAATTAGCCCTTGCTATATAGTTACGTAGTATTAACATGTCATTCTAGGTGCATTACGCTCTTTGAAAGGTGCTGTTGATATCTTTGGGATGAGAAATATTATTAAAATGTAAAAGATTTAAAGTTTAAAAGTATTTTTAATTTCAACCGAATTTTGAACATTTATTTTATTCTACAGGGTGTTCCACAACTCACGGACCGTATTGCAGATATGTATTCTACATGAAATTTCAAACAAAAACGTCCTGTAAAAAAATTATGTCCGATGCCTACAATTTGATCGGCGCGCCATTGAAATTTAGAAAAAAAATCACATTTTTTGGAATAGCATGTCTTTTTTTGACGTTTTCTTAAGAAAATTAAGCACATTTTAAAGTCACTTTTAAGCTCTACAATTCATCTCTTAGGGTCTTTAACATAAATCAATATTTCTCTTGCTATAGTCTTACTAAAGTTAAAAAATGCTAATTTTTTCGGTTTTTCGTGTTTATCTCCTTAACAAAAATACCTAACGAAACATCACTATGAGAATGTGTAGTCCTTGAAAAAATGAACAAGTTGACCCCTAATTCGAGTCGATTCGATAAAAATTGAGCCCATCAGGAGCCTCTGATTTAAAGGAGTTGAGAAAATTTGGGTGGGGTTAAAAAACCAATAAATCAAAAAGCCGACCGGTCAGAAAACCGACACTTCAAAAAATGATAGTCCGCTTGTCAATGTGTCATTTTTTTATGTGTCGGTTTTTGCATCCGCACCCGATAAATCGCGTTTTGCATATCAAGCGATTTCTGCAAATTTTGTGAAATTAAGAAACTCCTTTTGGGCTCAATTTTCATCGAATCTCATTGGATTAGGGCTTAAATTGTTCATTTTTTCAAGGGCTACATCTTCCTTATAGCGGTATTTCATTAGCTACGTTTCGAAATGAAATAAATGCGAAAAATCGCAAAAATTTGAATTTTTGTTTACTATAGCAAGAGAAATTTTCATTTTGGGTCAAAGAGCCTCCAAGATGAATTATAGAGCTTGAAAGTGACTTTAAAATGAGTCTAAATTGGTTTAAATAACTTTAAAAAAGAAAAGTTATTGCAAAATGAGTGTTTTTTTAACCTTCAATGGCGGGCCAATCAAATTATAGGCATCTGATCCAATTTTAGTACAGGATTTTTTGTTGTTGGGAATTTCACGTAGAATACGTACCTGCAATATGGTCCGCGAGTTGTGGGACGCCCTGTATGTATAAAGGGAATTATTCTCATCCGTATATTTTTCTTAAGTTAAAAAATGTTGTTATAAACGTCGTTGTTTCTTGGAGTTATAAAAAAAGCCAAAAAGTTTTAATGTTTCAACCTATTTTTTAAGGTCCGCGTCAAAAAAGTTCTCCAACATAACTAAAACCAAGTATCATAAATAAAAGATTTATATTAAAATATTTGTTTAATTTTAAGTTCACATAACTTTTCAGCATATTGTAATGAAACAAAAGTTTTCCTCACCTTGAAGTCCGTATGGCTTTTAAAAAAAGTATTTATGGTCTGAATTTGAAATTTTGAATATATGACCAAAAACCTAAAATATTAAAACTTGAAGATGAGTTTCAAACTCCGAAAAGATAACAACAAATAATAAATGTATTTAGGAAATACTACCAAACTTGTCGACAAATGAACACTGCGGAAAGTTATTTGAACTTTTACATTCAAAGAACAAAATGTTTTTCGAGAAATTTTCGACTTAATTTTAAAAAAAAATACGTATCCCTATTTCCATTAACAAACCGCATTTGTTTCAATTTTACGTAAAGTCGTGACATGAACATATTCGGCCTGTATGATTCCATATGGAATCGGTCATGTAAGAAGATTATGATTTATTGTGCTAGACGTGAACTCAAACCCTAGTTACGTCTGCTTACTTATTTATTTATTTCCTTATAAGCACATTGTAACTTACAAGATAGACAAATACCAAGAAATATCGTTACGATACAAATAGTGCAGAACTGTATATAAAAATCATTGGATAGTATACATTTTGTGGTTTATTTGTAAGTTTGGAGCTCGTCCAAACTATAGAATGACGTCACCCGTATTGATAAGACTTGACCACAGTCTTATATATTAAAAAACATGTTTTACCAGTTAGACAGTGATCGTATATTTTATTTAGGCTTTATTCACCATTAAATACAAAGAAACTATTACAACCTAATGAATTTGGTTCTTGATTGCAAACTTAACAATAGTCAATATTCAATTGTGTCATAATGTGTCTATAAGTATATAAATATGTTAGCCGATTAAATCGATTTTATGGATGAGTGGAATATTTTGAGACTGCTCAAATACAAATAGATGGACAATAATGTCAATTATGCAATGTATGAAATAAGTACAATCATCGAAATGGTTGTAAGAACTATGTTGCATCTTTTGGTGCACAGTAGTTGGAATGCCGGGGAGTGTATGATGCATTCTATTACATGCAAGGAGCGTTATTTTTTAATATTTTTCGCATATGTGGACAAATCCTCAAATTCCACAAAAAAAGTTTCATGAAGGCGTAACAAATGATCAAATAAAAGAATAATTTGTTTTCTACTTCATATATATCTTTTTCTTCAATCAGATGTCTCAAAATGAATTTAACAAACTTATAACAAACAATGAAAAAATTAAACATTATGAAAACGAGTTTTTGCACAATTTTATATTCTTAATGATTTTTGTGGCCGCCCATTAAATGCTCTTAGACTTATCAATTTTTTTCGTTGCATATCTTATACTGCAACTATAATTATTAGCTCATAGATGTGCATATCTTCATTAAACTATATTATACCAAGAATATCCAAGCCTGAATTATGTTGCTCATTTTCCATTGTTTGCGTTACTTTATTTTTATGAAGAAATTTGTACTTTTCACCTATTATATAAAAAAAGGGTATAATTTATAAATATTTCCTCAATGTATTTTCTTGCGTCAAATCATACTTTATTTTAGAAAATGTACGATTATATTTTTGATGTTTTATTGGTGAATTAAAATCGCTTATTCGACGACATCCGGCCAGTATTGTAGTGCATTTCTTTAAAAGGTCTAGTCTCGCAGTTGCTGTGTATTTGTGAAACGTCAGCAAGTAAGCCATTCTAAAGGCGCAGATAATCTGGGAAACTGGGATGGTAAACTGGTAAACCGCAGAATCCTCAAATTTTTAATGAATACCAAATGTTTTCAGAAAAACGAACACTTAATAAACGTGATATTTCAATTACTCTTATATTCACACAATGAAAATGTAAGTGAAACATGTAAATAGTAATGAAAATTGCAGAATATTTTTCATAATAAATTATAAGATACAATCGAATGTGTTATTAGGATTTTAAAATAATCTCTAAATACCTGTTTGTTTCTGTTGTAAGAATATAATTATATAAATATCCGTTATGGAATATTATATATAAACTATATATCCTTTTGGTTATATTATCAATATCAATACTTATTCAAAGAAATTCATTTTCTAACATATTCTGTTACTCATATAATAATAATATAATGAAAACGAGATTCGACCTTTCCTTCTTAAAAATATAACCAAAAGGATAATGCATTCATCTTTCTTGTTTTTTATTATTTCTTAATGCAATTTTCAGAAAAAGGCCATAATCAATCACTGAAATATTACTTCAAATAATATTAATTGTATTGACTTTTTTCACAGTTGAATGACCTATAAATATAAATATTATTTTTAAGTTATAATTTATTTTTTTTAATACTGTTAATTTTCAAATGTGTTCAATTGAGTTCAAAAAAATTAATAATTTAGTAAAAAACTGTTTTTTAAAGTAAATAAGCAGACCCGTAGTTTTTTGTTTAAAGAAAACTCTAACTTTTTTTAGAGTTATTTATAACTTAAAATGAGAACCGAAAATCCGATAAGCACAAAAATAGAGCATAAAACTTTTAAAAATGGTGTATTTTCTGCAGTAATTAATATTCTACTACAACTAATATTCCTTACACAGATTATGTATTACTGATAGGTTCTCGATATCCAATAATGCAATTAACAAAGTGAAAAATAACAACATCAGGGCCATTTTTCGAAAAACTAGAATTAAATTTTTTCAAAAAGAACATTTTGTTTCCTCTATTCTTTTTATAAATTACTGGTATTATTTGTCATAACCGTAGGAGCAGTAGCACGCGTTTCATTTTTTAAGGGTAACTATATAGACAGTCAAAAAAACTTAAAAAAGATTAAAGTGTACTGCAAAATGCTATACTTTTAAAAGTTAGTTTTTCTGATTATTTCAAAAACAAAAATATTTTGCATTAACAAAAATTGTTCTAATTTTATTTAATTTATTTTAAGCTCAGAGATCACGAAATAATTTTAAAAGAAAGATCGATAGTTGTAATTTTCTGAAAGTTTTTGAAATTTAAGTTGAATAAGTTATTCCATTATTACGAACGTATACAATTTTCTTGAAATGTTCATCTACGATTGTAACACTAACAATATATTGTTAAGCACAACTAATAAGTTAGATTTTTCTATTATGTTTTTTGGATTGCTCAAATTGACACTTACATACTCGTGAAAATAACATCAGGTAAGAATGTGACTTATGTCATAATATTTGATATTTATATAGTTACAATGCATGTCTCTGAATGTGGAGTGTCTTAAAGTCATAGGTCGAATCTTTTTAGTGTATGTACTAATGATACCGATGATTCGATATACAGGCCAATTTTGATCTATTGGATGCAATACACGAGAGCCCTTCAACTGCTATAGTAGAAATCCGAAGATCCCTGTCGTATCGAGATCATAACTATCGTATTATGTCAAAAAAGTTTTAATTTATGCCTAATAAATAAGTTTACCGTTATAAATTTTTCTGGGTTAGGACCTTCAAACCGCTTACAAAATTAATAGGTTTTTTCCTTTTAGATGTATACCATATTCAATTGAAATCCCAGAGTCATTCATGAATGTACATTTAGAAGTACATATGCGGTGATATATGATATAATAATGATATTTGCAGTTCTATTGCAGTAGAGAGTTTTAACAAAATAGCTTGTAAGAATTTACGCTTTTCTATGATTATTTTTCAAGATGTCATTATTATTGTTATTGTTATTATTATTGTCGTCTTTACTCAAACTAATATAGTACACTGGCTCAAGGGGCGAGCTACAGCTAAATCTGTTTTACTGACTGTCCCGAGATCTGTTTATACCAATGATTTCTCAAAAAAAATTATTTTGTTATGTTTTGTAATCCAAATGTGATACAAATCGAACAAACACAAAATTTATATATGCATTATCCTACATAACGCCCATTATGCGCACGAATAATTTGATATTGGATCCTTTCATTAAAAAGGAATCTGCTGTTTTTCAGAAGCGAATTGCATAATTACATTTTAATAAAAATTCAAATTCATCTTAAATAACGCTTTATTAAAATGTGATTGGATTTTCACATAAGCATCATTTCATTTTTGCCGCCGATCCAGCCCTTAACGTTTCACTGCAAAACCAAATACATGTTCTATTTATTTAAGGTATACAATATTTTCCAGCGGATTTTCTGGAGAAAGAATATGCAGTCTTACTAGAAAATACTACGGAATGCATTGATTTTGTTTTCCCCACAAAAATTGTTTTCCGCGAGAAGTGTGACATGACGAGCTAGAAACCCAAAACCAAATCAAATTGGTTCCAAATTCAAAGAAACCACGAGGAAATTGCAATAAGTAAATACCGGAGCAACATGAGCATAGCCGCAGAGAAACAGATGCATCCAATTTATAAACCAATTCCATCAGTACTACAGTAAAGGTATAGTTCTCCAATAAAGGGGGGGGGGGTGCAATGAACTATAGTAGTCGGTCGGTATACAACTTATGATTTAATACGTATAAATAAACAATCGTTTAATAACAATTACAGCACAAATAATGAATATCATAATTAAAAAAAAAAACAGAATCAAGGAACATAAAAAGAATATATTAGACAACTGTTAGACACATTGAACGAGCTAAACACCGAATAGAAACATCACACGATTTCTATTACAAAAAGTCAAGGTTCTAGCCTAGCGAAAGAAATTATTATTACGACAAACGAATTCGCAATTTTTTTTTATAAAAGCGTATTACGGGTTTGGAATTATGATAGCTTATTGATTTTCGATAATTTTGTTGAAACATGATTTATGTACTAATATTAGATCACGTTGTCGAAACTTTCATCGATATGTTTTATCATTTTATTAGTATTTTATATAACCGATTGCATTAGTAATTTAAAATACGCGGCATTTATATTTTCGCGCCTAGTGTCAATTGTTGATAATTCACAACATATCGATGCTCGATACGAAGACTAGGATATCTGAAATCTATCACGAAAACTAGGATTAGTGAACGTTTGCAGCGAATACTAGGATTTTTCATTTTTCTACACGAAACCTAGGTCATTTCAATTTCGGCGCGAAGAAAAGGTTATTCAACCATTTCTTCGGCGTGAAAAACAGGATCCTATGTGCGAAATTCGTAACGGCCCAGCCCTGGTCCAGTTCTGGCAACGACGCTGCCGAGGCTCGGCTGCGACATTGGGCCAACACTGGCATGAGTCTTGGTGCGACACTACGGCCTAGACTCGGCAACCGGTCTTGGTCCATTAATGGCTGCCAGCACTGGCCGGCATCAAAGCCAGTATTGGCCCGGCGTTGATTGTCGGCGATGGCACAGAGCCTGTAGCAGCTAAATTTTACAGGCTTGTTTGTGCAACGTCGCAGCAGCACGATAAAAAAATAAAAACAAACGTTGAAACGAATTTATTGTTATTGGAAGAAACCTTGAAGATGTGTATGTATATACATCGATGAATATATGCATATATCCCCTGCTTATTGACGAGTCTTTTGATGTTGTAAGCGACTAAGCCACTAAACGAGTTGGATTAGTAAGTTCGTAAAATGTCGTACTAGTTCCATCCAGTGATGGGCGATACTACTCGACTACTTTGAGTATCGATTATTTTACACACAATACTTTGATACTCGATATCGATATTTTAAAATTCGATATATCGTAGGATCGATACTTTTGAGACCGGTATCGGCAGAGAAATGCACATGTTTGTGTAGGTACATACAGGTACATATACACTGCCGTGCAAAAGTGTTTAGACACTTAATTTTTCGTATATAATAAGCAAAAAACGTAAGAATTATTTGATTTAAAGCTCTGAATATTTACGGAAGTAGGTGATAGCAGCTTTTGAAATAATCTGAATATGTTTTGACTACAGCAGTAACAATGCGCTATGTTAAATGTCGTTTTAGACTTATGTCTCAAAGGTTGGGTTTACTGAGTATGACAATATTGATACAAAATATACTTAAAGCTAATGTTGATCGTCATTTGTTTATTGTGAATATATCAAGATGTCGGCGTGATGGTCATGCGGGCTAAGGCGTCAGTCTTAGTCCGCCCGAACTGAACGTCGCGAAGGTCCCGAGTTCGAATCCCCGTCTGTGCAATTTTCTCTGCTTATGTCCATGGAATAACCGGGGAACTTTGCTGGGCGAAGGTACGAATTTGGGACCGCTGCCGACCCCCGTCGGCAGTTATGGGTACCGTCAGCGTCTTATCCGCGGTCGGTACGTCGCGTCGTGGGTCTTATCTCGGATGAAGATAGGATAAGCCCCGCATCGTACTCGCTAAGGCACAGACCGCCGAATCTGCTGGTGGTACCGATATTGGGAGGGGGGACTGGCTCTGGGTGGTTGTTGTGTGTGTATCTGCCTATGTAGTTCTGTCATGTACTGTCTGTCTCTATCCTGTACCTCTCCATCCGAGAGCCGACCCGCAAACAGACATATTCGTCATTAACGCGGGGGAAAATTTCCTGTCCTTTGTCCTTTTATATCAAGAAACATTTCTGCTTTTCCTGTGGTTCAGATGTACTAAAATCTGCATATTTCGGGTGGGTTTTTCGATGAAAAGAAAGTTTGATGTAATTTACTCCGTGTCAATTGCTATATATTGGTGTTGAATGTGTCTTCTATAATAAACAAGTTGAAAACTGTATTGTTGGGAAATATTCATTCATTTAGAAAAGAATATGGCGACGGAAACCTTAAATAATCTGGTGTCCAAAGACTTTTGCACGGTAGTGTACCTATACTATATTTACAATGCGCATGTATAAAAGATGAAAGTATAAAATAAAACGCATTTCAAACTTAAATATCTGTGATTCTGTGAATCTGTGTTTGCGTTTGCGTCGTGCAGTTTTACTTTGCTAAAAAATGCTGATCCTCTGAGGTTACTCAAGCACTGAGACTGAGACTACCGAGAGTAGTAAAATCTTTTTTAAAAGGTTAATAATAATTGTAGAAAGGTCGGAGAAGACGAGGTTAAGCTTTACAACCGCGTGGTACTGTGGTAAAATCACAATTTTCTAATTTGGATTTATAAGCATTGGAATAAGATTGCAATTCGAGCAGTAACTTTACACATTTTGCATTTTCAGGCGTTTTAGATGCACTGTAAAAAAAGATAATGTAATTTTACCATGCTCAGCGTTTTTTTGTCAAATTTCGTTTGTAAGTGAAAGTCCCATGCACAGCGTTGGGCACAAATTTTTCCCAATACTGAGCATGGTGAAATTACACAATCTTTTTTTACAGTGTGGAGTTGGTGTGGTTTTCCTCATCAAAAACGTCTGAATAATTTCACTAATTTAATAATATTGTATTTTATATAAATTAACATATTCTATAATAGCACCAAACCTTGTTGACAAGCTGTTAAAGAAGATTATAAAGTTGGTAACCTCATGTCGGTATTAATTAACCTCGTCGTAATGTTTGGTGCTAGTGCGAATATATAAATAAGGATATGGTAAATGAAAGAAAATAATACATACGAAATACTTTACTATTTTGAACTTTATTAATAAAATGTATATAACACTTCCAGTATGCAGATAACTCCAGCTGCAATTGCAAACACTTTTTCTTTTCAGGGACGTACCTTTTGCTACTCTGACTGTAACTTCCAGTCGAATTTTATTCTAAGAATAGCAATTTTACAATTTTAAAACTGTGGTTTAATTTTACAAATACATAGTAATCTTACAAAGAGATTTTTTACAGTGTACTATTCAACCGATGAAACAAGTAACTGGAAAGGAAAGTACTATACCAAGCATCAATTGTAGTGTAGACATCGTTGGGCATGGTAAATTTTATTTTTATATTTGTATATTGCGTATAGGATAGGGGACTTGTATCCGACTCTTATACGAGTTTTACACTGTAAAGCCCCTGCCTCCGATCCCTTCATACATAATATATTTGTTCCGGATAGAATCGAATTGCGGTACCTGGCGTGGGTTTTTCTGCAGTTTTCCCCACGCCGTCGGACACCCGAATGGAGGTACTTCTCACAGAAGTCGGCTACAGCCGCACAGAAGGGTGCCTATAGGTTTTATGTACGGGCCCTTCCTATATGGCGACGATATTCGCGTAAACGGGTTATCAAATGAGTTCAGGAAATCGAGGAGACGTGGGTCTATTTACGCGCGCGATATACGAAAATGATTATTTATGTGGAGAAATTTCGATTCGCAGCAAGGACTTTTGAAATTGGTTCATGTTATGTTCGGAGTCGCAGCATATATGGGTCGTTTCGAAATCGGAGGATGGTGGATTTGAGGTGGTTCGAGGATCGTTTGGAATATTTGGTTTTATTATTACCTGCCGGGGACCGGTATGTATTCCGAATTGTGAAAAACAGATTCAACCATTTTTAATTGACATTTTTCAGTGCAAATTTCTACCTTAGCTACAGGATACTACGGCTTCCCCTTAAGGAGATTCTCCATCCCCTCCTATAACTGTACACGTGGTTTATGATGGCTCCTAATTAAAATGAAACCTTCCTTCATTCACAATTACTTCAACCCTAACTTCATATTGTATCGAATTTTTTTTATAATGAATTAGCTTTATATTAATTATGGCATTTGCGAATTTGTATGGGACATGTCCCCATAGAAATGCCAAAACTGAGAGAATTTATTTTTATTTTGCAGAAGGTGGAACGAAACATGCAGCAGTTACAAATGCCTTACTATATACAGTAGAACCCCCTTTTAACGCCACCTCCGTTTATCGACGTACTCTTTTCTACGACACTAGTGACACCTCTTTTAACGACATACCAGCGATTCCCGTCATCCCCACCACGGCTAAACGCTTCCCCTCACCAGACGGCGCATGTATACGTGTATAGCCCGCGAAACAACCGCATTGGTCGAGTGACGTGTGACGTCACTTTAGCATGCTTGTCGATGGGTTGCGGTGGGGGAACGCACTTTTCTTGGTGGCATGTCGATAAACGGGAGCTTGAGGGGAAGTCGCGGAACCGACCCATGTCGTAAAAAGGGGGTTCTACTGTATGGTTGCAGTAGATGATTTACCTCTCATGATAACCGAAAAGCGAGGTTTCAAAGTATTCCTTAAAGCAGCCCTGCCGCTATACAAAGCTCCAAGTAGAAGAACACTAACTGCATTATTGGATGCTAAGTACGTTGTGCTTAGTGAAAAAAAAAGAGTGAATTCCAAACAAAAAACAATATTTCCCTTACCACGGACGGATGGAGTTGCGACCTGCTGCACGAAAAGTTACTTAGGTTTAACAGCTCATTACGCAGATAATGGGGTAATGATTTCTGTCAACGTAGGGTGCTTCCCACTAGATCAAAGCCATGCAAGTGATTACTTGGGTAACAAACTCGAAGAATTGTGTACCGAATGGAACATTAGTAAAGAATCCCTTAATGGAGTGGTAACTGACAGCGCACCAAATATAGTCAGGGCAGTTGTTGATAAGTTTGGAAAACAGGTCCATCTTCCATGTTTCGCCCATTTAATGCAATTGATTCCTTCAAAGGCTTTGAACAAGAATCCACTTCTTGATGAAATCATAAACAAAGTTTCCGGTGTAGTGTCATTTTTCAAACATAGTAACAATGCCTCTGATGAGTTGAGAAGGCTTCAAGTCAAAAACGGTAAAACGGGAGGAACATTGTTAAAATTGAAGCAAAGGAATGACACCCGTTGGAATTCTACGTACTATATGATCCAAAGATTTCTTGAATTAGATTTTGTAATAAGTAACGCCATTTTCGTGTGTCGAGGTAGACCGCAAATGATAAACAGGAATGAAATAGAAATTCTTCAAGAAATTATGGAAATGTTGAAACCTTTCGAGGAGCTAACTAGAGAATTGTGCAGTGAGCAAGTTACTTGTTCTCTGGTTATACCATTAGTAAATTATATTTCGTTAAGCTTGTTCGAAGATATTACTATATGTAGTACAGCTGCTTGCCGCTCGATGACGCCACGTTTAGAGTTCATTTAAAAGGAAATTTTTCCTATCCTTGCTCCTTGATAGCATCTATGTACTTACTCTCCGTATATCCTCATTAGTTTCTTGGCGCGCCGGTGACAACACGTTTGATTTTTGGTTAGAGATAGAAGCATGAAAAGCATCAAGTTTATGTGTGTGAAAGTGTACATTAAGGAATAGGTATCAGAGGAGTCTTGGATGCAGGGTTGATCTGCCCAATGAACTGTGAATTTTACACTTTTCGCTTCTTTTTTCCGTCAGGTTAGAAAATTATGACATATTGTACATCAGTCATTTGTTTCCCGATTACCGATATACTCCGGTCATGATAGTGAAATGGAATGATAACAAAATTAATCCTTTCCTGCATTTTCTCTTTAATGCTAAGTATAACAAAAAGTTTGCAATTGAGCGAGACTAAACTTTGAAATGCGACTAATTTGCGATTAAATTATTCTTTTCAAATTATATAATATTGCACTTGAACTTTATATTACAATTTTTCGGATAGTATATAAAAAAAAAAAAAAAAACATGTGTATGCAGAGAGATATGAGTATTTTCTAGTAATTTTACTATGTACATTGCGATTTCACAAGCGAGAAATGCGTGTGCAAATCACGTGATTTAAGAATGCTGCACATGCGAAAAATTTCACACCTACACCTTACATCGTGTAAGATTATCTGATGAATTATTTTATTTTAGAATTATATTTCAGACTCCATTATTACTCAAATATATAATGTACTGTAAGACATGAAAAAGGTTTTCCCGAAAGTTGCGAAACCCGATAAGCCTTAATAGAAAGATAGAAAGTATTTGGTGCTATTTCATTCTTGGTATCGTATTTCGTGTGAGTGACGGTATAACGAAATAAATCTCATTAGGAATTCGAATATTCATTTAGAAATAAAGAGTTATCAGGATGTTTGAATAAAGCAATAAGCATTACAACTTTTCATTTAGTATAAACTATATGCATATGGGATATCTATATCGAGATTTCACGAGTAATTACACTAAACAACATAAAAAAAAAAAAAAAAAAATGAATAGCATCAACTATACTTTGCCAAATAGAACATTTTACTGGTCGAAATAACACATTAAACCCGCGTTTGAGCGTGAACAATTAAATTCAATTGTAATTGATATTAGCGCCTTTTATTGTTAAGGTAATGTTCAATGGAATGTAATTTTATGCTAACAATTAAGTCAGATATGAGCTGAATTACAGTCACAGCTTAATACTCGATATACATATACAGTTTTACCCAGACAAATTTAGAAATTTTATGTTAGAAAATCAAAATAGATATGATTCAGGATTTCATCTAAACTTACACCAGGTCAAAGATGTAAAAGATAATTGGAACAAGGCCAATCCAACAAAGAGTTGAAGTTACTGACGAATCACATTAATTTGATTGAGCTCAATCAGAATTGGAATAATAACCTTATTCACCAAATACACTGTATAAAGGAATATTTAAAATGTTTCCACTTCTAGGGGGTCCTATGTGCATTGTATCTTACTTTTAGTATACTTTATTACTTTAATTCGTATTGCAGTAGCATTTCTTATCTTTATTTAAGTATATCTTCTCCTGGGTATGTTCTATTTTAGTAATATGCATCAATAGGGGTTGAAGCCATGGGCTAATTCAGGAATATACGGGCTGTCAATAGTTTATGTAATGGTCAGTCAGACTAGTAATAAAGCATTAATAATTATGATGAATTTTAATTCAAGCAAACATTTTTATTAATAAAATTGAACTTCAAAGAAGAGTTGGAATTCTGGGCAAATACCTAAATATATTGGTTAGTTTTGAATAGTATATTTTATATTTGAATAGTAATAATCAATTACAATTACAATCAAGCACTAATTAAGACGAATTTCAATTAAAGCAGAAATTAATACCAATATGCTTGAGCTTCAGACAAGAGTTGAAGTCATGGGCAAACTCATAAATATATTGGTTTTCAACAATAATACTTCTGCTTCATATAGACTTGTAATCAAGTACTTATTAAGAAAAATGCTAATGAAAGTTTCAATTAATACCAATATGCTCGAGCTTCAGTCAAGAGTTGAAGTCATGGGCAAATTCATAAATATATTGGTTTTCAATAATAATACTTCAGCTTCATATAGAATTGTAATCAAGCACTTATTAAGGAAAAAGCTAATGAAAGTTCTAATTAATACCAATATGCTTGAGCTTCAGACAAGAGCTGAAGTCATGGGCAAATTCATAAATATATTGGTTTTCAATAATAATACTTCAGCTTCATATAGAATTGTAATCAAGCACTTATTAAGAAAAAACTAATGAAAGTTCTAATTAATACCAATATGCTTGAGCTTCAGACAAGAGCTGAAGTCATGGGCAAATTCATAAATATATTGGTTTTCAATAGTATACATATATGCTTTACTTAGACTGGTAATCAAGCGTACATTAAGCAGAATTATAACTGAAGCTGGAATTATTACTAATATGCTTGAGCTTCAAACAAGAGTTGAAGTCATGGGCAAATTCATAAATGTATCGGCTTTCAATAGTATACTGATGATTCATTTACAATTGTAATCGTGCACCAATTAAGAATTGAATGATTTTAATTAAAGCAGGCATTGTTACCAAGGTGCTTGAGCTTCAAACAAGAGTTGACGCCATGGGCAAAATTCGTAAATATGTATACAGGCTATTAATAGTATACTTAAGCTTCAGTTATACTTGTAATCAAGCACTAATTACGATGAATTTTAATAGAGACAAACATTTTTATCACTGTGCCTGAGCTTTAATCAAAGTTAAAGTCATAAGCAAATTCATAAATATATTGCATTTTAATAGTATACTTATAAGCTTCAGTTGCACTTGTTATCAAGTACTAGTTACAATGAATTTTACTTCAAGCAAAAGTAGTTATCAATATGCTGGTGCTTCAATCGAGAGTTGAAACAAGGGGCTAATAAATAAATTAATATGAGTATTCTACTATTTACCTGGATTTCAACAGTATTTTAAGTCTCTTGGCTTTCTACAATATACTTGAATACCAGTCGGGAGATGGAGCCATCTATGATTTACTACAGTGATATTTTAATATAAGAATAGATAATTCCAAATAACATATACGAGCTTGAACGGAACAAAGCATACGCATAATGCGTAACAAATCCAGCTTGCAGAGATTCATACGTGAACTATCTGTACGAGGGCCAATCATTCAATAGGAAGACATTTTAAATCCGTCTTTCTCAACCCACTACGTTGTAGGTTGGGATTTTGTCTATTCCAATGCATTAGATAAAACACTTGGTCCTGTAATGAAATAAACAATGCAAATAACAATATTGTTCCATTCGAACACGGTTCATGATGTAAGTAGATGAATGCATATTTACATGACGCAAAATTAATTGTAGCAATAAATAAATTTAAAAAAAAATAAAAAAATAAAAAAATAAAATAAAATAAAAAATGCACAAAAGAAAGTCGACAGCGTATTCAAGCTTCAAGCAACATTGATGCCGGATTGTTGGATCCCTTAATGGGTCGAAATTCATGTAAGCATAGTTAGGTCATTTTATTGTTTGATGATTGGTTTTTGATGTTAAGCCGAACGTCTTTGTAAAATGTTCATATCAATGAATCACCGAGTGAAATTCAGGATTTGTGAATGGTTAATTTGGATAACAAGTTTTCTATAATCGCGCTCCGTGAGGCTGCAGGTATAACCTGAGTTAAGTGTAAAAACAATTCAATTATTTTTTGATGTCGAAAAGATCATTTCTTAGAAATGATATTCTAAATATTGTAAAATTTTGTAGGTCCTGATCTCAAAATAATATCATCAGCAAGAATAAAATGTTAGCACTCCTAAATGAGCCAGTTCATAGATAACATTTTTATTTTCATAACTTATATAATAATGTAGGCTTCCATTTTCACTTAGGTTTACGGATAAAGTTTTATATTTTAAAACAACTTTTATTATGTATTAAGTGCAAACTGCATTAGAGTGTATAATTAATTATCTTAATGTAGCTCTAAACATCTACATATAGTAATATCTTCGAACAAGCTTAACGAAATATAATTGATGGTTAAACGAACTTACCTGTAAGTGAAGTTCGACCATAATTATATGAGTAGCTTGTTCGAAGATATAATTTCCCACCCGTACTTTATTATTTTCATCAACATATTTTTCGATTGATAAAATATTTCCCAACCCTTATGGCTTTCCTCTAAACTAAAATGAGGATATACGGAGAGTAAGTACATAGATGCTATCAAGGAGCAAGGATAGGAAAAATTTCCTTTTAAATGAACTCTACACGTGGCGTCATCGAGCGGCAAGCAGCTGTACTACATATAGTAATATCTTCGAACAAGCTACTCATATAATTATGGTCGAACTTCACTTACAGGTAAGTTCGTTTAACCATCAATTGTCTCACGCAAGCTCTACAAAAAATAACTCCTGCGACAGAAATTGGAATGCTATTTGAAATGATTCTCAAAGAGGAAATACAAAAAAGATTTAATGGTATAGGATCAAAATATCCTGCATTAGCAAAAGCAACGCTCCGATACTTTTTAAGTCGATACCATAAAAGCCTCGGTATCGCTGTTTTTAAAATATTCGATACTTTGACATCGATTATTTAGCCAGTAACGCCCATCTCTGGTCGGAGGGAATGTCCCCCCCGACACCAAAAAAGGTAAAAGTGGCGAGATCGCCCTCCGGTCGGAGTTGCCACGTCGGTGCCCAAACTTCAAGGAACGCGGGCGCTACTTCATATGCGGTTCGGCGACGCGTTCCTAGCGGCTACGGCCGGAACTTAACTGCTGGGTTTCCCTGGGGATTCGTACGCCACCGCTGGCTATGGGCCGAGTCTCCAGAGATCGGAGGGCTTGTACACGGAGAATTGTGCAAGTATGTAACTGTAGGGAATTCTTCGCCACTGTACTGAGATTTCGGGGTAAATCTTCGGAAAGACTGCTTCACCTGGAAAAAATATTTTTTATATGGTTTCCGACGTATTTTGGGTCGCTGATCACGAATCTGATGATAAAAATTGGCGGTCGAACGTATCTTGGCCGCTATCTCGAAAAAATACCAAAAAAATGTCATTTTTTCATTTTTTTTTGCATTACTTTCGAAAATTGAACTCGCACGAAAAAAAGTTTCAAACAAAAGTTGTAGAGCGGGAAATTCCCTATAAAAAAGGTTATATGCATTTTTGTCGTATCTTCTATAAAAAACGCGAAATAAACCTGAGATGGTATGGCTGACAATCTAGCCACATGTCATATGGGTTCGATTATATCACTCATAACTGTGTGGTCAGAGGTTAGGTTAGTATAAAAAGGGGGGTCTGGGGGGCGGAGCCCCCCAGCACGCAAGCACCGCTTAGGTCAAGCAAGGGCATCCAGGACGTAGACCTAAGTAGTGTGTGCGTGCTGGGGGGCTCCGGCCCCCAGACCCCCCTTTTTATACTAGCCTAACCTCCAACCAACAGATTTTAGTGATAATCGAACCTACATGTAGTATGTGTCGCTCTGAATAACAATGTGTAGACCGAAGGATAGTATAAATGAGGAGGGGGTGGTCTGGGGGGCGAAGCCCAAGCACACAAATGGCCTTAGGTATACTTTAGTTCTACGTAGGTTCGGCAGTAGTTACGTTGGGTTAGCATAAATTGGATGTTTAGACACATATGCGAGTTTGGCCATTTCTAGGTCAGAAATCCCGCTTTTATCATTTTTCTCATATTTAGGGCTTTATTTAAGGGGTTTCTTTGCAATTTATGAAAAAACTGTATAAAACCTTTTTTGTAGAGAATTTTGTGCTCTACAACTTTTGTTTGAAACTTTTTTCCGTACGAGTTCCATTTTTCGAAATAAATGCAAGAAACTGAAAAAAATGAAGTTTTTTGATGTTTTTTCAAGATTTTAGCCAAAAATATTGCCGACCGCCAATTTTTATTGTCAGATTCGTGATCAGCGACCCAAAATACGTCGGAAACCATATAAGAAATATTTTTTCCAGGTGAAGCAGTCTTTCCGAAGATTTACCGATTTCGGGGCTGCTTCTGCACCTTGTGTCGCGAGATATCAATCTAAGAAAGTCACAGTCTCAGACTGTGAAAACGCTCACGGATGAGACAGCAAAACTACGATGCTTTCTTCGAGGCTTGTTCCCGCCTAAGTTATACTTTTTAGACTAGAGCTCTCCCGGACTTTTTTGTAGGAAATTTCCTCCTCTACCAAAAAGGTTTAGTAAATTTTTGCTCTATCTTGCATCGTTTTCGATACGGTCGATATTCGATCGGCAATATTCTGTATGAAATAAATTTGCTATAATTTGTCCGATGTTCGGTCCCGAATGTTTCCATCGCTGGGCCGAGATTTGGCACTATCACTTTGCCAGACTTGGTCCGATACTCGGGCCCAATATTGGGTTGACGCTGGGACGACGATCGGGAGAAATGCCTATGAGATCAATTTGCCAGGCCTCGTCCGATGCATTGGCCAGTTTTCAGCCGAAGTTTGGCAATTTATTATAGCCAGTATCGGCTACCAATGCTGGCCCTATACTGGCACAGTGAAGTTGCCGACGTTGGGCTAGCATCGGTAGCCGAAAGTCGGCTCCCAACGCTGGGCCAATACTGGACCGTATGGTCAGCATCGGCATTTCGTACATGGGATATTTCGTAATTCACAACTATAATGATGATGATAACGATGATAACGACGACGACGACGACGACAATAACGACGACGATGAGGACGATGATGAGGACGACGACGATAACGACGACGATAACGACGATGACGAGGACGACGGTGAGGTTGATGATAATGACGATGATGATGATGATGATAATAATGATGATAATGGTGATGATGATGATGATGATGATAATGATGATGATGATGATGATGATGACGATGACGACGACGATCAGGATGACGATGAGGATGACGATGAGGATGAGGATAACGATGACGATAAGGATGACGATGACGATGACGAGGCATACCACGGAAAGCTTCATTTGCCTTAAAGAAATAAGGACGATTTAAAAACTATGGTAACGAAGGGTTTAATCCCACCACAGCACCATTTATTTTATAATGAAATCTTAAATTGATATAAAAATGGTTTATTTTCCATGAAATTTTTGGGAATTGCCTTAATCCTAATATAAGTGATTGTTGATTTGTAATTATAATTGTGTTAAAATTTAGTGTAAAAATATTTGATTCTTAAAGACATATTATATAAATATGGTACAAGTATTATTTTTTATTGATAAATATTGTTATTTTTTGTTTATTATTGAAGTTTATGTTACTTGTTTTTATATAAGTTTGGTTTAATAAAGGTTTGAGAAGAAGGCCGAAACGTAACGCGTGGGTTTTATTTTAACACCAAAATTAGTAATAGGACCATATTTCCAAGAAATTGAATTTTTAAACAAAATTTTTTAATTAACAAATAATAAGTCACTATTACAAGAACTGCGAATGTATGAATACAATTAATTTGCAACGATTAATTTGCAAAATATTGGTATCGTTTCAGAGATGTAGTAAAGTCATTTATTTTAAAAACGCTATAAATTCATATTCTAAATCTGTTATACCATTATATGTCACATAATTATGAAAGCATAACTATTCCATTTACAGATAGATACTCGATTCCCGTAAATTGAATATACAAAATATTTCGAAAAGATACTCGTGATAGAATTTATACTTACCGAATAATGTAAATGTCATGTAAATCTCGAAATTAAATTTCCAAAATTTAAAAAGTGCTGAATGCCGATTTTATCAATCCTCCGTTGTCGATGAATTACAATTACTTATACTTTAAGAAGGTTTGTAAAATATATTTTAAATGAAAATTGTTATATTGATCGTAATATGCCACGTTTATCAGTTTGGTATTAATTTGTTGTACTGCTGTTAAAAACGATTTATAAAAAAATGCTAATTATGTAACATCAAATTTTATTCATAAAAATATTGGTGATCCTTTCTTAGCGTATCTTACCTTATAAACACTCTAATATTGTCGTTGAAACTATATTTTATACTAGATTTTTATACAACGTTTGATGTCTGAATGGTTGAAATTCTAAAAAATTATAGTAATTTTATCTATTACAAAATGACGATTTTCTACGTTATTAAAGTATGTCCCAAAATAATCATTCAGAATGGTAAAATTTCGTTGAAAATCTTTTAAATCAGAAATAGATATTATTGGCGAAGTTTAAACGTTCCTTCAACTATCAGTAATTTTTCTAGCCAAGAATTTGTAACAATAGTTTTCATTTTCAATAATTTCGCAACGTGACGATATTTAAATCCAGACGGAATTTTATTTATTTTCAGCAGTTTCACTAAAAAGCTAAGGTTAAGGTTAACTAACGTCATGATCGAACCTTACAAATAAAGACCAACACATATTAAACTGAAATCTGGCATATGTGCACCGGCAAGAATGTATGATTATATTTCAAACAAATAGGCGTAATTAGTTTCCTTCTTATGGCTATTACGATAATGCAGCATTTGTTCTAGAATGCTGTGGCATTCAACTCTCTCATCTACGTAATGTGCAGATATTACATATCGAAGGAAAGGCAGTGAGAATTAATGAGTAAATGTGGTGAACATTATCTTAAATGTACTTTCTTACATACACCAAGCATTTTTAAATCTCAACAAATATAATTATGGAAAATTTAAATAATACGCAATTCATTAAAAACTAAGATTAAAAATCTAATTACATTTTTGTAAAAAAGTGGCGAGTGTGCTCGTTCATTCCAGCGGTTTTTGAACTAATTTGCATGTGCAATCATTTTTGCATACTTTTCTGAAATTGTATATCCTTTAAAATAAGAAACTTTTATATCGAATCAAAATATCATTATGAATGAAAATAATTAACATATACATTTCGAATCGAATTCTTTACCGCGTATGATTAATTCGAAACTAATTACGAAGAAAATGTTAGTCGTAAAAAAAAAGAAATGAAATAATGCAAACTACACTATATGTAGGTAGGGTCTTCTGCACAGTTTCTTAATTTAACTATCTCTGCATCATATTCTATATGTCTACATTATATTAAATGGATTTCGGTTGTAATAAAAATAGATCCAGTAATTTTATATTTTATGTCATATATACATTTCAAGTCGAGCATCACCTCTTATGCGATTGTCTCATTAAGACTCGACTTTTTATCCGGAGATTAAACTCATTTTTCACAGCTCTTACGCCAATGTGGATGAAGAATATTTAGTTTTTGTTTGGCATTGTGTAACTATTAAAATTGTATGTCTTCAGTTATGTTACTATCACTGATCATTTTTCGTTAACTAATATCGCTTAGATCCATTGACATTTGTTATTTACAAATCATAACTGATGTGATATTGGAAATTAGAGTGATTATAACATAGAAAATGCCGAAACATACTTGTCACTATTCATTAACATTTATTGTGTAATAAATATAACTGTCTAAGAAGTATTTCTGATAACATGCGTTTATACAATGTTTTTATACAATGTGCAAACAATGGATTGATTGTATTTGTTAGTAGCTTAGAAAAACCGATGTTTGATTCGGATGCTACACCAGTGCACGCAAATCATCCCTGCACTAGATTATGTATTCATTAGACGCATCTCCATGTTCTATACGGCAGCCACCACTTAAGTAAATGAATTATTCAAGATAGTATTGAATGTTTGCATTAGAGTTCTAATACGTTTAGCCGTAGCTTCTTACAGACACTCTGCAGTGCGCAAAGATTAGGCTTACAAAAACTTGCACTTCACACAAATAACATAACAGCTCCCAAACAAGACTGCTGTGAGTAATCGAAGATGAATTTATGTTTATTATTTCTACACAAGTATATCTATTTAAACCGTGAACGCAAAACAACGTTGATGTATTCATGATGTTTCTTTAGTCGTATGATACACACATACCGGCTCTCATCTAAATATTCAAACTATTACCAAATTTCTATTTATGCTGTTACAGAAGGCATTTGCTACGGGGAATTACAATGGATAAAATTATTTCCAAGCAGATACAATTTGATGTCAAGTGATATAATATTTGTGTACTTCTAAGCAAGAAGTATATTAGTCAAGATATTAATAGTATAACTCAAGTAGCACAAACTACCTCGACTAACTGCAAAAGAACTGTGGTGACCAAATACAGCTAATTTTTGCTGCAACAATATTGTGTTTGAGAAGACACAACGTAACATTATGTAATTGAAACAAGTGTTTAATAATACTTTAATGTCCAAATGAGTAGACTATTTTCCAGTGCTCGTTTTCCAATGACGTTGAATGATTTTGATAACCAAACCTTCAATATTTATCATTGAATCGGTTCGAGTTTCATAACAAAACGTTTGTTGCCTGATTAAAAAAACTTTTCCCTTCAAACAGATTCAGTCCGAAAACAAAATCTATTTCTTGCCGCGCAACGTGGTGTTCTAACCTACAATTTTTCGATTTAAGTTCAAAATTATTTTTGAAATTCATAATCATTATAAGTCTAACCTAAAAGTTTTTGAAGGAGTCCAACTAAAATAATAGTATGAAATCGCTTTAAATATATATTGAAAAATTCGTATAAGAAAAAATTATTAGAGTTGATATGTGGAGTAAGTACAATTAACCGACTATCGTTGTAAGCAGTATTAAAATTGTTCGATAAAGAGTACTTTTAATAATACGTTTAAAAAAAACTTCAACGAAAAATTAAAATAAAACTCTTTTAATATTTAAAATTTGTTGGAAAAAAATAACATTTAGCGTAGTCATTATTGACCTAACAAATGAATTGGTAAGTTTTATTGCATAATTTGAGCCAACTAACTACTTTACTAATGTATATAATAGGTTTAAAATTAAAAAAAAACTAATTATATTACACAAATTTTAATGTAATAAAGATTACTTAACATTTTCAGTAAATTGTACTGAAGTTTTCAGTAAAATTTTGTAATAATTTTTATACGTAATATTTAAATAATTATGCATAATTCTTTTGAATGTTCAACATTGGCATATAACGCTGTAAAATCATGTCTTATTTCCAGATACTTTTGATATCTATGAAACTAAACATGTCTTAAGATAAGTTTTCACAATAAAGGTTTAAACCAAAACCTTGAATGAAGAAGTAATCAATTTACGAAAAAGAAACAGATCTTACAGATTGAACCAATCCACTATAACCTTAATTTCACGTGAGAGATCAAGTCTTAATTTAGAACTTACTTTAGCTAATATGTCATACACGGTGGTGTTTAAAATAAGTATTCGAATCAGGAAATCGAAGTCTCATGTACAAGGATAAGTGCTTTTTGTTTCTTTTAATATAACAATCTACGATAGCCGTTTTATTGCGAGGTCATTTCATGTATTTTAAAATATGGCGAGGATAATTTCAATCAATAAAATTCTACTTTATATAATATCGGAATCGGTCAACCTGAAATAAAAAAAATATTTTGTTGACATGGCGTACGGCAGAACATTTCATACATATTCGATTGAACAATCAATATAACTCAAAAGTACATCATCCTACACGTATGATAACATATGTACGTGTTTAACAAATATTTTGCTGAAATTCAATGATCCATTCGTCGAAATACGTAATATCGTACCATGCAATGGTCGCGGATATTTGTGCAAAATAATATTAACAAGAAATCACGCAATATGCTAATTAAATTATTTTATTTTTCATCATTATTATATTATTACATAAACATGCGAAATGTCCCTTTTATTAATTTCAAAAAATTAGTTTTGACGACTTTACATATCAACTAATATATTACTGTATCCATTATTATCGATTTCTTTAGAATACCAGCTTTTATTTTCAATATAATTGCATCGCATTCTTCTGCTACTTAGATTTATTATTTTCTTCATCCATTCGACTCGGTTTTGAATGGATGATTTTTAATTCAAGACTTCAAACAAAATCTTTATTATATATTTGAGACTTGAAAGCTCATCAGTTTTTATCGTAAAACGGATAAATATTTTTCACAATTTTATTGCGTCCGCTATTTTTAATATTTAAATTCTGAGGTTTCATTCGTAAATTAAAAAAAAACTGTATAGGCTGAATAATATAAGACATATCAAAACGTAAGTTCAATGGGATAAAATGAGTTTTAAATGTAAATAAAGGCTCAGATTAAAAATTCCGTAACTTTATATTATAAATAAATATGAGGTGTACTTGATGTACGATGCATACTTTTAGTTTTTCTAGCTAATTATTTCTGAGAACAGACACTTGATCAGAAATGAAAATTTTGCTTGAAAATTTCAAGAATCTTTTACGATAGTAAAGTTGGAAAGTGAAAAGATTTGTTGCATCGGGAATTGAACCCGGGACTTTTCCATTGCCGATTGAGTACTCTTGCAACTAAGCTACGCGTTGACACTTCGCGGATAAACTTCCGAAAACGCCCCCCAACAGATTTTAATGGACATTGGTATACTTACGTATTTCGGGGTGCTGATTACGAAAATGATTATGAAAATTGGCGCAAATTTTATTTTCATGGTGAAAACCTTAAAAAAAACACCATAATTTATGGTTTTTTGCAATTATCTCATAAAATTCTCAAAATTTCGAAAAATTCTTCCAATAAAAGTTGTAGATTTGATCGAAATACACATTTTACGTTGTATGCTTATTCCCGCCAAAATGGATAGTTTTTGAGAAAAATCGAAAAAACTACAAAACACAATTAAGGTCAAAATTCGCATAGTGAAATAGTGGAAGCAGAGAAATGGCAACGTCAAGGCTCCCGTTAACGAAGTTGTCTTAAGTGCTTGTGACGGTGGCATAATAATGTCTAAAAGCATATGCGTGCCCTTAAACTAACCTAACCTAACCAGTCAGAACTCTGCCCAGCCCTAACAATGCCTAAAAGCATATGCGTGCCCAAAAACTAACCTAACCTAACCAGTCAGAACTCTTCCTAGCCCTAATAATACATAAAAGCATATGGGTGCCTTAAAACTAATCTAACCTAACCAGTCACTACTCTGCCTAGCCATAACAATGCTTAAAAGCATATGCGTGCCCTAAAACTAACCTAACCTAACCAGTCAGAACTCTACCTATCCCTAACAATTCCCAAAAGCATTTTCGATTTTTCTCAAAAACTATCGATTCTGGCGGGAAAATGCATATAACATAAAATGTGTATTTCGATCAAATCTACAACTTTTATTGAAAGAATTTTTCGAAATTTTGAGAATTTTAGGAGATAATTGCAAAAAACCATAAATTATGGTGTTTTTTTAAGGTTTTCACCATGAAAATAAAATTTGCGCCAATTTTCATAATCATTTCCGTAATCAGCACCCCGAAATACGAAAGTATACCAATGTACATTAAAATCGGTTGGGGGGCGTTTTCGGAAGTACACCCAAATTGTAGAATGATTTCGGAATATTATTTTTAATGTGAGGTAGCCGTACTATGTTATTTGCAGAAAATTAAAAAACATTTTGCTCTCTAATAATAAAATTAATGTAAAATGTTAAAAATGGAAATTTTCAATATTAAATTTAAAATTAATAAGTAATTTCGAGATCGGATTAGTTTTGAGATGAATAAAACATGTATGACTCACCCCACTCATTCTCGAAACTATACCTGAGAGTAATTAATTATAATTAATATTCTACAAAATGGTCACATGAAGTAATAGAGAAAGGTTTTATCAAAATGTATAATAAGCGAGCAAGAATAGAAATTGAACGTTATTGCTCTCGAAACTGGAAACTATCTTATACAAATATATGCAATCATAAATGACGTGTGGTTAAAAAGTAACTTGTGCTCTACCCGCAACGTTGTTTGAGAAAACGTCAGGAAGATTTGGGCTGATAAGTAATACATCCACCGAGTATGATTATATATTACAGTAATATGGCGAAACCAATATCATACAATCTCCGAACATTGCATTCGAAAAATTACTTATATAAGTACTAATTTTTATTTCGCAGATGTTGATGTTCTTTCTATTATAATAATTCTATAGAATGCAAGATTGAAATATCATGTTCATGATTACTATAGCAGTTATGACTTTGTTATCAGAAAAATTATTAAATGATCAAGAACACTTAATCTTAGAATCTGGTATCTAAGCCAGTTTTTAAGAACATCGGTGGGATTAAACCGTTTAAAGATAAGCTAAACTTGCTAAAACATAGCAAGGTAGTTTATAAAATACCTTGTACACAATATAAATGTGCATATATTGGACAAACCAGTACAAAACTGGAAACTAGAATTAAAGAACACGAAAGAAACATTAATGGATAAGACATATTTTATACAAGCTTGTGACTGCACATAGAATCAATACAAATCACAATTTTGACTATAAAAATGTAAAAATATTGCCAATAAAAAATAATAATAAAAAACGGAAGAAAACATTTTAGAAAAAACAATGGCAATGCAGTAAACATAAGAGTTTAAAACTGAAACTTACCTGAAACTTATAACTCATTACTTAATAGTCATAATTAAGTTAATAACTATTGACAATAATAGGTATCTTATTGTTTCTTTTATGTTAATTTTTCTCATATAAATGTCTGTGTTACAATATAGTTTATGGAAGATTAAACGTACAATTCCCTTTGATTGTTGGATGGGTACGATTTAACAAATTTCCCTGTCTAAAAATCATTGTAGATATTTCCTCCGTCTTTTATAAGATTTGATAATGTTTTGACACTTTTATTTCCGAAGAGGGCCCAGATATAGAGATTAAAAATTAATATTATTTATTTCTATATGTATACATTAAATGTATTAAGGTTTTAGATTAAGTTGCGTTATTTATGTTATACGTATCGTCTATTTAAATATGCGTATCCACTTCGTTTTGTGTTTTTTAAAGGATATAAAGTGACCGATAATCAATACTGTAAAATAGAATGTAATGAAGAAGACGGGATTACAATTGCACCCAGTAGAAACAAGACACTTTTTCGATTATTTAAATGAAAAAATTCTGGCGAAAAACAATTACATTAAAAAAAAAAATTTTTTATTTAAAAAGAAAATGCAGAAAAAATGGTAAATCTAGATTTGAAAAATCTACTTTGCCAGATATTTATAATGTATTAGTACAATAACAATAATTTAAAAGTAGTATACACATATAGTACAGAAAAAGAAATATAGGATTGTACACTGCAAAATGACGCCGGTTAAAAAATTGAAATGGATATAGATGATTCTTAATAACCTTGGTTCCAAACTTCATAATTTGTATAAATTTGAAATGTAAACTTAATGTCTTGGGTGCAGTATAAGTATAACGGTTTACATCTTTCCTCCGTGTTTTGCCACTGAATAAAAATGAAAACATAATGCATATTTGTTACTTTTTTAATTGTTTAATTTTTCTTACCCTTTATATATTTACTTATTTTAATGATGACTTCAATCCAAGGCCGAAAACATGAAATGTTTTTATTTTCAATTTTTATTATTTTTTTTTACAAAATGATTTAATTTAAAATGTGTTACTCGAAAAGGATGGTCATTCATACATGAAATGTTTACTATGAATATTACTTTTATTCAACACATATTTATCAAAGTGTTTATAACAATTGATCAGCAGATTTATGAAAAGAATATCAAACCACTTATTTATAGAATTATTGCAGGTCATATTGGAGACTTCAGAATACATTATAGTACATTCTTAATATATAATAATTTATATAAATTATAAGTCTGTATTACAATCTGTAATGTATTAATATAGTACATTACATATTCGCTCGATGGGATTAGCTATAGGAGAATTCTGCAAGTAAATGGTAGAGTGTAACCAATAAGAAACAAGGCTTCTAGAAATGTTTTTCATTGGTCGTCGTATAAATAACATTGCCAGAATATATGATTTAAGCCTTGACAGTGGTATCCGCATTGACAAGCACTGCTAGGTTTTTGTTTTATTTTGTATAGTGAGGAGACGAGATTATTATGTCCTGATCAGTTCCATTGCCTTTTATTCCGAAGTGTGCTGGGACCCAATAAATATGTACTTCCCTTTGAAATGGATTGTTTTTCGAAATTACAGTGAGTTTATTCCTTATTTCTATAATGTATGGATTTATATTTATACTAAATTTGTGGTTGTTTAGTGTAAGTAAGGTGCTTAATGAGTCAGAGAAGATTTTCAAAAAGTTCGCGATAACTAAGAGCTAGATTGACTGCGTCAAGAAAGGTACATAAATTTAGAATTTACAATATTTCTGGATAATTTCGTCACAGCTAAATCAAAGATGACAATCATGGGAAAATTGTAAATTATTATTATTCCATGGTTATCTATTAAAAATTAACAATTGGAATGGATATTTTTTATTCTTTTAATCGTATTGATATTGAAAAATATCTCAGTTTATGTAAAAAGGGTAAAAAAGGAAATTAACAGTAAAGTTATCGATTGTACTAGTCGAGTAGAATATTGGCAAGTCTTTTTAGTTGAACTTATATGAACATATTTTATGTATATCACCTATGATCCTACGGAGAACTACGCACAAATGTGTTATCCTTTTACACATCGTCTTAGATTGTAAAAAAAAAATAGTAAATGGTAATTCAATCCTCTGGCGATACCAGTTCTGTTGCGTTCAGAATCGATGTTTTATCAACTGCGGTACGCGGCGTTGGTTCTTCCAACAGGTGTGGTTTTTTCCACTCTGTTGCACACCTGAATGAGGGTGCCTCTCAATATAAAGGTCATCTGTTAGTAAATTATTTGTAAAGGCCTTTAAATAGTGACAATTCCCGTAGAAAATTATTTGTAATGCAAGCTAGTGTTGACGTGTTGCCTCGCTAGCTTCGCTCGCTCAGAAACTTCGACCCTGTGACCAGTTTGTTATTCCTTAATACCCGTTCATTTACTAACAGCTTTTAGTTATAATATGAAACGAGTTCGTATTGTTGTGTTTTGAGTGAAACTGGAAGAAAGAGTGCGCTTAAGGGGAGTGGAGGAGGGGGTTCCTTAAATGTGTAAAATGTTAAAATGAGTATTTTCAAAACTTCCACTCTCACCATATGTTATCCGAAATATATTAATAATTAACATTTTTAGCACTCCGGGCGCGAAGTTCGATTTCGCGCCCTAAAGCGAAACCTTCAGGCTTGAATTATCTACCCTCAGTATTCAATACTTCGTCCAGATCTATGGTCTGTGTCGAAGTAATTTCTATTTATACGATACCGATTCGGTAGATTTAAATTGAAAATTCCAACTCAGAAAATGTGCAGATTGTAAATATCGGTCAGTTTCCGTTCGCTTCGAAATATTAGATGGTTCGCTTTTCCACCTCACAATCGGATCGTCGCGTCACCGCGGGTTCCAAATAAATTTTGATTTTCAATTTCGACCGATTATTGTATTTTTATTTCGAGCTCTTCCGCCAATAGTTAGCAAGTTCTTTGAAAGTGTCGCATTTAACCCTTCTGACCACCAGTTTTTCTTTTACCACCTGAAAACAACGTAGTTTGGACGAACACATCCGTAATGGTGCACAGAAGCGTTAAATCAAGTCAAAGACGATATGTTGTTATTAACACGATGACGGAATAATATTTTATCAATCGTGACCATAATTCCATAAAACACAAATTACGCCGCGTCATAGTTAATTAATAAAATATGTTAATTAACTCCCGTACCGTATTGTTCCCGGCTGATTTTCGAATTCGAATCGCAGTCTGGGAGAAATAGATAACCAATTGCTACTAAAATCAGTCGGGGATTCAGTTTTGACGCAATCGATGCATAAATCAAAGTTCTCGCCTATATATGTTTACCGGTACTCACGTGGTCGGAAACGCAGTATCAAGCTCGCGTCTCGCAATACATGAGCAAAGTGTATACAATAACCAATAATGAAGTCGTAATGAATAAATCATACAATTCCCCGGCGAACCGGATGTTATACATGGGGTGCCTACTGGTCAAACAACAAATGTTGTTTCTTCCCGGGCTCCGTAAACGCGCGGGAGTCGCTGCCCTAATTTATAATGTTATTATTGCAGGAGAGAGTGCACCTAATGCCCATCTGCGAATGGGAAAGAGAGAAGAGGGAGATACTGAGGGAAAATTCTAGCCGTAGGTATACGTACACGCTCCAATCGGGGCTAGATTGAGCGAGGAAAGTGGAATTGATGCGAGTAGCGTGCTCGGTGTTAGTTCAGGGAATAGAGCGACGGGACAACACAGATCATGGAAGCCGATGCACGAACAATCCCTGGGGAAGCTGCACTGGAGCCATCCCTTCGCGCGCAACTTGAATGCACCCGGCGACGCAGTACACGAAATGCACAGCGGCCCGCCGCCGCCACCATTTGTGACGGCACACTGCGGTTCGATATGCAAATTAAAATAGGTTCGATCGCGGTCCGACCGTAATTTTCAATACAAAGCTCGCCCAAAGTGCACAATCCAACGCGTAAATGTGGGCGTTTGTTTCGATACTTTTTCACGTTAGTGCACTTTTTGGGGATGATTTTCCTTGTATGACCGGAAATGTGATTTATTCGCCGGAACGTAGCCCGCATACGTGCGAGCCGCAAATATGCCCCGGCCTGCATTTAACGGACGTATTACGTGCGGAATAATGCTTCCGCTTGAATAATTCGCCAGTAGTTTGAACGCGCAATACCTCTTAAAAATTCCATCTTTTTTACAAGTGCGCCATATTGCCAGCAGCATTCAGTTTTTAAATTGACACATTCAACTTGCCTGAATATTAATTCTCGCGTGATACATTTGCCCTCCGTTACGTGGGTAGCCAGGATGCGAAATGAGCATGAGATTTAGGGACATTAATTCTTGGCCAGAAATACGTTACCGTTGCAACATGTGAATACAATAGCTGAATACACTCAATAATTTAAAGCGAAGAAAAAAATGATTCATTAAAACTTTTGAGGAGTACACCTGTTGATTGACATGATGACATATCTGAATAATGATTTTTTAGATTCATTGCATTTATTCTTATATTGGCTAATATCGAAATATGCAGATTGTGACATTGCATTTTAATGCTACCAAAAAATTCGTTCTAAAAATGTGAAAAGGGAAAATTTTTCTGATTTATTATCCGCTATAAAGGATCCGTAATTTTTAATTGTTATAATATCATAGTAAATTTATAGACGACCATAGAAAAATATGTGTACATACTTTTAAGAACATTTTCCACCTGGGCTCCACCTGGACTAGAGAGTTATTGTCAAATTTCGCCTGTCAACTAAGTGGTAAACGGTGCCTATTTAAATCTACCACTTGAGTCATTCCATGTCAACAATATCAAAGTTGTGGTCGATGTCGCGGAATTCAACGAAAATGAAATATTTGATAGGTATAGGCGTGGAAAATAACGTGGTACATTATTTTTCCAAAATTTTCAAAATGGCGGCCGTGTCATATTCACTGAATTACTTTAAATTACGATATCTATTTTTCTAATTATCGCATTTAAATGGGACTACGCGCATTTTGTTCACAAAAATGAGTACTTTTATCTAAAGATAAGATAATTTTTTTTCTTCTTAATTTTACCAAAGAACGGTCCAAGAAAATTTTCAACTTAAATTTTTTCACAAAACGCATATTTTTTTTTCAAACTCGACATCTCATTTTGTAGAAAAACTTTCCAGCTTTCATTCAAAAACGTATACCGTAAACGTATACCGTAAATAACATGCATATAATTTGACAATGAAACTAGCGTTGGCGTGGTGCCTCGCTCGCTTCGCTCGCTCAGAAACTTCTACCCAGTGGAGAGTCGGCTATTCCTTAAGACTAGTTTGTTTACTAACAGCTTTCAATTATATTATAAAATTATATTGATATTTGGGGGTCCAATCATATTTAGGTCCAAGTGGCTTCGATAGATATGTTACAACAATATAGTGTTTCTTATATTTATGAAAATTGAAAATGAGCATTTTCAAAACTTCGACCCCGACAACAGGCCAGCCGAAGTATTGATAAATAAACGTTGCAAAACACTTACTTCATGCACTTGTATTCTAATAGACTATTCGATGCATATTACATGTTTACTGTGTTTTACTAATTACTGTCTGTATTATTATGATATTATATATACAATATATATACATATAATTCGTCAAAGATATCTTGAAAGTGTCGAAAAGATCTATGACGGATATCTTATAGATATCTATAAGACATCTTTTAGATATATCGAAATAGTTATTTTCGTATCAAGGGCGTAAAAGGACTTATGCGCCCGTAGGTGGTCACCGCGCCCGAGGGGCTGGCAAAGACTACCCCTGGGAGGTAGGGGGTCGAAACGTCGAAATTTGATGAAAAACAATAGGGTAATTTTTTTGCCGCGATGACCAAATTCAATACTTTTTCAGATAATAGTCATAAACATTTTATACCAGTTTTTATGGCATTATCGTTGACTTTAGGAAGAAAATGCATACAACCTTTTTTGTAGAGAATTTCATGCTCTACCTTTTTTGTTTGAAACATTTTTTAATAAAATTTGTATTTTTCAAAATAAATGCAAACAACTACAAAGAAACTTAATTGGGGCGAATTTTTTTTAGTAACGGACGGGTGGATCTGCCCCAAAATCTAATCAGATCTAAGTTATGCCAAGACGCGTATTTTAAAAAAAAATTTATATCAATACGGTTATCCGTTCGCGAGTTATCGCGAGACATAAAAACGGGACGTACGTACGGACGAAAAAAATTTTTTTTTTCGTTTTTTGGCTTCCTTAGGGTCTGAAACGTGGACATTTGATGAAAAACTATAGGGTAATTTTTTTGCCCGAGGTGACCAAATTCAATACTTCGTCCAGACTTAAGGTCTGGGTCGAAGTAATTACCTACCAAATGATAATTTGCATCATCCTAAATACGAAATTCAAGGAGAGATATGATACACGGAAAAAATCCTCGCCACTTCGCCCCGCCATCCCTATATATATATATATATATATGCCAACACTTGCACCTATCCCAAACAATAAAAAGGAATCTCTAAACATTTTACCTGGTGGGATCACACAATAACAAAATGAGATCGGCATAAAAAGTAAATGTCGCACGAGTTATTTTTATATTCAAACGCTCCATGTATCTAGAAGAAAGTGAGATTTTAAAACCGCGGGTGGCATTACTAAAAGAAAAAAGTTGATAATAAATGAAATAAATTTATGATCTCAAGCATAAGATCGCTGTCAAGAATTAAAAAACCGAACCCATTTTCTATCGTAGAGGGAAACACTAAACCGTTTTTCTTTAGTTTGTAAAAACAAATTTTGTTCTTTCCTATGGTTGAATCAACGTTTTGGAAAAATTAGATACATCAGTACCATCAGATGCGCTGATGTTTTCTTCCGTTTGCTCCAAAACAATGAAATCCGATAGAACTGATTACCAAAAACAAAAAAATGTTACCACAGAAACAATAATTGAATCTGTGCTACTCCTTCCTTGGTGTGAAATAACAACATTTCGACATAAATGGTATTTAGTGCGGGTTTTTAAATTTATCAAAATAAAAATAAAGGTTAGCTTTCGATTTGCCAATAAATGAAAGAGTGCTGAAAGTTACAGGGTAATAAACCTGTAGCATTTGAATGATAAGGATGGTAAATGAATTTTTGAAAATCTACAATGTCGGAATTCAAATTCAAAGCTTTGCGTCAAGCGCATATGTGGCCAGCGGTACCATTGACCATCCACCCTTTAAATTGTGCACTGAGATTGATGCAAGGTAGCATTCTTTCTAATCTGACAATGAGTCATCGACAGCCCCTTTCCACTAAGGGATACCAGGTAACGTTGGACAGAATTAACCTTCGACCCCGACCTTCAAACTTCTTCACACAAACCCTGGTTGAACGCGCTTATCCGCTCGGCTCGTGGTTTCGCCCCGTGTGAATCCACTTGAAGCAGGTATTCGGACTTACCCTAACTACTTCTGAATCAAACCTGTAAGGTGATTATGCACCTATATTTATATTTTTACCATAAATAAAAGGTATATGACGCATTTCGACTAAAAGTTAGTCATTGTTATTTAATATTTATAAAATAAAATTATTTGATTTGTGTGTGCATGATTTAGCCAAATAGGTTTAATGTAATAGCGATTATCCATGTAAGGTAAATGGTGAGGTGAAGGTACGGTAACCGGTAAAGGGGGGATTTGATATGATTCGCATTCGATAAATTTTGGTGATTGATAAGAGGTTCGATCGATGTCCGCGACTCGAGGGATCGCAGGTGCGGAAAATGTGGTTTCGCGAGGGGTTCACTTGTTCCCCTCTTTCTTTCGCAAACCGGAAGTCCTCGAGCCCGGGCGTGTGGCGAATTTCTTGGGAAGGAGGGCGGGAAAATGTTATGCTCGAAAACAAAAATTGAATTCGTTTTTCGAGAGTTATCATATTATGTCGGAAGAAAAATATCATTGAAAAAGTGACGTTAAATTTACATTTGAGAAAATTAAGATTTCGGCATAATAAAACTCGCGGTAAGGTAATTCGAAAATTCAAAGGAAATTTAAGCAAAATTCAATAAAACATTTACCTGACCTGTCATCGTCATTTATCACCACGTGCCCAATAAAAAATGGAAAATTAATAGTGGCAAAAGAATGGATTTAAGAACGACATGTCATTCCTATAATGAGTAAACGTATTTTGTTATTATCTAGATGCAATTAGTGTTTCTCATATATGACTATGTCGATTCAAATTTGAACAGAAGTGATAAAGAACCGTTTTGATTTCTCGATAACTTTCGACAAAAACAAATAAAATCATTTACAAGAACAATTTATTTATGGTTTATTTTATTCATGTACGAGCTCTAAAACAAGAAGAAACTAGATGCCTTCGACCCGGGTGCCTACAATTTTGGCTAAATTCGTATTGCAGTTCCCTGACGAATGGCTGATGCTTCCGGGAATATTCCCATTTTAACACTGCCAGGAAAGAAGGCGACAGAGAGTAGTTCTAGCATCGTTAGGTTCGAGTAGTTTCTATACATATATTGTAACAATATCTTGTTCCTTAAATAGGGTGAATATGCCAATGAATGGACGGTTAAGCATTTTTCACACTTTGATCGATTGTAACTTTTGAACTTTTTTATGAAAATTTAATTATAATACCACCATTAGAATCGTTAGACTCTGCTCTTTATGACCGTGTAGTTCAACCTTCGATTTTATTTAATTATTAACCTCGTCTTCATACGTTTGTAAAAAAATCCGCTAAACCCCAATGAATAGACGGGTTAAATCAAATGGGACGTTTTCAGTACCAGTTTTGGATGGCTTTAAAACTTTGCTTTGATTTTACAAAATAATAAACACTGGAACATCAACAGTACTGTAAATATTGTTTTGATTGCTCAACGAACATAAAAATATGTATTTTGTTGCATGTTGTGCATCATACATTCATAAGAAATAGAAATATGTAGAAAATCGTCCATTCATTGGCATATTCACCCTATATTCAAATTGAAAATGAGCATTTTCAAAACTTCGACCCCGACCGCAGGTCAGCCGAAGCACTGATAAATGAGCACGTCTTGTTCACACTGATGCTTAAAAAAACGCGGTTTAGTCGAGTTTTTGACAGGTCGGGTTGCAGGAAATAATTTTTTTTATATGTGGGATACTTCGGTTTCCGTTTTTTACGGCATTATCGTTGATTTTACGAAGAAATGAATAAAACCTTTTTTGTAGAGAATTCGATGTTCTATATTTTTTGTTTGAAACATTTTTTTGTACGATTTGTATTTTTTGTTAAAAAATGGAAAAAACGTGTTTTTGTTAAACCTCCCCATAATCTAGTATGCATTATCTCCAAAAACTAATCAGATCTCAGTTTGGCCAAGAGAAACCCAAATCCGTTTGTACTTTTTAAATTCGTCCTGCCAGTCGCGAGAGATCGCATATACAAAATTTTGCCCACGGACGGACGGACGGACGGACGGACGGACGGACGGACGTACAACGTAACGGACTCCAATTGTTTTATTGTTACATTGGGTTCCTTAGGGCCTGAAACGTCGACATTTGATGAAAAATTATAGGGTAATTTTTTGGCGGGAACTGACCAAATTCAATACTTCGCCAGACCTATGGTCGTGGTCGAAGTAAAATAAGAAGATAAGGCTTTGATGGTGGGAAATAAGGTTTCATCCGATTATACGAAAAAGAGAGATTTTGGAACCAAAAGAAGTGGCAGTTGATTTCTGATTATTTCGTGATATGAACGGCCGAGTGTCGACGGAGCCCTCCGAAATTTTCCGAAGAGGTCAGTCTACGAGTGCAGTGGCCGCAGTACCATTATTTCATAACATACGCTACGAAAAGGCATTTTCTCATTTTCAGGAGTTTAGACAATTATGTTTTTTTTTTTACAACTTTTAGAGTTGACTTTTTTAATAATCTCTTCTGCATTCGTTTCCGTACGCTCTTTACGTTTGTGGCCGTAAAGTAGATTGTTGCAAATTCGTCCCCTTAAAGGGCTCACCCCACCGACACGAAGGAAGAAAAACAATATTCATTTCTTGAGTGTTCCATCTATGTATTTTACGTCGGGGTTGTCGAAAACTGCCAAAAAAACGTGTTCCTTTTTTCTCAAAGCAATCGTAATTTTTTTGGTAAACAATTTTTCACAGTTTCCCTTCAACCTCTACTCAAAACACATCCACTTAAAAAATGATAATAAAGAAATTTACAACAAGCTTCTGCGTACCTTATCCATATGCTATTTGTGTTGTGCGAATGTAATGTTTGTAATTTTGATTTCCAGGAATTTTTTATTTTCTACACATGTCTATACTATAAGTATCGTCTACTTTGTAAATGTCAGTGAACAGTTGATTGGGTTCTGATTTGTGGACGAAGCGTATTCCGTCGCCATGTGAATTTCAGTGAGAAGTGTGTGTTTTCTTTAAAAATTATCGCAATAAGCGTAAACTGTAATTATTATTACAAACAAAATCGATTATATCTTTTTATGTAGTTAATTCCTTTTAGTACCACTTTATGTTAAGACTACTACTCGACAAAAGCATAGAACTAACATTTCCACAATTTTCTGCTCATTTTATACTTCAAGAGAAAATATCGAATTATTCGTGACCTAAACCCTTATTTTTAAATCAATTTATATATTTTTTTTTAACATCGATTAGAGTACTGAATTAAATAAATACTGAAAACGGTTAATGCTTTAATGGAGTCTCAAACTTCTAAGAACTGTAGAAATTCACTAAAGTTTCAGTGCTATTCGAACGTTCTAATCACCCCCTACAATTCCCTTGATTGAAATGTCCAAAAAACTTCGCTAAAACTGCAATTAATTCCTAACATCTTCATATATCATTCTTATATTTCTATTCTGCTTTTTACCTTTCTACTACATTAATAATTTGTTAAACTTGCAAAAATATCCTGTAAACTATATTTGCTTCTCCATAACATAAAATTGAGATTTATTACTCCCTAGTCACAAATAGATACGTGCGGGATACCCTAACATGGGATCTCAACAAAAATATTTATTTTGAATATACCTCAGCGACGAGACCCCATGGATTAAAAATAGGGTGCCCATTCATTTTGTAACAGAGATATTTTTAACAATTAAAAATAAAGTGCAAGCGTACTGTATAATGCTGGTGGGGTCGAACCTTCAATTGTAGTTGACGTATTGTTACAATTCGCAAAAATTCGATTTTCATGGTCAAAATAATGAAAACTCCATAAAACTATTCATTCATGATTTTCTCCGTCTACACAGGAAAAGAAAGTCTTAAAATTGTTATCTCCAATTAAGTACTGTAAAGGGCTTAATTTCAGTCTAAAATTGAACTAATTTTCTTAAATTAAGTCAATATTTGCGCTTAAAATTTTATTTTCAGACAGCAAATTTTAATTTTAGTCGAGATTTATACTTAAAAAAAATTTGTCCAACAAGTTGGAGAATTTTTATTTCGAACATGAATATTGACAAAAAGTAAGACTTTAAGCGCAAATATTGACTTAATTTAAGAAAATTAGCTCAATTTGTGACTGAAATTAATTAAGCCTTTTACGGTGTTTTATTTATTCCTTATATCCCTTACACTATTACAGATTGGAACCTTTTCGCGACCATGGCCTTAGAGGTCATCAAAATAATAAATTAAAAATAACACGCGGATCTTTTAATATATATATATATATATATACAGGGGGTCCCAAAAGTTTGGTAACGGTCTTGTAACTTTTGAAAGAAAAAAAAATGTTTAAATTGCTGAAACACGTGAAACGATTTTTTAAAAAAGCTATCTTTTTTTAGGGGTTTCACCCCCCCCCCCCCAAAGGGGGCACGTGGGCACGAGGGGGGATGAATAGCTTAAATGGCAATGTGGGTTGATTGGGGGCTCATTTGAAAGTCGCTTCGAGACGAATACAAAATACTGGTCATAGAAGGAGTTATAATCATTTATCTCCGATTTATTCATCGTTTGAAATTTCTAATCTCTGGAACCAATATTCAGATCCAACATACCGCACAATATTTGTAGCGATTAAAAATGCCTAAGCACCCTCCTCTTTTACACGCGCTTGGGACCGTCATAGGCAGAGTTTTGCTACTTTTTTTTACATTTTTTCTTTTTTTTTTGTTTTAATTTTCTTTCGTTTTTTGTGTTTTATTTTCTTTCGTTTTTTGTGTTTTATTTTCTATAGTATTGATCGCCGTTTAAGAAGTGTATTTCAAAATAATTTATTTCACGTGCTCAAATTGAGCACCTACAACTTCCTGACACTGCCCCAGTCTTAAATAGAATTCGCAACATACTGTCAGCCTCATATCTCTTGAAATAAGATGTACTTCCTGGATTATTCGTCCTCGTAGTTTTTGCAAGTTGGCGAGTTAAACGGTAACGCCATCTATGACCAGTGTTTTGTATTCGTCTCGAAGAGACCTTTCAAATGAGCCCCCACTCGACCCATGTTGCCATTTAAGATATTCATCCCCCTTCGTGCCCCACGTTCCCCATGGGGGGGGGGGGGGTGGAAGCCCTCAGAGATGGGAGCTTTTTCGAAAAATCGTTTCACGTGTTTCAGCAATTTAAACATTTTTTTTCTTTCAAAAGTTACAAGACCGTTTCCAAACTTTTGGGACACCACAGGATATCCCAGAACTCCCGTACAATATTGTAGAGCATAAATCTTGACATCATTCTGAGCAAAAAAGGTTAATACCAAAATGGGATCTGAAGCTCACAATTTGAGTGGTAAGCCATTGAAGTTTCAAAAAAAAAATTTTTTTTTTTGCAATAACTCGGCTCGTTTTAAAGTTACATTAACGAATGATGGCTGAATTTGAAGGTTTTTTATAGAGCTACAACCTACGCCTGAGAGCATATGACCTGCAATGAATATTTCGCCATATATATATACTTCTACTTCTTTTATATATACAGGGTCATCGAAAAGTATCGGACCCCCCTAATATCTTCAGTTAGAATGCACTTAGGAGAAAATGTCCAATAGCAAAGTTGTATGGTTTCAAGCGGGGAGTAAGATGATGACCTTTACTTTGACCTTGACCATGTCCTTCAAGGTCATTTCAAGGTCAATCTTATTTTTTTAAATAGAACCCCCTACATTTTATTGCATATTCTTATAGCTTATCTCGAGAGCTTTCCAAAACACTATAATAAAATATTTTTTTATTAAGTACTTTTTGAGTTATAAAGGTTTGAAGTTAACAATTTGTTAAGTGGTGTGCGAGTCCGACCAGTTAAGGCAAGAGTGGTGTGCGAGTCCGACCAGTTAAGGCAAGAGTGGTGTGTGAGTCCGGCCAGTTAAGGCAAATTTAATTCCAATTGGTTAGCTTGGGCAAAATATTTAATTGTACCAAACAATTCACAACAAATGTTCAAATTGTTGCCCTTCAACAGCCTGGCAATGTGCCAATCTGTTATAAACAGCCGAAACCGCATTCCGGTACGTTTCTGGCGGTATTAGTTCTATCTCTCGAGTTATTCTCCCTCTTAAATCATCTAAATCTTGAGGCGTGGTGGCATAAACTTTACTTTTCAAGTAACTCCACAAAAAAAAGTCAAGTGGGGTCAAGTCCGGAGACCGAGGTGGCCACTCAATATGACCCCTTCGCCCTATCCACCTGTCCTGAAAGACCTCATTCAAATATTGACGGACAATGACACCATAATGAGGTGGAGCTCCATCCTGTTGGAAATAAATTTCATCCATATTTCCACCAGCTATGTCTCGAATAGCTGGAACAATTTGTTCGCGAAGCATGACTAGGTATACTTGTGCTGTCAAATTGCCTTCAATGAAGAAAGGGCCAACTGGTCTACCATTAAGAATACCAGCCCATACGTTAACTTTTTGTGGATATTGAGTACGATTGTCTCTTTTCCAGTGAGGATTAACGTCACTCCAGTATCTACAATTGTGTCTATTTACATTTCCAGTCAGTTCAAATGTTGCCTCATCAGAGAAAACAATATTATCAAGTAATAGAGGATCGTCGACAATCATCTCCATCATAAGATCACAAAATTCGATACGTCTATCAAAATCGTCTTCGGACAACTCTTGGACCAAATGGAGTTTGTATGGATGCCATTTATTCAATTTCAGAATTTTACTGACAGATGCATGACCGATTTCGTGTTCTTGTGCAACGCGATTGATGGAAATATGGGGATCTTCAACGAAAGACTGTAAAACATCTAATGCCTTATCATTATTTGTTGCTGTTTTAGGTCTACCAGATTTTGGGCGGCTTTTAACGCTACCAATGGCCTCGAAACGTTGAATAGTACGGATTACAGTACTTTTGGAGATCCTATTATTTTCATTCCGAAAATTTTCATTAAATAATCGCGTTACTGTTTTATACCCTCTTTGTTGATCTCCCCATCCTCGCATCATTAACAGTGTTATTCGATCTCTTTCAGAAAGCTCCGCCATTCTTAATTAGAGCGAAGAAAAATTAATCAGGTAAGTGATAGGAAATTGATCTAGATAATTAAGTAGAGAAAAATACTAATTATTAAGTGTTGGTCCAACTATCGATTTGTTTATTTTAACCAGCACTAGCAAAAAGCTCGTTGAGCAACTGAAAATCTAATAGATCAATTAATAATATTTACGAAAAATTTCTGGGCTATTGGAAACAAAATGAAGATGTTTGGGATAATCAATTGAAGCGCAATGGTTTCTTTTGTTACAGAAAAAATTTTTTAGGCTGTTCGTTTTCGTCCACGAGGTGACTGCTGCTCGCTAAGAAGAAGACAGCACTGCATCAAAGTTTCAAATCAGTGATCCGTATTGTTTGCTCAAGAGCTCGTACATTGGTGCCTGCGAGAGTGAGAGAATAAAGATTGGCCAACGCTTTCGGTCAGATTCCCGCTAACGCCTTCGGAAATCACGCATTCGGGCAGTTTTTCGCCAGAGCCTATTAGCATAATTGCTTGAAGCCGTACAATACTTTGCTATTGGACATTTTTCCAAAATGCATTCTTACTGAAAATATTAGGGGGATCCGATTAATGTATTTTCTTTAAACCAATTAATTGGTCTCATTATTCCGCGCACAAAAGTATTAAGGTTATGATTACTGAAAACTAAATAATATTTTACAAGATATTCTACATTTTGTGTCAAAAAAAAATTGTTAACTTCAAACCTTTATAACTCAAAAAGTACTTAATAAAAAAATATTTTATTATAGTGTTTTGGAAAGCTCTCGAGATAAGCTATAAGAATATGCAATAAAATGTAGGGGGTTCTATTTAAAAAAATAAAATTGACCTTGAAATGACCTTGAAGGACATGGTCAAGGTCAAAGTCAAGATCATCATCTTACTCCCCGCTTGAAACCATACAACTTTGCTATTGGACATTTTCTCCTAAGTGCATTCTAACTGAAGATATTAGGGGGGTCCGATACTTTTCGATGACCCTGTATATACTTCTACATAATAAAATCATTTATTTATATTTTAAGACTTATTTTTTTCTGTGTATATAAAGTCAGCGAATTACTATGTAATTCATTTAAAAGGGCGGCGATCACAAAAACTATCCATCCTGTGGACGTCCTTAATTCTGGATTACACAGTTATATAGAAACCATCTACCCCGAAAAGTATAACCCTCGGGCTCATAGTATATTTGGACTAGACTTCCAATCCTTTCAACTCGACCATTCTATCAGTGTTAAAAAAATGTTATATTGCGTATTATAACTGTGAATCCGTAAATTGAAAATTAAAAATGGGGGATCGAATAGGGTAGATCTATACGTAAAAAATGCTTCTGTATAATCGAAACTGGTCAGTTGCGGTTACTTTAGTTCTGTGATATAAATGTAACATACAATTCCGTGAAATCACAGTAACATAAAAGAGGATGCCCACGAGTATAGGCGATTTCCCCCCTCCCTCGAGATAGAACCACCAAAACTAACAAAATCGGTTGGAGTATCATAAGAACTAATGCCTAATGGCGAAATTGGATTGTTTTATCACGTGGAAACGTTAAAGAAATCGCAATTAATGTCGCGGATTGTACATAGAAAATGCAGCAATTTATTTAATTTAGTTAACAGTTAATTCATGTTCTCAATAAGTGCAGACTGTTAGTACATAAATTCCTGAATTTTCCTACACGGAGAAAAAAATCCCAGAATTTTTGTACGGAAATTTCCTGAAAAATTACCGTGCTGTCCCATAAACGCAGTGCATGTTGTTGGCAAAGTAAAATTTACATTGCTATGCTGAATTTTTCCAAAGTAATATGTAAAATTTCGGATCAAGAGCACAGTAAAAATTCCTGAGCCACAATACAGCAAAAATTCCTGTGCCACAATACAGTAGAATTTCCTAGGTCATAGCATATTAAACATTTTTGGCTCACAGTTCATTTCAAAATGGAAACAAATCGAATGCAAACAGAAAATACGTGAAAATTTTGCACACGATATCGTTTATTGGGTATAGATGAAACAAATTGCAAGCCTACAAGTAATATCAATAGTTCTTAAAATCGTAAAAGCCTTATCGACATTTACTTTCAGCTGACAAGATATATCAATGTTTGTTGTATATTATTTGTATGCACGAACAAAAAATTTCTATTTTACTTTCAACTTGAAAAAGTAATATTTATATTTTATTAAAATTTAAAGCAATAGGAAAAGGACTATTAATAACTGATTCACATATTCCTATTACCCTGTATAAATTGGCCGAACTATTTCAAAAGAAATTACTGCAACGAAAACAAAAACAGTTTACTCGGTTCGGACCAGTTCAGAGTTTCAGACCCGTACGTCGGACCACTCGGCCGCCATATCGGTGCTCCTTTGTTTTCACCGCAGTTAGACTCGGTAGCATTCGAATATGTTCGGAAACTTTCGCTTCCAATTCGAGAAGTGGCATAGTAAAAATAATGAAGCAACATATTATAAATTCTTTAAATATTGGGGATTATTTGACTTGCACTAACTTAAAAACTTGCTGTCCTGTAAATTTTATTGTGCTACACTGAACATTTCGACTAGCTCGTACATAAAAATATCTAGCCGTTATTGCAAATATTCGTGTCCAGAAAAGCAATATTTCTTGTCTGTTGCTATAAATATTTACGAAAAATCAAGTTGCACCCGTTTTCAGGTGACTAGCACGGTAATTTTTCAGGAAATTTTTTCTCCGTGTATGTGTAATCGGCCACCTTTACAACGACTTTTTAAATTTTCCACGTGACAAAACAATCGAATTTTCTATTAGGTGTTAGTTCTCCCCATACTCTAACCGAATTTATCAGTTTCGAAGGTTTCATCTCCAAGGGACAAAGCACATACACTCGTGGGCATCCCCCTTTAATAAAAAAAAAAAGAAATCGGATTCCGAGATTTCTCTATATACATACGACTGAAGATCTCATTAATGGTTCAGGGAATTATTTTGTAACTCTGCAAATTCATTTATATATACTTCCTAAATACTGAAAAAATTATTCATGTGCCAAAACGATCAGAATAATTTATAATTGAAAATTCATTACCTACTTAAATGATTAAAATACCATGTGTCTCTCACATTCCTCTCTTCACGTAAAATATATTGCTCCCTTACTAGGCGCCCTTTATTTTGGATATTTATTTAGTCATATAAATGTGATTTGTATCGAGTTTTATGTAGGTTGCCTCATTTCAAATATGACGTGATTTCGCGGAATGCGATATCCAAAATGGCCATTAATTAAACAAAACAACATCTGAGATCTCAGAGAGTCTGGCATTTGAAAGCGATACCCAGATGCTTTTGGAATCTGTATTGAATGTCGTTTGCGAACGGATATCCTCCCCATCTACGCATTTCATCAATAATCCTGAAAATTGTTTACGCCGTACCCATGCACAGATGTATACACAGAAGTATATCTATTCCACAGTAAAATAGAATCCTATAGGACTATTAAAGCTAAAATTTTTGTTTAATGTTAAATACACGGCACTGAAGTATACTTGTATAAGAGCTAGTAAAAATATTGACCATCTTGTTTAACAAAATGCAATGAAAATGAACAAATTAATTATAAATTAAACATTCCTTATGGTAGACTATAAAGAGCGTTTAGACCCTGGTAGAAATCTGTCCAGTTTTTTGTTACATTGACTAGTTTCCCTACACCTTTAACACCAGAAAAATATAAATTGGATAGAAACTAGCAAAAAACTGGATTCATTTTCTACTAGGGAAGATGTATACTTATTTATATTGCAATTCTGTATTGAGATTTATCCATAAAATTTTTATAAAATAGATGTATCATTAAATAATTTAATAATATAAAATAAAAATAATTTCGTCGAATTATTAAGTTCACGTTTTTTTCAAGAATATAAACGTTAAATATCAGTATAGAAATGCAATTAAAATATACATTAAGCGCACCACATATTAATATACAATAATTATCTGAATAAGGAACATCTGTTTAATATTCTATATGATTTATAAAGTGACAGGCACCCAATTCGATTATTAAACGTGATTAATAAAATTAATTAATCATAATAAATGCTATGATCTATTATTAATAATTGCTTAAAAATTAATTGAAATCAATTTTTATGCGACTGTACGAATGCTTCAATAACATTACACTATACGACATACACGAGGATATGGATTAGCAATCCTCTCAATTAGTTGAAATAACCAGTTATAATTTGATACCCTCTACCATTGCCAGGGATGTTTATAAATACTCTTCTCCATAGGAAACAATAACGATAGGTTATATACAAACCTAAGGGATAAAATTATGGTATATTTAAATGAAAAACGTGTGTGTTATTTTCATTGGCACATTATTAAATTCCATTGAAAAAATATAATTTTTCATTAGCCCATCAATCCATAAAATAAAATATGCATATATTGTATTAATTTTTGTGACTTAATGTTCTTTTCATAAGTGTATATCAAACCTTTATTTAAATTCTTGTAAACAAATTGCGGCTCTCAAATAAGCAAAGAACGAAAATTTGAATGTTTGTTTACGAATTTATTTGAGGTGTATTCCAAAATTAATGACAATGATTCCGAGTTCACCCCAAGAGACATAAAATAATAAGCTTAGAACATTCTTTTCGACCAAAATCACTCTAACGTTTCAAAAATATCCTTATTGTCACGAACAATATATATATATTCGCAAAACCACTTTTCGTTATGTGTTACAATATCGTGTTAAAATATTGGTAAATATATTTAAAGTGACAAACCTAATTATTTCAATTCGTTTTTGTAGTATTAAAAAGTAAAGATAGTTCCAGTTTCCATTTAATATTGCAAACTTAACCGTGAAACTATCAATTTTTTTCGCATGTCGCCGCTCTTTTTTAAGTCATTCAATAATTCTGGGTGTAGAAGACTTTCAGTGTATCCTAGATTATTGACATGACAAAAAAAGAATCAGTCACTGATTCGAACAGTGAATAAATTCTACAGTTGCAAGTAAATAAATTTTACTAATTAAAAAAGTCAATTTTTTTCATCGATTAAAGTAGTTTCTCAAACTACTCTCTGAAATTTCATTGTTTCTGAGTGGCGCTTTTTTCGCTGTTGCACTCAGTGACTATTCTTTGGGAATCAGTCAATGTTCATTATTTCAAACTGAGAGAGTAACCATTGATAATCAGATTTGACTTTTAAAAAGTGGTTTCATTCTAGTAACTCAATTGATTTCCAAACAATCTTACAAGGTTCACGCAGTGTCACAGTTTACTAAACTAAAACAAAGTCGAAAATTATGCCAATCATTACTTCGCTGCAAAAGTTAACCCTTATCTGCGATATAAAATTGTCATTTCTATCTTCGTAACTATAAGGAACGGCGTTTGCAGAAAGCTCGTCGTTTGCTAGTCGTTTGCTCGTAGTTTGCAAAAAGCAAAAATTTATTTTATATGTTATTTACTATTTTAGCCCAAGTAAATACGTATAAAATATATACATCTATAAACGACGCGTTTTAAAATTTACATCAACGCAGCCATAGAAAAAAAATGTATGAACTTTTAAAATTAATTATTTTTTACGTGTTTATAAATGTATATACCCAAATACAGTACATTCAATCATTTTTGTATTTAGTCATATTTACTTTAAATGGGAATAAAACATTAAAATATATACTCCATTAAAATACTCGAATCTAAATGCCCATTGGTGATAGTACGTGTCAATTTATAAGCTACAATTTAAATGGTTTTATCGACACAATGCACCACATGGTACGCGTATGATTTAATCATATGTTAAGGTTACATACATGGTATAAAAAAGGTGCATGATAAACGTAGTTTCGCTCAAAGGAAGACATCGAATGATACCAAACGGATTTGAATTTCATATCATTACGAACTCCCCCCTTCAAATGAAACAACTTTCATTACCGGTTTTATATTTGCACAGTTGTAAATAAGGTATCTAAAAATATTAACTTTTTCAGTTTCAGCGCCAACTGTGAGAGTAAATGCAATTGCTTATATATAAAATTGGTGTATTTTTTCTAGAGAATCTAAACGTGCAGGAAAACTTGGAGATTTTAAACAAAACTTGATTTGACCTGCAAATATCCTTCAAAATTGACGCCAAGGTCATCGACAAAGTTAACGTTGGTTGACCCCTGTGATATCTGCATCTTTTATATCAATCATTTGTTTGACGTATAGATTACGAAGAATATTGTTAAATCTTAAAAGAAATTTTTAAAATTGGTAAAAAACATTTTTTTCACATTTTTAAAAACTTTTTGATCCACACATTTTTTTTACGTGTGAATGAGCTGAAATTTCTTACTCGGGAATTTTCAGTATTGCTGATCATGAATCGCTTGTCCGATTTATCAACAGCGACCCGGAAACCCCCCAAATACCTAGTTTCATCCAGATCATTTGCCATTTTGAATTTTTAAACCCTGGTAACGGATTCTTAATCAGGAACCCCGAAAGCCTTATATTATATGAGATTTTATAAAGATATACGTTGATTAAGAAATTTCTGCTCTTTCGCGAGTAAAGAAAAATGTACGGCTCAAAGAGTTTTTTGTGCAGGAAGGTATGGTTTTTATAAATCCAATTATAAGTGGAATAGTTTTCATATAGTCGTGGGCCCACGAAGAAAAAAAAATTAGAAAGTTTGGTTAAAACAGTCAAAAGTTATGATGCCTTCATTTAAAAAAGTACGAAAAATTAAATTTTTAAGTACGTGGTGCTCCAACAGTTTAAGATGAAAAATGTTAACCTCTTTTTGAACTTTTTTCGATGTGAACTTTAGTTTAAAATTTTGGGCTCTACTAAACATGTATTTGGATTCATTAGGGAGCATGGTGTAAAATATCACACCTTCATTCGAAGATTTGATATGTTTTAATTACTTTCATATTACCTTATGACTTCTTTTGTTTTACTTCCTATAAATGCATTTCTATAAAATAATTACATTTTTTTCATATTTTAATAATATCTCAAATTTAATAGCAATGACTTCAAACATACATTAAAATCAAGAATCAAATTACTTCAATTTGTTTTATAAATAAACTTATTTATGGAATATATACAAATAATCATTACAATATGCACCAACAAAATCATTACGCAATTAAACTGGCATTTAATTTGTAAACATCGCAGCCTCGTGGCGCTGGAATAATTCGCATTTTCTAAAAAGGAAAAAAAAGTGCAACTATTTATCACAAAAATTGACCACCCCACTTAGGCGAGCGGCAAATGGAAACGTAAGTTGATTGGCTCGGCTTCTGTGAAAAGCACATACAGCCGGGAGAGAGTATGCTATTATTTCATTTCGCGGCAATCATACGCGCCTGCCGGGCGGCAACCGCACACGCTTCCATGGAAAAAGGTGTGCCGCATTATCGGGCCGCGCGTTGTTCCTTATCAGAACGCCATCCGCGCAATAGCGACCGTAATGGCATAGAGCACCGGGCGTGAATTATTTATTTTGCGCCCGGCCGCGGACTTCGTTAGTTCGGTTATGACAATATTGATACAATCGTTTCTGAATAGCGCGACGCGAGCCGCTACGCAAGAAACTTTAACGTGCCAATTCGATCGATGATTCGTTCCACCGCGTTCGACCGGAATGTTCGCATTATTAATGGCACAAGGGCGCAACCCCCTTAACTCCGGGCCCCCCGATCCGGACCAACGCGAAATTCTTTATTTAGGTCACGACAGTATTTCATGCAAGGTTTCTCTTCTCGGATACCAACGATCCATGAAATCCAGCAGCGACGTCCATCGCGTGTCAAACTTGGAAGTTCAATTATGTTTTCAATGGACCGCGCGTAAATGATTTTGCGCCAGGAGTGATATTTCTTCGTAATTAACGTCGTATATGCTGGAATTTCGTACAATTTACCCAACCTCAGTTATATGTGCTTATTTTCGTCTGGGTAATATCTGGAAAGTACTTACATTATAGTCGCGTGTTAGTATATATACATATATATATACAGGGTGTACGAAAAGTCCCGGGACGGTTGAATAACTTTCGAAAGATTAAAAATTTCAAAAATCGCCGAAACACGTGATTCGATTTTTCAAACAAGCTATCTTTTGAGGGGGGGTTTCGGACCCGCAACCTCAAGGGGGGCGGGGGGCACGAGGGGGGCCAAAAATCTTAAATTGCAACATGGTTTGAGTGGAGGCTCATTTGAAAGGTATTTTCGAGACGAATTCAGATCACTGGTCATAGAGGGCGCTGCGATAATTTTTCGGAGAGATTTTTAACTTTTTTAGATCTTAGACGTACTAACGTTTGAAAAAATGAAAATTTCGTAGTCGCCGAATCGTGTAATTCAATATTCTTAAAAAACGTCTGAACTTTCACTAAATAGTTTTTTAAGAATATTGAATTACACGATTCGGCGACTACGAAATTTTCATTTTTTCAAACGTTAGTACGTCTAAGATCTAAAAAAGTTAAAAATCTCTCCGAAAAATGATCGCAGCGCCCTCTATGACCAGTGATCTGAATTCGTCTCGAAAATACCTTTCAAATGAGCCCCCACTCAAACCATGTTGCCATTTAAGATTTTTGGCCCCCCTCGTGCCCCCCGCCCCCCTTGAGGTTGCGGGGCCGAAACCCCCCCTCAAAAGATAGTTTGTTTGAAAAATCGAATCACGTGTTTCGGCGATTTTTGAAATTTTTATTCTTTCGAAAGTTATTCAACCGTCCCGGGACTTTTCGTACACCCTGTATATATATAATCCGTAAAATACAATGAGAAAGTATGTGAATTCATTTTGAACAAACGAACATCGAAAAGTACAGAAATAAAACGTGTGGAAATTTCCGGACTTCTTCCCATTTGAAATAGGGCGCTGTTGAGGTAGAAGTTGAGCCCTGCCAACAAACTACACTACTGGTAAAAATTTTGTGTTCACTTTGTTTATTGTCCAGTCATTTTAGGTACAAAATAAAAACACCTAACCTGATAAGGGAATATTTATAGATCAAACCTTTTCAGAGGGACTTGGAAAGCCTAAAAACACTGAACTGGAAGTTTGCGATCAATGCTTCCTCTGCGCATTTTTTAACATCTTAAAAAATGCACGACGAAAATATAGTTTTGAAGAAACTGATGACATATAAGAAGAGCATACGCAATATTTATTTGAATTAAAATTGAAATGTAATTCGATGTTCTCCTTTAACCCTTTGAAGCGTACATTTTTATTTGCATGGAAAGTAGCTAAAACTTGTTACTCGGGGGTTTTCGAGGTCGCTGATGACGCATCTGATTTCAGATTTTTAAAATTCAAGATGGCGAATATAAGTTGCCCCTAAAAAATTTTAAAATGTATTTGATCGAGATGAAACTGAGTACTCGAGAGTTTTCGGGATCGTAGATTACGAATCTAATCTTAGATTTTCGGAATTCAACATGACAGCCAAAATGTAAACAGTTTTCGAGGTCGTAAAAGACTAACTTTGAAATTTCAGCATTCGTGACCGCTTGTTGAATCTGCTAAATTTTATCTTGAAAATGTAACATTATTCAGTATTCATTTCGTTATTTGATTTCGGTCAAATAACTTTTGACATTTCGGACCATCATTTTGAATTCGCTCGAAAACCGCTCAGTACCCCGTTTTCGCGATTTTAAATTTCGAAAATCTATGGCCAGATTCGTAATCAGCAACCCCGAAAACCCTCAAGTACTCAGTTTCGTCTTGTTTCAACGACGGTTTCTTTCAGCATACATTCTTTTAAAAAACACGTAATTTATATACATTATTCGTCATTATAAACAATTTAACACAATAATTCATATTATAAATAATAAATAATAAATATTAATTTTTTACATTTAAAAACTGCACTAAAATTCTATTTTAATCTATTAAAAAATTAAAAAAATTAATTACAAAAAGGTGTCCTTCATAAAGGACGCCGTGCTTCAAAAGGTTAACGAGGTTCGATCAAAAATATCAAAAACTCTGCTTAGTTTTTAAATGAATAGACCTTAGCAACCGCGTTACCAAAAGTCGACTCGAAAAAAACGAAAAGCTGATATTTTTACAGTTTCAGGTGAACCATGATGCAGACGTTAGACAAGGTCACTTACAGACTTTTGTGAACGAAATTTTACGCTCTACAAAAAAGATTCAGTACATTTTTAGTCGTTAACAGTATACAAGCCATAGTTACAAAAATACTGTTTTTTTTTTATTTTTAACAACGTTTATAAAGCATACAAATAACCTCACAATTATGAAATTAAGCACAGATATTCTTAAGGACTTAACTAAATAATATGTATATATAATTTATTATTATATAAAATTTGTCGATTTTAATTGTTCTTTTACGGTTTAAGCACTAGATTTAGTCTGTAGGCAAACACCGTTTTGGCTTTTTCTTTCTTTCAGTGTAATTTCGGGCTTGTTCAAAAGTATTGGGGTATCTTTGGACGAGACAGGCGATTAACTATGCTATAACTACACTGGCCATTAGTTTCTCCCGTACACTCTCTCAGAGCGTGTTATATAGTCTTTCCTTCTCTTATTTTTTCTTCGCGGTCATTGACATTAAGGCACGTTAAATTTTTAATGTTACAATTAAATATCAGTATTTATCTCTACCACATCATGTTGTGTTTCTTCCATTTTGCATTGTCAAACTTATCTATAGGTGATTAAGGTTACTCTCTACGAAATTCCTCCCGAAGGAATCTTCCAAAATACGATCATTTCCTTATATGTATACCAACATCGCACAAAAAATAACATAAAGAGATATCCAACCAAAACGACAGATGATTAATGAGTAGTATTCTAAACTCAAAATGGCGATGGAATTATTCGATCCAAGTATAATCTTTTGTGAACTGTTTGTCAGTATAACATTTGTGAACAGTTTTTCAGTATAGCAATGTATTTTTTTAAATAAATCCAGAAATTAGTGTTGAAATAGATTTTGATTTTCGTTATTACTTTATTTTAAATTATTTTAACATATACGCGTAACTTAAGTAACTTACGTGGGATCTAAAGTTGTTCGCCGACAATGTAGAAATTTTAATTACAAACAAATAAAGATTTCTTCTCAATCATTTTTTTTTAATTCACACTCTGTAAGGACAATTCTAATTCATTTCGTTGGTATTTTCAGTCGACATATGCAGCTCGAGTATCGAAAAATTGATTAAAACATTTTTTATTTATTGATTTTCTAAATGTCTGTTTAAATTTATCTCTTTGCAAAAGTGTGCCCTCTGTTTAAAGAATTTACGGTATAATCGCGGGGACAATAGATACACGATACATCTGTAACTTAACACTGATCGGTAGAGTAAGTATCTTGATTCTCAATTTGTATTTATTCCCTTTATTCAAACGTTACATCAAGTATAATTTTATCACGATATTATACATAATTTAATTACTGCAGATATCGATATAGGTTGTATTGTATAACAGGTTGGCCAATATTTGTATTTATTGTAAATAATAGTCGGGGAACTGTATAGCGTTTCTCTTTATATTGTATCAAATTCAACACATAGTCAGTTACAGTCAATTTATTCAAAAGAAATTTGACATCAAACGGGTTAGCAGTGTACCCAAAATTTGGATTCAGCGATCAAGACTTTTTAGGGCTCAAAATGTTCGTCTGTTTAAGCACTTTCAACAAAGTTCTGGCCTTTTAGAAAATCCAATATGGCGCATAAAATGTGGCACCTAAAATTCCCGTTTTCATGCAATATTCAACCAAAACGATAGTAAAATGTTCTAATTTGAGAAATATACATCCAAAAAGAATGTAAAACTCACTTTGAAACTTTTGATTGTAAATGCTAATGGAATTCCGAATACGAAATAACGGATCTTGTACAACCATGAATCCCATTTTATCGCTTTTGCCAATTTTAGATATATTCAAGTATCAAAATGGAGATTCGCTGAATCTTATTCTAACCCCGAAATCTGAAAATTCAAAATGGGGGGTCCAAAATGGCAGACATTATACCATCATTAAACCATTGACACGGATGCTGAATGGAACGGTTTGACAAAAGCACAGGAAAAGGTAATTGCAATGGAGTTGTAGCGATTATAAAGGTTCCATGACGGCTCATAATATCCGCCATTTTGATCCGTCATTCTGAATTTTCAAATTTCGAAGATTTAATAATATCCAATGGTCCCTAAAAACCTTATAGCGGACATTAAATTGATCTTAAACCATCTGTTGCTATAAAATTGAATTGGTGGTGGTATAACGATCGTCATTTTGGATTCGCCATTTTGTATTCGGAATTCCATTAGCTTTCGCAATAATAAGTCTTAAAATAAGTATTATATGCTCTTTAAACTTGCATTAGGGGTCGTACTTAGATTCTGGAACATTAATTTTAAACAATCTTTACAAAATATGTAACACTAAATAGCACGCAAAAGGCATACGTGTACCATTGGAATAACGGCAATAAATCCGCCCCCCCCCCAAACCCCTCGAGCGGTACGTAATTTAAGTACGTCTTATTCAAATTAGAACTTTTTACTTCCGTTTTGGTTGGATGATCCGTGTAAAAGTGGATTTCAGGCGTCATATTTTATGACCTATATTGGTTTTTTCAGAAACGAAAACAAAACCAGTCGAACATTTTGAGCCCTCAATCGTCTCGATAGGTTAATCCAAATTTTGGGTTAAGAGACTTTACTAAATAGGTCGTAGACCTGAATCACAATCATAAGAATATATATACTTACTGGTTATACGAAATTATAATTTTATGTTCGATAATTCAATAGGCATGAATTAAAATTTATTAAAAATCGAAATAAGAACGATGAATTTGAAATTAATTCGATTTCTTTAGTATTTCCTAATAATGTGCAGTAGAGTCTCGGTATATTTACCCACTCGGTTCTTCGTCTTCCCCTCCCATCTTATTATATTTAGCAAAAGAAGGGGATCGCCGCTTCTCTGAGGCTCAAGCTTGGAAGGTGGGGGAAAAGAGAGCGGCGACAGGTACAAATAACGAGACGGAACCAGGCAAATATCCTGGGACTTAAATATAGCAAGACGCAATTATACCGAATTTTACTGTATAATATTATGATTATAAAATATCTAACTTAGTTTATTAAAAAAAGTTGAATGTACTAATTCTAATCTTTAACGTTAACGGTAAATATATTTGTTATGAAGTGCAATACAATTTTAAGATACACTTAAGTCGGCATCATAACTAGTTGTGCATGACTCAAATATTATTAAGATTTAAAAATGTTTTTATAGTTTATAGAAAATTACGCAAGTACCGTACAATAATATTCATAAAGGCTATTTGCAAACGCGTAATTCATCTAAATGCGCTCATTTAATATCTCAACAGCAATATCAAGTAAAAATATAAACTAGTATCTTTGTTAAGAATATGATTGAATCGCATACATCGAAAAACAATAGCGAAAATAAATGTTAATGTGTAACCGAATATCATTATATTCTTTTTGAAATATTTTTTTGTCTCATAAACTTTCAAGAAAATTATACCTGCCATACCTTTGTTAAGAATATTTTATTAATTAAATAACAAGTAGATATTACTTAATTATAATTAAAGTTATTGATCTTGATATTTTTAAAACAACGAAAATATCTGAAAAGATTAAAATACCACATTATACATATGCTATAGGAGTTGAACGAAGGGACGACTTTTGATTACGAGTGCAATATTCGCAACACGAGTCAAAGACGTATACCTATTGTTTCAAGTTCCTTCCCCCAGGGGGCATACAACATTTTATATGTGAATCAAATGGAGAAAAATAAAATTCTCCATTGCTCTACATGCATGGCATGAAACATATTTACATAATTTTCATATGAATTTAATTAAGCTTTTTTTCTGTACAGATTACCCATATTTAATTTGCAGAAATTTCTTATTTTAATTCTATAAAGTGATAGTATCGTTTTTTTATGCAAGCAAAAACATTATTTTCCCCGTACGTTCCGATCGTTACAGTCGACGTTAACGACTTTAATCGCAACAGGTAAATTTTAGTTCCGATTTACTCTATCGCAGGATATTTGTAAATATATTTCCCAATTATTTACGAAAAAAAAAGTTGAATATGGTCATGGTATAGATTTAGGTAATTCACTTCGTGTGTACAATGCTGCCCTTTTTGACGACAGTATAATTCTTTTAAATTTTGCGTAGCGCAAACTCCCCGCTAAATGCATCATACGTATACACTATAAAAGTTTTTGTTGAAAAAATTGGCTAAAATTTTACGCAGATAGTTTACAGTGGTTGTTTAATATTTTATTGAAACGATCTAACACGGAGAAAAAAAGCATTTTAAAGCTCACCAAAAGCACCTTAATATTGTTCATTTAAACTGCAAATAATAAATTTGTTCCGCCATCTTAACGTGAAAGAGCAATACTGCGGCTGTCCAAAAATTTATGTTAGCAGTGTGAAACATTTATTTTTATAAATTATGTAATTTCTAAAACCTGAATATTTGTTTAATATTAACAATATATAGAAACTGAACTATTTAGTAATTAATATGTAATGCTTTTAAATAATGTTATTAGGTAAATATTCGTGAAACCACACGGAGAAAAATGACTCCGCTGAATTAGCTGATTCATATCCGCTAAAATTTTCGGCTGGAATTGCCGAAAATATATGCAATTTTAGCTGTTTTGATTCCGCTAATGTAGCCTTAACCCTACTCAATTCGCGCTTAGCTCTAAATTTCCGCTACATTAGCAGATTTGTTCCGTTAAATTTGCGGACCTTTTCAGTAAATTTAGCTGAAATTATCGGCTATCCCTAACGGAATTCCAACAGCTGTCCCTATAGGATAAAATTGGTAGAATCTGCGGATTTTTCGGCTGATTTTGCTGATTATTTTCCTCCCGGAAACATATATCATTTTCAAATTATCATATAATGTACATGGATATTTTAATATAATTGTTAGTAAATTCATGAAAAAAAATAAAAGTATACACGACATCCACCGACAAATAATTGAGCGTTTAATGATATTCGGTAATATTTAAAAGGTTTGTAGAACCCCGACATTGTTCTGAAATCCAAAGTAGAAAAGACCATCCATTTTTATGTGAAAATATTTTTGATCATACAAAACCGTTAGAATAATTTTGGTATATTACAATCGTAAGAAAATAAGATGATTGTAAAATAAATTAGAATAGATTTAAAATTGAAATCTTATATTGGTATAAGGTAAATGTTCCGGTTAATGTCCGTGTACAGATCTATTGGCCATTAATATATTTTCGTATAATTATAAACAAATCTTTCAAATTAATCATGAATAAAAAGTTGTATTAGACCCTAAAATGTTTTTACGAACATTTTTATGTAAGTATTATAGTATTAAAAATAGTATCTAATCATAAATTTAAAGAAAACAAATTGTAGTGGTCGATACACGAAACTAGGAATATTTAACGCCTATTCTCGCGGAATATAGATAGTCGGCATTATACAGGTTCATAACGTGGCCAGATTTCGTCATAATAAGGTTGGGACAAGACAAAGGCATATAGAAGTACAGAGCATTAAAAGTTATTAACATTATAATGCATAATGTACATTATTCTAATATCATATTTTTAATGATACTTTAATGATACGTGTCAAAAGCACTTAACAGCCATTGATTCTTTCCCTCGTGTCTTTGTTTTTCATTCACGTTTGGAATTCTGTTACATGATATAAACTTTATTATATTATTATGACATGATAATTTATATAAATCTTAATTTTTTATGTACGTATTGCTCTGAACAGCATCCCAGTCTTACTTTGACCTCTGCGCAATATTAATATCTTTTTATAAGAATTACAAAACAATTTTGCAAAAATAAATAACCAGAAAGAAAGAATGTTCATGATTACATATAGTTTTAAAATAAAAATTGAAAAAGTTTCAGTCGAAAATATAAAAAATGGACTTTCATCGAATCGTTCATTAATTGGGACAACCATGAACGTCTGTTCCGTATTGAATCGGTAAATGACCGGGACACTTACCGGTCGCTAATAGGACTAGGAAAAATTGAATGCACCTTAATAAAGACAATTTTACTCTTTTTTTATTTCATGTTGATGATGTGATAAGTTTCAGTAGTCATCATTATCGATTAAGAATGAGTTGCAATAATAACTTGTTTTGTATTTGGAGTGATTCATAGTTATATTTTCGTTAATTTTATGCAAACAAAAATCTTACATGGACATTAATCGGGACGTTTACTTAACATAGGTAGAAAAATGAAGAAACTTTTACTTATTTTAACTGCACAATACGTCGATAAAAATCTTTTTAAAAACATGAAGCATTGTAAATATGGCGATTGTACGAGGACGTAAAATTATTTAAAATTGGGTATCTGAAAACAAATATGCTTTAAAACAGAATACATATCGAAAGCTAATCAACTAAACAGAGTAAATACAAGCATTTTTTATATAGATTTATATTTATATAGCTTGATACATAGGCCAACTAGGAGCTAACTCAATTGATCATACAATTTAGCATCTAACTAGTTGTCCATCATAACTCCTAGCAAAAAACTGGCAAAACTAAGTAGCCCCCTGCTAACCCCATTTGTATTTAGATCTTTCGAAATTATAATTTTTGTGATTTCGAAATTGCACAGGTACCTCCAACGGGCATGACTATTTTAAAATGTTGGATTAATGGCAGTTCCACAGTTCACATTTTGATAACATTTATTGTAAATTTTCCAACTGATTTAACAGATAATTACTACAAACAATTCCACGTTCACTACATTGAAACGTGCACAAGTCGGCTAGAATTCATGATGACAAATTGTTGTTTGGACAATGAGTTTTTAATTCAATTTAAGATTCTTTAATAATATAATTGTACTAAAAAGTATTTCAAAATATCCGTTACATTTCTACTCTCCCAAATGCAATTGTGAAACTGACTTTTAATTCAGTGACTTTTTAATGCATTATCAGAAACCTTTAAGGTATTCATTATCAATGATCCATCATTATTCAATGAAACTTAATACCAAATGCTCTATCAAAATGTAAAAATAAAAATATCAAAATTTAAAGAAATTAAAAGAAAAAAATACTCACTTAATATGTGCAAACATGTGGCAAAGTGAATTTCGTTTTAGGGAAGTAAAATTAGTTCGTAAATCGTCTTCCATTCGTAATGCGAGAAAATAGATTTCGTGATTCTCGTAAGAAAATAGGATACACCTCAATTATACCTATATGGAACATCACGCAAGTTCTCCTGCACTGTTAAAAAATGGCATCAAGTTAACTAAAAATTAGGGATGATTTAATGAGATTTTATTAATAACTATTTAGTGATTATTTAATTGCATGCAAGAAAAGCACATCATTAATATACTTTTATTTTAATGACACTTTTAACAGTGCAGATAAAAAACCCTTTATTTTGGGTACTTGTGTAAAAAAAATATATTTTCTAGCATATGTATAAAAATATCCGTCATTTTCATGTATTATAATAATCAATTTCAACATTTGAAGTAAAATCCACTGGTATAGTCCCTTTATATATTTACATTGCTAAAGATTTGTTTAGAATAAGTTGTTATAATAAATAAGTGCATCCGTGGGTATACTTATTTATAATAGATATTATCTATAAAATTCAATTTTTATTAATTTCTTTGCCTTCATTAATATACAGATGTGCTTTTATTTTACGGAAGTGGATGGCTATTTGTGATTAAAAAATTATCGTTTGCATTTAAAACACATTTTTACCATTAGATACACATGTTTAGTATTATATCGATGTTAGCAAGCAAGCAATAAAAGATAATGTAGCCAAATGATTTTAATGGAATTGTAAAATCAGAAATTCTCTTTGCTACTCACGTGCGATACATTTGCGCTAATTTTAAAGCATTCCCATTATACGTGATAGTATGCGAGAAACATTCGAAACCTCTACGAAATATCCTGGAAGGAGCATGTATTTTAGGAGTATTCACTAAAGATTTTCTGAAAATTCACATTTCCGCACGTAATTTGTAATTTACTGGTATTTGCATCAAGTTCCACTCATGCAATTATCATAAATCAGTAAGTATCAGTGAATACGCACTAAATAAGTTGAAGGAATTAGTGTTACTTTAATAGAATAATTAATACTCAGTTGTATTTAAAACTTGAATATTAATTATTCCAATATAATAATGAAATTTATTATTGTTTATACTTTCATTTATGCATAACGTTAACTTTACTTCTCGAATTGTTATTATTCGCTGGATGATCTGTAAAGCCAGCCAGAAGATATGATAATCAATATTTAGAAAATGTCAAATTGATATTTTAACAATTATTCAATTTGCAAAATTCGTATCTTAATACAAGTCTCGTAAAACTGTAATTTTGCGCCCCGACAGAGGGGACTAGTTTATTATTTGCTCAAATAACTACACACTCACACACAAAATGTTACGTATTTTGAAGGGAAAATGTTAAACAAAATGTATTAAAATTGGCGTTTTAGACTTAAAAAAGCAATTCTTTCTGTTTCTCATGGATATCAATGAATATTGCATCAATAAGTATTGCATACTTTCAGACAAAAATAGGTCCACCTAGAGTATTACAATACATATATTTTCTTTCTTTATAAAGTAGCAACGACTAGTTCATAATAGGTGTAATAACTGCAGCCATAACCGATCATAAATGTTGGACGATAAAGTAGCGTGGGAACTACATAGTTTCGATCTTTCCTAAACGAAATCCAGCCAACCATTGCAGTTACACTTGAGTGGAGGTGAATATTTTCTCCTAAGATACAAGAACATGCTGAAATGTAAATACATTATTTAAGTTAAATTTGTTAAAAGATATACTTATAAACATGGTGAAAATGATATTTTCAATAATTGTTTAAAATTATGTGTATCCTACTTGTAAGCAAATATAATTAAGTAAAAATCGACGCAGTTCTACCATATTTCCAATTTTCAGTACCAATACATAACTTCCGTCATTTAGCTACATATAATATGAAATACTGAAGTTAATATCGATAAATTTAATGTTTCCCATTCTGTTTTCTCATGCGAAAATTGAAGCCGCATGAAAGGAAATTTATCGCGGTAGCCGTACGAAAATTGCGATTTACTGCTTCATTATTATATATATTGATAATTTTTTCTTTACACGACAGTTAAATGCTTTTACCGCATTTTTATTGTTTTTTATTATTTATTGGTGCAATTGAAGGCATCTGGAAAAGTTATTACCGTCCAAAGACATCTTGGTTGCAAAACATAGACGTACATCTTCGCTATGCAAAGTATTCAAGAAGCATCAACAAAAAAGCATATAAATACAAAAATCAGTAAACAAGGAGTCTTGACTTGCCAGATGACTGATCATTTAAGTTAAGGTGCTCTCTCCTCAAGCGACCAAAAAATACGGCAATTTTTTATACTTTTTCTTTCAGAGACAGATACAGATAAACCATTCTAGTTTTTTTTGCACTTTGAAGGTCAGAATTTCTGATTACTCCTGCAATATGCAGAGAACATTAGAAAAAGATGATGTTCTCGCAAACCACCGGGGAGCTACAAAACGCATGATTTCAGATGGGATGAAGTTTAAATTTTAGACTTAGGAAATATATATAGTATGTTCGGGAGGTACACTGTTTTTGCGCCGCCCCATAACAGCTCATGTTAAAATGTGCAATTACACTGTGCAAATTTGTACCGTGAAGCTGCAGTTTTTACATAGAACGAATACATGCACTACACGGATGCGACTGTGAGCTAATTTCGCTAATAGATACAATGATAAATTAATATAAAAAATGCAAAGAAAAACACACTTAATAAAATGGAGGACACACAGAACTTATATAAATGTTACAAGTACTTACTCGGATTATTATACAGACACGCCTTAATCCCCCCACTTTCTGCTCACAAGGAAATTGTATAAAAATGGTCAAAAGTGACTAAAAACGCATCAAGTTCATGCACTTAATAAGGGCTCTGAGAGGGCCGAAACGTCGTGCTTTGATAAACATTTAATTTCTCATAATTTTCAGGACATAAGCCATTTTTATGTATTCATTTATTATTATTATTTTTTGGAACTTATTTTTTATATATTTAAACATACAACATTTTTTCAGTCCACAATACCGCTAGGAAAAGGGACTGCCTAAAAAAGGTACCTGCTTGCCAGTCGGATTATGGCCGTGCGTAGGAATCATCTGAAACAAAAAATCGACAAATTTTCTTCAAATACATGATATTCGCTGAGGCTTGAACCAATAATATCGAAAAAAGTCGAATTTTGAATAAATGGCATCTATTTGAATTTTAAGTACCGTTTTTCACCATTTTTTCGCACTTCTAAGTGGTATATAATGTAGGCTTATTCTGCACATAATATTCTGTCAAACAATGCATAAAAAAATTCTTCGATTTAGCGGTCGATTTTGAGGAAAATGGTCTCCTTTTGTAAAATGGTGTAACACCGTTTTATTAACGTGTTGCATTGTTCCTAGAAGCAAATAAAATACATGCACACATGTATAAAAATATTTTGTATTATAATAGTATATTGTAATAAATTAAACAAAAGAATAACTTGTCACGAAAATTACATAATTATCAAATAAATTTGTGGTAAAATAAGATGATTCGCACAAAAATGTATATATGGCACCATAAATGAGTATCATGATTATTAACACCAAACTTTTGCACATGAATAAGGTTTCATCACAAGAATTCAACAAAAGGCAATAATTAACTCATGACTTTTCAAAGTATAATCACTTTAACACAACCTATCCATTACGTGACCATTTCCTCGTCAAATAAAAACCTTTAAAACATTTAAAACAAAATTAACCTAACTTAATCTTACTTCACCTAACGTATTGTAATCTAAGCAATTCGCGCATGTAAGCATAAATAAATTTATTAACGCTGTCGAAGACAAGCTACAAAATTACTGGAAGAGTTTTGAATAACTTTTAGCAGTTAATGAAATATGCGGAAAAAATACAATATTTAGTACGATAATTTTTCATGTGTTCATGGGAGGGAATCAAATAAGAATTTACAAATTTACCTATAACGCGTATGTAAATTGGATTACATTCTTTTCTACGTTTCAGAATAAAATACATTTCGTTTTACTATACACATCGGAAGTGCAAAACAATATTTCAATAAAAAAATGTCGAAACACCAAAAAATATATATTTTAACTTATCAATTGTTATATTATAGTAGAAATGCTGGATATGATTTAAAGCTGACTAAGAATAGTAATGGGTATATATCATCTTCAGGAAAAATATTTCAAACATAAACTAGAATAATTACACTCTTAGGTCAGCTTTAAATCGTATCCAGCTGCTAATTATACAAACCATACATATACAATTCTACTAATATAACGCTTGGTTAATCCAAAAAAGTATCTGGCTCAATGCACGTATGATTATGGAGCTTTTAAATAGTAATAAATATCGCCTCTCTGTATGCAATGCAACTGATTAATTTAGTAATATGCTTCTGATGAAAATCAGAATTTTTAATTTAAATATGTTACTTTCATTTATACTTTAACAACAAACTTTTATATGATAAAATAATACGTGCATTCTGAATTTGTAAGAAAGAAAATCCGGTTTATGTATATGGAGTGCTAAATTCGATTTTACGTCACCTACTTAGGAGGAAACAAGCAATTTCGCGGTTCCTGGATATTCACGAATAAAAGAAGTGTTCCTCAATATAAGTAGTACACTTCCATTTTATGCCCTCTTCATCAATGGTTTGCATACCATCCGTCTATATTCAACCTCACAAATGGTGTAAATTCTTATGTTCTACTTGCTTATTTTTCATTTTATTTTTGATAACAAAAATAATACACTCATGGCTAAGATTACAATCAGGTTGTTCATTAGAATAATAAATTATGTAATTTTATTTTTGTTCACTTTCGTCGTTTTACTTGTGTTTTCTACATATTTTCAATGTTTAGCAATTGAAAAGTTTGTGTTCTTATAATTGTATTGTGTATTCTATGTATTATTTTTATTGTGTTTTCAATAATTCTTAACGTTTTTAGAGGTATGGTTTTTAGTGATAAAATAAAATTATTCTTATTATGACCATATAAACATTATTTGCAATTTATGAACACAGTAACGAATAATTATTTTCGTTAGTTAGTCTTTTTTTAATATTTGAAAAGAGTGCCGATAATTTCGTATGAAAAAACTCAGTAGAGACCTCCATATTTGTTATTTTGTTAAGTGATTATAGTTATGCAGGTCCCTTGTACTGTTTTAACAAGATCCGACGTGCCACTGCTAACAATGCATTGAGATCAGGGGTGCCCTGTACAGATTCTTTGTCTCGAAACGTGTAGGAGACAAATTTCTCTAATCCCAATACTGAAAGATCTCTGACTTGCAAGCCCAAAGATATTCCAGCATTAAATTGAATTAATGTTTATACATAACTCTTAAGTCAGATAAGGCTTAGACGATGTACTGCTTGATTAGCTCATTCGGAAACTTTGAATAGTTAAAGTGTTCAGAGACTTGTTAGCATCGCTTATGAATGCTGCTCTTTCGCTTACATTTTTTCTAGCCTTACTTATAATATATATTATAAATTGTATACTTTAGAATCTCTTTCTCAATGATTATATTCCAAACGTCGAACGTTCAGATATTACAGTAATACAAGCAACGAATGCTTTTAACACAATTCTATAAATTTGAATATTTTTCCAACCATGTACATAATAATACGCACAGGGAAAAAATTATGAAATTCCTCATTTTTTAAAAAACTTTTGGTATATCTTGATAATTATTGTTTGTTACATATTACGTAAGAATTTGGGGTCTTACATTGATGCATAAAGTTCATATATCTGGAGACTTTTCGTCTTTTCATTTATAAATCGGAAAGAATTATAATTACAAGTTTTCAAAAAGTATTTCGAATACTTCGACTGTTTGTCCGTAATTATTGACTAAAGTCTCACAGTAATAAATAAATCGAAGGCTTATAGTTTGTTAAAGCTTTGCGGTGTTTTGGAGGCATTATGCACTTAAGGAAATACATAAAAATGGTTATGATTTATTAACAGATTTTCAAATTTTAACTTCCCGTTTTAAAGCTGGCAACTGACAAATAAACTTTTGTAATGTTGATGAAGGGGTGTTATGCATCACATTCCTAATTAGTAGTATAACTCACATGTATGAATTTTTGTTAACAGAGAAAAGCCAGAATTTTGGCACACCATTTATTAGTCCATAATCTTTAGTTGCCAAACTCTCATTTCTTGTTAAAAAGTGACATCCAACCTACACATGACTGAGAATTAATTCAATATTTATATCACCTTATATATTACATAACTTTAGTAGGGAAGAGAGGGGGCTGAATTTTCACTCGATGACGAGTAAATGTTCACTTTGAATTATAAAGTTCACCAACCCGTTATGAATTATTCAAATTTACTACAGAAAACATTGTGAAGTTCGACTCTTATTATGAATTTTTCAGTATTAGAATTGTGTGATAGCTAATGTGCAATTTTGCGGGGAATCATTGCCATGTGATTCGAAACATCTTCACTGAATTACGATCTTCATGAAAATTGCATAACTTTGATCAGTTCATCTTGAAAACTATATTAAATACCCGGAAAGAAATTTCCTTTCTACATATCAATACTACTATTGTAAAAAATCTAACAATCTTAATTATGGTTTTAAGATAATAATAGCCAAAGAGAAAAAGAGATAAGTATTGTTGTTGTCGGGTCCTTATGACAGTCTTTGATGTTCAGATATTTGGTCTTGCTCGCAAACACACAAACCATAAAATACTACTAATCTTGATACATGTTTGCTCTTATCGCAGAATCGTCTTACACAACATTTTTAATGATGGACTTGGCATAGTTCAGAAATATAAATGGAAACAAAATTGCGTAGTTTGTAACAACTTGAAACACAATTCATTGTAAAATATCTTTATAAATATAGCAATGTACAATAAATATTCTGTACTTTTCCCAGAAATATCTGCGGTAAGTATTTCTTTTTAATATAACATATCATATATATATATATATATACACTATGCTGTAATTTATGTTTCCATATATACAGGTAATTTCAAATTGATAAACAATCATTACGTCGTCCAAACTGATTCGGTTGCAGAAACTATTGCTTCTAACCGTCCAACAAAAATATCATAAATTTACATTTTTAATTAAAAATTTAATATTTCGGAAAGTTCTATTAATTTTATAAAATATTTTGTTACAATATTTCCTAAATGTATCTTCATTATGCGGATAAAGAGCACAGAATTCATCAAAAATATTGACAGTGTGAAGTAATGTATTAATTGATGACGAATTTTTGCCTGTGATATAATATGGAGAAGCTTTTTTAATGCGCTAATAATAATATCCCAATTGTCATCTTTAAGGAATAAAAATATTACAATTAAACACTCTAAATTATAAAGAAATAAAAAATTAATAACTGATGTATATGAGTTGCTTCGAGTTAATAATTACATGATGGATCCAACATTTAATTATTTAGTATTAGTCCTCGACAAAAAACTCTCATAAACAATGTGGCATGTCAAAAGCTGCAAAATCCATCATTTAATTATAAAAATTTTAAAGTTTGTAGATTTTTGCAAAACCATTCATGCAAAATAACGTAATAATTATGTACAAGTACAGCTTACTGTTAGTAAAGGAAGTTCACCAGTTCATATATAGGATTAGTGATCTAAGTTTTAATTATCTGTTCGGTATTTACCTCGACGGAATGTCGAATACAACCTTTTTTCGAGTTAAAAAGCTTGCGAGATGGTAATGATCTGCTCCATATGAGTTTATCCACATTACATGAAGATGAGGGAAATGCTTATTTGCATTCCACAGTTTCTTTTTATTAAGCAATACAGAATATAAGGTCGTTGCCATGCAAAAAAAAATGACGAAATTTCATCATCGCATTCTCAATATTATTGCAGTGAAAGACGTGTTGAAGCATAATTTCCTTCTTTTTACGTAAAACAGTGATTGCTTTTACTTACACCAATAACAAGTACTTTTATTTTTCTCAAATTTTCTCGTAATAATATTAATTTTCGTTATTCTTCATACATAATATTTATTGTTGGTAAAACATGTATAGGAAATTCGCTTTTGACTCAAGTCGAATCTTATTTGATATTTCTTATTAACATTATTAAGTATATGAACTACTTCTCAATAAATGCAGATTCCTGTCGATAATAATGCGGTTGTATTATGATAACAGTTAAAGAAATACACAAATAACTGTTTGTATTGCATAATGCATTTTTAAAACCTTTCGTACTAGATCTATATCGATTTAAGTTGTGTATGTATGTAATCAAAGATAATAAATGTTCTGATGTAGTGAATAAGTTTGTTTTAACAAACCACATGCTTCGTGTCTGGCATGATTTAAACACGACAACCTCCCCCAATTTTACCGGACACGAATCGAATGTATATTTATAACCTACATTGAAAGAAATTCACTATGAAACATTGACTATGAGCAATTTTACTATTTTGTCGATGTTTTCAAGAACTGACCTACATTTTTGTAACAATATAATAGTTTTTTAGTAAATTTTCCCATCTTTTGCAAATATAACTGTAGACTAAACAAGACAAAATAATGATGCACAGAAAATTAAATTTCCTGTACAATTTCTTTCATAATCAGAGCAGCGGATTTTATATAACAGTATACATTTTTCGAATAGAAATGCAACTTTTTGTTCAATGTAATTGCCCGCAATAATACTCACTGCTACCTTATCAGATTACCTCAGCACTTATTTTACTTCTTAGATCACGATAGTATTGTGCACATGCAAAAAAAAAAGATTGCGAACTCCACCCAAAAAATTTATTGAATTAGTAGAAATTATATAAAAACTATCAGATATAATTACGTCGACACAAATCATAGGAATTAGGCTTTTAAAAAACATTAAAAGTAAGTTTCCCTGCAGAAATTGCTTCAGGAGGCTACCAGGATATTATTTTATATAAGTGTGGCCACAATTGTAGCCACGGTCATTGTTTAAACAATGAAAGAAAATGCAAAAAATTGGTTTTCTGCGTTTAACTTTACAACATTTCTTGCTATCGAAAATTAGTAAGAATATCAATTTAAAGGTTTTAAAAATACCTACAAAATGAGCCGTGATGGATTAAATTTCGTTAATTAGTTTACTTGTGGTAAAGAAAAAATCTTCAATTTCGGCATTTTTTATATTTTTACTTAAGTATTTAATAATTGGTACAAATTTCGGCTTGAAATATCAATAACTTTTTGTTTAATTCTATGTGTTATCGAACAAGATATCTTACAAACATCTAATTTCCAGTTTTTTCAGGCATCGTACAGACTTATTTCACATAGTAGTATAACATACAATAAAAAAAAATTTTCTATTGTTAATTTTTTAAAAATGATATACATGATGCGAGTTAGCACGCATTGCGAGTTTTCATGTGTAGAAATAAATATCACGGAGTAAGGATCATGGGAATTTTTCCAGACAGCATTCAAGGCTAAACAGAACCCATTATGCCGCTTATTCTGAGGTTTATCCTTTTTTTGCGAGGTTATCGTTGGTAATACGAAGAAAATGTATAAAACCTTTTTTGTACAGAATTTCATTCTCCACATTTTTTATTTGAAACATTTTTTCGTAAGTTGCGTATTTTTCGAAATAAATGCAAAAAACTGGAAAAAATCGTGTTTTTTGACAGTGTTTTCAAGATAGCGGTTTCAATATGTCCGACTGCCAAATTTTATTATCATATTCGTAATCAGGAGGCAAAAATACGACAAAATAGCTTTATAAATTTTTTTTTCGAGGTCCTGTAGTTATTCTGCAGTTATACCCAGAAATATTCTACTAAACTAATTTTAATATTTCAAAGTAAAAAATTAAAATGCGTGGTTAAACTTATCACTTGATATAATAACGCTTTGAGCAAGTCCAAAATTATTTATTACTAATTCAGGGTGCACCACAAAAACCCAACAAATCACGAAACAGACACTTCAAAAACCCGACATTCAAAAAACATAAATTAAATAATCAGACGTCTCAAACCCCAGATATTTAAAAAAATAGACTTTCAAAATATCTGTATATTTTGAAAATGTTCAATTAAATATATCGTTTACGTGTAATATACATGTCAATGTATACAAAATTATACATAACACTAATAATTTTTTAATATATTAGCAAATTATTATTACCAATTATTATAAAACCAATGCATCAAGAAAATTTCAATCCTACAGATCCACATTTATGACGCTATCTAGCACTGAGTTGGCTTTTGACAAACGAATTATCATTTCCAAACATTCAGTTCTTTTAGAAACGTCGAAGCAGCCAGAATTTTCGGATGACGGTAATTTCATTTTTGTGGGAAATACGGAATACTCTTTTGAGAATCGACATCACCGAAATATTTTCCTTATCGCACCGTATTTCCTAAAATAGTGAGATTTAACAGAGCAAAATGTTTTTTTTTGCCATATTTCGATTGGTCATACAAGTTGCAATATACTTTGAATATATGCTTTCCATATTATTCATTTTGATGAATACTATGGATATGTTATTCGGAAAGTCAAACAAAAATTCTCCTTTGATACAAAAAGAAAATAGAAATATTTGGCCTAAGGTGCCAATTTGGACACATTTGATCTCATTTTTTCGAAAGTGCAATGTGAAAGAAAATTTCCGATCTATCTTTTTCAGCCCAAAAAATGCTTTGCAGTTATAAAATAGAAATTCTCATTCACATTTAACCGCACTTGTCTCGAAAATGTGACTTAATTCGATACGAAAAACATTTCGAAAATTATACTTGGTCTATCAAAGCTAACAAAAAATGTTGTCGGTCAATTATGTAACGATTAAAGGTTAATTTTACTTATATTTAATAGATATTTCAGTTCGTTCAATGAAAATTCTACGGCTTCTAATATAGGAATTCATGCACGCGCATATATGCCCACATACCTACATGTATACAGAGGCGCAGAAACCCAGGATGACCGTCTTTCGTCACGTGTGACGAGATTTGTGTAGAGGGGAGGTCCCAAATACACATTTGCATTTTAAGCTCGTAAATAATCCTGGCGCCAGTTACATTTCTATATCCGAGAAAAATTTCCCTTCACGACTTAAGCTAAAAACAATCCTGGAAATTCCCCAATTAATATATTCATATTTATGAGAATTTTTCGTACATGCTATTTAAATAATTTGCTTAAATAACGGTTTTTTATTATTGTAGCAAATTGCATTTTTAGATTTTTACGATTTACTCATAAAAATGATTTGGAAGAAAACTATCGTCATATGACCTGAATAACTTCAGAAGATTACAAATAATTGATTATGACAATTAATCATTTCTGATTGAATATCGACAAAATTGTTTAAAATATAAGTAAACTTGTCTCATCGCAAGAAATATATGTAAATCTTTTTTTCCAATTTACATATCACAATAAAAGAGATATGTAAATTTCAATTGAAATTTTATTTTTTACCATTTGAAATCCTTTTATATTTTAACTTTCTTTAAAATCAAAATAAAAGTTCGAAAGCAGTTTTAAACTATCGCAGTTTTAGTCCTTAAATTATCCGAGCATGTGTGTTTTTGTCATATTTCAATAATCATACTTTTATTCCATAATTTAGTTAAGCTTCTTTGTTATATGAAATTTAATTAAATTGTTATTATCAAAATTATCCTTACGATGAATCCAAACACTTAACAGTTTGGTTAACAATATTGAAGACTGAATGAACGTTTGGAATTTATTTAATTGCTTTCCATCTGTATATTAATCTTAACTTAAATTTAACGCGCAATACTATTAATGACTATATTCACTTCATGTCCACTATTAATTTTCATAAGATCTTGTTAATATCGTTGATTTTTTGATTTTCTCGTTCGTCGTGCAATGACGAGGATAGGAGAGCTTTTATGACTTGTCTGGGTTATTCTTTAAGTCTTCCGATTTGTTTTAATTGCATTTGTCACTGTAATGTAACACATACTTACATTTTTAGCAGCATTTAAAATATAATCATTTGCAGCTGCTTATAGTCCAATACAAAATCTACTCGTCTTCATTTTTGTCCAATTACGTACTTTTATAATTTATTGTTTTCTAACAATTGTCAAATTTTGTATATGATTAATATTAGAGAGTCTCATCACGAGAACGTGTATTCAATATGACATAAACTTTACAAAACAAACCGGTTTACGGTGTTTTTCTCTAGAGACAAACTATTTTCTTTAATGAAAATGATTTACAAATTAGCTCTAGTTATTATTCATACAATTGATACAATTTACAGATTGAGACCCATAAAAACATCACAAGGATTTTTCATAGAAATGCATGCAACATTTAAATTAAAAAGAATTAATGAACGAACCTCGTAATAACTGAAAATAAACGAATGAAAATATATTATTATTAACGAAATGAATGTCGTAGGCAAAGCGTAAATGCTCAGTTTGTTAATTATGAGATTGCGACTTTAATGCACTGTTTGGCCGTGCTAATGACGCACCTTACTTCGCCTTAATGCATCCGTCTTGATTGAACTAATTTAATTAACTATAATATTCAATGTTTCCTGCGACCAACTGGCACACGGTCTGCTCTATTTGGTTATGTGTGTGCATGTCCCCTGTCTCCCTTGCGCTCTAACGTGATAAGGGGCCTGATTTACAGTGACACATGCTTTAACGCGATTAAGAAGTTCTGACCACTGGAATTTTGTGTCGTAAAATGACCAATTATCCTCGACGTGGTATCAAGTTGTAGTTTATGCCTGGCACACTTAGTAAAAAATCAACGAACCAACAGCTGGCGTCTTCTCGTTGTTCCTTGAATTTAGCTACTATCGATTATACACTGAAATTATACAGAAAAATTTTTCACCCTCAAACAAATACAAAAAGCATTTATTTTCAGGTGTACAATTATTTTGATAAATTATCCGTTTTAGGGAGTACTATTTTCCTACTGTTAGTAATTTCTCTACAATGAATTGGAACGTTAACCAAAATAAATTAAATAATTAAATTAATAGAGGCAGAAGTCCTAGTGATATTATTAAACTTTCCTATATTTCTCTCAGGTGTCTCTCTTGGATTCGGTTTAAACTTATCATAATTAATTGAAGTTAAACATTAAACTACAAATACACGAAATGGCGACTCAAATATATTTGACCCGTACGGAAAAATATACTATCCCAAGATATATCCCGAGTATATATAAAAATAAAATATATATTTTGGCAAAGAGTACGATGTATTATTTATTGTAAGGTAGGTATATCATATTTTCCCATATTCGGGATTCCCCATATAAATGTCGGCCAAGAGAATTACAGAAAGATAACTGGCCACATTTTATTACCCACAAACTGGCCAGTACACAAGTGTATTGCAAAAAACTGGCCAATATTTAGACCAAATTTCTAAAAAGACTGCGATACATTCATCTGAATTTTTGCAATGCATCTTTTTGCAGTGAATTTTCCTTCCGGTGGCATAGACCCATTTTTTTGGGGTATATCCCTGATATATATACCCCGGTATATTTGCGTCTCACTATATTAACGTCCCAGCACATTTGTCCAGTTCCGTCTCGTTATATATGATGTCACGACGTAACGGGACTGAGGAGAGTGGGAGAAGTGGCACTCGCCTTCTTTTTACAAATATAAGAAGACGGGGGGGGGGGGCAAGGCGAGGAACCGAACGGGCAAATATACCGGGACTCTACTGAATATACATGAAACTTTATGGAGAATGACATTTTTTGTGTACACTAAATTTAAGGTCTAACATCAAAAGTCGCGTAATGTCAGAATTGAAATGTGCTTCCAACACAAGTTCATTAAATTTAATGTGTTTCCTTTTAACAGTGTACAGTATTGAGTTATAATGTATAGATTTACAAATTTATTATCAAGCCCTAGAATGAACTCGAAGGACGTGTATATGCAGAAAAATGAAGGTTGGAATAACATTTCCTAGTTTTGTATAAGGACCCAGTGTTATTTAGCTTATTCTTTTGTGGAGACAATTAGCAACAATGCCGAAAGCCATGTATAATAATTTCTGAAATTCAATAGTTGTTTTAATAGAAATTAGGTAAGTTTGTTGATTCTTAACTCATGTCGTCCCAAAGTGTCAGTTTCGATAATAAACGTAGAATACTGTATTGTTTTCTATTTTTACCATCAAAAACAAATGCTAAAATTATATTATTCTATTTTCGATGTTGCGCTATCGATTTATGCCATTCAGAAAACGGAAAAGCAATATCCTGCACCTCTGACATTTTTAATTAACAAAAAATACAGTATTGTAGGTATTATGTAGTGCAGTTTCTAATGTAAAATACGCTTCAAGAATCAGTAAATTGAAAAAGGAGTTACGTCGTTTGGTTATTTAAGCTTACCCTGACGCTTAACATAGTGGAAAAGAGAAAACACAATATTTCTTATCATTTAATATTTATATCAAAAAATATTTTGTCCATTTCAAATAACTCTGAGTGAAACGTCAATGCTGCCCGAATTATTCGTAAAATAGCCTCTTTCGAGGTGGGTTTAGAGCCATTAAGTGAGAAAATAGCGTAACTGAATAACATAGCTCTTAAATTGGACCACACCACTAAGTTTTCGTCCATTTTACTGATTTTCGAGGTGTATTTTGCACTGCGTAAATTGCAACCTGCAAAAAGTAATGCCCGACCTGTCCTTGTAAAACTACGATTATTTTTTTATAAAAAAATGTGGTTTTGAACATTCTTTTCGGATTTTCAAATGACATAAATCTGTAAATGAACAAAAAAATAGCGAACTATAGCTTTATAGCATTTGTCTGGGAGTTGAAAAAGGTAACAATAAGTTGTTGAAAGTTGCTGATCAAAATGAACATTCCTCAAAGTAATGAGAAACTAGAAATTCATATTTTATTACATAAATTTTGATTACATACGTATAGTCGACAAGAAATATTTTTTTACGAACAAACAGATTCATAAATGGAATAAAATTGCTGTTTAGCAAATTAATGTAAGAAAAGATCGTGGTCTTCATTTTTTAGAATACCAACTTCCAAAAAAGCAGAAATTCGTGGCAATTATTCGCTATTTCCAATTTTTACATAAATGGAAAATACAATATAATTTTGAGATTTGTCAACGAGCATTTTTAGTTTTCTACACAGAATAAACAGGTTTGGACATACCGACCCAAGAAGCATTGTGAATTAAAATATTGATAGGTCGCCATTGTTATTAAAAAGAGAGCTTCGCATATGATCATATTGCAAGAGAACCTTTAAACAGATATGGTACCATCAACCATAGATATGGAAGGTAATATTTATTAATATAATATGGTTAAGACAACCATATTTTAGGTTAAAACAACTGTGGTATTTTTTCCGTGTAGTATACACAAGAAACTATAGCAAAATATTTGCGCCGCATGTCTAAATGATATTACATTGTTCATATACTGCTACATATATGGTTTATAATAAAAATCACACAACGACTGATGCACAATAAATTCCAGTTTTAGCAGTTTAAAATAAACATTTTTCTTATAAATAAAACCGTAATGAAATCTTCATATTTGCATATATAGGAATCAATCATTTTGAATAACGGGCTTTCAGTAAATATAGAAAATTTTGTTCTCCAGAATGTACGTATCGTAAATAAATATTTATTGGAACTTTTCTTTTCAATATACAAGTAATTTTATGATTCTTTTCTGTAACCAGGATAAGTGATATATCGATAATAAGTCATTTTACTCGACAAAAGTATTGAATTTGATATACGTAACTGCATACGCGAACTAATTGTTTATGGGGTATATGCATCTGTACCATTGTTGCAATTACTCAATGCTGATATTTTACACATTGTAAATACACGAACTAGTTGCAAGGAGCACTCTTATAATCTATTCTGTTATCGGTGCAGGCAATGCTATAAACATCTCGACTGATTTGCATGTAAACTTATCGAGCATCACGATTTTCTTGATCATGAGTTCGGTAAATAGAAAGTTGCGATTAATAGCTTCAGGCGTATAAACTTGCGAGTGCATTTCCGTAATCTTTTAGATTCATTCCACAGTTATCTTCACCTTAGTGAAAGTATGGGTAGTGTGCTAAGACAAAAGAGAATATCAGTTTGTTGAATATAGATCATACTAGTTTTAACTGGAATCAAGGACATGCAGTTCAGTAATCGTAAAAATAAAGAAAAATTTAATTTAGACAAATCATACGCATTTCTAATATCCAGAGAATCAGAATACCCAATAAAAAATAGTGGTTCCCATTTCAGATTTAACTCCCTGGGCGGGGTCGGATCCGTTTTTAACGCCAGTGTACTCCTCAGAGTGCCTAAATTTTTTATTTATAAAATTTTGTTATATACAGTGCCTACTTTTCGACATACTTGAAAAATTCACGTTTATAAAATTACTATTTATATACATATATTATTTATAAATAAAAAATTTAATCACTCTGAGGAGTACATCACCAATGCTAAAATCATATATACCTATATATAAGACACCATATCGATCAGTTCAACGAGGAATAGAAGCAAGAATTGCACGCACAATATAAATTCATTAAACAAATGTCTCAGTTATACAGAAATTCAAACATGAAATTGAATAAATAAAAAACGGATGTTTAAGGGGAGATACACCAAAGGGCAAAAGGTGGTTTCTAAAGTGACACCTGTGATGCAAAGGGTTAATACGACGACCTCGGTCGACGATTACTCCCGTCCGTATCTTTATTGCCCAAGGGCGCAAACTCGATAAAAGCTTCAGAGTGTTGCAAAAGAATATTGGAACTAATCGAGAGGAGTAACTATAGAATCATTTAGAAAAAGACCATGATTTTGTTTCCTTCACTAAAATCTTAACCTTATCGTAATCCAAGACATAAAAAAGAAAAAGTTAAAAATTCAAAATGTCAAATAAACTAGAAATAGTACATAATACTTCGTTTAAAATAAAGTGGAAAAAGAATGTAAATTGTTAACTAGTGGTGGAAGGGCTTCAAATAAAACGCGCAATTTGATCGGCCGAATAAAAAACACCAATTTATTGCGATCAATCGGTTACGTCCCGATCACGACGCCGTTCCGAAACGAAACTTTTTTACATCTTAGTTCGATTTTTCAAACTCTCGAACATTTAAATAGACTGCAACGTCGCTTTTATATATCGATATTATAATATTCGTTGTACAAATAATTTTATCGAGATCGTTACCATTTTGAAGGGCTTTTTACATAAATTTCCTAACAGGACACCTTCATTTTAAGAGGTACCCCCATTCGGGTGTGCAATAGCGTAGGAAAAACCACCTTTGTGGGAAAAAACCTACGCCGGGTACCGCAGTCGATAAAACATCGATTCTGTCTGTAACAGTAAATATTGTGTTTAGTTCGCCCGATTAAAGATAAAAAGCAGCGAGTGTTGTTATTATACCTGCTGAATGAATTTCTACATGATTTTAATTGCAATATTATTTTTTTATGCGTGTTTCATTTTAGAAAAGAACATTTTGATTTTGAAGTCTCTTAAACATCCATTTGGTTTTTTCATTCAATTTTATAGTTGGCAACGTGTTTGAACCTCAAAGAAATATATTTATATTTACCCACATTAGAGCAACAAATCGTAAATTCTTGATAGTCTTTCTTTCTTTTGTGTAAATAATATCAAATCATGATAAAATGTATATTACTTTTAAACCATTTTGAACTAAAATTGGTCTAATTTGATCAACTTTTTCTTCTTTTCGGAAGCACATCTATATAAAATATTGATTAAAAGAAGAAATTAACGATAGCAGAAAATTGAATATATTACAGTACGAGACGTGATGCCAGGAAATCTCTAAAAACAGTTCAAATAATTCAAGGGAGATTATAAGTATACCGCACTCCCCTCGAATCCACGATATATACTCACTCACAATTTCTCAATTAAAAATAATCTAATTATCTGCAAACGGCATATTGTAACTGTGCGACTAATATTTTGCCAAATATGAAGATTGAAAAGTAATTTAAGTCGTCAAAATTTCCAAAATGACATGCCACCTCGAACAAGTTAAAAATATTTCCACGTTGCTGCATATGATTACGAGAAATTTCCTGTCCGGTGGTAACAAATTATTCAAAGAAACTAAATTATAAATCTGTCCGAAAAAGTATAATTTTAAAAACCGTTTTATCAATAATTTTAAATGTCCTTCTTTGTCGAGGCGCTCAAATTTCCTAATAAATCCAACATATATTATAACGTAAAAGCTAATATTGGAATCACTATCGAGTCAAACACAAGGGTCCTTATTAAATCTGTAATTTCAAAAAACCTGACTGTAGTTTTAAAAGAAAACCTTAATAGGACCTATGTTTGAAGTAAAAGAAATATTCTATGCGTTAAATTAAAACAAACTATATATATGTAAATAGTATTATAAAGGACTTTTAAACCAGTATATAAAAAAGATTGTTAATAAATCGAATATACAGATTATATTGAAATAAGAGCCAAATCTTTGAATTAGCAACCGTAAACATTAAATCATTATTTTTCTTACATGTAATAATTCTTTTTTCAATATTATTTATATACTTATCGAAGGGTTCTTTGCTAGCATAAGTAACAGGTATTTCCATTTGTAAAAAATTCGTGAAATTTCAATACAATATTTATTACAATCTTTTGTAAATCACTAGCCTTATCGATAACAAATGCGTCATCTTAAATGCTTTAAAAATAAATGTTACCGAAATATATAATAGGTGTCTATATTTTGTACGTCCTGATCACATCCATCCATAATGTTCCTCGTCGAAAAATTGACAAAATAATGCAGGATCACAAAATAAAACCAAACTGATGCTTTCCAACAAAGCTGAGTTTTTTCCCAAGGCTTTGGATGCGTTGAATCCGGCTGCAGAATTGCTATATTACTATTACTATTTAAAGGGAGGGTACACCCAAAAACTCAGGTCTATGAAACACAACTTTAAAAAATTTATAAAAATGATTTCTGCAGTAATTTTTGACGAGGAATACAGTAGTGGAAAAATAACAAGTGGAAAAATTATGCTTGTCCTGAAAATTTTAGGGCGAAAAAAAGTAGCGTTTTTGAAAAAATGCTTCTACATTTTTCTAAATTAATTTAAAAATTCAAAAAATTAGAGTGAACATAAAAACACATTTTATTCTAGTACTACTGAATTCCACGACAAAAATTACAAAAGGAATAATATTTTCAAATTTTTTAAAGTTGTATTTCATAGAGCTGAGTTTTTGGGTGTACCCTCCCCTTAAAGACATCACAAACAAAAAATTAAAAAAATGACAGTTTTGTCCATTTTGAGGTAGTAACAGATGCATAATTAGAATACTTTTCACGAAAAACTATACTTGGGGCCTCCAATGCAACTTCTCCCTTTTTCAGGTAGTGTTAAAGTTGCTTTTTTCAAAGAATTAACATAGGTACGATTCTTGATAGCTACCTTCGAATTTTGATGGAATTTGCCTTTTTATACATGTATTTGTTGATCTAAAATGTCATTGTGATCTACTGCATCATATGTGAAATCCATGATTTTTCCAGATACATAGGAAAATGAAAAACTTAAAATTACATATCAGTGAAAATATTTAACCGAAATCAACGCCATTTGGGAGAAGAATAGTTACACTTTTAGATCCCAAGTGTACTTTTTGTGAAAAATAAACCTGCTGTTCGTTTAATCTCTAAAACTTGGCGAAAACTTTGTTTTGCACTTTCAGGTTAGGAAACCTTGTCCAAATGGAACAATTTCGCGGACAAATTTGATTTAACGCATCGAAAACATTCGTAAAAATATAGTCAGGTTTCTGAGTAACAATTTTTTTGGCCTGTGTAATTAAACAAAATGAATAAAACAGAATTGACAAAATTGTAAAATAAAAAATGTAAAAAAGTTTTATTTTGTATCAAGAAACATATAATTACATTTATTTTGAAATGTTCTTAAAGTTTTAACACTAATTCGTTGTTAGCATTCTTGAATCGTCAAAAACATTTCACTAGAAGTTATTTAATTATTCGATGAATTAGCGCTAACTTCGGCGATACTAGTTCCATTGCTTTATATTTACGTTTGAATTTCTATTGGGTTTTATTATGTAAACCAATATATTTGTAGACGTCAAGTTCGAGCAACATTATGCTTTATAAACAATAAGAATGCTCAGTAATTACGATTAAACAATACTTCATTTATTCGTGGAAAATGAACATGAAATATCAAACGGTGGAAGAAATGTGTAAAATATGTAATGTCTATATAAGTAGAAACGAGGTTGAATCGATCTAGAATCAAGATTTATTTTACAAGTGTATTTCCTTAATAAGGATTATATCCGGGATATTCTGGCCCGGAGATATTACGTTCTAACCGAAATTGAAATATTCATATAGCAGAATCCCACTGTATGGTTTAGATAGTGGATAAATCGGAAATGGGAATGAAGCTTTAACTACGTCTATGGGTGGCAATCATAAGTGCAGCGATTAATGAGGAAACAATTAATTTATTAAAAACATTTTTGCTAAAACCATAATTCAATTTTTGAAATATCTACTTGATGCAGCAATACTTCAATAGATACAGAATAAAATTAAGATGCACAGAACTGATATTTTAGCCTAATTATTCTTAATGCAAACGATATAGACTTACTCTTACAAGAAAATGTATGAATATTACTATTATATTCTGTAAGAACTTTGTATTTTTATATTATATTGCATGTTAATATTCGCATATCAGTTCCTTCATTTCTTTGTCATACTAATTGTAGGGTTTCACAAATATCAGACATAGCCTAACTCTAGTATAATAAATAAAATCTAATTATAAATGTAATCCATAACTATACTATATATTATTATCATAACTTCGTGCGTATTTACAATTTTTTGTAAATTCGTGCATTTAAAACAACGTAAGTAATAAGTCAGATTTGTGAATGCGTTAAAACACTCAACTAATTTAATTTATTGTATAATTGCAGAAACGAAGATGATTTAACTTCTGTGGAAAATCCTACTTCGGTGATACAGAAAGTAAGGAACGTATAAAATGTGCTTGAATGATGTCTAGACGACATTCCCATAGGATTTCTGGAATTTTGTCTCAATCTCTTGTTTGGAAGGATGTTCCACAACTTCCGCATATTGAACGTACGACATAAGACCATAAAACCGCTACTTCTTGAAGGATTTATTTAGATTTTTAGACCCCACATGGAATGCTCTTACCCCGATAAACTGTTGATAATAATAATACTGTCGGTCGTTTGGTATTACAAAGAACACATCAGGCCTTATTTTTGTAACCTCGTAACAAATTTTTACATCCTGTATAACTATCCAATAAAATGAATTTAAAAAATGATAACCTATTTCCGATTTTAACTTTCTTTTTGCGTTATTCGATATTTTCAATAGAACCGTAGAAAAGTTACTGAACTAATGAGGGAGTAGATTTAAAAATACTATTCTTATTTTATCAGTTCATTTATCGTAATAAATAAACATCGTTTATTGTATGGAATTAACTGTTATTTTTGCAAATAAATGCCTTCATAAATAATTACATTACTTGTTTAATTCGAAATTAAATTTTAAAATATCTTAATAATTATAATTATAATTTGCTTATAAGCAACAATATATTTGAAAAATAAAAAATATCCTGAACACTTAAATATTAAACACAGATCCTAAATAATAATATATAATATTATTGCCACTCTGATTGTAATGTAACCTTATAATTGATGGTAATTACTCTTTATGATAGTAATTTGATTTTATTTAATAAAACACAACAAAATTTTGAAAGAGATACATCAAAGTCAAATTGTGCATTTCGAAAGACTATATAGTTACAAAGTTTAAAAGATGTTATAATTTTCATCAAGGAAATACCCTCCAACTTAAAAAAAAACTTTTTCCAATTTCTATTTATGAACCCATCCTTCTTTACTCCACTAAATAATTCTTATTAATCTTTGCTGAAATTGTTCGATTTTCACGTCACCTAATTACATACATTATGTTTCGTTGGTCCGTTTCTGTTACTCGTTTTTTATTTATATCACGTCCTCCAGTACTAATTATTCTTGATGGATTTTATAAATGCACAAGTTTTGTTTTCTCACATAATTGATTTGCTAAATATTCTTAAATGCCCCACTGCACTAAAATTAAATATGTATTAATCACACAATTACTTCTCTTACAGTAAATACATTGATTCTACATTTCATCTCATCAGTTTTCAGTTAGTTTTGTAAGGAAAGATTTTTTACGGAAATTTTTAAGGAATGTTCTCATGAGAATCGTAACAAAAGTTATGGAAGAAAATTTCCTTCGGGATTGACACTCGTCCAAGAATAAAATTCATTTGCCAATTTCAAACATTATAACGAGTTATTCCTGGTTCGTGATTTGCCAAGAAAATGTTAAAACCATCATCACTTTTTATTGTGATGTAATATATGATTAGAAAATGGTTAAATTGTTTATCAGACTAAATTAACATTAAATCAATTTAATAGTTTAATCTCTACATTTGCTTTATGTACAATTCGCATTTCCATGGCAAGTCTCGATGAAGCATGGATAAATATGATGGATTTGATACTCTCTAGCTGAAATCTATTTTAACATTTCCATCACAGCTTTCCTATTTGCGCTTCGCGTACTCTATAGATGGGCGATGTTAAAATACATGTAGATTTAATCGAATTACTCAAGTTACTGTTATCGTGAGCTAAATAATAATATCGTTTATTATGTAATGTATAATTATTTACGTTTTAAAATCAATAGATTGTACATTTATTATTAAATATTAATTAATGAACCTCTTGATGTAGTGCAAAGTTAATGCAAAGTAGGTTGATTGCATAAATTCAAATACAAGCAATACGGAATTTGAAAAATTCATATATTCCTTACGATGGATTTTAAAAGGGAAAATTCATAACGTCACCTTTGGCACCATACGCAAGTGCCAAATAAAATTAAAAAACTTGTCTTGGAAAGATAATAAATTGTTTGCTTGATATATTTTTCAATGTTGATTTATCTTTCTTAATAAAGTTATTGTAATCTCTATTTAAAAAAGGCGAGATTTGATATGTATGTTTTTAACAGCCCGGGAGTGGAACTCCATTTTCCGTCCTGCAGTAAAATCTTCGGGCGCAAATTATCAAACCACACACCCATCGTAATAAAAAAAATCTTATGCAACATGGGCGAAATAACGAATCCTGGCGAGTGCGATTGTCAACCCTCGCTTCGCTATGAGACAAACTTCGCACTCGCCGAAGATCGGTAATTGCGCCCTTGTTACATAATACACTATATTTAATAATTACTGTTCTCCATTACAGGCGCTTTCCAAGAGTTTAGATGGTAAAATAATATTTGTTATTTCGTAAGAATTGTACACACTATTAGATTGTCTGTTTACATAAATGTTTTTACTGAATTTACAAAACTTTAATGCGCAATAATCACAGTCGCTTGGATTTTTAAAAATAGTAGTTTATACATTTTATTTTATATTTTGTAGAACTCTTGATTGATACGAATTAAACCAGTAGAACGGTTTGCCTTGCAACTATCTATCCAAATAATTTATCCTTAAAATCTCTATTGTGAATCAATAAAATTTTGATGATAAAACTGGTGTAAATCTGCACAGAAAAACATAAAAATTGATAGTAAACGCAAATAGTATTACCTAAAACCACCATTAAATCATTATTTATCATCGACCATCTTATTCCCTAAAAGATATAATTATGTTAATCAGCGCATCGAATTTCTAAAAACTTCGGCCTTAATAAATCAGCAATGATCCAAAAAATTAAGTAAAAAATTCCATCCTTGAAAAAAAAGTTTGCAACAAAAATTTGCGCAAATCTCTGAACTGTACAGACGAGTTTCCGACTTCAGGGGTACAAATCTTGGAAACAAATTTTAAATTAAATTAAAAGCAACTAACATCCGTTTGTTCATCATAGGCAATATAATTAATTAATATTTACTTGTTAAGTACGATAAATGCAAATACCATTATTTAGATTTATATAGTTTATGTTACTTTTGTAAGGTTTCTTTTCTCCGAATAACAAACACATGCTCATAATCTGTTCAGCTATATTTTGAATGCAAAAAAATATGGACATGATCATTTTTGTACAATATAGCGGGTCAGTCTGTAAAATAGCAATATTTTGATGCTGTGACTCGCCCTTTGGCATTGTACGAATCATTTTTGTTCTTATATTTGTATCCTTGTGTATCGTATTGCCAATAAAGTCAATTATTATTATTATTATTATTATTATTATTATTATTATTATTATTATTATTATATCAGAATGTGGGTTCTTGTATTTGTAGGGAAAGTAAGCATTGCAAAACATGCAAAACAAACTCAAAGTACAATTTTTTACTAATTTTAGAACACATAAGGTAAATTCTCAATTACGAAATACTGCCCAATCCTTCAAACACTACAATAAATACCAGTATCACACCTGAATTGTGTTATCTGCAAAAATAAACTGTAGGGATGAAGTAATTATTTAATTTTATTTCAACATACATGATTGCATTCTTCAATTTCTTGTAATTCAAGAAAAAACGCAAATATCTCATCGTCAAAGCTAGACGATTTGTCGTCAGCATCCAGCTGGTAACGTCCATGGCTAATATGGTTTCACAAATATTTACCTAATAACATTATTTAAAAGCATTACATATTAATTACTAAATAGTTCAGTTTCTATATATTGTTAATATTAAACAAATATTCAGGTTTTAGAAATTACATAATTTCTAAAAATAAATGTTTCACACTGCTAACATAAATTTTTGGACAGCCGCAGTATTGTTCTTTCACGTTAAGATGGCGGAACAAATTTATTATTTGCAGTTTAAATGAACAATATTAAGGTGCTTTTAGTGAGCTTTAAAATGCTTTTTTATTAATTCTGATACGATTTTTATTTATCAGGGAACCATTATGATTTTCATACATTTAAATAAATATGTAATTGCATGAAAATAACTAACAAACTGATACAAACTTTTCGCTAAAAAATGTTCTATTACGTCAATATGTTGAAATATCCTGACCTAAAAGTACAAAAAGTTTTGTCCATTTTTAGTAAGTTTTTGTGTCGGAATAAATTTTTTTTCGCTTTTTGACAAAAACCAGATTAAAACGCATTCATCAGAAACCTAAGTATATTTTTCGACGATTTTCGATATGCTGAATCTGGTCGTTTGTAATTACTCTGCGGCATCTAAATTTTGAGATATCCTAACCTAAAAGTGCAATAAACGAAAATCATAATCGTGCCATAACAAAAACTTCGGTAAATCATTGAAAAAAACTCGTACGAAATTACTAAAAAGGCATTTTAAACTTCATGAATAGTGCTTTAATGTGGTTCTTGCCATAGTGTGAACAAGCATTTTATTGCGCCACTAAAACTTATTGAATATGAGCCAAAACAGTGATGCAAAAAAGCACGTTTACGTTAAGATATCTGAAAATCATGATGTGATGGAACAATGCTGAGGCGAGAATTAGATTCAGTTTATTGAAAACCGTCGGAAAAGTATAGTCCGGTTTCAGGGTATGGAGATTGGCTTCATTTTGTTGACCTGTAACATTGTTATTATCAAATTCGGAATCAGGAAGCTAAAATATATTCAAAAAGTGTCATGTTATTTTTTTCCTCGTGATAAAGTGCATTCTACATGTGTTTCATAGCAGGGACATGAAACAGTAAGGACATATTAAAATAATTTTGCTACTCAAATTGAATTTAGAAAAGTACTTATTATTTCAAAAATCATAACTATATAATGTACAATAAAAATATATAATGTTTAATGTTTTTTAAATTCATTTTTAGTGTTAATAAACAACTCTCTCATAACGCTTGTTTTATGACTGGGACATTTACCTTAATACACATCTCCATTATAAAAAATAACTTTAATCCAGCCGCTGAGCAGATTTCAAAAAACGTTCACATTAATTCTACCACAAAGTATTCCGTAATTTGGAAAATAACACTATTGAAATTAAATAAATTGTTGTATGTTATTACGTAGTAAAGTTACGAACTATATACCATACATTCTTTGTAATTATTTCTACCCATATTAAAATGCAGCATGTCTATCAATAGACATAAATAATCGTGGTCCATTGTATTGAAGATTTCAAATAGTACTGGTACAAATTAAATATATATAGTACAAGACACATTATATTATTACAATTCCTTAGATTAACAACAAAGCTGCACTGTTTGATGCACGTATTGCCCTTTAGTTAGACTTTTGGAGTAACAAAGAAACCACTGCAGTGCCCGGACAGAAAGCGTCGTAAAACGCTTAGGTATTAATTTCTTTTCTTATCAACTTAACGAAACAACCCTTATAAGGGCTATATAATATATAGCATCGACATGATGTAAACGCTCTTGGTGCAAGTCAAGCCGTAGTAAAGATCTATTAGACAAAATTATAAACTTTAGTTATGTTAGTAACTTAATTCTACAAACGTGGTACTAAAAAAAGAATTTTCCATCAGCTCGATAGTAAAATTAATCTAAATATACTGAACATAATTAAAATTTATATTAAAGAGAATTTGTGTTTATACGAACAATTACATTTGATGTTATACAATGAATAGTCAGTAAAAATAGAAACAATATTAATAAAAGTATTGTAAACTATACCGAAAAAAACATTGGCTGCGGTTCAACAAGTAAGTAGGTTTTATAGGTTTATAGGTTTTTGGTTTATAGTAACTTTTACTGTGGATTGTTGCGGTTTAAAATCGGACTGTAATATTGAAAAGTAGAAATTTTTTAACTATAATCAGGTTCAAAAATCACTTAGGTGAAACGTACTTCGAAATACGATCGTAGTTATCAGATGATTTGTAAATTTTAGTCAAATTATCGCCTAAATGGCTTTAAACCTATAAGAACATTGATTTAATTTAAGAAAATGCAATTACAGAAGTGGAACATAAAATTAGACGTACACGATGCTAAATTTAACATGTTACAATTTTAATTATTTTAGTTATTATTTTTAATTATTATTTTTAGAAAATCACCCATTTGACAATCTCTGTCGAACCTACATTAAAACTGCGTCACATGGAAAATGCACATGTAAAAAATCTTAAAAAAAGTTTCTAATGTTCTAAAGTTCTAAGGTTCCTTTCTAATGTTGGGTGTTTCTCTTACTTCAATGGGATAATAATAAAGGATCTTTCGTTTTTGTGCTTCGAGATTTTAAGGAGTTTCAGTATGGGAGATGAGGGTACACCAGGTGTCATCATTCACCAACGATTTCAGTAGTTTGTTTTTTGTTATTAAATGTTTGTATGTTCCCGCTTAGTAAGTCGATGTAAACGACATTCTTCAAAATTTTTGTACCGGTCCATTGTCGTTTCCATCTTTTCTCTCGATTCATTTGGTTAAGGGTTTATTCCAGTGATATTTTTTCAACTTTGGCATATTCTTTAATCAAAGTGTTACTTTCATTGGTATTGAGATTGCGAATAACCGGAGTAAAATTTTAAACCGGGCTCTGACCAGAACCCAGCCGGGATACCCTAATTGTCCGGGAATCCAAACGTTCACTTTTCATACAAATGTCATATATTTTGTATAATTACTTTTGGTTATAATTTCGAGACAAACTTATTTTTTGTCGTAATACCAATATTTTGTAATAAAAACTAAAAAACAAAGCAAGGAATAAATCGAAATTTGAATCAAACAACAAAACCGCCATTCAAATTTAAGTTTCGATTTAAAATTGACGGTAAAAAGGACTTTAAAAAGGTTCACAGAAAAATATTTATTTATTTTAAAAATGTATTTAATTATTCTTTAATTTGCTTATTGAACAAGTATGTCCATAACTGTTCTATTTTAGCCCATTAACGTCCAAGATGACAAAATTTTTAGCTCATATTCAAAGCTCTCTAGCAAAACGAAAAAATTGAAATATAATGAAACCATCTTACTTTACTATTGTTGGATATGCTCTCTTGATTTACGGGGTCAAAATTGCGTTTCCTTGACGCAGAAAAACAATATAGCGGATTTTATCTGAAAAAGTACCGAAAAATCTGACAATTTTTTGTTCAACAATTTATTACAAATGGATAATAGATCCATTCCAAACTACTGGACAAAAAACATTTTTATTGAGCTTCATTCTGTTTATCCTATTAAAAATGGCGTAAAAGTGTGAAAATGTCTAAAAATATTTATTTTTCCTAAATACTCCTGAAATAAATCGTCATCAATCTAAATTTTTGTCTTAAAAAGTAAAATTTAGATTTATTAAATATTTATGGTCACTTTTTAATATATATTGGCGATGTTAATAATGGCGGATGCAATATGGCGCCCCTGGAAATGAAAAAAATAATGGAATTTTTCACATGTCTCGTCGGTAAATGTTTCGAAGTATTTTATTGCATTTTTAGATTATATTGAATGGAAATATAATAAGGAATTTTCAAAATCCAAAATGACGGATGCTATAATGGCGGGTAGAATATTGGAAATTACATTATTTCCGGATAAAAAAAAATCGTATCATTATCTATGTAAATTTTCTGTATAAAAGTGTTTTTGGTGATATAAAAATTTCCGTATAAGTGAATATTTAATAAATCGAAATTTAACAATTCAAGATGATTTATCCTATTAAAAATGTCGGAAAAGCATTAAAATGTCCAAAAAAACGTGTTTTTTCTAAATAATTCTGAAATAAATCTTCTTAAAATGTAAAATTTCGATATATTTTATATTCATTTATACATAAATTTTTATATGACCAAGAACACTTTTGCACGAAAATTTTACACGGAAATTTTACACGGAAATTTTACACGGAAATTTTACATAGAATATGATACGATTTTTTTTTATCGTGAAATTATGTAATTTCCAATATTCTACCCGCTATTATAGCATCCGTCATTTTGGATTTTGAAAATTCCTTATTATATTTCCATTCAATATAATCTAAAAATACAATAAAATGCTTCGAAACATTTACCGACGAGACATGTGAAAAATTCCATTATTTTTTTAATTTCCAGGGGCGCCATATTGAATCCGCCATTATTAACATCGTCAAATATATTAAGAAGTGACCGTGAATATTTAATAAATCGCAATTTTACATTTTAAGACAATTTAGATTGATGACGATTTATTTCAGAAATATTTAGGAAAAAGACGTATTACTTTTAGACATTTTCACATTTTTACGCTATTATTAATTGGAGAAACTGCATGGAACTCAATAACAAAAATTCCCCCCTAAACTGCCACTTATTTCTCCACGTTTTTCCATAGTTGGGAATGGATCGCAATCCATTATCCACTTGTAAAATATTATCGAAAACTAAATTTTTCCGATTTTTCGGTCCTTTTTGTAGATAAAATCCGCCAATCCGATCTATTACATCCATAGATCCATTCCAAACTATAGACAAACGCGGACAAATAAAATTTTTTTTTTATTGAACTCCATTCAGTTTCTCCAGTTATCAATGTAAATTTTTTTCTTAAAATGTAAAATTTCGAATTATTAAATATTCATGGTCACTTTTTAATATATTCGACGATGTTAGTAATGGTTTTATTATATTTTCATTTTTCGATATGCTAAAGAGCTTTAAAAATGAGTTAAAAATCTCGTCATATTGGACGTTAGTGAGTTAAACCGTTTTGCACACAGTAACGAAGTATTCAGATTGTATCATATCACTTGCACCAAAAAACTCGGAATTTTCTCGAAAAGAACAACTTTAGAGCACTTTTTCCAGTACACACTTTTTCAAAAACTTAAATCCACCATTCGTATCGTTGTCCTTATTTCCCTTGCTGACAATTGGCACATAAAAGAGTCGCGAAAATTCACCGCCAAGCACGTTGCGTCCTCGAACGAGGTCCTGTAGACTCTAAACCACCGACTGTTATATATAGTGCTCGACTCACCTTGGTCGGGGGGATATGCGTACATATGTGCAATAATAGGAAAACGAAGGTGGAAAAAGTTTAGGGTCGGGGTCCAAAAATTTGCAATACGTTCCTGGCCGATCAACAAGTAGTTCTCCAAGCGGCGCGCCGGGGTGGGGGAAGTTCTGTTTGTTGCCGGTGGGGCTCCACGTCGAGGGGAAAGCGGCCACCGGGGGTGGGTGGAGAGGGAGGAGGCAGGCCGCCGAGCAGCGACCGAGAGTAGGCGAGTGTCGGCGAGAACGCACCGCGCGTCCTCCTCGGCATTTAGTTGTTGAAGCGCGTTTGCTGGTCGCGTCGCTCTCCGGCACCTCGTTTCTTCCACGTACTGTTTCGAACCCCGAAAGTTCGCGCGCTGAAACGTCACGCAATTTAAAAAAAAAATAAATAAAGTAACGTCTTGTGCGCGAGTGTCACATACACGTGTCGTCACTCTCGTTACGGGACAACAGAGAGAGAGAGTGAATAAATCGGGCCCTACCGACGGGCCCCGAGATGACTCTGTGCAAAGTCTAGTGGGCCCCGTTTTGTGGTGATACATATTATACATGTATATATAGTGGTTCGCGTCGGGGACCTCTCTCGATCGTGACGCCGTCTGTCGAGAGATTCGTCTGTTTTGTTTTTCTTGTTTTGTTCAACGAATATTCCTGACAAAAAAGGACGAGACTACGGCAGGGACGACCCAAGATGCGGGGTTCGCGTTGGGCCTGTGCGAGGCCCAGGATGAGCGCCGTCGTTGCGCTGTCCTTGCTGTTGCTGATCTGTGGAATTATCGGTGAGTGGACCGTGCACCTTTTACATCTTTCTCTGTGTATTTCATGTGTGCGTCACCGGTACACAGGTGTGTCAATTCGATCAACTCCGTTTCGACAAAAAATTACCAAAATATACGAAACTGACTCCGTTTCGAAGCTCCAAAATTTTCGGAGTTTTCGAACCAATCTGTGACTTTTCATTCGTATTTGCTCCGTTCCGTGATCAAAGTTATGTACCGTTTTCCGACCACTGCTGGAATTCACTTCGTCTGTGTGTTTCGTAGTAAGTGCGTAAACACAGACACACACACCCACGCCCCATGCATCGTAAAGGTATTCGCAAGGTATACGGATACTCGTTCCGAGTATACCTGCCGGCGCATTCGTGTGCGAAGGAACAGGATGGAAAGGTAGCCAGGGGGGAACCCAGGTGAAGGGGGACCGAGAGGGGTTTCTCCGGACGAACAAGTGCAGGTTGTTGTGTGCGTGAACAGACGCTGGTCAGATCGGGGGCCTTATGGCGTTACACGGGCCCCGATTCGTCCGTTCGTCCGTATGCCTTCGTACCTTTTCGCCATTTGCACGATGTTACTCAGATCCCACTCGACAAGAACGATTCCTTTTCGATGCTCCTTTCCTCTACCTTTGTGTCGAGTAACGTTTCAAAAGGACAAACTCGAAATTATTTCCATCTCTCACAGTATTTTATGAAATTCCACAGAAATATCTTTCGATTCAAGGCGTCTTTATTCGGAATTTGATAGTACTGAAATTATTGAAGTGACTTCTGTGAGATGACTCGGGAATATCACAAATCTGAAATTGAGAGTGGCTTGTAATTTTGTAGTGAACGTTTCTCAAATAATTTGTAGTAAATTTAACTAAGTGGGGGTTAATAATTGTCGCTACTGTCGCAAAAATAGTTATGCGAATATAGTAAATAAAAAAGCTGTCAATAAATATTACGATTTCACTGAATTCGCTTCAACCAGTGTAATTATCTTAAAAAATACCTAACTGGTAAAAGAAACTATATTCAAAAGTATCTAACGCTACTTTGTAATAATAGACACCATTAGTAATAGTATTAACCCTTTCAAGACCAAACTTGCACAATTTGCACATGGATTTCAGCATCGTCTTATTTATACATAAACTTTTTTGGTAAATAGACACATCCGACTAATCTTGAGGTCGCTTTTTCTTATGGTAATGGTCAAACTTTCGAAAAATGGCGTTAACTCTAATATAGATTTAACGTAGGTGCATTTAAAAATTAAAATAAAATAATAAACATTTCAAACACCCTCTGTAGTAATCGCTCGGATTCTCAAACGTTAGGCCTTGTCGAAACATTTATAATCTCAACTAGTAATGAAATTAACAACGAAAAATGTAATAGAAAATAAGGAAGATAAAAATTATATTCAATAACTATAAAGTTAATGCAATTTCGATTTGACAGTTAATTGAAATAGACTGGTAAATGAATACGATTTGTTAGCATGCAATTATAAATCTAAAGAAAGAAAAATGCAAATAAAAAACAAAATATAATATGAAAACAAATGAATGAAAACAAAACGAATGAAAACAAAAATGTGTTAACGCCATTATATATGTATATATACATATATAATGGCGTTAACAGATTTTTTTTGCAAAAACACTAAAATAACGCAGTATTTTGGTGTTATTTCACAATATATTTTTCTAATTTCCAAATATTGATTATACATTGTGAACAGATATTTCTTACACTTTTATAAAACTTCTAAAAATGGAATTAGATACAGTTTATAATAGTAAAACACGCCCTAACAATATGTAATATTATTTAAATACTAAACTCAATATTTTTTTAGTAGTAAAAATATCTTCAATTGCACTTTCTTCGTTTTATCGGTGATTTATTTTAAAATGATAATAAAATAAAAATGTCATTAAATATCGTCTCTCATTAGGACCCCCTGAAGAAGACTTACCAGAGGTCAAAACGTGGAAAAGCAGACGATAATTAATAAAAATCGGATTTTTATTTTACCATCCTTCCGAAATAAATGACCGACAAAACGAAGAGAGTTATAAATAGACACGTCCATTTCCGATATGTTTTGAGGTCGCTCTTTCGAATGGCTCTTGTCAAATTGTTGACAAATTATGTTTAACACATTTTTTTTTAAATTCTGAAAAAAAACTACTTTTGAGATAAAATTTTTTGTACAATGCAATCTTCACTATGATGTCGATTTCTGACCACTTTCTATCCGACTAGAAACGTAAAATTGTTTTGCTCCAAAATTGTAAATTGACATATTTTGATTTTTGTCGATTTCGATTTAAAAATTGCTCCGGTACTCCAAATTTTTTCGAAAATGATAAATGTTCTGGTTTTTTATGTTTCGATATAGCTGATTGTAAATCGAAAAACCGACTAATCAAGAAGCCGACAAGTCAAAAAACGGACAGTTAAGAAACCGACGATCGAAAAGCGTACACATAAAAATTAGGCACATCAACAAGCGGACAGTTATTTTTTTAATGTACTCCATTTTTATATAAAATAATAACAATAAACAAAACCACAAAAAACATTAATATTATGTTTATTGTCTTATTAAAAGTCACTGATAACAATACACAACGCAGTAAAATTTTGGCTGGATTGCAAACTTTTCTCTATAATTGAAACATTTGTTTAAAAACCCTATAAAGTTGAAGAAAATTTAAAAATTGAGAAAAATGATAAACGACATGTAATTATTTACATGTTTAGCAATTCTTAATACAAAATTGTTTTGTACACTAAAAAAATCATTTTCTGTACAGATAAAAAAACAAAGTCGTCAACAATGTTGTCCAAAATTTATCTCCCCTTTTCAATTAGTATATAAACAATTATATTTTGATTCTTACTGAAGAACTTTCATTGTTATAAAATTATTTTAATTTACACGTTTGATCAACAAATATTTTAATTTACAAAATAGTAAATTACACTACAAGTGAGCGAAGTGAGTGATTAGCGCGCTCGTATAACTTTTTTTTATTTCTCATAGACATGTTTCACGCACTGATTGGAGTTTGGGAAGTACATTACGCAAATTGAGCACATCACACACAGAAAACAGCGTGCGAAATTGGATTTCGCGGACGGAGTTAATAAATAATTTATTCTGACACTGAGTGGATAAAGTAGCTGTTTCACGCATTGAGTATTATCTTTACAAGGATGTCGCGTACTCGGTATCAAAATAGTACATTACGATACAAGGGCGGCCAAGTAGCCAAGAATTTATATTTTCCTCAAAACTTCAATTGCTCAAAAATGGATCGACTTCGTTTTGTAAACTAATGCCTTTATTGAATATCAAATCTATGTAATATTTTCAGAAATTTAATATTTTTCATGAAAGGTTCAAAAAAAAACTTTGGTTTTAATGTAAACTGAGATTCTGTCATTTAAATTACATTATTTAATACTAAATACAGAGAAAAAAAATTAAATTGAACCGTGAAAGAATGACAACATGAAAAGTTGTTCTTAACTGTTAAAATTTGAATTTTAGAATATTTTATTATGATAATATAACACCTATCATGCAATAACTATTTTTACTATGACAAAAAGTTATTTTCGTTTAATCAATTTAATATATACAGGGTCATCGAAAAGTATCGGACCCCCCTAATATCTTCAGTTAGAATGCACTTAGGAGAAAATGTCCAACAGCAAAGTTGTATGGTTTCAAGCGGGGAGTAAGATGATGACCTTGACTTTGACCTTGAGCATGTCCTTCAAGGTCATTTCAAGGTCAATCTTATTTTTTTAAATAGAACCCCCTACATTTTATTGCATATTCTTATAGCTTATCTCGAGAGATTTCCAAAACACTATAATAAAATATTTTTTTATTAAGTACTTTTTGAGTTATAAAGGTTTGAAATTAACAATTTGTTAAGTGGTGTGCGAGATATTAGGGGATCCGATTAATGTATTTTCTTTAAACCAATTAATTGGTCTCATTATTCCGCGCAAAAAAGTATTAAGGTTATGATTACTGAAAACTAAATAATATTTTACAAGATATTCTACATTTTGTGTCAAAAAATTGTTAACTTCAAACCTTTATAACTCAAAAAGTACTTAATAAAAAAATATTTTATTATAGTGTTTTGGAAAGCTCTCGAGATAAGCTATAAGAATATGCAATAAAATGTAGGGGGTTCTATTTAAAAAAATAAGATTGACCTTGAAATGACCTTGAAGGACATGGTCAAGGTCAAAGTCAAGATCATCATCTTACTCCCCGCTTGAAACCATACAACTTTGCTATTGGACATTTTCTCCTAAGTGCATTCTAACTGAAGATATTAGGGGGGTCCGATACTTTTCGATGACCCTGTATATATATATGGTTTGAGTGGGGGCTCATTTGAAAGGTATTTTCGAGATGAATTCAGATCACTGGTCATAGAGGGCGCTGCGATCATTTTTCGCAGAGATTTTTGACATTTTCAGATCTTAGACGTACTAACGTTTGAAAAAATGAAAATTTCGAAGTCGCCGAATCGTGTAATTCAATATTCTTAAAAAACTTAAAAAACTTAAAAAACTTAAAATCGTGTAAAACAATATTCTTGAACGGGTGTCAACCCGTTTCTGAACGTTACATTGCAAACCTCTTTTACTTGTATCTCTCCGAAAAATGATCGCAGCGCCCTCTATGACCAGTGATCTGAATTCGTCTCGAAAATACCTTTCAAATGAGCCCCCACTGAAACCATGTTGCCATTTAAGATTTTTGCCCCCCCCCCCTCGTGCCCCCCGCCCCCCTTGAGATTGGGGGGCCGAAACCCCCCCTCAAAAGATAGCTTGTTTGAAAAATCGAATCACGTGTTTCGGCGATTTTTGAAATTTTTATTCTTTCGAAAGTTATTCAACCGTCCCGGGACTTTTCGTACACCCTGTATATATATATTTACTGCAGTAGGATTTGAAGTTATGTACTCTACTGCATATTGAACTATCAAGAAATAGTAAACGAATCAAAATTATTATCTCGTTTTCTGTACAAACAATTAATTTATCTAATTTTTTCAATTCTCTATTTTACATTTGTAAAATGGTTAGATTAACAAAATTTTTTCTCTATGTGTAGATGTTACGACTGAGAATCCTAGAAAACAATTTTTTTGCCTACAATTAATTACTTTCCAATACTTGAATTTACTACAATAAATAGCAGTTTTCATTACTTGTCATACAGATTTAATAACTTTGTTGTGGTTCTAGCCCCAAACTAAAATGACAAAGCTTCATATCAAAAGCATTTTTAAGTCACATGATATATGCTAAAAAACTAAAAATATAAACAATATGTCTTCAATTTAAATAATCTTGTTGCTAAAGATTGTTTAATTAAAAATATTTGTATACATAAAACATGAAAAATAAAAATGTCATTCCTTGACATTTTATGACCTCTGTACAATTCATCTTCTTGTCTTATTTCAGACATTTGCGTACAAATGTTACTCACTAATTATATAATATGAATGATCTCAATGCCATCTAAGAAACGTCACGTTGAAGCTATTTTCTCAGATACTTCTCGATAAAACGTATTCTCGAAATATTTCATTTCAAATATTCCTGAATCCAATAACACGCTTTGTTTATCTGATGCAACGTATTTTATGTATCATAAATATCGAGTGGAATATCTTCAGAATGTTAATATTGAAGAATCTACCTAGACGGTAGGAATTCTACCCATAATTTGCAATATCGTTTATCAATGCAAAAATGAATAAATCGTCGGTTACACTGAAACACGTGGTAAGAAAAATATCAGTATATTTCTTTGTGTATTTTAGATCACTGATTACGAATATGACAATACAAATCAGCTGTTCGACAGATTTATATCACCGTGATGTAAAAATAAGAAACATTCTCGGTTTTTTCACTTATTTGAAAATACAAATTTTACAACCCATAAATAATTCTTGGCATGCGAAACCTAACCTCTACCAAACAAATGTTGGAGACACCGGAACATCAGAACAGGATGTCGTCCTTCTTTTATGGTGATGCCGTTGAAGAAAATTAATATAACCTTTCTTGTAGATTTTCTACATTATTTTATTGTAAATATTATTTCGTAGGTTTCTTATTTTTATAAACAAATAAACCTAATTCATGAATGCATCTTCAACACGCCAAACCTTCAAGTTTTATTATCATATTCGTAATCAGTGTCCAAAAATACTTAAGAAACCATATCAAATATTTTTTCCGGCTAACATATCGTCTTTCCGAAGGTTGCACATTTATATATTAGTAAGGGGCATAATAATGTTTAATTTTTGAAAAATAAAAGTAGAATGAGTATAGCTAACAATAAAGTTTTCATTTAACAAAACGACTATTTTTCTCTTGTCTCTGATAATAATTTTCTGAATGTAAATATATATACGTATGTAAATACTGTTAGTAGTTGAAACATACTGAATTAAAATTGGCCAGGTTACCGACATTATTATGATGCTCTGCCTTGTTTGTAAATATTGTCGTGTTGCCATATGGCATGCACCAACAAAAATGTCTAATTACATATTTAATATTTGCGTAAGTTAGTCTCTTGTATTGTCGACGAAGGAAATGGAAAATAGAACACTGCATGTCTTAAATTTATTCAATGTAGTTTACAAGTAATTTTAGAATTACCAATATTAATATTATTTATAAATATGAAGAAAAATATTTTATGCTACAGTGTGCGTAAAATGCTATTTTACATATTTTTTTATTTCTTCTGGCCCATTTTACACACATTTGCAACATAAAAAAAATGTCTACTACATTTTAATACGTAGATAATAATTTAGAGACAGGATTTATTTATAATATTGACCTTTCTTTGTTCACAATAAACACAATGAATTATGTAAAGTTTAATATTATTTTCCAAGTGTTATAATAGTAAATATGCCAAAACAAGAAAATTAAACATAAAATAGTAAAATTTGTAAATAAATGTACTTCCATATAATAAGGTGACTAATATTTTGTTTTTAAGATTGAAAATGCAAAATCCGTATTTGTTGCCGTTTCTAAAGAATGAAGGAACAAATTTTCGAAATGTATCTTCTTAATCCTTAAAAGTGCAGTATACAAATATATAACGATATTTTTGAAAAGCCTTGAGGATTACCTGTTAAATTGCGTATTATTTGATCGTCCCAGCTGCATATTACATGTTCAGCACATGTAAAGCATTAAAAGTGAATTCTAAAATACCTGACGGTTCGACCGTTGGAACTCTCGTTGAATTTCTGAAATTTCTGCAGGCGGATCGCATTACCGGAATTCATTTTGCCATTTTTTAACATTTCTCAATATGTAACTCACAATAAAATACCGAGGTTTCAATACTAATGCATGATCAACATTTCTGACTTTCTAAACATATTTTTGGTTTTTAGATTCGTTTGTTAACAATCATAGTAACATTTTTAGTTTCTTCCGTTGATACATCTACTTTTTAGATAAATATTACTTAATAAAAATAAAAACTAAGGTAAATGAGTAATTTACTCTTTTTAGCTATTAATGCCATATAAATTATTAAACAATATTAGGAGTAATGAATTAGATTTTATATAATTTTGAGACTTTACTTTGGGTATTAAATTTGATGGTGATTGTTGAATTTACTTTGATGGTCCCATGTAAAATGTTTCCATTAATTCAGTAAATATTTTTTTCAATTAAACACTTTTTTACTTAAACAGAGATTTGTAATAAAATTAAATTGTCAGTAGGTTTTTTACATTGTCATAATTTAGTTACACTAATGGTACAAAAAGTATGATGATGTCCTTGAAAAACTAAATTACTCATTAGTATTTCCTTCAAATACGAGTAAAAAATTCTAAATAAAGGAGAAAAAAGGAAAAAATATTTTTAAAAAATGGAGAAACCACAATGATCAATTTTTTTTCTCATTCATTGATTTCTTACTTTTTTTTGTATGGGACGTTTTAATATGTTGGGGGCTATTTTTTTATTTCAGATAATGGCAAGTCACTATTTTTTTTAATTTACGAGATTTCAAATTTAAAAAATTGTAAAATAAATTATTATGTAAATATTTTTATCTTTTTTGGAAAACTTATCCCAAATGCGCTATAAAGAAAAAATCTTTTAATTTATTATCCGGTATTATTGTTGTAATTGCAGTTTTCATTTAAGCAACTACTATATAACAGCGAGATGCGTGTTGAATGATAAAAATAGCAGAAACTCGATGTACTAGAACCGCAAACATTCGCACAAGAAAAAAAAACATAGAATGGATTGCTTATTAGTATGGCATAATTTCTTAAGACAACCATCAGATAGTATGTTACATCAGCTGTACATTGCATAGCGATATGAATGAATGCAGAATGTAACGTAACGCAATGTTACGCATGGTAGATGGCACAAATAAGCAGCAGAAAAGTAATTAATATAAAATAAATGAAAATATAATGTAAATTAAATATTTAAAAATAATTAATAAAATACGTTTCTAATAACCATGTCTTCTAAAATAATAACGTAAACAAATTTAATGCTACAAAAAGTATGATGAGGTCTTTGCAAAACTAAATTTAACATTGAAAATAAATGCGACATATTAAAAATTGAAAAAACTTATTTAACCTATTTCATGCGAATATTTAAACGTTAGTCGTGTATTAACAATAATCATTGTATAGTAAGTACATAAAATGTGAATATAATTCGGAAATAGTCAATAATCTACACAAGATTCTTTTGAAAAAGAAAACAAAAAGTGTTGCAGTAATTTTTTGTATGACCAAAATTTTGGATTAGATATTTCTAATAGCTCAAAACTTGCCCTTTCAAACGGCTTTTCCGGAAATATTGCTAATTTTAAAATAAACAAATGAAGCGCCGTTAAGTATTAAAAATTCTTATTTTTCAAGGTTTTCTTTTTTAACTTGGATTTATTGTTTTATCATTAGCTGCATCAGAGTACCCCAAATGTCTATAAATAATGTGTCAAAAATTGAGATTTTTTTTTTAAATTTCAAAATGACAATCCTAACAATGCCGTCTGAAATAAAATTGTAAGAAAAAACTTGAGAACACTATGACTGAAAAATTAAGAGTTTTAAAAAAAATGAGAGAAGTGAACGTTTGTTAGATTTCATTACGACATGCAATGACATTTTTTTAGTAATGTTTTAGTGATATTTTGAAAAAATGTTTGTGAAAATTGAAACCAATTTACGCGAATTTCTGAACAAATTCTCGTTAATTCTATGACAAAGTTTAAGCATTGTTTGTACTTTGTAATTTTTCAAAAGAATTCGTAGTTTTCAAGGAAAACAAATAGAAAAGAAAAATACGTACCTACGTAACACTTGTCATTTTTTCCACGAAAACAATCAACTTTTGATAAACATTACGTACAATAAAAATGCTTAGAATTTATGATAGAACATATAAGAAATTTTTCTCGATTTTCTGTAATCATTTTTAAGTTTTGAACAAATTTAAATAAACAAATTTTCAAAATATTACTAAAAAATGCTGATAAAATTCCAGGATATTCCTCCAACTTTTCACTCTTATAATTTTTCTTAAAAGCACATATGTTTTGTATCGGAGTGCCCTTAATTTTTTTCATAAATTTCCATTTTTTGAAAATAAATTTGACATATCATTTACAGCCATTTCAGATACTCTAATGCGGAAAAAGAAAAGAAAACATGAAAACTCATGTTTTTTATTACTTAGCGACGCTTTATTGGTTTATTTTAAAATTTGGAATATTTTCAGAAACGCCGGCTGAAAGGGCAGGTTTTGAGCTATAAGAAATGTCTAATACAACATTTTGTTCATTTAATACCAAAAAGTGCTGTCAAACTTCGTGACAAAATTCTGTAGGCGTTAAAAAGTTTAAGGAATGTTTCGTAGACTAATAACTGTTAATTTTTCACTCAGAAAAAGTTAGAAAAATTACATATAAAATAAACATATAGAAAATTAACCATTACTACAAATTATTCTTTTACTACAAATTTGTTTGATCGCACATTTATATTCAAAGAATAACACATTTTTATAAATACAATTAATTGTTGGAAAGACATTGCAGGTAACGTCTGGACTCTGATCGACATAAGTTTTAACACAACTTGTCATCCCAAGCCAAAACAGCTTGGACTTAGTCGTCATAGATGTGCACGCGTTCTTAAGAGACAAAGCCAATTTAGTCGTGTTTTCCACGTATACATTTTTTCAATGTATATGACAATAAATGACTTTATAAAAGGTTAACTAGAATAATGAATGTCAAAATATTGTTTATCATTTTTCATAATTTCAACAACGCTTACAAATTTGTCTTCGAAAACCATCACAAAGCTACTATTTTACGGGTCATTGTAATTTTTGTACAGTACTATAAATTATGATCAGTAATAAATAATATTGAGAAATTGTATTATTTTAAATCAGCATTTAATAGTCCCCATCTTTAATTGCTAATGATTGACAAATTTGCTTTGATGAAAAGATTTTTTTGTATCTAAACTATTTTGTCATAAAATTTACTAAACTCTTTTAAACTCAGCCGATATAAAATGTCGGGGTGATTACTGAAATTTCTGTAAATGAAGGATATTTATACAATATAAAAGACATAATAACTCTAACTTTAAAGAAAAGAATACTACTATTGACATGATTTCCTTGAATGTAAAAGAGATACTGTGCAATACAACATTAATCAATAGTAAACGTTATGCTTTAAAGATTTTATTAAAGTTTCTTAATAATGTGCATACTTTTAGAGATTTTTAAAACATGATAAGGAATGTTCTTTGTAACAATTTTTTCATTCATCATTTTCAAATTGTCTTTAAAATAAGTTTCTCTCTATTGAAATTCCGTATGCAAGATATCAATTTATAATCATAATAATAACCATTTTCGAAACCTTTATTATAATCTCTGTTGTAGGTAACAATTATGTATTCGCGCTGTAAACAATTGGATGGATTTAAATAGACAAAGTAAATAATTAATTCTATATCGAATACTTCCGATCCCGTTCTAATATTATCTTTTACATTATGAACTATTTGAAATTGGTAAAATTATACTAAAATATATTATGACTAATTTTGAGTGCTTCGAAAATTATACATAATTTTACACGGAATTTGTGAGTATGCATGTACATGAAGTAAAAGGCAGCACTTATTTGCCAATGTTATAACAGCACTATTTGTCAATACATGACGCGGAAATGAGATACCAAAATTTTAAAAACGTTTCAATTGACCCCTTGCAGTATAAAAACAATTCGGAACTGTTCTCGTTTTTCACTCGACTTGTAAATCACCTATAAATGATGGGACGTTATTGTTTGTTGATATTTATTTTTAACCATTATCTGAAATTCCCTCTTAATTTACCTACCTGTCGTGACAAATATAAAATTCGTACAAAGAAAAAGTTTCTTGAAATGGTCGTCAGAGTAATTTTATTTTTAACAGTAACATACATTTAATCCGTATCGATCATAGTCGTTTATTTATTTATGCTTTGCGGACTTAAAATTGGAGATATTAACTTTCTTTTTTTAAGATTCGAGGCAATAATTAGTTATTGCCTAAATTTAATCAAAATTTGAATATAAGTCGAATGGATTTGAATGTTTCGTGTTTTTCGATGTATGCGGTGTGGACATTTCGATGAAATTGTACGCAGTATAACGTACAATGTTAAAAATGTCTTTAATTTTTATTTATGTAGATAAAGTTGACATCGAATTGGAGAAAATCTAGAATAATTTTTTATTTTTATTGTTTTTTTAGGCTTATTTTTTAATGCGAATTTTAAGTACATTTAAGAGTAGGGTACAAAACCGCTATTTTTGTAGGTAATGAATAAAACGTAAATTTTGTCAGTTCACTAATACGAGAGAAGAAAATAACCGTGGTCCTGACAGTTTCACTAGTGTGAGGTTGTACAGTATTATTTTTATAGTATTTACTATGTTCTTTAATATGTGTAATTATTTGTTATTAAATTAAATTGTGCATGTGATTAAACGTATGAAAACAAAGAAAAATTTTGTGTAATAAAAATTGTATGCGGCTTTGAAGGATTTACCCGCAGAATAATGTTCACAACTGACAATGCTTATGATGTAACATGTAGGTCATCTGACGATCACCGGAAAATCAAGTTACCGCGGGCTTTCTTTATAGTATGTCATCAGAGATTAAGATGGTCGTCCATGTAAAGGTGTTTTCCAGTAACACAAACATACACAAAACCGACACACAAAAAGTGGTGTAATTGTTTAAAGCTGCCTATTATGCTGGTAACAATTTTTCTGCGTCTAAAGTAAGGAGTAATTATGTAATATGCAGCATAAAAGTGTGGTAGATAAAGGTTAAACCAAGATTTGAGGGTAACCTGATAAAATAAATTAACTGTTCGAAATTAATTTATTGGGTTATTCTCAAATTTTGAGGACGCTGAAGTCAGCAGCTCATTCGGAAAAATACGTAAGTTTTGTGTTGAACATATTTTTAAATGTATAATTCTTTATGTAATATTAAACAGATCATTTACTTGCAAAATTGTCTTACGAATAACTTCAGGATGTATCGCTAGAGCGAAATCCTGATGAAAACATTAATAAATTTCATCTGGTCTGAGTTGCGCTCCATCCTGTTGTAACCTTTATAGTGTTTCGGGAAAGGAACATTTATTGGGGCCCTGATCCATCTAAATCAATGCAAGGTGACCGACCTTGATCTGGGCCTTAACAAGTTTCTAGTTAGGCAAGTTTGCGTTGGGCCCCAACTTTCGGATTTTTGCTGAATACGAAAATAATTTGCTCTGTTTCTATTTGTATTCAGCATCAATCAAGATTACATTTTAGATGAATCATGAGAAACTTTGACACCCAAACCAACCCCAGATCACTTACACAGCCCAATAAAATATTATTGCCGTACAAATAAAAGTCAATTCTCATATGATTTTTGCTCTAGAATAGAAATATGACCGCCAAAATACCAATTGGCTATAGTTTTTAAGATATTGATGGTGGAATTGGTAAAAAAATCGATTCTAGGCATTTTTAAGAATCTTCACAACCGAAAAAAATGCTATACTGTCCCACCAGTAAGAATCAAATCTGATAGGATTAATATGTACGCCAAAGCAATAAATTGGACCTACTTTTTGTCCAAATTGAAGGTCAAAAGTGCAAAAAATCGTGTTTAGAACTTTTTTTTCTGGAAAAAATAACCAAGATGATAACGACTTTGAAGTGATTCGAATGTCAAAAAGTTCCTCGGACCTATTGGATCGGCCATTTTCATTCTTGATTTTTTGGCGTCGCATCCTATAGTATAGCTATGAAAAATGTCCAAAAACACGATTTTTTTACCCCTTGAACCTACAATTTGGTGAAAAATTAGATCGAATTCAATATTTTGGTTTACATAATTGGATTCTGCGGGAAAAATCCTGTTAGAATTGACTCTTGCTGGAGGGACAATACCATTTTGTTAGGCTGTGAATAGATGCTCAAAAAGGCCTAGAATCGAATGTTTGCCCCTTTGACCTACATTATCTCAAAAACTATAGCCAATTGGATATTTTGGCGGTCATCTTTGGATTCTCAAGCAAAAAGCCTATTAGAATGGACTCTTACTTACGGCGCAAGAAAATTTGGTTGGGTTGTGTTATTGATTCACTGCCAAGACTGAATTTACATGGGCTGAACAGGTTTGGTTCATGCATATTTTCGTTTATGCCGTACAAAAGAGCTGTAATAGCTAAGGACTGGCAGAATATGTCTCTAGTTATGTACAAAAACTTTACTTTTTTCGGTTTAATTTCTTAATTGTCGTTGCCAATTTATTGGTTGTCATTACTAATTGTGTAGGTGTGGCAACAACTTAACTTCAGCGATATCACGTTAACTGTGTTGGTTAAATAATCCTTTGTTTAGAGGCTTAGAACCGATTCGAGACCAAAGTGCACCGAGTATCGTCCAGAAGAGTGTAGAGGAAGAAATCATTGAGTCTATCCGCATAGAGCACATAGAGTCATGGAGTATGATTAGCCGAGATGAACTGATTCACACAGAATTCTAATTATGATCGATCGTGCTAATTTTAGACATCGATTTGCATAATACGCAACGCATTTACACGGTCGGGGGAGCACGCGAAGTGGAAAATCTTGGCGGGAATTCTGGGATCGAAATCGTTTATTAGCCCATGCGATATTCGGTCCCATTCGCAGTCGCGTGATCGTTAATGATATAATAACAAACTCTTTTTCTTTCGGGTCGGTATACAATAGTATACGTAGAGTCGAGATCGGATCCAAGATTGGACAATGGCAGCAACGGCATAAGAACACGTTCCATCGCATTGCAATGCCGTGAGTAATTCTCGAGAATCAGGGCCCCGACACCCAACCTCTCTTACGCACCGGCGGATAAAGTAAACCGCGTTTAATGATACTCGCGGTACTAGTATCGTGCAGTTTACATAATAAGTTTGCCGTACCCCTCTACCCCCGGCCATCGTACCCATTGCCATTGTTGAACGTCGGTAACCATGGGAAAGAGCCGGCAAGTACCGAGAAAAATCTTGGTCGCTGAGGTTAACGTTAACTGCTTTATAATTGAAGCTCGGTGCTTGCTTAAGGGCCGCTAATTTAATCGACTCGACGAATCACAAGTACGGATCTCGATTACCTTCCGTCCAGACTTTAGGGCGTGCTGATCCAATTTTCAAAAGATTCGATTCACTACTGGCCAACGCTTCCCAAATTTGTTATGGTAATTTTTCGATGCTCCTGGAACCATTTTTTGGACATATGAAGGAAAATAGTACGATTTATTCTGTTTTTCCTTAAAATTAAAAGAAAAAGAAACGTCAATGCAATTTGCTGAGTTGCTGGTATTTCTCCATCCTGAACTGTTTTTAGTTTTTATAAGATAGAAGTATTCAAACAAAATGGAGTATCATTGAAACATTGGTCAAGGTATTTTTGTTGCTGTGCGCGTTAAACTTAAGAAGAATCAATGGCCGACTAGACAAGCCATAATAAAGAGCTATCCTATTTTCTCCTGGATGGCGCAAAAAGCGAATGCTCTAACCGTAAGTGGTTAGGGTGAAAATCTTTTTACATATACAGTAGAGTCCCGGTATAATTGCATCTAGCTGTATTTACACTCTAAATTTCTTAAAGTGAAAGTTTAGCCACTTTCTGATAAAAGTGACTTTTTCACTATTTTTAAAGTGGAAATTTCACTCTACTAATGGTGAATGGAAATATCTCACTCTAATGAAGTGAAATTTAAACTTTAGATATAGTTAAAAAGTCACCTTTAGCAGAGCGTGTGGCTCATCTTTCATGTTAAGAAATTTAGAGTGTACGTCCCAGTATATTTGCCCGGATCAGTCTCGTTATATTTATCTGTCGCCGCTCTCTTTTTCCCCCGCCCTGGTGCCTCAGATAGAGCCTACTGTAACGTCAAGAACATAACGCGGCTAAGGGGGGGGGGGGGAGAATCGACGGTTCCCTTCTTTTGGTAAATATAACTATATGGGAGGGGAAGGCGAGGAACCGAGTAATAAATATATCGCGACTCTACTCTCTACTAGAAACCTTTCAACCGATTAGATCGGCAACTTTTCATGTCTTTCAAACAAAAATATGACGAATTTCAACTTTGAAAGTAACAGAATTTTTCGTCTAAAAATAAATAAAAAACTATGTTCTCTAAAATGAGAGGAATTATGATTAAAATTTCATTTTCTTTTGACAAATCTTCTTTCAGTTCTATTTACTTCAACTAATTCTTCTTTAACCCTTTTTTTTTAATTGAAATTTGAGCACTATGTGGTATCGAATAATAGTGACATACATGAAGCTAAGAATGAAACGAGTACCAGCTTGTTTTTTAGATTATTCTGAATAAAAATTTCGTTATTTATTTATGTATATTTTCCAGCTATTTTTCTGATAATGAGACCCGTGATGAGATTTTTACCAATAATGAGGTACTATGCGCAGATTTAAAATATTAAATCGATGGCTGGTATAGGAAGAACCAGACATCTAAAACTACAATTCAAAAGTTTTGCGACGAAGAACCAGACATTTCAGAATTTGCGGTGAACAATCAGATTGTTTACAATCTTGCCGCGAAGAAATGTATATTTTAAGATTTTCTATAGCGCTTTATTATATCTTAGCAACTTTTGAAATGTCCGGTTCTTCGTCCACTTGTGACAAGTCCGATTCTTCGTCGCACAATTGCGAAATGTCCGGTTCTTCGTACCAACCATCGAAATACAGTCTGATTTTGCACTGTTTTATTTGTATTAGATATCAATTTCGGTATATAAATATTACTGAGGTACGGATGTATTTTCACTTGAAGTGAAAGTATATATCGTCTGGAAGAGAAGATCTTATATCACGACTCAATCGAGTCTTGCACTTCTCTCTCTTTCGGTACCCTCTGCGACCCCGGCCCTAGAAATGCACACACGCGATAAGAAAGCGAGCAGCACCGGCTCGGCCGGCACACCTCGAGTGCAACCCCAGTGCACCGACGTGAAATTGAAACCACACCGGAGGACTTCTTCGCACGCAACCACCGTACTAAAAAGTCCCCTCTTCAAGTGACATCCAAGTACGAGGCTGTCGTTTTTCCTTCGATGTGGTTCTTTGCTGCCTTTTTTCCCACGGAAATTGCTCTTTCGGCTTAACATTCCAGAAAACTAGTACTTCATGTTTATTTTTCAAAAATCGAATTTGTTCTTTATTCTTGGAGATTCTTCAATATTTATTTCATGGCTTACCAAACGTGCAATGGTCGTTTTTGGGATGGGTTTCCGGCATGCGAAAATAATTTTCAGTTAAATATATACTTATCTTATATACAAACATATCACATCATTCATCATTGAAATATTTTGCTATAAACAGGACATAGCTAAGTTACTTTTCAATTAGTTTTTTTTTTTGCAAAAAATCATGTAAAAATAATTAAAAATATCATTTTAATTATAGTAAATCAAAATAAATAAACAAACAAACAAAAATTTGTGAAAAAAATACATATTACACATTCTGAGAAAACTAATAGAAAATTATAGTGTTTGTTATTATAGGCTTAAATAAATTTTTTAACTATTATTTTAAACATATGGAAATTCGGTGAGCATATGAAAAATGTATATCATTAGAGTTCAATCACTTCATACGTATAACGCGTACATTAATTATGAAAAAGTGTCTGGTGCAATAAGTAGTTAGTATTATTAATAATAAACAAGCTTTTCCATTCCATCGAAAAACACTTTAATTACATTCACTAAATTTCCGATCGTCACTAAGGGTTATTAATGCATAAAATGTATTAAAAAAAACATTAAATAAATCGTTGCAATAATTTTTTATTTGACAATTTTCATGGCTATTCAAAAAGAAAATATTTGAAAAATAAAAATGAAGTATGATATTTTCGTAATTGAAACTTACGGCGTCCATTAAGCCGGTTTTTATAGTTACCATTTTTTTTAATTCAATGTCAATTGTTAGTTGGAATTTATATTCGATACCCGTTATTCATTTCCTTTGCAGTAGACAGGTCGAAAATTTAAAAAAAATTAATCGGACTTTTTTAATAATCATGTTTTTATTTTAACATTGTCGGTAGGAATGCCAATGAATTGTTTTTGATATTTTAACATATATTGTTAATCCCTTCAATTTGCAACACTAAAAAGTCGATTCATTTTAAATATCCAAGTCTACAAAATAATTGTTTAAAATTAACGTTATTTTTATAATTAATAAGCAATTGATGACATTTGTTCATGAAGTGAAGAAGATAAGGTTTAAGGTTAAGTTAGGATGACGACTAATTATGTATAAAAAAAATGATTGCCGACATTTTCGAAAAATAGATAGAGAATATTTGAATAGAAAAACAAAAAAATAATCAAAATGAAGGTCATCCTAAAAATGAAACATGATGATATTCAATTTCTATTATGTTACTATAAATTTCTATTGATTTTGCAATAAATAGATTGAAAGTTCATATTAGCGTCGTCTGCAATTTGAATATATTTCAAGGATTTTTTGTTACAGCTCAAGTTCAATGCCAAATTTATCAAATTTAATTCATGAGTAAAGACACCGTACAATTTAATGAATTTTGCTGAATTTTCTTGTTTAATTATTGATAAAAAGAGTGTATACAGAAGTTAACACATAAACTGTCTACCTACTTTTTGTTAATTTATTTCTGTTTGTGCTATAAGCTCGGGAATTTGACAATTCGCCAGGAAAAGAACAGTACGATAATGAAATTACAAAAAAGACTAGAAAAATTATTGAAAGAGGAGAAAAAACAAATTCATTAAGAAATTGAAACCACGGTTCAATTGTGGTTTCGCCAATCGGTTTCGGCCTAATCGACCTGTTGCCGTATATAAACTTGGCTTATCCTTTAATCGACTTTGCTGAAACCGGCCATAAAATGAACCAAAATTGCGAAAAATTGTCGGCTTCGAAGTATTAATGAAAAATGGGAACAGTTCTATGTTATTCGTATCAATAATTTTAATTCATCATTTTAATGGCACATTAAATGTAAATTTAACATTTAGAAATATTTTGTTATTTCATCGAATGCAAAGTATTTTGCAAAGTAAATTGTCGTTTTAAATAAATCACTGCGATAACAAAAAAAATAATGTCGTAATTTTTAATCATGTGCTTTTATATGTATTAGTATAACGTAATCCATTAGAAGTAATTTTAAAATCGTATCGTAAAACACTCTAAGAATTTCGTCACTGAATCAAATTAAACAATCCATCGAACAAAAAGGATTACATTATTTTTAGAATTCTTGCTCTTTGTCTCTATTTAAATGCTTGTTCTTTCTTAAAGAATGCTTTTGTTCAGGAGTTTCTAGACAATACGCGTTGGAGTAACATTCAAATTTTCTTCATTAATCGATCGTCTTGAAAAAGCAAGTAAAACATTTTTTTGAACACAATACGAAACACAATTATACAGATACTTTTTCATTTTATCATTGCGTTGTATTGATGTCTCGTATGAACTGACGATCCATTCTTCAGGAGTGAAATTTAATTTTCTACGCGAAGAAAGACCACCTAAGCATTCTTGACTTCTTAAACATTATTTCAAATCATTTCGTTAAATTTTGAGAAAAATAGTTTTAATGCTCTGATGTATCGAAATAAAAAATTATTATTCAGATATTATTCGTTGATAACAAATGGCAAATTGAGATGCTAGTCTGTCCAGTAATTATAAGCTGTCAGAATAATGTAGTAAATACAAATTTCTGTGCAAACAAAAGTAAGAATTGTTTTTATATATAAAAGTAAAATTTGAAGAAACACATTATTTAAAATTAAAAAGTAAAACCAACTGCAGATATATTGTGGATTGAAGACCATTAAAATCGCTGTTAATCAAAGTCGTTATTATCATTTTGTTCCAGACTTTTGATTTTTTTTGAAAATATTCAATTTTACTTTACAGAATCCTTTGAAGAAACCCGCGTAAAATTTTCATCCGGACTTGTCAAGCTTACATGACTGGGGATCGGTTGGATTTGAGACATTCAATCCTTTTTTCCATGTAGGTTAACAAAATATAAGTTGTTTTCTTAAATTTGAAATTATTTATGTATTAATAGTATTGTATATACTTAGAAAGTATGCGTTACTGATATTCTAGAAACATGAATGAAGGGATGAACATTCAAGCAATTATGAACTATATGGACCTTCCTTTAATCTTACGACTTTCACGACTTTTTGACGTAATTGAATTTCATAAATATTAAAGTGATTCTGGGATTCTATTAAAACACTGAACAAAGATGAACAAAATACTTCAATTTTAAAAACAAATTTTACTTTTATACCCAGTATCATTCTCACGACCTCAAAATGGCCACAACAATGAAAATTTCTTTGAAATTTTCTGGACGCTCTAAACCAAAACTACGATCTTTATTAATAAAATGATAAGAATGAAAGTTCTCAGAATTTATCGAGAAATATCACGGAATTTTTTTAGCTTTTTGTGATGATTTTTTTTTTTATTTTTTCAAAATTGCAATTTATTTTCGAAAAATGCTGAAAAAAAATTAGTGTATTCTCTCATGAATTCTAAGAGTTTGTTTTCCTTTGTATTTTTTCCGAAAGTTGATAGTTTTAGAGGAAATGAATTTTAAACATTATAGCTTAGGATTTTTTCTCGAAAACTGTCAACATTTGGAAAAAATTGCAAAGAACAAAAAATTCTTACAATTCATTAGAGAATACAGTAATTTTTTTTCATAGTTTGTCGTAAACAAATTACAATTTGGAAAAAAAATTCCGTGATATTTCTCGGTAAATTCTAAGAACTTTTCTTTCTTATCATTTTTTTTATAAAGCTCGTAGTTTTAAGTTAGGGCGCCCAGAAAATTTTAAAGAAATTTGCATTGTTGTGGCCATTTTGAGACTGTTAGAATGATGTAGTGTACAAATGTAAAATTTTAACTTAAAATTGAAGTATTTTGTTCACCTTTATTCAGAGTTTAAATAGAATCCCAATATTCTAAGAGCTCAAAAAAAATTGGTAATAACAAATATTTCCCCATTTTCTGAACATTGTTTCCAAATTCGGCGCCATATGAAACTCAATTTTGACCTCGAAAATAGTAGGATATGTGCCTCTCAATTTTTGTTAACTTCGATTTTGATACGAAATACTGGACTGAAATTGAAGCAAGAAGAAGTGACCCTTAGGCGTTAATGGGTTAATCATCTTTTCTGGTTATTTTAACTCTTTTTTTTTCCGCGCATAATTTCCAGTAATATCGACGAACCGTAGAACCCCCAAAATTCTTTCAGCAGAATTGTTATAATAAATTTTTGTAGTGTCATATGTTGTTCAGTATTTTCATATACAAACGTTTTGGTAAAGAACCGCATTATTGGAAATACAGCTGACAGTGAATCCAGTTCACCGGTTCTGGGACACCGCGTATAGATAGAGTTGCGGATTTTTACAAACGCGTACAATCGCAGTCGAACAATATAATGCATATGCATGCCTGGAGTTAGACGTGGCGCTATATCCGTAACCCGTGGGAACGGGAGACCAGATTATGCTTTATCTGACTGCGGCGACTGCATGTGCATTTTATACGTTACTATTGCATGCATCGCCTTCCACGGCGCACGACGTTGTTTTCTTCTCCCCAGAACTCACCGTAATCATATATTTCTGCTGCTGGCGGTACACACATAAACACATTGTCACACACACAGATACTACAGATGCCGGGCGGTAAAGAGAACGAAGGTTGTTGCGTATATTATGGATTTTTCCTTTCGTCGAGACGGCGAAACTGGATTTTCGCCCATTCCTTCCCGATGATGGGTAGAAGAGGTAGCTTTGATTTTTATTGTCGGGCAAATACTGTTTCACCTGCTATATATATATATATATATATACCTACAAGTTCCGACGACTCCAGGTATAGGAAGGTGCCAGAACGCTCGTTAGCTTGTCGAACATTCTTGTGGAATACAGAGAAACGAGTGCAAAACGTTTTAAATTTGTACGCCCTTCAATCGGTGACGTTCGAAATCTGATTTTTCATGTATAAGTTCCCGCTGTACTCGTACCTATACCGATCAGGTCGACTTGAAATCCTTGTCGAAATTGTCAATTGTACTTGTCGAGAAAGCACCGCTGATTCTGTAAGTACACCAAATGCCGTTACGCGAATGATCGAATCGAAACGATGGATCAAGCACGGAAAGTGAATCATTTTCATTCCGATAAATGTAGTGGAAGGAAAACTCGAATTTTTAGTTCATCTTTCATTTTGACGAATTTTATTTAGTCAAGAAGGCGTCAAATTCTTCTCCGAGCGTTTTAAGGATTATGCCGCCCTAGGGCGAAAATAGTCCAAGCAATAATTAATATCTTACCCAGACAATTGAATTAAATCTTGGACAATGTAAAAGCCATCATATTAAGGATAAAATATCCACAGTGCAATTTTGTTTAACAATGGTACACAAAGAAAAATTTTCATTGATAATTTTGGGACAAAACTTTGCCACACTTTCTGATAACAATTACTATAAGTTTTCAGAATTTTTACTATTCGGACAGTAAAAATGACAAAAAATTTAGTAATTTTAACCAGAAATAATGGAAATTTCTGTCATATTTTAAGTTTGTCCCAAAATTGCCATCTGAAATGGCAAAATTTACCTAGAAAATTGTTCTCCGTGTGGTTTATCTTTATATGATTTTATGTTCGATTGCTGAAACCGCGTTATCGACGAGGTCATTCTTACATGTCACAGCGATTTGTAATTTCTTTTTTGTTTTTAAGTATACCAAGAAACTCAGTTGTATACAATAGTGAAACCATATTATCTCAGCGATGACTCAAGTCAATATTTAACTTCTTGCTCTTCTGTATCTGCCTGCTCATCATTATCTTGCCAAATGTATTTGGTCACGATTAAACAATCGATAAAATTTCATAAATAATTTAATGAATTTAAATTAATTGAAAAAGTAAAAATAACCTCTCAATTCAATTAGTTAAAGTTAATTAAGAAATCAGTAAATGTTATTATTACAATGGTGCTATATTTAATTGAATAAATAACGGTGGATATCAATAACTTTACAACGGAAGCAAGTAATAAAATTAAACTGTAAACATAAATGCGGTTCAATACGTTGATTATTTTAGAATTCAGCAGTAGATAAATTTATTACTCAACCTGAATAATGTCAAAAAAGGGTTATTAAAAAAATTGACAAATGGAATTACATTCATAAAGATAAGTGCAGTACAAATGAAGTACGATAAATGGTCACGTTTAGTCATTTGAGTAGTTGAATTATCTGCAGCAGTCCTTGTTAGCCAATTAATAATTCAACCGAACACAAAACCATGATTTTTTCCTATTTTTATGTTAAACTAACGAACATATTGCGAATTTAATTAATTTTACGTATTAATACGGGTTAGTTATTTGCCCATGCCCTTATTATAATTAATGCAATTTACATATTGTTCATAAGACAAAAACAGCCGAAAATGGGCAGCAATTTCCAAATAAATATTTATCGAATACAAGAATAGAAGAAAACCGAAAATTATTAAAACAATTCTAGTGCTGTTGATTTATACGTAGATAAATTCTTCTCAAAATCAAGTTTTTGTTTCTAATATAAAAATTACTTTCGTCTAATAACGATCATTATGATGCCGATGTGTGCAATGGTTAATTGAATTAATTTTGCACAATAAATAGTTATTGGCTAATCTACACAATGGATTTCTACAGCTCGGAAGACCTTTTGCTCTTGTGTATTTGAACGATTATAGGGGTCATATCCCGACGTCATACACTTTAGACTGATAACCTCGTATGTATAGCATGTGAATAATATTATACGAGATTGAGTAAATTAATTATTCTTTTAACTTATACTCGAAGATGATTCAACTTAGTAATAAACTAAACATATGAGTAATTGTATAGAACTTTTAATTTTTACTGTATACGACGATATATCTCGCATGCAAATGAATATCGAATTAAAATATCGATATCCGTTTTTTATAATGTGTTAGAGTGCTGGTTCATGTATATTTTGTAGATAATTAACTACCGTAAACAAGAAAAAGGGGTCCAAAGTATGATTTTTGCTACATTTTACAACGTACAATCAAAACGTTTCATTCATCAATCCAATCACTGAAAATTTCAATCCAAAGCCAATCTTATAAGACATTCTCCAGCTTAAAATATAAGGGTACATCGATTATAAAAAATTTGACAATTAATTACTCCTCTCAATTTAAAAGAAATAACTTTTCATTTTTTTAATTGTTATTATGTCTCTTTTTATTTCGTTAATATCGTGGTAAAAACTTGTTCATTAATATCATGCTAAAAATATGTGACGTTACATTTTATTTGTTTGATTCGATAAATAAAAACTACATTTTGGTCTTTCTCGATTTGCTAAGATAGAAAAAAATATACCACTTCATACGTAGCAATTGCTTGAATAGTATCTGTAGGAAAAGTGCCCAGTAAAAACAACTATTTGCTGATGGTATGTAGATTTTTAAAACGACCGAATAACGACCGGATGTGAAGGGTCTAGGTAGTTCTGTTAAGGTATAGCTACAAGGTCCAAAAACACGAAGAAAATTCTAGAGATTTTTACGTGTAAAAATGAACGAAAGTGCTGACAGCGTTAAAAGGTTTAAAGACAGTCTTGAAGATAACCAGAAGGGGACGAAATGTTCCTTATATAATTGTCTTTCTAAATTATGTGGCAGTTTAGTACGAAACAATTGAATAAAATGCCCATGAAAAACAATATTTAAAAAGATTACAATACGCAGTTAAAAATCAACCTACACTTTTAATTAAATAAATTCAATTCAATTTTATTCAGGTGTATACAATATTCGTAGAACATATCTATATATAAAAATATACAAATATATCCTGCAGAATTAAATAAATATCAGCGTGCAGGCCCAAAAGACTTACTCTAAATACTAAAACTAAAATTAAACATTACAATATGTAACTAAACTTACAATATGTAACTAGAACTAAAATGCCAAAATTCTAACCAACCATTTATTTATTTAATACTATTATCGATTATCTGATAACAAATACTATGAAAATAATTTCTTGATATCGACGATTAAAAACATTATTAAACTTATTAAAATAAACAATTTAAGTAAATATATTAACATTTATCTTGAACAGTTTTTAAACGATTTTTTAGCTGAAACTGTTGTAATTTCTACATTTTTTAGTTTATTAGGTAATTTGTTAAAATTTGTTATCACTGTGTATTTACTACTTTTTTTTAGAATTGTTTTATTAATAACTGGAAGAAGAATAATATTAATTATCGTGAATATATTAATTTTATTGATAGTCATCTGTCAATAACAAATAATAATAGGAAACGGATTCAATTATAAATATTTCTCTAACATTTAAAATATTAGTAAACTTGCATAATCTAACTACTTTATTCTGCAAAGATTGCACTTTATATAAGTGATTCTCATATGCACCACCCCAAGTCAAGATTGAATTAAACAGAGCGTAGGAAATCATTAACTTATGTTCATACTTTAAATACTATTTTAGTCATTTTTTGTCTCTACAGCTTACTTCAATAATATTATTATTGGCTTATAGTGTGTAGCCTCCAGTATTTAACTTTTATTGGCCTTTCTTTCAATTTATTGAATTGTTTCAAATTTATTAAAATTGATCATTATCAGTGATATTTAAATGGTTCTATAAAATTCTTACTAAAATGGCAAGCAATTAATTTTAGAGATTCTCTAAAATAACAGCACGGTAGCATTAGCGAAGCTTTCAAGACCAATCAAAAAGGCTATATATAGATTTTTATTTTTATCGGGAGCCCATAGAAGGATGAAGCGATTATTGAATAACTGTTCCATTGCGTATTAATATTCGCATTGGGACGCGTCGATAATCGGCTTTTAATGGTTTTTGTAATAGTGCTGGTGGGTTGCCATGGATAAGGTTGGAATATTGATACCTTGCATAACAGATAATTGTTCCATTCATAAAAGTTCGTTACGCTGGTATTTTAAATTAAATGGGAGGCAGTAACAAAAGCAGATAACAAGGTGGCCAATGAATGAATGACTTCTGTCAAATCGTATCAGTGCAGTCACTGTGCATTTCTTTCACGGTCCCCCGCTTACGATTTTCTCATTCATAAATGTACCTAATCATTTATCGGGTCGTTTGTTGACGACTTTTCCTTCATTATGTGCTTCCTGTTAGTACGAGTTTAACGCATTATTTCAGCTATTGTTTTCCAGTCAAGCACTTACTTTACATCGCCCAGAAAGTATTTGTAGACGTAAAGCACGTTTTGTTTCCAACAAATTGCGTCGTTCAAAAAGGCAATGAGGAATTGACATTCTACTGGGCGATTAACAAAATAAACGAAATTTATTGTTACTAAGTATTTTAAACCCTACAAGGAGGGTATTGTCACTAAATTGGTAAAGAAAATAATTTGGTATACAAAAAGAAGTGTTATTCGGTAGTTTTAGGGTATGGTGGTAATATAACATTAGATTGTAGAAATGAAAATGTTGGTACAGTCAATATGTATTTTATTGCTTTATTCGGATACAATACAATTCTAAAAACGAATACCTAATAACTCTTCTATTTTATCCGATCAATTCAAAATAGACTACTGACGTAAAAATCAATATAATTACATCGTTAGTCATTGATAATGCTAAGGAAAGTAAAATGATGCAATTGAATAAGCTAAATTTAAAAAAAAATCATTTGCCACATATCAGACATTTTTAATTTTAAAAATTTAGCATCTGATTCGTGTTTAGACGCATTAGAACCCCAGGTGCGACGAGAACCAGATTCCTGGACTTATTTATGACTTTAAGACAAAATATAAAAATTAGACATAAAATTACATGAAACTGAAGCAATATTCTCCAATAAGAACAAAAAACACAATTTATTATCGATATAATAAAAAATAATAACATTTTAATTGTCAAATATTTAAACCGATGTATTTGTTACTTTCGATTCTTTAGAATTTTAAAATTCTGATTATCTTCCTCATTACTTTGGTACCGTTGTTGAATACATCAGATCGTTAAGGGTCAAATTTGAGTTTAAAGGTAATGGGAACGAAAACGAAGGAATTCTTTTTTCGCATAATCAGGGATTTCTCTGTTCCTAATTGGCCATCCGTAAAAAACGATGATTGTTGGATTTCTCATGTTATTCGGAGAATTTTGTTCACTTGCTCGTTAAAATTGATACCATGTTAAAGATACGCGGGTTTAAATTCGAAGCGATTAAATGGTCAAAAAATTGTCTTGACCGACTATTTTGAAGTCGTCAATTTTTACACGAATTGGAGCATTTGGTAGCACAATAGTATTGTTTATTTTTTCTTCCATGTGTGCCTGAGGTATTCAACCTACAAAATGAAAGAAACTTTTTTTTTTAATTGCATATATCGATTTAGGAACCCCTGATTGTGAACATATGTAGAGCAATATACGATTTTTTTCTTGCAACCACTAATTATGAACTAATATATTGTCCAACCAAGATTTTTCAAAATAATGATAAAAAGAAAAAACATAAACTTTTCGACCAAAAATCAGTTACAAATCACCTTGAGACACTTACGTACAATGACTATATGCGTTTATAAAAGTAATTTCAATAAAGATATATTTTCCAGTTGTAAAAATGTTGTTAATAATTCTTGAGAATAATGAAAACAATCTATTTCTTAAGATAAAGCATCCTACAGAATTTTGTTTTGTTATGTAAAGGAAACGAAATAAATTAACTTTAACAATATTGTTTTCATAATAGTATATTATTTAACAAGGGAGCAATTGCCGATCTAAGGATTTTTTTTTTAAACGACGAGCGTAGCGCTCGGTAATTTGCGCCCGAAGATGTCACTCCAGGGCACAAAATCGAGTTCTACTCCCGGAGTGTTAAAAACGAAATGTCTGAATATAGTTTCATGTATGGAATTCCAGGATTGATTTCTCGTAAAACAAATACTTTTTTTATCTTTATCTTTGAAAATCATTCAATAAATTTCAGATTTCAATTAAAACTAAGCAGGCAAAAAATAACATCACGAAAATGAGATATGCCTGGAGTTACCAAAAATACATCAGTAATATCAACTAATATTAGACACTCAGTTTTACTATCTTTTGTAGTAAATTCGACTACGCAAATACGAAATTACTATTCATGTGGTACCACTAATAAAAAAAGTTCATTCGACCATGGTAGCTTCAAATTCTGCTAGTTTGCTATTTTCTTGACTGACACCTCATAATTATCTGCTCTAATCTCTAATATTAGTTAATAAAAGGAATCATCTGTAGAGCGTACTATCTAAGGATGGTAAGTCAAACTCATTAGGCTTATTTAACTATCTAGTTAGTACAACATTGTTTTTGTGTATATGCTGAGGCTCAAATATTATTGTATATGTTTTGCATATCATCAATTAGGATAATCCAAAAACAGAAATTAAAACAAATCAATAATATTTCGTCTTGAACATTCCAAACTTCAAACATATCCTTCCGTTTGAATATAGAGATTTATACTAAATGTGTTGAAATTCAAATTAAGATTAAGGATTTTTCTTGATTTACAACGACATTTAGATTTAAATCTGCAGAGCCTAAAGAAGAGATTATTTTCGTTAAATAGATAACTTTCGAGGTGTGGAAGTAGTAATAAACTTATCAGATATAATTATCGTGCTTATTTCTCTAGCTGTAGATCGATGAGGTAGAGCGGAAACATCGGGAATCCGGGATAGGAAATGTGTATCCAATATGCCGATATGCACATAACGTATCAATTATAAGAATATTAATTATTTTGCAGATTTTATTTGATTCGTTAGCAGTTAATAATTATGGTACTAATTGAATTCGACAAATCTCTGATTAATATTACCCGAATAATATTTACCAAATAAGATTGATTACTACCAATCATTATGGATTAACGTAAATTCGTAAGCAAGTCTTGAGATACTAGAGACAGAAATACCAATCGCTCCCTTGTTTTCATAAAGGCAATAGGAAACATTACCATAACATTTTGAAAGACAACTATTCTCTTTTTTCACTCAGACTCAAGAACAATAAAACTGGAATTAAAATTAGTACGGAAATGGTTATATTATAAGTCTGTGTCAGTAACGTAACTGTATTATTTTTAGACGGTGTACTAAATTTCTCGGTTTTATGGATAGAATAAATTTCTCACAGTTCCATGATGGAAACTTTTTTGAAGTAATGGAATGTTTGTTCTTGAAATTTCATAGAGAAGCTGAACGTGCTCCCCTTTGGCAGTTGTTTATTTTTCCTGACAATATTAGATATTATTAAATCCAATAGTTAGCTAATTTTTATCTTTTTACAAACATAAATTATTTAATATGAAATGATCGTATGAGTAAGATTTGAAAAATTCATTATCATGAAATAATAAAAAATGTTGAATGGTTTTTCGAAAATATCTCGTATTTACGCCATAAAGTCGTTGCAATATTAAAATATATCGACCTGTTTTTGTCTTTTTTTTTCTTCGTTTTAAGTGCAGTATTAAATAAGTATCTCATGCTAACTTCTTGCATTAAATAGACACAAATACAATGACGAAGTCTTTTATAAAATTTGCCTTATTTTAAGTGAAAAATATGAAAAGCAAGCATAATTTGAATGTAGGGCTTACTATTAATATTTTCGAAATTCTTCCTCCATTTTACTCATATCATTGAATTCGAATATTGTTTTTTTAAATTGTAAGTTTATCTCTAATTTTAAGCATACACTTTACGAATTTATTACACTTCCAATATGTCGGTAGAAATCGAAAAAATATCGATTCAAAACAAAAAAATTGATAGATTATTAAATTTATAAATATGTCAAACATAACCTTAAATTTTAAGAAGGATACAAACAACAAAATAACAAAACACATCTTTAGAAATAAATTCAATTTTAAAATGATTAAATGATCGTAAAGTTAAATTAAATAATAAAATATTAATTAATTTTTGAAAACCATAATAAATTTAATTCAATATACGATCCGTTAATATTATTAAAATTTTCATTAAATTGAATAAGAATTATTGTTTTCTGGACTTAATTAATTCATTATAATAATTATGATTTAAAACATTAAAAATATTCTGAATTAAACATTAATTAGTATAAATTTATCTTAATTTTCATTTATTTTTGAATATTTACTAATTAAGCGAAAATGACATTATGATTTTTAACTTCACTAAATAATATATAAGCCTTTAATTTTTTATTGTAATGAAGGTTCAAGCACGTTGGACTCTGTAATTTTTCAAATGCGTCATTTGTAATTCTACCCCAATATCGAAAACCGAACTTAATTACGTCGAAACCAATATGCTTTGAATGGTATTCTGACATCTAAAGCTTTTCATTTGAAGGCCGTATTACTCAAACGTGATGCACTGATATATTTAACTAAATGAAAATTCTTTTCTTTATTTTGTTTATCGTGGCAATATCGAAATCATTGGTGAGGGATGTATTTAGATTTCTCTATATCAATATTTGATAGTATCCCTATAGAGTCGAATCATTGTAGTGGGCTCTTGTCACGAGTGTAACATGATCGGTGAAAAAGTGCGTGAGGATGGTTAATTGATGGACTGGCTCGTTGCGTTACAACGTAACACGAGAGCGGGACGAGGAGGGGGCCTTTCACTTCTCTTCATGTTACAAACGTGAAGTACAAAGAACTGCACTTCTCTTGAGCACATTATTAATAAAGGGTTCAAATTTGGAATAAAAATCACTCCATCGCCCGCAAAAGAGACAATGGGTAGAAATAAAAGAATAGTCTATATTTTCACGAAATTACCAACTTTTAACGAACGCGTCCAGCTAAAATGTTCATATCCAAAAACACCTCTCCAAGGGCCTTTCTTTCCTACCGAATTAATGGTTGACCGCCTTCAACAAGCTCTAATTACAGAGCTTAAACTTTGAAAAATTACAACTCTGCTGTAACACAAATAGCCGAGTACTCTCTGTTAATCGGTACAACAGTAACTTGAGAAAGTTTCGTTCCATCCCTAACCTATTCTCGCCACAGCTGCATTATTTTAATTAAATAATTTCCATCTCGTCAATGTTTCCCTTTTTTTCAGGGACGTGAAAACTTTTCATGGCTCCGGTAACCGAGGTTAAAATTTGCCCAGCGGTGTAAAATTTCGAAGAACAGAGCCTTAACCCTTTGCGTCATGGCGGTAACGTACGTTACCCCCTCGATTTTTTTAAATTTTGATTATTTACATTCCCATTAACGCATTCAGATCAGTTTTTTTGTTATTTTCTGTTACATTTGTGATGAATGAACATATAAAAATTGTTAAGAAGACATAATTGTTTATTGTTTAGATTGTATAAATAAACAAAGATGAAAAATAGCGTTTTTTTTAAAGAATTCATTATTGAAGGTGTTTTCAAAGCTAGTTACTCGAAATTTGGTATGGCAATATTTTTTGGGTCGCTGATTACGAAGCTGACGTCACTTGTACGAAATTCAGAATGGCAGATCCAATATGGCTGACAAAAATGTTAGTAATGCCTCCTTTTTGAACAAAATTTGTTACTAACGGGTTTTCGAGGTTGCTGATTACGAATTTGACGTTACTTTTGCCAAATTAAAAATGGCGGATCCAATATGGCTGACAAAAATGTCAGTAATGCCTCCTTTTGGAACAAAATTTGTTACTCGGAGGTATTCGGGGTCGGTGATTATGAATCCGATGTAAGATTTTTAAAATTCAAAAGCCGGATTCAAGATGGTGGCGAACCAAATGCAAAGCAGCGATAATAGCGGTGTAAATTCATACATGTAAAACAACCTATTTTGCCATACGGGTAACATCGCATTCACAATCAGCTACCTGAAAAATGTCTGAATACCGGATATCCTACAAATAGAGTAATATTTTACAAACTTCACATGTTATATTAGAGATGAGATTTTTAATTTCAGAGAAGTAATTCGGATAGAAAAATCCGCAAGTAACAAATTTTTTCCAAATAGAATTATATTTTAAATTTTTGTGCATCATTTTCAATCTACCATCATGAATTTGAAAAAAATAATCTCGGATTCATAATCAGCGATCCCTAAAACCCCCGAGTAACAAATTTTGTCCAAATACAGTTATGTTTAAAAATTTGGCCCGCCATTTTGAATTTCACAAAACTAACCTCGGATTCGTAATCAACGATCCCGAAAACCGCCGAGTAACAATTTACAGCTAAATTGGACAAAAGGAAAAATGCGTGACTCAAAGGGTTAACTTCTTCGCAGTCGATGGCGTGTATACACGTCATGAAGTGTGTATGTGGGTTCAAACTGTTGATGACGTGTACAGATGCAAGCCGATTTTTGGCTACAAAAACTCATAGATTTGTCCACAAATTGATACTCGGGGGTTTTCGGGGTCACTGGTTACGAATCCGAATTCAGGTTTTGAAAATTACAGATGCAAATGACAGATCCAATATGGCGGACGACATTTTTGGAGTTTCTTTAAATTGAAAATTTCTTTTGGTTTTATATTTTTTATGAATCAAATTTTATTACTGATATTTCAAGCAATTTTTGTTGTAACATTTTTTAAGGTCTGAGTAATTGCGGGATTTATTTTTTTTTTTAAATGATAATCTGAGTTCGGATTCGTAATCAGCTACCTCGAAAACCCCCGAATAACGAGTTTCAAGTGAATTCGATGAATTTTTTAAAATGTTGTCCGTCATATTGGATCCGCCATTTTGAATTTTCCAAATCTGAATTCGGATTCAGTAATCAGCGACCTCGAATACTATAGTATGCACATTTGCGCAAATTTAAGTTTTCTAAAAAGTTGTCGACATTTTGAGCCCACTTATGAGATTTTGGTCTCGACTGCGAAGGGGTTAAGTCGTGATCTCCTTGTCCGTCTTGCAGTTTCTCTTCGAGGATTCTCAAGATTCCCGGGAGCACAAGGCGAGAGATTTCGATTTACTTCATTGCCCCGATTAGAGTCTGGTGCAGTACCGATGTTCCAAGAGAGGGAGAGATGGTACGTGGGCAATTGGCTGGTGGAATCTCGGTTTTAAACGGAATAGAAAAGCGAAACGCGTAAACGCTTTAGTCGTCTAAGTACGTAGGTAGGGTTCCGCTATAGGGGGATTATGCAAACGGCGAAAACGAAACGTCAGTCCGGGTACGAGATCGGCTGGCCAAGGTGGCTATCGCGTTTCGCCTTTTGCCCCTCTTGCAGAGCGCATATCCACACACACAAACACAATAGGTTACGCATGTGCATACAGGGTACGCACCTTTATAAGCGATGCAGTCCGCGCACCCGTTGATTTGAAGTGAAGAACCGGAAGAGCGGAACGTTGCTCGGGAAAACACCACACGCTGGCCATTAAGCCGTTATTTTTGCAATATCCGGCCACCCACCAGATTTACATTTCGTGCGAAAACGTATTTCGAGACCCTTTTATCTAGGCTAATAAAATCGAATGCGCTCCAGGACCCGGGGACGGGGCGAAGGGGGGTGAAACCCCCCGCAATACTACAATGCGAAGTATAAAAAATTCGCGTTTCGTTCGTCATCGCGGGAAGGATGTGTGCTTAATGCAACAAAGGACACGGGCGATCGTAAAAGTGAAATAAAGCGCTTTTAATCGCGTTATCTCATCCGTTTTATCGCGGGTCCCGCGTAGGCCGAATCCATTTTTATAAATGGCACGGCAACATGAGATTATAATCATTTTTACAGGTCGCTTTTTCCCATTCAGTTTACCGCGAAACACACCGACTATACGACTTTATAAACAGCGGAAATTTATGATTTTCCAGTCGGACCGCAATTCGGTGCATTATTGGTTCGTGTTTTGCAGTCGCGCTATAGATATAACGGGTGCGTGGAAAATAATATTTAGCTTTATTCGAAATGGCAAATGTTTTTCATCGATCTTAAAAATGTTGACTTATGTTTTGAACTAAATCAATTAGTTGGACGTCCGTATGTTGAATAGTCAAAATTTTGTTTATCCCTTTCGCTGCGGATGACAAAGACCTTTGTCATTCAGGACTTTTCTCAGATGGCGGCAAATCGGAAATCTTTATCATGACATAAATTAGTCTAATGAAGTCAATAATGTATCTAATTTAAAAACTTGACCATTTCCAGCCAGCCTAAGGTATACCGAACAACATGCCGTTGTCCTTTTTCAAAAATATGAAGTCAAAAAAATATACAAGTTTTTAAAATATATTATTTTTACAATTTCGTAAAAATCTTTGTTTTGAGCTATGATGACACCGTATTAGGTCAATTTCTGCATTAAAAATTAATGAAATTGATTAAAACGGGCTACTTAGGAGCTTTCGAGGTCGCTGATTACAAATATGATGATATATTTTGAAAATTACAAAGGGGGCATCCAATATGGCCGACAAATTTTCAAAAAATCGAACCATTTTGCTTGAAACTTGTTACACTCCGGGGGTTTCGAGGTCGCTGATTACAAATATGGTGATATATTTAGAAAATTCAAAATGGCGGATCAAATTTTTCAAAAAATTATGTTAGCCTTCTCCCATTAGCTTCGATATACAATATCTACTTACATACTTTATTAGGAGGAGGTTCGAAAAAGATCTTCAATGCCAATTTTGAAATGATTTCATTCGGGTCAATCGATTAAAAAAATCGAATTTAGTAAGCATTTTTGAGCCGAAATTTCGTGATTTAATTGTTTACAATAGTTCTATCTTCTAGCCCAAACATTTCTGATGCGATATTTATAAATATTAGAGGTATTCTAGGGGGCAATGATAACAAAATAACGATCAGTTCAAAGGAACCCTAAAAAATTCCTGATTTTTGTTATATAAACGCTTGTTATGTTTTTACTCTTAAATTTGCGTTATTTTTTTATATACCATACGAAAAAGTGGGGATTAGGCCATAAAAAATGTCAATTCCAAAATTTTATTCACTGTGTTTTGCTACTAAAAAGTACTGTCTAATTTCACGTTTATATTTGAATACATATGACCCTTAAAGGGTTAAAGGTTTTTAATCCGGATTACGTTGACTTCATTCCATTTTTGTACGTAGATAGTAAATACAACTCACTACATTGTTCGGTGAAATGTGATTCACTTTGTATGATTATTTGAGGTGAAAGGCCCTTACTCGTAAAGGGTTTATAATTTTATTGCGATATGGACATGACATATAATGGATAGGAGGTGTCTACACGCTCTGATTATTTTAGCGTAATTAGATTATGGCAGTGATATAAGAGTCACTGCCCACGCACTCACGAAAAGTCGCAGTTTACAAATTCGCGTGTATTTGAGGATGTGCGAGGGTTACGACCAGGTGTTATGGAAGTATTGTTATATTACGTGTCAAAAGTAAACTCATTGTTGCCCTGATACTTTCATTAACGATGTTCAAGTATATATTCGATTAGAACTTTTTTATGACAAATTTAAAACACTAATTGCATTTTAAACTTGTGACATTTCGAATAAAAAAATCCCTACTACTTCATAGTAATTTATAAATATTTAAGAAACAGCGCTTTTTTAACCCTTTGCAACATACAATTTTCTTTACACGAAAACCACCGAATTTTACGATTCATTTGGGTATCATCAAATTTCAGTTTTTGCCGACGATGATTTTCAATCTGAACTCGAAGGTTTTGAACATTGAAAATGGGAAATCTAAGATGGCTGACCGAAATGTAAAAGTAGGGTTTTCAGTGGTTTTCAGGGTCACTGATGGTTTCAGGTTTTGTATATTGCAATTATCGATTTCAGATGTTGAAGTTTAGCGACCCCGAATAGTTTAATCCCGATAAAGTAAACTTTTATATATTGGTCAGTCATCTTTAATCCGTTATTTTGAATTTTCAAAATCTGCATTCAGATTCGTAATCAGCGTTCTCGAAAACTTCTATATTCCAACTTCCGAAAGGTTATGCCAAAAAGCTTCTAAAATATTGCATTCTTCATTTTAAGAATGCCGTTTTTAGAATTTATGTATTAATCATTAATTAATTGGTAATGATTTTAAAAAATTTGCAAATAAATTTTCATAATATTTATATAATATCCCGTGAAAATAATACTGCAAGAATGTCGGGTAAGTGCAACAAAATCTATTTTCAATTCGCAAAACATTATTTAGTCATCGAGTAATGCTAATATGCTGGAAATGATACAAATAATTTAAAGTTATCTATTGGATTAGTAACTGGAATCTTCACATAAATTTTAAGTAACAATTTAGACGTCTATAGGAGAATCCTTCATTTCACTGTAGTAAAAATTAAATGACGTCGCCTTTCTTGGCGAGCTTTTCATTTATTTCAAAAAGTTGAAATGTAGCAAAAAATAGTGTAAAAAATGTACAAAATATTTTATAAGATGAGTACAAAAGGTCATTAATTTTCTCTGGGTGTACCGAATACCACTACAATCAACGGGAATAATAGCAAATTACTAAAAGTGAGCAGGAGAAGTCTTAAATTCAAGAAAAATTATCCAACTTTATAGACATATAAATATTATTGTATCAAGTATTCTAATATATAAATAGATAGTACTTTACCTAGAATAATTTTACCAATAATAATAATGCGATTAATGATTCTCTCGAACAAAACATATGCGAATTAAAAAATGTCTTTACAATACACATAACGTAAATTGGTTCTATTTTTTACTTCAAGTATATCTACATTTTTAATAAATATAATAAAGTTACTATGAGAAGAAATTACATAAATATGAAAATCTACAGTTCACTTATCAGATACTACTACATGCAGTTTAAATACCATTGTAGTATTATTAGATATTATTTGTTGAAAACTAATAGCAAATTACCACTACATAAAGAAATAAAATAACCACATGACATAAGTTTTTACATTGTGCATCGACCGTCCTGTTTTCATTTATTTTAGTGTATTTCATTGCGTATTTCGCGCTGGAAATTGCACTTTCAACACTTATCCTCAAAAACTACTTCTTTTTGTCTTTAATTTACGAAAATCAGGAGTTAGAAATTGTTTATTTGTTTTTTAAGTTGCATAAATCGATAGAGCGACTAGACTTTCGAATATTTTTGAGAGAGAAAATACTTAATAATTATGGACATTTCGAGAGGCAGTGGGTTAAAATGCTTTCGTATTTTTCTCAGTGTACAATTTCGTAATTCTGTAGAAAATGTAAAATTTTAAGGGAATTTAAATGTTCAAAGTCATAAATTGTTTGGTTCAGTTTCATACTGAAAAACTTTGAAATAAGAAAAACCGATAATAGAGTAGATGGATTAGTAAAATAACATTCGCCTGATAGGGTTAAGAGATATTAATATTTGATAATACGCTGTAACAAAATTGAATGTAAGCTCGTTTATACAATATTCGTGCTCTTTAATATATTGCAACGCTAATAGAACAATTAAAAAATAAATAATATATATATATATATATATATATAATAATAATAAGATTCTATACGTACAATTTAACTGTTCAACATATTAACTTATTTTCACAAATTCCTGGCGTACAACGTTTTCTTTATCAAATAGAAGAGTATACCTGACCAAAAAAGAAATATTATGGCATCCAGGTATATCAGAAGTTTTTGTACAATCTTCTCAAAATTAAGAGGCCAGTTTCTGGTCGTTTCTGTCTGGATCCTATTACTTTTAATACAGAGAAAATGGACTGAAATTATTGAAAAATTTATATTACACTATTCATTTACAACAAAATACACTTTCGTTATTTGATATTAAAAATAGCTTTATATGCAATAAAATAAATTATGCTTTAAAAAAAACATGAAGAGTTAATATAGTAACATTATCCTTGAATCACCATTTCTCTCAACATCATATAAAAGACAGATTCAACAGAATTAATATTATTTCCTGGTAAATTCCGACAATCCTTGCTGTAAAAAGAGAAAAGTTGTACTTACAAAAGTTTTGCAATTACTGTCTGTAAACGACTAAAGCGAAATTCAGTATGTACTGGCATGTCTTTTTCAATTTCTGAAATAAAGTTTTAGCTATAAATATAAACGATTATAAATTTTATAAAGATGATATTTTTGACAAATATAGAATCTTGAAAGAATATTTAATCACATTTTCATTAAAAATATACCATTACTTATTGGATATCTTTGTATTGGATTTAACTTTTCAAAACTACATTATAGATTAAGAACGGTTTAAACAAGGTTCATTAAAAACATTCCTTAATCAACAGTTTAAAAACTTAAAATTACTTCGTTTCATTCCTAGCCTGTAAATTATATTGCTGAATTAATTAACAACGAAATATTTAATATGAAAGAAAATTCAAAATACGACGTACCACGGGTTAATATCATTAAAAAATGATCAATGTGATTACGAAAACGAAGCGAGGGTATTCAGTAGTTTATACCAACGGTAAAACACCCGTATGAATTATTCATGACGTATGGTCCTAAAATACAAAATCAGTCTATATTTCGCTCAGTCAAAGCATCAAATTACACAAATACATTTTGATTCTGTTAATAATTACTTTTTAAATCTACATTCATTGTCTTTTCTCGGCGCATTTCGCGTTTTGAATTAGGACACACGAGTTCGCGAGCTTTCAATATTGGCACGCGAGGCAGAAGGACAATGGTGAATTTTTATGTTCTACCTTTGGTAATATTTTCTGGTTGAATAATTCATACCGTCAATAAAGTTCATTAGCCACTGAAATGCAGTACGGACTTCTTGTCATGTACACGTACACAACGGTGATGGTACACCCGTTTCGTTTTATCGAGAATGCATTATATTTACTGACGACGAATGAAGTGTCATTTTTGCCTTTACAATTTGCTATTCATTTTGTCGCTATTATCAATCTTCCCTCCTTTCAATACATATTTTGCATTTACATTTCAATTTCTTTTTAAATTACATTCTACGACTTTTGTATACAAATTTTTTAAAGATGATCATTTCGTTTTTGTACATTATTGTTTAGAAAATGATAGTTATAGACCGTTGTAGCAATAATTAATCACTTTTACATTTCAAATATGTATTTGCGCGGATATATTTGTATTTTATCATTTAACCATTCAGTATATAGATTACTTATACAGAACATGGATTGGAAAGATTAGCTGTAATTGGACGGATATTTATTAGATGATTAATTTTAGCTGATCATTTATTGGAAAATGAACAAGAAATTTATAGAACGGGCAAATTTTTCAAATTTGAATTAATTAAAATGTGTTATTTTAAACATCAAAATGAATTACAATTTCATTATTAAACGTTAATGTATATTATCTCTATTATAATATATTTTTAATAAACTCAATCGATACTTAAAATTTCTATAACTTTATAAAGAAATTGGTATTTCTACATAGTAGACTTAATTACTTCATTTGTTTAAGTTACGCTTGCAAATGTTTAATAGCATTTTTGATCACAAGATGATTTAAAATGTTTCTGATTTAATATAATAATAAATGTTATTTAATTAATAAAAATTAAGCAAGATATAAAATGCACATAATGTGTATGAAGTATCGGATGCGTGAAAGTATGGAAACATTTTCCTTTGAAAAGTTTTGCCATTTTGAAGCAACCATTATAACATAAAATGCGTAGTACATTTTACAAAAATTCTCTCCATATTGAAAATATTGACTCGAATTTGCTCTATTGAAACAAAACGATTCGAGTATCATGTTTCAAAACTTTAGCCAGTAAATTTTCGCCAGCAACGAATTCACTCCTTTATATAAGAGCCAATTTTACTCTTTAAAACAAGGTAACTATTCTAAGGCATCATTACTCCCATCAAAATTGAATGCTGCGGCTTAAACGCTGATCATAATCAAAATATGCACATTTTTGGCCTTTTAGTAATATAGTAAATGATAACCCCATGATTTACAGTTGTGAACATACTAAATTACATTTAATAAGTAACTGAATTATAACACCGTGCTTATAATATCTTGATTTCAAAAACAAAACACATACAACACTGCAATATAATATTCAACATTTATAATAATACTTGTATAATAATGCTTTTAACGTACGATATTTTAACTTATAATAGTATACATTTTTAAGTTATTTTTTGATATTTTGATACTTAATATAAAATATCTTAATATTCAGTCGTGATATCCCGGGGTTAACCTGTTTCTATATGATTATAATAGATTTATTTTTTACTATAGTTTTCTGCATGCCGTTAGTATTATTGAATTAAATATACGGTATACAAAATTATAATTTTTAAAAATTGGTATACTGTTTTTAGGGCGATTTAATTTTGCCAATATTCTTGTATGCAACTTTTGCAACTCGTATATTTTCCTATTGAAATCTCTTTTGTATCATTATTTAATTGTGCATGCCATTGTGCAACTGGTTAACCTCTTTTAAACTCATTCATATGTATTTGTACAAAGCAGCATAAATAACAATATACTTTTAAATGCTTCTTGTAATCAAATAAATTTTTTATGTTTCAATTTATATATTATACAAAAGTTCAATTAGTACAATAAACTGATAAAATTCCATAGTAGCACTTTTGTTCATTATTCGCATTTTGGAAATTATGATGGTGTGCTCATTTTCATCTAAGGCAGTAACGTTATCAATATACAAAATAGGGAGCCCGCATATATTCAGAAATCGATTATCGATTACTCGGTCTCCGGGCGATTACCAAAGAGCATTTATTTACAGATTTAGGCATGCAAAAGGTTACATGATGATGATGAAGCTCATTCACCTCAAAATCTTTTGGATTACGAAGGGAAAGAATCTGCAGATAGCCACACTAATTGCATGACATCGACATATTTTTTATTCCGTTAATGGAAAAAACCAGTTTTTTCAATGCGTACTGTAAACATAAGGCACGTTTGAATCGTTTTGGTATGACGTTACGAATAAAAAAGCACGTCAAATAAATCACGACGTAATTAAAATTATATACACATTCTGGAATTCGGTGGCTGAATTTGTCGGTTTTGGTGTTGGTGTACTCTCATTTCATAATGCTCGAATTTAATATTTATTTATGGAATATAAGCTTATATATTTATTTATTTATTGCTGACTCTCGAGTTTTTCCACGCAGCAATAGGATGCAACGGGTTACGCATTGAAATGCATGAAATTACATTCTGGTCCGTAAGCAAATAGTACGCTCGTTGGCGTTTATGTATATATAAATACCAATTTTTATACCGCTTCGTTTAATTTAAACTAAATGGCTGGTCTAAAAAATACCATTCATTGTAGTCACGAGTTTATAAAAAAAATGTCACTTCCAAAAGAACCAAGTTTAACTTATAGAATTATTTCATTTCAATTAATAGTTATCACATATTTATTTATAAATTAATAAACTTAAATAAACTTTTTATTAAACATATTTTTGTGGGATTAATTTTAATAGCTTTTTTTATCTGTAAAGAATAAAAGACTTTCAAACAAATCAGAAATTCTAAAGAAACGTAGCAAGTTTCAGAATTTCTGACATCATAAGATTAGACTTTCGATATGTTTAGTAAAATACTTTCAGCACTAATTTAATTTCAAATCTTTGCTATCAACAAATCAAATGTGATCTATCCTGAAATTATTAATTAAAAGAATTTATGTTAAAGTATTTTGTTTTAGATGATAGAGATTGCGATGATGTTACATTTGCCAAATTTATTTCGCTTCATTTAAGCTTTGGTACATGTACAAAGAACTAAAGTTGCGTACTATTATAACTTTAAAGTCACAAAGTAAATCTACTGAAAGTTTGTATTTATTATTTGCAGTGCGTTAAAAGTTTAAAACCATCCCCTTTAAAGGAGCTTGAAAATGAAAGAGATTATAAAAAGGAAGACAGCTTTTTTTAAATGTGTTGTTTTCTATAATAATATTCAAAGTACTAATATTCAGGTTACTGGGCATATACTAAAAATGGAGCTCAATTTTACAAAATAAATTGGAGATTTATTCTATGAAAGCCATTGACTACTATTGAAAATATTAGCCATTAGAAGACAAATCGTTAGTGGTGGAAGTTTCATTCTTTCGGTTAGTAGTACGGATTTAGAAATTAATTCATTTTTATAATGGAATAATCCATAGTTCGGAATAAAATGCAAAATTATGTATTGCTTGCGAAAATTGTAAAATAAATAGAAAACTTTGTTGCGTTCCTTATTAAAAATTTTTTTTCGAACTTCTCAAATCAGTTTTTTCATAATATTATATTTTAATCATAAAATTTGTAATTGTAATCATAACTGTTATAAATTATCCTAAACAGGATCGCCACAGTTTCAAAACAATGATGGAAACTTTCATACTGAAAAATATTTTCTTGGTGAAACCCTGAAACAAAAAATTACATTAAAAAATTGTATAATCTTCTTTTGAATTAAGAATAGAATATTTGTTATGTTACATTTTAAGAACAACATAGGTTAAATTATTATCTTAATTTATAAGGAAAATATGTAAATTAAAAAAATTACATTTAAAAATAAAATTGTCCAGCTTTTAATAATATAATTGATTTTTCTGTTTTAGGTAAGTCCAAAGTCAAATGAATAGTTTCGGTCTGCTCGACTTAGGATAAGTATGACAACATTTTAGTAACAAATACATCTTTTTTCACTACACAAAAATTAAACAAAATTGTATTGTTTTTTTTTATTTTCTCATCAAGTTTTTATACCCCTAGGTTTAGTTCATTTAAAAAATAAAGTCTTCCATGCAGAATTGACTGCTCGTTACAATAATAAAAATTTCTTTTTTCCATTTTTTTTCAAATTATTACCACATCCAATAAAATTTCAGAACCAAGAGAAGCCTTGTACTGGAATATTTAAAAAAATACATAAAGAAACACATTAAAATTATACATTAAAAAAATATCGTCTTTCAGATTCAATATTTGTTTTTGAGAAACTATGGTCGTTATAGTATTCCTTTGTCATCTTTCGGGTAGATAATTCACTACATTATTTTAGAAAAATAAAAGAATTTTATCCTGTTTTCCAACAAATTTCTCAGTAATATGACCATCAGAAGAAATAGGATGAAATTGGTAAATACAACACGGCAGGTACAATTCCAGACTTTTTTCGAGAAAATAGAAACGTGAGTTTCCGACTATCACAACGAATAATGGTTAATCTAATTCAATTTATGAGTTACATGTTTTATTGGCGAAGTTCTATTTCCTCTGTAAAACGGCTTTTCTTGATAAAAAAGATGAATTAACCTCTGACGATATTTTTTACTGTTATTGTAAACTTTGTTTTAGCAGAGTATAAACCAAATTATTTTCTTGTCACAGGTCATGAAACTTCAAATACACCGAAATGGTTATTTAAAAATCAAAAGTGAATGTTTAACGGATTTTTTGTTCGAAAATGTTTGATTAATTTTATAATGTGGTGATAAAATAGAACAACAATTTATTTCTTTAACATTTACTGAATGTACTTCAATTTCAATATTTGAAAATCATCTTTTAGGTACGGAATGCTTAAGAATATATATATATATATTATATGTAAAAAAAAGTAAAAAGCAGGTATACTTTTGAATAAAACATTTTGTTCTCATCGAAAGGTGAAGAAAATAGTTGTGGTATTAAGATATATTTTTTAAATATTAAAAAAATAACATCATGAACAAAAAATGGTGATGAAGTAAAAAATTTCTATTTAAAAGTTAATAATTTTTTTTTAAATGAAAACTATAAACATTAGAAAAAATGTTATAAGAATAAAAATGTCTTAGAATGTGTCAATAATCCCAATTTTTTTTCAGAACGTATTGATATTATTTTTTAGTTTCCGAATTTCAACAAAATTTCGAGTATTCTTTTACTAATTAGTAAAAATATATGTTTAGTCAATGAACTGCTTTAAGAATATCAAATAGACAATACCAAATTGCCAACCCATTTCAAAACTTAACAGTTTGTAAAAACTACAAAAACAGAAGCTTTATTCTTGCCCAATGTTTTTATATAAAGCTTCTGTTTTTGGAGTTTTACAAACTTTTGTTTTGAACTGTGTTGGCCATTTTTTATTGTCTATTTGATAATCTTTGACTAATTCTAAAATATTATTTTTCTAAGGAAATGTTTTTTATCTATAGTTTTCGACAAAATAAATTATTATTCTTGAAATCTAGAAATTATTAATAATTTCTCTTCTCATAATTTATTAACTTAATTTTTCCATTGTTTTTATTCCACGTTTTGAGTGAGCTTCGCCTCCAAAATTGTTCTGGTGTACGTATAAAAAAAGGTGTTACACAGCATTATTCCTCCAAAGGCAGCCTATTTTTAAACTCCAAAATGAATTTGGAGTTTTTATCAATTACGAACTCTTAAAAATAATACCTTGCACTGCCATACATGCAATAATATAACATTTTTGAAACGTTTAGAAGAAATAAAAACATTTTTAGAAAAAATGTAATTGTGGAAAAAGAAAATAATAATACAAAAATTTGAATCGTTGAATGTACTTAACACGTAAACGAGAGGTAAAAAATATGTCATTCTTATCATAGAGGACCGTAAAATTGTTAGGTACCGGCACAGCCACAGAACAGCAAGTTTATCTCATCCATGCCGACCGATTCAGGCATAATTTTTAAAAGGAAAAAAAAGGCCTTTTCGAATTTGAATTCCTCGCAGCGGTTGGTCGGTTCGCAAGTGGCGTTTGCGTACAGCACCTCGTCGAAGGCCAACGGACACGTTTCGGTCGAGAGGCCGTAAACGGTCGAGTGCCGGGACAAATAAATCGAAGAAATAACGTGAAATCCGAGGAATCAAGAGAGCGGGAAATAGCCCCGGCCAGGGGCACTGGGGCCAGGGGCACTGGGGAGGGGGTGTAGAGGGCCTTAACTTGGTGGGGGAGGAAGAAAGACAAAGAGAAGACGGAAGAAAGGTAAGAGGAAAAGAGAAAGGAAGGTATAAATAGCGTAAAAGAGAGAGAGAGGAGAAAGAGGACAAAGAGCACGGGGTCGCCGGCCGTTTGTTGTAGGTGCAGTGAGCACGATTGTACACTACTACGTATACACTACATATACATGCACACTGATCAGGGCCGAGTCCTGAGGAGTTAAGGCCCCTACGAACCGGAACCTCAGGAATTCGATTGTCGTGGGAGTCACTGCAGCACACGTGGAAACGAACAAGTTGTATGCGAGCTGGATAGTAGTGAGACAGGGTTGCCAAAAAAACTTGGGGTTTTCCAGAAATTAAGCGTTTTTTTTTATCATTTTGAGTCATTTAAGTCTTACTAAGAAATTGGTTTGAATAAAGTTTTTTGTTCTTTGTAGTAAAAGTGCTTGACATAATAAAAAAGTTACTATCTGAATCACATTTCCTATATTATTACACTCCTAACATAAATAAGATAGTAAATCAGAAGTTTTACTAATAAATGTTCAATTTTTAAAAATATTTATTCAGTGTATTATTTTTCGTGTAATAATTTCTTATTGTTATTTTATTAATGTTAATTAATTGATACGATCTAAAAAATTCATTTTGAATAATTTCTGGACCGTTCATAACTCTAATTGGAATTTTACATTGATATTAACGCTCAGATTTTTATAAAATATTCCAGTAAATTAATAAATAGACTTGATGAACGTAAATAATTAAGAGTTGGATTTGTATGGAAATAAACGTAAATATCGACCACCGGTTCAGAATAGAATTATGAAGATTTTTTTACTTACAATATAATTGACGATTTTACAATTTTATCTGGTCTGGTTATTTATTTAGTCATTTCTATATTTAGTTCACAAAAATTTGACCCATAATTATTAATACTAAATTTGAATTAAAATGATACATTTTTAAACAGAGTAGAAATGATTCCAAAATTAATTTTGAGGTATTATAGATTATCAATTAACTATTTATCGAAAATCACATTTTGCAATACCGTAAATTGACTTAAAACAACATGCACTCGCAATACGTAAATGTTTAATCGAAATTATTGTCCGAAAAACACTAAATACTCATTATTGTAAAATTGCACGTCGGTTAGTGAAAGTCTTGATTTACAATATTATTTATGTTGAAAGAGTTCTACAGAACGATTTTTGTATAATTTATTGTATCTTATTATATGTATAATTGCATATAATGGAGCATTACAAATTCGTTTTTGTACGTCGAATAGGGACAGGTAAACTTCGCTAATAGTAGGCCTCTGCAGCGTATGTATCTACCTACTATTCAGGGGCCTTCTTTTCGACAACACTTTTTGCATAAATTGTTAGTACCTTAAACCTTTTTGTCCCATATTTTTTTCTATAATGATAATTTTCTAGGATTGTTTGAAATTCCGGTTGACTTGGATTTGTAAAAATATGCTACTCAGACATGCGCCTCTTACGGATCGAGAAAAACACTTAGAAGTAAATGTAATTCAGTTTTTGAGAAATTATGTTTTATTTATTATAGCCATCATTAAAAAAAAATATCTTTGAAGTTAATATTTTATTTTATGGAATAGTCTTCACTAATTAATGACCAAAGACATTTTGGCAGGAGGTGTCTTGCTTAGAATTCTGGCAATATCGATGATAAGAGCATTACATCGTTGTACTTTCGGATGAAAAAACTATCATTTTTTTAATGGCACAGTAATTCTGTCTATATTTCCAGCGGGATAAACTTGCAATATTCGCAAAAGTACAATACAGGTACTAAAAATGTGCATACTGGCATTTAAAAGTCCCATACCCGAACGTAATTTTCAATACCAGTATAGTACTTTTGGGCATATTGTAAGTTTATTTCGTTGGAACTGTAGACAATATAGAACTTTAAAAAAAAAATTCCTTGGGGTTTTTGAATGATATACCGCTTGAAATTAAACGCTTTAAGTTTTCTCTTAAAATTATACCATTTTTACTTTGAGGGAGTATTTTTCTGAAAAATAAACAAAGTAATATAAATCAAATAAAATTTATAAAAACTTTCCTAACGAATATTTAAAAAAATCGGACGAAATAAATTTTGAATAACAACATTTAAAACACTTTTTGATAATTAGATAAATAATTTTTATTAGAACAAAATTTAATTTATTGAAAATTGTAGTATCATGTAAATCATTAAAAAAGGAAACGACTACTGGTTTCTAATGAATACTAGAATATCTGGGTAGTGAAAAGAATTCATTGTTCAATAAAATAGTATGCATTGTATTATATCACTTTTTTACGGAAATACGTTTAAAAAATGAAGAGCACAGCTTTTTTCCTACTTTTTATAAGTGTACAAATATGTTAAAATAATAGTAGTCAGAAGGTTTTAATCTTTATTCTTAGTTTTTTCATAAGTAAAATATTAATGGTTCTAGATAATTCCTCATACATATATATTTTTAGATAAAACTATTTTTTGTATATTAATATTTATTATACAACAAGTCTCCTAATTTGGATGAAAAAATGTTGAGAAATTTCGTTAATTCGACTAACTTCAGATTCGAACACAAGAAAATGAAAGCAGAATTGACAATTGAAAATACCTTCATGGCACAAGATATATGGCAAAGTGATTCAAAGTTTACTTTCAGTACGTGACTTAAAAAGTAAATATACATATTTTTTAAGAAACATTTTGGACACAAAAATTGTATTAAAAATAAAACAAAAATGCCCAAAACAAAGTGAATTTTGTTGGAGTAGGTCTCAATTAAAAAACTAAAGGCGTATTTTTTAAGATTTGTAAAATACACGAACCTTGGAGAGAAAGTGAGAAAGAGACAGGGAGAGAAAGAGAAAGAAAAAAAGGAACGAGCAACGAGGTGGAAGTTTTCGAAACATTGTCACATGTTTCCATTTCGCTTTGTTCCTCCTTTCCCAGTTTTTATGTACTCGCATCACGCCACGAGTTTGGTCGTGCGAGCATTAACGAATGTAAAAGAAGTCGAGGAAACGTTGGAGAATCTGCGCGCTGTTAAATATAGCCCCGCGCATAGTTATCGGAATTTTTTTGTCCCAACTCTCATCGAAGAGTAACAAAAGGATTTGCAGGTGGTCCCCGTTGTCTTTTTAAACGCAAGTTATCCGGCGCCCACTATGGGGCGGACAATTTCGATCGGGAATTCGCTGCGGACTCAAAAATATGTATATGTATATAAGCGACATGGCCCCGACGAAATCAGATCAAAGGGTAACGCAATTAGGGAAACGCTTTGCAAACGAGAAAATCAAATGAAAAGTTTATGCCAATTAACGGAACGACAAGCGCGTCATTCAGCTGAATCAGCGTGTGCCTATGCGGTGTGTGTGTGCAGTGATGAGTAATTCATTCAGCTGGACTTTCCGGATAAAAATCGTTCGTAAATAGGCTCGGACCGCGAAGGAGACGCGCGAGAATAAACATCTCGGCCGATAAATGCTGGTTTATGGAGCAACGCGACTAACATCGTTTAATCTCGACTCCAATTGCTCCGAGTGGTTGGTGAGTTTTATCAACCAATCCTAAGAAAAAGGGACGATTTTTAATTATCACTCATAACATACTGTATTTTCAGTGTAATTTTACATTGGAATAAAGTACCAATAGAACCACTCTCACAAAAGAGTGATTTAAAGCTGAATCATTCCTACTCTAACAAGTAACACTACTCAAACGTGACAAGCAGATTGGACTGCAAGTTGGTAAATTTTTAGAACTCCGAAAAATAAAACCTGCCCACAAAAAAATAAAAGTGGTCTGTACATTTAACCAGACCAACTAGTCTCTATGTATTTTGACGAGCTGAATCCGAATCTGAAGTCCATTTAGCCCGCAAACCCCTCAGTTTCGAGTAAATCGCAAAAAATTGCGAATAATCGCAAAACATCACATTAAAGTGTGCGAAAAATTCGGAAAAAATTGTTCTGACCTTTATCTAGTGTGTTTTTGGTATTTTAATAACCCACAATTGAATCTGCAGGTCATTTTGCTAGAATTTCGGGATGTTTGGATAAATGGGCTTTACTTTCACATTTGAAGCATTAATGTACGAAAAAATACACACATGATCATACTCAGGAAAATTTTTTTAAATTTTCCCGAACACAGTAATGTGATTTTTCCCATGTGTTGCTATTTTTTGTGATATACTCGAAGTGTGTGTAGACTTCGAGAAAAATGGCCTGGAGATTCAATTTTAGGTTATGAAAATATGAAAAACTCACTACATAACGGTCCGAAAAATTGTTTCCGAAGTTTTCCGCAAATTTTAATGTGATGTTTCGCGATAATTCGTAATTTTTTTCGATTTAGTCGACACTGAGGGGTGTGCGGGCTAAATGGACTTGAGATTCGGATTCAGCTCATCAAAATACATAGAGACTAGTAGGTCTGGTTAAAAGTACAGATAACTTTTATTTTTTTGTGGGCCGGTGTAATCGATACGTATTTTTTTTATCGGCAAAAAAGAGGGTTCAAGAGTTGAAACTGATCTGAATTACTCGAAAATCCCTAAAATGTATAATAATATACACGCAGATATGGAGGAAAACTTATTTCCATAAAAATTGGTGTATGAGGATTTTTTTGGTCGCTAATTTCAAATCTTGGGTTTATGCTTACAAAACTCAAAATGACGGACCCAAAGTGGCAGATTAAATTTTACAAAGCTTTTTTGCTTTTTTTGTGTGGTTTTCACTCAATTTCTGATGTTTACCTATCGTTGAAAATGATCATACGCACTTGTCACCTATCAATAATCAGTTTATAACCTAAAAATGGAGTGCATCACAACAATAATTAAATCGTTTTGAGCTCTTATTATATGACGTTGGTAGCTCAATAACAGGAAATCCTTGAGAGGATCCTTGAAAGCCTAATTTCAGTGAGAATATTAACAATTCCACCGCTACTATTCTATGTGACATATATATCCAGTTATCTTGTCACGTTTGACAACTTGACTTTTTACAATTCTCTTGGCCAAAATTTAGATAAGAAAATTAATATCCCGAATAAAAATGGAGCTAGACAATTGAATAATTTTAAAGCTCTTGTTGTATTACATATGAAAATTTGTCTCCATGTAGCTCCTACCGACTAGCTGTAAAGTCGAATTTTCTACGTCTTAAATTTAGTAAAAATAAATTACTAATAACGTAAAATAAATATACTATTTTCCTTCATTGCAAATATTAGTATTAAGTGTTTTGAAATCCTAAAATTTTGTATAGAATTCCTAAAGAATGAAATTGAAGTAATTTCGAATTAAGAGAGTTTATTTTAAAAAACGCGTATTTTAGTATTATAAAATAATATTTTTATTACTCGATAATAATCAAGGAATAGTTTTTATTATTAAATAACTAATCATTTCAAAGATAAATGTTCTGTCTGCAATGAAGTTATAAACGTCTAATTTTGTAAATTCAATAAAAGATTCGTTACCTGAAGACATTGATATGCGCATTTATCCTGGAACTCTGATTCTATTGGGAAGTGGCCAATGACGATACTCGAAATTCGTATCAAGAATACAAAGTAGCCAAGTGTAACCTATCAGCAAAACGGACCATTCGCCGTTTTATTTCAACGTGTTCTTTTTTCGACGATCAAGGATAACTTCCAATCACTCTAAAATAATTAGAATTTACATTCAATGTTAATTCGAGTAAGACGGCCTTAAAGTTCGTCGAAAAAGTCGAGCGGCAGGGCATCAAATCGGTAAGACACCGTTCGTTATCGCCCTAGAAGTAATTGCTTTCATTTCCATTCAAATATAATAAAAAAGGTTTTCAATCTCAGCAACCTCCCGGAAGTCGGTAATTTCACAAGCTTTTAAAATATCTCGTAAATAGTTCAATTTTTCTTGTTATTTATAACTTTTTTTTTTAATAATAAAGAGTCAGAAAAAAAATGTCGAGTTCTCTCGATATTATCATTGAAAGTTTATCAATTTAGGACCTCGAGCATTTTATGAATTTTATTGAGTACTGCACTACTGGCCGCACTTTGGTAATTTTCCTGAAAAGCCGCGTTTAAAGCATTCCCTTTTGATGAGTGAAATATGCGGTTCGGTCATATTACGCCGTGAATCGTTTACAGTATGCAATAAATAAAGCGAAATTAGTTTTCGTCAAATTTTCCTCGCTATCGATTAGTGGAAAATACATGATCAGGTTGATGACGTCAAATTTAATTCAGGTAGCAAATGAACGGACAAAAATTAATGATGTATACAAACATAGCTTGTCAACTATTATCGAATTGGTCAATAAACAGATCAATTTTTAGATTAATAACATTGTCATTATAGACCATAAACTTTTAAAAAATTCATTTGAATTATGAGGCTATCCTCATATATATTACGGATATTATTTTGCGAAATTAGTGATCAGAAATCTGCAATAAATAAATAAAGCTTCTCAATCGTGTTTATTACTTACACAGGATGATTCAAAAGATTGAGAACGACAATATTATATTTTTATGATTTTTCTCGGCTATTCGACCTTGAGTATGACCTTGAATGCCATTTCAATACGAAATGCATTTTATTAAATGAGAGCCCTTATCTATTTGACGACAGACATGGACAGATGTAAGCAGTTTATGACCCCCTAAGTCCTTGTAGGTCATGTCAAGGTCAAATGGGAACTCGTACTTTCAAGGTCCCAATAAGTCGTATCTTTTTCCATGTCTGTAATCGTGTATATAGTTTTCATGAAAAATTATAAATTTGAACTTCAAATGCATTCATGGTCAAGGTCAAATCTGTGGTTACAATTCAATAACCAGGGAAATATCCTACAACTTTTGAATAAAACCAACATAAAATGGTCAGCTTTACTTTAATTTTACGCCCCCGTAATTGGCTAATCGAGGAAGGGCCTTTCAAGGTCACAATTCAATAAAACCTTTATATTGTCATTTTCATACTTTTGGAATCTCCCTGTAATGTAATAACATGGATATGAATGATTACATTCAGACTAAACATAACGTCTTGTTGGCAATCCTGGAAAATATCATGAAAAATAATCAAGACCAATATTACCAATAACTGAGTACATTCAGCGACATGTGTTCCAGTCGTCAATTTTATTGCGGTGGTTTCCGGGATCTCAAAATCAACGTTATAATTTCCGCCAGAAACTAATTTTCGTCCTGCGCTCATTTGGACTCCAGTCAATCCTCGAGTACATACACGGAGGGAAAACAATAAGAGACTCGTAGCTTCCGTCCTTTTGCGAGGACCGTGTTGAAGATAGTCGCGTCAGGCGCAACGGCGCCTTCGATTAATTACTTTTTTCAACCGGGGATCCTCGATGCGAGGAATGATTAAACTTTTAAACGATGCAGACTTGGGTCCTTAATGAGTAATTGATTGCGTCACGAGTGCCGCGTTTCGCCAGTTTCCGCCGCTGCACTCGGCTGAAACAGATTTGCGCCGGATTAAACGATCGCTCCATAGTAGTCGAAGTTGGCGCATCCTCTATTTTCGCCAAAATCCAGAGCGAAGGTGGAAAAAGCGAGGGAGATCGATACATTATTTAGCGTAAGAGCCTGGGCACCCTCGCGGGGTCTTCCCCATCGATGATTCAGCCAATGGCACTTAACGCTCTCTTCGCTGTCGTCGAATTTATTTCGATAGCCTCCGCATTATCGGACGGTCACGGGGTTTTGCCGCGCGAGGGATTCCAAGTGGTCTCCGCATTGTCTCCCATAGTTCCCCGGGAAAATGCCCTACTTGGTCTCTCTCTGTTATACGCGTCGCTATTCTCTTTTCCTCTATAGGAAAGTACCGGTTGCAATCAGATTTGTCTTTCCAAATTCGATCGATCCTCCGCCGAAGGAGCACTCGAAGCGTTTATTTTCCTTGTCCCGGATGAGCATCGAGTGGGCTCGAGTCTCTCTCGAGCCGAAGACGCGGAGGACAACGGGGCCGACCAAGCGAGGAAGAATTCCTCCTCGAGTGATTCATCCCGTATAGTAGCTCGTAACGCGCCGTGACTTCACGATGCAGCATCCACAAATACCCACACACACAAACACACCAGGTTTCCAGTGCCGTAACTAGAACCTGGGGACGTTCATTGCTGAGTTTTTTCCCATCCTTGTTTACTTGGCTCCTTACGACTTGCAGCAACGACCAAGAAAAGCGACCGATACGAGAAAAACACGTAAATTTGTCCCCGCACGTCATTTGAAGTTAAACGAATCCGGGGATGAACGTTCGGTCGTTTACTTTTTTAATCGGGCGCCCCTTACATTGTAATTTACCGTTGAAAACTCGACCCGAGCTTCTCGTAGCTGGACAATTCCAGCAATTGCACGACGTTAATAAATTGTCGAATGTTGAATTGGAGTTAATTTGCGGGAGGGAGACAAGACCGCAAGGTCTCTGGCTACGAAATGGAATTTAAAGCTGCGTTCGCAAATGCAGAGCCCTATGCGTCGTCCGTTTCCACCAGAGGAAGTCTACTGATCTCCGAAGGTGCTCGAGGAAGACCGAAAATGAAATGGAAATTAATGGCTCTGAATTTGACAGAATAATGAGAAAGCTTTGTATCAAAGCTAATCTTTCATGAATTTTTATAGTGTTTGTAGCGAACATTGAACATTTATCCTTATATTAGAATAGAGGGAACTGGCTCTGGATTGATTAGTAGGTAATCCTGTTTTGTAACTGTTGCAATTTCCGTTCAAATTACCGTATTAGTTGCTGTTCCTGACATGGGTCCTAAATCATTGGTCTCGTAAATGTAAGTATTTTTGTAAAAACGTACAAGCATTGGGACAAGACCTTTCCAGCAAAAAATAATCTGTATATTCTATGAAAAAAATCTGTTGATTTAACAGAAAACGATAATATATCTGGTATTCTCACAGCTTTATCTGATAACACAGGTCTACATGGTTTTTTCTTTTAAGATATCGGAGTGGTTTCCGATGTAATTTTGTGCGCTGGACACGATCCCGGGTTCCATAGTTGCGTATAACGTCAGGATTTGGAGAAAACTGGGAGTAAAGACCATAAAAATGGAATTTTGATTTTGATGAAATTTACAGAAGGATTGATATACATTGAACCCAAAAAAATTATTTCCAAATAAGTTCTAAATTACCAACGCATCATTCTTATTTTTATTTGGAAACGAAAAATCCGTTGACTTTGGTGATGTGGGATATTACCAGACAACATCCTCTTGCAGGATTTTATTCATCCTACGGTCCTACTTGGTCTGTGTAGTACGCAAGTGCACTTGTACCAAATGGTGCGCGATATCATTGTCAAACTTCCTCGCCATTTGCCGATCATCTTTGACCATTAAGTTCAAGTCACCTCTCGGTGATAAAATTCTTACAAATAGAATATAAGTTTTCAGTGAAGTGAAATTCGCTAGTCAATGAGTTCAGATTTTCATTTAATTTATCTATCTACGTAGATTTAAATAAAACTTTTCGAAGGTGTAAGTCAAAGTATCTCAATATGTTTAATTTGAACTCGTTTTAATTCATTGTTTGATTGTCTTCCGGTATTACCCTAACATTAACGACAAGAAGATTTCATTTCGCTAGTTGGGCAGAACGTGTGAAAAAAATGCTGTCCGAAAATTTCGTTAGGGTTCGGAATGATTTAGTAAAACGTATAAAACCTACCGTGTCCGAACGGATATAAATTATTATCCCTAGTTAGTATTTACGATGAGACAGGGCAATGGACACCTGTTATTGCAACCTGCAGCCCCGCATATAGAAAAAAATGTAAACGAGGTCATCACTGTATCGCTTCCTGCTGTGCGTGTTGTGTGGGAAATAATATTGTCGCGAGTCGTTGAACTAGGAAAACGACTACTCTAGCTTAGAGTACATTATTTTTAAATCCTAATGGGCTAAATTTGTCGCTTATGAAATACATCTCGAAATTCTCTATTGGAATGTACATGTTCACTCAGAAACTCTTTTATTTGCCTAGAAAGAAGCCACGTAGTTGAAGGAATATCACAAAATAACTGAAAAAGTGAATATTCTACTAGGCATACAGGTAGACAATGTTATAAATAAAAGTGGCAGACGAGCTTTAAGATCGTCTTAAAGGCACTTAATGCGGATTTACGACTCTTTGACCTCGATAATTCCGTAAGTACGTGAATAAATTATTCGGCAACGTCGGAGTAAGTAAAATTTCACGTAGCACATTAAGATAGTGCTGCCTCGACTCTTAAAAGTCGCCGACACTTTGTTAACTTTGGAGCACCCGATTCTAAAACCCCCAAACGCGCCAGTGTCGAAAGTTAGGCAGTAAAGTAGGTACGTTAGAACAACCATGTATGGAAATTTTCAAAATCTCTGCAATATAATCCGATCGTGGAGATAATGATTCTCTTTCCGATGGTTAACTTATCATTTATGTATCCTGAAAATCCTTATTGTACATTTCAAAAATTCCCTAAACTGTCATGAGTTCGAGCACATCGTTGAACTGAAAACCCTGTAAGCTTTTATTTTCTTTTGAAGAGAAGAAGAACGAAAATTACTTTCGAAATTGCGTACTCGTGGAAGGTTTTATTTATTGAAAAATTGCTGGTGTAGTCGTGTACCACATTTTCTCGATACTTTCGAACGTATAAAAAAAAGAATAAAAATTTACAAAAACTTAAAACTTGGCGTTGGGAATATTGACTCGTCGCAATCCTAAATAAATCAAGACTCATTATTTGGTTTAGTCTGATTGGGAAATGAACGTTTTAAATAAATACGACGGGTCTAACTTAATGACATCTAAGGGATTGTATTCAAATATTAGCTGTCAGTTGTACTTTCCGGGAAAACTAAGAATTCAGTTTCTCTCCTGAAGGTGACGTATATGGTAATTTTGTTCCACACCTGGACAAGCAAAGACCGTAGATGTGAAGTTTCTAGATTCAAATCATGGTGGATTTTGCAGTCTGAATATCTCGGCAGCAATTTCCAAGCAAACGTTAGACCCAGAATACAAAAAACCAAACGAACGAAGATAACAAGCGCTATTAAGCTACTTTTTTTATATGGAATAGACGCAAAACGTTTGACAAAAGACGCAACATTCCGATTGTTAAAGAATTTAATTTTCAGTTGGAATTGAGATATTCCATTATGATTTTCTGAGGAGTTGACGAGCATAGCCGTCAGCTTTCATTCTGAGAGGATGAAAGGTCGCCTCATCCGACCCTTCCGTAAATAACGCAGAAAACCGCGGAAAGCATCGGCGACTTTGCCACGGCGACAAAAGAAACCGACGAAATGTGCCGGTGTTGAAAAAGGAGGAAGCGACATAATTTTTTCATTTATCTTTTCTTTGCCGCAAGACGTCGCTGCTTCTTTATCGCACACTCATGGCCTCTCTCGCGCGGAGAAAATGGCTACGACCGCGCAATGTCGTAACGGGGACGGGTCCGCTCGTATAATCATTTTTTAAAAATGCTTTCAAGTTCGCGCGTAAGCAGCAGCCGTGCCTTTACTTTTCGTTACGCCGATCGTAAAAGAGATGTTTTTACCGCCGTCAGCCACCATCGAGCAAATCGATTCCCTCGTCAATGGCTAAGCAGAAACGGTAAATAACGGCCAAGAGGATGGGAACCCGACGTAGGTGGGGTTAAAAGAGGGTGACTTCGTCCTCGTCGAAGGATAAAGAGCGCCATGCGAGTAGGCTAAAATGGGTTTTAAGTGCACGAAGGCTCGTTACGTCGTCTACGCCATTCTCTTGTAATTTTCTCGATGCTTACCGTCTTACTGTCGCTCATTAGTTCAATTCCCTTTCAAAACCCCTCTGAATTTCCAGGGATCGTTCCATCAATCCTGTTCCTTTGTTTCCTGACTTTCCCATGCACACATAGGGGGAGGTGTGTACATATATCGCAACCCGTTTTACCAGAATCGGCACTACCAAGGCAGCGACTTACTATCGCTTCTTACTATTTCACGCTACGTTTCTAATTCCTCGCATTGAATTCCAGGTAAGCTACAGTACGCTCAGAGTAACGGAACGTAGCGTCGTCGATCCTTGATAGAATGAGGGACGATCTCCGGGAAAATTGACGAGTCGTCTGCGTAATGCGACGAGAACTCTCTTCGTTATGGCTCCGGTAACGGCGGTAGTATTTAAAGCTCAGACGTCGTTATGATGATCGAATTACATCATGTCTCAATTCCAGCCAAGTGATTCTGAATGAAGGCTACGCGAGATAACGGTGAAACTTGTCCCAAAGTCGCTGGATCGGGGACTCTGCAGCGTCCATCTTTCATCCACAAATGTTATTCTCTCTCTCTTGATCTCTCTCGTCCCTTCCATATTGGCTCTTCCTCTTACTACTATGTTGGCAAAATCGTAGAAACCTTCAATCAATGAAGAGTAGTTTTAGTCATAAAAGTATAGTCGTGGAGGTCAATGGTCAATATTCTTATAGTTGTCGATGCTATATTTCTGATCGCTATGAGTTTACTGTTCTCTCAGCGTACACGGAAAAAATAGATTTGGACATACCAACCAAAGAAGTATAGTGAATTAAATAATTGATAGGTCGACCATTGCTATTATAAAGAGAACTTTGCATATGGAAACCCTTTCAACAGATATGGTCACAGCAACCATAGAATGGTTGATGTGACTATAGTATGGAAGGGACATAATAATTATTAATATAGTATGGTCAAGACAACCATATCTTTGGTTGTAACAACCGTGGTGTTTTTTCCGTGTTCAGAAATAAATATTATATTTCTAGATCATAAATAAAGTACAGTAGAGTTCCGGTATATTTGGGTCTCGCTATATTTGCATCCCAGCATATTTGCCCAGTTTCGTCTTGTTATGTTTGTCTGTCGCCGCTCTCTTTTTCCCCCACCTTGTGCGTTAGGGCCTCAGGATTAAAATTATTAAAAAATTGCATAAAACTGTGCAGGCGAGTTTCTGACTTCAGAAGTTTATTGTCTGAGTTCAGCACTAGTCATCAATATCAATTAATTCTCTAAAAATCTTCGAATGATAATGTGAGGACGGGTTGTTAACACTTCTGCGTACAACGCCAAGGACAATTATAGTCGTCCAAAAAATGTTTGTTGATAGTTTTTAAAGAAATTAATATAAAGACATCAAATAAGATGCAAATTGAAGTTAGAGTTCAAGAATTGGTATACAGATGTTTATATTCAAGAAATATTTGTTGATAAATAATTAAAATTAGTGTAAAAATTATAAAAAATAAGCACAAATTATTCATTTTTAAAGCGGACGTATTTTAAGTATTGGAATTTTGTTAAGTATTGGTCTTGCATGCAAATAGGTCTCTGGGTTTTTTGGTTGCTGATTACGCATGGGAAGTCCGTTTTCACAAATTTATCAGGGCGGATCTAATCTAGCGAACTTTGAAAAAATTATTGAATATTCCTGCAAACTGGTATCTAGAAGTTTTTGGTTCCGTATTTACTGATTACAAATACAAAGTTCGTATTCAAAAATACGAAGAGGTGGATTCAATATGTGTTTTTCAACTTTAACCCGTCCCCCTCACCCGTACCTCTGTGTTTAGAAACATTTTATTATAATTAATTGGGTTTATGTATGACAAGGATTGAAACAAAATTTCATTCGCCCAAAAAGAAAAAAGCAATTTTTAAGCAACTGAGCCATCTTGAAATTCGAAAATCTAACGTTAAAAATTGTCTATCAGCCACGCTGAAATTTGGCGATTACCATTTTGAAAAACTTAGTTTGGTTGGAGGCAAAACAAACCGAATTTCTGGTTGAAATTCATATATTTGGTGCACTTTTAGTTGAGGCTTGGAATCGATCCTTTATTCAGAGAAAACAATTTTTCCAACACAGCTAAATTTTTCTTAGACCTAACTTCTCTTTTCTACATTTTGTATTATATTGGCAATAATAAGGGATAAAACATTTACTCTCAGCAACCCTAAAAATTCTAGTGAAAAGTTTCAATAAAAATTGTTTGAACTTTTTTTGATTTCCGACGTCCGAATCCGTCATTTTGAATGATTAAAATCATATTTATATAATCGTAATCAGCGATCGCAAAAACCATTAAATACTACAATAAAGATTACAATTATAAAATCAACCACATTTTTCGCTACACCTAAAAAATAGTAATTTTTGGTTTCGCATTCCGTTATAAATTTTAGCAAGGTATCGCATCAATTACCATCATATAAAACAAAACAGACTAAATAATTAAGTTTACTGTTTCTTTCTATTAAATAATAATTATTATTACTGTCACCATTGTAGAATTACGCAAGTTTCAAGTTTTATAGCATTTCCAATTACAGGCGCTAGTACTTTAGTTAGTCGAACTGGGACAATAGGCAATTAACTAACTTATGTAGTTCTTTAAGGAATATAAATCGTTGTGCCTGGCCAATAAATTTGTTGGAATTCAATGTAAAATAAAATATAATATTATCGTTCTTCATAATTCTACTTTTTATTTTTTAACTACAATGTAATTTATAAGGTGTGTACTTAGTAGCAGTCCAAGTACTGCCCTAATGATAACTATAGTATTTCAAGTATTTTTTTGAGACACGCCTGTTGATTTGACATAAACAGTAGACATTTTATGGTATTAAATTCAAAGTACTGAAAATAACGGTTGACAATTTAAAAAAAAGCTAAAATTAGTTTTATGCTAATTAGTACGTCTATTTGAGTACTTAGATATATGATATAAATTCTTATCATCTCCAATACATGATATTTAAGTTCTTGTACGCTTCTGCTGAATTTCACTGTGCTTAGTGGTCTGTGTTCACAGGAACGGAGACATTTAGTTACTCGTAATTGGATTCTAAGCAGTGGCCTTGACGTTAACTTCTTAGGACGTTACTCACTGACAGCAAATTACGTTTTGTAGAATATTTCTCCTATTTCCAGACTGGTGATCTCACCTATTATTAATGAAAAATAGGAAGTTAGAGACTAACTTTCGCAATATACAAGTATTACTCGGTTTGAATCATCGCAAGTGTTTTAATACCATAATTGGTACATTTTAAAGCAAGAATCATGCACATTCGAAATATTCATTTTAGTGTTAGTATTAATCTATTATAAACTGTGAATTACCACAGTGTTGCACTTTCCTACTATTGAAATGTGGGAAAAAAAAACAAAAAGAATGTTAGCTATTCTAAATTTTGATTACTTGCGAATGTGATAACTTAAATAATATTTATATTTGCACGAAGCAAAAATTGTAAATAAATACTTGAATGCGTATCACGACACATAGAGATTGCGTCGATGTTCAGTTCTAGGGCATCTTCTTAAGACCGATCATTGATCTTCCAACCGTTATATAATACGATTTGCTATCAAGTTTCTCTGATAAACCTTATCTCATTGATAAACGTGCCGACTTCACATTACCCGATCGATATTGCTAAAGTTTGATGACCAGTTGTATTATTATTGAAGCCTTGACAAGTTTCTAAAAGTTTTACGTTTAATGTCACAGTGCATTCGTTTAGTAATTGTACATTTGTAAAAACTGAATTTTCGTCACGAAAAATTCGTTAAAAATCCTTTGTAGTAGAATTCATGTTTCGGTATATAAAAAAATTGACCTCGTCAAAATTGTGCTAATTTTAGATCGAGTGGAGAAAATGTAATAAAAATACCTCAATTGGCCAGGAAAAAGCATTTTGCATTGACTGTAAAGGCGGGGTAAATGGTGAAAAACACACATAACGTTCCATAAAAGTTGCAATTAGAGTTAGCTACTCGGTCTTTTCTTTAAAACGTCACTAATCATGACAATAAATAATGTCACTTCTTTTCAAACAAATCGGAAGCTAAAATGCGTCGTTGGAGGAGGAGTAAAATATGAAAAATGTTATGTGTGTTTCTCACCACTTACCCCCAGCCAACGGTACCTAATTGTTAATTGGGTTTATATATAAAAAAGTCATTCACAAACAAATTTTTTTTTGTAAACTTTAACATTATTTTAGAATTAGAACTTTGTTAAATGATTTATTTAAAAATTATCAGAATGTTTACGAAAAGAATTTTATGAATAAAAAAGTGTAATTAATTTTAAAAATGTGTATTTTTTATTTGGCTCACGTTTCGAAAAGAGAGAGAGAGGGAGAGAACGATTCCAAGTAAAAAACGTCAAAAAGCGATTTTTGCACCAGCCACAAAATGTGCAAGGCTGATATCTTCATATTTTAGATTTTAGATTTATTTTTACATACATTTATATTTATATATTACAGATTCTAAAAAGTTTTGAAAATGAATAAGATATTTATTTTGTTCAAAATTTAGAAGTTGCTCAAATAAAATGTGCGTTTTTAAAAAAATAAGTGGCGCCATGAAATGTTTGCTATTCATATTACCTAAAACGAAAAAAATAACTTTTTTGCTTGGGAAAGTAACAAAAAATCTTTTCTAAATATCAAATACTCAAAGTATATAATGCGTGTAACATGAAAAGCGTTTCGCATGGAATGTTTGAAAATGTTTCATTTGCAACGTTCTAAACTGAACGATTCCAAGATATTAAATTAAAAATACTTCATTTGAGATATTATAGAGAAATATTGTAAATTTTACGGTAACTTAAATTGCAAATATGATATTTGCAGCAGACTAGGGGCATTCTGGAAACTTCGTGAAATACTAAGTATTATATAAAGTGACTTACATTGTTCAAGACGTATAATGTATCGTAATTAAGAACTTCGAACTCCTTCAAGGTCTGAAAAATAAGGACAAGACTTCTTAGAATAATACAATTGTTTTTTAGTTAGTATATTTCTTCCATCAGATCATAATCAAGATACACTGAAAGAAGTGACGATAATTAAGATATTAATTCATTTTTATCGCAGTTTTTGGAAATGTAACTAAAGTTTTGTACTGTTAATTTTGAACAGAATATTGTTACAGTTTAGTAACTGTTAGTTACTGCATCAAAAAATAAAACGAGACTGATACATTTTGTTGGTTTATTAAGCAGTTTATTTACCTTTTTTGCTTTAATGCAAAATCATTATTAAAGAAAAAGAAAGACAAAAGTAACATAAACACAAAGCATAACTACATTTTAATTAGAAAGAATCTGTATAGTCGCATGTAACATACGAGCTCATGCGTAAACTAATTTATTTGTAACGGGAGCTAAAGTCGCAAAGCCGATGGTTAATATCGCAATCACACCTGGCGGCGGAGAGTGTAACTATGTGTCAAAGAGTAGTATGTAACCTCTGCTCCAATTTGTGTTGAAATTTTATAATATATTTCATGAATGTTTAGTAATTTTATACTTCTGTCTTAAAGGTTAATTCCTCTTTTCGTAAAACATTTTGTAAAATTTTGACTATATTCGTAACATAATCAAGTATTGAAGTTTTCCAAATATTTTCAGTGTAGTTATCAAAATCATAGGTCTTATCATCATAAATATAATAGTTTAATCTCCGTGTACCAGTTAAATGTTCAAAAATCAGGTGATAAACTGTAGTACAATTCTTAAGAGTAAAATGGTACAACCAAATAAATGTTGTGAGTAGGAATTATTTATCCAAGAGCAGTATGAAATGAAAGATAAGGGTGTATGGAACTAATCCTCATTCTTGAAGATCCCAAGGGCCAACATTCTCAGAGTGCGTGCACAGTAAAAGCGAATCACGAAAATTGACAAACAAAATGCAAAACAATTCGACAATCAAGAAAATTTGCGATTTGACGCCGCTCTTCATTGACAGCCGACAAACTTTCGAGTGCCAAACGAATTTTAAAGAATTTGAACTTAAGTTTGCTTTTCAATATAACCAATAAATTCCTGTCCTTTGTATCCTACATGATACCAAAAATCATATTGGAGCTTTTTTTTCTCCGGTTGCCGACTTGAAAATTCATTTTCGTTCGCCAACTGTCAACAAGGGCTCATTTACACTACAGCGAATGCATAACCAATTCTCGTCGTGACAATAATCTGGGGTTGGATGATCACAGCCACTAGTCAATGGAATACTGATTCTCAATTTTCTTCGCTTTCGTTATGCGAATTCGTAAGGTATAAGAGTCATAAACTCTGGTGTAAGAGTCATGAAGAGCAGCGGCGAATCTTCAATTTTTGTGAATTTTCGCTTAACGCTGTTCGCTATTCGCTTTCAGTGTGCATGTGCACCCTCTGAAGTGTGCTGTTAAGAAGTATAGTTCGTATAATCAACCAGTTATCACAAATTGTAAAATGACATAAAAGTGCCTCCATTTTTACACTCTCTTACCATATACTCTAAGAGTATTGACTAATCCAGTGATCGTCATGTCTAACTTTAGATTATCATAACTGGGAGTATCTTTTTCCAAATACCCCAAACATTTTTAATGAGCTTTTTTACCAGTTTGTACAAAGTGATTGAATTGTCTTTTGTACATACCCCATAGACCTAAAAATTCATTAATTGCATGGAAACACTTAGAGCACCCATTTTATTACATAATTACTTCACCCGTCAAACGCGAAACCCCATCGCAACGATATTTTTCAATATATGGAACGTTCCCGATAGCCGCTTCAATGGCGCTTGCGTGAATGATGTAGCTGCTGTGCATATGTGATCCACCTATCGATACCATCGAATATTGTTCCATCCGCGTATCGTTGGACTTTTTTGTTTGCCATCGTTCAACGATAGACCACAGTTAGCGCGGTGGCGGCTGTTTTATAATCGTCGAGAGGTCGTAAATATAAATTGTATCTTTCGATGTGTCGGTGGCCTCGTTATTTTGCGATCAGTCAAACAGCGATATTCGTACCTTTCGTCGGTTCCCTATTGGTTTTGAAAAACTTCAATGGATGCGTATATTTTTTTTTATGGCTCACTGTTTAGAGTGGGGGAAGTCGAAAATTTGTCGGCCGACAAAACCGGCGTACCTCGAGCGGATTTTACGCCCTCCGTGAAAACGTCTAACGCGTGCCTCGGCATTAATGTCGGCGACGTGGGAGTGCCGAGGAGGTTATAACATTGGAGTACCGGCTAGGTACTCTCCCTCACGTTCACGTATAACTTTAAGGATAGTCCATAATTTTCACCGGTCGTTCGGCTGAGTCAGGCAACAAAGCGCCTCTGTTCGAGGAGAGAAGTCGAGCGTTGCAACATCCTCCCGGCTCCAGGCTCCAGAAGGTGTGCAAGTCCGACCGTTTTGTATACGGATACACTTTTATCTATATATATATTGTTTTGTATTATTATAAGTACACCCATACGGCAGCCAACGGCTCGGGTCGGGAAAAGTGGCGTTTTTCTGACAGCTCGAAAACTATGGATTTACATTATCACGTCCGCAGCGCATCTGAACCTCCTTGTCTAGCGCGGAAGCGCGATTACGGATCGGACGGGCCATTTTTTTTCGCGTACAAGAAAAATGGTCCGAATTCGTTAGGATGAAAATATTTAAGCATTATATCGCGGTTTTCACGCCGTAACTTTTGCGAGCGAATGTTTTTAGCGATTTAATAGAATTGCAAAACATGAAAATATGCATTCGCGAAGCTTTTAAATTGTAGAAGAAAATCGGGCATAAATTTTCCGTTTTGTTCCAATTTGTACAGTAATCATTTAATTTCAAAAAATAATACTGGTAATCAGTATTCTGTTAGTACTGAAGTACTTAGGATGTCAAATGGTGTTTCTTACCGATTATAGTCCTGGCAATATTGATTTTATCCGGTGGCCATTTCTCAAGTAATATTGGTATTAGATTTCAATACTGGATACCAGTACTGGGTCATTATTCAGGCGATATTGTTAGCAGTACGGTATCAATATTGACAGACACTACTGGCTACCATAATTCGATCACTACTTCGCTCATTGCCGATAATCAGTACTGGCTACCAGTACGAAGTATCGCGCTAGTATTTTATTAGGCCTATTTGAATCTACGGAAATCTTTTGGACCTGACCTTACACAGAAAAAAAAGTCTTTAAATTGTTACATCTCAAATTAAGCATCGTAAAAGGCTTAATTATAGTCTAGAATTGAGCTAATTTTTTAAAATTAAGTCAATATTTGCGCTTAAAGTCTTATATTCAGACAGCAAAGTTTAATTTTAGTCGAAATTTATGCTTAAAGAAAAATTTTCAAACTACTTTGCGAAAAATAATAATTGAATAGGCATAAATATTTTTACCTCCAGAATTTCGAGCTAATTTTTTACACCTTATAGAGAAAGCTTCGGGCCCAAAAGTTTATTTTACGCCCTTAATATGAAAACTATTTTCTATATAGGTACTAAAATTTGTTAAGACTGCCATATATTTAGAACTTTCAATCAGATACGTTATTAGATCGAATACCATCAGGAGATTGAAGATGTAGTTGGATCTCACAACTAAAATACAATCTTCTTTTTTAATTAGTCCCATATTTCGTATTTCGTCACATTTTTCATATGACTGCATTTGTCTCTTTCTCATCCAGAGTCGGTTCAAATACAAATGAATAGAATTCTTTTGCAGGATAATATTGTACAAATAATAATAAATTCAAATTTGTTGGGTTTTATAGCATTAGGTTGGTTAGAACATTCGACCGGAAATCGAAAGGTCCCAGGATCATATCCTGGTTAGTTCCCCGTTATTTTTTCTGAATTTTTCATATATTTTCGGGTTCTTTATATTTTTCATAGAATTAACATCTCCAATCAGCATTTTTAACATTTTTTTAAAATGTTTCTTAAAAAAAGCCGCCTGCTCAGGAACCAAAATGATTCCAACAGATGGCGCTTGGAAAATATTACAATCAGGTCAAAAAGTTTAATTTCGACGTCTGCGTTGCCGGACAAAACCCACCAATTTTGAATTTATTATTATTATTCCTAAAATACGATCTTATTATATTATACTTGGCTCTAGATGAACTGTAATGTCAATTTAGATCTGAATGATACCCACTTTTATTAACCTCGTTTGTCGCAGATATTTATCATAAATGAATGCGAAATTAAATTTCTTCAAGTTTGATTGCTTTCCATTTCAATACTATTACATAAATATTATTAAATTTCAGATCATATTGCACAAAATTATGTATGGAATAGAATTTATTGTAAAAACTAACTTTTTGTGTCGTGCATTTTTGTGATAATTTCAAAAATCAGACAGACTAAACAGAAACTTTCTGATAAAGATATTTAAAATTCTAAAAAGAAGAGCATAAAACTGATAATTTTAACCTTAAGTTGGGTCCTGGAAACACAAGCGTCAACGTTTTATAGGTTGCTCTATTTTTTTAAATAAAAATATAAGAATATTTTTTTCAGTAATATTATGATTAATATTTCATCATGGAATTGAACGTAAAATCATTTTTGTTATTGAATCACGTAGAAATCTCATTATATTACCTAGAACAAAAATGTTACGCGCATATTTAATGACTTTTCGGATTAACCTACATTGCCATTTTTTCAGTGCATAATAAACATTCATGCAATCATGAACGTTTTTTATTTATTTGCAATAATTTTGAATAAAGGAAATATATTTTGGGACGATTCGCGCGGGTCACCCTGCTAACTTTAACGCGCAACTTTCTGAACTTACCTTAATATCGATGTCATTTAGTACTTTGGTAAATTTCTAGAACATTTAAGTGGGAAAGTATCGATTTTCAATTTAACGAGTATTTTCGTTTCGCTGTGCTTTGAGAAAATGATCAACCACAAGCGCTGCTTAATATTAATTGCCGGGAAAATAGAATGTTTTAGAATAAATATGTATAGAGTGGCGAACGAAATGCTTTCGGTGTCAAGGAGATGTTAATAATTGGGCGATTTTCCCGAGCAAACTGTAGAGTTCGTCGGTGATGGACTATATTTACTATGATGCACCAATATATTGTACACACAATACTCGTCTTGTAACAGGTATCGGGTTCACCATTAAAAAAGGGGGTTGAGTTGCTTCCTCGCCGCTGGACGAGACAAGCATAAAGCCCAGTGCACCGTGAGGTGTAGTCACATTAACGTCTTGTAATATCGGCGAAATGACCGATTTTATACCCGGGATTTCAAGGAATTAATATTAATTCCCAAGCCCGTTAGATATACTTCTTGGGGAATAAATTATATAACCGGCTCTCGATAAATATATCCATATAAATGTTTATATCCGCCGATATTCTATTTCCAAGTACTTTGTAACGCGACTTCGATGGTATTAATGCGGTGTATCCAATTATGGGTTTAAGAGTATCGTATTACAATAACCGCGGGCGTTCCCATATGCTTATAGGTGCATTTAATGACAGAGTAAACTCACGTTTATTAGAATGTGGCACGATTTCTCACAAGTCCAGCGAATTGCATTACATGTCACATGATCGCTCTTATTTAATCCTAATACGCCTTTTATATTAATCGATTACTTACTAAACTCCCGTAATCGCGTTTACTCATCTTTACTAATAAGCTTACAGACGGATATTTGGAAATCTCTTGTCATGAGCGTCTTTTGTCATGAAGTAGATTTTCATTTCGAGATAAGCTTTATGTTTGAAATTTCACTATTTAGTGATAGATTGCCATATAATACCGCGCGTTTCGTTATCGTGGAAGATTAATGCTATAAATTTAGAAATATTTATTATTAATGCAATTTTTATATTAAAATTCTACAAGTTACGGCATTTGTGATTACAATAAGCGTGGCTTTTTGCAGAAATGCACATGGAAAAAGAATTAGTTAGGCAACCAACCGATTTGTTAGTTACCTGGCTAGTACCTATTTTATTTCTTAGTGACACTGTTACCCGGTTGCCTGAACAACAAGTAAACTTACCCAAGTCTTAGACTCCGATTGGCATGGTTTTAGAACGAATTTTTTTTATATGGGCTTAGACGAAAATTTAGGGGCTGAAACCACCATCAAATGTTGATAAAACGCATAATAATACCCAATCTCGCTATAATGGATCCGCCATTTTGATTTTTTATCCGATTCGTAATACTGACTGACAAATTTTTATTTTTTGTCTGCCTTTGTCAAGCGAAGTATCATTTCCGACATATTTTTTCGCGCTGGAAACGATGGACCTAGCAGAATTTTGCCATCACGTCACATTTGGGAGAAAAATAAGGTTAAATGTGTAAAAAATAGCGTTTTTCGCCATATTTCGATTTATTTCGTAACAAAAGGGAATTTCATTTTGACAAACAAAGTATTATTTCCTAAGTATTTTTTGGTACTAAGAACGATGGTGCTACTAGGAATTTGCTATCACATCACATTTTGGAGAAAAATGAAGTTAAATTTGGTTCAACAATGAGGTTAACTTTAACTAAGTTTTTCTCCAAAGTATGACGAAATACTTCAGAAATGATTCTTGGCTTTTCAAAGGCAAAATCAGTTTCGGACAGTGTAATCAGCGATTCCAAACAATATGTTTGATGTTTCTTAGAAATTAATTATACTTTTCAAAAACTTATATATTATTATGCGTTTTTTGGTGCTTTTTAGCATCTTTAGGGAGCGTTTTCGCCCATAAACTTTTGTCTAAGCACATGTACAAAAATACATATCGACTATTTTTGCGAGTTCTAAAAACGTGCCAAGCTTCATCCAAATAGGAGTGTATCACTTGTAGATTTAATAAAAAAATATAAGATTACTTGTACGTTTACTTATAAACTATTTTTTTTTCATGCACTGAGAAAAAGGTTTTCAACTCAGTGTAAGAATATATATAATCATTACGCAATAGTTTATTAAAAATAGCGACCATTTTTGTAAGAAACGCGTAATTGCAAGTAATGAAATGGAGCACGATTTGACCATTTTGTAAAGGGTTAACCATTTATTATCCATCAGTAAGTGGTATTCAGTATTTACGATCTGCAACAGTGTTGCCTAAGTATTAGAATCCAAGCATTCTTATCCGATTCATTTCAACAAAAATATATTAATGCAACATATCGAAATTCACTAAAATTAATCTCTCATCGCAAAATGTCCTAACCTCAAAATTGAACATTCTGACTTAAACATTGAAAAGGTAATTCATAATATAGATCTTGGCACTGGAATTTTAAACATTTCAAAAAACTTCTACTAATAAATTATTTTTCCTACCCATAACAAAAATTATTTACAAAAGTTTTTATTCTAGAAGATTCTTTACATTTTTTAGTAGCAGGAATATTATATTAGAGTATATTTAATTTTTTTTTCTTTACGCACAAAAAATGTTTTATAATCAAGGCTTTCGACGAAAAACTTTTAAGGATCAACGTCTATATTACTTTAGTATAGTACTTGAAGATCGCACGATTGTTGTCCAATGAATTTCGAAAAATTTGCCGTTGTTTTAGTTTTTTAGGTTTATTAGTAATAAACTAAATATATTATTGTTATATCCTGACAAAAAACATAAATGTCACTGTCAGCAATGAATGCATCTAAAAAAAAACGTAAAAGACCATTTTTTCGATTTTTCGTTCCGACTATGCGATCCTCCGGTATAAGTAAAACTCACAATTCATGTAACATAAATAGTAAATAATGTATTTTATTCGTTTACGTATTTTTGACATTAACATTTCAATATTAGATAGTCTTGATATTCATTAAGTAGGGTAACTGTGGGTATTACTGCGGTTTTTTAGCATAGAGTGAGATTAGGCTCTTGCTTAAAGCATATGATTAACTAAAATTTTTTTCTCTATCATTTGGACGGTACTTCAGTAACAGTAGATTCGAAAGAAAAATTGTAACAAGGAAAATAACGTGGTTTTAATTCAATAAAAGACCAAATAAAAAAAATATCCAATGCATGTATTTCTGCGGATTTGTGTGCATTACTGTGTATCAATCACTGCGGAAGTGCCCAATTCTGCGTGGGAATTACTGCGGATTCTAAAGTGATGATGAAATAAGGTTATGAATAATTCTCATAGGAAAAAGAATAAAAGAACAGAGAAATTTCACATATTTATTAATAGAATTAATTGTTAAATAAGAAAGAAATTAATTTTCGCATTGATTACATCAATATCTCAACTTTTAATGTATAAAATTTTCACTCCGGTGAATAAAATTCACACATTTTAGTGATCGATGATGAATTTCAGACATAAGTGTAAGATTTTAGTCAACGAGGGGTAGTAGTAAACATCAAAGTCTGAAATTCACTATCGGTAAGTAAAATGCACACATTTTAGTGATCGATGATGAATTTCAGACAGAAGTGTAAGATTTTAGTCAACGACAGGTAGTAGTAAACATGAAGATCTGAAATTCACTATCGGTAAGTAAAATGCACACATTTTGATGACCGATGATGAATTTCAGACATAAGTGTAAGATTTTAGTCAACGAGGGGTAGTAGTAAACATGAAGATCTGAAATTCACTATCGGTAAGTAAAATGCACATATTTTAGTGACCGATGATGAATTTCAGATATAAGTGTAAGATTTTAGTCAACGAGAGGTAGTAGTAAACATGAAAGTCTGAAATTCACTATCGGTAAGTAAAATGCATACATTTTAGTGATCGATGATGAATTTCAGACATAAGTGTAAGATTTTAGTCAATGACAGGTAGTAGTAAACATGAAAATCTGAAATTCACTATGGGTAAGTAAAATGTACACATTTTAGTGACCGATGATGAATTTCAGACATAAGTGTAAGATTTTAGTCAAGGAGGGTTAGTAGTAAACATGAAAGTCTGAAATTCACTATCGGTAAGTAAAATGCATACATTTTAGTGATCGATGATGAATGTTAGACAGTGTAAGATTTTAGTTAACGAATGGTAGCAGAAAGCATGAAGTTCTGAAATTCACTGTCGGTGAATAGAGGGCATACATTCTGGAATACTAAGTCAGCTTCAAGTTCATGGTTAAGTGCGGCAAGACGTATAGACTATATAGGTGTACATATGTATTTCTAGGTTAGAATGTACCTATTTGATCCGCGCAGTAATACAAACGTTAAGGGAAAAATGGCACCTATTACTGTTTTCAAAAATAGGCAAAGAAAATAACTAGTCAGAAGATCATTGGTTACATTTCTTATAAAATATGGTTTACTTTATCGAATAACAAAGCTAGAATATACTCATGATTAACCTTTAGTAAAAATAAATAGATTTTAAATAAGCCATCTAAACGACGCCACTGCGTGATTGGTGATGAAAACGCATCGACAAATTTCAAACAACGATATAAAATTTTAAAATCACTTTATATTGCCATATTTGTAACAAATGAGTAGATTAATGTTTAATATTATTTATTCATTTATTTTTAAGAAAAATATTTAACCAGATACCGATAATTATGGCGTTTATAAATATCCGCAGTAATTGGGGCATCCGCAGTAATACCCACAGTTACCCTAGTTAAGACTAAGTTATTTTAAGTAGTTAACGAATTTTTACATCTGCATCAATGTCCCTGTAGGAAGTAGAAAATGGTATATCTACTTTAAACAGGTATTAACGTCTCATATCTGGTACTCAATATCGATTATATACTTTTCTTTAATTCCCGGGGATAATAAACATTTTAAAGACGATTTTTTAACTAAAATAGTAATAAAATTTTCTAAAATTAAGTCATACAATTCACCAAGGTATCAAGTATTCATATTACTTCGAATATACAGCAGTCGATTACCAAATTTGCTTTCTCTACTACTTTAAAAACTAATCTCTGTATAATTACAATTTTTGTATATTCAAAACTATACTCTTAGGCCCTAAAATATCCTCAACGAGTTATCAAATGTTGATAGATTCATTTTTAGAGAAACGATTTAGATGTCAACTGAAAACATTTCGTAATAACTAAAAGTAATATAAATGTATTTTTATTATTGTATTATATTTAATATTTATTCGCACGGACGCTATTTTTATTCTAAACCATAAAGAATTTATATGAACTGTGAAAATGAAAAAATGCAGTCGATTGTACAGCATACCAAAAATGGCAACGTTTTTAAATCCATATAATGTAAAATATCATTAGACTTTATTTATTGAACACAAATAAAAATATTTATAAAATAGATATTTAACTACCCACTCAAAATATACAAATGACGACGCTAATAAAGCCAGGAAACAAAGTGTAATAACTCATTTCATCGAAAGAAAAAAATATATAATCAATCAGAGATGTTAGTTTTTATGATTGGCAACGAAACTTTATTAACTACTTTAGGGCATAACATTCTTGCAATATGTCATATTTATTTCGGGATACTACATTAAAATTCATCAAACTTGTAAGCATGTTTAACGTATATCAGACATTACCCAGGTTTATTTCAATTTCAATCGTGAATAAATAATAATTAGCGGACTACCGGACTAATTTTAAAATATAATTGAAACTTCTCTTCTGTTGTGGACTTAAATAACAATTACGTAATATATTAAATTTATTTTCAACAGCGGTGTTGAATGAAATTATTTATGGGCCGAGTATAATAAAAATATAAATAAAAACATCACATTCGCTGAAAATATCCGACTATGGAATTATCAGGATTGTGCCTCTCACTGGGTTATTTTACGAGTGTTGCATAAACGTACAGTATTTTACCAATTACTGTTATAAAGTTCAGTTATTTAAAAACACTGCACATTTAAATAAGAACACAAAAAATGTACTCTTCCGGAGAACTGTTAAATATGCATCTAATTTTATTATCTTGCAAATTTTTGTTTTTCAAATGATAAGTAATTTTCGGACAGTATACTATTTTTTTCCGTTAAATTGGCAGAAATCATGTTAACTTTCAAAACAACAGTCTCGGTTTGATGGATTTTCGAAATGTCAATAAATTCATTATATATGAAGATCTGACATTATTTGCGAAGTTATAAGAATTGATTTTTAAATCAAATCATAAAATTACATCACATGTTCGATCTTGAAGGAAATGAACATGAATAAGACACTATTTAATATTAAATATAATGATTGTTGGTTAAGTTTGTTATTAATAATTGTATTAACTGTTAATAATTCTCAAAATACTACAATGTACCCTCAACTCTTGTTTCGAAAAACCGTAAAACAACTTGGATTGTATTTTATGGCTTTTCCAAAATATCGCCGCTATTAAAAACCATTCTACATCATGCAGGCTGAAAGTTAACTAAGTTAATTGAGAACTCGCGAGCTGAGAAATTCTAAAAACTATTTCCGTTAAAAATGACAATGAATATCGGTTATTTTCAAGACCCATTTTTAGAATTTCTCCATCAATATACTGAGTCGATATAGAGGTGAATTGTTTTGTGTGATCCCTCGAATAATCTGCTTTAAATTCTGGTAGATCAGTAAAAGCATTTGATAATTGACATTTGTTGTAAGTTTAATTGTTGTTCTGACGAAGAATCTATTTATGTTTGGGACTTAACGTCATTATTTCGTTTGCATTAAGTATTTATACTGAGGAAGAAATAGATCCCAAGTATAAATGATTATATTTCGCTCTAATTTTTGCAATACATTCGATAAACGTGTCGATTTTAACTAATATATAAATCATTACATATTCATTTTTGCATTTTTAATAATGTGAATTATTTTTTATGTTTCAGGTAAGTCAAACATTATTTTCATGGAATGGGGCCATTACACTTCGGCTAAGTATATTAATGTTTTCCTATCAAGACGTATTTTGTAGGTTTCAACAATATTTTTTTATTCAAAATTAGTAATTGATAATATTTATAAGAAATTCATAAAAAAAGCAGCTCTAATTTTGTTAAAATAATAATTATTATTTTATTGAATACAAATTTTCTGGAACGTTTTACTGTTTGAGTTTAGTAATATATACTATTTTTCTAAAATTTATTATAATATAAATTATATCAAATTTTTAAGATTTTTTTTCATATTGATGAAAATTAATATCAATAAAATAACACCATTTATCGAAGTAAATATACTTAAATATATGGCTTAGTTTAGTGCAGGAAATAGACATTTTCATAATGCATTTTGTTTACAGTCCTTGCAATATTATTAGACCCATGCTGAAAAATTAACATTTATTACTGAAGTTTCGTTGTTTTATTTGTAAGATTATTACCGCTCATTAGTAGAATTTTTAGTTTAATACTGATGGTAAAATTGTATATAATTGTTCATACAGTTGCCAATGTAGATGGCAGTAGCTGTCATAACATAAAATAAACAAATAAACGCCAAGTACAGTGCAACACGCTCTATTATGTAAAATACATAAACATTGTTGAAGTAATTTCTTGGCACTTTTTTTATGAAAATAGTGTAAAACTTTTGCGATTTGTAATAATTATGTAATGTTTAGAATGGGTAAATGAAGTGATTTGTCCCCTACTACAATTGGCTAAATTGCCGGTATGTTGAAAGCTGAAAACATGAATTTAAATAAAACTGTCTAATAATGAACGCGATCTGTAGTTAAGGTAGTTATTACCCACTAACAAAGTCAAGCGCATAAAATAAACGAGGATATTAATTATAAGAAAAATTTGTTTCGGCTAAAATAATAAGAAATATTTATAGCACTGTTTATGAAAAAGGCAGAACTAAACGTTGCTCTACTAATGTTTAAGGCAATAACAAATTTCTAATTTAACTATTTGATTTGTGCCTCAGGGTTATATTTGTGTTGTCAATTTGACATTTATGTAAAATTGCAAAGTTTATAATTTAATGTCTAACAAACGGCATGGCTAGACCATTTTTTTACAATATTTCTAGCGCTATTCTCTATGTTGTAGCAGTTTTTCGTAAAGATCTGCAAAGTAGTTTTTCGTCAGTTTATTAAAACGACCCTAACGTGGACACATTGAATAGGGTTCACATGTGAAAATTGTCAACTTTAAAAATTTATTTCTAAAGTTCCGTGTCGCTAGGGCTACTTAAATTTCAAGAGAATGTAGTTCCTCCGTAAAATGGCAAAGAGGGGACTTTTCAGCATGGTTCTTATAATACGATGAAGGAATGTATAAATAGTTACGAGGCATATAATATTAATTATTGTACTTAATTTCGTACAAACTTGAGGTTAATTTAAATAAATGTATTTTAATAATGAAAATTAAGATCTCTAATATCTCACCCATAGAATAGAAAAATGTTCTCACTAAATGAAATGAAAATTTTATTAATTTATTCCAAAAATATACTACAACTTAAGTATTTTCATTTAAACTGGAAAGATTAACTAAAATTGCCAGTTTATTAAAAGTTGCCCTAAGCCAACCCATAAGAATTCTCGTCTCGGAAGAATATTTGTTTCCATCGCTAACGTTCAAGTTCAGTACCCCCTGCAATCCGATTTACATTCAACGGGTCATTAATAAGATTTGTTTATATAATAGAAACGTCGTCGTCGGCGCACTTGCAACCGGCAATGAAATAAATTAATAATCGTTTCAATTCAGAGATCGGAGAGAATATATATATATACCCTGCAATTCAGAAGGCGAAGAAGCTGCAGGCCGGTGCAGTGTGCAGCTGCAATTCAAATGACTGATTCTCGGCGACGTTGCCAACTCGAATTTTGTCAACGTTATGGTCTTCCTTAGCCGTTGGCAGAAATTACTTTGCGTCGCGAAACAATAAAATGCCCTACCTCTCAGCCATCCGAAAAGTCGATGCGCAAGCACGTGCGGGTTACTGCTCTGATTTTCTTGTAGTATTAGTTAAATATGACGCCATTTAGAGTCATCTTTCATTCCTTAGTGAATGCGTGCGAAGGCAAGCTCGAAAAAAGACAGCCATTAATAACGTCTGTAACAAACTGAATTTTGAAATTTTCTGCAACGAAGAACAAATTAAAATTGTCGACTCCGATTTTATTAATTTTTGTTATTAAATATAGTTTCAAAGAACAGATACAATGCATTAAATTAATCTGTAGTGGTAATAACGATGTAAATAATGTGAATCCTGAGTAGAAATGGTGTTTTTTCAAACCAATCATCACTTATCGAAAAAGCATTCGAATAATAGAAAATTGAAACGAGTTAGTTAAAATAAATATAGTTCATTCAAAAAATCATTTAAAAAATCAAAGAAATAAAACTTTGTTTCTTTTCGAACAAAATTTGTTACTACTCATACATATGGGGCATTCCACGACAAATCACCAGCTCGAAAAATCGATTTCGTTGGTAATTTTTTTACGGATACATTTCGGCGAAATAAGAATAATGAAAATGTTGAAAACTGCATAACTCGGTCAGTATATATCGTAGAGGAACAAATAACAAATGAAATTGTTCGTCTTGAAATGTACTATTATCTGAACATCCCCACAGACCATCTCTATGTAAAAATTTAAAAAAATCGTTAGAGTCGTTGACGTTCTATATTAATTTCTTTATTGGAAAATGAATGTATTAAATCAAGGATAAACGTCGTCGCTTTACAAATTTATAAATACACCTACAGTCTTTTTACGCATTTCAATGTGCTAAACTGCGATTGTGCAATTAGATTTCCAAAATATTGGAAAACATTTGTAAATAGCTTAAAAATTTAGATTTGTTATATTTTCACTACTACAACTACTACTGCCGTAATCTTTAAATTGCGAGTCTCAGTTGACGCTAATTAAACTGTTTGGTATCAAAATAATTTAAGAGTTGTATATGAAAAGGTTCTTTACAAAAGAATTAACTTGTAATTGTATTTTGAGATTTACGGAGAAGTAACAGTTAATTAATCGTTCATACATATATAAATAATATAAATATATTTATTAAAAAGTGAAATTAACTACGTAAAATTTAATGGTTAATAACAAAGTTTAAGTTATTAAGTTAGCATACAAAATGATATTTATTTTTATATTTGTAGTCTACGACATATTATTTGTATTAATTCATAAACATTTTTATACCAATCGTGTAGTTAAAAGTCAATAAAAATATTTATATATATATATCAGATTTATATTGAAGAATAATCTGAACTTAGTAAAAACATACTTAATCATAATATTATCAAGGTCATAGTTCGCGGTCCCTTTATATCGTTTATTTTTTACACGTTTTGTAATATACATATTATTTATCTTTGATATTCAATATTTTTTTTAGTAACTAATAAATAATTAATAGTAACCCGGGTTTCTTAATTTTATTTACAATAATTTTATTTTTAATATTTTATTTCATAAAAATTTGTTTGTTTAAATATTGACTAAAGTTGAAATGAATGAATTTGAATTGCAAGTTTTCAAGGTATCTGATGACACAAAACCAAACAACTACCACCGGAAATGACGTTACATCTGAGGATCGAGCTCGATGCACAGGATTTTCTAAAAATACATATTTATAAAATGACAAATGTAAGCATTGCTAACGGGAATGAAATTGTACACTTTGAATGGTCTTCAGATTATAATATGCATTTGCTTATCACCCGGATATTGCAGAAATGAATCAAGTATTTCCCATAATACGTTCGACAAAAAGATTAACGAAAGTAAATTTAAGAAAAGAGTATTTTCCCCACAAGATACAAATTATTTAAATTATTAATATTAGCTGAATCAAAGAAATTTTATTTTAAATTGACCTAACGAGGACCTACCGTTTATTTAAGTAAATTTAAGTTTCAGTTCTATCCTAACGCAAAATATTTTCGTTTTAAAGTTACACGTAAATTTTTGTTACATTATGTGCAGGAACCTCGAAGACATGAATTTCATATTCAATTTCCTTCTAAATCCGATAATATAAAGCGCCTTACAGATACAGGAATACATTAATCAGACTCAGATAACCTTATAGTCTGCTTTTCAAACTATGGATGACGCTCCGATTTTCAGAGAAATTGGGGATCGTTCGTCCATTGACTTGTAAAGTGAACGGACCTTTTACAAGTGCCTTACATTGTTTGGCTCCCCGGACGTAAAAACCCGGGCTATTTTCGGCGGGAAGTATCGAAAACGCCCTGCTCAGTTTTTCCGAAACTTTTTTTGGGGTTGGGGGGCGATTTATTTTAGTCTCCTTTTGATCGCTTTATTTCGGTGATGGTACGTACCAGAAAAAAAGTTACATTCCATTCAGGAAGGTGTCTCTTAAATTCATCGGAAGCCAAGCGGAGTGTGGAACGCGGAATCGGGAAGTACAAAAGCGCTTTAAGAATTTACGTGATCGCTGCGACACTGGAACTTTTTTGTCCGCCAAATCTTTTTCGAATCTTGCAAACTTTGTCGTTTTCCGATCTTTACTATTCCTGTTAATTATGCAAGCCGCTAGATGTTAATCGCAAGACTCTGACAAGATACACATCGAAGAATATTTGAGTGAATCGTGAGATGTACACTTACTCGGGATTTGTTTGTATCGGATTTTATTTCAGATACTAAAATTGGTTTTTCCAGATTACCGAATGTCGAGGTTTATTATCTCATCCCAGAGTGGAATAAATTAACGATTCAGAACGCGTTTACGTTACAAACGAAAATATGCGTGTTTCAGCACTTGCGAGAATGATGTTACATTCACATGCGCCACCAATTGGTGAGAGTACCATCTATCAACTTTTCGAGTCACTCCGCGATAATCAAACTGATCAATTTTCTCTTGAGTGTAGTCTCGATTTCGAAAATCCTTCGTGGTCCAATAGCAAAGGTCAGTGCAGACGGCCAATAGTGAACTAGTCGATTAGAAATTAGAGTCCCTATCACTTTATTGCAGTGACATCTCCAAAAAAAGGCTGTAACGATTTAACTTTTAAAATTTTAGAGTGTAATGACCTCTAAAATGCAATCGTTATATTTTTTGTCATAGTAAGCAAAGTTGAGTTTCTAGGAAACAATGCAAAATTCTTGTAATTCGTACTCCGATGACGTCACTCGGCGCTTGCTCCTAAAAAGCAATCGCACGTAGCACATCCACCAATTGGACGATTTTGTCAAATAAGAGAGACGATGCCGGAGCGCGATTGGAGGGTCAATTAGGTCTTTGAATCGAAGGGAACGCGGTGGACTCTTTCTCTCTCTCTCTTCTGGAAACTTCAGGAATCACGGATGACGAAAGCCGGGGATTCTTTTTCCATGAGTCAGCACTCGAGTCGCATTTTTGTCGCAATTTCCGAGAGCTTCGTCGATGTTTCGTTTTTTTTTGCCCATCGAAGTTGTCGAATCCTACGCTACCGGTGGGTGAATCGCAACTCGGATCTTTTAATCACCCAGTCAAGTTTCGTCGTCGATCGGTAAGAAAATCACGTCTGGAAAAATTGACCCTGATGGACCGAAACCGGATTATCGGCTGCGGGGGTATGCAAGGGGAACGAGACCGGCCTCCGCATCGTAGACGCCTCGACTCTATGTATACGTGCGCCCTCTCGAGTCTCACGGTGGCGGATCCGAAACACTCGGAAAATCGCAGCGTCGGCAATTTTTTTTCTCAGCTCGTCTTGAGAGGAGGCTGCCGATGTGTGTACACAAGGGGAAATCGAGATCTCCACTTAGGGGAGCCCCTATGCCTCATCAGAATGCGCCGTACAAGGAGGCCCCCAAGTAGAAGACGTTACGTCGAGAGGACGTTGCAACGCCGAGGTCGCCCCGGCCAAACCGGAACAAAGGGCCAGGGATTTTTTAACCCCGGATGAAAGAGCGAGATTTTTTGGATCATAACCGAATGTCTTTTCAGAAGCGAACGAGCTTTTGTGGGGACGTGCAAATCGGAGCACAAAGCGGGAATTTCCTACTCTCGTTGTCCCTTTGATCGCTTAGATTCTGTTTCCATACTCGTGTAATTAGGTACAACCGAGCTCGGATAAGTTCGAGCGCAGTTAATTATGTCGAGTGGCGGCAGCATTAATGTTCCAAACAACGCGAGAAATGGGATTTCTAGCCTTATTACGATTAGCTCAAATTTCTGAGTTGTTACAATTTAAATGCCCTACGTGTCGGCTGTGATTGATGGTTGTTGAACTAATATGGAACTGATTTATTGACTCATTTCGTAGTTTATTTTCAAAAATGTTGTCTGGGAGGGGTGCAAAACCCGACCGATGACCCAAAAACCGACAAATCAAAAAGCCGACAGGTCAAAAAGCCGACAGTCAAAAAGCCGACAGTAAAAAAAACCGACAATCGAAAAGTCGACACATAAAAATTTGGGCCCATCGACAAGCGGCTTTTCAATTGTCGGTTTTTAGATCTTTGGGTTTTTCGACCTGCACCCGTCTGGGAGCTTTTCATTATACTTGAAAAATATTGGGTTACCAACGATCAGAATTTTAAAAACTTGGGTTAAAGATAGGGTTAAATAATCATTTTTAGAGAGAGAAAAAAGGGTTAATGGAACCTGGAAGAAATAGTAGTTTTAATTGTTTCTTTATTTTCTATCTACACAGAAAGAAAAAAAGGGTTAATGGAACTATGAAGAAATAGTGGAAACGGTTTTAACGCACTTGCATAGTAGAATTAACAACATGAAAATTCATAGTTGATATATGAGTTTATGTACGAATAGTTTAAGTACCGGGAAATAGTATACGGAATAATTTTGTTGTTCTATTTACTATGGAAATAGTTAATTTAACCATTGTCATAATAAAGAGGTTTACCTATTATAACATGGTTCCATTAACTGTTTTATATTTCTCTATTTGTAATAGCAACTTTATTTGCTTCGAGCAGTTTAGATTTTGTCTAAAATTTCTATTTCTTATTAAACAATTAAGCTTGTTGTACATCGAATATTCGTTTGCAATTTTTGCACGTAACAGCGTTGTAATTAATACGCTGGATTGTTGTATAAATATGTACTAGTTTTAGGCATTTGTATACGATCGATTGTGATTTGTAGTTTACATAAATAAAATTAAACATAAAAGTATTATTTATAATCTTTGTTTCTTTTTATCATTCATATAACAAACTAATTGTACTAAAAATATAATAATAATAATAATAATCACGTCTTTATTGGCAATTACAAAAACAATACAGGATATAAATAATACAAAAATGCCAAGGGCAAAATATAGTAAAAATAACAATTATGGTATTAAAATATATGTTAAAACGTATAATTAATACCCTTTTTTAGTCACTGTGGTGATTTTAATAATATAACTACCGCGTTTTTTCTATTCGTTATGTAATTATAAGCATATAAGTTTTTTTCAAAGATCTACACTTAAAAGTATACCATTGAACATATTTTTTTTGTTAAACAGAGTTTTTAATTTGTAGTTCAATATCGTTATATGTATACTTCAACTGATTTGTTTGTATCGTGATTAATGTTTCATCATGCCTTTCGGTAACCTTTTGCAAATAACGTCGAATTTTTATTAATATTTTTTTCAAAAATTGATATCCTAGATGATGTTTTAAAAAAATGTACAAAAAACCACTACTATGTGAATCTTATTGTTATTGTTTGTACATTTTACGAGTACCATGTAATAATATCCGCGACTTTAATTTGGTGGTATTTTAATTTGACCTTTAAACGGTACACTGGGGTCCAAATGACCCCTGTTCTTTATAGTGTTTCATTATGAAGAGGGGCCAAGCAAAAATATGTGGACCGTTACAGGTTTACAACTAAACATGCAGCTTTGTTATATAATAAACATTAGTGAAGCAAAATTAATGTATTTATTTATTAACAAGTTGTTATTCTGAAAACAAATGATGCAAACAATTTTTGTAATTTACGATTTTCTTTTTCAAAAACGTTCAATTTAATCAATGTTTATTTTTGTATGATTTTGTTTTACGACCCAGACGTTATCGAATAAATACAATTATTACAAAGTTAATCCTATAAAAAAAATTGTCAATGCACAATTCAATATTTCATTTCACGAATGATATTTTATTTCTGAACGTTTTCAATTACAAATTGGCAATGGCTTATCTTTTCCTAAACCCGACTTTCAGCGCGCCGTCCTCCTTAGCGTTTATTAACTTTGCTACATTAAAGCAGAAACTCTGGAATAATATTAATGCGAAGTGTTGTTGAAACAGTAACCTTAGGGATATAATGCAGTAAGTTCAGTGAATTTAGTTTCAAATAATGATTTTACCTGAAAATTTAAGTTTGCTCTCTAACACATTAGAGTAATAGCATCTTTCCATGTGGATTATGTATAATTCGAGCTATTAACTATTAACAATTAAAACGTACTATTGCATATTCGAAACTTTGAAAAAATATATATTTCGAAATTTTGCTTGACTAAAAGAAGTTCAAACTGGTCCTCTTTATTCATTAAATATCATATAGAGACTGAAAAAAATATTTTACATCAAGAAGAATGTCGGTAATTTCTTTAAAAAAAAAATTTCTGAAACTAATTTTGGTGCCTATTTCTGACAAATTCTTAAAGAAGCAAAATAATGCAATTTGATCAATCGACATTAAAATCACTTTGCTTAAACACGCATCTATCGTAATGCTAAGAGACGTTCGCATACAATAGGATAATTTAGTTTGCTAAAATTGACTTAATTATTGCAAAGGTAATCATTGAAAATAGAATGATCATATATGGTATTAGGACGTCAGGCAAAGACGTCGAGACACATTGGCAAATGATGATTAAATTGTATTCACATCAATCAATAACTCTGCTGTCTGCCTTTCATATTATACGACATATTTGTTTAATGTCATTTGTAAAATCTAATGAAAAGTTCAATTATATTTATTGTTTTTGGTTTTGAGTAATTAAACTATACCAACAAATTAAGTTTGGTGTAAAACGGAATAATTAAAGGAATAATTAAGTTGTAAAAAACAAATGTTAATTTTGACATTTTTGTTCATTTAGGACAAGACAATATTTTAGAAGAATCATAAAAAATAGTGTAGAAGTTACTATTATATTTTTATTTCTCATCAGAAGTTTTTTATTAAAAATTCTGGGCAATTTTACTTCTTGAATGTTTTACCTTCACTGAAAAGTGCCAGTAATAATGAACAAAAATTACTAGTTAGAAATACAATAGATTGACTATTTTTTGTCCTATTAATGTCACTCCATTACTAGGCACCAGGCATTTAGTGATGGTTGTCATGGTTTTTTAACATTTGACAAATCAATTTTTAAAAACCATATGTCTCAAAAAGAAACATTTGAAAAAACACATAAAAAATGACTTTTTTCAGTGTTCATGACAAAATATTATCATATATTAAAGAACACAGAAATACATTTTTTATGAATAAAGTTGTGTATATTTTAAAAATATTTTATGAATAATACTAAAAAAAATTCCAAATCGTCATTATTGTTTTTTTTTTTTACAATTTGCATTTTTGTAAAGCAATTAGAATTTTTATTGAAATTGCACTGCGATCAAAGAAACATTTTAGGACATGCTATATAATAGATGGAACACAAAAAAGGGTAAAAAACATCATTAGTGACTATTCTTCTCTTTATAAATTACAAATTCTAAAATATATGTAAATGGGGTAAATTTATATACACCTTACACGAGGTCAATACACTGTTAAATAAATAAGAAGGCGACTAATATAAACATGATGATATATTAGACGGTCAATGACTTGTAGAAAGTAAATATCACCAGGAAGCTATCAATCATGATTCTTACATTTATTCAATATCAAATCCCAAGACTTTTTCTTCTTCAATTTCTTTAACGATGCTAACTGTTAATTTGAATATTTTTTACAGACATACTCTTGTCATTTAATGTAAATATAATAATCTTAAATCTGTGATGTAATAATGTAACTTTTTTCTTAGCAATTGTCTAACTATTCTGTTAGAACGTGTTTAAATAAACATTTTTGAGCTAAATAATTTTTTTAATAAACTTTTCTTGCAATGTGTATTAACCTTGCCCTCGTTTTATATAAACTCAACACAACTGCGTAATTTTTAAAAATACAATACAGAATTCATAGGCAGTGATCGATAGGAGATGAATTGTTTATACCACTCGCTTCGATGGGCTTAGAGTTGACAGGGTATTCCCCTTAGAAACATCATGTACATTGTTTTAAATTATAAATTCATCATTGCTTACTTTTTTAATTACTAAAACTAATGTTAGGATCATTAAAAAATACGTACAATCAACCACTAGTAAACCTAAAAGTATTACATAAATGTTAATACTTTTACTGATTTGCTGGCAGCCGATATGACTTGCAACGTTGTCGACGATGTAAAATATGAATTGTCAGTAGAGAAAAGTCCATTGATTTTTCTAGGATCGCTTAAAAACGTATTTGTCTCCTAAATAATCAGTTTCTTAAGTTTTTAAGTCGTGATTGATTCTCTATTATAGTTAGTTAAGTGTAAATAATAATCCCATATAAATCTATATGGGAAAATGTGCCCCTTGTATATTTCGCGAGTAGCTAGTTACGTATTTAAACTTAAAATTTCGAAATTTAAGATGACAAATACAATATAAGAACAGATACATAATATTAAATATTTATATATAAGCAACATGAATTTATCAGTGAAACGAGTATAAAAAAATACGGAATAAAAACATAATAATAAAAACAAATATTAAATAATTAAAAAACAAATATTAATAATTCTCCCATTCTTTGACTATTTCACCGATCAATTCATGTTACTGATATATTAATTACGACGGGTAATAGATTCTTTCATTAATTACTAAATATTTTTTTTTCCAAATTTTTGTCCGATTTCCGAAATTCAAAATAGCGACGTTGAATTTTTATTTATTTAATTCGTGTTTCAAACGAAATTGTCAAAAAATAGTGTCTTTTGCGATTTTTATGTAAATCTCATTGTTTCCGGAGAAAAAATGTCCATAATATATATCATTGTATTATGGAAATTTCAAATATTTCTTTTAAGACAAAAAACACTTTCTGTCGACGATTTTTCTTAGAATACGATCTAATATTCTTTAACTTAACGTATTGCAAATGTCTCCTGATATTCTGGTCCATGACAATTCGATAGTGGGCTGGCAATCATCAACTTCAAAAACTTATATACAAAATATGATAAAAATACGACCGTTCTAAAAATTCGTGATCAAAAGAGAAAACTAAAAGGGCATATTGGGGGTAAAATAATGGCGTGCAGCCCTATGCTTTACTGTGAATATAATTATATATGAATAGTAATAATATTATTATATCGGTGAAAGCTAGGGTGATGATATAATACTACGGGTTAAAATTAACGCCGAAACAAAATTAGCGTCTGTCTGGTTGGAAATAATTAATAAGATGCAAACTTACATTTGCATACGTATTTTGCGGCTTTCACTGCAGTAAACTGAAATCGTTCGAAGCACGCTTTCAGATACGAAAATGCTAACCCCGTTTCATGCTTTAATCGTTAATCTCGAAAAATTGCAATTTGCTAAAAAATCATCCAGTTTTACCGGCAAACGACACGCCCCCGCCCAAGCCGTTACTAATGTCGGTTGATCTACTTTCCTCGAACAATCCTTCGACACTTGGTGTGAAATCTCTTTGTTTGCACATGCATTATCAATGCAAACTTTTGCAGTTTCACACACTTTTTTGAAAATCTTACGAATGACGCATGTGGTGGGTATGGCGGTTTGCTATAAATATTTCGGTGCTGTGGTTATTTATATTTTATAATGATAAATATGGGGTACTATACAAATTTACTGAATTTATATTTAAGTATCTTTATTTAAACAAATGAAAGTTGTTTACTGAAGAAAAGATTTGTTTGGACCCGTCAGTAAGACCCCAAGACATTTATAGTGCAATTGACATTCTGGCGCTATTTTGAACCATTGTATTTTATATTTACAATATAGAAACTAGATGCCTTCGACTCGGGTGCCTACAATTTTGGCTAAATTCGTATTGCAGTTCCTGACGAAAGGCTGATGCTTCCGGGAATATTCCCATTTTAAGACTGCCAGGAAAGAAGGCGGCAGAGGGTAGTTCTAGCATCGTTAGGTTCGAGTAGTTTCTATACATATATTGTAACAATATCTTGTTCCTTAAATAGGATGAATATGCCAATGAATCGACGGTTAAGCATTTTTCACACTTTGATCGATTGTAACTTTTGAATTCTTTTATGAAAATTTAATTATGACACCACCATTAGAATCGTTAGACTCTGCTCTTTATGACCCTGTAGTTCAATCTTTGATTTTATTTAATTATTAACCTCGTCTTCATACGTTTGTAAAAAATCCGCTAAACCCCAATGAATAGACGGGTTAAATCAAATAACGTTTTCAGTACCAGTTTTGAATGGCTTTAAAACTTTGCTTTGATTTTACAAAATAATAAACACGGGAAGATCAATAGTACTGTAAATATTGTTTTGAATGTTCAAAGAACATAAAAATATGTATTTTGTTGCATGTTGTGCATCATACATTCATAAGAAATAGAAATATATAGAAAATCGTCCATTAATTGGCATAATCACCCTATATTAAAATTGAAAATGAGCATTTTCAAAACTTCGACCCCGACCGCAGGTCAGCCGAAGCACTGATAAATGAGCACTTGTTCACACTGATGCTTAAAAAAACGCGGTTTAGTCGAGTTTTTGACAGGTCGGGTTGCAGGAAATAAATTCTTTTATATGTGGGATACTTCGGTTTCCGTTTTTTACGGCATTATCGTTGATTTTACGGAGAAATGAATAAAACCTTTTTTGTAGAGAATTCGATGCTCTATATTTTTTGTTTGAAACATTTTTTTGTACGATTTGTATTTTTTGTTAAAAAATGGAAAAAACGTGTTTTTTGAGCGTTTTTTTGTTAAACCTCCCCATAATCTAGTATGCATTGTCTCCAAAAACTAATCAGATCTAAGTTTGGCCAAGAGAAACCCAAATCCGTTTGTACTTTTTAAATTCGTCCTGCCAGTCGCGAGATATCGCGTACACAAAATTTTGCCCACGGACGGACGTACAACCTAACAGACACCAATTTTTTTATTGTGGCTTTGGGTTCCTTAGGGTCTGAAACGTCGATATTTGATGAAAAACTATAGGATAATTTTTTGGCGGGAACTGACCAAATTCAATACTTCGCCAGACCTATGGTCTTGGTCGAAGTAATTTATTTTTTAAGTCTACAAGGATATTTATTATTTTGCAAGATATTTGGAACGAAACGAAAAAAAATCTTTTTTTACAAAAGACAACTTTTGTTTATTTAAGGTAGTTATACCCCAGGGTATAGAATGTTAGGGAAAAATATTAAATAAAGTTTCCAGGAATTTAATTTTCATTGTAAATATTGACATTGTTGAAGAAAGAAAGTATTACTGTTATTGAACAAATGTTCAGAGCTGCAAAAAAGTTTTGTTAAACAACTTTTGTTAATGACACAAAATTTCTTCTGATCGCCAGTTTTTTTAAAATCAATGGATTTTAATGAATGATGGCTTATTTTTTCCGCTAAAAAAGATTCTCTACAACTTTAGTGAATGCATTTTTCCAAATGTTGTACCTAATCACTGAAATTATTCAGAAATGATGAAAAGTGATCATTTTTGTTTAAATAAATAGAGATGTTTGACACTATCTTCAATTTACAAAAATTGTACGTTAAAATTACAGAGAATCTGTTTCTCGAAATAATAAACCGCCACTTAAATCGTCGATAGATTGATCATTGTAATTTTTTGCCTTTTTGTTAAATAATTAATTAATTTACGATTTCAATGATAACGGCATTGAAGATAAACAAATGACTTATTTACCCTATTTATTACTTCCTGTCTTTATAATTCACATTTCATATAACGGCTTCAGTCTCGAGTCCATATAATGAATATTTTATACTCTAATTTTTAATACAATTGCCGTTCTAACCCTTTGAACCACTGTATTTTATACTTACGACCTAGAAACTTAATTTTTACAACATTTTATTATAATAAACGCAAAATCTAAAATATAATGATAAAAAATGTCCAGTACTGCTCAAGCTCATAAAAAAACTAGAAAAAGCGCTAATAAAAGTATACAGACATAAAGCGTCGAACAATAAACACAAAAACTCGTAATATAAAAACGAAAATTTGAATATAAATGAATGAAAGGAAAATTTGAAATTTTCCTGCATATACATAACAAAAAAGCGGGCTCGCAGCGGTGGGTCTCGTAACGCAAAAAGTCGTTGACACCAGGTTTTAACGTCGCCCGTCAGTTTACGAAAATAAGTATACGCGTCAATTTGTAACATAAAAAAGTATACATCGCCGGTCCGCATTCATTAATTTTCATCGGAGTAAATTCTGTTTTGACGTCTTGTCATTAGGAAATGCTCTCCCGTCATTGCCGCGATCAGGTGCTTTTTCCGAGTACGTCACAGTGACACGTAAATCCTTTCAAATTGATTTCGAACGTGCTTTATTGGAGCCAGCTTTAGGAAAAAGCTCTATGGAAAGTAGCGACACTCCCCGTCTTTCCCTTACTATTACCCTCCTCCTCCGTGGGCAGGAGATTCTCTTCCGTATATGGACGATTTCTAAATAAAGTGCAAATTAAGGAAGATCGGCTACTTTTTTATTATGTTTAAAAATAAGCCGGGTACATGTGTGAACAAAATATTATTTTTGTTTACGTTTACATATTAAAAAATCAATTAAAAATGAAAATTCATAAATTTGGTTTTCTTTGATACTATTAGTACATAAAAGTAACCGCTTTCTTGAAAGTAACAATACCCATGTGTGCAAACCCGATTCGACTATTGGCATATTTTTAGAAAAATAATTGATACGTATTTTTTTTTATCGGCAAACTAGAAGGATTAAACTGATCCCTAAAGTATTATGAAAAGCGAAAAAGTTTTCTAAAATTTGGTCCCCTACTTCTAATGTTAACCTCTTGACTGAGGAGGGCATCTCACTCCAGTAACAAAAATTGGCAAAAAACCAACTTTTTTGTTTTCTCCAACATAGTAGTGAAAAACATAAAATTTCTGTTCAACGATTATAATAATTTATTTTATATTGAATAATAGTAATTTCCAACAATTGTAATAATTACAATAAATTTTTAAAAGATTTTTCAAAATTAAAGATTAGATATCTCGACATTAGCTGGTGATTGTAATTCACGCCCCCGGAATCTGCGACTTGGAGGTTGCAACGTTAGGATTTGACATTTCATTTTTTAATTTATTTTTTCTATTATTTTTTATACTTTTTTGTGTGGTATTTAAATGTTTTAAATTTTTGTTGTTTTTTATTATATTTTATACTTTTTTGTATTTTTGAAATAGTTTACACTTCTTTTCATTTTTTACTTTTTATTTTTTATATATTTTATCCATTTTTCAATATTTATATTTTTGTTTTCATTGTTACTTTTTACATTAGTTTCTGCTCATTGTGTATGCGACATGAACTAATCTTGTGAATAATTTTACTCCTAACATTTCAATTCTGAAATTTTGACGTCAGATTTGAATTCAACGACCCTAAAACTCTTACAGTGCTAAATTTTTGCTGGAATTATAAAAAAAATTTGCACGCCATATTGGATGGCCATTTTGAATTTTCAAAATTTGATCTCGAATTTGAATTCGGTGACCTCAAAACATTTGTACATACAGTTTCATAAAGATTGATTAATATCTGACCTCTACCAGAAGTGGCAAGGAATTTCAGGATTCCAGTCAGGGTTAAAATGTAGTTTGTTTTTTGATATTACAGGCATAATATCAAATTTTTAATTATTTAAATGACAAGATAAACAAAATTACGAAAATAATAGGTATAATGTCCCGTGGATTACTGACGTTTTTATTTTTTTAGTACATTGGACATACAACTTATTTATTGTTCTCGTATTTTCTACTGCAAGAGTCTTCTTAATCTGGTAGAAAGGGAAAAGTGGGGATATAAAATAAGGAAGAAAGTCGTCATCTTGAATAAAAATGGTTATTTTGATCAATTTTAACGGATTTCTAAAATGGCCGGTCCGTAAGGTAGGAAGTTTCACTAAAAAACGTAAATTAAAAATAACTGAATAAAATGTTCAAAATCAGGCTCTGTAAAGGCAAATGGAATTACCATAGACGGTTTCCTATAAAATACCAAAGACATTAATTGAGAACTGACCCAGAATTTTCAGAAATTTAAAAAAAATTACTTATTTCTGAAAATTCTCGGTCAGTTTTCAATTAATTTATTTTTTGTATCTTCTGGGATACTATCTACTGTAATTAGAATCACCCTTACAGAGTCGGAATTTTGAAATATCGATTCAGTCATCTTTACTTTACGTTTTTTAGTGAAACTTCCTACCTTACCGACGGACCACTTTAGAACCCCCTTAAGCGATTACTGTGACTTGTGAAATTTTGCGTCGGTGGTCCACCACGCTACACAATTTCTTGGTAAGTGATGCTCATGAAGAATCAATCATAAAAAACGGGAATTTAAAAATTGTTACCCAAAATATTGGACCTAAAATTTGCACTTTTCCGTGGAATCAGCCATATAAGTGCGGTTGGACGTGTTATCCTGAGCGTGCCCCGGTAAAATTTTCTCCCAAGCGGCTGAACAAGTTAACTGGAACATAAGCCGACAGATTCTCGGCGACGTTGCCAGTGCCAGAAACCCGCAATTGCGCCGAGAGTAACAGGCAGGCAGCGGCGAGTCCTATATACGGAGGAAGCCCGCTCGTAGACTCCGCAGAATGCCACTCACTCGCGATGCAATCTCAACGGACGCATTACCAGTACGTGCTATAAAACCGAGGCCTCCGTACACCAGCAAACCCTCACACCGACACCTGGTGTCTGGATCCTAAGGTGTGTGTGGGTGATGAGTGCACGTGCACCGGTGTGTGGGTGAGGTACGCTCTAAGTCTCCCGATGAGTGTTTAGCTTGTTTGCTTCGACCACTCTTTTTTTTCGGAAGGAACTTCGGACCCCTTCCCAGACCCTCGAGTACAAGCTCCTTCACTTTCCTCCTCTCCCATCGGGTGCCCAGTCTCGGTACGCTCTTTGTCCCGCGTCTCTCATGGATGGTTGTTCATTTAATCAGAGCTAAACGGAGAAAGGGCAAGGAATGAATCGACGATGAAGGGGACGTCGTTGAGCTGAGTGATTTCTGTCTTCATATTTTTCCCACTCCTGCATCGTCTTTCCGCGACGTTCGCACGCTTTGTAAGATATAAGACCCTTCTGAGAGACCACGGATAGAGTTTCACGGATCTTACAGTTTTCCGCCATTTTGTTGTAATGCCAGGATCCTTGAAATGGGAACCATCTAGTGACGGTTATTATTTATATTCGTAAGTGGGAAATACTCTCTAAATCTTTTGAAGTGAGAATTTACTCTTTAATTAGTGAAAACCGTGAAACTCTCGTGAAAGAGTCAATATTCAACTCTTTAAGAGTGAAATTTCAATCTAAAAAGAGTGAAAATACAAAATAGACATCAGATTAGTATTCAAGGACCACAAAAACTTATAAACCATCTACCTTAATGAAAGAAGCCTTCTATTGATTCTTTTGTAATCCTGTGTCGTTTTAAAAATTCTCCTATTGTCCGGAAGGTGGTGTAAGCAAAGTTCAAAAAAATTATCTTTTAATCCGCCATATTGGATCCGCCATTTGAAATGTTTCAAAATCTGACGTCAGATTTGGAATGAGCTACACAAAATAAACCCCACGGAGTTGAGTTTTAAGCAAATATAAGCAATTAACAAAAAAAGGCCGGCATATTAAATCCTCCATCTTGAATTTTGAAAATCTGACCTCAGATTCGGAATTAGCGACCCCAAAAACCCCCAAGTGTTACGTTGAAACAAAATCCATCCGCTGCTTTCTTCATGGGGAACGAAAGGGTTAAAAACTTAATCTTGGCAAAAACAGGAAATTTATGAAACTTTTGAGTATATCCCAATAATTATGACGTTAAAATCAGTATTATGTTATGATGAAATATACAGTTACGGTAATTCGAAGAAAATCACCTCAGAAAAAATGTTGAACATGGTTTGTCTTTCGAGGAACTTAAAACAGGCAGAGCACCTGTGGCAAAACCAAACCAAATTAGGACCAACATTTCTGCTCAATTGTGGCTTAAAAGTTGCTGTATTCCCGTATACGTTGCTCTTATGTTAAAAAAAAACAGGTTTTGCTAGCTTGCACAAAAGCTAGCAAAAATAGCTGTACCGACGGAAATAAACACAATATCAACAAAACAAGTTTACAGCTAATTGTTGCTCATTTGTTACTAAAAGATTGCCCAATCAATGCAAACCACCGACCCACTGCTTCCTAGATTAAAAAAAAATAAGTTATGTTATAATAGCTTGCATAAAAGCTTACCAAAAAAATATCGACTTTTTTTCAAATAATCGAACCCAGCGGTTTCGATTTGCATTTTTCTTGAATTTTAATCGCAGATTTGTAAAGTTTGATTAATTTCATGTCAGAAATAAGTGATCTAGCACTTTTCCAGTCTCGGAAATACATGGCAAACAGACGTTGAAAATTTCCATGAAAAAGTGTCCGTTTGGTCGTTAATGGGTTAAAATTTCGCCGACTCTATTACACACAACTCCATCAGAGAAAAATAAATTTAAAACGGTAACGAAGACGATGTAACATATACTGACTCTAGTAATATCCGGTTTATCGTAGAATATAATTTAGCGATAATATTTGTAATTTTGTCAACCTTAATCATAATTATATTAAATAATTGCCATGAAGTTGTTAATGTGACTGAGGAGCGTATCCCTTTTGAATTGTACTCGCATATCAATCTCCAGTAAAACATCGTCACGGCAGAGTCCGTTCGTTAGATTCACTAGGGAGAACCTCGTGCATGAGATAACAAGAGCACAACGCTCACGCATCGTTTCCAAATAAATAAATAATTAATCCGAGACAAAAAGAAGAAAATGATTAAAGCCTAAAAAGGAACAAAGTGAAAGGACCCAGAAGATTTTCATCTCTTTGAGGAAGATCCACACAAATTATCTCCCCTTCCACGTGGTTAGATTCGTCACTTTTACTTGCGGGGATTGCCCGATAGCTTCCAAGTTTCGACGGAGCTGTTTTTCTTGCGAGTGTTTCGCAAATATTTACAGTTTCTGCTATCAAAGTCTACTACCGAAGCTCTTTTTATCTGTCTTTTCTAGACATGTATATAACGGATCTATCAAGCCTTGGATCCTTTTAGTAAACTTCTCTTTTTCTGCAAATTGATTAATCGCATCTCCAGATTGTTTGCAGAGGTTCTAGTACCATTGTTTGAATTATTTACGATGATAGAGGTCGACATTTCAAATCGGAAGTCTAGAGTCTTTTTAATCACCAATTGACCTTTTTTGTCTATCAATCTACTAAGGGAGTCAAGTCCTTGCGATAGAAATATTTATTAGAAATCAATGTTATATTTTCTAAAAGATGAAAAAACTATTATTGTAATCCCATCGAATATGTTTGAGAATATGATCGTAGTATTTTTAACCGAAATATCATAGCTGACTATTATTTATGGGAGAAATACTTCATGGAAAATGGAGCCCAAAATATACTACTACTTCTGTAATAAAGTTTTAGTACTAAAAGGTAATTAAATATTGTAAGGGATACATGAAAAACCAACGAATTAAGCATTGGCGTACACTCTAAATTTCTTAAAGTGAAAGTTGAGCCACTTTCTGTTAAAAATGACGTTTTCACTATTTTTAAAGTGGAAATTTCACGTTACTAATAGTGGATGGAAATATGCCACTCTACTAAAGTGAAATTTCCACTTTAGAAATAGTGAAAAAGTCACTTTTAGCAGAGGGTGGCTCAACTTTCACTTTAAGAAATTTAGAGTGTACAAAAAATACAGCACATTTTTCGCCCTGGACTATTTTAATTTTTCGTCTTCTCTCTTTTTCTCTGCACTCAAACTATACTGTATCGTATGTTACATACCAGTTTCTATATTACGCTGCTAGCAACTGATAGAGGATATGGATGAGGAAAAACCTTAAAATAACAGAGGGCACCACCATATTCCTTGACACGAAATTTTGAAATAAGGAGCGCGCTAGTCGGGCGTAAAAATACCGATTTATGCATTAGTGCCGTAATAGTATATGTTTTGACACTCCGGGAGTAGAACTCGATTTTGCGCCCTGCAGTGAAATATTCCGGCGCAAATTGTCGATCCTCTCGCCCGTCGTATTAAAAAATATCGTATAGAACTGGGCGCAACATAGGGTTCTACTCCCGGAGTGTTGAAATATACCTTTCTTGTTGTCGCCGCAGCAGTTAGAACCAGCTTTTCAGTAAACGAAAATAAATGTTTTAAAAAATTTACGCTGTTTTAGGATTACCTCTGAGATCAAAGTAATGGTTGACAGGTTAGAAGACAAAAAACTTAGAATATTTAAATGCTTTACCAAAGAATAGATTATTATTCAAATAGTTTCTTTTACTTGTGAAATTATGTCAGTGTATAATAACTGCTGATCTTTAAATATTTGATGAAGAGATGAGAAATAAGAAATGTTGAAAAAAATAATCAATAGCTGAATTCAATTCACATTTTGTTAAATTTTCCATGCCACATTAAAGATTAAACGGCAAGGTAGGAACGGTCCTTAGTACATTTAAATTCACGCCGGGTCGGCGGTATATCTCGAAAATATCACATTCACCATCGGGCGCGCATTCTTTCGGCCCCGACTCGTAAATTTCGAGAGGAAACGGAAACTATATATATATATACGGGAGCAGCAGTGGTTCTTCCAGAGCGACTCGAGAGCCATCGAGCGGCGTAAATCAGCGTGCAACAGGTAGGAAATAGTTTATCGTATAGGTCCGGAGGTTCGCGAGATTTGTACAGCATCGGTGGCGGTCGCCGGCTCCGTTTCCCTCATTTGCATCATCAGATCCGAAAAGTTGGCCAGCCTGCAATTTCGGGACAAACTTTTTCGGTTCCACTTGTCACACCCCGATGGGGATAAAAGAGAAAAGACAATGGAAGTGCGAGGGGAGGGGTGGTCATTACATCGAGGGCTCCCAGTCTAATTACTCGAGTTGCAAAGTGACGGGTGGCATTAAGCTAACGACCCGTCGACGATGTAATCAGATTTTACACGCGGAAAATGCGTCGCCGATAACGAATCGTTTAACTTTGTCCAACAAACTTGGATGATGGCGGCTACTACGAACTTTGGCTCTATTATGGATGTTAAGTAGGCTCCCCCCAGGTTTTTCTTCTCGTTCCAGATTCAGACTCGTCCGCCGGCGAAAATAGTTATCGAGTTTTCCAGTTACTACTCTTAATTTTTCGACAAATTTTTATGACGAATGTTGTGAAGTTGAGTGTTTTAATAAAAAATTGAACTTCATGTGAAAAGAATAGGAATCTTTGATATGATTACAAATCTCAATATCCGGTAGTAAATATCAAAATTAAAAAATATGGTGCAAAAATATAAAAAATAAAAATATGAAGTAATATAATGCAAATATTTGATACAAAAAAAGCAATGAAAACAAAAATGTTGTAATATTGATTAAATATGTGGTTGCCTGTTAGCACTCTGTTGAGTAGCTTCAACTACCCCAGGTAAAAAAGTTTGATAAAGCTTTTACAAAATGTTTATATACCCTTTGTAAAGAGTTTACACAGAAAAGATTTTATTGTACAATTTTTATCAAGTGTTCTTTTTTTGTAGAGAATTTCTTGCTCTAGATTTTTTATTTGAAACATTTCTCGACGTTTTCAATATTTTTGAAAATAACTGAGAAAAACCATGAAAAATCGTGTTTTTAAGGGGTTTTTACGATTTTTATCCCAAAAATTGCATTTGTTAATTGCGGCTATGGTGTACGAATTCAGCGCATCAAAATACGTAAGAAAACCTAGGCGTCATAAGAATTTGATGAGCGACGGATTCAAAAGTTTATCCCAAAGTTTTTATATCCATATACAAATTGTACAAGATGTTGATAAAAGATATTTTCACTATATGAATGCACCAAATTCAATTTTCACGTTTTGAAAACAAATTTTTGTGAAAAAATCGATTTTCAAGCGGAATCCACTTGCGGCAAGTAGAATTCCGCTTGCAGCAAAAGGACATTTTAATAGTGTATATTTCAAACTACTCGTATCGAGAACACTTAGATATTCCAAGAACAAACTTACTGAAAAGAACGATTCAAAATATGAATGAAAAGAAATGGATACATTAATATTGAGTTGGCTAAAAGATTGGATTTATTTCTAATCCATAACGTGTAGAATGACGGAGATTCAAAGAAATATAAATGTGGTCGCCAAAAATAGCACAAAAAAAATGTTGGGGATGATGCTGACCTAAAATGTTGGTGGATGCGCAATCGAAAAATTATTAGATTAATAATAAAAATAGTAAAAAAGATTCTATGAAGGCACAGTGAGATAAAGATGAAAGCATTTAAATACTAGTGGTAATTTCCTATTAGTTTCCTAAAAGCACAAATAATATCTACAGAGGTGTCTGAAACTACTTGTAATGATACCTAATATAGTTGGCTTGTGTTAAACCGAGGGTATTATTTTATATCATTGTATTTTCTCAGTGTTGGTATAATGGACAGTGGAAAAATAAAATAATTAAAAAACCTTTGCGTTTATGTTACTTAATATTACAATTGTTTGAAAAATTATATAATAAAAATAAAAATGAAAATATGCAGAAATGTTTACAGCGAAATTTTAATAGATGTAAAAAGACAACAATGATGGAACATTGTTAATCTTAAACAGATGTGTTTTTAATTAAAAGAAATATTATTAATAATAGCAATTACTTGTTCATCTGTGATTAAATCCGTGCAAAAATAACTCACTAAATTCCTTTCAGTGAAAACTGAGCAATTCTTTCATGAAAAGTAAAATTTCCATAGAGAGTGATATTTAGGAGTGGGTATTTTCTTTTCACTATGGATGGAGTGAAACATTACTCTTCATACAGTGAAACTTTCACATTTAATAATAGAGTGGCTCAATCTTCACTCCAACGAATTTAGAGAGAAAGCATTACTCTTAATCATTATGACTTTTTAACTGTTTTGAATAACTGCTACACGTCACTTCACTATTTTCGTTTTTAGACGATGGATATGATACTGCGGTTGTCAAAGTAAAATTTTGGCACATTAAACCTCATCTGTTCGAAAATGTACTAAAAAAACTACATTCTTATTTTAAGGAAATCCTATTTCTTTTAAAAACACGAACGCCGAATATCCGTGCCAACATCTTTTGTTTCAAGTATACTAAGATTCTGTTCAAAAATTTGTTTTGAATTTCTGGATAAAATAATCGAAAAATTTTAACAAGCTTTAAGAACATTTTGGTAAAGTTTTCTTCTGTTATATCTATAAAAGTCCGAAAAAGTATGGCTTAATTAACATTAAATAACAGTTAGGTTATGCTAATAAAGTGGTCAAGAAGAAAATAAATACTTTTTAACTTTTTTCCATTTGAGATGAATGACAGGCTACTTTCAAGATGTAACAAAACTGGAACCTATAGTTACTCTCTAAGTCTGAATTAGTGAAAAGTGGATTACTATTTGAAATTAGTAAAAAAATTGACTAAATATTGGTCGATTCCTACTAATTGATTGTGTAAAATTTGATAACTCCTTTAATTAGTTAAAATTAACTAATTATTAGGAAATTTTTTAGTAATTTCAAATAGTAACCCACTTCTTACTAATTCAAATTTAGAGAGTAGAAAAGGACGAGCTAATTCGCTACACATTGGCAAGTTTAATTTCGAACAAATTTACCATCGATGGTTCTCAAAATATTTTACCGTTCTCGGACTTTTTGGCATCACTGTATATGAACTTTTGGAATTTACATTGCTTTTGTTGCAAATGTTACTAGTCAGAACACTAAAAATGTTCGTGATGACCAATAAAAAAGTGCAATTGAATCCCATGATAAATACATGCATTTACAGGTGGCTTACGAAAGGATTCCTTCAATCTGGTTACGCTGGTCACCGTCAGGATCGTACGCGGTACTCGCAGGTCTGATCTGGCTCCCGTTATTGAAATGAGTTTTCATTCGCTTAAAAGCGAATAAAACTTCAGTATTCTCTAAGAATGTAAAGTAGTCCTAACCTTATCTTAACTGCGTCCTTTATTTTAACTTTTCCCCCTCGTGAGGTCCCCCACCATTCGTAATGCGCTTGTAGTAGCAGTCCACGTTCAAAAGAGTACGGACTGCTGTTTGCGCTTGTGATTACAGGTGAAGAAGGACGTCACTATAGGTCTTCTCTCTGTTTATATTCTCTCATACTGCCAGTCGTGGGGATGTGGGAAGCGTTAAATTAAGGGAAGAATCCGCCATCCTCCTTGACTCGAATAGTTAAAATATGGGAAGGGCCACATTATCTAGAATGCAATATGCGGATAGGTAATAGTATACTATATATCGATTATATTTGTTCGTATAATGGTAGAGTGTAATATATTTTTTACCCGCCAGAGTGTAAATTGCAATTTTTTTTCGTGCAATTTGGATGAAGAACAAAATTACTGTAAATTAGGAAAAAAAGAAATGAATGTCGCTTTTTTATAATAAAAATGTTAAATTTACGGTTCTATATAGCAATAATTTTTCAAAACCTGAGATTTTCATGTAATGAAAAAAATTCCTATTCTGGAATAGTAAAAATTATTATTCAATTTTTTCCTACAAATCTTATTGTAGAATAGTTGGTTTTCCTTTTAAAGTAAACGTCCTATAAAATTTGTCCCAATGCATGTTAGACAAGAGTAGACACATACAGAGTAATCGAAAGCATCAAAAAGCCGCCATCGTCCTCTAATAATATCTCCACAACTAGAAATCTAATTGCAAGATTCAATTGTACTTTTGAACAAGCGCGCGCGCGGTACTTCTTTACGTAACTCGGGGGGAAATCGATGCAAATGGAGAAAGATTGAGCGAAACTACCAGTTTTATCGCATTACCGCAGTTTATTCGACTAAAGGTATATCGCGTGGATTTCTCTTTGCCCCCCTCTCGGTGCACCGGCATATCGTTTTATAAAACTCTACCCTTCCGTTCCACTGGGAAATTCAATTACGACGCATTGTATTCCATTCTTCCACCATCCGATTCGTTTTATATCCCATTTCTCGTTCGCATCCGCATTTACGGTCTCCTTTTTGTTTTTTTTTTTTTTTTACGCTCGTCTTTTTTACCCCCGGCGAAACCGCCGTCGCACGCTTCCCGACGAGCGAGGACGTCGACGACAACGACGACGAATGCCTCATCCTGTAACTCCAAATGTTCTGGATGTACGTGACGGCACGTACCGCGTGTTTAGAACGTGGACGTGGCCTGCACTACCAACGAACGATCAACGCCCGGCGAGGAATTAAATATTTCTTTCTCGGCTATCCACGTGAGACCGATGATGTCCCGCGGTACCGCAACGCCATTCTCCATTATGTGCTGAGGTACCGCAGGGCCCTAACGGCTCCAGTTACGGCCCTGATCTTCCATTTCCCAACTTTTCAAACGCTTGTCCTTTTTCTGTTTTACTTTGCACTTCCTTCTTCGAGGGCTCGTGCGTCACGAGTCTAATTAAGGCGTCGACGAATTTTCGTTACCATTCCGCACTAACTTCGGGGCGGACATCCGGGTAAGAATCTGTCAAAAGTAATTTGAAATTAAGAAATTTTTTCGTTTGTTATTATGGTACCTTAAGGGTGATGTAAAATTTTTGGAAACGTTAGGAAATTTTTATGATTCTTTAGTTTATATGATAAAGTAAATTCAGCCATGATCTACGCCTGATCATAAATGGCAACCTGAGACCTGATCAAGATCTGATCAGGTTTCTTGCATGTATATTAACCAGTAAAAGAGTTCAAAATATATTTCTAAATTGGACTCTCATGTACCTTCCTCGACATTTATCACATTTCTTTATAAGTTTTCTAATGATGTTTCGGTGTTTATAAACTTTAAATTTATTTGCAGCGATCTCCAGTACTAACTGCAGTTGTGTTCATTAACTGCACCATTTAAATTCTTCATCTATTGTTCAACTCTAATATTTGTATAGGGAAATGTGTTTTCCAAAGATTTAAAAACTTTATTTTTGGAGTAAATTTTATTTAAAACAAGTAAGACTAGACCAATTTTAGAGTGTATGTAACGAGTTTTAATCGATCATGATACAAGTTTAGGATATATGACCTGCTCGACTAAATTCTGAATTTATTGTTACCTTTCGAAGTAATTTTTTTTTACAGCAGATTCTTAAAGATCAAAATTGGAATTCATAAAGAACGTAAGGATCCTCAGGAATTTTAAAATGTATTTCAGAATACAACCTTTTCTTTGCAATATCGGATATCGTAGAATTGACTGGAAATGCTATACATATTATAGAATATTACAAAATCAGGACATTCTGTTGTACTGACTTCTAGTACTTTTTTATGGCAGGAATATATGACGCACAGATTTTTTTCTTTGCATTTTTTTTTCAAACGCAACAATTTTCAAAATTTTGTATTTTGTTCCTAAAAACGAACCTGCTAGTTTAAATAATAATGTGAAAATCTAGTGACTAGTATGAATTTGGTTTGTTCGGTGAGACGCACATTTCACGATAGTAAAAGCATTTATTACTAAAGCGCAGGCAATAATTCCATACAGTAATGTAAACACTCACATTCAGTTACATTCAGAAATAATTTAAGTCATTCAATTTTAAATAATGCAAGATTATTTTAACTGCTAAAATTTATAATCTTAATGAACAGAACAAATATTGCAACAATTAAATTTGCAATCCTGGATTGTTTTAAAAATATGAATTCAAGAACTTATTTTAATTATCCCTTCTCTTAAATACGCATTATCATTAATATTTAAGTTTCAAACTACTAAACAATTGTGTTGCTTTGTTACAGTTAAATTTTAATGTATTGTTACCCAAGCCATATAATAATAAAAAGTTAGAATCGATTATCGCTATGGCATTCTGCAAATTAAATTGAAAATTTTTATTCGGAAGGGGTTGGCATGCAACGTTCCATCGATGAATATTGTCGGAAGATAAGAATTTTGGCAAATATCGCGAAAACTCGAAGCGTAAATAAAATATTAATCTACCAATGAAGCTTCATTTTTTATATAAAACATAGGAGTGAATTAAAGGAGGAAACGTGAAATCGAACAAAAATAAAATTCTCTTAATTAAACAATTTTTTGCTGTATATGTTCTAATAAAATAAATAAAATTATACAAAATCTAAATAATAATAATTTTACAAATTTAGAAAAAAAAATGTAAAATGAATCAATCGAAAAGTAGAAAAGATACGATGGTTAGGTTTTAATAAACATCAATCATGGTATTAATTAAAGTATTGTCATGGTGCCATTAATGTGAAAAAATAAAATTAACAATATGATCTAAAAGTCTTGCTCTATGATATATTATGATAAAAATGATAGAAATTATTTATTAATTATTTTTTAATTTTGAAAAATAGAGAACAAATTCAAAACATTCGATTTACCGTGATTCAAACGCGGGACCTTTCAATTGTTAGTCGAACGTAGTCCTAAGCTAGTCGCCGACTCGCGAATTTAAAATAAATACAAATATGGCTAAAATATATTGCCTTGTATACTTTGTGTAATATATGGAACTAATCGCACTTTTAAATTGTTTGCTTATTTTCAAAAAAATGATAACAAAAAATTGTACATCATTCGCCATTGTGCCAATTAACAACTTTGCAAATAACTGTAAATTTTACGCAGTCGAGAGGAAAAACTTTGAGATAATAACGGGAGCTCTTTTTCATTTAAAATATTACGTATTAAATATTAATAGATACCATTTACTGAAAGTCAATACTTTATTTCGTTAAATTCAAAAACCTTTTTTACGAGTAATATGTATTTGTGCACATGTAGGCAGACAAAAAATGGGTTAATGAAACCAGCAAAAAAAGGTAGAAATGGTTGTAATATTCCACAATAGTAGAATTAATAACGGGTAAAGTCGTTGACTATGTGTTAATTTTACAATTTAGAATATTGTAAAATATACCATTAAAAATGCAAATAGTACAGAAGGCTGAAAAACATTGTTGCATCTTGTACGTAACCTCAAAATTAGCAAAAAAAACACGGTTTTCAAGTACATAAACTCAAATATCTCAAAATCCTGATGTGATAGGCCACTTGTGACTTCGGATTCGGATACTACTCACAATGTACCGATTTCTGAAGGAATGCAAATTTAATGAATTTTCTCAAATTTGTCAGCCATTGTAGATCCGCTATTTTGAATTTCGCAAAATTCGCAAATTTTGAAAATTTGACACCCAATTTGTAATATTGGGACTCAGCGACCGCAAAAACCCATGAATAACAAGTTTTAAGCAAATTTGTATGATTTTTCACTTTTGCGTCCGCCATATTGAATGTACCATTTTAAATTTTAACAATTTTACAAAAAATGTTATTATATTCGTAATCTACGGTCCCAAATACCCCTAGCTACTGAGTTTGAAGCATATCTTATGGGTTTTTATATTTTTTTCAGCCATCTCGAAAGGTGGTTAATATATTGACTACTGTGACTGAAAGGGTTAATATAATCATCAGTACGATTTTTTGGGTATACATTTTCAATTGTCCTTAAATTTTACATGCAGTTTTTCGGTGGGTCTATAAAATAATGATGTCGAATTCATGATATTACCAAAAATTTAGAGTTTAGTGTCCCTACCAAAGTTTCGAAGGGACACCGTCATTTTCTGTTATACATATATATTTCATGCATGGCAGGGCACTGGTCTCTATAAAATTGCAGTGGATGGTGAATGTTTCCAATTTCAATATAGAATAGGCTAAAATCTTCATAAACATTCGGCTTCGATAAACTTGGGATGGATTCCACTAGCCCCGAAGTAAAATTCCTACAGATCAGAGCTTCAAACGAATGCTTAATATGACGGCAACATTTACTCTTCAGTAGTTAGAAATTAGTGAAATGAAAGGGGCATGTAGAAAAAGCGCCAGAGTTTTGTCTAGTTTTTGTTCAGGACCAACGTTAGTCACTATTGAAAGTTCGACTGCATGGCTTCGGAATCAATACAAAACGAATTGATCAAAATGGTACAGAATGTCATTTAAGAATTAAGGTGGATTAATTGATTTCGAATTCAATTCTAGACACTATTTCTGCCCAAACTAGAATTAAAAATTAAAAACCGAATCTTCCCGTACGTCATTTGGACGTAGTTGAAACACCGATTTTAAGAAGTGCACACACTACACGGATGCTTGTATAGTTGGTAGCATCCAAGTCGAAAACTCCATTTCCGGTTTCATTGCGCACAAGTGTCCATTTCGGTCCAGCGCGGTAATAGCAAAAGTTGGATAAGAACTGCGGCGACTGTTCTCGCGCCCGACGATAAAAAAGGAAAAAAGGAAAAGAAGCGAAAGAAAGGGCGTCGCGGTCTCGACATTGCTGACAAACTGGTACACGTTCTAACGTTGTACGGAGGGCGTTCTGACCCTTGTGGATAGGTATCGCCGTCGAGAAGAAAAATATAGGGCTGACACGCGACGCGGCGTTGTAACGAGACTTCATTACGCAGTAGACTAATAAAAGGAGACATAACAAAAAAAACGAGAGGAATTTCAAGTAGCTACACTCCACGCCAAACGTATTACCAAAATTAATGCAATTAGTATAAGCCAGACGCGAGCTTTTTTTTTTGTTTTATCAATAATATAATATATCAGGTCGAAAGAAAGAGGAAAGTTCGTGCTGCTCTCCACTAAATTACAAGCAGAATTGGAGCGCACATACTTAAGTGTAACAAGCGTGTCAACTTGGCGTGCGTTATTAAAAACGTGACGGAATTAGCTTGATTAATCAAGTCTAAGGGTCTTCCGAGAGAACTGTGCGTAATTTGATTACGGCTAAGGTAAGCGTGTTTAGGTTCGAGTTACCTTTGCGCGAGTGCGTTTGACCTAACGAGGTTCCGAGTAAATTTTTCCTACCATCTAATTATGAAAATGAATAGGAAACCGCTTCCAGATTCCGACCATTCGTCAGTCTTTTTAATTAAACGCTGAAACTGAATCTTATTTTTTTACAAGGTTGCCGATATTCGGCTGTTATTATGTGTACCGATGTGGGTGGGCAGGGATGGCCGTCATAGATTGCTGATACGCACGAACGATGAAATTCTTGGGAGGTAATTGACGGAATTACGAAATGCCCTTTTTGGATCTTTCAGTATTCTGAGATCTCCCGTACGAGAATGAATTGCCTCTTGATATGCATTACATACAGAAAGTACCCATAAATTAAGAACAGTTAAGAGAACGTATAAATTGTTATTCATTCATCTCCAATTTCCTTTGTTACCATCCCGATCTCTCAAACGCCATGTACTGCATTAAATCCCCATCTAACGAAGCAGGGCGGCCATTTTTGTTTTCGAAACAGTCTCGGCGAGAAACCTTAGTCAGTTACATACAGTGGTTCTTCAATTAAGTACTGACTTGATTTTGTACATTTCAGCATTGTCTAAGAATTGCCTTTAGTAAATCTGGATGACTTTGACGAGTACGTTCATGTAAAAGTCTGGAAACATCATGATGAAACTCTACTAACCAGTTTTCCCACGGAAAATTTAAAAGATATCATCTTTCGGTATTGAAAAGAAACTTTTCGGTTTTAAATTGTCTATTTCCGAGACTGGATAGATTGTTTATAAGTCCAATTCATAGATCTATGCTTCATCTTTAATTATTGATTCATTTCATTAAATTTTATTATTGCCGAGGAATAGTGGTGAGATCCAACTTTCTGGGGTTAAAATTGAGTTTCAACCAACAGCAATTCCAATATGGCGCTTATATTGAAAAAATTGCGAGCAAATTTGGTAACATTTTTTCTCATCCATTTTTTTAACCATTAGGATATTAGGGTCCGATTAAAACTGTGCTCATTGTTGCACGGAACACTTAAACTTTAAGAAAATACTTTTTGCACCACTTAATTTTAACGTCATAAAAATGGCGTCCATAATACAAATTTATTTGAAAAACTGCTGGACCCTGTAACTCGAAAACTATGAGCTTTTCCAAAAAATAAGGATGAAAAGTTCTTAGAATTCAACGAGAAATATAAGAGCATTTTTTCCAGATTCTTTTTATAGTATTTTGAAAGATTCCGTACTTAATTTTTCATAATCATTAAAAAATTTTCAACAAAGTTCTAGTATTTTCCATTGTAGATTCTACGGAATTAAACAGGAGTTCTTTTAAGGAAACAAAAATTGCTTAGAATTTATCACGGAGTCTCGTAGAATTGAAATTTAAAAATGGAATTTTTTAAAAATTTTTAAGAAAATTTAGTTTTAACATTTCTCAAAATATTATCACAAAAATCTGAAAAAAATTCTCATTTTGGAAACCATTTTGAGGGCGTTGAAATGAAGTGGCGAAAGAATAACATTTTTTTCTTAAAATTCAGTATTCCATGCAGCATAGTTTCAATAGATTACCAGTGTCCTAATGGTTCGAAAAAAATGATAAGAAAGTAAATTTCATTTTTTCACATTTTTTGCGTTATTGGCACCATATTGAAATTCCTGTTGGCTGAAACACAATATTGACCTCAAAAAGTTGAAAAATAACCCAGAAATCATCAAGATAATGAGTTACAAATTGTCCAAAGCTTTCTTTTCTAATCTCGCAAATAACAAAAATTTATAGACTCTTGGGCATTAATGGGTCAATAAAATAATTCGCTTAGGTTACGTCAAACCATCGGCTTAAATCGGTTTGGTTTAGTCCTTATTGATTCGTCAAATGAAATGTTCGGTTACGAAAACCGAAACGGCTTGGTTATGAGCACGAAATAAATTTGGTTATAAAAACTAATAAAATATTGCGTTTGAGGACACAAATTTCACCAATATTTTCGGAAAATTTTTTGACATTAAAAACCAATTCAAAAAATTTTAAACAAAACATTTTCCACGTAAAATTGATCGATCTTTCCGAATCTGCTGTTAAAAAATCAATCCAGCCCATTTCAAAAAAGTTGTGCTTGATTTTTCACCAAGAAATCAGATTTTTTCACTGACAAATATTTTTTAATCGGCATTTTCACATTGGAAACGGTTAGGGAGATCACTGATCGGTGAAAATATCGCGTCCTCGAACCTTTAACTTTGAAATGTGCATGATAGCATTTTGAAAATAAAGTTGGAAACTGCCAAAATGTCAGTTCAAACACAAAAGAACGACGAAAAGCTCGTGACTTTTTTTTCGAAAATGATAGGCTTTCGGAAAAAATGTCGCTGAACAAAAAGTTCTTAGAATACTCAAATTATTTCAGAATTTTTAAAACACTTTTCTTCATTTTCAAAATTGCAACATTTTGAAAAAATATGAAAATTCGTAGAAAAATTGTGAACAAATTTCGAGGTTTTCTTTGATCGATTCTAAGAACTTTTTATCATAACATTTTTTGCGAAAGTCTATCATTTTCAAATAAAAAAATCCTGTTTTCCCATGTTTTGCAAAGTTCAGAAATTTTTTATTTGAAAACGACTCCTAACTCATCGGTCCAAATCATTTCGTTTGAACCGGTTGGGTCCTTATTAATTCAAGTATTCGAATGATTGGTTGTCTAATTCTGAGACTGATTTTCAATGAAAACTCTAAAGTTTTTTAAAATAATTAATATATCATCATAAAGTGCATACAGTGAAAATAATTCAGTAATTTTTTTGAATAAAAAATCTCATATTGTTTGTCAGAATTGTTCGCAACAGACTCCAAAAATTTATGCTTTTATTTTTGCGTTTTGTAGTAATTAACAATGCAGTAATCTGGATCATCTGAAAACTTTTATTTCACTTGTACAACTCAACTAACTATTCATTTGAATTCAGTCAAGAAACAGCCGAATATTTCAGTTTCTACAACCAAAATCAAGGTTTTAGCCACCAAATCTTTTCTACAGTACAGATTGTTCTCAAAACAAACTTGCCAATAAAAAGCAGATCAATTTTACAAATTCCTCTTAAGCAGTCCGTTTGAATGACAATGTTCAAATATTTTTGGACGTAATAAATTCTTAAAAGCTTTGTAGAATCTTTGTTGGCCTCGTTAACCGATTGACCTTTCGCGAAGAGCGATGATGGGATTAATTGTTTTAAACGCGGTGGTTTAAGTACCGCGCGCGAACTCGCCAAGTTAATACAGTAAGAAATTATTTCTCGAACAAAAAGGAAAACATTAACTGGACGGTTTACGAGCTGTTTATTCGTTGCAGCCGACGAAAGAAGTTCACGCAGTTTTCTCCCTCGGCTTACTCATTTTTTTTTGTTTCGCTCGCTAAAGATTATTAGCTTTGCGGCCGGTCTTAAGTTAGCGCAGCCATCGCGCCGAGACTTAGTTTTAATTCCTCGAAACTCGGCAGTTTCCCGGCGCTCACTGGGGCGAAGCAACGGGGTCATACCGGCTACCTCTGTATAAAAGGCACGTTTCATGCAAATTTTATGTTCTTCTCCGCACCTCTCGTTAATAACTGTAAATTTTCGCATTACGCCACAGTTCGCGTCAATCTATGAGTTTCGGCCCTTTACGTGTCCGTGCGAATGTCCCGGTGTATTGGCATCGGCGCGCGCGATCACGACGATGCTGGTACACGGCTCGATCGCGTGCCTTTGTCCTATTGTCGGTGGCTAATTATTATGCACGACCTGCAGTCGACGCTGACACCAACACCGGCCGAATGTGAATTTAGCCGTGGACACCTCTTGTAGCATGTCCCCATGTTAGTAGCGCGAAAATTGGAGGCTAGCCGAACTGGGCGCTATCGATCTCGGCATTAGCCCAGGTTAAGGAAGCAAATCGCCGACGTGGGCACCCGCAAATCGTTGCCATTAAGAGGCCCCCGCTCAAGTACCGGAGAGGAGATCAACCGTTATGTCCCGCATTTATCAGGGCGCGGCTACTCAAGTGCCCCCCGGCATCAGAGCCCGGCACTAGATTGGTCAATGTCGCGATTGGCCACTCGGCTGCATTGACGAATCTGCATGTCGAGAGATCACCACCCTCTTTCCTCTCTCTCTGCGTTTCGAGAGGGCTCCAGCGTCTTTACAACGCTAATCACGAATTCCGGAATAATCGATGCGATTAAACGGATATGAATATCTTCTCAAGCGAAAATTGATTATAAGAGCAATCGAATTTAATGAATTGCTAAGGGTTCCGACCGACCCATTTTCAAAATATGGCGGATCAACTGTTTGTCTTTATTCCGAGGACTCTAATAGGTTATATGGACAATGTCGATATTTCATTTCGACGCTTACTTATTATAAAATATTTTTTCCAACTTGGTTTAATTAGATCTCGTTTGGTTCATCGAACAAAATTACTAATTATGAGAACCAAGCTGGTTCGGTTGTAAATATTAGACCATTTTGGCTATAAAAATCGAACGGTTCAATTACACAGGCCCAGAAAAAAATATATAATGCGCAAAGTATGGGGCCCAACTATGACAAATTGTGGTGGAATTTTTTTTTATTATTTTTTTTAATTTTTTTTATTTTTTTTTTTTAATATAATCCATACAATGAACATCAATATACCGTGTTTTTTGAAATTACAGTTGTGTCTTAATTAACACTATTATGAAGAATATAGTAGAATTCACCTTCTGTAGCTTTTTTTAACCTCTTAATTATTTTTTTGTAATTGCGGGCGTAAAGTTCGTGCGTAAAGTACTTTTGATGCCTATCTTTCGCGCCTAAAGTAAACTTTTATGCACTCCCGACGACGAAATTCGTAAAATGACCGGTCGTGCGTAAAGTTATACTTTACGCACTCAAACAGGCATCAAAACTTTACGCACTCATTTTACGCGCGCAAAATACAAAAAATAGGATACCTAACACATGTGTAAAGTATAACTGTTACGCACGGGACGGGAACCATACATACGAGGCGCCGAAGGCGCCGAGTGATGTGTAAAGTTCCTGACCCGTGCGTAAAAGTATACATTACACCCTTGTTAGGTAATGTACTATTTTCATTGTAGAAGCGTAATCACTCCACGAACCACCATTTATACATACATATTTTGTCTAACAAACTTTTTTTACCGGTAGATTACTTATCTTTATTATAAATAATTATACAATTTCAGAATATGAAAATCTGTCCTAAAAATGACATCTAGTTTACATGGAATAGAATTGTAAAAGAATCTTGTTGCTATATCAGATGGTGATTTAGGAACGGATTTTCATAAAGCGAAAATTTGCCACCATTTCTCGTGTAAAAAGTTAGTATAATTTGTTGTAATCTTTACCTTCACTATCAGGAAAGTTTTGCAAAACCTACACGAAGTTATATTAAACTGTATAAACATTCTAACGATTTTTATAAGACATGGTAGACAATTTTAAATGACTATCGGATATGGTAAAAATTTCCGAGATCATTTTTCTTTGTGTAGCATGATTTCCAATGAAACAAAACCAGTAGATGGTACATATTCATATGCTTAAACGTCTTTGTTTAGTACTAATCCAATTAATTGTCATACTATGCAACACTGTTTTTTTTTTACAATTAAATCTTCAACGAAAAGTCTGAAATGTTATCATTAATACACTGATAAAAGAATTTATTGGAAAGAAGACTTCTTTAAATATGGCGAACGAAACGATTTCATTACTATAAACAATATTTATTAATTGTTAAAATATACTGTTACTAAATCAAATGAATTCTTTACTATTACGAAATATATGTTTACTGTTAAAAAATGTTGTTTAAGGTTAAGAAATAGGTTAGTTCGCCATATTTAAAGAAACCTGCTTTTCAGTTAATAAATTCTTTTATCAGTAGTGCACAAAGTGAAATTTTCATATTCTCTATGGCTTTAAGATTTTGTAAAAAATTAGAAGAATTTGGTTTTCCTTGTAATAAGTGAATCAAAGTCTGAAAAATTGAATTGTTTGTTGAACACGATCACGAAGCTTGCACTTTGGTTATGTATACTAAATGATTTTTTGGTAAACTTATGCATTTACATAAATTTCTGTCAGTTAAATAAAATATAATAAAACCCACCAGGCAATCATACAGGACGATTTTTATGCGTCAAAACATTTCCGAAGGATTCCTGACAAATGTAAGATTCAAAACTTCCATTTAACTTTTTCAGAAACTTTATCCAATCCGAAGTTTTTGATAAAATTTGGGTTTTTGAACTTCTCGTGTAATTGAAAATTTTCATTATCAGATTTCGACCAATTTTTTATTGCTTCCAAATTCAATAAGTATTGAATTTTCTGGTTAGAACTTCGAAGACGGAATTTTGAAATGTGAGGAAATCGATAATTTAATTATTTAATTTAAAACACAGTTTGTATGTTGATTCAGTTGAATTGAAATATTTTTGCAATACAAAAAAAATAATCAATTCCTTTCAAAATTAATTACCTTGAAATTGATGAATTTTCAAAGGAATCAGTTTTCTGATTAAGCAAAAGACATTTCCTTTGGAAAATCTCAGTATTCATGAAGAAGTTGCGATATTTATAAAATAACGTCGGTAATACAACATTTTCCTAGTATTAATATACAGTTATAGTCGGAATATATTAAATGTGACAATTTTTTAATAAAATAAGAATTGTAAAAACTTTCATAATTTTTGGCTGATATTGTTTATTGTTAATTTTTAAAATAGTTAGAAAAAATGGACTTTTGAACATTAATTGCTGGCTGCTGTCATAATTCTTTTCAGAACAATTGCTGGAAAACAATCCGTATTTTCGCAAAACGAGCTGAATTGTATAAAAAGTTGGAAATAAAACGATTAATCGATATACAAACGTCCCTGTTTTTTAAATCCCTGAAGCTATATTAAAACTTTGATTTGAAAGTGTTTGTTCTCCGATATTCCAAGTTCAAAGACAAAGGCAAACTCTAATAATTACCATTTCCTTCGTTGACTCGGAGTTTTTATTATTTTAAAGCCAAACACCAAAAAGGAGACAATTTCTTTCCGGCGTGGAAAAAACTTTCGTCCCCGTAACATGTCTGGAAGAGATGTAATCAGCTTCGAACGAAACTGTAGAAACCACAGTTGAGTTGGTTCGTTTGATGTAGTATTAATTATGTCCTCGAGTTTCATTTTCGAGATTACAAAGTAGACGGTCAAAGCGGAAAAAGATGCACCTTTCTCTCCACTGTACTTCTCGACGATTGGATTGAAGCTTTACATTTTTATATTTACTTCGCGTCTCATATTTATTGAACTAGGTCTTTAGACCTGGTAACTTTATCAAACATCATTTATATTATCCAATTAATATGATATATCCGTTCCCGACGGCAGTACTAACTATAGCTGCAAGGTACTATATCCATTCCGGTTTGATTAGAATCGGGAGTTCCTATTTTGTCCTTTTGTCTTAATCAAGTCAACTAAGTTATATTTGGAATTTCACTTAATTATTCTTTTATACGCTTTAAGTTTCCGATTGAAACATTTGCATTAAAAATTCAACAATTTTATTTATTTACATAACTCCCATTGTAGATATAATTATTTTAGTTACAGTTTTTTTAATTAGACTGAAGTATAATTATGTAGTATCAAAAGACTATTTAAATCAAGCACTAAATATTTCGCACATATTAAAGAAGGAATTTTATTTTAAATTCTGCCGTCGAAGTTTACGCAGTTGAGTAGAATATACATTATTTGTTAAAAGTTTAAATGCAAAATACAATAAATGTACATAAGTTTATTGAACTTATTTTCTTCTGTTATTAAATGCAGTTTCTGAAAGCCCAAGCACATATAAGAATAAAAGATGCATCCATTGAAAATTTATGTCAACATATGCAAAATTCTTTAGTCATTGTATATCAGCAGCTGCGTTCACATAAAAAAGGACTAATTAAATCAACAATATAAGACAGTTAAAAAATGAAAACGAGGACACAATTACCGATCTTCGACGGGTGCGAATTTTGTCGCACGAATATTTCACTGCAGGGCGCAAAATAGAGTTCTACTCCCGGAGTGTTAAGAAATATATAATCAGTGTTATTACTCTGAAAACAGGTAATTTTCCTGTAATAAATTTGAGGTAATATACTCTACTCTATTAATAAGGATCGAGAAATAATAATGGGAACCATCCTAAATAGAAAATTTTATTAGGTCCTCATCAGTCCCTGCTCAAGCACGGTCTTGTTTACTTCCGAAATATTTCATTTTTTGCACTCCCGAGTTTCACGTTTGTAAAATGGTTCCATTGACTATACTTTTTCTCTCTGTAGAGACTACATTTATCGACAGTAATATTTTATGTAAGATTTTTGTAATTCAGTACACAATGTATTAAAATATGTTACTATGTCATAGGGAAATTTCCTTTAAAAATGTCAATAGTATTTTCGCAAAGTAAATTATTTTAATAAAAAATAATTTGATGCAAATCGAAAAATGATTGTGCGCAAATTAAAAAATGATTATATATACGTATTGTAAAATGTTAAAGGTTTTATTTAACGTACAAAGCTTCTTGAAAGTGTAATAACAATCTTAAAATTGTTATTGTCAAACTTAATTAACAAAGTTTATTATAAAAAGTTTCTAATATGATGCATAACTACGTAAATCATAAGGACGAGCGATAATACTTCAATGTATATATGCATCTTGAGAACAATACCTTAGTTTCGGTGCAAGTAAGGAGAGCACATTGTTTCGGTACTGGACGTCCAGTTCGATTTTGTCGAATTCGAACAATACTGAACTATAACGTATATATAAATACTGGAACAGCATGACAAATAGCTTCTGCTTCTCCCCCATTCAATTGTGATAAATGATGCAAATATGATGAATGCGAATTCAAATGCATTCTTTGTTACGTTTGTGGAAATCTGAAAGGTCCCGATCCTATAATTTCGATATGAAATTATATTACATTTCTATTGTGTACTAAAATGATTGCAGTTAAAAGGTTTACAAATTTCATACAAAATACATGTCTAGAAGGGTAGTTAAAGTTTTTGGAAAAAGTATGGGGGACATGTTGATATTAATGTATCGAATTGTCCCTAAAAAACATATTTAAAAATTAAGAGAACTGGATTTCTTTTAAAGATTAATAGTTCGTATTAAGTAATTTATTCAGTGAGACATTTTAAAGAATATTTTATTTTAAATTAAGTTCTTTAATGAACACATTTATTGTCAATTATTTATATAACTTCATTAATAAATCTTTAATAATAAAATAATAAATTAATGAAATCTTTTACTATAATTTAGTTAAATATTTAATATTTATGGCGATTATATTATTTTAAGCATTCAACGATGGAATGGTGTTTAAAATTACTTCTATAAGGTTCCATGATGTTTGAAAAATATTTTTAACGATTTTTAATATATTTGTAGTCCATTATATCTCATTGAACGTTTAATAATAAATACTATCTTTAAAATTTATAGCCAATACATATTTAATGAATATCCCCAGTTAATTTCTGTATAATCGAAAATGAATCATGTTGAAAATGTATGGAGATTTCAACATTTGTATATTTCATGAATATTGTTATTCTGGACATTTCTGAACTGTACAGATGAGTTTCTGACTTTAGGGGTATAAATGTTTTAAAAAATTAAAAATGGAATTTCCATCTTTCGTTCAGCATAATGTGGAATTATTAATTATTATCTACTAATTAAGTACGATAAATGTAAATACCATTGTAATAAAGTTAACTTCGAATATTGCAACATCTGTCAACGATAATTTACATTAATATCTTTTTTATTTTTGTGCTAATAACATAATTTAAATCTACTCTATAAAAAGGTTTGATATAATATATATCGTAAAATAAACCATATATTCTGAAATGCTAATTTTTGCTGACATGACAATTGGTAGTCTCGTTAAGTAAATGCAAAAAGAAACAATATAATGAAGTAAAAATACCCAGCATGTTTTAGACTGGTGAACCCATCAACGTCATAAAACTGATAGGGATGTTCGACTCAGGCAAGCATTATTACCTCCTACTGTTGCACAAAAGTCTTTAAAATATTAAACATGTCAAGTGTCAAATCTCTCGAGGGTGAATTTGATTTTATCAAAAAAGGAACTTATTCGAATATAAATGTATCTCGCCTTTCTATCGAGTACCCGTCATATTTATGTAGGTCGTTGGAATTCTACGCATGCAAATTGTATAGTCGAGTGTTATTAACCTTTATTCTTATTTTCGCGCATAACCAATAATCCAAGGGATCTTTGTGTCTGATTCTTCAAGCAGCTCAGTCTAAAAGCTGAGTCGATAAAAACTGTATAAAAATTTTTTTTATTATAATCTTCTCTTTTCGTTTTTGCATAAATACAAATTTTCATTGAATCGCTAAGGAAGTGCAAATGATTTTAGCAAAGATTATCAAATAAAAAAAGATTATAAAAATGAACAGAACACGTTAGGATTATAAATATTTATGCATCGAACGAAATGAGAAAGACAAAACGATGATTGAAAGGCTGCGCACGTCCAACGTGCACCCGACAATTTCAAAGATACTAATAATATTGAAAGTCTACGTGTTCAATGAGATAACGATCATTTTGCAACATTCAATGCGTATATATACAATTATCTGGGATCCCCTTTGGCACGAGTCATTCAAAGGATGAAAGGTCGGATGTTCTAACGTTTCAATGGAATCGTTAAATGCGTAAGACTAGAGTTATGGTATTTTATGTCCAAGGTGAAGTAATTTTTTTAATGTATAATGTATTGTGTTACGCATTTTAATTAGTTGTAAAGTTATGCCCGACTAGCGTTTTAGGTTTTCTATTGTTTACTCTCCAAATACTTGGGAGTGAGAATTCACTCTTTATGGAGTAAATTAATCCAGTATAGTCAAGAAGTGACTTTTCACTCTAAAAAAGAGAGAGTAAACAAAAATACGTAATTCAAATGTAATGAAATATTTTAAATAACAAAATGTTTAATGAAATTATGTGATACTAACTTAAAGAAAATTCTAAATGAAAAACTTATAACAATGCCAAAACCTTAATGAATAATACTTAATTTTAAGTAATTGTAATAAAAAGCAAGTAAATTCGTTGCTGTTTTAAATAATCCGTTATGAATAAAGAATAATCATTTTTCAGAATAAAATAATGTTTTTGATCGTTAATTAATTGATTATACAAAATCAGGATTTGATGTTAACAAATTATTGAAAAGAAAATAAACGATTCAATTTTGCACTGAAAAATACTATTCTATAAATTATTCCAGTGTCTTGAACTCCTGTCGGAAATTACTATTAGAAGGGTGATAATGAATGATAAATTTTTAAACTTTTTAAGTTTTTAAATTATTATAATTTGAATCTGTAATTAAACTCTTGAGAGAATATTATAGTTTCAGGTAAATATTTGCAAGAATTTCAAACAAAATCTGTTGAAATTGATGAAATATTTTAATCTAGTAAAATTGACTAAAAACAAGAAATAAATGGCTGAATAAATTATTGACTTTTCAATTCCAATGTAGATATATTCTGTGTTTTAAATATAGAAAATATCCTAGACTTTTTAAAAATATTTATATTTTACCAATATGTAATATTAGTATATTATAGTAATACATAAAACCAGATAAAAAGAAATTTTTAATAAACCAGCACTAAAATTGATTCAAATTTTCTAAAAAATTATTTCTATAATATTTAAAAAAATAATTAATGAGTTTTGTGACGGCTCCATTCAACTGTTCTATTTCAAAATTATCATTTTTCTAATGAATTTTTCAGTGTAATATAAATAGTAAATCGACGTCGAAACTTCTCCCAAAGTAAACAAAAATTAAAATTCCATCAAGTGTTTAAAAACGTTTTATAAAATGAGATTATTCTATTTTATTCTTCGAATAATCATATGTAATAAAATTTATATTTAATATCATGTAATCAATTATACCTCTTCTGCTACTGATATTCAAGTTCTGACATTTACAATTAACTATGCCAGAAACGAAAAAAGTACTGTTTAACGATAACGGCACAATGAGAGTTGGTGAAACCCGCATGTTAAATACGTAAACGTTATTGTGTTCATCTCGGATGCAATGTTTATCGCATCAGTTACAAAAGTGGATTATCACATTTGTATTAAAATCTGTATTTCTATGACAAGTACAACATCCGAGTAGGCAAGAGTTGAACGGAGACAAATGCACGCAGCTTGTGTTTTTTAGTTAATCGCAGGAAACGTTCCAAGACTTACGTGCATTGAATTGAATGTTTCACCATGTTTAAGTCGTATATATATGCATGTATTATTTTTACGGAAATGCGTAATCGTACTGCTGGAACGTTTTTCACTTTCCACGTTTTATGCTATTCCAACAATGTGATATCTACGTCGTGTTGTAAGATTTAAAAAAATTGACTTAAATGAATTTAATTTCTTGACGGGCTAACATCCAAAATAGCTGGTCTAACTTTCTGTCGATTCATGATTCCTTACACATCTAGATAGTCTCCTGTCCTGTTTTGTTATAAATAGTATATTAAGTAAAGGCGTAATTACCAATCTTCGATGAGTGTGAAGTTTTGATATTTCGCCCATGTTGCATACGATATTTTTTTATGTGACTGGCGTGGGGCACGATAATTTGGCCCGAAGATTTCACTGCAGGGCGCAAAATCGAGATCTACTCCCGGAGTATTAAAAATTTTGATAGTAGAACTAATTATCGGTTTTCGGTTTGGTGTACGTAGTTCGTTAAATTTTCTTATCGTATAGTCGTGTACAATTTGTAATAGGTATATTTTACATTCGCACGTTTTGTTTTAATATATGCAAATCTTTTCCATTGCCATTTAATCCAATAAATGTCCTATTTCTGTTCTGATTTTCTGTTAATAATAAATTAATAATTTTGTTAGTCACACACTAGGAATTAGTAAAATATACTAATGAAATAGTCAAATGCAAGGAATTTAAAAATAATAAAATATAAAGGTTATCATAAAAAGTTATAAATTCGGAATTTAGATTTGTACAAAATTATGCTAATATTTCTGTACATTTGTTTATTCAGATCTTACGCATCTTACTCTAATTACATATTGTATTATTCGGACAATTTCATTTGCATGCTAATTCCGTTAATTAAATTACTCAGCCAATATCCTGTATATAAAGACACAAATAGATTCTGCTTTTAGAATAATTAAAGCTGGATAAGGTACGAGTCCAAAATGCAAACTAAAGCGTTCGCCAGATTCGAATGGTCAATAATTGTTTGCCCAAATTATGCTAAATACATAAGTGATGGTAATATTTATTTAGTTAATCGAAATGAATACTAAAGTACTATACGAAAGTTGATATTCAAGACAAACATTGCGAAATAATAATTGATACCTTTATTACTAGTTATTTTGTAGTAATAGTTTATTAATTTACTTCGTTGAATGTCTGGAATGCAATATGTAACTAAAATGGTACCTCTAGAGTTAGAAATGGAAATTGTTTTGGAAGTTATTAGCAAAGTCATCAGTCTTAAGGTTTTTACATTAGAAGCCCCACCGAATATCTTAAGAACCTTAAGAACGCCAAACATTTTCACGATGAAAGACCTGAAATGAAACATATAAAAACAAAAACTTGAAATATTAACAGGCGTCATATTAAGACCAACTTTGTTATATCATTTTTGGTGAAATTTAAAAAACATATTTATGCTTTTCATATTAGTAATTATTATAAAGTGAATAGGATAAAAATTTAATATAAATTTAATTTCAAACTTTTCAAATTACTAATGATGTTATTTATTTTTCTGTTTTAGGTAAGTCTAAAGTCACATTTAGAGGATTTGTCCACTCAACTTCCGATAAGTATGATGAACAACTTTTCATTTCTTTATGCATAAAGAAAACTATTCTTTATAGTACTTTTGTCTTGCACAACGTTTTACTATGAGTTTCATATTATACTTTAAAACAGGAATTAATAAAGAGTAGTAAAGGCACCCCAAATTTACTTCTTTAGATTGAAAACTGACTCTCATCCTATCCATCTCTATTCATTTGGAATTAAATTTGACTCCAATTTTTTGAGTTCGTAGTTTTATTTTGTGGACTGGGGAAATATCAAGAAATTAATATTAGAAAATATTTTTTAGTGTAAAAAGATCTAATATAGTACAATCCCACAAATATTTGCATCCACTTGTTTGTCATGTGTAGTTGAATATTCAAGAGTTGTAATTTAAATAATTTAATGAACATTTTGATTGACCTTGATAAGGGTCAAAATGAAGTATACTCTTAAAAGTTTCTGCAATAGGCTTGACCTAATGCAATTTTCATCTCAAAAAACAATAAAATAATTTTAAAAACTTGGATATGAAATAAAGGTTTAATTAAATTTATCGCCATGTCATTTTTTATAAAACATTTTTGATGGGAAGGTGTAGCTTAGAAATTAATAAATGTATTCCAGCGATAAATTATAAATTATCTTTATTCAGATTTTTTGCTAATTTAAAATTACAATCGTTTAAAACGTCGTATTTAAATTGTTTTCTCGTCTGGCTTTCAACTCAGCCACGCCTTTGAATTAATAAAATAATGCTTTAGTGATTATGGTCTGGACGAACTTGAATTTATTAGTACGAGCTTACTCCATTCGTGTGTTTTTATACCACTTGACCACGAATGCATATTCTATTTACTCGTAATTCACCACATTTTTCGGTGGGAATGTCGCAATAAAATGTGAATTTTTCTGACCGTGTTAATATTGACTAAAGTTTGCTATCCGTTTACTTGACTCCTCGACGCGCATGTGGTTGTAGTGAAATATTAATTAACTTCCTGTCTACATAGCTTAGTTATTCTGATTAAAATTTCGTTTATTGTCAAACGTTTTTCATATGTGATTAATTTACTGAGGTAATATGCGGTGACATGCAATCACAAAAGGTCAGTAAATATTAGCTCCTTTTATTACTAAAATTTTGATTTTAATACACTTTTTCGATGTGTAAACTGCAAAAATTGTATAAAATATTTTAAAAACGTAATTTTTTAAAGGTTTTAGAAACATTTAGAAGTGTCACAACAAAAATAAATTTTATATGTAAGTCACTATTAATACTACATTTTCACAATATTCACTTCCTTTTTTTTTATTTATGAGTACTGTTATATTTCGTCGGTAACACCTAAATTAAATTTCTTTTCGGCAGACCAGATAATCAGAATAACCGAGGTATGGAATGAATTTTATCTAGAATTTAGCAACTAATTATTTAGAATTTATTTTACTTACCTTTATCTTCGACCATTCATGTATCATGCGTTGCTTCTCTTTTGTAAAACTGAATGCCTGCATGTGATAAGGATTTAGTTTAGGCCCTTTTTGCATTTGTTCAGAAATTAAATCTCTCGGAACTCGGGTTAGTTTACAAATGAGTTTTACTGATAAAGACTAAAAACTACTAATTCATTAGTAACAACTCCCAATTCATTAGTCAACGTTAACAAATTCATTTTTTGTATTAAAACATAAAATAACTAAGTTGATATTTGTAATATAATAACCGAATTAGTTGCTTTTTGTTCTTTATTAGAAAAAATCATTATTCGAAATGTTTTTTCGAAATTAATTTTTAAAAATCAAGCCTCAGATTGATTCTGTTTACCATTTCTTAACAACGATGTTTTAAATGTAAATAAGGTTCGTAATTTCGAAAACTTTTTTCCAAATGATCGTATTTTTTATCAGTATTCGTCAGTTTAATAATACTGAGGATTTTTAATTTGTTAAAAAGGCATTAACTCATACAGAACGCCAACCTTGAAATGAGTGTGTCAGCAAACGAATTGCAGTTTTTTTAAATATTTAAAAGAGCTCATGTATGTCCGGGGCCACGATACGTCTGGTGAAATATAAACATAAAAATTTGTCAATAAGACTCTATCCACTACAAATGTTCACTACGGTTGACGTAGGTACAGATCTGCAGATAACGGATGAGATCAGAATTTTGTTTCACAGACTGAGAGAAAAATTTAGTCATATTTACTGTCGTAGAAATAGTCAATAATCAATTGGTAATTTTCATCATTTATGTAGAAACATGTACTACCAGATAGTTATTTGTACTACTCGAATGTAGCAAGAGTCAGGACTAAATAAATAGTAGAATTTACTACATATTGGTGAAATGACAAGTTATGTATATCGTTTTAGATTTTAATTTGATTACAAAAACAATTTTAATTAACGAAAATATATTTTTTTCCTTTTTCGTCCAAACCGAAACATAAGGACGGTTTCAAAACTCAAAACAATAAACATGATACTGCAGAGATTAGCATAGAGTTGCGGTGCATTCTAGCAATTTAAAAGTATTGTAAATAAAAGTGAGTGAAAATTACCAGAAAGAGGGAACAAATATAAAAAAATGGAATATGGTTCATCAAACCTCTGAAAGTGGGGCTTGGACGAGTACATCCATATTTTTAAAAGTAAAATTTATGTAGTGTATTTTAAGTAATTCAAAACATAAACAACGTTTCTCATCGACAGAGTTCTTATTTTTTTTTTAAATTTACTAAAAATCGCTCTTTCTAATTATGTATCCAAAAGTATTTTAAATTCTCGAATAAACTATATTATGAATTAGAATACCATTAGAATATCATTAAAAGTTATAAATAATGTGTTTAAAAGTGCATAACAATTTTTTTTTGCTCTTTAAAGTAAATTAAAATATTAATATTAAATATATTATCCAAATTTATCGCCTTTCGTATAACAGCAGATTATGTTCACGCGAAAAAAATACGACATCTTACTATAGAAAATAGTAGAAATTACTTTTGATTTGTAATTTTGACTGCATTTCCGTTAGTATAACCTCTTTCTACAGATAATAGTTTATTTGACTATGGGCAATAGTTATCCCGTCCATTTACTACACAAGACAGTAATTTTTTAGTAGATTTCACTATTTTTTTATCTCAGTGCGGCTTGAAGTTTCGTTGGCATGCGGATATCTAATTTTCCAGATTAGAATAAATGCATCTCAAACTCAAATGCAATCAGACAAAAATTGATGCTCCGTCGGGAGTCCAAGCGGCGATATCACTGGAATAAGTTTCACTGTAACAAAACAAAGGAAATGTGAGAATTTTTCGAGAAAACTCCAGACACAATAAATGCGACTTGTTTACTCACCTGTCAACTGCTAAAAAAATTATTTAAGGGTTACATTTATCAAATACAATAATACTTATATGAAAAAAGAGCAGGTGAGTTGGTAAACTCTAAAGGACTTAAGACACGACTCGAATCAAATCTATTTAGTTATTGCACCACGGTGTCGTCAGGATCGATCAACAAGATCGTTGACAAGAATCAAAATTCTGTTTACATCGATGACACATTTTTCTTAGATAATACTAATTTGTATCCACGATAAATTTCGAAGGCATTCATTTTTTGCGAAACCACTTCGGCGAGAAAGAACAAAGTAAACGGAAAATTTCGCGTCCGTCACCGTTAATTATTCGCGTGGCGCGTTTTAATTAGGCGCATAATTAAATCAAATACGGTAAATAAGTCGGAGATCTCGGCGTATTTTAAACAACGCCATAGCCCCTTAATTGGGCTAGCGGCCACTGTCGTGCGCAGTCGCGCGCCAATTTAGAAAATTATAGACGAGGGAACGTCATTCGAAAAAAAGAAATGACAACTGCCAACGGCAGTTCGAAATGACTCGTTCTCCGTTAGGTTCGCAATTAAAAATACGCGACGACGACGTTCTTTGTCGGAATATACTCGCGCGAATAAAAAGCTTTTTAAGAGGAGTCCGAGGGATTACACGTCGAAATATCACGGACGAGTAGCCTCGCGAAAGTTTCATGAAAACTGCAACTAATTTCTGCATGAAATGCGACGTCCGGCCGACAGCATGGATGCAAAAAAAAATTTGAATCGCGCGTCGAAATTGGAAAAGCGGCAAACTGAAGCTGCGCTGGATAGGAATCCGACGCTCAGCTTCAGCAAACGCATCGCGCACGTACACACGCATAATTTTCCTTTGAGACTGTGGAAGGCCGATTAAATGGGACTGCAGTCGTCTCGTTCACCTTCGTTCGCGCGTACATGGGAAAGCGTTAATAACTTTGGTCAAGCTCGTCCTTTTCGACGCGAACGCGACGTACCATTATCGTACCTATTATGCATCCACGCGGTGCATATTTCTCTTTTCGAATTTTACGGGCTTCTCTGGCACAGAAAAAAAGCACGATCCATGAATGAAACAAAAGTGAGTCAATGCAAGACGACATTTTTTGCGAATGATTCATGTAGATATTCGAGTAACGCGCGATAAGAGCGAGTCGTGACGCAATCGCCTTCCCAAGAGTTTCGGCCTGAGTCAGGTACACGCACACTCTCCGATACTTGATGCTGGATTGTGAGGAAGATGACGTCATACGACTTTCCTGTCCTACACTGACGGACTCTCGAGCGAGTTGCTCATAAAGTCCCGCGTGAATATTCCACATAAATATGGCCGGATATTGTGTTCATCGGCGATATACGCGTCGTATACGACATGCACGGTCGCGCATATATTCGACGGGGAAGTTTCTTGGGCGGTATTCTCCATGCGCGATTGCCAATTTGTATCGTGGGTTTTAGAGCGAAGCCATCGATCCATTTAGTGTACAATCGCGTCTGCGGTGGTTCAGGTTTCTCAAGGACAATGACGTTTATACGGTTTACGGTATATGCCGGTGACGGTACGTTACGCCTAGCGATTCCAGTCTTGCTAAAGTTACCGATGAACTACCTCACTGGGAATAAAAATCAAATCAGAATTTTTCGCCATATTTTTATGATAAAGTATCATGCGATTCTATTCCTGAGATTCGAAATGTGCACTTACGAAATAAATAATTTATAAAAATCGTTGCTTTCTCATTCTTGAATAATTATATAGCCCTGTGTCAAAAAATCCGCTGAAAATCTACATTTGACCTGATTAAAATTCAATATCCATACCATCCGCCATTTTTAATTTTGAAAATCTGACTGTAATTCCTGGCCCAAAAACTTCTAGATTTAGGTAATTCCGTGAAAGTTTATAAAATGTTATGATTCAGGTAAAATCATTTACATTTTTGAAGTTAGGTGCAATCCTGATGTGTTAGAGCCGAAAGGATTTCAGATTCGTGTTCAGTGATCCCAAAAACAGAAACAAAATAGTCCTAGGCCTATTTGCCTCTATCATTTTTATTTTCCAGTTTAGCGCCAAAAACGATGCTAACGACGTTATTCAAATCAAACATCGAACATCATGAGGTTCTTTGGACTCGTACTTTTAGCTCCTTGCTAAATAGCTATCGCTATTGCGAGGCCATTGAGTCCGGAAGAACCCTTCGATGACTTGTACACTTCCACTGACATAGACCTCCCTACGTCCTTCTGTGTCCGAGCCACTGACAGCAACATCCTCACTATAGGTCATCGATCAACTTCACCGGGCCGAAATAACCTACGCTCCCGACCCCCTTCTTCGTTTGAAAGCGACAAACAGATCCTGGACGACAGCGCAAGGCTTATCCACCCGGTGCATGCTTTCGGCCCTCCAAACGTATCCACCGGAAGTGAGCTCTAGGACTTAATCGAGCTTCAACCACCACGTCTACCATGTACTAAACAAGTTTAAGACATCCAGATCACATCAGCCATCCACATTTCAATTCCACGACGAATTGACCGAATATCCACAAGGGACATCAATTGGTATCTTATGGCCAATATGCCAAAGAATATTTCTATACCAAATATCACTAACTGGAATTCATCAACATTATTGTGGTGGGGAACTCGACATTTTACGAATTGTTGATACATTTGTGCGTGTGCAGCAGCCTTCATCTCAGCACCGACCTTCGTTTGGGCAATGGCATGAAGACATATTGTAGAAAAATCCATGCCGAAGTACCCTGCTTAAAAAACCACATAAACATATACAGACAAACGCATACACATGCATATATGAGGAAATCTTTCAAACTTTTCATATTTTACATCGTACAAATTACAAGTTTCCTTGTGATGGTACATCAACCAGCCTTGTACCATTTTTAGTGGGTTTTAAGAAGTAAAAAAAGTGGTACCAATCATTTTTTAACAAATTTTTTTGTTACATAAAAAAAAAGGAAACAAAAGTTGTTGGTATAACTTCAAAAGTTTTATAGCAGCCAAAACATATAACTACTAAACTATTTTAATGCCTTTTTACCTCCTGTTAAGAATATGATAATAACATTCGTTCATCGTTCATATTAATACCGGCATCTTGACAGAAATTGTTTAAAATTTGATTCGGGGGTTACTTTCAGAAATATTTTTGAAAATATTCACCAGACCAAAATATTTTAAATAAACAACAAATGAATATAAAATTTTGCGCCAAAAATGTTTATTACACGTTTTCTTAATTATAGTACTATTTTCTATCTATGACCTAAATGAAACTACACAATTGTGCTTCTAAACAGTGCACAATTTATTTATGTCTTTTTAAAAAGCAATCCAGAATTTTACGTTATATTGAATTAAAACTAGCATTTCTTTTATTAGCAAAAAATTTTATTTTCGAACAGACATCTACCATATTGAAGCCGCCATTTTAAATTTTGCTAATTTTATCCAGTTTTGCATTTAGAAACCCCTTAGAAATACTAGATGAACTGGATTGAGTAGAAGCTTCGATTGACTAGAAAAATGCAAATTTGTTACATTCAAAATGCAATATTGAATCACACACTTTGCATTTTGGAGAAAGAACAGATTCATAATGAGAAAAACTTAAAAACCCCCATATACCAAGTTTCATAAACATTTCAAAAATTTTCGACCGCCATATTGAATCTCCCATTTAAAATTTTTTAAAAATAAATTCCAGTTCGTATTAAAAAACTCCAAAAAAATATGGGTACTAAATTTTATTAAAATCGAACAATTTTTGGAGATATCTAAAATCTAAACCCTAAATAAATCGCCATTTTGGAGTCACCATCTCATATTGTACACGGCGAAAAATAACCGGCTAAATCAGCCGAAAAATCCGCAGATTCTACCAATTTTATCCTAAAGGGATAACTGTTGGAATTCCGTTAGGGATAGCCGATAATTTCAGCTAAATTTACTGAAAAAGTCCGCAAATTTAGCGGAACAAATATACTAATGTAGCGGAAATTTAGAGCTAAGCGCGAATTGAGTAGGGTTAAGGCTACATTAGCGGAATCAAACAGCTAAAATTGCAGATATTTTCGGCAATTCCAGCCGAAAATTTTAGCTGATATGAATCAGCTAATCCAGCGGAGTCATTTTTCTCCGTATAGTATCCAATAGATATTTGAAGCTGAAAACTTAAGGATACAATATTTTGAAACTTTAACGCATTTTTTTTATTGTTCAATGCAAAAATATTCATTGGAAATTCTTTCTTAAGAAAAAATCGTTCTTTTGTATATAATTATTTATAACTTTTTACATTTTCATTATAAACAAATTTTGATAACTGCATCTGAAAGAACCATCAAGTTAGTTTTATTGGTTGATATCAAAAGTTTTGAATTTTTGTTCAATGTCAATAAATATCCTTGAAATCTTAGGCAATCTTGGAAAAAAAACTAATATCTGTGGTTTCTTGGTTATTAATGAGAGAAAATACACAAATGAATTATATTATCAATACTGAAACATTAATTGAATTAGATGTTAAAAACGCCATAAAATTATATAATCAATCCTAATAAAAGTCGATGAAAGTAAATAATGGTTTTTGTCGAAATTTCGATATACAAAAATAGGTGGGGCGCTTAGATTGTGAATGATTTCTCCACTAAAAATTGCGTTTTTGTGCTCTTTATAAGCTGAAACGCGAGGTTACCATTTTGTCTACCCAATACTTATTTTGCGTTTAAATGGTGCAGATACTATAAAGTGAATACTACATCCTAGTAGTATAATAAGACACGTACGATTTTTTTATATTAATTTTATTATTTTAAATTAACTACGCGATCGATAATTCTTAGATCGAATAATTGACATAAATGAAAAACTCTTGGGTGTTTTCTTTTAATTACGTTAATATTTATTTTAGTAAATAAAATTTCATAAAATAATAGTAAATATTAAAATAATTGCAGGTCTGTCCTCGGACTGCTAGTCAGAATAGTAAAAATTGTTATATAATTTCTCTGAGTGTATCCAATCACTTTTATTACTGTATTCAGAATGCAAAGGCAAAAGTACGTCAGAAATAACTGATTACAAATTTTTGCAGTGCGAGGTAGTTTCACGAAGATTTCCCAATTCATTCGCAATTATACAACACCAACCGAGTTTTCTGGGAGAATAATTTTTCAAATTGCTCGAAACGTTTGTTTTTTTAAAAAGACTTGTTAAAAAGATTTACCCTTTGGATGGAAGGAACTACCGCATAATAGTGCAGGAGCATATTTTTAGTAATTGCATGAATACATTCATATTGCATATATAGAATGTGTCGGTAGAGAAATGATGAGAAATAATATTAGCATACGTAATATTATTGTACGAATGTTGTTTCGAGTAACAGTGGGGAATTTGAAATTATATTGCGTCGTGTGCGTAGTTTTATGTAATTGTCGTTGTTAAAGGTTACTCCCCTTTAAAGGAATGTCGGGAAAACGCAGCTCGATCGCAAAAACTGATCTCCCGGTGGTTTTAAGTGACCTGTAAATGCTTCACATCGGTTAAGTCGTCAATTGTGCTTCTAGTTGAGGTACATGATTTCGTTTCGTGTCTTACTGGGAAACGATTACAATATCTCGATGTGTGTACAGAAGATCTTAAAGCGCATAGTGTAGTTACTTTTATAGGCACGTCATTGAGCCAGGCCGCTGGTTATTTCTTATTTCCCGCACTACTCTTCCACAAGCGACAAAGTTTTCTTTGCTTTATTTCAGCACGAATGTTGATAACTCAGGTGAACATTAAACTCGTCGACCTTTTCTGAACTATTTACTTATGCCTTGAATTGCCGTTTTTGTAGCTGTTTGAAGTGCAGTTTTTTGTGTTTTTAAGTTTATGAGGTTTATATTGATCAACCAACTTAGAATTCGAGTTTATCGTTGGAGTTACATTTTGTGGCTAATTTCAGAAACATGTCTAATATTTTTAATTATACCTCTTAATATTTTGTATGAATTTTGTTATTGTTTATTACATAATTACTTTTCGATAATCTGTCCATGGAATTCTACCTCATTTGGCGTCTTACAAACGGGACCAAAAAACCGGATGTATTTCATTGTAGCTCTAGTAGAAATATTTTTTGCGGCCGGATCAGGGCCCTGAGTAGTGTGTCCCAATGTGCAATTTGGTCTGATAAGGAATCTAATGTTTGATCGGATTAAGGCCTGATAAGGCTCACTGATAAGATCTGAGATCTTAGTTAGGTTTTTATCAGGAACTACTCAAAGTTTTGTCTATAAATAGAAAATTGATTTACGCCAGGTTGATCAGGTTAGTGTTCAGCCCAGTGATGAAATACTAACGACGAAGATTCCCTTCTCATGAGACATGTCTTATTAGAATTTGATCAGGTGGTAATTGATAGTTAAAATAGTAATGATGCGTACAGGATAGGGCAACGACATTTTATTCCCCTCTGCCCTGATCAATATTCAAAATAATAATACATTTTAGTTATGAACGTAGATTATTAATCTAGATATTTTGTTTGTTTTAGGTAAGTTGCAAAAAGGACGAGTTGGCTATTGAAGTACCTGTTTGGTTGATCGAATCGTTTCAGTAGAGTATTAGCAACTATTTCTTTTACTACTTTATTCTACATTACTTTTAATTATATTATTTGGTCAGTACCCTAGTAGAAATTTGTCCATTTTTTTCTTACACTATCCATTTCCCCTATACTTTTAACATGGTAAATAAGAATGTTATACAAGAGTTGTACAAAAAATGTTTTCATTTCTACCAGGATAATTGTACTGACTTTTCTGTGAATTTTTATTTCGATAATTTTTTTATTTCAATACTAATTATTTTTTTCATTGTATACTTTCTAGATAATAATTATACAAATTTATTTTAGAGCTTTATTGGAATTACTTTTTTTTAATAATAATATATCTTAAACATTATGATATAATGGCTTTGCTGTGTTCTTAATTAAATTTGAACTGTGTGCACGAGTGCATAGAAAGTCGATTAAAGGTTTTGCTGACCTGAGGCAAACAATGCACATTTTTCACTTTAATTTTCATATGTAAAGTTTTTTCTAGATTGTTACTTTTTATAAATTCCAAAAGAAATATATATGATTAACTAGCAAAGGAACGCTTTGAAAAATGATAATAATTTCAAATATCTATTTTTTATATTTCTCAAACAAATTTATTTTGTACTTATATTCAGATGACACACCAAATCTCCAATCGAAAACTCTGATACTATCGGATGTGTATCCATGTACATTTTGAATTGAACGATGCGTTATTCTAGCACTTCAAAATAAAAATATCATTTTTTTTTATCCCGTTCAATTTTCATTGTACAAATACTCTATATTTTACAATAACTTAGAAAGACGCGAAAGCCAACAAAAAATTACAGCGATATCATTTAACAATTAAAGATGTTCTCTTTTAATCTAATTGTTAGGAAACTTAGAAAATTATATCAACTCTTCAAATCTGCATTATAGACAATTTGTTACGAAAAAGTTACTAGTCTTTCAGCGTGGAAATATTTTTTCATAACAATTTCTGATCATCAAGTTTATTAATTTTTGTAACCCATCTTTTTTCCCATTCTTTTATTAATAACGCTTAACTTCAAATTTTGTGATGAGATATATTCCCTTAAAATGTAGTAGTATTATACTTTCAGTATTTGGATTTGAAAACGTATAGCCAACGTTGTAATAATTAAATTTTATTAAATTTACAAAATAAAATCATTATTAAATATTTTCTCGGTTCAATACACATTTATCTAGAGTGTAATAATTTAAGTAAATTCTTCGAAAATGTTTTGATTCATTACAATTTTACAAATTTCTTTATTGAAATTCAGGAATTGCGGTTCCACCAGGTCACGCGACATATTTTATTCTCAAGAACAGTAATATTGTGTCTTTCAGTTGCAGCGCACATAAACCGAATCGTATATATGCCTAGTCGTAAATTAAAAATAAAGTGGGAACGGCTGGCAAATTTTGACTGTTTTGTTTCAATTTTAGGAGGTTAGGTGTTTATATGTCGGTCGTACTTGTAGAGCTCGTGAAACTTTTTTTGTTAAAATGCAGGAAGTGCAGATTAAATGGTTCGGAGACTTTTGATTAATATGGACAATAAAAATGCTGATACAATATCGTTTATAGTAACTCGTTTTGAAAAATGTTGGCCCTTTTATGATAAATAATATGAATGGGTATATACTTATAGTATACTTGTAAAAATCAAATAATAACGATAAAATTAATAATCAATTTTATTTAGCCTTCAAAATGATCTATTACTTACAAATGTGAATTTGAATTCTTAATATAAATCTAGTTCTCAAATTGCCAATTGATAATGAAGGGTATATTGATGACTAATGTGATCATTGGAACCCCAAGTTTGCCCCTGTGCTTTATGGTGTTATTTACATGGGCCTACAACATAAGCGGATATTTTGAGTGTAAATGAAAATATTAAAAAATAGAAATATAAGGAATTTTAAGTTTAAAATTGCATGGGATTAACTCGAAAGTTGCTTTCTAAATTCTTTGGACTGCAAATTGAGCCACTCTTTTATTAATTGAGTGAAAATGTCGCTTCATGAAAAGTGATATTTCTCTCCATCAAGAGTAAAAGAAAAAATTCACTTTTTAAAAAATAAGATTCACAACCACTGACTTCAAAAATTCCTGATCAGTTTTATGCGAACTACATGCGGATTATGTAAATATTACATGAAAAAATAATATTCAAATTACCCCAAATTATTCTAGTTTAGTCGAAGACATGGGAGAGGAAGATGATGATTTAAGTTTTAATTTTCTTGAACTGTGTTGAACGTTTTCAGTACAGCTCAGCAAGCATTTTAATTGGGCTTTTTATTACATTTACTTCTTTTGAAGTAAATTATTACAAAAATAGAATGTTATAGAATCATGTAAATAACGTTTACTACAAAAAAACGATAGCCTCCTGAATGATTACAAATCAAATTCGACTGCTTAAATATTCATCATAACGTATTTTCACTTCAATCACACGCTTTTTAACATATTTATAAATTTAAAACAATATGTCATATACTACGTAGTTCATAACTTTTCATGAAGTAATGTTCTTTCACAAATAAGGAAATATATGTTACCATAAATCCAGGTCAGCAGTAAGAATACTCACAATCAGAATAAGTGGGTTGCGTATCACATTTTTTTGCTTATAAAACCTCTTTATTTACAAGCAATATCTCGATTACTGTCCATTAAGAAACATGCTGAGCTTCTGATGCTTTTAATGTTGCTGAGTAAGACAATAGGTCGATAACAGCGAAATGGACGATCGCACGTTCGTTTTATTTGTTTCATTTGTTCAGTATATTTTCGCTGATTGTATATATCAATTTTTATTTTGTCACGTTTTACTAATATCGACGTATTTGCGCGAAGTTTCATTACTATGAGCTAGGATAGAGAGTCATCAGTTGTTAATTTTATTATGAAAACATTTGTACCATATCAGAGAATAGTTTATAAAACATGAGGCACACAAAAGATTAGTATTAACAAGATTTCGAAATTAAGTTTTAAAAATTTATTTCAGTTAGTACGTTGTCAATAATAACTTTTTTATACTTTTGAATGATGATTGAGAATTGTATTACTTCATCTTGTATTTTAAACAACGATACTTCCGATTAAGTGTCTCATTTCAAGTCTTTTTTAATGTCTTAGATACAAGAAATATACTTTTTTATAGTTTCTGTAAAATCAGGCTTAATATTTTTATTAATTTTTATAACTTAAGGTAGACGAAAATTAGGAAGAATTTTTTTTATATTTCAGATGGGCATAGGAAATAAAGTACAAATAAATATTTTTAAAAAGTTGCTATTTGCACAATTTTATTTCAAACATAAAATTGACCATAAGTGATTTACTAAAGTCAAGTAATTGTGTACTAATCTTAAAAATCAGAAATGCTTACTCGAGTAATGAATCTAAGTAGGTACGACTTAAATTTCAAAACAGATGGAGAAAAAGACATATCTAGCTTGATGATATGTTTACAGTATTGAATTTTTAAAATAATCGCTTGTGCCTTTGTTTTAAATTTGCGTTTTGAAATCAAATAATTTTAATTTCAGAATTCGACGTTCTATACTTATTTCTAAATTTATGACAACGGTAGCAAGAACATATTTGAAGAAAGCTACTTACTTATAAGTTATATTAATTAATATAGAAGATGATAGGTATATATGGTACTTTTCTTGAAAGATATAAAAATAGATGACAAATATAAAATCTATAAATCTCTCAGTTTAAGAAAGGCAAAGTAAATTAGTTCAGTGCGAAAAATTTCTCCGTGTTGTAACATATCTTTCGTTACGAAAGTTTATTAATGTGATATATTAATTACCATATAATATTATGCTCATTTTAAATGTACACATTAATTCGCACTTGCTAAAGGAATATTTGCGAGAATCTCTTATATTTTAATTTTTATCAATATATTGGCGTTCTGTCTCCAGATTCAGGGAAATTTTATAATTTCTTCAATAAAATGCAAATTTAAACAAGAAATTTTCGACAACATCACAAGAAAACCACGAGGCTGATGAACGACTTCCGATTCTCGAAGAAATATTTAGTTTCCAGAAATATTATGAACATTTAAGTGACCCGGAAATATTTTTGTTTTTATACCATTCTTTTTATGCAGTGAAAATTGCTTTTAAAATGCGATAAATGTCAAGAAAATAAAAGTAATTTCCAGACTCACAAATAAACCTTCTCAAGTGTCATTCACCGGTTTTTCTGAAACTTGGCATATTATTAAAGTACAAACAAATACTTAATAAGGTTTTTTTTTTATATTGGATCGTTTTTATATTAAGAGTAGAAATTTGGTTAAAAACACCTTTAATAAAATACTAAAAAGTGACAAATAAATTCTATTGATTTATATACTATTTTTGTCCATCATAATTTCCCGCCATCTTCAATTTTAGGAATCTTAAAATGAAAAACTATCCGATTAAAAAAAATACATATAAAATATTTTATCCATGTTTTAACGCGTGAACTTTCTGAAAAATCGGTGAATGACACTTTTGAAGGGTAACTTGTTAACAGAATCTGGAAATCTCGTTCCACTTTTACAATACAATTGCAGATAGCGCTTAACAAAAAAGAAACAATGGAAAAAATAAAATTTAATTGCAAAACATTGCACGAGGTTTAATATATCTCGAAAATGCGGTAATTTTTTAAAATTAAGTACATAAAGAATTACTTTTAAAAAATATCTGACTTTTATTGGTTATTGTAGATTAAAATAAAATTTATCCCGCCATAAAACTTGAGTGTTGGCTAGAAGTTACGTTTTCCAATTTTAAAAAAAGATTTTCAGTTTAAAAAGTAATTTTGAAATGAAATGAATCGTATACGATGCAATTAGAAAATTGCGTTACATATGAATAAGAGTTTTATTATATTTTAAATAAAATAAAGCTTGTACTGAAATGTTTCATTAAACGGTGGATAATTTCGCACGGAATGATATAAAAATTAATTAAGGCGCCGAACTGAAAACAAATGAATTTAAACATTTAATTTATGTGTAATGGATGTTACTAGTGAACATTTCATGTAATATATTCGGCAAAATGGCAAGGAATATCACGATTAGGAATTTTCGTCTTTTCCTTGGCAACAATTAATCAAAGCATACTTCGATGCTTGCGCGAACATTGCGCTACTTTACTTTGAACACCATCTAGCGACAGAAAGAAACATATTCTGGATATTTAATATCTCTGAGTTGTGTTGTTGTTATTAAAATATGTATTTAATTCGTCGTTGCTGGATTTAAGGTTCTTTCCTTAAATGTTTCTTAAAAAAGTCTTTAATGAATCATTTTTTAGTCCATGAATGATGAAATGGTACCCATATTTTCAACTGGGTACCATTAACTGCTTCATAAAAGGATCCTGTATAGTTATACTGTATTCTGTGTAAATTTATTTATTTTAGTATTATGGTCATTGTCATCATCAGTCCTATGGTTGTTATTATATGAAAATGAATAATTTTTAATACATATTATAGTGCAAAATTACGATTCTCATTCAGAATTCTCCTAATGCATCATATGAATATAGGTAAATGTTTATATTGTTATAAGAAACAAAGAGGAAAGTTAAATTATACTTGTTTACATCGTTATCCTTAAAGTTTTTCTTTCCATGTAGAAACTCATCGTTCATTTTTTTAAAATATAATTTTTGCTGTCCTGTAAAAAATGTTGAAAGATCGTTCGAATCTTAAGAAACTTGCCTTTCAAGGGAGTAAAACTATCGTAATTACGTCGGTCTTAATTACTTCTTTCTCTAGCAAGTTAAAACCCAATGTATTTGCTTCTCGCGAAAGATCGAGCGTAAACAAGGTTACCGTGCAGTCTTGTTTATTAATAAAATTCAATTAGAATGGCGCGTATTTTTCACGCAAAGTAAAAAAAAACAAGAAATTCTTTTGAAAGAAGTAAATAACAACTGTCATAAACTTAGCTTTTGGCATGATATCGCGACCATACCGGATATATTCGCGTATAACGGAGAATAAGTATATTCGTAGCCACCAGTGCAGAACAAATTTAATAAGACCGTCAGTTCGATAAAACCTTGCGGCGAACTTACCTATACACTCTTGTACTTACGTATACATATTACCTACAAGTCCCGTAGCGTCGAGATGTAGGGGGCCAGCATCTTCCAGCAATGGGACAAGTTATGCGCGCATTTCCAGATTCTTTAATTCGTTTGCCAAGTTCAGTTAATCTCAAAGCGCCTGGTACTTTGACGGGAAAATTTGCATACAATGCGAGATCGATCGTTTCTTGGATAAATCGCACGCACTTAAATCGACGGTTTAAATATCGCCATTTGCATTCTTAACGGCTCTTTCGGATCGAGAGGATGCGCCATCTGCGGTTCGAAACAATTTGCGTTATACGCCGAGATAGAGACGTAGCAGAAGTTTGCTTGCACCGTCGAGAGTGTTATCTAAAACTGATTATATCCACCTAAGCAATGGCGACACCGGCGTCTCAGGCATTTTACTAATACACACGCAAGTCGGTACTTGCTAAGATAAACGCGTCTTCCGTCACTATCATTCGTTCAGACCTTCTCTGTCTGCTTTAACTCTCTGTGTGTGTGTGTGTGTGTGTGTGTGTGTGTGTGTGAAATTGCTCGGATGTTTATCCACCTCGAGTCGTAGCGATAACGGAGAGGAAAATTATGAAATCTTATCGCATTCCAAGCACTGTTCTCGGCCAATCTCCTCTCGGTTCTTATAAGAAAACGTTGGAGTAGCGAAACTCTAGAAGGAGCTATATCTTTAATTAGTGACTATGCGCGCAGGGGCATCCGACGTTGTTGATTCCGTCGCGACATATATTATAATGGGGATGAAATCAACACAGAAAAAAATAAGTCTTAAAATTGTTACATCTCAAATTCATCATCAGGTGAGGCTTAATTTAAGCCCGAAATTGCGTTAATTTTCTGAAATTCAGTCAGTGTTTTGGCTTAAAGTCTTACTTTCGGTGAGCAAAACTGACTTTTAGACGATACTTTTTACCATATGATCCAACTAAAGGAAAAACTCCTAAAAATGTTGTGACTTATATACACAACCTCAAAAGTAGCATAAAAATGCATTGTTCGAGTACATAACCTCAAATATCTGAAAATCCTGACGTGATGGGCCACTTCTGAATGCGGAGTCGGATTTTACGTACATAATTACGTCAGAAATGATCCACAGCTTCCCAACAACAAAACCATGTTGACCTGTGTTATCATACTCGGACGTCAAATATCGGACATGTATATCTCAGAACATGTATATCTTGAATTTCCTTTGTTCGGCCTTAAAGAGATCTGTATATCTTCGTGGTTGCAAAGTTAACGCAGAAAAAAATTAGTCTTAAAATTGTTACATCGTTACATTCATCATCAGATGAGGCTTAATCTAAGCCCGAAATTGCGTTAATTTTCTTAAATTCAGTCAGTTTTTTGGCTTAAAGTCTTACTTTCAGTGAGCAAAACTAACTTTTAGACGATATTTTGGCTTAAAATAAGATTTATTAAGCTTATGGCATCTAAGTTAGACTAATCTTATTTCAAACCAAAATATCAGCAGAAAGTCAGTTTTGTTGTCTGAAAGTAAGACTTTGAGCCTAAATATTGGCTGAATTTGAGAAAATTGTCGCAATTTCGGGCTTAAATGAAGCCTCACCTAATGATGAATTTAAGATGTAACAATTTTAAGACTTATTGTTTTCTGTGCAGTTGGTGAATTTTCTAAGGCGAGAGAAAGGAGCGACGTGCGCCGATATATTAAAAAGTGCTCGACGGAACGTGTCATCTTGGTAATGGCATTTTCGCAGCATTGTGTTGCAGCGGGGATGTCTTTGGCTGGCGTGCTCGGCACTTTTGATAAAGATCGTTCGGGCACGCTGTCAGATCTCTGACGGGGCCGTCTCGAGCGACCGAGTATTCGCGGGGGATTACCATGCGGTACGAGCATATGTTATTTATGGGATAGTCTTCCTATATACACGCTCTGCCGGGAACCGCATATTATACCGCGGACATTATGCTCGGCTCGAATATCGCGTGACGCGCCTGACCAAGAGATGACAAAGTCCGCGTCCTTGCCCAGCCCCAGCTTCCTCCACATCTGCATAATACAGACGACTTTCCTAACAGCAGCAGCCGGATTATTAGAAACTACCTGCGAGCAGCTACCGACAGAGATAATGGCGATAAGAACCGCAATTAGCGACTTGACACAAATACGATTGTTTTTTTTTCGCAGTCGCCATTACGGGATCTGAGGCAGCGATGGCCGACGTTAAATCTATTTAACTCCTTTGTGTCAGGCATTTTTATTCTCACGCATTTCAATTGAAAATTGTTACAGAAAGTTTTCGGGGTCGCAAAATAAATGAATGTACACGGAGAGAAATGTGAAAGGATGAAACTGTAGGTATTCCTTCCCCACTGTACTAAGAGTTGGTGCTGGTTCTGCACCATGTGTCGCGTGATATCAATCTAAGAAACCCACAGTCTCAGACTGTGAAAACGCTTAGGATGAGACTGCAAAACTGCGATGCTTTCTTCGAGGCTTTCTCCCGCCTAAGTTTTACTTCTTAGACTAGGGCTCTCCCGGACTTTTTTGTAGGAAATTTCCTCCTCTACAAAAAGGGTTAGTAAATTTTTGCTCTATCTTGCTGCACCGTTTTCGGTACGGAAGCAATAGAATAAAAAACAACGTATTCAGCGTCCGACGCCACGTTTATCTTTTGTTTTAAAAACTCGATGTTCTTCGTTCTATCGCTTCCGTATCGAAAACGGTGCAAGATAGAGCAAAAATTTACTAAACCTTTTTTTGTAGAGGAGGAAATCTTAGTACAGTGGCGAAGGAATACCTACAGTTTCATCCTTTCACATTTCTCTCCGTGCAGTACAGAACAGCGGAAAAACATATTTAGGAGCTGCTCAAAATTGGGGCACAAACAGAAAAATGGCGATATCTTTGAAGATTATTAAGTTATTTCAATGATTTTTTTGGTAGGAAAGTAATTTTCAATAGAAGAAGAATTTAGACGTAGACATTTTAAAAGGGGATGGAAATAGGGGATAAACTACTCCCAAAATGATTTTTGGGGGACTGTTTCACCACTGAAATATGGTTTTCCGACGTTAAAAAAACGTGTTAGTGTTGTATACAAAGTACTAACGAAATAGAACTTCTCGAATGATAGAAATTCAGGAATTTTTTATTTGAAAAATGACACATTTCTGGTAAAAATGTCGTTGACCAAAAAGTTCTTAGAATTGATCAGAGAATACACTGAATTTTGTTCAGAATTTTTTGAACGCTTTTTTAATTTTTCAAAATTCAAAAATTGGAAAATACTCAAAAAGGTGTTCAAAAAATTCTGAAAAAAGTTCAGTGTATTCTCTGATCAATTCTAAGAACTTTTTGGTCAACGACATTCTGGAAAACAAAAAAACAATGTCCTACCCCCCATTTTCTTTAATTAAAAAAAGTTATTTCCGGTTATTTTTTTAAAAAATTGCAATTTTCAATGTGAAATACACCATAAAATGATCAAAAACAGGGCGGTCGAGAACCAATATAAAGAGTTATGATATGTGCTTACTGTATTTGTTACATGTAAGGGTTGAAACCACACCCTTAACCCATAAGAGTCAAATGGAAACAAAACTGATGAATTATCGTAAAATGGTAGACTTTTTGAAAACTTGTTGTTGAACAAAAAGTTCTTAGAATCGATCAAAGAAAGCGCTGAATTTTTTCAGAATTTTTTGAACACCTTTTTGAGTATTTTCCAATTTTGGAATTTTGTTGTTAGTCTGTAAGGCCGAAAATTACCATCGGGAATGGTAGAATTTTCAAGAAAATTTTTCTTCGTATGTTAACTTAGGCAAGTGTCCTTCGTGACTTTTTTGTTGTGTTCTACAAAAGAGATTTACATTTTTACTAATTTTTTTAATAAAATATAGATAATTAAACATAATATTCTTCATTATTAAATAAATAGGTTTTTTTATCACATTGATTTGTAAATATCATTTACATATAAGAATATACTTTGCATATCCGGTGCTCATGGCTTAGTGCACCTGTTACACTAAGCTTCTCTCTGTGTAATAATCTGCTTTTTTCCACGTGGGTTAGTATACTATTTTAGTTACATTAAGCTTTTTCCTTATAACAATTGATTAACTTATCACAAATGTTTATTTTTATTTAATTCAGATTTTGACCGCTCGAACATCGTAATAAATTAGATTTGTATTATTTACCAATTTTACGTGCATATATAAATTACCTCATACCCGTGTGTATTAATTTTATGATCAATTAATTTATTTCATTTTTTGTCAACCATTTTGTATTTTTACCATACGGTCTTTGGATCATGGTATAATAAAGGATTACATACATACATACATACATTGAAAAGTGCCTTCGAGAAAATTGTCTCAACCCAAGATCCCAGTTTTTGTAGTATACTAAATGTAATAAATTCCAGTGGTAGAGAAAAGTTAAAGTTAAAATTCCATTGAATAGGAGCATAAAAATGCATGTAATATCATTTCTTAAAAATTAATAAAAATTTAATATTTTTAAATATATATTTAATCAACAAAGTCAGTAAATTATTTTAAACAAATTTTGCTGATTAAATTATCCAGAATAACTAAGTTAATGTAGTTGAACATTTATCAACCAAACGTACGTAGTAATTTTCACCGAAACTTTTTGAGGTTGTGAAAGTAATTGCACCGTTCACTTTCCTTCAAAAAGGTATGATTATTTAACAATTTAACGCGATGACACACATAAGTTATTCGCGTGACTTTAAATACCTCGAATTAATGTTTATGTTCGTGATTAAAATTCACTCGATAACAGAACGGCGGTTTCGTAAGCTGATATCCCACTCGACCTGTTCTGCTTGTGGCATTTTTTATGAGTCTATAAAATGAGAAGATTTCTAATTACTTAAAATGAGGCAGTCTTTTGTGATTGTTTTTGGTGAAAATTTACATCCATTTTAAAACAGAAAATCTTGAATGTAGCTCTTATAAGGTATAAGATCTGCCACCGAAAAACTTTCAAATACGTCCGGCAAACTGTGACAAATCGAAGGAAACTGTCGCATTACATAACGAAAAGTACAGAATTTTCAATATGGAAAATAAATAATGTAACAGTTACTTAATTTCTAAATATATTCAATAATTATTTATTTCAAATATTTCATCCGACATACATTTTTTGAAGTACAGAACGTTTTTACATCATGTTAAAAAGTTTACCCTTATCCTTTTTCGCGTCCACTGCTTGCTGTAATTTCGAGTGCTTCGTAATCTTCAAAGAACCTGAAAAGTACATCAAAATATCAGTAAAAAGTTGTACAGGCTAGATAAAAATATTTCTTTTTAAAAACTAAAAACGTTTACTTCATCATTATTAAAAGAGTGTTTTTGTAATTTAATTTTAGTTTACTTTTTAAAAATCATAACGTTAATTCTCCTCATTGTAAATTTAAAAATTTTGAAAACGAATTTAATTAATTATACGATAGTTCTTAAACGCGTTTAATAACGTAATGTATCGATTAAATCGATATTTTCATGTTACAATATGAACTTCAAAATGTTTTTAAACGTTGTAAAATATAAATTTTATTGAATACGATATTTGAAAAAGGCAGGTGTGGACTGATTAACGAAAATCACACGACAGCCCCATTGACTTCGTCGCCTCATTAAATCATGCGATTACAAGCAGCAGTCATTCAATTAAAAGGGCCGACATATTTAAATATTAAACGCACACTGCATGCTCAGAACTGTAAGTATCTTCAAAATCTCAACCATTTATTAAAAATGTATATTCACGAATCAGACTTAATTGATACAGAGATTGATTTGCATTAAACTAATAAATTCAACTGACGTGCACTGAACCGAGCAAAGAGAAGATTCGATTACGGAATCTGAGTAACGTTCGATAAAGTACGTATGTAATAATGGCCGCGGGTATATCAACTAACCGGATGACAAAGGGGGAAAAGCAAAGAATGCAATATTTCAAAGCCAACGTCATCGAACATTGATAGACGACACGAAGGCGTCTCGAAAGTGCATACATACCTTAAAAAAAAAATGAGCGAGCGGAGCGTCGCTTGGGCGTGATTTAATCGAAAATTCATAAATATTAAGTGCAATGCAAATATTTAATCCGTCGCGATACCCGGGGTATTACTAAGGGGTTTCGCGATAAAAAGCGTGCCATTAATCGCAACCTAATAAAAGCCCGGCGAAAGAATAACGAGTTTACGCGGAGGTAAAGGAGTTTTCCAGTGCTGAGGTTAAGAAGAGTGCCCCAGCCAGCGGCTGACAATTAAGGAGGCTCTCTCGTCGATTTCAGCCGGAAACATTAAAGCGCCTAGGAAAAGTACCTGCCGGTGTAACCTCTTTGCCACTCTGGGAGGGAGGGCTTTCGCGCTTAATTGCCGCCCGTCCTCAGCAATATAACGTGAGTGTGCTAGAGAGTGAGAGAGGAATAGAAAAAGAGAGGAAGATGGTGGGTCATTACATTCGTGAGAAATAAGCGCCGGCTGCGGCTTTAAGCTACACTAAGACAGACCCAAGACCACCAATGTTAGATGGCAGGTGCACTTGACCGTCTTTGGTCTAGGCCTCATCAACTCCCTCGAAATTCGCCCATGAAATTCGATCGTTTCCCGATGGCAGACCCGCCGGGGCCTTCTTCTATTACAGTTTGTCCCGAGAACCAGCCCTTAATTAACAGATTTATCGGGTAAAATCAATTTTGCGGATGATTTAATATATAAACTTTGTGGCCGGAAATCACTTATTGGTTACGTTGATTTCTAGTCACAACAAAATTAAAATGTTTCATTAAGATTCGTTTCAGGGATTATGTGCGGTGGGGATTTTCTCGCGACGTGAATTATGGTTCTTCCAACTGTGCTGGTAAAAACTAATTTGTGTTTTGACTTTGGTACCGGTTGCGTAAAATTGATATTTTTATCTTTGTACGTTGATGAAAAACATTTTGTTTCTTTATAGAAATCGTTACCATTTTAAATGATCTGTACATAGATGGTAAAACAGGTTATTATAGAACGTAGTTGATTTCGCTAATTTTCATTATGAACCAGATTATAACTTTGTTCCAATAGCTATTTCTTGATATTAATAATGCTATATTAAAACGTGACATATAACAATATTTTAAATAAAAAAATATTATTGTAACCGAACCACTGCAGCGAAATCTATCCTAACCGTGCGTGTCTTTGTAACAAACGAAAACCAAAAACACTCTGCAAAGTGCAAACATTTCTCTTTTTTTCCTGTGTTTTCGCGAAAAGGTGAAATTTGTAAATATGTTTGCAAAAGTGGCCATTGTGAAACAAGGGTTACGAATGTGGGCAATGTTTTGAAAAATGTTAGTGTTAGTTATGGACTATTTTGTCTAGAAATCGGCCGAATATTGAATAACTATTCTAGTCAGTATACAAAAATTTAACACAGAGAGAAATTGTATAGAAAATTTTACTATTTTGACAAAAGACCTCAGAAGATAACAGACCCTCATTCTTGATAAAATGTACTATTGTTAAAGTAAAGTTTCTTTTCTGTATGGAAAGTTTACTAACATAATGTTACATCTTAATATAGAAATGCCGGTCACTATTCGTGGCCTTATTCACAATAGCAAAATTTCCTATATAGTTGATTTCGATGGATAAAAACACCTTCAACTACTTTAAATTTGCTTACAATTTTTTAAAATAAATATTGTATTCATTTTTCAACGGATCCAGGCAAATACGAGGCAACCTATGAAAACTATTTCTGAAATCCAAACTGCATAAAAATAAGTTCGAAATTGTTAAGGATTATACTTTTATATCGAATTCGGAGTAATATTAATCAGATGCATAGTCAATTTACTCGGTTGTTAATACAATTTTCGCTTGCAGAAATAACGGTATGGTTCAAACCTAACGTAATAAATCGAATATGCAGAACGACCTTTTTTTCAAATTCGAATGTTCTAATTAATGTTAGAATCACATTCTTTAGGGGCTATGTGTTTTCGAATTTAGAAAATATTTCTTTTATTGCAAGTAAAAAAGAGAAGTATGTTAACAAATTAATAGACTAACTATTCAAAATAAGATAATTGCCACAAGTACAAATACCCGTGTTTACTTGTTTATAAAAAATAAGTGTTTATAACAATATCCAATTGCATCATTATTCCCAGGTATTTTTTAAATGAATTTATCTTAATTTAAAAGTTCTAAATTATCGTTCGATGGTATTTAATAAATTATTAAATGAGTTTAACGATTTTGTCAAAAATAGTTTTAAATGAAAATTTAAATTATTTTTATTATTTTTCGCATTCTTTTATAAATGTAATTTTTTTCGGTGTATAATCTATTAGCGCACACAGATTTTATCTAAAACCACTTTTGCCGACATTTTTTATGACGAATTATAAACAATTATTTTGTATGTACAAAAAACCGAGGTGTTTTATTTTCGGCAAGTATCCTATTTCAACTAGTTGATTTGGCGATATCTGAGCTGTGTTTGACCTGGTCCTTAATAACACTAATCAATGTGAACTATGTTGGGGACGAAACATCGATTGTAGTTTTCATGCAATAGTAAAGTTGATTAAATGGTCCAGTATAATTATTAGCTGGATTTAAAAAGTGATGGGACGAAGGATTCAATGAATATACAACGATAAAATCTATGAAGGTTTTATTTTAAAAATTTCAAATTAAAGTCCATGCAAATACGGTAAATTTTAATCTGCTTTATTTGATTGAAAACATATTTAAATTATATTATTTTATTAAAAAAATGCAATAAATGTTACATTTGAAAATTATAACGATCTATCTTTAAAAAGCAAAAATTTCATTTCAAATAAGGAGGCAAGAACACATACAAAAGATGGACAATCCCGTAAAATTCTGTAGATATAAAATGAAAAATTTATTAGAGATTTTAGTAACTACACATATATGTTAACGTATTTATGATCGATTGATAAAGTGTTTATGTTTATTGAAAACATAAATAGCGTTATTTGCACTCAGTGAATAAGAATTGTATTTTTTCAGTCAATCCGAAATAATTTGACAAAATGGACCACATAAATCACAGCGAAGGTAATTGCCGTTTCGACGATTTATTGCATCCCTATTCAAAATTATTCTGTAACAAAGTTATATATAACCATTCATTTTTACACTTTTTTTTAAATTATAATACAATATATATAATAAAGTTCAGTAAACACAAACTAGTGAATTGTTGTTAAAGGGTTAATATTTTTGTAAAACGTTCAATCATCTGCATATATATTATTGTGTTCGATGTTTTATTGATTTTTTTATTATTATTCACATAAACAGCCGTAAGCGGAATTTAGTATTCACCATTTCTTACAGAATAATTTTTATGCGGGTTGTAATACATCACCGAAACGTCAGTCAGCCATTCTTTCGTTTTTGTGTCTTTGCTGCATTTTATGAAGAATAGCTCTTCACCTTCGCCACAAATAATACTTTTAACAAGAAGTTGAACAAATATTATTCGTCATAAACGCTATTTTTTAAATTAAACTAAGTTATCCTATTTAAGAAATTTGTATTTTTAATTAAAATATTGGTTTCTTATTTTATTCACACAAATTTGTACGATTCTTACTAACAATAGTTGATTCATGGTAGGATATTTTAAATTTGCTATCATTTTCGGCAAAACGATCGAATTTATACACATTTCGAAGAAAAATAAAATGCATAATTCTTTTCAATTGGAATCGCTTAAAAATATAATAACTCGACCTCTTCGATTCTTTCAATCACAGAATGCCAGCTCACATATATATGAACTTTAAACGGCAATAGTAGTGGCAAGTTCTATAAATTTCGTTTTTTGCGCAGTTCTTAAGCACGCACTAGTAGAGACGTTGACTGAATACTTAATTGCACTTTTACTCAGTAACTTTTCATTCTAGTAGAATATTAAATGCAGAATGAATTTGCGCATCTAATTTTCACGTAGTATCGTTTAAAGTTGACACATTTTGGAAAGTTTATATACACACACAACCTTTGTATATTTTAAAATAAATATAAGCATATCAGAAAAAGATGGTCACATTTATTACTTCGATTAAGCAAAATACTCGCGTATAAACGGGAGTACTTTTGGAGGATGCTTTCATGGGTCGAAAACGATATCTTGATGCTGCACTATGGTCAATACAGCATAATATTTTATGGCTATTACGAGCCTAACAAATCCTGTATAGGGCTACCCTACATTATTGCTTCCACCGTCTTATTATTTGTTGTAGCCCTTCGGTGACACAGCAGCCGTATCTACCCGAAAGATTTATCTACGGGAGGTTCATTGACCCCATGCAGGGGCCGAATCAGTTTTCCGCATGTGACCAGAAACTTCATGTAATTCTCATATTTAGTGACTTGATATTTGCAACGTTGTTTGGAAAATTTCATTAATCAGCCTTGAAATTTTATATTTTTGAAAAAATTATGAAACTATAAAAGTTTTGATTGATTACAGAAATAATTAATGAACATTTTACCAACATTTGTGTATAATTACTTTCAAAATATTTTCGTTATTAGTTGCACTCATTAATAAACAATAGCCTCACCGCATCTCGTATTGTACAACAGTTTGGTTAGAAGTTTTGCAGGTATGAGCCGCACGACGCGCATTCTCGAGCACGTAATTGTTAATTTAATGCTCGTTACGTTCACTCTCGTGCGTATACGCTCAAGCAGTTAAGTTATTTTCGAACAAGATCTCTCGTTAAGCATAAAACAAGACCTCAGAATACATTCTTTTAAGGTATGATCTGCTTTAAAGATTTCTAAAATATTTTGCGATTTAATTGCGTTAAAAAAATCTGTATTATGAGGAGGTTTGATTTAATTGCTCGGTTATGCATGCGCTTGAATTTTCTTGGCAATTCATCTTTAATAGCTGATTGGTTAAAACTTTTGTAATTACGTTGCGCCGAGATTTACGAGTTAAATTGCCCCATCCATCGAAGAGTGGGATTTATAGCAGGCGGTGAATGATTTATATACTTTTCATAATGCTGTTTATGTATATATTACCTAATATTTAGGCACAAACTTATAGTTGCGCGGTTAAACTTTACCTCGAGCTTGCATTTGTGTTTGGCAACGATATCAAATTTATAACGTTGCCGGGAAAATATCGGATAAAGCCTAACCGATAAAGTATGCTGGGCAACAGGGAAATATACAAACGAAGCAGGAGCAAATGTGTGAACTATAAAATACACTGAAAATGTATTGTTCGGAATTTAAGAAATATGATACAATTACCTTCAAGTAAAAGTTTTCTCGTCAATTTTAAACTCCATTGTATACATATGGTTTTTAATTACCTGTTCTATTGTCTAACGGTTTTATTAATTTTGATGTGAAATTAACAACCACTCGATTCAAAACTACAGAAAAACGAAAATAAGCTTCAATTAAGCTATAAAAGTCTTAAAGAAGGTGATTTAGACGCTGTGATATGAATATATCATCAGATGAAAACTGAAATTTAAAAGAAATGTATTAATTATTTTCTCTGCATATCAAACACAGGAATTTAATAAATACCCAATGAAAAAGTAGTTAGTAATTTAACCAGCCCGTTTCTTACTGGGAACTAGTTCCACTGTTTCAAAATGAGAGTTGTAATAATTACTTTTTTTTCCTCTGTACGAATTAGATCCTGAGTGTTACTTTCTTAATTAAATAAAATTTCCTGCCGGACCATACAGGTCAAATTAAATTAGTACCAACGCAATAAGAAATATAAAAAGATTAAAAAGTGGTCATTGTGAGTTACAAAGAGTTAAAGATAATGACATCATGTAATAAATAGAATTAACTATGTGGTAAGTTGTATTTATGAAATTTTTAGTGTTACTGGGATGAAAGGATACACGGTACTCGATAAAAATAGTATGACGCACGTAAAATTGAAAAAAATTAATTTCAAATTCTTTAAATTCTCATAAATAAGCAATGTTATAAATAATTATCTCGAACAATTTTTGAGTATTTTTAAAATTAATTTTTGTTTTAAATATACAAATGAAATGATGTATTAAAGATAAAAGTACAATGAGACGAAATTCGAAATAGTTTGCTAGTGAAAAAAGCACAAATAAAATACCTTTTTCATATATTTTTAAATTGTAATTTTAAATACCTTTTAATTTTAGTTAGAGATTGCAGAAATTTAAAATGGTAAAATCCCTGGCTTTCGTGGAAAAGATATGTTCAGTTATTTCTAAGACTATATTAAAGCCACTTATAAGACATAATAGTACCATTATAACAGTATATAAAATTATTTTTAAAAAAATTAAAGTTTCTTTTGTATTTGGAAACAGGAAACCGAGCAATTATATTTTCGAGCTAAGATAATAGTTAATTTGAATATTTTATGTAACGGTGAACTGTTCCTTGTATCAAATGGAAGAATAGATTATGTTTTTAGTCATTACAACTCAGTTGATATTGTTACACATTTAGTTTGTTCAGTTAATATACAGTTTTTCTTTTAATTTGTTCGCAATTATTGTGAGTAGCCTGAACTTGAAAATGATACTTGAAATGAAATACGCATCTTCTAATAGTTCCCACTAGGTAACTCACCATTTCATTAAATTTTCTAAATATTTTTCTCGGTGTATTTAAAAGTGCTTTAACCCTTTAAGGACCAAATGTACGTAAATTTAACGCAAAGTTAGAAAGTACTTTTTAGTAGTAAAACACAGTAAAAAAGATTGTTGTAATGAATGGTTGTTATTACTCAAACCCTGCTCTTTCGAATGGTGTATCGAAAAACGTATCAAAAATAAAAAACTATGAGCATTTATTTAACAAAAATCAGGGCTTTTTGAGGATTGTTTCACTTGTCGTTTTTTCTTTTTCATTTCCCGCATAGAGTACTTCAAATATTTATAAATATCGCCTAAAAAATGTTTGGACTAGAAGACGCAACTAGTTCGAAAAATTAAATTTCAAAATGGCGGCTCAAAAATTACTGCTAAATTTTGGTTCCCGGAGTTTTTTTGGGATCGCTGACTCCAAATTAGAAGTTAGTTTTCATAAATTCTAAATGGTGGATCCAAAATGGCAAACGTATTTACTAAAATCGGACGAAAGCACTTCATTCTTGGTAGTTGATGGATTTTCAGGACGCTGATTCCGGATTTTGAAAACTAACATCAAATTTGGACTCAACGACAGAAAAAAATCGCCGGGTACCATGTTTGAAGAGATATTACTCGGGTCAATCGATTGAATACATGCGCTATGATTTTGAAAAAAAAAGAACTTTAGTAGGCATTTTTGAGCTGCAACTTAAAATTTAATTTTTTGCACTAGTTCTATTTTCTAGCCCAAACGTTTTTGACGGGATTTTTATGAATATTTCAGGTATTATAATTTGGTAAAAAAATTACGATAAGTAAAAAAAAGAAACCTAAAAAATTCCTGATTATGAACAGCGCCCCCCCCCCTCCCGCCTAACTATATATTTTCCTAAAGACTGCATAGTCTAAGCTTAATGAATGACGTTTTAGTTTGGGCCTAAAAACAATTAGTATTTCAAGAATGCGTAATTTTCCATCGCTAACGTTAATTTTTGTTTGTTTCTAATATTCGTATTAAAAGCGGGCATAATAGGTAACTGATACATACTAGTTTTTCTCCCAGTTCCCAATAAAGTGGATGCAAATTCCATGCATATCTAGTGTTCTAATTTCGAATAGACTTCCTCTATAACTAAATTTGGGAGCACTCTGCATTCTACATTTTTATTATTAATAAAATAGAGTGCGTAACCTTATCCGATATTCTGTTTTAGCACAAAATAGTCGAATGAGGATTAATATTTTAGTCCTATATTGACGTTATTTCAAAGACTAAGTGGAAAGAATAAACGGAACCATTTCAAAGCAACCGGAGTTAAATACTAACAGAGTACTGATCCAATAATGAACTTGAAAGCAGAATCAGTATTCCTTGAATTACTAATAAGATATTTAAACAGCACTGACAATCATGAGCTTTCAGGTTCAAGTCACTACTGATGGTAGTACTTATCCGAACTGACTTCGTGTCTGGGGTACTTAGGGGAGTTCAGAATTAAGTCAGTATTGATGGCTGTACTATATTAGTACTAACCTTGTACTGGTGGTTCCTACTAGTATTTAATTAATGACAGCCAGTGTAAATAAATAATGACGCGATACTGAGGAACGGTACCGATATCCGTAATCGTATCAGTGCTGATCGATATAACTGGTCTCATACTGTCAGTCAGTTGGATTGGTCGGATATTGTCAGTACTGACTGCCCGACTATGTCAGGACCCACTCGAAACTAATTCGCTTAGGTTGTCAATTCAGATATAGCATTACCAAGAATACTGATTTCCTTCCAAAATACCCTACTGATAGTAGCGTTTAGTGTCGTTTCACTCGTAAATCGTTATGCTCAAGTTCAAATTGCCCTTCTCAACATTTGTTGTATTTTAGGAAATATTTTATAAAGGAACGAGGCAAATATGAAATTTACATAGTTATACTCCACCTAAAATCTGAATATACTCACTAGAAATATTTGTTACGCAAATTGGTAATATTAATATTTACACGAGTTCTAATGTCGAATTAAAAATATATTTATTTTGTTAGATCCCCTGTCATATTTGCATGAAAATGCACATTTTCCAGGCCAGCAAAGCCAACGAAGGACTGTCTGCGACACCACAACCGTGCGTGTACATAAACCCTTTACATATTTTACGACCCGGTGGTTCCTCAGTCGATGATTCCAGACGTCTCCTTTTACTGTCATGTTTGACATTCAAGAACGGGATTTCCTTGGGAATATGACTAGAAAAACTCCAACATGTGCTGTGAAGGGAACATCAATATTTCTCTCGTTCACTTCTATTTTTGTCGCGTTCTTCTACTGCAGAATGTTGTCTTTTCCGCTCTTTATAAACCACCAAACTAATGTTGTCAATTTAACAATTTTCCTGAGGCCTTCTGGTAAATTGTTGATCATTCTAATAAAGCTCTGATTAAATGACAAATAAAATGATGATAGGTTTGAACCAAAAAGCTGTTCTTTCTCAAACGGTCCACGTTCGACGGCGATTTGTTCGTGCGAGGAGTCGCAAACGATCGAATCGTGCCTCCATCGAAGCGCTAACATAAAGTGACCCAAATGTTTCGTGGCGAGAGAAGCGTGACGAGCAACGGTTATGACTTCGGAATTGACACCGTAATGACGGCGAAGGTTACGGGAACTTGATTCGTTAGACGGAAATAAAGTACCGAGTCATATATTTCACGTGCCAACAACCGGCCAGAAGAGTTCTGCTGCAGAAAATTCAGAGATTGAGATCGGGCAATTCAAATGTTTACCAGGCTGCAATTGCAAATGTAATTCGCGAGATCGAGATCCATTGTTACGTGACTGTAAAGGCGTAATTACCGCATTACCTGCATTACGTGTCGTGGTGCCTGTGTGCTTTAATAAAATACGAGCGCAATATTCCGGCACGGGTTGAGTGCGCTCTTACGGACTTGAATTTTAATTCATGAATTACAAAAAAGCGACAGTCGAAAAGTGAGGCATCGACTGTTAATATTTATGGAAGACGCGACGTCTCTTATTTCGCTAAACAATAAATACGACGCGTGAATATTGATAGATGTGAATGACATGTTCATCATGCAGTGCATCTTCTCTAGATTATCAGTAAGTGATTTGCGCTCATTGTCGTATTTGTCACACTGGCATATTGAGGCATACGCGTAGCTGGGATGTACTATCTCGGTTATTTTCGGGTAGTCGTTAATCATATTCACACGTCTGCTATATCAGATGAGTGAGAGACAGGGTTCAGCCTGAATCTTTAAATATACTCGCCACAACTATCGAATCTGACCTCGTTTTCAATAATCTGATACCCAGACAGTGCAAGGGTTGAACAGAAATTGAGACAATTTCTGGACGGTACATCAATCGAATAAGATTGATACTAGCTACGTTTTCCTAGGGATATGAAAATAAACTCGTGATTAGTAACTTGGATAGTGACTGCGCATATTGTAGATTAAATTTAATTTTGCTAGAAATGACAAAACTATTGAATGTCCGTGGTTATTCAATTTTAGTCAATCATGCATTAATGCAATATCATATTACGCAATTATGAATACAATGATGAAGTTGATTGTGAACTACATAAAGTGTTTACATTGATGGACAATATTTACATAAACACGTCTAAAATATCATATCTAGAATTTTGATTTGCATCAAGAATACTTATTAAAAAAGTGACATAAAATTCGTTTGCTAATTGACATGTCAGTATTTTTTTTTATTTCTATTCTTGCAGCGTGAAAATCTATTATATACGAATGCCTTTCAGTAAACAAACGTCAACAGATATGCACATTGTGTCGATAGCTGTCGATATTTTGAGGCTGTGAATCTGGATTTTCACATATATGTCATCTTTGTTTTTCATTGTGACATTTCCATTTTTTATATCACTTTCTTATCTATATGTTCAGGAAAAATTAATGAATGATTTAAATGTTTTTAGTATAATTGTTTCTTGTTGCTGTATGATTTGTCATTATTTATGTACCGTAATTACAGTTAGTGATTACAGTGTGTTTCTACTATTTATTGTAAAAGCTTTTGACAACTATGATGGTTGATTTCTCAGTTCAGTTGTTTCGAATTTAAAATTGTTATAATCTTATATTAGCTCATACTGAACACCTTTATATATTCATTATGGTACCTAAATAATAACAGTACTACGCTCACTTACAGCAACGAATCAAAATTATACTAAACACAATTAGATCGTTCTTTAATTTTTCTTGAACATGTAGATATGAGAAACTGAAATAAAAAATAGAATTATTCACGGAGAAAAAAGTTCTTGGAAATTTTACCATTACAAATGGTAGTTTTGGTACATATTTGCAGAATGAGAAAAATGACTATGAATTTTTGGAATTTTTACTATTCAGACAGTAAAAATTATAATAAATCTAGTCATTTTTGTCAGGAAAATTGGTAATTATAGGCAGCAAAATGTAATATTTTTGCAGGTTCAAAAATGATAATTATGGATACTTTTATTTATTATCTGTATAACAACCAAAGAATAGTAAAATACTCGTATCACTTATATTTGATTTAAATCATTTGATATTTGATATTGGATTGGTTTTCTTTTTTCATTGGTTCAAAATTATTATTTTGTTATTAGCGAGTGCTTTTTTGCTTAAATTTCACTTTGTTCTGAGAAAATAACTGTAAGACACTTGATAAAATAATGATAAGAAATAAAAAAATATTAATATTAGTGGGGTACAACGGTTACTTTATAAAATTAAATATAAAAAGTTATTATAAAATACATCTAACGTCCTTGATTCTGGATTATAACCATTATTAGAATAATTGAAAAATTAATCGAGTGTAAAAATTAAAAATAAAAAAGTCAAAGAATTAATATTAACTTAATATTTTATTATTTCTAATTAAACTCGGTTGAGAAGATTAATTTAAACAACAATAAGAAATAACTATAATGGCGATAGTATTGAGAATTATGATAAATAATAAACATGTATATATTTGTATGTAACAATTTGTATATATTTTTGACGTATTGGTGTTTCTTTAAAGTCAAGAGACGTAAATGAGACAAATTTATGTAATTATGATTAAAATTCCAGTCGTCCCCAGACAGAAGACCGAATAACATTTCTTATTTTTAAATAAATAAGTTTTCTTTAATTATGTACAAAATTTTACATATAAGATCATGATATATTGCGCCAGACGTGAACTGAGATGATTTACGTGTGTTAACTTTATAATTTATTTACACATTGTATCATACAAGACCGACAAATGGCAAGAAATATCATTACGAATTTATTGAAAACGGTCGAGAAAACAAGAAATATTCAATTACCTGCGACTTAACCCTTTAAATAATGATTGGTTTGTATTTTTTTTAAATAGATCGTAAAACGTAAAAATTGTATAGTACCTAATTATTAACAATTTTCAAATTATTACTAGTATTTCAAAATATATGGAGAAACAAGGCAGATCTTTAATACATTTCATTTAAGTTTACACGTATAATAAAGTATTTTTGAATTTTTTGTTACTACTGCAGTTTAATAAAACTATTGTTTAAGGTTTTTTTAAATTTAAATATTATAGATTAACATTTATTTATGAATCATTTATGGAAGCCCAATATTGGCATTACTTATAATTTACATAAAACACTTTTCACATACGGAGATTCATGTATCGTATTCCATGTAAAGTGTATGTGTAAACCATTTAGTCGCCTGAATAGGCTGCATGCAACTCAAGAAGCACGTCATCTCGACCAAAGTCGGGTAAAATTCCTTACTTTTCGACCTAAAAATTGTCCTACTAGTCGGACTCTCAAATTCTAAATACATCCAAGATTACGTACGTGTAACTTGATTATGCTTTTAAATTTGTTTGACTTATGAGTTACTAATAGATTGTCAAATTTACACAAAGGATATTTCTGATCTACGTGAACGTAATAAATCATTCAAATTTATCAAATTGGATGTATAGGGTAGAAACATTTTTTTAGCATTAATTGGGTTTGTCTATGACAAGGATTGAAACAAAATTTAAGTCGTTAAAAAAAAAAATTTTTTACGTTTCGAACTTCAACATCATAAAATGATTACCTTGTAAATCGGTATATTCTATACTTGCAACACACTCTCGGTAGTTTGTTATACAATTTCGACTACATCGAGTTTCTCTGTCGTTATGAATCTCAATAGCTAAGTTCTTCATTGCATTATGGTAGACTCGTAGACGGTCAACAGGATGATTCGCGTTCCCTTGCTTTGACAATGGGGAGGCGCGTCCACTAGATCGGAAAGCGTGACCAAGTGGAGGAAATTGGCGCATAGTATAAATTCGCCAAGTTTTTCGTAGTCGACGACAAGAGTAACGGAAAGTAGGAAGTTCTGTCACGAGCAGGGGCCAGGATCCTTCAAAGAGGATCCGCGAGGCGCAACTGCTGCGCGTTTCTTGGCAGAGTCACCGCGACGGTATACGAGCAGTAATGAGCTAAAGTAATGGAGATTGGTGTACTGCAGGGTCGTAAGAGGGTTGGTTCCCGGTATTCTCGTCGGACTTTTAGCTTCTCTCTCTAACTTTTTGTATCTCAGCGAGTCGTCTTTCTCTGGTTGCCTACTAACTTGGTTCGCACATGTACGTGCGCTTGTATTGTTCGCTTGTAATGCAGGGAGTCTGCAATGTCATGTGTTAAAGAGCAAGCGAGACAAAGGGAGTGGAGTCTGGGGAAGGTCCACGAGACAAACGGGACAGAGGAAGAGGATCCTCCATGCATAACATCAAGTCTGAGCGAGATGGAAGAAGGCGAGTTACTGGCGGATAATGGCAGAGGGAACAAGGGGAGACACCCGGTATCACGACGAGGAGCGAAAACAGAATTAAGAAATATCACGAGAAAAGCCAGCAGAGGAATGGGTATGAGGTTGGCAAGTGGCGGCAAGAGTAACGTGGGAGGAAAGTGAGACGAACACCTTGAGCAAATGTACCGAAGATTGTAAAACGAAAAGGAGCCACGAGGGGAAACGAGGGTAAAAAAATAAAAAGAAAGAAAAGTGCGCGACTAAAGGGGAATGCGCGTAGTGGCCGGTATAGTGCGGTTACGGCTAAGTTTACTACTAACTCATTAACGTAAGTAGCTAAGTAGTTATCCGGCATCTTGGTAGAATGAACGCTGGCCTCGACGGTAAATTGTGAAGTAACTCAATTAGACTCTGGAGAATCACTCCATTCTGAAGGCAAAGAGAAAAGGAAGGATAGTGGCACGACGGGTATATATAGGTGGGTAGCCCGGGTGGAGAAGTCGCACGCGGAGTGGAAGGAAGACGCAACGTCAGGATGGCAACCCTCGGTCTCCCTGGTGTCCTAAAAGCGAAATTTTGTTTTAATCGAATCGACAGTATACGCCGGCCGCTCACTGGGTCGACTCGAAGGAACGGGGACCCGGGGGACAGATCGATCGCTCTTGAGCCATCGTCGGTGCATCCGTGGAAATGCTGAAGGGAAATTCTTCGACTGCTAATTGAATTTTATCTAATCCGATTTCGCTGAGCGAGTATCGCCCGTCTATACGTCGTGAAGTGACGATGAAGAGGCGCGTCGCGCGCGAACGCTGAAGCATTGCCGACCGGAAAAAGTTTCATTACCTCCTGATGGGGCGCCGCGATTCCTCGCCCGGGGGGACAAATCCCCTTCCCAACCCGCTTACGTAGACGAACTTTCAGAGATTACTTAATACGTGGGGTAAAAACACTGTGCATTCTGGATTGCGAAAAATGAAAAGGGACGTCTCGAGATGTCGCTACCCTGATAGAACACTTTATTCCATCCATATTCCTGGAATGTTGAAATGTCCTAAGATCGGAATATTCCTATGGAGTATTGCAGGAACATTAAATTTATCCATTTTTGTTTCCATTAAAATTAAATAAATTAAAAAGAAATATATCCCGAGTGCGATTCGAACCCTAGGCATAGAAATCCATGCTCAAACCACTCAGCCACACATCCTGTTGAAATAATTTGCAAGCATAAGAAATCATTTATCGCGATTCAATAAAAAAAAGGTCCATTTCTATAAAAGTGTTTCAGCGAATTAGGCGTTAATATGCATATCGAACAGAAGCGCTAAACTTATTGTCAACGAGTGAGGCTAGAATATTAGAATATTACTAACATGTCCTCTGATTTTCAAACCTCTCTTCTTGAAAAATGTTGTTAAGTTATAGCGCTTCTATTTGCTATACATATTTACGGCTAATTCATTAAATCACTTTATAGACATGAATTTTTTTTAATTAAATCGCGGTAACTGATATCTTTTATGCTTACAAATTATTTTAACAGGATGTGTGGCTGAGTGGTTCTGAGCATGGGTTTCTATGCAGAGGCCTAGGGTTCAAGTCCCACTCGGGATACATTTCTTTTTAATATTTAATTTTAATGGAATCAAAAATGTTTATTTTAATGTTTCAGAAATATTCCACTGGAATATTCCAAACGTACGACATTTCAATATTCCTAAATTATGGATGGAATATTACAATGGAATATTCCCAACGTTTCAAAGGAATATTCCAGGAATATTGATGGGATAAAGCGTGCTATTTGGGTAGTAAGCGCCGTTATGATGGAAGAAGTCTTGATGGTACCATTTAGATATTATCATGCATCTACATACAGGAAACATGGTAACATACATGATATAACAAATGAAAAAATTTAATAACAATATACGAATATTATATTCGTGCTTACGGGAAATACCCAATCTATATTGGCTGATTCAGGAAGGGCCTGCAGCTGCAAACCATTGAATTTTTGCTGGTTGAAAAGGGAGAAATTTATTTCACTGATTAGCACCAACAATGGTGTCTTTGGGAATGTCATAACTTTTCCCATAGTTTCTGACAATCCTTCATGAACTTTCATTAGGAAACTGCTTAGGAAATCAAGTAATTTTACTAAACTAAGCAATTATAAAACTAAAAATCCGAAACAGTTCCCGAAGAATCTGGGAAAGCTACGAACTTGCATCAATTGGTTAGCGGTGCATCACTAGGTTCCAGTGGTTCTTTACATCGCTGATTCAAGTCGACCAATTTTCGAATTCCGAAAGAACAAGTAGTCGTACTATAAATGTCAGAAGTTTATCCTTGGTTCAAGGTATTGATTGTTCAAAACAAAAATCAATATAGAATGAAAACGACTTTAGTAATTTTAAAAATTGTTCATATAGTTAGTGCACTAGTGTCCTGGAATCGAATTGAAAAAATATCGATGTATATATTATAATCCTTAAAATGAATGGGTAGAAGAAACTGTGATTGTATGGACTACTTATAATATTACAAAATTCTGAGATCATTCCTTTGATTCTAAGAAAACGCCAAAACGTATATCCATCGATATCCGAAGAGATTCGACACCAGCGATAGGTACTTTTCCTCCTTCGCTATTTGCTTTCAGTAAGAAAGCTTTCAAAGCATATTTCTAATCTCCGATTACTTGCATTTGCCTACGAGAGTTAACTACCTGAATCCAGCAATTTCTTTAAGTAAATTCTTTGCTATTGTATTACCATGTTGTATGTCCGTTGTTTATTTCCTTTTCTTCTGTAATCTAGCATGGTAATACAATAGCAAAGAATTTTCAGATCATTGCAAATAGCAGATCATTGCTGGTGTAGTATTCGCAAGATCTACATCTACTAGCAGCAGCTATATTTCTTCACGTGTTTGTCTAGACAAGGCATTGTTTCAACTATTAATTGGTGTCTTTTGCTATTGTAGTTTGCTTCTATTATTAAGCTTGCTGCTTTTGCTTTCGAGTACTTTTTACTTTCAGATAAACTCCGTATACGTCCTAAAAATTGGGTATTTAGTTTCTTGACCAAGGTCGTATGTAATGCCACATTCAAATTTGAAGATGAGCATATGGCATATGAGGTCTTACCAAATATATGTAATTTCTGGCCTGAATAACAAAAGAAAAGACATGATGGGCAGACATTGCGACATTTCGACAATAGGTATACCACCTGGCCTGACTTACGGAACTTAAAAGTTTCGAGAAAATTTACAACCAGAGAATACTACACGATATTTTTTTATATAACATTTTGAGTGTTTTTGATGTTCAATTTATATAAAATATAGGTATTTTTTGTTATAAATTACATATGTTATGTCTACAACATTCAAATATCATTGAGAGAGTAAATTGAAACATATTTCTGGTACAAAGTTATATGACTAAAAGTAAATTGTTGGACTATTTTGAACGTCTCCAGTTTGCATGCAAAGGAGACATTGTATATCAAGAAACATTATTTCTACTAATCGACATAAAATTTGTTTAATAATTAATTATTTAATATATACCTTTATTAGCCATATCTACCGTTCTTACACATTTATCAATTATACTGTTTCTTATTACTTTAATTTGCATTATTGCTTTATATAATAATATTATCAATGAAAACGAATGTAAAAACAACGAGGAATTTTGGCGCCAGTGGATCAAGCTAGAGCCTCTGGAGACTAATTTAATATATGCGTAATTTCCAATTTGATTATCACATTTTCACATGTTCCGATCATTATTTAAGGTTGTCAAAAATCTAACGGCGATGCTTGCCACCTATCTATTTTATTTTTTTAAGAATATTACTACAAAAACATGCAAAAGTGCATTTTAACCCGAAACAATTGCAGAATGCAAATTTTTTTCATTATAGATAAAAGTACTTAATCATACAAGTATGCGGGTTAACGTGTTTTCAACATATTTATCTCGCTCTTTGTATGAGCGCATTCATACATGAGTAGGTATATTCACCGGAAAGTAATTAGTATATTATCCGGTTGCGAGTCAGTAAGCCGGGCAGAATCGGATTTCGCTTGAAAAATAGTAGATTACGTGGACATGAGAGAGAAATATATTGGCGATTAGTGGGGAATATCAGTAATAAAACTCCTCGATCCGAATTGAAAGGGATAATAATAATGAGACTACATATATGAAATTTGTGAACTAGTTCGATTCTATCTTTAATACTTAAATGTCATGCATTGTCTTAATAATTGCTTTTTCTTTGTTTTAGGTAAGTACCATCTTCGACATGTCAATCACTGAAAGGCGGGTTAGGAGATGTAAGTTTTTAACATCACGTAAGTTTTTCTGAACATTACTCAGAATGGCAAGAAGGAGGTCAAACTGTATAAAGTGGTGAATCATTTTTAAGATTGTTTTACTAAGTCCGGAATGTTGTACTTGAATACTCTTTCGTTTTTGAGCCAAAAAGTTAATGTAGTATTTTGTCATGTCAGTCATAAAGAAGTAGGTACTTTACATCGTGGGTTTTTATATTTTCATTAATTTGAAACACTTACTTCGACATACAGTAGATAAATTATAACGTATCGTCAGAATTGTAAATATAATTAATCCAATATTCGTAAGACTGTAACCTTTTTAATATGTACATTAGTAAAAAGATATTCAAGTTAATATTTAATAAAAAAATATGCTTGCTTCATAGGAAGAAAGTTTCGAAAAACCGCCCTTAAAATTTCTAATGTCTGATCAAGTTGTCTGTTTCTACTTACAATTTATAATATATTTATCAGCAAAAATTTAATAGACCTGCACATTTGTTTTTTTTTTTTGTTCTTTCTTATACAGCAAATATCCATATATCAAAATCTACAGTCTCCAATAGAATTAGAATATAAGTTATAAATAAGAAATTCTTGTTAATGTTTAAAAAAATATCTTCATGTTTACGAAAGTTAACGTTTTGTTCAATCCTACCTTAAGGAAGTTCATTTTTACCGCAATAACGAGGCGAAATAATTTACATTTGTAAAACAAATACAGGTACGTTTTTTTAAATGGCAAACAGGTTGCCTTGTCCTCACAAGTACCAATCTTGCGGTTCGGACAAAAACTAGAAGAACCAGTATTTACCACTAGCACCATCGACAAGAGTCGTGTTATGTGCGTAGGATGCATATAACGTACAATGTACTCTTAATTTTGATGTAGTTGAGCTCGGTTACTTATGTTAGGATATATAAAAAATAAAATATCATTGACAATCCTATTCACTGATTAGTAATTACAAACAGAATTATATAAAAATTGTTTTTATTTATTTTTTAATGAATTCATGTAGTGTTTAAGCTTGAAGTTGAACGTTTTTTAGTGACACAGATAAACGACTTGTTTGATGTACCCGATACAGTTCATATGTTGAAGGACGTCCTCAGGAGCTCCTTAGGAAGTCTAAATGTTCATTTTTATCGGGTTTTTATTTATATTTCTTGGAGATATTAAAGAGCGATGAAATGGGCGTCCTCAGCAACAGATGTTGCATGAGCGATCGAATAAATTATTTACCCTAACCAATCACTTCATCCAGACGATAAATTGATCATAGCGTCTAACAAACGGTAACGTCCCTTAATTAGTAATTATTAATAAAAGGAACTCAAATTACTTCAATCATTAATTTTTTTTAGAGCACCTTTTTTAATTAAAAAACATGGCAATGTAATAATACTATTAGTAATATTATGACTTTCGTACATAATTTTAGGAAGATTAAACTAACCAAAGTAAACCAAACCTAGTGCTATTAACTGAAACTATTTTTATGGTTCGTAATTTTTTTTCTTGCACTGCTCCCGCTTTATAGTTTGGTGTTGCAAACACTAATCGAATGGTTAGGATAAACAGTTTAGTTCTTATCTCAACCAAGTTCATTTATTCCTACTCTGGAGTTAGAAAAGGGACAAGAAAACATTTTTTTAAAGTAGTAGAAAACACAACAGAATTAGAGTTATTATCGGAATAAAATAATCCCAGTTTCGCTTGTAATTTTTACTACTTTAGATAAAACAAGTTTAAATGAATTTACCTCATCTTAAGTAAATAATGGAATTTTTTCTAACAACAAATTGTTTTCAGTTTTGAAAGTATTAAAATACGAGTTTTTTCATGATTATTACTAGCGGTGTTAATATTAAGAGGAATAGCGTGATATTATTGGGAAGTACGCATAAAACGACTAACAAACTACATTTCTCATCCCACACTTAGTATATTACCCTCTAATTGCGTGATTTTATGTCGTTTAATATCAAAGTTGTCAAATACCTCTAAGATATTACTGCAAACTGGAATTACACGAAATAAAATTATTATGAAACATGCTCATTTATTATTCATATTTTGAATTTAGTATCCGCGAGAAAGTTACGGTTATTTTATTGATAACGCTGAATAACGTTTCACTTGTTTTACGAAATCTAAAATGTGAAAGTTGGAATGATTTCTGTAGTAAAATCAATTTCTTATTTTTTGAAAACAATAAAACTGTTATAATTTTGTATTGAACAATATCTTGATATAAAAGCAACAATATTTGGATTTCGAGCATTAAATAGAGAATTTACATGATTTTCATCGATTATTTTAGGCTTTTAGCACACAACAATTCTTTTTGAAATATTTTTCGATGGTTCTGTTTCTATTTTTCTTCTGAAACCCTCAGAAGTAAATATAAGGATATGGATTTTGCGAAATTTTATTTAAAACTTAACTTTTTTCTTCCTTTTCCATAGAACCATTTAACAATTTTTTACTTATAACTTATTGTAGCTGAAAATTCACGTGCGGATCCCCTTAATATCGAAAAATCATTAAAAAATCTTGGTTATTTGGACCAATGCAAATAATACAATTTACCGAATTAAACTAACGCTGCAATAAAAATTGATATATTAGCATTGACAAATTTCAACTTTTTTCATCATAAGCCATTTACTACTTACACCGTAAGGTATAAAAAAAAATATAATTTATTTTAAACCTTCACTATGGTTTTTACACAGGGATTTGTAAGTAAAACATACTTAAAAATGTATCGTAAAGATTGTCTACAAAAAGTACGTTAAAGTAGACATACTACTTAAATATTACGAACAATGAGATACATCGTTTCAAATAACCCCTAAGTACCAGCTTCCAAAAATGGGTCCATTTCAAATTTGTAATTTCGCTAATGGACTCGGTAATCACGAAGAAGACAAAGAGAAGACCAATAAAAACATTCTCTCCAGAAAAGCCGAGAGCGAATAAAATCAGAAGTTTTCCAGATTCTGCAGGTCACACTGTTAGGGTCGTTATATCCTATTTTCGGTTCTTAGCCTGTAATCTCAGATGCCACATTGGCCAGAAACGATTATGCCACATCTGGTCCTGAATAACGATAAAGCTGAAGGAATGACCTTAAGTGTTGACTTCTGACATTTCGTACTTTTCTAATCGCAATCTGTGCCAAGAACTCTCGTAATTCCCGAGCTGTGTCTTGAAAACGAATTGAAAATAGCTAAAATGACTAGGAACAAAGAAATTTGTCAAACAAGAAATGCTTTTTTCTTCAAGAAATAAAATGTGCGCTTTTCAGATAAAGAAGTTGCAAAAGTGATTGTATTATGGATGAACGAGCCATAGAATGCATAAATATTGTTCAACGTCGAAGTTTGATTTAGTTTACCGATATTTCATCAAAGAACGACTGTATGATATGATCTGAGGCAGTCAATAATTGCAGAAGGAACATGTAACGTTTAAATTCCCTTGATATCCGACTCCGACTTTTCCCTCGGCATGTATGAAAAATGCATTCGATTTACGTAAAGTCGACATCGCGGACCCAGAGCTTTCTGGGCTTAAGCTGCATTTATTTGTCGATGGGGCGTTCTGCTGCGCCTGTACGGAAAATTGGTTTAAAAAATCATTGCCCCGGCCCGGGAAAATCTTTCCTAAGGAATACTGAAGAAGTCGGAATCCGCCGTAAGTAAACCCTCCCTTGGTCGATTGTCGCAAGGGATACAATTTTAAATCCGCACTATGAGAAGGTTTGCTCTCACTCTTTCTAGGTTGGTCTGTTCCTTTTTCTTTCTGGAGTCGGTTGTTGAATCGCTGATATACTTTTGTTCGCCAGATCTTTTCGAAATTCCTGAGAGCGCGACAACCGGAAGGTATTGCACCTTCACGATTTCCAATAAAGACGAACCTTTAGGAAGCGTATTTCTCTCGCGTGCCCGCCTCTCAATCTCGATTCACGGCTTTCGTGACATACTCGAGTAAGCGAAAATGCCATAAACACGCGGCCTGCATTACCTTGCTGCGCTTCCCGCCAGGTTTTGCGCGTCGTCACGAGCGAAATAAAGCACACAGAGAGCCGACTGTCTAACGACCCAGTCCTCGAGTGCGCGTCGTTTCGTTCCCTCGTAATCGCGAATGACGTTTCGGGTTTCCGTTTCATACTGGAAAATTTATCGATAATGGTTGTTGAATCTGGTCCAATGCACCTGCCCCTACGCCGCGCCGGCGATGCGCACTCACAGCCGAGAGTGCAACAGCATATGACGGCGATGAAAACGGGGGTGGGTACCAAAATCCCGATACCTAAAAATCTCCATGATCAAAAATGCGATAGCCCAAAATACAAGAAATGTCTAATTTTCAAAATCAAGTCGGTGTCTTAACCAGCTTCAACCCAAAAGTGCTGGCACTTAAAATTTTTTTTGGGTTTAAAAGTGGGATATTTATAGGTGATTGTTCCGTAAAAAAGAAAAACATCAGCGGAGCTATTTAGAGAAATAGCGGATGAATTTTTAAAAAAAACCCCGAATAACGAGTTTTAAGCAAATCCGATGAATTTTGAAAAATTTGTCCGTGATTTTGAATTTTTAAAAAATAACGCCATATTTGTAATCAGCGGCGCAAAAAAAAAACCCGAATAACGAGTTTCAAGAGAATACGATGAATTTTGACAATTTTGTCCGTCATTTAGAATTTTTCTATTAACGTTTTACGTTCTCTCTACGTTCGTTTTTATTTTTTTTTTTTTTGCCACAAACATGATTCTGTTCCACAAAATTTTGTCGAAAGTTACCCTATTATATCCCAAAGATGGTTAATTTTTTTTAATGAAAATGTTTATTTATACATTTTATGTTCATTTTAAAGTGAAAAAAGTACCAAGTTTTTAAAGATTATCGTCTTACTTTCACCTTTTTGAACCTTTAAGTGGTCATTATTCTGGTTGAAATATCTACTTTCCTACGACGAAAAAAAATATACAGTTATGTTGAAAAGGTATTCGATTCATGTCTACTCAAAGATTGTGCCACTAAAAGTCAAAAACTGATTTTTGCCAAGAGTGCATAGCCAAAATGGGTAATCCGAAAACAAAGTATATATTCTTAAAAATATAAGAAATTGAATGAAATTAAAATTCATTTATGACATATTTAAAAAAGATTCAAATTTTCGTTTTTTTTTCAAAAGTTGACCTCAAAAAATGTTATAGATTTAGGACGAAATATAATTTATTTATTTTTTTACATTCACATGTAATTTTAAGAACAAAAATTACGTTTTTACGATTTGCATACAATATTCTGCTAGAACGTCTTATATTCAATAACATTATCTGTAAATAAGTTTATAATACCGGGTTAAAATAACACCAATTAACACATTCCAAAGTTTTCAATTTCTCGAAAATATATCAAAAAGCATGCCAAAGTTCCGAAATACTCGAGAACATTCAATAAACTTTATTTGTTTCGCATATTTAGCATTTCACCGTCGGAATTTCATTAACGAATGTGCAACAATTTCGAATAACGGAATGAAAGCTCCGACTCCATTAGCAAGTTTAGAGAAATGCTCTATTACGCCGCGCACAATGGGCTGCATTAATAGAAACATTATATGTAATATTCAAAATGAATTTTTAACGAAGCATTTAAGCTGAATATGTTGTCACGTACTAAAAGTTTAATCTCGGATCTACCCTGGAATAAGTAAGCTTGATTATTGAAATTACACGGAAGTAAGATAATTGAAACAAGTTTCCAGTTGCCCCCGCCGCAGAAGACTTTTGTCGTTGCGTTTCTCTCCGGCGTATACGCCGTGCGGCGCGTTGCGTGCAAAATTTTGCATTTTCCCCGCATGCAAGTCAATGCAAGTGGGTGAAACATTGCGATTTCACGAAGGAACCGAACGAAGAATGTGATATTAATCGAAAGTAATCATTTTCGAAGTCGTAATTACCTCTTCAGATTTTATAAAACTTTCAACGAGAAGAGGCACGCATACTAAATTATACGAAATTAATATTTTTACTTTTTATGTAACAGACTGCTTCATTCGCTTTTCTTCATTTTTATGAAATTTTAAAGTCTAATTTTAAGTTGAAATATTTTTTTAAGTACGTAAATATGTTACCTGTTTTTTTGTTCTTCGCAAAACTTGAATAAACGAATAATTTCAAATAATGCAGTGTATAAACGTGATGCTAATTACGAATAAATTTGCAAAATAGCATTTTTGTCTTGAAAATTGTAACATATAATTTATCAACTTCTTCACGCACAACAATGTGCATAGTTCATATTAAACCCAGTAACTTATGTTTTTTTTATATTACTAAATTATACACAACATTTTCGATAAAAATGAATAATGTAATCGACTATCTCGAAAACTTATGCATTTAAACACAACAGATGAATAAATGTATAATATTAAACATGTTTTTTAACGTCAAATATACTATTTCATCTTGGTTAAATATGAAGTGGAAATTCCTAGATGTAGGGCAGGTGTTACTAATGTTGATAAAAATAATTTATTAAGCCGTGACATAACTAACTAGTGTAATTCCTTAAATAAGTCATGCGAAAGTGCTATAGTTCACTGATTAAATTTTAACGGTCAAACGTGTTGCTAATTTTTAAATTAACTTGTTACTTTTAACTGCGCTCCGTGTCAAAATTATAGTAGTAAATACAAGAATTGTATTTATTTTATCAATTACAATGTGCCGTTTTTAATTATATTATTATAAGAACTATAGGCCGCAGTAAATTTATTTCAATTAATTTAAATTGATTATTTGTTATAGAAATAAATTAATAATTGTGTAATTTGTATATCTCCATATAAGTCTAACAATACAGTCAAATTATTTGTTTATATATATTATTATTCAAATTTATTTGTTTTTTTATCATTCAAGTATCAGTTTTGAAATGTTGTAAATGATTCCCGATAAAAAAGTTGCAGTTATTTTTTCTTAGTTATTTAAATATAATCTAAATAACAAAAAAAATTTATTCGAAATTTCGATATGTGTTTTAATCGAGCAATTTTTATCGAGGGTCCAATTCTTCATCTTTTCAAATTCTATAAATCATTTTGGACGACATGTCGTTAGCTATTTAATAAATATAGGTAGACCCTAAAAACTGGATGAAGTCGTCATTTTTTCTATTTATGTGGCTGTAAGTAGATATATATTTACTAGAATTTACAAAAATTTTAAACAGGAATTGTACATTTTTTTTTTTGAAAATCAGACAAGTAATAGCATAAAAAATGCCATCAATTACACGCCACTCCAATAATAAAGGACCACAAAAAAAAATTTGTTTCGAGACCACGAGAATCAGAAACAGTGGATCATACAGATTTGTAGCTGCTAAAACTGAATCCGTTATTCGATTTGGGCTATCACGTCAGGATTTTAAGATATCTGATCCGAAAAATATTCCAAAATATACATTTTGCCAATTTAAGGTTAGGATATTTGAAAAATCTAAAATGATGAGTTAACTTGGACAAAGAATATGTTTTCGGCGACCAAAAATCTATAAGATCCTCCACTTCTGATTCAAGTTGTGTAAAAAAAAAAAACAAATTTTACGGTCTTGTGTTATTTTTTTTTTGACAAGTACCTTCAATGATTAATTACACCAACATTTTTTTAGGAGAGATAATTTAAATCACAGATACTTGATCTTATAGATTTTTGGTTGCTTAAAATAAATTAGTTCTCGAAGTTAACTCATCGTTTCAGATTTTTACATACCCTAACCTTACATTGCCAAAAAGTATATTTTTGAATATTTTTCGGATCAGATATCTTAAGATCCTGACATGATGGTACCAGACTTTTTCACTGCAAGTGTCATATAGAACCTGAAATATTGCTACCCAGATTTTGGACACGATGTTGTATATATTTCAAAATAGACGTGACTAACACCGACTGGAAGCGACCTTTGGCCTTCCGATGGTCAAAGTTCGCACGGCGGTCCCTTTTTTAATGTAATTCAATGGGGTTCGCAACATGGTTCGCCACTTTTGGATCCCTTCACGTATACGTGCACGTTATTGTACGAGGAGACGATTTCGAAAACGGCTCTGCATTTAACCGCAGTACCGTCGACATCCGGGGCCGTCGTTTCGGCGCGTCGTTGCATACGTCCGTACGTGGGTGGGTGTGGGTGCACCCGGATCGTTTACGTACGGCTGGATGCACGACAACTCGGTGACTTGCGGTGGATTACGAACGCGACTCCAGAGAGGTGGATACCATGGACGTGACACTCAGCAAAAGAGAGAGAAACATTCTCTCAGAGAGAGAGAGAAAGAAAAGTCGTGCTGCACGAATTCCCCCTATCTATCATCTCGAGCAATTATTTAACCATGCATTTTCCGTTTCCGGCGTCGCGATCTCTTAGCCTGGAACAAAGTGCGGGGCATTTTTCTTAAAACGACGGCCCCTATATATGCGGACGCACCTTGTCGGTGCACTCGAGTCACGGAATGGAAATGCATCTATATTCATGGATCTGTATACGTGTATACAATGTCTACGTGTAGTCGTTCCGGTATCGTCTCCGAGATGCCGCGGTTCGTCGTCGCATGTGATCGACCGTGTCGCCTGGATGCATTTCATTGCTCCAATTCGAAATTGGCCCCAAGTTAAGGGTAAGGTAATTGGCGAACAATTTTTAAGGATGATGAAGTGGAAACATTAGCGTGGACTCCTGATAATTTAGCGAGCCTCGGTTTTATTACGTACCGTCGACGGCTGCTTGGGAAAAATCTATAGAGCAAAAGACATCCAATCCGGGGTTTCCAGCGAACGCTTTCAGTTTTTGGTATCGGGTGTAACCTTACTTCCTGTGATGAAGTGACTCGCCAACGTTCTTGACGTATGAAATACAATAGCGCATGTGAAATTTGTTTGGCACGCGAAGAAACTTGTCTGGTGATGCCGATTTGATACCATTACCAACCTTTGAGATATGACCGAACTTTGTGAAAAGTGGTATTTTTGATATGCTATATGATATTACAGAGGGGGTATTTGTTGGTTTTTACGAAACTTCGTATTATTACCTCGAATCTGCATTACATTATTCTAACTTCTGAGTGCGATTTGTTTTTGATTTTATGAATTGATTGAGTTATCCACACTCAATTTTTTAGTCAACTTCACTGTTTTTTTAAGTTCCTATATATCGTACAACAATTTTGTAAATCCTGTAAAAGTTACTTCATGCTTAAAAGAAATATATAAATTCTGCAGAAAAAACTCGGGTATTTCATCTGTAAGTTTAATAAAATCATCGGTAATTTTTTTTTTGCAATAATGGAAATTTTAGAAGACCATCCGTGACTATTTAAGCAATTGTACGTTCTCCAAAAGCATCTTGAATGTATTAATTACTTTCGTCGATTTTGATAGTCTTTAAAAACAAACATCTTCCACTTTAAAGCATTCAATTTAGATATATTTCGACTCTATTAATAGTAGCTTTTAACATTCCGGGAATAGAACTCAATTTTGCGCCCTGCAGAGAAATCTTCGGGTGCCGGATACAAAAACGTCTTAGCCGCTTGGTCTGATTCTTCGTAAGTAGTAACAGACAGTTTCACCGTTTTATGCATTTATCTGGTTTTGCTTGGTAGATAGCAATGTGCCGCCCGTGACAAAGTTGTAGGTTTTGAAAATATCTTTAATTTGAGCGATCAATCGTTCCGATTCGATGAAAATTATGTCCAGGGGAGCCTTCGAAAATAGTCTAAATGGTAGTATAAATAGTCGAAATAACACGGTAAATAATGCGTATTGTACATCTATTATTGACTGTCAATAATATTATGAGATATATTATTTACAGTTTTAGAGATGGCTTACAATTTAAGAGTTCGTAATATTCGTAAGCAATTAGAAAATACTGAGAAAGATGAAACCATTGGCAGAGATGCTTCAGAAATTTTCGATTATCAGGATGTAAATTACTTTATTTGTTCAGTTATATATTTTATATTTAAAACTTATGTATAAATAAACAAAGTATGTAGGTAAAAATTATGTATATTATTTGTTAAACATTATGCATTTAATGCATCTAAATATATACCTCTTTTTAAATGATACATCAACAGACTAGTTTTTTTTCTACAAGACCGCAATCTGCAAAGTGCGTCCAGAAAATTTCATTAAAAAATATTGAACATATAATAAGTTATGATTTTTTAAGTTAATAAATTTATTTTCTGCACTTTTTTTATTTGTAATTTTTTTTTACTATGTTAGATGCAAACTTGTGCAATTTGAACAACGGGGTCATAATTTGGGATGGTTGAACAACGTCTCAGAATTTTTGTAACTTGCTACGGCTTATTCTTCTAATACAGGAACGATTTCAAGCATTGGGGTCCGGCAGACCCCGTGTGTCGTTCTTAGCATTTTTAGGAGGTGTGACCGGCGAAGGTTAATATAGAATTGTTCACAACTGGAATGATTTGAAGTCGTCTATAACAAAACCGCGTAAGATGCGGTGCACTTTTCGACGATCCCAGAATTAAATGTAGGAATGCGAAATTTAAAGAGCACGGCTTGCGTAGCAGCGATTCCGAAACAGTCTGCACATTCGTCGCAACCGCAAAGAAGTAACGACGGCATAGAGCCGATAGCTATATACGTAGGTGCATTCGTGCACTGGTCTGTTTTGTGCGGTGCAATTACAAAGGGTGCTCACCAATGGTTGCAATTACGAGCCGCCGCCGCTTGTTCGTCGGCTAATCGCGTTCGAGGATACTTTTGCAGCCGATGTTATCTGCCGTCTCTCTCGTTTCCGCTCTGTGAAGGAATCGCCCTACATACAGGTTCATCCACATGCGCACACAGACAAACACAACGAGAAAAAATGACCCGCCTTGGCAGAAAATTCATTAGGTATTGCCATCGATCCGCGAACGGCTGGCTCGCGCGGGGGCTTCATAATGCGCGACAGTCTACCATATTATTACTTATCGTTATTAACGCATTTCTCGCTCGTGCTATATGTGCATATTGAGTATCGATCCTCGAACAATAAACGGGTGCATCAGTTGCAACACGAAGACGCCGCCGCGGCACCTCGCGATCGCGAGCAATCATTCGCGGGGTATATATCTCGTTGGCAAAAATACTTTGGCCTATTTTCGATCCTATTACGCAGCGCAATCGATAATGAACGCTTTTAGCACTTTGTTTCCAGATGGCGTGAAGCCGTTAAGTCACGTTTTTTAATTTTTATTCGAGGGAGCGCGCGGCCTGTTGTTCTAACCTCGGCGAGCATAGAGCGCTCGGTAACGAAATTGCATTGTCGCGGTATCGAGAATCACTTTTGTAATGAATGATAAACATTGCCGGCGAGTCCGTCAGTATAAACGAACGGAATACAAAGGGAACGCAAACAATTCACTGACGAATTCGCGGTGTGTGTTATTCTAGACATGCGGTAAACGCTAAAATTCGGTCGGGGCGCCGCGACGCGGTGCGTGGCTCCGTTCATGCAAAAGAATATTTAAAATCGTTCGGATATATAAAAAAAAACATGTATATGTATGCCAATTTTCAAACAAGCTGTATCCACTTCAAATGCTGCGGTAGATCATTGTTCGCGAATTTGACCAATTATAAAACTAGAATGTATGTAAGCACACGTTTTCGACATCGGAAACTCCAAAAAAGTGAAATGTCACTTTATTATAATGACGGATATTGGATGATACGAAATTTTCAGATGAGTTCATCATTTAACGCCATAATTATAGTTTATGCGATGATGAGAAAGAGGAGCTTAATTTTCTGTGACGTTTGGTGTTTTAGGCAATAAATGGAATATTAAGTAAAATCAGTTTAAACCTGTGTTATTTATAATAATAGTGATTCCTTTTTTTTTTAATCCATGCATGTCCACAAGGGGTAATTTTGTCATTCAAATTTTAATCATAGCCACACGATGAGCGCGACCAAAATATATTTGGGAATAGTTGTATATGTTTTTGAGGGTGCTCTTTCTAATAGTGTAATTATCATTTTTCAAAATAACTTTGAACCCTACTGGAATAATCTAAAATTAACCAAAACAAACGTGACTTTTTATTTAATCTTTTTTTTTTAATAGTTTTTAGTGACCTTACTATTTTTTCATATTTCTAAATCCTATATGAATCGCGGGGAATGCCTCAAAAACCCGAATTTCAAAAATTCGAAACATTGAAGAATCAACATTTAAAAAACCGACACTCAAAAAACGATGTCTGTCAAAAAGCCAATGAGTCAAAAAGCTGTAATATTCATGAAAACAACAATGTCAGCTGTTTAAATATCGATTTTTCAATGTTTCGGATTTTTTACATGTACCCAAATCGCGTCCTCTATATCTGAACTTCAAACAAATAAGGTATGCAAACATACACAATTGTCTGTTAAAATAAAATGACCACCGCAATGATTAATTTCTTCTTAAAATTAAAATAATTTTTTTTTGTGAAACCTGTAAACTTTAAAGAAAATTTACATAGAACAATTTCTTGTATTTATACTTATGAAGCATTAACACCATTTTCTTTTAAATTTTCATTTTTTGTATCGTATTTTAAACATAAACTTTCAGAAAAAATAATATTGCGCTACTAATTATGTTTTTATCTGTAAAACGTTGAAAATAAATTTATTTATAGAGGGTGCTCATTATAACGGTGATAATTTTTCTGAAATGATTTTAAACCATGATAAAATTTAAAATTCACAAAAAGCAACTTGATTTTCTGACTGAAGCTTTTTCTTAAAATGGGTTCGGTCCCTAATCATATTGGGTGGTAAGGAAATTAACGTTTATGTCATTAAACTGGTTAAAAAATCCTCAAAATTTGTCAAAAAACAAAAATCGTATCAAAACATTCTGCAAAAATTTGAGAGTACTCTTTGACCACTTCTATGTGAAATGTCAATACGTCCAAAGGTGAATTCTTTGATTTTTAATAATGCCTCATTTTTGTTAAACAACAGTGTCATAACATTCCTAAAATTGCTTTCAAAATATCACACTTTTTTTAAAATCACCTAAAACACAAAATACAATAGGTTAAAATATCCAGAAATACTTAATAATAACACGTCTTCTTTCAACGTAAAACCCTTCAAATTTATACAAATGAAATTCGAATGAACGAATGAACGAATGAATGAATAAATGAATTGCTTTTTAACTCAAGTTCGGTCAATTTTCGAAAAAATTGTTTGTGCACATATCCAAAATATGTATGTAATGTTTTTAAAATTGTTTTCAGAATTCATGCATCTTTAAACGTTTATTTTTGTACCTTATTGGTTTATAATAATGATTTCTAACGGCCTGCGACATTTCGGCGTGTCTCCCAATAAAAATATTACTTGTAGAACAAGACTAAATGAATAATGAATGCATCTTTTATAACCAAAAAAGGAAAAATAAAACGTAAAATAACGTTATTAACTAATCAGAAATAAGACTGAAAAACAATCACAAAAATTAAATTTACAAGATCCATTGTCGTAACCTATTAAGGTTTTATATATAATTCATTGTTCAATTAAAAATGCTACTTACTAATAATAATATAAAAGTCAATAAATGCCATGAAGAGCTTTGTGTCATAAAAACAAAATCTCTTTAGTACAGATAAAATGAACAAACGACCAAATTTCCACATATCAAAGCTTCAGATTTATTTACCTACCCATTCAGTGAAATAATGACATAAGATAAACTAATATTTAGTCAACAGATGTAGTTTCATACTTTCTGATTTGAAAATATTTAAATATAAAACAAAAATGAATGCAATCAATATTATTCCATAAAATATAACAAACAAAAATTCACTTAACTGTATTACCTGCGACTATTCAAATAAATATTCACTCGAAAACAGAATATTAGTTTATGGCGTACAATGTACTCATATAACAATAAACAAAGAATCTAGAGGATTTCCTACGCATTTTATAAGGTATTTCCAATAAAGCAATAAACTGCAAGCTTCTAAAAGTTTCTAAACATTTATTGATTAATTATAAAAATCATTCAGAACATAAAATGTACCGAGTATATTTAGACAATAATTAGAGAACAATAATTTCAATAATTTTTATGTCAGTTTGATATAAACATTGACGATATACTTATAAATTCTACTTTAGAAAAGTTCAGTTGTTAGAAGGGAATTCAACTAATTAATTTATTAAGTCTACTGTTTATGTTTTATCTTTTTTACCCTGTTTGGTTTTAATTTTTAAATGGCACAGATGAAAGTATTGATGTTTAATAAATGACGATTTAATTGTTCAAATAAAAGGTTATCTGTCACAGTTTCTAAACGATGACAATAATAATCGAAGATATTCTAAATACAAGGAAATCTATAAAAAGTTTAACTGAAATTTCAGCAGTTATTTATCAATTATTATACTGAAGGAAATAATATTTTGCACACATTAATTGATGCAAAGTTTACTTATTTTTGGAATTTAATTCAATTTTTAATATACTATTTCTAAATTTATTTAATAAAACCATTTTGCTACGATACTGCTTATATTTGTTAAATTTTATGGACTATTTTTACAAGATTGTATCTGCTGTACATTAAAATAGCTAGTTTTTTTTGTTTTATATATTTATTTTCAGATGTATCCCAGTTTTCTTGTGCTTTGTTCATTTTAATCAAGTAAACACATTTCGTAGATAATATTAAATTATTGTTTCTATGTACCTGCCTATGCAGTTGAATTATAAGTAATTACTTATAATTAACTTTATGTTAGTTTTTTTTTTAAATAAAATATGAAAATTTAGAAAGTATTATACGGAAATTAAGCGTTAACGTGGAAAAATAAAAAATATTATCGTGTTTATTTTGTCGCTTCTGCGATTAATTATGGAAATAAGGTTAGCGGTTTCATTTTTCCTTCTCGACTTGAAAAGTGAGAAAGTAATTCATCGCCGATGATGAGTCATGAAAAAATAGAACGATTCAAAACACATATCGGATTTACTGCAACTAATGGGAGTTAATTAACGCGTCTAAGAATTTGTGTAATTTAAGTAAATAAAGTAACGTCTGTACTGTTCATGACGGTAATAATTCCATAATGAATATAATTTTTTAATTGCAATGTAAAAACTTCAGAAACTATTCAATTACGGTACGGTTTTAAAAGCAATAAGCTACAAGCCATTTTAATCAATAAATAAAGTAAACTTGGAGTAGAAAGTATCGATCAGGAGAAGAAAGGAACGCCATGTATCAACAAAGACTTATTTTATTGAAATTGATATTACATAATCTATTAAAATCTCGTTGTTATTCCTGTTTAATAGTTTTCAATAAAATTTAATATAATACGCAGCGATGGAAGCTAATATTCTTGACATTTTAATTAATTGTCTTGGCAAAAGCTTTGTCCATGGCAGGGCATCGTTTAAAGATTTCTGAAGTAAGATATTTATGAAAATATTAAAATTAAAGGAAATCGACAATAACCTTAAAGTAATGAAATACGGTCTCGGCTTTAAATAGTTCGGAGTTTTAAAAATGATTCAGCGTTGTAGAGTTTATAAGGAGATATCTGCTTCAAGAGAATCTTCGGATGCTGCGATTAAACTAGTTGCAACAACTGCGGGACTTTCTGAATTATAAATTGTACACCTTTAAAAATTTTAAAACTGAAGATCCCCAATGTACGTCGCATTTCCGTTATAGCGTTACATCAAGAGTATATATAAGATATCTGACATTTTTCAGGAAATTCCATAATTCAAGATTTTATAGCGATACGACAGTGATCGTTTTGTAACGTTATAGAACTTGCGTGAGTCACGTAACGTTTTGAGGAAGAAACCGAATTTCAATATAACATTTTTTAGCCCAATACAACGAACGTTGTTAATGTTTTAAGAATTGTTTTGGACACAACTGGAATTGGGGAAGAATCTAATTTTAATTGTATTTTACTCGATATAATAACGGTCATTAAAAATGTTACATGCGAAAACCTCATTCGTTGTGAGGAATTCACGTTTCGATTTCACAAAACATTTTCCCATGTTGCATTTATTTGAAAAATCCATTAAAATGAAACATTTAATTAAAATTCGCAAACAGGATAATTTGTATCAAATCCTCGATTTAAACTTTAGTTCACTGATGAAATGTACAACTTGGTTTGGAATTAGGTGGCACTAGTTTTGGAATTTCTAACCGAGTACATCAAAGGGATTAAAAATGAAAGCTTTATTTCAATTTTTAAAGTTGATTATTATTTAATCTAATTATAAAGTATTCTAATTTCGAAGTTAGATAGACAATACGGATATTAAATTTGGAAAATACTTGTATATTTTGAATTCCTGTTATGTAAAGTTTGTAAAAAGCGCCCTTAGACTATTGATAAAATTGGGCAAATTCTCTTGATGAATAATGGAATTGTTTCATTCATTTAATTTAGATACTATTTTGTGGGGTATTAGAAATCGAAATATTCGATAAAGTACTTGATTTATCATTGTTATTGGAATGTATACAAGATCTTTGTTTTTTAATTCTAGTAAATATATTTGTTCTCATAAATTTGATTACAGAATTATTTTTATCTTGATTTTAGTTTTGAGAAATAAATGGAATACGAAATGTAATGTTATGAAAAATGAAAACTAAGTTCGATAATATTAATTTTGATTACATTAAATCAAGCGTTGAGAAATAAATTAAGTTCGTTCATATTCCTGAAACTATTTAATAATTTTGTATAGCTAAATGGGGTTTGATGATTATAAATTTCCGCCAATTAACATAAAATTAACAATAAAAATTAAAAATAATATTTACGATATATTACGAAAAAGTGATTCTGTGTTCATTGTCATATTTTATGTTCGTAGTATTTCAATAAGTTTAAATAATCGTTTTTGGATGACTTAAAAATATGAAAAAAGCATTAAATTCAATATTCTGTTGTATTTACTGTGTAGTCTAGAACCATGTCCAGTTTTGTGATAAATTTTTCAGTCCATATGGTTATATCCAAGTGGGTAATTTTTCTGCTAATGTTACCACTATTTTTTTTCTAAAAACGTTATTCCATGTACGATGAATAATTCGACTTAAGGATTTTAAAGACTTTTTAAAACTCGGTGCTGAGTTGAAGATCATTAATTTCTTCTACTTTAGCTATTGATTGTATTTGAGGCATAATTATTAGTTTGTAGTATAATTTGTTATTGAGTTGTACTATTTATATCATCGTTAAAAGTGCGGTGTTAATTCGATATCAAATTCAAAGCGACACGCAGTTTGCATAGCCAACATTGTACAAGAAAGATTCGTAAATTTGTCGTAAATTGATTTAATAGAAAAAATTGAACAATCTTTAATAACATTATATAAGAAAAATCAGTGACCTTGCGTTTATTTAAAAATTCCAGTGGTTATTGAATGTTTAGTAGCCAATAAATAAGAAAATATTTTAAAAAACATTTCCAATTTGTTCAGTCCCTTAAAAAAAGGGAGGTAAAATAGCTTTTTTGATACTTTTTGATAACAAAATATGAATGCATAAAAAGCTATAATAGGATTTAAAAGAAGGTTTAAACCTTAAATTGATCGTGAATTTGAAGTCACATTTGCAAATTCAAAATAATTGACATAACTATTTTATCTAATTACATACTATTTACCACTTACAATTTTTAAAACATGAAATTGAAGTAATGAGAAACCCCTTTTGTTCACAAATAATGAGTTTCAAGGAATTCTCATTTAAGTTAAAAAAATTTCGGGGGAATAAAAGTTACTGATTTGACATTTTTAAACAGTACATTAGATCCGTTAAAAAACTCCCGTGAAAAGTAAATTTTGTAGATTAAAACACAAAACCATACCTTGGAGAATATTTATTCATAATTTCTAGGTATTTATTTCAAAAAAGCAGTTCTTTTTTCATTCTCATACACTGTTAGAAATCTCTCTAGGAATTTTCTGACATAGTAACAGAAGTTTTTTTTTACTGTTACCGTTTCAGAATTTTATGAAATAAACATAAGAAACATCTTCAAAAAATTACGAAAAAATTTCAGAAAATTACCAAAATATTTCAAAAAATACACTGTTTCGTAAAATTCTGAAACCGTAACGATGAAAAGCTTTAACGTTACACTTTCAGGAAATTGTTACAGAAATTTTGAACAGTGTACTTCCGTATCGTAAACAATGCAAAATACACATAAAATGCATTATTTACCATTAATTCTTTTTATAAATAAAAAATTTCCTACAAAAAACTCAGGATAGTCATAGATAATGTTATTTAGCTAGTCCCCAAAAACGCTGAAATTTTGTATTTAATCAGAAACGCAACGCATATTCTTGTAATGAATTAAAAAATGTAATTAGATATTTCCCCTTGTTAACGGCTATCCCAATACTTTTATACTACAGCATTCACTGACGTTTTTGTGCGAAATTTTGTGCTGTATAAAAAAGGTTCAGTGCCCTTTTTGTATATTTTGCACTGTTTTCGATACGGATGCATAACAATGCAAAAAGTATGGATTTTTTTCTATTCAACACCATTAAAATTAGTTATTAACAATATATGTTTACAAGTCCACTTAAGGGTTTATGTATATCATGCCTACCAATTTACAAGGCTCTCGAAAAACACGACATCTATTGAAAGAACTGCGTAATATTATACAGGATTATTTAATAAGATATAAATAAAAGAATGATGGAGTGGGTCATTACATTAAAAAATATTATCAAATTTCATGTACAATATTACATTTACCGATAATTTTCAAGTGATTATTTTAAATTGTACTATAGAGACATAAAAAAGATACCTACTAATTCATTTAAAAACCCCAAGGGAATTTAAATTGACCTCAACTAGGAATTTTATGAGTTTAAGTCCGAATTGTGCCTAATGATTAACGACGTACCAAATGTGTGGAATTAGGCATTAATTCGTGAAGACCAAAAAATATAGCTAAAAGCAATTAATTTAATTCGAGTCGTAAACGTGCTATGAGTGGAAGGCACTTTTTATACAATCCAGCCATGCCTCACAGTTTTTCTTGCGCGTCCGCAAGCCGAAATTCAACTGTGTCATTCGGGAATAGCCGTAAATCATTGACAGCGACGGCAATAATTGCGGCATAAATATTTCGCTATATAAAAATAAGTACCTTCACTCCCATGGAGAAAAAACCGAACGCCCTCACCCGCGCTTCCGACGAAATGTGCCGAAACGTGCATCTCGATTACGCATAGCGTTACGAGGATGCGTGCGCACCATAACGCGTAAATTTACGGCACTCGACAATCTATTTCTTCTGCGAGAGTAGCGCGTGTCGGCAAAAAATAGAAAGCGATAAATCAGTTAAATCGTTAATACCAACGAGGTTTTATGTACAGCCTACCGGGTCATGATGTCTCTCTCCCTTCCACCCACGTACTCGCATCAACATTCGGTCCAGCTGAATCTTCAAGTGGTTGGTTTTTTATAGCGCCGTTCGCATTCGTGACATGCGTGTGTGCCGAATTGCATGGTCATTGCCACGGCGAAATATAGCTACAGGACAGCCCCCACTCCTGTGTACGGTTGTGGAGCTATTTCGGTACCAAGCATTAAAGGCCCGTATAAACAAGTATATTACGGAATGATGGAACGCAACCGTCTCCAACCTTGCCCTTTCCCTTTCGCGCTTATAAACTACGGAAGCGAAAAGACTCTTAGGGAATTCTCTGAATTCTCGTATGCGTGCATTTTCAACTTGACGCCATCTAACGCCAACGCGACGAAAGATGTTGGCGGTATAAATAACGTCGACGGCTTTATAAATAATGCATGGCGTTACTCTCTTTTTTAGCAGCGGAGTAAAGAACGCGTGCACCACCTATATCTACGAGCGTTCTTTTCGGTTCGCGAGAGAGATAAATGGAATTTCTCGGATATGCACAAGCGGCATGATATAACCCTGTGTTGATTGAAGTTGAACGATTAGAGCGGACCTGTGTGCATTAATCAGAACGCACGGCCCGTGCTCGCTGCACTTCCACTATAGAAGAAAAATAACTTTATATACGTATATATACGTGTACTACTGAATTTCTGAACAGGAAGTGATGCGGCGGTGGGCAGAAACAACATTCCGGTATATTTGAATTCCGCCATTTTGAATTTCGAACAACTGACTTCAGATTTGTAATTAGCGACCTCAAAACCTCGGAGTAGTAATTTTCATTAGCTTAGCTTTATTTCATTTTCGATTGCGTCATTCTTTTTTAAATCTTGCCATACACATTTCTTTTTATTAATGTTATAATTAAAGAATTGTTAATTAATATACATTTTTTTCACAAAATAGAATATATTTGTGGAGGTTTGGTATTAAAAAAAAATATATTTTAATTTCTGGCAAATTTATGAAGGTTTGAAGTCAAAAGTAGTTTCGTTCGAAAGGGTTAATTTCATAAGCAGTTTATGAAAAAATGATGAAAACTGAAAGTGTTAATCAATCATTAAGGTCTTGTCTTCGTAAAATACATTATTATATAGTATTCTAAATATAACAATATTTATGTCCCTCTGCTTTTTGACATCCTAACGATAAAGTGTTTTTTTTTTATATATATTATTTTACTTCCAATTTTCTGAACCCTTATGGGACTAAATCGCGACCGATCTACAAGGTGAATTTATTTTTCTCAGAAGTTCCAATAGAAAATTATTCCGTATATTTTGGACTTACTTGAAGGTGATTGAAATTAAAGTAGGATCATTGAAATGTTTCTTTTTTTTCCTTTTTATGTCAAATATGTATAGATATCTAGAAGTGTTTTTTTTTATCTCAGTGTATAATTTGTAAGTCATCTTCCCAAACATTAAACATAAAAAAATCAGTTATGAAAATAATAAAATTAATATGAATTTGATTTAAAAAAATATCAACTACTGTATAGAAACAAATTTATAATGCTTCGATTGTTTGTTTGGTCCTTCAGTAAAACGATGAAAAAAGGTTTTTCTAATTATTTTCATCATTCTCCTATAACCATTTTAAATAAAATCCAATATTTATCCAACATTAAAAAATCATCACAGTAAATGATAACGTACAGAAAATTGTATTAAAAAACAATGGAATTGTAGCTTTCTGTTACCGAAATCAGCTAAAAAAAGAAGTTTTCTCTAAAAATATACTTTTTAGCCTATACACGATAAATATTGTACACGAAAGTCCAACATTTCTTGACACCACTATCAACATTTACCGTTTTTTAAAAAGTGTATTTTAAAAAACGGAAAACATTTGCTCTCGTGAGGCGTTTATACCAGCATTTCGATCGATTCCAAGAAAACTATATGCTCAAACAGTGACTATTTTTTGTCAAGAATTCCACTCAGAGGCCGGAGCGATAAAATTCATTAAGCAAAATGTTCTATAAATCATTCGAAATTGAAGACAAAATTGTAAAAGCGTATGTGAAAATTTTTAAAGAAAATATGTCACATAATTTTTACTTGGATTTTAACAATCTTACATCTTTATTTAACACATTATTATTAATAAATCTAATACTTTTTATAAAACCTTTTATATAATCTCTTCAACCTAGAAATGTACTTCAATAATCTATAGCAATTGATTTTTCGAATCTAAGAGTCTAATTAAAGTTGGCGCGATTCCTTTAATTGAAAAGGATTTAAAGAGATTTTTATCAGAATTGGATAATGTCGTATACCGAACAAAAAAATGTGCGATAATGTTCGACGTTTGAAAAGTTTTTAAATTGCGACCATTCAAGAGAAATTGATTTTTAGAAGGTCCCCTTAGTTTGCTGTGTACTTATATGTTCTCGAAGACTCCCAGTGTTTGGGGACGTGAAGTGTTTGGAAATGCCTCTTTTATTCAGAGACTTTTATGCGAGATATTTATTATTGCTCTAATAATTGTTTTGGAAAATTTCGGTTTTCTGAACGCGGTTCTTATCTGAGAAAGTTGTATAATACATTTTATTAAATAATAACTAGTATGCTAATAAATCATTTAATATGTTGTTAGGACTAAACTACCTAAAGCATCCAGTAGTATTCGTTCAGAAAAGTAGAGAATTCTGTTAGGTAATTAAATAATTTATGATGTTTTTCAAAATGTTTTAAAAACGCGCCAACCAAACCCAAATGGTTTAATGAGCTAAGATCTTAATTTTTGCGAAAATTTGTAAATGTTCTTTAATTGTTTTATTCAAAAAATGGAAAAACCTACACCACTTTGTCACTTTCGCCAGGTTCTCAAAAGCCCACCTTATTACTCTAAGGATTATATTCCGGAGTCGAATACGAATTCAGACGAGCAAATTTTAAAATACATTCCTTTTTTCACTCCATAAAATATGTTACATCAGGTCAGAGGCTTCTTAATTCTACTGTTTTAATTATATGAATAACGATTTACTCTTGTATTGGTGACACCGTTTTATCCAGGTTTGAATAATTACACGATGCTCACCTTTCGCGTCTTGGCACTAAATCGTTAATTTAATAATACAGCCAACTTATTTCCTAATTATTCCAAGCGTTTATATGTCCTTATAAGTGATTTAAGATTATATATTTGGTACTACACTGCTACCCCACTTGAATTACTTTTGGAAAATTCGAAACGTTCATGTGCTATATAAACATTATATAAATATATTCATTAAAATCTTTAATCAACTGAGATGCAGAAAATTAGTAAATATTTACTGATACGTACAACTAATTAACGAGTTCCCAAAATCCAGTTTTGGGAAGGGTAGAAATATTTAATGCCAGAAGTTAATCGTCATCTATATTGTAAGTTCAAAGTAAATTTTTAGTAACACTTTAAATATTACTTGCGCTTTTTAGTTTCCTTTAATAATTATCTCATTGAGGAAGGGGTAGGAAGGGAATTGTACAAATGTTTTAATTCATTAACGAATCATCTTGAATTAATGTTTTTTAATACAATATTGCTTAAGTTTGAATAAAGGAATAACACATATCGATCAAAATACCCCAGCGTACATACAACTAAAATCACTAAAAGCATATGAAACTTTTGCTGTTTAAAAGTAAAATTATTATTAAAAAACTAATTTTGCAAGCATTCATGAAAAAAAATGATTCGAAATGATTAAATTAATTATTTATTTTAGAATTTAATATTTGGTTTAACTGATACGATCCACTCAACTTTTTCGTGTGATGGTTTAATACAATTTTGAATTCAAACTTTAAACACCCAGAATGGCGTAAAATTATAAACTATGCGGAATTTTTCTTCTAAATTTCAAACAAAGTCGAATATCCATTAATTTATTATCGGGGTATAAATGTATATAATAATTCATATTCAAATTAATTTAAATTGACAAGGCTTCAAAACAACGCAGGCTAATAATATCACAATCAGATTTAACTGAATTGTGTTAAATACTGATATCGGGAATTGGTTGATTACTACATCGCTTACAAAGCTTTGGCTTTACAAACCAATCCGAGAGAAGTGCAAGGCAACAGTGTTTTGCAATGAAAGTAACCAGTTCCTCCAGTAATTACCCATGACGTCTTAAGCTCTTTGCATTTATTCGAAATACTAATGATATTCTGATTGCTAGACTTATATTAGGAAACGAACTATTAAAATTGCAAGTTAATAGCATTGCCTAAGTTCCATACTAGTCACAGAAGCTGTAATTCTTGATTAGTCGCTAATGCTAGTATTAAACTACAAGTATTTTCAATAAAGTTAACTACATTAATATGAAATAGAAAGATGAAAGAATTATGAATAATTGATTGACACACAATACATTTTCGTAAAAATTATGTTTGATTACGAGCTTTGTCATACAAAACATAATTAATAATGTGTGCGTGTTTGAAAATGTACACGGTTTGTACAAGATGGGGATATATAATTTATTTGTTCTTTTTACTGCTGCGTAGAATAATTTAATTACTGTGTATTATGCCTAGTTGCCCCTTTAGTATATTCTAAACCATTTTAGTGAGGGGATAAACGTTGGTTTAGTTGAGTTCCATATGTTCCTATACCCTTTACAATGATTTTGAACCGTTTAATAAGGATAGCTAAACTTAGTTCGATACAATTAAATTAGAGAGGTAAGAGCCAAATTTCTACATGGTAGTAAATGTTGGTAAATAATTAAGAATATCTAGTTTTTTAAAATGGCCTCCTCATATCAATTTTTAATATTATACAATAACAGTTAGTAGATATTTATGAGCACCTTAGTGTTTACTAAATTAATCGAATGGATGCATATCTGCAGGCAGTTTTTAATTATATAAGTAATTGATGCATTGAGAATCGAACATTTTAACGTATACAATTAAAACTCAATGCTTCATAATATTAATCTCTGTTTTAATCATTATTTTAGCAATGGAAAGTGCAACAGTTTCGCATTAGTCTCAAATCATCTTCGAATGTTTTTAAGATCCAGAATTTACAGTCAAAATTTAATTTTACTCAACAAGTAATCAAGAAAATTTAAGAAAACTTGACGAAAATTTGCAAATAATTATATTAATAATTATTTCAAATATTTCAAAGTAATTAGTATATTGGAATTGTAAGGAAATCAAGCGCAACTCACATTTTCTTTTTATTTAATTTCTCTTCGAAAATATACTACTTTTCTTTAATTAAATTCAGAATCAGACTTAAAATCTTGGAAAACAGCACTTTTAGTGTCAGCCAGATATATTTTTGTTATGCCTTTAAATATTCCCCAAAAGAAAGCTTTTTCATGATGCTATCATTTGGAGCATAACCATGAGTTCATTAAAAACGAATTAGCACAATCTCTAACTAAAATGCTGAATTTAAGATATGATTTTAAGACGCTCTTTAAAATTAGTTCTTGTGAACTACTATTGTACTTTTTTCGATGAATATTTAAAAAAAAACACTGCTCAATTTTCGATTTTAAAACAGGATGAAAGAGGGTCTTGAAATGGTCCCCAACAATTTCCAAAATCAAATCAAAGGCTCAGGAAATCCAGCGTTAGATTCAATAAAGGACCACCCTTCACTACTTCTTTATTAGATAACTTCATTCCTATAAAACACTTATGGAAAATACAAACTGTGTGATGTTGGTTTAATCCGTAACGTTTTTAAATGAATATATCCATTACATGTGTAATATCAAATATATTAAGTAAAATTATATGTACGTAACGATAACATTAAAACTATGGATTTAAGGTAGTAGTCTGGTATCTCGGGCGTTTTCGTAGACTTTTTTGGGGTAAAATAAAATTTAATCGATTCGGATTTTTATGTTATTGTTGGTGTTTAAAAGAATATAAAAATCTTTTTTATTTGTCAAACAAAAATTTTATACAATTATTTATGTAATAACGAAATAGGCGTCTAGAAAAAGAGGGGTGTGGCTGGCCCAGGTGATTTTGGCACTTTGAGAGTCTGAAAGCAAAAGATAAAAAAGATTATTGTTCAGCAAACTTGTAATTCTGGTTGGAACTAAAATTAATCAATTTGGTTTAAAAATATTAAAATGGCGGTCTTTTGAAACAAACAGATGCCTAATTTACATTTTTTAATAAGAAATCAGGCTATAAAATAAACAATTATAAATAAAAATAAAAGATTTCAGTTCCTGCGATGGCCACAGATGTGTAGAATAACACATCCAAAATTCAGAGAAATCGGTTGAATAGATAAATTGGTATCACCTGAGCCGATCGGAAAAACATGGTTTTAAGAAAAACACGTTTAAAGTTTTGACAAGATGCTCTTGTATATGTGCTGTAACTTTGTCAATTTTTCGAATTTCGTTGTGATTTTTTCACAGTATATTCTTAGACACAATACTTTCGAAATATGTAATAGAACAAAAATTGATTACCTTAAAATAAATTGTTCATAAAAGAATTGATCATTATTTTTTAAATCGATTGCACAATCATCAGGAAAGCTTCCATAATCATTTACAAAAATAAAATAAATAAGGTGTAAGAAAGTCAGGATTGAATTAAATAACAAACAATACAAAAACAGTAAAGCTTCGTCAGAACGATGAAAAGATGGAATCGACATTAAAACCACATTTTCCAACTGTTTCAGTCATCATCATTCCGTCTATGAAAATCATTCCGCGTGCGCGTATTTGCAAATACCTCCTCTTCATCCTTCATAACGCTTCGTGAATAGCATCCAAAGATCATATAATACGTGATACTTTGTAATATGCCTAGAATCGCTGTATTTAACAAAATTGTAACAAAATTAATTTAAGTTAGTTAATTAAGCAAAGATGATCCGGTTTTAACACCCGCCAAATATTAGCCCTTTAATAATCATTAGCTTCCACTCCGCGTTTGTCGGAGCGATTTTCAATTCCGAAAATAATCCACTCAGGTCGTAACGAGGTTCATAATGCCGTAATACCACTACTGGCACTATTATGCGAGAATTTTTTTTTTTTTCAAAGCGGCCACATGTACAGTTATCACATACGGCGAAACATTTTCCGGGCGGGTGGTTTGAGTGCCATCGAAGCCATAAAGCACATGCGGCTGTAATTTTTCACGGTGTAATCTTATCGTCGTTGGCGTATACAATGTGCGTGAGTGTGTAAGGGCCGATCGTTTATCCAGGTGCAGAACAGTTCCGATCACGCACCGTACCCCTCGCTCGTTGTCGTAAATGTACATGTTACGACACATGTATAAGTACGCACGAAAAACCAGGAAGCGTAAAGAGGGCGCTTTACGCCCATCTCGACGTATCGACGAGGTACATTACGAGCTCTGAATTCATCCGTATGGTTAGGAAGGACTCTTTCCCTTCTCTCTCCCTCTATTTATGTCTTCCTTTCTTGTTCAGTTTCATTCTGACAGGGGTACCAATAGAACAAAGTAGATTCCCGGCCCAGTGAGTCATCGACACACGATGCACTGCATGGATGGACTCATGCACGCATACACATCGTATAGGTACTTCTGGTCGTATACGAATCGTTGATCCCCACAAGCCATCATTAAGCCGAGCCGGCTTTAAGAGCCGCGAGGGGAGACGAGAGCTACGCCGGGAAGAAATCAAAAAGGGCTGGCCCCGAAAAAGCCAGGAAATATGGTTGTCGCCAAAAGAAGAGGGAAGCGAAGAAAAATGTGCACGCGTATACACACGCGAGAAAAGTTTCCTAAAGTCGATTTGAGGCTCCGTGAGAACGACTTGGAGATTATGCATAATACCATTGGACGACTTTTCGACGACTTTCGGTAACTTGCGTTTTAAGCAGGAAAAAAGCAATATGCCGGGATGGCGTATAAACAGAATGGGCGCGGCGGTTCTGTATAAATTTAAAATGATTTTTATTATGACACGACGGAAGCGATGTAGCAGGAGATAGTGCATGCGCAAAGTCCACAATAGCTCGTTTAAGTCGATCTTAAAAACGTCCCCTGAAAACAGGCGCGGAATTATAATGTCGTAATATATGTTTCATATTGGTCAGTTGGAGTGGTCGACGGGGGTTAATGGGGCGGAGGGAGTGAAGCTGAAGAGAATGGCTAAGAGGGGAATTTACGTTCTGAAATTTAATACGCGAATATGCGAAATTTTCACCCAAGTCAGCGGTATATAAAAAGAAAGTTTTTAGCAATCTTGTAAGAAAGTATGTCATTTAATATCTTTATTACATATTTTAAGAATTTGAATTGATGTCAACGTTGAGATAACATTTTACGAAAAAGATGTTTTTGCAAATATTTCACCAAAATCAAGTTGATTTAACCAAACAAGATTTTTTTATAATTCTTAAATAATGTTGATTATTTATAGGGAAATAAATATTTATTATCTTTTAATAAACCGCGTTCTTGTTATCAGTCGGTAATACATGTTAATTAATACAGATATCTATAAGTCAAATATGATATTGGCAGTAAGGTTACCAGTGGATGCTTGAAATGTTTGTCTGGTATTCATAACAACGTGACATTTTTAATATTCGTATACAACAATATATAAAAATGTTATATCATTGTTTTAAGGTAAAGAGGTGTCAAGCCTAGATAATTTTTGTAAAAAAAATTATTTTTTGATCTTATTAGATAAAATTTAAAAAAATGGTCCCGATCTGGTATTGAACCCTTCCAATCCTGTTAATAATACTATCAGTCATCCATTTGAATACAGTAATTAATGTCGATATGCAAAAATAATAAATACCGCGCTTCGACATACAAATCTTAAATTGTAAGACAAATTTTTCATAGTGAAAATAAATTCAAAGCGGCGTGATTTACTGGTTGAATTTTTTCGTTTTAACAATTGTTCGTTTCTGTTTATTTATTGTCTGAAACCGAACTATATCACGATCTTGGTGTCTGATATTGATATAAATCGGTTAGTAAAGTTAGAATATTTTTTATTAAAACAAAATAGAGAACGTAATAAAAATTAATTTTTTTACACTTAACACATTTCTTTTCAGAAACTATAAACTGCAAAGAATAGTTTTATTAAACAAAAATATCTGGGAATTGATTGAAGAATAGATCAAAATTCCTTACGATTTTGCCTTTTTCAAAAATATTGAATTTGACAAAATTTGAAGGTATTCAATGGTAATTTCTAAGATATATTTATTCGAATAACATTTTTTCTCTAGTCTATAATGGAAAAAAATGTTTAAGTTCAACAGCCGGATTTTTTTTTAAAGTGCGGATATCGAAGTAATCATCTAGGTAGGTTTTGGACAGTGAACAAATTAATTCCATATATTTTTCTATTTTGTCTTTTGGAAGCTCAATACTTATTTTTTCAGAATCATAAATAAACCCGAGAAGTTTACATCTCGTGGATGGTATCATACACCTTTTTTCTTCGTTTATTATAAAGCCTAAATTTTCAAGTAAATTACGAGTTTCTTGAATATGTTAAAGGAGCGAAATGTCGTTTGAACGCAAAAAAATTCATTTAGAAAAAATGGTGTCCTATCAGCGTTAATCGTATAAAGAAATATAAAAAATGCCATTTAATACATATTACATAACATAAAAAATGATAAATATGATGAAAAAATATAAGTTACTAATCTCCGGAAAAATGTTTTTTGTTTATTTTTTCTATTAAATTAAACTTTACATGAATTACATATGAAGATTTTGCAAAACTTGTTAACCAAGATACTGAATGACTTTGAAATGATATATGGGGAATTTTTTCAAAATATCATTTCCATAATTTTCGGATGTGTGTAGCAGATCATTTATTTTATCATTTTATTCAGTGTAATGCATTTTATGTAAAATATTTAACATATTTAACATTTATGTAATAAATCTGAAACCAAAATTTATGAATAAAATTGATAAAAATTTATAGTATTCTTAATGACTGAATTGCCTATTTTAAGAGATTCAAATTTATATTTTGACTACAAGAATAAATGTCAACTAATTAAATAACAAGCCATAAATCCTAACAGTCCCCGAAGAGAGTTCCAAAATATCTTTAATCTCTTTAGTAGAATTTAGTAAATTCTTATATTTATTAATTATTTCCTTTTTCTGAAGGGGTCTGAAACTCGACCACACTTATTACACTTCAGGGGCAGACCTACGAATGCCAATGTCATTAAAATCGTTTTAGCCATTGATTAACTCGGACACACTGCACAGTGCTTTAATTAAATTACGCAAGTAACGAACTTTAATTTGTTAATGCAGTGAAAAGAGATTTGTGAGTTGTTTAAATAACTTTTTCCAAATTTTTCAATAAGGTTTACTAAATTAAAGTAATTCTTAAGTTTAAATTATAAATACGTGAATTATCAAAATATATGAACAATAAGAACTGAAAATAAAATTACATGGTGTAATTATTACTACTAGTTTTTAGCTTTATAAACATACAATTTTATACAAGGATTAATATATATAAAATACATATTTTTATTTAATAAGCATCTGCATACGAATATTAGAAATATGAGTATCTTTTATGAAAATAAACTACAAGAACAAGAACTGTTTTTGTATTTTAACACTATTAACTAATTAATTTATTACAATGTCTTCCTGAGCAAATCCGTAAAAGTTTATACGAACTAAATTATTATAGATTATAACGAGTTTATAAGATATTTTGCAGAAAATTGTCTATTGGTGTAAACAAAGTTATTACAAAAATTCCATATCTATAGTTAATATAAAAATGCGACAATTTATCAGTTTATTTATATCATGCAAGAAAAATATAAACCGAAATAATACTTTCATTAATGATGGCTACAGAATTACTTGAAAAATGAGCGATGATGCTGGTATAATGCATTCAAGAAAGGTATTGAAAAAGAGAATATATGAGTACTCGAGATCCATTTCACAGAGAATCAATAACACGAGTCTATTGGATCATGCACATAAAACCAGTCAAGCTTTTGATGTCGAGAGAATACAAATTTTATCGCAAGAAACTTATTTCTACAAAATATTAAATATAAAATCTATTTACGAAACGAAAAAAGTCAAAAAAATGAACTCGTTATAATATCATACCGTTTTAACTCCCGTCCTAACATAAAATAAGAAATAAATTATATTTTATCCTAAAAGTTAACTTCATACGTCAGACGCTTAAAAAGACTTTATAAAAATGGAACCTAATTAAAATATTTATGAACACATTAAATTAGATTGTAGCTACGAAAAATCATAATTTTATGGTCAATTAATTCATTACTGGGGAAAGTGCTTCACGCAACCATTTTTTTTCATCCCTGGCAGAAAATATACTAGGAATTAAATTAAACGAACGATCCATTGAGAATTCATCCAGTAAATTAAGTTGCAAAGACCCCGTAGGGAAAAAGGGAATGAAAGAATATTTTTCCGCCCGTGAATATTGTACTCATTTGTTTTCATATAAGAAATAAAACCCTAACCAAAAACTGTTAATAACGGCAATAGTCATCGTAAATAATGACATTAATCACTATAATGTAATGAATGGAAGTTAATTATTCGATGTCATTGTTATATCGTGTTAACCATGAAACGTGTCAGTTTTCCCCAACTAACATGTAATCATTAATTCATGTTGTATTACACGTTTTGGTAAACATTTGTCGTGTATCCCAGTTTATTTTTTAATCTTTTACTGAATATGCAATTTTACCACAAAACTGAAAATTCAAAATGACCAGGCTCTCTGAATAAACATCAATATATAAATTTATAACAAATTGATATGTATATCAACATTTTTATTACTGTCCGTCATATACTCTAATTTTGTTTTTGCATTACAACTTGTTCGTGTCTATATTTCATTAAGTATATATTAATACCGTTGTAATTGTTAATGAAAGTTGTTAATATGTAAACCTATTTGTTATCTTTGTTAAATAAAACATAACGTCTTTTACATAAAATATGTTCAATTATTTAAAATGTAACAAGGAAATATTTAATATGTAAATAATTACTAATCAAATGTTTACTTTGTTTGTTTCAGGTAAGTGGCCAAACATTACAATTGTTTCAAAATATCATACGTAATCTACAATTCGTAAGTATGTTATTGAATTTATAATAATTGTTTGTGTAAGTAGGCTTTAAATTATCCTGTTCTGTTATTCATAATAATGTTTTTTAACATTTTATAATGCTATTTCAAAATATCAGTCTAGTGTTTATTTATTTACAAATCAATAGAATTTTAACATTTTTATGTTTTAATTTTTTAATAATAATAATAATAATAATAATAATTTGAAAACCGTTTTTTCGAATTTATAAATTATTTTTTAAATTCTCTATATATTATATACATTAATGTTGCAAAATCTCGTATCGTCAATATAATTGCAAAAAATAATTATTTTACTATTTTAAGAATATTTTCATATAATGATTGTATAATTTTCAGTTGTATTTTATTATTGTAATGTACGTTTACATTTTAGTAATTAAGCAATTAAGGTATGATCTTCTGGAAAGAAAAATACAAATTAATCCGATCTTTTTGACAAAAAAAAAGTCGAGGTATACAATTTCCAACATGGTAGGGATGAGTAAGATTTCTTTTTAAACTTGTTTTTAAAATTTCGTAACAGTTCATTTATAGAAAAATGATTCCCATATAAGCTACTATGTATTTTTTCGAAGTTGAGGATGAAAATTCAGGTGTTTTTGGGTTGTAACGTCGTCGATCGATAAGGTTGTAATCTATTTTGAAAAAATCTAAATTAAAAATGATTGAAGCTGTTTTCGAAAATTCGGGCTTTATAACTGCAATTCTAACCATTAAAGATATCACAGAATTTCGTCGAAAATTCATTGAGAAATTTCTGATTTTCGAATTCTCATTCAATTCTCGATTAAGTTCTTTGGCATAATTTAGGATATACAGTATAATGGTAAGAATTGCAGTTACAGAGCCGTATGTTGTAACAAATGTTGAAACAAATATATACTAGGCATAATTTCTTGTTTTAAGAATATTTACCTGTTTTAAAAATATTGCACGAGATTCAAGTAAATATTTGTTTCCATATTTCAATGCATAACGGATGTTCTTGAAGGTCGCATATCTACTTTTCAGTGTATGGAGACGATATTCACGTATTGAAAAGACTTTGAAAATTTGCTTATAGAAGATTTTATTTTCTTTCAAGACTTTTTTCGTTTTAAAAAATTATTTTTTTAGAATGTTTGATTAAATTTTAAAAATTTATCGATTAATGTGTTTAAAAAATGTGTAAAAATTCCAATATATGCGATTTCCAAGAACTTTTCGTTCTTATAATCTTTTTAAAAAAGTTTATAATAATTTCTGAATTACAGTATCAGAAACTGTCCAAAATGTTCAGAGGCCTCTTTGAGGTCGTTCCAATAAAATAGAGTATAAAAGTAACATTTTTTCTCAAAATATTAAATATTTTATCCACATTTGTCTAAAATTTCAATAGAATCCCAATTGTCTGACGGCTTGAAAAAAATGCGTAACTCGACCACATATCAGAACTCTTGTTGGATTCGATTTTGAAATCGGAATCATGAAAAGCAAGCTCCAAAATACTTTAAGTATCTTTTAAGGTTTTTAACTTTGATTTTGATGCGAAATACTTGATTGAACTAAAAGAAATTTAGTAATTGTTAGGACAAAATATTTTTTCAGGTTTGGTAAATAATAGTGTTCGTGATTTGATGCTTATTACCCAATACTAGAATGTAAAATGTATACGTGCGCGATAACTGTATTAGGTTACATTTCATACTAAGTACTAACACATTGAACCCCAAACCACTGCCTCAGGTTCTGCAATAATTAAAATTCAAAAGGTACCAAAATTAAAAGCATTTTTGTGCAATAATTTTATAAAATAAACATACAATACATCTTGTAAAATCTGACATTTACGAATAGTTCCTTCAATTAATTCATAGGATAGGGCATCCGCTTTAACGACGAACAAGAAAAACGAAATGAAATGAATTTGATCCATTGACAAAACAGAGGCCAAATTGCAATTGCAAAGGCGTTAGCTGGAGGAGAGAAAGAGCGTTACGAGCGCTAACAGTAAGAAAATATCATGGAAATCGGAGAACATAAATACAAGGTAGATTTAGGAATGGCGGCGAGCAGCAATATTAAGAAGAGCACAATGAAATAGGAAAACAAAGAGAGAAAGAGCCTGGCATGTAGATAGAGTGACAGAGAGGGAGAGCGAGAAAGGGAGCGGGCGATGCGCGTATACATATATAGGCGAAACTATCAGACGGAAATTACGAAAATTGCAGAAAGGGAGCGACTAAAAGGAATAATAACAAGACTGGAGCAGGCAATATAAAGATTGGCATTGGGGGAGTCAGGGAGTGGCGGAAACGTACAAGACGCGTAAGGGTTGTTGACTGTTATAAGGGCGGAGTGGCTGGGTTCGGGATTGTGCAAGGAAAATAAGAACCCAACTGCCGACGAGCTGTCAGCGCTGTGCATTTCGAGGGTGGGGCATCTAGGACTCATTGATCCATGTATCGGTACCGCAGGACCGTTTTCATCATCGACAGCCTCGGCAAAGCCTCGACAAACAACATTACCGCTACATGTATCATCTCGACTCCCGATAGGACGCGACGTGTCCGTCACGTGTAAACGACTGTTCGATCACACGGACGATTTCCTTTTTTTTCGGGCTTGTTTATTTTTCCAACCGCAATGGATGTAGTTCTTATCGAACGTGTCGTGCTTTTTAAAAAGATTGATCGAGCGAAACGACATTGCGCGGATATGTGCAGGGGTTCGCGTTTTTTAGATTGATATCGCAAGAAGGACGACGCTCCACAATGTGCGCGGTGCTGCAAAAAACAGAAATGCATACACGTAATGCTTGTCTTTTTGTAAGGGCTGATACGACCTTTCAAGGATGCGATTTTCCTCCATTAGATATTCAAAACAGAAAAACACATAGAGGTTTACCCGAGCCCGGCAATATTCTTAAAGTTGAAAATCTAAACCGTAGGTATACGCAAGTTAGACAAAAAGCTGATCTCATACTGGACTTGCTCGGGTAACCCGTTAAGACTAATATTTTATTGCATGTAGTATTCTTCTACTTCGGTAGTGCACTTGATCGCATCTGGGACCAGAATTGTCAAATAGTTTTTCCATGCTAATCTTCTTTGGTGTGGAATTAGTCACAATAATCAAATCTGACATACAGTAGACCGAATATTTTGCCGTCGTTTTTGTGGCTTGTTCGCTTATTTGGCCTACCTATGCGTCGCATATTTTGCCGTCCCCTCAGTTCCTTTCTCCCCACTCTTCTATTGTCAAGTATGTAAGATTTGGAACCAGCTGGCACTCGTTATGCGCAAACTCCCCTGAGAGGCCAAATAAGAGACGGAGAAGGAATTGGTCCAGTCCCATCCAGGTCAAATAAGCGACAGTCTACTGTACTTATATTACTGCAGGTGCAGCAGTGAACACTTTAAGACTTCATCATATACCATCCACCACGCGTCAAACACTACCTTGTTGGTACCAACAAAATAGGATGAACTAATCCGCATGGTTGCGCCAGTGTCTTTTAGTTACCCCTAACCCCTCCTTTTCCATCTGAAGCGCATCCAAAGCGGGAAGAGAGAGAGAGAGAGAGAGAGAGAGAGAGAGAGAGAGAGAGAGAGAGAGAGAGAGAGAGAGAGAGAGAGAGAGAGAGAGAGAGAGAGAGAGAGAGAGAGAGAGAGAGAGAGAGAGAGAGAGACAGGGCAAGCGGTACCAGAAATAGGAGGCTCCTGAACGATACTGGCATTATTCTTTGGCCTCAACAATGTCAACCGAAAAATTCTGCCCTCCAAAAAGTCTGATATTAAAATTTTCAGACAACCATCGCTAAGACGTGCCTAAAAACTTTTTAGTTCGACTTGACATTAAATAAAAACACATCACTGAAGAGACTAAAAGGAAAACCAAACATGACTCGCTACAAGTGTTAGCCAAGTAACTTATGGATGGGTTCCAGAACATGCAGGAATTAAGGTCAATGAAGAAGAAGATGCACTAGCAAAGCAAGCTTCCGACTGTAAATGTATATCCCTTTTTGGTTTAAAACTGGGCGTACCATGGGTATTCAGACATGCGCGTACACTAAATGTACTTCAGTTTGTTGTTAGTTTTGCAACAACAAAGATACACAGATCTCTTTAAGGCCGAACAAAGGACGTTCAAGAAAAGTCCAGAGATGTTGGCACATACCATGTTCTGAAATGTACACGTCCGATATTGTACGTCCGGGTATGATAATTGTACGACCTAGGAACATTCAACATGAAATGGATGTAATATCTACATTGTTTTCCAAATTGTAAATAAAGAATCTGGAATTACGAAGCTCCAAAGAAATTGTTCTCGGATTTTGGACACATGGTACACAAATTCCTCCAACTCCATGAAATGGCCTGTGGGTTCTAACAGTTTTTCCCCTTCGCTTTATTCCAAACGCGAATAAGCGGTCAGCTTCAGAGCAAACTGAAGTTTCATCAAGCGAATTAACCAAGTTTCCGTTAAAAAACATTTCTGGCAGAATTTGCTGAAAACTATCGGTTAGCAGGGTACTATTACGATAATGCCTGACAAAATAACCAACTTGTTTCTCGGCCAACTCTTTCGCGTATAATAAATAGTAGGGCCATTATTATCAATTTAGATCGAGATCGTCGATGAAAAGACGCGATACAGTGCTTCCTCGAGAAGTTCCCTCCGGAGTCGAGGAGCGTGCCAACACGACAAACACGCATACACATAGTGGCGTGCCTGTCTAAAGAAAGCTCTTGCGGAGAGTTGGACAGAATGTGGAAATGAGTGAAATTCTGCGGCAGCGGTGTGCGCAGCCCTCCGACATGCATATGCGCGTGTTGCACACGTACATACGTGTAGTAGAGACATCCCGTAGGATCGGGTTAAGGTATACGAGGCACGAAATCAGTTCGTGAATCCGCGTGCGTTCGGTATCACGAATAGGCGTGCACTTAACTCCCTGGATGCAATCTCGAGCGAAACTTTCGAGCAGGCTGCCAGCTCCGCGTACTCGAACGGGAAATTGCTGGATAGTAAAGGGCTTGTTCGTCCGCGCGCGCCTCCCTTATGTGCAGGTAACGTATGTATGTACGTAACATTGGGTACGTGGCCTGCGGCGCGCTTCCGTTAATCGCGCGTTCAATGGTAATTGACGTAACGAGAACGCACGATCAATGACGAGATCGGTATCCCCCGCGGACACCCCCAAATCTATAGGTGGAGGCGCCGGCATATACGGGAGTCGGTGTGGTGGTGCACGGGGGTAGTGGGACGCGTCGCGCACCGCAGCGGTCCGACAGGGTATATGTATGCGGTATTGCCGCACGGTTGGTCCGCATCTGCATTAGCGCCGAAGCGGGGAGCGCGTACATACATTTCTGGGGACGCGCACATGCATCTTCGCACGCATGATTTATGGCGAGTCAGAGACTTCCAACGCGAACGCGCGACGAAACTCCGGGGCACTAATTCAATCTTGTCGTTCGTTGTTCAATTTTGCCCGAGGGTGCAACAATAGAATACTAATTTTCAGTGCGCGCGCGCTCGCTCGCTCGCGAGTAGACGTCAATCGCGTCGGGAACACGCGGTTCCGGTAGCGCATTTACTTTGATTAGCCGACGAGCGCGCGCCGGGCGTAATTGACTCGAAAACGATTTAGCGAACGATCATTTTAGCCCAAACTATATATAGATTATATATTCGTATGTATAGGTACGTACACCTGGACAAGTGATCGAACTTATGTGCAGGTGATCAACCAGATCTCTGGGGGAAGTTGAATCTTGAAATTTCCGGTATTTTTATTTATGGCCATACTTTAATGTATGCTTCATGTTGAAGTACGCGTGACGAGAGGCGGTGAACACATTCCATCATTGAGAACCTCGAGAATCGAATGGTAGAAGCCATAAATATTACTTAGTAGTGGTAGTAGGATAATAGTCGTATTGGAAGCGGTATTAAGAGTTGTTGAGTAATATAAGAATGTCTCATTGAATTTTAGATTTACTCTTCAAAATTGAATGATTTTGAGGATCCTACAAACTGTAAAAAATTGTTTATTACAACACATTTACAACTTAAAAATTTGAGATACGCCAGGTTCCTCAACAACTTACATACATAGACTTTTGCGAATTAGATATCGGCAATGTAAGAATTACCCTCTTGATGTCCGGCATTGTGAATCGGCCATTTTGATTTTTGTAATTCTGACTTCAGATTCGTAATCAGCGACCTCGAAAACTTATATACATCGATGTTTGTGAAATACCGATTGTCGGTGTAACAGTTAGCTTCTTGATGTCCGCCATTTTGAGCCAGCCATTTTAAATTTTGTAATTCTGACATCAAATTCGTATTCAGCGACCCCGAAAACATAAGGAAATCAACTGTCGTATATATGGAACGTTCGGAAGATTGATTTGTACAACTGGTTGAACTGCCGTATTGGATCAGCTGTTTTAAATTTTGCAATTCTGACTTCGGATTCATGATCAGCGACCCTTAAAATCATAGGGTACATACTTTCCGGATAGAAAAAGTTTGATTCTAACGGTTAAAATCGCGTGTGTCCAAAATCGCATCACTGGTATGCCGTATGCGCTAATGGTTTAATTAACACCTTTTTATAATACATATAAAGTGATCATCGTTCCGCCAAGTGCCGCTAGGGGAGGTCTCTACTCTCGCTATTTTTTATCGCTGTATGTGGTTCTCATAAAAGAAATAGGCGAGCGTATACAAAGTACAGCGAAGGAGTTCCGGGATCGTGTCAGGCCTCAAAATTCTGTGACATAATGAGTTTTACTAAAACTTGGTGAATATTAAGATTTAAATTACAAAATGGCATCATCACAATGGCGCTATTGATTCGGTTCTTTTTTGTTATTTGTGTTTTATCAAAATATTTATGGTCTCTTGTCGTGAATTTTGATGAATATGTTATTGTGGATTATTTTTGAGATTAAAAATTGGAAATGGGGAATCCAATATGGCTAACTGAAATTTAAAATTTGTCTCATATTTAGTATATAGAAGTTTTCGAAGTCATATTAGATACGCCGTTTTAAATTTCCAAAATTGAATAACGGATTTGTATTCCGCCACCTCAAAAACAATGTACGTATTCATCAAAGTACACGTCAAGATACCAGAAATGCTTTAATAAGACGCAAATAATAAAAGTCCGTATGAATAGTGCCATTTTAACGACGCCATTTTGTAATTTAAATCGTAATATTGACCAATTTTTAGCAAAACTCATTATGCTTCAGGATTCTGAGGACTGACAAGATCCCGGATCTCCTTCACGTTTAAGTAGCCATAATTAAAAAATGGGAAGTGATATCGGAAAACGGATTTCAGATTCGAAAAGAGCGTACCCAAAAACTACAAAAAAACTTCATTTCGTAATATATTTTAAAGATATCCGTAAATAACGAAGGATGAAAACCGGCGAAAAATGTTGTCGTTTTGGGGCGAAAAGGGTTAAACCTAGAATAGATTACTCGCGCCTAAAGGAATATCATAATAAAAAATGCCAAATTTAATAGTTATTTCGTATATAATTTTGCTGGCGAACATTTTCCTTAAATTCAAGATGGCCCATAATATAATATAATCTCAAGTTGACAACTCGATATCGTTCCTGGACGTGGACGTGTTTGTTCATATTTGTTTACAAAAAATATTGGCATAGAATTTCACGCTATTAACCTGTAAATAGCAAAAGATGATTGCTGTACAAACTGGTAAATATTAAGCAAAACAACAATTGTTTAGTATTGTTGCAAATGTAACGTGTACATATCCAAATAATTTTCAAAAAATTAGAGAAACAGAAGTAATTTTAAAAAAATTCACTTACAAAACTATAATATGACGTTGGTGACACGTTTCTGAGTCCCTTTCAGTAGAATAATATTCTAAGGTTTTTGATTAATACATCGATGCCCCTGACAAAAGTAACATAAGCATGCTACTTTTCGCACGTAGTGTGGTTAAGCAACTCCAGTTTAATGCTCGTTGTTAACACTGTTCTCTTTTTCAAACTGACTAATGAATCCAACAAACAGTCATCTAATAAAACTCAATTGCCGAATTCGTAGATGCCATAAACTCGAAATTCACTGAACGGAGCCTCAATTAAGCTCGAACATCGCCACAGTATGAAATATTGATACTCCAGCTAGTTGCGTCTAGTATACTCGAATTCCATTGCGAAATACGCACGCAGAAAACGAATTATTAAGGTTTCATGTAAATAAAATTATTTATTAATAATAGGTATATTAAATAACATCATTAATTTATGGTATACGATGATATTACAATTCAAGAAATAAAACGGGTATCAAAATTTTGGATAATTCCTTTTGTCCTGGAAATGAGAGAACTTGTTCAATAAATCATGTTTGAAATGAATAGTGTACAAGAAAAAAATTCTTTGTCATAAAATATATTATTTTGAAAACAAGGAAATCAGAAAAATATAAGGTATTTTACTGCACTATAAAGCTGACCGTTAGTATTCTCAAAATTAAGCTTTTCTTTATGTCTTATGTTTTAAGAATATTCACCGAATAAGTCAGTAACATTTTTTTTTGTATTTGAATGAAAATGTTCTTGTTTAATTTATAATTGCACATTTCAGCATATATCACATCCTGCCTAACTTCGTTAAGAGCAATGAAGTACACTGTTAAAAATTTCTGTAGCAATTTCCTGAAAGAGTCACCGAAGTTTTTTATCGTTACGGTTTCAGAATTTTACGAAACAGAGTTTAGTAATTTTCTGAAATGTTTTCGTAATTTTTTGAAAATGTTTCTTAATTTTGTTTCGTCAAATTCTGTAACGGTAACAGTAAAAAACTTCACTTACTATTTCAGAACATTCCTAGAGAAATTTCTAACAGTGTATGTATTTTAAGACTTTTGTAGAGAACGCAGATATAACTCATTAAACCACAAGAACCCACTTTAGGTACTTTTCAATACTCTAACCTGTATCATATGATACCTTGTAAGCGTCGGTAATATCAATCACGATCGTTACACACTTTCAATATATTCTTTTGTCTGATTAGTTTTGGGTTAGTATGTCATTTAAGTTAATGTCAAGCTTATTATACTTTGATTTACCCTTTAGATTTGTCCTGAGATTAGTGTTAAATCTAATCTGATGTGATCCACGACCCTGAACACCTGGAGCACGTGTTTTGTTACAAAAAGTTTGCACATGTACACCATGTTAGGGTTGCGATTTTAATATCCATAGATTAATCTTTCATATATATGATAGATATATACATATAATGAGTTAATTTTTAATATTGTTTTTAACGACTTTGCGAGAAATCTGTTTAGATTTACTATAAAAGAACTGATATTGTGTAATATCGAGTCATAATAGCGTGTAGTAATTTTTTTATGAGACTTAATTAGAAATGAAATCAGATAAATATATATTGGTTTAATTATTATACAAAATGTTCTCTCTCTTTTATCTGTTCATTCTACAAATTTTAAAAAATATGTGTCAAAAAATGTTTCCTAAAGCGGTAAAAATTCAATAGGCCATGAATAATGATAGAACGGTTTATATAGATATCAGGTTTAAAATTATTTTTTGTTTAAATAAGTTTCAGTACAAAAATCGCATTCTGCATTTCAAATGTTTCTTCAAATTTGTATTCTTGACAATTTTTTAATTTGATATCTTAATTAGGTCTGAATAGGTTGTTCATAATGAAATGATTTCATTTGAAAAAGTATTAAATAATTTATTATCATAATTATATATCTGTCTTCAAAATATTCCAGAACGATAAATGGTTTCAGAAAAAACTTACATTATTTTACAAAATATGAAAAGCAGTAAATATTAAAAGTGTCCAAAAACAAAAATCAATATATCTATCAGTAACAGAAGTAAAAAACTAATTCTCATCGTGAAAAAATAATAAAACTCGCATAATGTATATTATGCAATGTATGTCATTAATAACTATAAGATAAATTCATAAGAGCATCATAAATAAATGTCTACATCGCAGAGCTCCTCGCATTTGTTGAGTTGATTATGCGAGCAACAATAGAATACTAATTTAAATGCATATACGGTCTTGTCTAGTATGCGCAACAATAGCTCAAAGAAAAGCTATGACTGTGATGCACGAAAATGTTCAGTATTGTTGAATTTCGATCAAAAGGATCGTGGTAAACTAAACATAACATGAGATTGTTACATTCCATGATTGAACGCATTTCTGTTATTTAATTGAATTTAGGTTGAAATTAGAGAATCATTTTTGAAAGTGCCAAAATTCCATAGTGAAAATACCTCATTCATTGATCTTCAAAACCAGTACATTTGGAAATTGCATAGAAGTCATGTCATCTTTTAAAAGTTTGATAGGGCCTTCGATTGAAGTTAATATGAAGATGTTACTTAATAATTTTCACAAAGTCTGCAGTTGGCCTGCAACAAGCTGGCTTCAGGATGGAAGTAACCTGGAGGTTTGAAGCATACAGTTTGAGGTATACGATTACGTCGGTGCTCATTTCCAGGTGAATGTGAAGTCCTAAAGTTCAGGGCGTAGGATGCGGCCGATGTTGGCTTTTGAATGGAAGTAACTTGTGGGTTCATAGCATCATAGAGAATCAGTGATCTGATAAACGTCGGTGCTCGTCCACAAGAGAATAAGAAATTCGAAGATTCTGAAACCAGGAAACTCTGATCAAAATGAGAAGAATATTATAAAATACAAAAATTCAAACGCATCTTTTCAAAAAAACGTTTCTTCACAAGAATGCAACAAATGAGTTCAGTATGTACCTTTTAAACATAAGAACATTTCAGGATCTCTTTATCATATAATCAGTTCATTATAGAACCTAACCTAACTTAACCAATTTATTATCAATGTTATCAATTAAATAACAAAATGAAGCTAGCCTACTGCATTCTAATCTAACCTAATGTCGTGGACTTGTATAATTATGAGATTTTTATATAATTTTTACCTATTTCAATATGATAAATTTACAAAAGAATCAACAACTGATGCTATCAATTTTCATATATTTATGACATAAAGTGACAATTCAAGGCACGTAATTTTCAATCTAAAGCACCCCCTAAAATAATAGATGGAGCGTGATATCACTGGATTTATACAAAGAGTCGATACTAATTTTTTTGAATAGAATTGCCCTTTTGCGGAACAATTTTGTACAGTAGAACTTAAAAGAGACCGAAACGAACCCATGAACACGTTGAATCGCGATAAAAATAATACACGTGTGCGTAACAAAAGCAGCACCCGGAGCGTCAAATTTACGTCCACGTGGACCAGCCGCTTGCTGCCCCATTGCTTTACGTACCCTCTAACGGGACGCCAGATGCACACACATTGAATTATTATTTGCAAAATCAACAACACGCGTGCTGCACCCTAAGGCTAACGTACCGAATGGTAACATATATTAATCGAAACATTAAAAAGGATCAAAGTAATATAATTAATCGCGACCATTGTTAAACACAATTCAATTTATTGTTTATTTTCTTAAGATTGCAACGAATATGGCCAGTGTAAATTCATACCACTGCCTGGCGACCGACGTCGGAAGGGATTCTTTTTTAATGAGATATGCATACATTTTTATAATTCGCGAAGTTAGGGTACAATACATATTTCCATTAATTTAATAATATAGATTTAACGTAGGTGCATTTAAAAATTAAAATAATATAATTAACGACTTAAACCTACCAATTGCATTAGATGTTAAAATGCCATAGTTTGGCAATTTCATAAACATTTCAAACACCTTCCGTCGTAATCGCTCGGATTCACAAACGTTTAGGCCTTGTCGAAATATTTATATTCTCAACTAGTAATGAAATTCACAATGAAAAAAGGCAATAGAAAAAAAAAGGAAAGATAAAATTATATTCAATAACTATAAAGTTGATACAATTTCGATTTGACAATTACTAAGAATAGAGTGGTATGTGAATATGATTAGTTAGCATGCATTATAATAAATCAAAAGAAAGAAAGGCAATTAATATAACAATATATAATATGTAAACAAAAAACAAAAAAAAATTTTTCATTACTTTGACAAAACTCTTCATTACTTTCATGGCTTAATAAATGAATTCAATCATTGTAACGTCATGTCAACAGCGAATTTATTCAATCAGTTAATACATTTTCACTCGATAAAAATGTCACTAACAAACAAATTTATTTTAAATTTTCAGCACTAATTGTTTTCTATTTGTCGATATGTTTTATTAATTATCGGATAATGACTAAAGAAACCAGTTGGTTAATTTTACCGATTCCACTCGCTGATTTAAATATGATCGATTGTCATAATTAAGACTTTTAACCTGTCGGAAAATGATATTTATTAACTTCACACAAGTATTACAAATTTTTAATTGTGTATGGCTATTAAATCACAATGATCAATAATTCGAAAATTTTTATGTGTTTATATTTCAAAAATATTTTAGATGGGCAGAAACTGAATGAATCAGACTGATTTTTGCTAACTGTCACTACCTAAATTTCAAAATAAATAAGTATACAATTATAAGAATTAATTGAATAAATGTATTTTTATGCTCGTAATTATAAACCCACAAATAAACAAATGATGTACGTCTTTGAGGAGCAAACCACGTTTTTGTGATCCATATTTATAATTACTTTTAGGTTTTCTAGCTAATTTTTTTCTGATAGAAACTCGTTTACTCTAATAGAAATTAATGCAAATTTCGATAGAAAAATTAACAAGTTTGTTATGATCATAACGATGGAAAGGTATAATTATTTGAGATTTTTTTTGAAAAAGTGAGGCCCAAAGTGGAAAGGTTCGATGCTCAGGATGTTGATCCCGGGACCTTAAAATTGCCAGTTTGTTCGACGAATGACATTCAGTGACATTTTTTTATTTTTTTTTGAATCGCAACATTGGTACTTTGACAATTTTTTTTTAATTCGTATGCTCTTAGAGCATTCTGAACTAAAAGACTGATAAAAATACTGAATTAAAGCAAAAGAAGAACACAATTTTCATCTTGATGACAGTGTATTCTTATTTTCCTTTTGTTCTCCGTTTAATCTGAAGACCTTCAGACGTCAGAAATGTCACATTGTCGTTACATGGTCAAAAAGAGACCTAAAACGCCAAGTAGAAAAATAAGTTTATTTTTTTGAGATTATCTCGTAAATTTTGATATAACCGTGTAATTTAAATTTCGGTTTCGGGTTCAGTGCGAAAAGATACAGTGGAATACCTTAGCGCTGTGCCTTAGCAAATAACATCTCGTTTTTACTTTTGTTTGGGCTTTGGGCCGTTTTTTGAGGTTATTTCAAGAATTTGAGTTAATTTGATAATTCTTTTCCTAACATTTCGATTCGGTGGCCAAATAATACATAGAATTAGACTAATGTAGTGTTATTTGTCACACAATTACTAAATGGCTAACTCTGTTAACTTTCATAATTTTCATTTATTTAGTTTGAAATTTAAGCAGTAACTTGTAAAAGTACCAGTAATGAGGACTATTTACAAAAAAGATCCTGATTTTTGTGTTCTGACGAACCTAAGGTGTTTGACAAAAAAAAACAGCGTGAGGCTAAAATAGTCCTGATTATATCCTGACCACACAATGCAACTTGCTGAAGCCGTCCTCAGGAGATCCTAAAGATTTCCACACGTACACAAAAAACAATAAGTCTTAAAATGGCTACATCTTCAATTCATCATTAGGTGAGGCTTAATTTCAGCCCAAAATTGCGCTAATTTTCTTAAATTCAGTCAATATTTAGGCTTAAAGTCTTACTTTCAGACAACAAAACTGACTTTTAGCCGATTGTTTTGGTTTGAAATAAGATTCGTCTAACTTAGATGCTATAAGATAATAAATATAAGATAAATCTTATTTGAAGCCAAAATATCGATTAAAAGTCAGTTTTGCTCACTGAAAGTAAGACTTTAAGCCAAAACACTGATTGAATTTATGAAAATTATCGCAATTTCGGGCTGAAATTAAGCCTCACCTGATGATGAATTTAAGATGTAACAATTTTGAGACTTATTTTTTCTGTGCATGAAGGCACATCTTTTTTACTGCATTAGTCACTACTTTCAGTGCATAAGCGATAAGATACAATGTTTCAGTCAGAGACCATTCCATTTGATATTTTTACTAGACGATAAGCACTAGAATAAAGCAAAAGAAATTAAATCTGTACTCGGGTCGAATTCCTGGGTGCAATTTTTAATCGAGCTGCCGACAAACAAGCGGAAATGCAGGAAGTAAGTTTTGTCACTTGAGGACAATGCAATTTTCATTTTCTCAAGCTAATAAAGCTCGATAAGTATGAATAGTGGATATGGAAATATTGTGTAGGACACTCGAGTGTCGCGAATACACACGCACCGCGAATTCGGATAGGACGTCGCACTTTCCGCCCGACGACTGGAATCTGTATAAGTTGCTCGCGGCAAATGAAATTGGTTAGCTAAACCCATTTTCTCGGTGTTCTCTTCTCGAGCCGCACGGCAACGGTTCTCGTATATATATGTGTGCTGGCAATTGCATTTCCGATCTCTCCAGCGAGCGGTTGCACAGTCTCTTTATTTGCGAAATTATCCGTTCACCCCTAGTCTCCTCATACCATGTCGATCTCCACATTCATTTTCTCATTTATTTTCCTCTTAGGTTAGGTTTTTTCGGTGACGTATTAATCTCACTCCGTTCCGGCTTTTCCTGTTGTTCCTTTTTTCACAAACGCTTCGTTCGTTTGATGTTTTCATTTTTTATTCCACAGCACACGCATTTTCCTGAGAATGATTGTTTGCAGTAATTTTAGAAAAATTCCTTCCTTTGGGGGTGAAAATATGTCAGCAATGTTGAAAATTTCCCAGAATCCTGGAGAGGAAGACCGAAAGTTGTTTTCGCGATGCGTCGTTGAAATATGGTCGTGGCCAATGCCAGAAAACGCAAACTGGTAGGACAATAATTAATCAGACGTAATCGCAGTCCATTTTACCGATTAACAGTTTTTCAGTATTTTTTAGCGATTTAGTTCGGCATATCGTTATATAACGTGTGTCGCATACTTGGATATGTGCAAATCGATTCCAATGCGCGGATGAGGAATCAATTATTTGACGATTAGATTTATTGATAGGTTCGGATTTAAGAATGCTTTTACATCCAATGTACTAAATTATACGTCGAGCAACGTATTGAGAGCATTTACGTCGAAGAATAACGAAATAAGTTCCAACGTTTGTTCGCTTTTGGAATAATTATCGGATTCTTTTGATTTAATAATGCAACTGTTTTAAAAGCACGTTGCACAGATACGAGGAAATGTGACGTCTGAAATTTTCATTATCTACTTTATTTGCCATTTCGTATATTCGAACGATCGATAATGGTCGCGAAGATACGTTTGAACCCACGACGTTTCTCGCCCAGGAAACCGAAAGATCCAATCAGGCCGCACGCTATAGACTGCGACAACTTTTCAGATATTTTCTTTCATTTCCTTTTTGCGATGGGAAATTTTTTATAAACGCAATTCGTTTTTTCAATGTCCTCCAGATATTTTACGCTAGGAGAGAAGTGCGGGTAATATACGCTGCTTTATGGCTTTCCAATATTTCCCGTGAATCTTTTCGTGCATTTTTCCAAGATTCTTCTTCCTTGATAAGGAAAATGCATATATACAATTCCACGTTAATAGGTAAGGGCTGTCGAGCTGCAATTAAATTCAACAGGTGTTGGCTTGTCTTCAAAATTATTGGTCCCATTTTTCCTTTGGAATTGGGAACACTTATATCCTTCTTCATGGAAGATAACAAATTCAAAATCTTTAAAGGGTTTTATTTTCTAACATTTTTCGAAAGATTCTGATATTACTGCAATAACCTGGTTTGGTCGAATTTTATAAATTTTATGTGAATTTGGGTTTACGAGCCTAAGAAAGGAAAGAAATGATATTTTTCTAAATGAATCATAGGTTATAACAGAAGAAATAAATATATCTGAAATTGTTACTGATGATGTACATAATTCTGTTCGAATTGATATAAATTGTTGCTTTGAAAATGGCATTTAAATTGGCGAATTACTAATTTTTTAGAAAGAAAAATTGTCTTGCTTGTAGTACGAAATTTTGCTATGATTTTTAAGAAATTAAGAATTAATAGCGAAACAGAATTTGTATTATACGAAATTTTTTCCTTAATTAATACCTACAAAAATAGGTTGAAAGAATACTGACAAATGTTTAATATAAGCAGTTTTTACCTGAGATATTGATTTCACTAATTGAATTTGGAAAATTTAATATCCGCTACAAAATGTATTTTCGTTATAAAATTTCTTAAAGTTAATTTTGAGAAAAGTTCGACTTTATTTAGTCAGTATGTTATTTTCACTTATATGTAGTGAAATATCATTTTTTAATGGAGAAACAAAACCAACATTTAAAAAATCCATAATTTTTAGTTAGCTACCTAGAAAACGCAGATGCTATTTTTTAAACATGTTTACGAATTAATTTTTTTATCGTCTTGCTTCTTTTATCGAATTAATTTTTTTATCTTTAAAATGTTTTAAAATATTGGCATTGCAGTCATCATAGATGAGTTTTTGCTTATAATTCATCCGTACAAGTATATTTTTTTGAATGTACAATTGTCATTTGCATTATATACCGTTTGTAGGAGTACATAATATCGATTTTTATTTTCAAAATTTGAATCATCAGATACTCATAACTATGAATGTTTAATAAGTAACCATTATCTTTAACCAGTGCCTTCATTAAGACGTAATTTCATCAAATTTGAATAATGATATATTCTAGTTATATTCAATACCTTAAAAAATGAAATAAATGCTAAAAATAAATTGTATTCCAGTATATTAACACTACAATAGAAAAGGGAATTTTTAAGTTTACTCAAAATGTTTAATCTAAACAATAACTGAATTAAATGTGTTCGATACAAAATTAACGTAGAATTTTTTTACAGTGAAAAGAAAAATACCTTTTTGTGATTTAAAATCCTTTCAATTTTCATTCTTTTAAATAAAATGTCTCATTTGACTGCATAAGCATTTTAGACGGAGTTAAGCACTAGAGGATCGAAAACCGTCGAAAGATGTCAGCCTTCGTGCTGACGTACCGTGTTTTTCATGGATTAAGGTGACGGGTTATCTAAGGTTGGATGTGCACGAGTATATAGGCATTGGGATGGAAACTGACATGGTAAGAATACTGACAGATCAGAACACCTTCTGAATATTACTTAAAATATTTTTATTCCGTTTATGATTTATAAATTTTTAAAGATGAAAATTACCTGTAATGTGATCCATCCTGATCACATATTGTGAAATTGCTAATTCAATAAAAAAAAACGATTATTACTTAAGCTCACTTTAATACATGGAAAAATAATTGTTGAACACATTAACGACATATTTTGAATGAAGTAAAACATATAAGATTATTTGGACGATGATGACTGAATCCCTGAAGAATAGCTAAAATCTTTAAAAATTCGATAATTTTTCGGGAAAATGTCAGTAACGTTGAAGATATTCATTAACAATCGTTAAAATTGTCTGTTATTCTCAAATTTAGAACATGTCAGTTTTTCAGAAAATGTTTGTAACGTAAATAGTCCGAAGTAATTTTAAATTAATTATAAAAAATTTCAATGAATTTGTCTTAATTTAGTGATTCTAAATTATGAAATGAAGTTAGCGTTCGATAATATTCATAAATTATTAAATGAATTATCAGTAAGCCGAAGCAATGCTTCTCTGTTTCTAATCGTACACAAGATTAGTACAGTCAATTAAATTTAAATGCGGTTCTTGGGATTTGCCTGGTGGTATTTGAATATTTGTATAAAAGTCGCAAAATAATTCAAAAATTAGTTGCATCTTAGATCATCATAAACGAAAAAAAGACCATCAGATAAAAGTTCTATTGCTTAAATGGGGCAAAGTTATGGTGAATTTCGATTTAGGAGTTTAAAAAAATACACTTTGACATTCAATCTCAAACAACACAAGCTCGTCTCAGGACATCCCCGGATGGATTGTGTTGTTTGGGATTATACCCAAAATTTATCCGAAAGTCAAATTGAACGTCACCATATGCGGCTCGCAAAATGAATTTCTAATAACAATATTCGACAGTGATTTTTCTTTGACAATCACAGTATCATTTCCAAACGGATTTTTCGATGAAAACATTGACGTTAACAGAATTTTCTTATCACGTCGCATTTTCGAAAATTGAGAGATTAAATGTTTTCGTAATGAACAAATCGAAATATGGTAAAAAACTCATATGTTTACACATTTAACCTCACTTTTCTCGAAAATGGGACGAGATTGGAAAATTCTGCTAGCGTATTGTTACCAGCACAAAAAATATGTTCGAAAATAATACTGCGATTGTCAAATGCAAATAAAAAGTAACATTTTGTCAATCAGTGCAATTATTTAAATTTAAAAATGTTGACATTTAACAGCTTTGAAAGTCAAGTGCACGATCGCCAAAATGTACTTTTTTGTATGAAACATCATCAAGCAGGACAAAATTTCTTTCAAAGTCGTTCATATGGTTAGAATCAATGGAAAATGATAACTTATCTTGACCTTTAAACGACCTTGAGCAGGTAATATGATGGCTTAATCGGAAGTAAATATTTCCATATTTTTTTTTATTGTTTTTCGTCAAAAAATAATACTTTGACCTTCAATTGTAATGTAGACCACCATAATATGGCCCCCTTCGAAAATCTAAACATATTTTTTTGCTTCTGCATTCCTGGCAGAGTTGTGCACTTGTCATCTTTGAAAGGGGAAACCCTGTATATTAATTGAATTTCTCATTTTTGATTTGCCACATAAAGTTAACGGTGTTTTATTCTATTTGATTAATTTGTCTTTCAATGCATGGAAAAATATATCATATAATTCATTTTATCGGTAAAATTTCAAGTAAATGCTATGGGTTAGAACCATATAAAATGAGTGCATGTTATCTTCGAAAATGCAGTTTTCTGTTCGGTATAATTAATTTCTTATTTTCAAACTGATTAATGAGAGAAGTATTTGTTGAAGAAAAAGGTTTCACATGCCAGCCAACAGAATTTGGATATTTTAAACAGAATATGCACCACTTCAATTAGGAATTACTATCAGTTATTGCAAAAAAGATGGATTATGGACGAATTGTGGTGACGCTGATGGATGATGATCAGGAATGAAGATGGATACTTATGTCAGATTATGATGGATGCATGTGATTGATAGCGGAATATGATAATGCATTGTGGTGACGAAGAGTGTCATCTGCCATTATTGGTCCCCATCGCTCATGCCGATATGATACAAATATGATTAAAACTGGGGATGATGTAGCTTTCACAACAAAAAACTATAATCCGAAAAACAGAATTAGCCTAAACAATTTTCAACGATCTTATTTTTGGTGGCAAAATCGTTTAAGAATAAGTATTAAAGCGTATGCAAATATTATTACATCATAATCCATTACTTCGGGTCTAAAGGAAAATGGCCAAGCTAAATTACAAAATAGAGAAATCCACAAATATTTTTTCAGACTTAATATGGTCCAATCCTGAACATCGTTCATTAATGATTAGGATCGAAATTATTAGTAATAATAAAATTGTGTTACTAATCGAATGGCCAATAAGACATATGATAATTTCTAACTTCTACAATCTAAAATAATGTAAATCTAACATAGTTTTTTAAAGTAAATTCCTCTCTTCGAGTAAGACCCATTTGCATTTTTGTAAACGATAATCGTAGAGTTTAACAAAAAGGTTTCTTAACGCTGACAAAGTATCTAGTATTGTTAAAAAAACTAAGACAATAAGTTTTAGCGCTCTATATAATCTGCTTCATCCAGTACATATTCCGATTTTGTATCTACCACTAACATATCTAAATTTCCACATATTTCTGTTCGCAAGTATTTTACAAATATTCAAATAGCACCAAGCGACTGGATCTTTATCAGGTTGTGGCCAATGGTGTTTAACCGAGACGTTCCAAGCAGCATATAAAAATCAATAAATAGATTGACCTGACATATAGACATCACGATAAGCACGTACGTCTAGTAGTTGGGTTCAATTGATCGTAGAATTCATGTGACTGATGGCGCGGTACAATGGAACGAGCTCGACGAAGTACGTACCATACGCAATTGCATTATAGCTCGCTATATATATATATATATATATATATACATATATAGAATATATTTGTCATTGCGCGCAATTCAATATGGAATACAGTCGTTACCTCGCCTAAACGATTACATATAACTATTTTCGTTCTATAATACGGTGAATGTACCAGGGCATATTTTAACGCTGCAAATATATATGTGCAGGGAATGGAACCATCGCTAACGAGCGCGTGTAACGCAATATCGATCAATCCGAGCGCAGTAATCGAATTCGTTAACGACCACTAACCGTAATTACTCATACTAAAATAACTATTACCGCATTATATAACTACTATTATCAATTTAGCAAGAAACTCGGAGCGCATTAGGAAACTCGATAGAAATTACATCGCACGCTCTAACACACATCCACCCTAAAAACACACACACACAAACATACACACGCCTTGTCGCATGGATTCGCATCCCCCGGTGTGAGACGGGGCGCGTCGGTCGCGGGAAACATTTGCAGGAAAACTTTCTACTTCAGCAGATTGGAATTGTTTTTCATCGCCTGTCCAACCGGGACAAATCGACGTTGAAGCTCTAGGCGCGCTTCTGCGGGCACAAGCCCCCCAGCAAGAACCGGAAGTGAATTCGTTCATCTTCTTTCGCACCTCCAAATTTCAGGGGAGGTTACCTTCCTGAGGCCAAAACTCCACTATTCCAGGAATTTATTTTAATCTAAAATAAAGTGGGTACAAATTATTGTTTGGCTGTTTATTATGTATTATGCATTAGCTTTGAAATGAAATGTGTCAAGACACTTGGAGTTACTTGATGACCAAAATATATTCAAAAAAAGATTTTGGTTCTCAGTTAACGAAGCCGCTACCGTGGCATAGTTGCATGTAAGTTGGACATTCCACAGTCTGCTGAGCTGAAGTAAACAAAATCCTTAAATACAGATGACATTGATCTAGGGTATCCAAAAGAAAATAAAAAAACTCCTTTCATACTACAATCACCAAATTCAAAATCCCTTACAATTTAAATTAGAAAATTGAAAATCTCATACAAACCTTTGAAATAAATGCTTAAGTCATCTAATAGGTCAGGTAATCGACATTTTGAGACGTCACTAACATTTTGAAGTTGATCTGTCGATTTTCCTAAAATCAATTAAAATGAAGACCAGAAAAATAAATCATTAATTATTCAAAAATTGAAATATCTCAGCTTAAAAATAAAATCATTAAAATTCAAGAAGCTAATTATGAAGTTACCTATATGCTATTTTGTTGTTCTTATATGCTAGGTTTTTCAATATTTTCCCTTAGAATAAGCTTTACCTGCTAAAGTGATTTGATACGAAAATTTCCTTGAGTTCATTTATTCTTCACAATTGTGAAAAAACCCGTTAATTGTATTTACTATTGCAATATTTGGGTTTATTATCTTACAGTACTTAACTAGTATAATACATCTAATGAAAATGGGTTTGCTAATTTTAGATAGTAAGTATATATTGTTCCCTATACTAAATATATAGTTAAGGTAGCCATTACTTAAGTATTTGCTGCAACTAAGACACAAATAATTAAGTATGTAAGCGACACTATATGGATTAAGTAAAACCTTTCGATACTAGTTTAAATCATTTCGAGTAAGGGCATACTACAAATGTTAAACAATGCTAAATACTGTAGCATATGATACCCGCAAATTAAGGAGATTCACTATGTTGCAAAAACTATCTTTGTAGTAGTGGAGTGTACTAGAGCTATTAAGATTTTATATTTTTTGTAAGTAGTGCTAGAAAATTATTTCTAGAAGCCATGGTGAATGTGACTATTTCATTATTTTCGTAATAAACCGTCAGTTAGTGGCCCTATTAATTAGTTAGTTCGACTAGTTAAGATTCTGTCTGGCAGACAGTAAGTACTACTAATCACAATTTCAAAATTAATGATATGCAAACTCCAGAGAGGGTGTGTAGTTTAACCCGTTAACGCCTGAAAACTGTGAAATTTCAGTCTTACTTTGCGTAACATCAAACGTAGATAAAATTCTTCATTAAGTGCAGCAAGTGTTATTATAGGTTTCTGTAATCGCTCTACTAGAACATATGCTCAGATTTAATTTTTTTTTTAGCAAATATACTGAAGAAATCGTCTTTCTTTTTTTATTAAATCATAATTTCATACTGCAAACGTTCCTAAAAACTCGTTGTGTATTAGTGGACAATAAATTCAATAATAATCGAAAGGTTCCGAGTTCAAATCCCGGCATATCTACAGTAGGCTGTCTCTCTTATTTTTCAAAAACGAAAAAAAAATTGAAAAAAAATGATTATTTTGTCAGTAGTTCAGTTTAGTGAAACTGCACAGTGACTATGTTTTCTAATTAAAATATTCACGATATGTTTCTATTGTATTTTTGTCCCCTTATTACGAATTTCATAAAAAAACATGACGGTCAGACATGCTTTCGAAAGATATGCATCTGAGGAAAAAATGTTTCAAACAAGAAAAAACCAAACAGTTCATGAATACAAGCAACGGTCTCAAAGAGATCACTTTTTGATGACGTATATGTTGTTGATCCCTGGTCTGGAGGTCTATGCTTAGACTCTTTTTTTATAATAGTATAACCTGCAACCAAACAAGTGTAAGTATGACTTTTATCATCTGAAACTAGGGTCTGGGTCGAGCTTCCAAACCGATTGTACTCAACTTTATCCTTTATTTATGGGCTTGTCATTGAAATTATGAAGAAAACCCATAAAATGTTTGTTGGAAACATTTTTTCCCTCATATTTTGCTAAATAATTCCAAAGAACTGGAAGAATTCGTATGTTTTCTAAAGATGGCGCCTTTAATCTGCTATGACCACCAAATTTTATTACGATATTAATAAAAAATTTTGAAAGTAGTCGACAAGTTTCTGATTTCATAGGAAAATTCGCCGGAAAACCTGCAGTAAGAGTGCATAAATTCATATTCGTTCATTGTAAACACCATTAAGCACTTTTTTCCATGTAAGAATGATAATTACGAAAAAGAAATCGATTTTTTCATCGAAATGAACGGTAACTCCCTAAACGATTGCTGCGATTCATTCGACCACAGGAGCAGCGACGTAAATTGCACTAAGCGCGACGACAACCTAAGCGCTTTATAGCCGAAAGAAAAATAATTTAAAAAAAAGTGCACTGTACGGTAGAAGGGCAAAAAGAAGGGATCCATTGCTCTTCCGTGAAAAGGAGTTTGCGCGTTCGCGGGAAATATGAGCGGGTGCAATATAATAATGGTGACATAAATATCCCGCACGCGACACACGATCCCCCATAATATGTTTCCCGGCTATAAACGATGAACGCGCCTTCCTTTATCTCGAGCGACCTCTCGCTCTCTTTCGCAGCCTGACGACCACGCGTGGTAGAGATTACAACCGCGTTACAACCTTCCCATAACCCCCCCGCCCCCAGTTGCCCCCGACGCAGCATCTCGGAGGGTCGAAATATATACCCCTCGGAAGAGAACAAGGGTGCGGAGGCGCACCGATGTATAACGACAGAAGTTGGAGGAAAATCGATAACTCGCACGCGGGGTGGAAGTAACTGTTACGTATGTGCAGTTCCCGAATTTGGGTGAAATTCTCGTGAAAATCGACTTTGGCCAAGTTGCGAGAGAGCTAATACCGGCCGGGGGCGGCTAACGATAATTGATGACCGGTCCGGTCCATTCGACGCGGGCGTCCACCACTTTGACATTTGTTTAAATAAAAATGCGGCCCAACGCCGCGGCGATTCCGTTTTATTAATTCAGGCGATGAATTTCGAGGTTCGTAGGCGGGGACGCAAACGATGTTTGATGTCTCCCCAGGGTTCCTATGGGATGGAAATTGTCTTATTTGCTAATGATGATATAATTGTGAGATATCGGCTTGTTGCGGGAAGTGAAATTTTAGGGGAGAACATCAATGATGACGTATTGAAAACCGATGACATACGTTTAAATAATTATTAGGATGGCAAGATTAATAGTTCTTTTAGTTTTGATTAGTCTTTACGTGGGACCTTTAGATGATAAAGGCTCCTGTTGCATTGGGTGTTAAATGATTTTCGTATTTGATAGATGTGATCAGTTTTGATTCACAGAGTTAGGTAAACAATGAAAATCTTTTGTTTACTAACGACAGAATGATTGGGTAATAGCTGGAAGTGGCAAGTTTTACGCTGGGGTAAGGGCCGTTAACGATGTCGTCGCATTGCAAACTAACGATGCACGCTGCGACCACTGATGATCGTGTTTGATGTCTGTCGTTTGGTTTCTGCTTTCATTGACGTGTTTGGCATTTGCTTACGTAAATAGTTCCGGGCGATGACTAGGCGATTAGGATGTATTAATTCATATGAGGTGATAGATTATATACGTACAAAAGGGATGTATAACGACGTTATAAGCTCAACACAGATAATTTGAGTTATATGCATGGGAAAATGATTTTCATTCTTCTTTTTTTTTAATACATGCTGGGAATTTATCTCGTATTAATTGGTGTTGTTTATTTCCAAAATTATGTAGGTCGACGATTCGTTAGTGGATATATTTATTTAGGTTTATATGTTCTAAACGTGTCATATTTATATTTTTACAAAATCTATGGTGAATAGTTAAAAGTATTATATGCATTAAGAATTAAGTTTATTCGGCTATTTCTCACAATAAATTAAATCAAAGATGTACGTTAAAATTAATACATTTCTAATTCCGTGACAAATTTTTTAAATTTCATGAACGTGAATATTAACCATTTACGGACCAATGTATAAAAATAAATATAATATGAAATTTTACAATACTTTTTAATACTAAATCGCAATAAAAAATATTTGGGAATGTAATATCGAACTACTTACTTGTATTTAATAAAAATCAGGATTTTTTAGGAATTTTTGAGATGAGTATGAATATCGTGTCCAATATATTTGGGTTTCATGATAGAACTAGTAATAAAAATTGTTACTACAGACAATTTTCTTGTTTAAAATCATAACGGCATGTACTAAATTGACTGACCGAAATGAAATCACTTCAAAATTGGTATTCGAGCGTTTTTGGGGTCGCTGATTAAGTTACTTTTCCATATGACGAAAAAATTTGTTTTTTCTTAACTGCTGGTTACAAATTTTGATGTTGTTTAGTAGTTTAAATTAAAAATAACTCATTATGAAACAAGTTTTATTATTTAATTATTTTGTTATTTTTATAAAACAAGATATTTAATATAGAAAATAATAATGAAAATTCGTAATATAATACTAATGAAATTGATTTAGAAAAACCGTTCAAGGGAAAGACTATCTTAAAAAAATAATAAAAATTGACTTCCCGATGGTCATGTGACTATAAGGAATGGTTATCTTGCTGAATAAATCAAACAAGACAAAAATAAACTTTTAATTCGTTAATAAAGACGAAATATATTCAGAATACTGTACGCGAAAATTCCACGAATGTAAAAGTTAATATAATAATGTTGGAATACAATCAGTATTACCAAATTAGATTAGTCCATTAAACAGACTGCTATAGATGTGTCACTTTCAAACCTAAGTTGAGATTTATTTTTTGCAAATATTAAAAAAGAAAATATACAGCATATTTCATTCACATTTATATCTCAAGTTTTTTATGAAATATATTTTCTATCAGGATTTGTTGTTAATCCGAATAGTGAAAATAAACTACTTGTAAAAAAGGTGTCAAGCCCTAAATCTCAAATCTTGAGTTGACACAAACTATACCGTAATAAAAGATCAGAATATATATTAACCTTTCTTTAAAGATCTTTAGTAATTACATGATTAAGAAGTATTGATCTTCGTAGTTTCGTTACAAGTAAAAATATTTGCCTTGAAAATTTTGTGTGGATCTTGAGTAAATACTACCGCAAAAAAGGTCACGTACAAAGATTCAATACAATCGCATTACAATTCATAACAAATAGCAAAGTCATTACAAGGAATAGCGTGAAAGGCACTCCATCAAGATGCTGCGATTATGTGTCTCAGAACTTTCAAAAATTGAATTGCTAGCATTTATACTAAAATCACAATTCACACATAATGTCTCATAAAAACTTCAACAAACGTGCGACATCTGCTGTTTGATGAATGTCTTAATCTGTTCACTGTGAATTATAGAATTCCTGCACTCAAAGTCCCAGTTTTGAAAGAAATAAATCTGAGCTGTAAGAGTATATTTTTGTGTAAATGTTTTATGAACGGAAAATGATCACTTGTTGAATTCTGTATTTAAAAAGACATAAAAACTACACAAAAATGTGGTGTAATATTGATTGGAAATCGTTGGATGATCATAATTTTTCATATCATATAAAATAGAAACTAATTAGAAATAGATGAAAAGTACCAATAATAAGGTTTCAAGAAGTTTATGACTATTATATAAAGTTGTTCTTTTCACGTGAGAGAAAACAGCAGGTATGGCATTTTCCGAGCACGAAAAACAACGAATAAATTTAAATTGGAACAACAAGAATCTTAAAAAAACGTCTCATTTCTTCATTGTTGTTTATAAATATTCAATTTAAAAAACAATGATTATCAATTTGACTGTTATTGACGATGACGAATACAAATTTAAATTAATTTAACTATGAATGAGGATTACATGTTGATTAGTTCTTGTAACTTATTTAATTAAGGTGACTAAATAAAAGTCGGATTGACTAAATTTTAGTCTTTTTTTACTTTATAATTCTTCACTCACTTCATTTAAATTTAAAAAATATTCGCTGAAAGAATGGTTACATATAAAAATGATAATTTGATAAAGAATCATCCCAATCGGAAAGATTAAGACATTTAAGAGATCTATAGATCGGAAACGTCGCACTCGTTAAGACCAAGTTCATTGATAAAAATCAATCGAGACCAAATGAAACGGAATCGTTAGACTGCAGCCTGAAATAAGTTGTAAAAGCTAATTTCCGCGGATGTTCCGGATTTAACGAGAGTCCCGTTAATGCATCAGGCATTTATTTTTAAGGATAAAACATGGGCCTAAGTTGATTCCTTGGCAGTTTCGGGAGCAACTGATAAATCCTCGTAGCTTATACGGGCTGAAGGAAGACACGCATATCTTTGACCGTAAAAGAACCATTAAGATGGGCTAGCTTCGGAACGCTTCGGTGATTTCCGGCGCGACGACGTGGCGTGCCATTGGATATATCACCAGAAGATCCCAGACTTCCGTAAATGTTTCACCTTTTCAGATTTTATATACAGACGATATTTTTATTTTTAAGATTTGTATGTATGACATAAATATTTTTACAAAATCGATATAAAGTACTTTATGGTGATTCAAGATGGAATGTGCACGTAGATATTTTTATTTTTTATGTTTTCAAAATGCTGAATGGTAGAAATGTGTTATCATCTTTTTTTGTAATTTTTTTATTTTCGACAAAAATTGGGACTTGAAAATATCGACGTGCTGGGACTCGATCCTGGGACGTTGTAATTGACGGTCGAATGCTTTACCAACCAAGTTATGTTGTGGAAAAAAAAAACGGTTTTTTATTTTTATTGTTATATTCGCCCTTTTTACACGGTTCACGTTGAACAATTGTAACTTTTAAAATGCTAGATAGTAATTTATATCAAAACTTAATTAAGTGGCAGGTTCAAAATTATTTAAAATTGCAATACTGACAAAATATTTAGTAAATTTAATTAAATCTGGATACTAAGTTGGAACTAAATTTTGTATTAAATTGACTAAAATTTAATTCTTACTGGGTGTCCCTCCAATTATTTAAATTTAATCAAATATTTTAAAATATCTAGTATAGTTTCGGAATATTTACAATTTGTTTAGAATAGTTTGTAACAATAATTACAACATTTTTAGTAATTTTTGCAAATTAATGCGTATATTGAATATCTACCACGAAATTAATGTGTATATTAAGTATATTTTCTAATCTAACTCTGGCAAAACATCTGTCCAAGAAATTTAATCCATTTATCACTTTTTTCTGTCTGAATAATTATGTTTTGTTTCGTTTTCTAGGCAACTTAATTGCAAACAACCAAGAATTCTATATACAAAATATAGAACAGAATATTTCGAATTTTTTTAATTATCGAAGAAACAAATATTGATAAGGCAATTAATAATAGTAATAAAAAAACATTATTTCAGCACGGATTGAACAGTTTTTAATGAAGTTCAAACCAATAAACATGTGTAAATACAAAAACTGCAAAGTAATTAATTATATTTATTATAGAGTATGCTGTATTTATTATACGGTTGCTTTCTATATATCTGTCAATTTATTTAATGTAAATTGCCCAAGAGTCGTGTATTAACGACTCACATTCTCTGAGAAGCTTTTTTTGACTTTTTGTATGTGCAAAAGTATTACTTTGTTTTCAAAATTCGAATCGCATATTAAAGTTCTACTGATTAACAGTTTATAGGTGGACTTCAGTGCAGACATAATATTGTATGGAATTTTTAATTAACTTATAATCTAAAAAGCTGTTTTTACAAATTTTTTTTTGTCGTGAGAAAGTTTTACCGTTTAATTATTTAACAGTTCACTTCCTGTTTTTAATATTTATCATTAAAAATGACTAAAGTTGTCTTCGTCAATTACTGAAATAATTTTTGGAATCATTCATTTCTTATCTGCTTGTGTAATATGGAAAAATACATATATTTTTGTAAGATTTAAATACCACAAATTTTTATCATATTTTTTACAGAAAAGTGTGATATTTTTTTTTGGAGCAATAATGCCCTTAAAAACCACATTTTCACAATAGTTTTCGGTCTTAACATTAAACGTAATTATGATTTCCCACAATAATAATTATAAAATTTTTTTGATGTTGAAAATTTAAAAAAAATGATGCATTTTATATTTGCTCTAGATATTGTCGAAGTAAGCAAGACGTTCTAGATTGAAAGAAAATATTCCATCATTTTTTACGAAAATTGCAGTATGAAATTTCAATAAGAAACATCTCTTTCTAATATTCGACATGAATTTGGAAAATATATTTTTTTGTTGATGTTGACGGGTCTTCCCCAAACTTATGTAAACATTTCGTTTTAACTTTTCGTGAATAACTTTCATGTTTACAAACTCACTACATACATTCAATATGTTTAATTTATTTAGATTATTAACAATTCATGTTAAAGAATATCTCTTTAGAACCAGCAACATAATGAAGTAATTTAAATGGTATTTCATACACAATTAAAAAGAATTTTTTAAAGAAATATCAGCAATTTTCTCGACTTTCAAAGAATAACGGGTACATTTATTCTATAAAGGAGATACGAAATGGTCGAAGAACGACCAACAGAAAACGGCAGCACATAAGAAACTTAGGAATAAAAGAAAGGAAGGCAAGAATATCTCTAAAGTATGCTTGGATGGGGATTGGGATCACAATCCACACTACCTGCATTATTTGACAATAATAACAATAATAAAAATATTTCGAAGAGGGAATTAAATGTTTTAAATTCAAGTCTCTCCGCAGCCATCGAAGGAAAAAACGAACCGACGCCAGCTCCATACGTGCATTTGCAAATGAAGGGCGCGCTTAAACCGTTCTCTACAACATTAGGGAAATATTCAACTCGCAACGAAAGCATGGAAATTTTACGATAATTCGACGAAAGCGAAGTCATGCGTAAACTGAATTATTATCAGCTTAAATTTACTCTTTCCTACGGGATTAAGCTGTAAATATCAATAAAATACAAAAACTGTAAGGAATATCATGATTTTTTTAATGTGCAGTTCTCAGGCCTAAAAGAATCTTCAAAATCTAACATCAATTAAGTGATTTAAAAGATCCTAAAAATTAGAGAATTTTTGTTGATATTCTGTGTGATTGTTTTAATGAAAACTTTAATTGAAAATTACTAGCTGTAATATCGTTTCGAAATCTGCTAATATAATAACATGGTTTGCTAATTCCCAGACAGCATAATAAAAAAGAGTTTAGAACGATTTCGCACTATCAAAAAACAAAAGCGCAGACAATTGTCAGCGCCATCTATGAAATAATTTCGGGACTTAGGATATTTTATCATGTAAACATACAAATAACCTTTATAATAAATGTTATTGTCGTACACTACAATCTATAATTATTCTTTCGGCTGTAACATTTCAAGATATTAATTTAACCCGTCATTTCCATCTTGCCTTTTGTATAATTTAATCTTTTTTTTTCTAAATAGTTACTAAATATAAATCCTTGGGCGGGACTCGGTATTATCGACATTAAAGAAGAATATATGGCTCTAAAAGAAACATTTACATCTTGTGAAAGAGAGTTCAACTATTTCTCTGAAGTAAAATTTTACATCAACAGTTTATCGTGCAGTAACAAGTTTCCCAATTACCGCTCACTATAAAAAAAGAATTTCGCACTACTATCTTTTATTGCATATAACCTTATAACCATCTTAAAAAAATTGGAAAATCCGTTGAAGCGTTCCGTCAAAATATTTCCAACATGAAAACTCATCCGTCTAATCTATTTTTGAAGAATCGCACACTTTTAATTACGTATTAATTAAAAATCTAATTTATTTTATCAGCTTTAAACATAGCTTATGAAGTTTACTTTTCATTTATCCTCTGGTGGTTTTAAACATAAAGGCTTCCCAATCGAGCACGATATGCGGAATCGCTAAGCATAAAAGGGGATAATTTTACTTTTTAATGAAGTTTACTAAACTCGATGCAAAATTACTTTTTATGTGACGTTCATGCGTCGACAATTTATGTCGGAATACTTGCGCTCTTTTGTAGGTACTGTTAAAACACCGGGTCGGGTGCGTCGGAGCGACCCAGAAACTTGCACGAATTATTGATAAAATTATTGGTCGTCGATGAACTGCAATTGCGGCATTCTAATTTATCGAGCTTTAAACGCGTTAATTGATTTATTTATGCATTTCAATAATTCTTCGCAGCGTCATGCGCATTTCGCATGTGGTGTCGAGGATTTTCTTTTACCGTACGTCGATAACTTTATCTCCGCAATGTCGGGGCATTAACCACTCTCTTTCTGCGCGTATGGAACATTCGGTTAAAATGGTAAATTTCATTAAATGAATAAAACAGAGAATTGTTTTATTACGAGGGCTGACTCGCGCTCATCAAGTGACACAGATGCAATTTTGCGCATTTGCTTTGAAGCTGCACTGCCCCTGTAATTCGGACATGGAAGTATACAGACCCACACATACACACCCCCTCGCGGACAGAAATAAACGAATCGGGATAAATAAAAGACCATATCGTAATGATGAACGAAACTGAATTCGCAATGGGCATCGTCTAATTCGTCCTTCCCCTCCGAATATGCGATATTTGTGCATTTTTGGCATTTGCAGGATCACCCTCCCCGCCCCTGACTATTCGTATGAAAGGAATCGCATCTGTATAAAACTGGCGCATGCGGTGGTGCAAAGCAACCGAGATATCTTGTATGCTATACAGATATATATGGACCACCCCAAGAAGAACTGCGGGGCACGTCCATAGTCCCCCGTCGATTGAAATAAAATTTATGTTACAATATTGACTGGCCGCTCGTTTCTTCGGCGTGAACACGGAAGCATACGGGAAGCTTGTAAACCCAACCTCGCTCTTTATCCCCCCTCTCTCTCTCTTTGATTTTGTATTTCTCGTTTTTCTTTCATGTCGATTTTCTTTTCCTCTCCCACATTGGCTAGGTTGGCTCTTTTTTCTCTCACTTTTACGCCGCGTGCACGGCGTACAGTAATTTTTCCACTTTATCTCGCGGGTAGTTCGTGAGTCGGTAAAAAATCGTTAAACTGGAGGGAAGATGGAACGGTCGCAATAAAACCGCGAGAAAAGAATTATTTACAGAATTAAGTGAGCGCGATTAAATGGGAATGGTTTCGTGGTAGGGCGAAGGGGCACGCCGTAACTGTTGAAATAACACGAGAAAGGATGAAAGACAATAATAAAAGAACGTGTTACGGAAGTGAAAAATGGAGAACACGGAAAGTAGAATGAAAATCGTAAGATTTGCAATAAATGAAGCGAAAGAGGAGGGATGGTAAAAAATTGCGGCGCGGAAAGATAAATAAAAGACGGGACAGTAGCTGGTGAAGGCAGAAAATAAAATTAGAAAAAGAGTCCAAGTACCAGCGTGCCACGAAGAGGCTCGGTTACCGCAAATGGTACCTCAGAGACCTGCGTATAGGGACATAATTTATGAGAACGCAAAAAAAAACACCACGAAACTTGCGCTAAGTGAAGAGAAATTTGAATTATTCGCTGATAACTTATCATCTATCCCGTACGATAAACAGCCCTTTGAATTTTTTTTCAAACGTTTGGTATATTTTTCTATATTTATGGCTTTTAATTATGTTTTCAGCGCAAAATGTCAGCTGCTGCTACATTTGCTACATACAATTATGCCATCAGGTGCGCGTACCTCGGGCAACGTAAAGAAAATTATGCAGATTCGTATTATATTAAACTGAAGGAGCTTTTTAAGCGCGTGCACTTAAAATACATTTTTATGAACATTTTTAGAAAATTCTATGTAAGTCGGATATTATTTCGGTTCATGTAGGCTTTTATTTTGAGACTCGTATAATTAAATAATAATCATCGTTTGTTAGCCTACTTTACATTCTGACGCAAAGGAAAGGAGTTTCGAAAGACGTGACGCAGAATACGTTATTACTTTTTTTTTTAATTTATTAATCATATAAAATGTGTTATAGATTTATTAAGTATCACAGTTAATTTACATTATGTTACAGTTTTAACCATTATTTTAATCATTAACCATTAAAAATGTTTGCATAATGAAAAAAGCAAGTAAATCCTAAATTATTTTACAAATGGTTTAATAAACGTTTATCCTTAAAAGCAATCTCTAGTCAATTTTACCAAATATTAGACTAGAGTGGAAGGAAAAATGTCCAATGTTCGTACACAGAAAAAAGTGATAGTTGGTTTTACTATCTAAATAGTAGGATCTGGCAGAACTACGTTTTTCATTTGGTTTAACTATTTAAATAGTACACTTGGCTACTTAATTTGTCGAGGTCTCTATTTAGATAGCAAAATTAACTACAACCTATTGCTGTGTCTTATTCTACTACCATAGTTCCAACCATTTTTTGCGTGTACCAAATCTAGGGTAATTTATAATTTGGCGCCCAACGAGGGACACAATTTTAGCAAGATTAAAAGTACCTTCCTTTTATTAAAACATTTTTATAAATTCTGATATTATAGGGGAAGATATGCTTTAACAACATTTTTTAAAATGGCGGATTCGATTCTGAAACTTTCATGAAAATTGATCCGACTTGAGAATCATTTTTCAGGACTCATCAGCTATCGTATGAAAATATAAAATATAAAACAATTAAATCATTTCACCATATTGAATGCGTCATTTATATTTGATATCAGATTGCTCACCAGTGTGACAACTTCCAAATAAGAAATTTAAAACAATATTTTAGAAAAAATTACATTGTTTAAGTTATTTTTTAAGTAAATGTTTAACTATTTTTAGTAACATTTTTTAAACTGTTATTTAAGTTACAAATTCTTCATTGTGAAATCCGATTATTTATAAAACTTAATTAAATTTAATATAAATTTTTTCACTAAAGTCGATTTTCTCTGGTTACCTTAAACGCCATGAATTTCATTTGGACTTATAAGGAAGTGTATGCACTGCGCCTAATAAATGAACCGTGTTAAAGAATTGTTTAGTTAAGTGACGTTTTAGTTTAGACAATTACAGTATCGAGTCGATCTGATTAATGCTCTTTCAGGGGCCTATGTGAAATTGTCACGCAAACTGAAATGACCTGAAGTTTATTTATTAGATTCGATTGTACGTTGATTGTCTTGAAACTTATTTCACTCGTACCGGAATAACCGACTTCAGAAATCTACTTTTGAGTACATTGTTTCAACAATTGAATTTTGTATGTTCAGATTTACTTCTTTAAATAAAAGTAGTTATTATTATCTTATTTTAACAATGCTACTCCCTTTTTATACTCTCTGAGAACTTTATTAAGTTCTTCATCTCAAAATCTGCGTTTCAGAGACCGTACTAAGTCTTTGAATTTTTTGTAACCATCATAAATTTCTGTCCATACGGGTACAAACGGAATAGTTTGTTAAATAATAATATACAATCAAGCTTACTTCGAATCTACTTTACGAACTTCATACATTTTAAGTTACGAAGTCGCGGGTCCTGAACTGTATAATCCGGTAAACAGATTTGATTGAAGTAATTTATTATCCTTTGTGCATTTTCGCTTAAAGTCAGATTATTATGAATAAGTCGTGATTACATTTTTCTAGTTATTCACTAATGTATAAAGCACGGGGAACGTTTTATTTAACAAGATGCCGTCGGCAATTTTCTTATTGACAAATTCGAATCGAAAAGTCCGTATGACTTTAATGTGAAAGATCAATTTTAATGTAGTATTTTTTGTATAAAACAAATTTACAATAAATTTATAAATTAAAATCTGGCGCAAAAAATTGTCAATCTTCTAAATTGAAAGCATTTTAATACTACGTGTACTGGTAATTATTTATTACTCTACAAGTAATGTGTAATACGTCTAAAATAGAATCTAGATCCTAGTAGTATCCAGTACCGTTTTCGTTCTCATCCACGAAATTAGAATGAAATCCGAAAATACTACCTTTGCATTAACTATAGTAAGAAGTTATTAACATGCATACCTTCACTTCTTGTGGGTCTGTAAATTTATCAGTTCCGTTTTTTACATGGTTGGAACAATAACTGATTTTTTTCAGATGAAAATCCTCTAGGGAGGAAAATTTAATAAAGTTGGGAGGACGTTATAATTGGTTATGGCTTTAACAAAGCAATGAGAAGGAAAATTTCTATATTTCAATAAATTAACACCCACTGATACATGAGAGATTGACGGGAAAAAATGTATTTATTGTTCATGAAATTATATGAAAATATTAATAAAAATGTAATATTTTATGGAATTCTTCTGTTTTAAAATTTTAAATAGTTTGATTCACCTTTTTCTTGACTTTGTAGTCATAAAGAAAATATGTTCCAAAATGTATGAACCAATTTGACCGAATTTCCCCTATTCATTTGGGGTTGGGTTCTATACGAAAATATCACAAACTCATCTGTTTGAGACTACTCTAAACTTTTATAAAATTTGAATTCATTTTATTTATCATATTAAGACAATATTGGGATTTCCATTAACAGTTAATAACCATTTAACTCCATAAAATATTCTATAATTTCTTTATTAGTAGATAACTCTCATTAGTACTTTGGAATATGCTTGTTTTTGTTGATGTATAACTTTTTAATTATTCCCGATATTTAGCGACGCATAATTCTAGCCTTAAACTATAGCAGCAGCAGGAGCAGAAGTAGTAGTTTATTAATTGATTCAAAAACAAACTTTCTGGTCAGCCATAGCGGGTGCGCGTGTGGCAGATCAGAACACAAGTAAACTCGTCTTTGACCTAAATATACAAACGCGACTAGCGAACTGAGTAACTTGAAATTAATTAGAAAAGAGTGGATTTAGGATTTAGGGGATGCAGTTCACGCAGCGAGGTGTGCATTTAATGCACACAAATTGCTTTCATACTGGTATAATGTACGTATCTACTGTTTGCATAAAAATTTAATGGTATAATTTGCACATGTTGTTATTGCATCTGCAAATACTACGTCATGGATATTTTAATATTAAATGCTTTAAATTTTAATAATTATGTATAAATTAGTATTAAATGATTTAAAAATTCGTCTTATTTATAATTTAAGAAATTTATTTCATATTTTTAAAATCAGTTATAAAACGAAAATACTAACGTATATTTTTCTGTTTGTTTTAGGTAAGTGAATCAAGTAGACAATATCTTAAGTGGTTAAAACCATTTAAAGCGTCACAATTCGTAAGTAATAAATTATAAACTTTATTAATTATTGAAACTACTGAAAAACTTTGAGGAAGAAAATGGATTTAAAATTAAAATGCAATTCCTCTGACTAAGTTTTACAGGACAGAACTGGAATTATGTTAAATTATACTAGTCCACTAGGAGACTTTTTCTGTCATTCATAGACATTATTGATGTTAAATGAATACTTTATATATTATTTATTATATTTTTCACCTTAATTTATTTTTATGTTACCGAAGAATACCTGAACGAGCGAATTTTCAAAATCGGCAAATAACACATTCAGAAAAATAATCAGTAAATTTAACTAAATGAGTTACTTAAGAGGAACTAAATCTTTAGTAGTTGTTAACCTATATATGCTAATCTTAGTTTATCCGACTTTTGTTTAGTTACCTGAACTTTATGCAGCTTTAAAAACGATATAATGGTTAGTCCCAATTGGATTACGCATCATTTAGTTAAATTCACATTTAATATGTGATATTTTCCGATTAATTTTGTCACTATAAAATTATTTATCATTAATTAATTTAGAGAAATAAAGCATTTTGATTTTTAGTCGTAGTTTTATACTAATTGTAATATTTTTAAACTGAAAAATTTCTCCGGATTCTTAACGCTAATGAAAAATTAGAACAATTTTGTTTCCTATGTCTTGTTCGACATTTCACTTGTTTAGTCTAAGTTCTTTAAAGAAACTCAAAGGAAGTTCACTAAAATGTAGGTTTTTGGTGGTTTATAAGTAATATTTTTTGGCCCTTCTTTAATCATTCTTATTTTTATCAAAAAATAAAAAATGGTCAAATGAGTACCATGATCGATCAAAAAATCATCCATTATTAGATTATTATATTAGTCTTAATCACTATGAAAATTTGTCGAGGACAAATTATTATTGTTTTTATTTAAATTGATTAATTTTAGATTATTTTATTGAGGATTTTTCAGAATTGTTCAAGTAGCCCAAATCCTACTGCTGCAAATCAGAACATAATTGGTAATCGAGTCAGTGAATAATTCTTCCTTTTAGAATAAATCTTGCTCTCCTTTCAGCTGCTACATTGTTTACTGATTTGCAGTTAAATTTCGCATAATTTATAAATAAAATAAGACTTAATTAAGTCTGAACTTCTATTCGAAAGATAAAAATGAAGGTCCAACAAAACATCAAGCCCCGCGTTAATTTTATATTACCTCTGTCCTTTCAGCGTGCATGATTGTTTAATTACGAGGCTGTCTCCGTAGTTGAATTAGCACTGATTATTAATTATTAACTCGTTCGAGTGCCACTATATTCGAATATACGTATAAACGTACGCGCAATATAATATAGTTTAATTAAAGTTGTGGACCGGTCAGGCAGCAAAATAGAATTTAGATGGAACCCCTTTCCTCGTGCAAGTTTCGATCATATGCATATGGAACGGGGCGCGAGCGTATTCAACAACGCGGTGTCATTAACGTCGTAAATAGAGTTATCATCGGTACGGTACACTTTATTCGTAATTAACATAGTATTTAGCAGCGCCAAATTGACTTTCAACGACTGGCATAACGTAACCCTGTTAAGTATTGTCTAAAAAAAAATAACGAGAGAAACTCTCTGGCGTGCTGCAAGGGTGAAAGTCAGTGGCGGAAAACGGTCGAAACGGTTTTGCGAGGAAACGTGGAAAAGTGTCAGGTAAGAAGCGTCCAGGCGGTTCGAAAGAGAAACTTGAAATCTAACCCGGACGGAACAAGAACAGCTACGGGAAATATAAGGAGCGAAATAGGTCAGGTGGAACGTAAAAATCTGAAAAGCCTCGAGAACAAGTGCCAAAAGAAAGAAAGCGGTTGGTGAGGCAGGGGAGGGGGACCAAAACTGAAAAGGAGAGAAAAGAGCACGTGAATCGCAGGACGCATACCGAGTGCAGCATCATGCAAATACCACAGCGAGAGAAAGAAACAAACTTTTCGAGAAATGAAACAGAGAGAGAGAGATGAAAAGAGCATGGTGTAAGAGGGTGGTGGCAGAAAGGCGAGAGTCAGCAGCAGCAGCACGTGACAGGGTGTGCGGAACCAGGATACGAAATTCTCGCGAGGGTGGTTTTGGCCAAAAGGGGTGAAGGGAATCCAAGTACTACATACCGCGTCTCCTACGACCCCTTTTGCATCTGGTAGTCTGAGGGTGTCATAGCCTGTTTTATGATATTAAATCAGGACGGTGATGTTCCTAGCTGGGTGCATCTCTGGTTTTGCCATCCAATCGTTTGGGTACTGGCAAAGCCTATCTGGGTTGGCCGGTGGTCCTAGAGCCGACGGGTATGAGCCGGCTCCTATTGCGCGGCTTCAAATTGATTCCATTTGCATACCGCGCCTATTGTGCATCGGCCCCATGAGGTGCATGTATATATTCATGGGCAGCAGCAGCGGGATCATACGCCTACGCGCGTGCCACCTCGGAAATTATACGGCGGTGCACGACTCTCTGACCTATAATAACTAACGACGGCTGCGCGACATTAGTTCGGACCCCCGGCGCATTATGCAGCCTGGCAGACTCAAGGCTCGTTTACTTATTCATGCCCCATTCGGACAGTCATTGACTTTTGATTCGCCCTGAGGCTCGACCTCATACCCTCGACAAGCGACATATCGATTCCTTGAACGGTCGTCAAGATACTGATGAGACTCGATTACTAAATCACGATTGTTCAATAATCCGCCTTTGTTCCTTTTGAACGACAGAGATGCTGGATGCTGGTATCTTCGTTATTATCTTTATAGTCTCGATTAGGGCTGCTGAATTGGATTCCGATTGCCAGCCTGCATGGAGTATTGATGTGCGGTTGTTAATTCATTTGCATTTGTAACTACCATGTAGTCGATTCGACAAATGTCAGAGGCGATTACACAAATATGAAGGATGTCGAATATTGTCCGTCGTTTCTGAGGATTAATTTTGTAATTTCGATATTTTTGCTCCGATTGTGAAATGTAGAGCGCATTTTATATATGCCAATCGTATCTGTTGAATATCTCATGCGGTTCTTTCCACGTTTTGACGCAAGTAGGTAGACGAGCATACGTGGATCCCCTAGATTACTGAATTTTGGCACACGTTCATGCACACTTGTGAAGGGGAGATTTTATCAGTATGAGTTTAGTAAAAGTCATTATGCTGCATGCTAATTGTGTCAGATCTTCTACCCATACCTGTAATTTTTCTGAGGAGCCTATCAGCTTGACAATTTCATTTACGCCGACGCGGCCAATATTTAACAAGATGTCTGAGTCCTGTATTCCAGTTTGGCCAAAAATCAATTTTACATTAAAAATATCAAATTCTGCCCATAAATCACAGAAGCTGTACAATAGCATAAAGATGTTAAAATCTCCTTCGAGGGAAAAATTTTAACATCATCATTTAAGATGGCCCGTTTTTTTAATGCAAGTATGTGGCAACTTGTTGAATATGGAAAGAACTAAATTTAAAAAATAATTACAATAATTTAAATTGATTTTTTTAACAAATATCGATTATTATGGTAATTTTTTTAAATTAAAGGTAATAATTATAAATTAATTAAAACAATTAATCGGTTTATCCTAAACGTTGACAAATGAAATATCTCAAAATCAACTGTTTGAAAGCTTCGTATTGAATTTGACTTCAAGATAGATTTCTAGGCAAATTCTGATTAAAAATCTTGCTCAACCAGCCATTGTTTAAATTTTGACCGCGTTGGAGGTTTTTTTTGGCTGAAACTTCGATCAAGCACATATGTACGAGTTATTTCACTGAAGACAAATCGATGTCTAATCAGTAAGTGAGTGCGAAGAAACCATCCATGTGCGTTGATGACGCAGAGAATTAATTTGGTTTCTAACGAACCATGTGGAAAAAACATGATCTTCTAGTAGACTACAGGTGCTTCGTTTGAAGTTTCTGTATTGATTGGATTGGTATATTCATCACAGAAGAACTCCGATGAATAATTCTTTGGATATATTATTAAATAAATGTTGTCACGACCTTGATCAAATTTTACCGAAATTATAATAAATTTATTTTATGATGGTTATTAATAATGAGATAATGGAATTAAATATAGAAAAAAGTAACTGAAACTTTTTATAGGAAAAGCCTGTATTTTTGCATTCGAATGCGACGATTACATGGTAAATTTTATCTGAATGGGAATCGGACGTTTCGTATGCACATGTTATTAGGAAGCAGTGAAATCTTTAGATTCCATTTTGACTTATTTCGGATTCACTTTTGGTGTCTGGAAATCGAAGACACCATTGTAAATACTCATTATAATCTGCAAGGAGTAATCTAGCATATTTTATGACAATTTCAGTATAACACGATTATCTAAAAAGATATTGGCACTCTTAATCAACACAGAAAATGTTGGGATATTTTAATACTTGTTTAAAGATATTATACATTTTTTTTGTTTTAAAGATCATTAAAATGGCGGAGTTATGCGTTGCTGAAAACAGACATTTGTGTCTGAAATAAAAAATAAAAACATATTAATGTTATAAGTTTCAGTTTCTAGATAGAAAATGAAAAATTAGAAATTTGTAATGTTTTGAAATTTAACATGTGTTTTTCCTATAAAAATATGTTTTTGGTTCACTTGAAAGAGAACTGAATATGATGAAAAAAAATACTCTTTGATTTGTCTCGATGGGCGACGAAAAATCGAGAAAAGCGGACTATGCCATGGTATGAAATAAAATATTTATAAGCATTATACAAGTTACTGCCAACAAATTTAATTTTCTTTCAGTTTTTTGCTTTTACAGCAAAAAGTGTAGACTTCGCAAAAACGATTTCAAATGAAAGATGTTGAATTGCAAATTCTACACAAGAAAATTATTAATTTTATATTTATATCATGTTTAACGTTCAGGAGCTAGTGACTTATTTATATTGTTTACTTGCTGTAAACATACTCATATTTGTCGTCCATTTTCTCGTTTACTGTCGGTATTATTATAAATGTGCATGTCACAATATTCCACTTTATATTTTTTGAACGAAATTTTTTTTCACATTCAATATTTTGCTAATAAATAATAATCCGTAACAAACATTCCATACAGATTTTTTCTTGGCCAGAACATTATGTATTAAAGCGCTGAATTTTGTATTCAAAAAGTGTCTCTCTGTTTCTTATAGTGTTAATATAATATTTCGGGAAAATACGTGGCTCAACTTATTGATCATTAGAAATTCGACATCAGTCAAAAAAGTGGTAAAATATATTAATGTGATTCTAAACACTTTATGTGTACGATAAAATGTTAAGATAAAATTTATCGAACTCTTTTGTATAGATTTTAAAAAATCCTCTAACGAATAAATATAATAATATTTCGGGAAAATCGGCATTTTTGCAGTTTATATGGTTGTAGGCTAGAGAAATATTCAACGTATATAATATGAATTATTGGGCTTGAAAAACCTTTATAATAAACACGCATTCATTGAAATAACTTAAAAATCACCCGAGTTCTTGCACAAAAGGGATTTTATTGCCACCCAAATTTTGTGCATAATATCCAATTTTGGTACCAGACTTGTTTGCTGAAAATATCACACAGAACTTAAATCTGTATTGCTAACCAGTTTTCAGACACCTTGTACGCATTCTATTTTGCCACTACAAAATAATTTCATTGACAAGAAAGCGACACTAAAAAAGTCAATAGCTCCCGGACCATCCAGCATCCAGGCCAACCAATAAGAACAGTTGGTTTAACAATGAAACTTAATTTTTCCGTAGGAAGGCGACTTTCCGTGCGACAAATCCGCCAGTTTGTTGTTAATAAATAAGCGGAGAGTTGTATCGAAGTTCGAGACAACAAAGCCGTAAAATGTTTCGAGATTAAGCATAGGGATCTCATTCTCGGACTTAGCGCGGCTAAGCCGAGCAAGTGGAGCGAGCGTAACTCCACCGTGGCTTCCCGCTACTGTTCTGCTAGTGTATAGTCGTGTTCGCAACGCGAGGGATCCCCGTAAGTCTCGTTACGTCTAAATGATAATCCCTCTGTGAGAACCGCCCCCGCTTTTTGCCCCCTGAAATCCCCATCCTCCCCCAGGCCAACTTTTTATTTTACACAGTGGTTTCTTCACCTACTTCCGGTTCCTGTCGTTCATACATATTCCAATTGGATTAAATGACTCCTAAAGTCTAAGATCCAGACAGGCGCGTATTCGGATAAGATCGCGATCCTTGCTAAGATCTATACGCGTTTTCTTCTCCTTATGCCGAGGCCCATTGAGGAAACGCGTTCTTTCGCTAACCGGATGTGAGGGACGTTTTTCAGCGATGAATGCTTCCTCCAGAGCCACCGACACACGTTTACCCGGTGCCCATCGATCTTCGAACAAGAGCGAAGCCGCTGAATGTGCCGAGAAAACATCTGTCTGGCAAATTATCAAAAAATACAGTCTGAACTTCGTACCGCGCACGAGACCGAGTCCAATTTACAATAGGATCCTGGAAAGCACAACAAAGACGACGGACAATGGGTAAATGCTGTACTCGACGGAACCAGACGCGACGGCCACGCGTTTGTTCCGATAAGTAGACGAACTTCGTCGATACGAATGGAGTGGATTCTTTTTTCATGACGTCTAATGCTATCTCGTTAATAATTTCTACCCTATTAGTGGAATCTTTTTAGTCAACTTTTTTTAGCAAATATAAATTACTCTTTTTTGATGAAACTTTATGGTTCGATTGTGGTTTCAACGAAATAGTTTGCCCTAAATGAAACAATGTATATAATTGGGGCTTATGGGATTGGGATATAATAACAAATATAGATATAATGCAATACGGTCATTATTCCTCGACTTTTCTGATCGGTATATCCCTTATCAACAGGTTGATGATCTAAACTAGTGAAAATTAATGATGACCGTGACATCGTTCGGTCCTCATTCACAGACTTTTTTAAAAGGTTTTGGAGAATAACAATTTACTTTGTCAATAGAATTAAAGTTTTGTCAACTTTAAGATCGGGTGCACCTCAAAAACCAGACAAATCACAAAACAGACACTTCAAAAATCCGACATTCAAAAACCAGACATTTAAAAAAACAGACATTGAAACCCCCGATTTTTCAAAATACAGACACGTCTGATTGGTACGTTCACTAGATAAAACAATGATCTCGGGTCGCCGTCCTTGAGACATCACTGGAAGTTCATTTCACGGTCAGAAATGTTTGAGCAAGGGATTAATTTTGTAGGTCACTTGAAGGTCAAATAAATGTGATCCCCGGATTATTTATAAAGCACTAAATCAATCATTAATTTCATTTTGAGAATATGTATATTTTGAAATATATGATTTTTGAAATATATTGTTTTTAAATGTCTGTTTTTTGAAATGTCAGGTTTTTGAGATGCATCCTTAAGATCGATACAGATAAGAAAGAAACGACGCATATTATTGTCAAATTTAAGTATTTTATCAATTTTTGTCTGAAAATCATATTTTTATAACGAAATAAAAATCACAAGTTTGTACACGTTTTAATTTACATTTATGTTGATTGAAAATGAAAGTTATCGATGGGGTCACACATCAATTTATATTCGCTCTTGACATAAGTCCGCTTGTAAATCGACCAATACTAATGGGGAAGCCGCATTAGGCTCGATAAAGCAATGGGAACCAACATTTTGCAAAGCAGCAACGTTTACGAAACGTCAGCCGGAAAACAGGCTGCTATGTGCGGCGACTCCCCTAGCAGATGTTCGGCGAAAGTATAGGGAAGTTGAATAAAAGCCTGTACTGACCCAGGACCGGTTACAACGTCCAAGATGCGGCGCTAAACAGAATTTTGGAAAAGTATTTAACTAAGGAGTTCCAACAGCGATGACAGCTTAATCGATAATTTAAATGAAGTTTGGTGTGTTGATTTGTAACTTAATCCGTTGAGTTTCTTATTATTTTAGATTGAGAGTTATTTATCACAAAAATGGATACTCAGTGTTTTTAGGACATATTGAAACGCAATTATTGATACTTCCTGGACCAAAATATTCAATTTTTCTCCATTCAACAAAGAAAAAGTATGAAAAGCCTAGAAAGAAACATAAGATATCACAGTCAAACCTACATAAAACCTACAGAAAAATCTGCTTTTTGGTAACGAAAGTTTAAAATTATACAATAACACTTTCCCTAGTCAAGTCATCACCGCAATATTTTGGGATGTATATTAACAATAAATAATTGAGGACTTTAAGCACTTTGTACGCTGGACACAAGTTCTTCGTCAGCAAAACTCAGGCTCAAAATCGTCAAGGAATTGTTGGTTAATAGCCAGTATTCGCAATACCCGTTGACTAAATTCAACGTAATAATTAGAAGTTGGACTATCTTTTAGAACACTGATTTTTGATAGGTTAGACTCCCTTCGTGAGCCATTAGGTGATAATAAAAATAACACAGATTGATAGTCAAAGTAAAATGAAAAACGCTAGCGGAAAAATTACACAGACTACATTTTTATACGAGTACGACTCATTTAGACTAATTTCTTCTCTTTGCTTTATATTTGTCGAATGAATACAGGTTAGTTTTTTACGTCTGTTAGATTGCTCCTTGTTTAGACAATAATAATCAAGTATAGATGAACTCAATTTACTCGAGTAATATGAGAGCTTGTCAACCTTTATGTAATTAGGTGAAGTACTAAACACGCCTAGAAACTACTCCTAATCGCCTGCTTCGATAATATATCATATTAAGTGCCGTTAATTCAATTGAAACACGTCATTCAGCGTTTCCTGGATCGTACGTCATGTACGTTCCTTTCGTTACACGCATCCCTTTCGCCAATCGATCCCTTCGATTCCAATGCCATTTGTGCATTCAAGATGTCACGTATCAATTTTAATCAAGTCCGTTTGAAATCAACCCGGCCTGAAGGGCGGAAACTTGCTACGTCCATTACGGTTTAGCGTAGAATAGAGCGACAATGAGGAGTGTGGGAGGGAAGATCGAGAAAAGAACGAGAGCGAAATCCAGAAAGGCTGACTGGCATTGTAAGACACGTGCCGCTGAATTTCCCTTTCGACTGAAAGGGCAGCCTATGAACTGTCTTATCTATCCAGCCCCAGATATTCCCACACATAATTACAATCAGACTACCGTCACTTTTGATATGTGCTGTGCTTCCAGCTGACAATGCCTACTATGGAATGTCGACCGGAATTAGAGCATATATTTCAAGACAAAAAAGGTTACATCTGTATTTAAGCAGAATTCTTGACTATATTTAGTCAGACGGTTATTCTTGTAACCCGGACTCAAGATGGCACTCCAGACAAATTATACTCGCTCTACAGAAATTTAAAATTGCTATGCCTGAAAGAGTCGCCAAGAACGCCTTGACAATCAAATGTTAGACATGAATTGAGCCACTTTAACCCAAAAACATTGTTTTTATGTCATTCAGCAATAATGAACTTCTTCTCGGACAAGAACTTTTTTTTAGAATATTCTGCTAATAGATAATATGTGACTATTTATTATCACATTCTTCTATATGCATGGATGAGAAAAATAGGTTATACATTTCAACGCAGTTGGTTAATTGCAAATTCAAGTATAATAATAGTAAGCATTCAATTTATGAGTAAAAGTAAATAACAACACTTTGACTTCAAAATGGGTAAAAACGCAAAATACCATCCAATGATCTGGCGCATGCACTCCGATTTCTACCATTTTTTAATATGTTTTAGTATTCGATGACAAGTGACTTTACCTCTAATTAGAATCCTCTAACTCTACACCTTTTCCCGGTTTTGGTTGCATTATACAGAACAATTTCGTTTTGACCATACAAAAATAACTCAGATTTAAATTAAGGATTGTTTTTATAAATTGAGAGTTTTACCGACAAAATTTGCTACGTCGATTTGTTTTTAGATTTTTTCAACTCCTTAATTTTAATATTTGAGGGTTTTAAAAAACAAGAAGCAGGAACAAGTTTGGAGAGCAGTGACTTTTTCATTTTGAAAGATAGTTTTCGTTTTGACCAAGAAACATTTTTTAAAATTTATCATTTTATTTTTCTTTCAAAAACTGAGAATTTTTTTGACAAAATATGTTGTCGATATTTTGTATAATTGTTTGTTCTTTATTTAGGAGCCAATTTTAATTTTTGTGTGCGAAATAATAAAATCAGGTACATCTGGTAAAGGGATAGTTAGAGGACTGTTAAAAAACGGTAGAAATCAGAGAGTAGGCGACAGATCAATGGATGGTATTTTGCGTTTTTACCCTAATAAATATATTAATATTATATATATATATATTAATAAATAAGGATAAACGTATGGAAAAATTGAAACAAAAAAAGAAAAACGGGATACAACATTGAAAACTCTGGGATAAAAAATTAACCCTTGCTCACCACACTTGGGTAGAATGGACCAAGGTGACAAAAATAGTTCTAAAAAAAAAATTTTTTTTAAACTTTTTAAGAATATATTTTTACGAAGAAAATTTAACGTACTTCGTTGAGCCAACAATTACACTTAAATATGTTGAAAAATGTTGAATTAAAAAAAGTGGAAAATGACCACTTTCATTAAACACAATCACAATTTAACGACTTAAAATTTCAAAATTAACAGAATTAATTAACGAATACTTCATATCGATCACTACCACCAATGTTTTTTTTTTATTTGTAAAATTCAGTTATGCAAATACTTTTCCTTTCGAGAGGTTTCATACATGCAAAGATAATATAAAAATAAAAATATCCGAAAAATGCACACATATAGTGCCGCAAATTTCAAACATCGATTCTGCGAGGCGCAGATTGTGAAGTGAGAAATGTCAATAGCTTACGTAAAAAAAAAAGGAATGCATAATTCAAAAGTGTGGTTGAAATGATAAGAGAAAAATTCGCAATTTCATACACCCCTTTTCTCACGAGTCCTCTTAAAAAGAATAAAACTCACGACTGTTAACTTTAAATGAAAAAAATATTTTCTTAAGGAAGCGGTTTATTTAACTACACATTTATCATTTATTCTTAAGGATACAAAATAGCTTTTAATAATCTTAACCAATACAGTTTGTTTCTGTAAGTAACGTTTGCTCTTTTCTTCTCGGTTGAAATTATTTAATATGATATTATGATATCAATGCTTTTTTTAAATCCATTAAATGGTAGATAAGCTTACGCTGCATATGAATACGTGTAGATAAAACATTTGAAAAGTTTAAAAAATTCAACACTATTATGTTTCTAAATAGAAAAATGTCAAATTACTATAAAATTTGTTTTACACATGATAACTTCCCTACATAATATTCTCGTGCTTTCTTAGATTTCTCTTTGTCTCTATTCGATATGTCCATCTCTTCCTCAAAATTTTCATACTCTGTTTTTTAAGCCTAACATTTTTTTTTAATCAGAATCAAATAAATAACAGAATGGTATTCGTGATAAAACTACAATTTACTAAAAAAAGGACTTTGTGAACAAAATGGCTAAAGTGTTAAAAAATGTAAGAAAATTGTTAAATCCATTCACAACAAAACATAAACAAATCCAAGAAAGAGAAGAAAGACAAGTGAACTTCTACTAGAAATTCAAATAAAACAGTATTAAAAAAAATATCCTTGCATCGAGTTAGGAATACTATTTTTATTACAACAATTCTAAAATCTTAGCGAGAGATAAATTAATTTGATAAAGACAACATTTTTTTATTAAAAAAATATGCTGCTTTTATCACTCCGAGCGTATTTGACGATTTCACGCTCTAGGGCGAAAGTTCGGTCTCGAATAATCACAGTAATTATTTTTTATGAGCGCGACAAATGGCAAAGCTGGCCCGAGAGTCACTGTGCGTTGCCATGAGGTTAAAAATTCTACGCATAAGGTTCAAATTATTTTGTAAGACTCCGGGCGCGAAGCTCAATTTTCCGCCCTCCATCGGGCGCGAATGATCGAGCCCCATGTTTAACGTCTTAAAAAATATCGTATGTATCATGTGCAAAATAATGATCTCCATCAAATTGTAGTTCTAATGTTTCTGGAAAAATGTCCTTTTTTCAATTTTGTATTTTTTTTTTTTGAACGGACCCAAAAAATGGAAACTTTTAATTGCAATTGATTCTAAAGATGATACGTATTCTGGACGCGTTTAAGAGCTGCTTTCGAGATCTCCCAGCTAAATGTAATATTAATGTTTGATAATTAGACACAATTATGACATCTAAATACATTTTAAACGAATGTTACCTGCAGTTATTTAGAAATAACGATATAATAATGAAAATTTCTTATCGCAGCACATAGTATCGTCAAATTCTTCGTCCTGTGCATTTTTCAAATCGGATGCACGTTACTTTATTGTACTTTAATCGGCAAATAAAAGCAATTGCATTATTAACAGCAGCATCTCGAGCAAAAGTACGTCCGAGATCCTCGGTTAGACGGGAATCTAGGAAGCTCGTCCGCAAGGCCTCGTATTTCTGGCAGGCGTTTCTAACTAGCGTCCACCATAAAATTATGCACCGGAGGATGCAAATGTGCTCGTTGCATCTAGACCACCGCACACCCGCACGTGAAAATTTAACATTCGCGAGCAGCCTCCCCCACCCCGCCCATCGAGCTGGCAATTATACGCGGGTTGTAAAATATAATCACGCGGACGGTTTACGGACGTGGCCATTGCTATACGCGGCGGTTTTCGTACGGGGCGCGATGCGTTACGTATATATACTTATATATAAGCGCGCGAAATTAGCCGCACGTGCATGCAACTGCAGCCGTATTTCGTGTTGCGATTGCGCGAAAGTATATATACAAGAAGTGAAAAAAGCGTTTCGTAATTGTGCATCGAGCGCGCAACGGCACGTGTACCTGCACCTACCGGCCCGCAACACACCCCCCTGTCTTTTTCTATGTACGTGCGATCCAGAAAAGCGCTTTAACTATAGAGAGAACTCGCGAAAGAGCTCAAAAGAAAGGCAGGAAGATGGGGTGGAGCCGGCTAAAAGTTTCATCGGTAGATCCAGTTATGTTAAAGAAGAGAAGTGCTCTCTCAGAGAAAATGAAAAGCCGAGTTGAGAGGCAAGAATCTCCTGGAAATTAACCTCGTAAGAGTCCATTTCTAAAGTGATTCGGCAGTTGCAGTATTTATCAGATTCCTATTAGTTAATGCATAAAAAAATTTTCAAATCTTTTTTATTACTCGGTGATAAATGTATTGCAAATAATGCATTCTTTTATTGTCACGAGTCATAAATTCAAGTGGTTTTGTGCTAAATAAGATTGGTCTTTAAATTGTCCATTATCTGTATAATTCAACAATGTTTCATGAAGGTGTCGACATCAAGAAAATCTGTCGCTGAGAGTTCTTAACCCCTTCACTGGTATGCGTTTTCAAATAAAAAGTGCCAAAACTAGTACGAGCCAGTTTTCGTCCAATTTCGATGACAATATTAATTAGGCGGTCGCTGATTACGAATCTGATGTCAGAATTTCAAATTCAAAATGGCGGATCCAAGATGGCGGACCAAAATGAAAAAAGTTACATGATATAACAGATTTGTTATTCGGGAGTTTTTGGGGTCTAAAATACTCTCCGTCCTCTTCTTTTCGTTGAGCAGAAGAAAGAGAGAATGTCATAGCTGCGAAAAAATATGCGCACTTGCCCGCTCCTCTCGTAAAAAAAACGTCTAGTGCGCACAAATGATCAGCACTAGTTGTGTTCACTAATAGTAATTTATGCACTATTAGATTACTAGTGCAATTCTGCAGTCTCGCAAAACTATGGCAAAAGTATTTTATGAAATACATGAAATTGAGGTCGCTAATATAAGGTCAAAATTCATTTTCCACATTCGGTCTGCCGTCTTGGATCTACCATATTGAATTTAGAAAATTTGACGTCGGATTGGGTAATATACAGTACTTTACATTATTTAAATTTGTTCACACTATATTAGGTTAGCCATTTTGAATTTTGAGCAACCGATGACAGATTCGTAATCAGCGATCCCAAAAATCCTCTAGTAACAAATTTTAGCAGAATCAAGTAACATTTTGCATTTCGGTTCGCCCCTAGCGACGATTAATTTAGCGCAACCTATTTGTGGTCCTTCGAGCCGGATACAGAGCCGGGTACGATACGTGTCAGTTTTTCTCCAAAGTTGAAAATTTTAAGATGCTTGCCGACACCGACATGCCGAATCTGTTTATAACTCCTATGCCTTATGTTGTGTCTGTAATATATTAAGGGGAGACACCGATAAGATTTCAGCTACATTAAATTGCAATTAAAAAAAATCGAAAAAAATTGTTATATGCATCATTTTTCTTCACAAATTAAGTGGTGTAGTCGAAAAAAGAAAAAAAAAATTTTTTGGCCGAGTTAGAATTTTTTATTTTTGATCTAAGCCACGTATCGTGAAATCCATGCGTAATTTTGTTTGAAATCGTAAAAAAAGCATAAAAAAAAAATTTGGTTACACTTTATCCAAAATTGACGGAAGATATGCATTTTTTAGGTGTTTTATGGTCGATTTTTAATAAAATTAACCACTTTTTGGTTACAAGAACTGTTTATTATACGATAAATTCTAAATTAATGTTCATCGAAACATAAGAAATACATTTATTTTATATTCCTACATTTTTTTTAATAAAAAAAAGTTTTTTATGAATTTTTTTATTTTTTTTTTTATTTTTTTCAATTTTTTTTTAATTTTTTCGTTTTTATATTTTTGTTCATTTTGAGAATATCTTTTTAGATGTTTTATGATTTTATGATATTAAAATCAACCCCTTGTTGGCTCCAACAACTGTTTATTGTATAATAAATTTCAAAGAAATGTTCAGTGTAACGTAAAAAATAAATCTATTTTATATTTCTATATTTTTTTTTATTAACAAAATTTTTGTAATTTTTTTCAATTTTTTTTACATTTTTTAGCTTTTACATTTTTTTTCATTAATAAAATATCTTTCTAGAACATTCCTGCTCCGTACATAGTCCCTTCGTTTTCCATAAACACTTCTTCTAGCCTGTTTTGTGCTAAGGCTATGGCTCGTCGTGCGTTTTTGATCTTTTCATTCGATTGTTCAATGCCTTTTTCTATTCTATGAGAATCGCGATTTCTTGCCAGTGTAACAGTTTCCTGTCCTACTGATAATCCTGCTTGCTCTAATAATGTGATGATCGTTTTAGCACATCCGACGTTGTATTCACAAGCAGCTAAAGATGTTGCAATCTCAACTCTTGTTTTTGATACGAACACTTCTACTATACAATTATGTTTGTATCACGGGGGTGAAAGTTCATTTTACGTCCTTGTAACGAAAATATCTACTTTTTGAAGAGATCATTATTTCGGCTGGGGAAATGGGCGAGAATTGGCATTTTTCTAATATTAGTACATTATTGTACAAGTGTTGAAGTGTTTCATCTAAGAATGCAATTACATTCGAAGAGGACATTTCCACATGTTCTAGTCCTGATGTTTTTTATCTGAGTAGATGAGGTGTACCGACATAAAATGACGTAAATAGCTTCTCCATTTCGGCGTATAATGCAAAAATTTGTCCTGCGATTATTTTTTATATAAATATAATCATATATAACAATCTAATGAAAAGTTCAAAAACGACGAGCCATAGCCTTGCTAAACATGGTACAAGAAGTCTGGAAGTATGAAAAAAAGAGGAACTATGTACGGAGCAGAAATGCTCTAAAAATATATTTTCAAAATGAAAAACAAAATGTAAAAACTAAAAAATGCAAAAAATTGAAAAAATTAATAAAAAAATTTTTTGTTAATAAACAGATATATAGAAATATAATATAAATTTATTTCTTATGTTTCAATAAACATTCATTTGAAATTTATCGTATAATGAACAGTTCTTGTAACCAAAAAGTGGTCGATTTTATTAAAAATCGATCATAAAACACCTAAAAAATGCATCTCCTCCGTCAATTTTGGGTAAAGTGTAACCAAATTTTTTCTGTATGCTTTTTTTACGATTTCAAACAAAATTACGCATGGATTTGATGATACGTGGCTTAGATCAAAAATAAAAAATTCTAACTCGGCCAAAAATTTTTTTTTTCTTTTTTCGATTACACCACTTAATTTGTGAAGAAAAATGATGCTTATAACAATTTTTTTCAATTTTTTTTAATTGCAATTTAATGTAGCTGAAATCTCACCGGTGTCTCCCCTTAATACACTCAAAAGTCGAAGATTTACAGTTCGGTAGGCTTACTTGTTAGTATTATGTAGTGCTCTCGTCAGACACCGACTTGAAGATTGAGCTTTTACCAGAATCCTGTATAACGCGATGAAATTTCTACTCCATTCAGAACATTTTTCTATAAATATTTTATGAAGTAATTAAAATACTCGTACCCAAATTTCCTCTGCAAAATGGACATTTTTCAGGAAAACATAGAAAATATCGGCATTTTACGAGTATATGCCGCTGAAATCAAACAGTATAGGGTTCAATATAAGGTTCTTTATTTTTTGAAAATAAAAATAAAACTCTTTTCCTATGTATATTTTTAATATAAAACAAACCATTACAATAAAATTTCAAAATATGTGGTTTAAAAAATCTTTAATAAATCTTTAATAAATCTTTTAACAATATTGTTGTTGTTTTTAGTATTATTACATTCAGAAACTAAAAAACATGTCCCAGTAGAAGAAGAACGGTCATTTAAAAAACACACTCGTTTCCGCGTACGGAGGTTAAAATTATTTCTCCACTATCGTGCGTAGAAAGGGAGGGCCTTTGAAGGTCTCCTGATGAAATTCGAGATAAAAAGCACGTAGTATAGACTTGCGATCGACAGAGAGGTTTTTAACGTCTCGTTCGCGCCAAGGCAACGAGGATCGACGACGAGAGGATCCGGATGTCCCCTTTGTCGCGCGACACCCGCCGAACAACCCCATCGGGGGCAGCTCTGCGCGGCGAGAGGGGAGCTTGGAGGGTAAGGGGTGCAAGTCGCCCCAGCAATGCGACCCGCGGCTTTTCGTATTTCTCGTGTGACAGAAGTACGCGGGCGTGGTGTACCGCGCGGGGGGCAAAGTAGAGATTGGCGCGAAGCGGCGGCCCTGTAATTATTCTGGGGGCGCAAGGGGGCACGTTACGGCCCTGTCATCGGCTCGCCTTCCGGAATCGCGCGAGCCGCACGTTCGTTGGACCGCGCACCCGCCACCTGGGGGATGGGGAGCCAGGGTCTGGGGCATCGCCGCACGCCAATGGGGTGGCTGAGGGGCGCAAGAGGAGAGGTGCCCGCGAAATAACACGATACCCCAGACTCTCGAGATGCGAAAATGGTACGACGCTAATGGATGCTGATCAAATGAGAGACCGACAAACAAAAGGGAATACCGAATGTGACGTACGTTAGCACCCACGTATGTGGACGTGCGATTATTCAGAGCGCAAGGCTAAATTATTTGCTCGGTGCCCGGGCGAATAAAAAGGAAAAAACTTTGCGCGCTCTTACCTTCCTTACCGAGTCTCTCATTGCGAAACGGTCGGTCAGGCAAGCTATTGCCTTTGTCGAATACGCGTTGCTACCGATGTCCGATGCGTCAAAACGGAAAATGTACAATTATCAGCTGCCTTGAGAGAAAACCAGGAACCTTTGTGCGCCAATAGCATTTTTAATAGAGGAAACGGATAAATAAACTTTCTTTATAGGCTGCATTCCTTAATTGGTGCATTTCGCACTGTATTATCATCGATATTGGCTCATAACGTGTTTCGAAAGAATATGCTCAATGGGAACTTGAAGAACATGCAAGGGATTATTGAACCTTCCGGGGATGTATTAAACACGTCTCGAGTTTACGTTGCATACGATTCAAACATGTATGTAGGTTTCGGAATTGCAAAATATCTGCAATTCTGTCATTCGTTACTTGTCTTGTAAATACTAGGGTTGATATATTCTCTTTTTTGAACCAACTTGAACTGCCCAGTAACTATTCACTTTCCAGATGGTAATTTTGGGGTGCACCTCAAAAACCGGACACATCAAAAAACAGACATTCAAAAACCAGACACTCAAAAAACAGACATTTCAAAATACAGACATTGAAATACCAGAAATTTCAAAATACAGACCTACAAAAAACAGACATTTCAAAATACAGACATTCAAAAACAATACACTTCAATAAACAGACATTCAAGAACCCGACGTTTCGACACCTCCAATTGGTGCGTTCAAGGTATAAAAAAAAATTGGTGCACCTCAAAAACCCGTCAAATCACAAAACAGACACTTCAAAAACCCAACATTCAAAAACCAGACATTTAAAAATATAGACATTCAAAAACAAGACATGTAAAAATACAGATACTAAAAAACCAGGTATTTAAAAAAAAGACATTAAAAGCCAGACATTTTAAAAAACGGACTTAAAAAACAAACATTTCAAAATGCAGACATATTTTTAGAAATGTCTGTATTTTTAAATATCTGGTTTTTGAATGTCTGGTTTTTGAAGTGACTGTTTTTTTATTTGTCGGGTTTTGAGGTGCACCCTAATTTTAGAGCAGATTTCTAAAATGGAGTAATTGCCATTATTTCTGTCAAAAATATTAGATTTTTGTAATTGTTACTGCCTGAATAATGACAATTCCAAGATCGTTGTTATCTGAGAGATTCTGCAAGTCTGTCCCAAAGTTACCATGTGAAATGGTAAAATTTCCAAGAAAATTGTTCTTTGCGTATGAGGGTAGTCTATGTTTCGCATTATTTTCATGTTCTGATATTCTAATCTAAAAGCACTCATGGTCTCTTCGTTTGATTATTATATTACGTAATTTTTTGTATTATATGCTGGATGTTGAAACTGTACGACTTAATTCACATATCCAAAATTATATAAATGACAACAAAGAATTTAGAATTCAATACATATTAATTAATGTAAATAAATATTAAATGTAGTTACAACCAATTTCATTAAAAAAGTGAAATTAATTAAAAATTTCTAATTATAAAAGTTATTCTAAACAAACTGTAGAAGAATTCTTTTACCAAAGAATCAAATAAAAATTCAAACATACGTCAAAATTTCATGTCGAATATTATTTACGAATAGTTTATAAATAATTTCATAATTAAATAACACTGCAATTAAAATCATCCTTCGTCTTACCGCGCAAAAAGATTACGATCTAATATCTATCTAATAACATATTCGAAATATAGTTAACCAATGTAATTATTATAGAGATCAAGATCAATCACCTCCCATCTACAAACATTTCTAATCATCACTCGACATGGATAAAAAATTACGAATAACTGGAGTCGGCGTAACATCAGAATAATATTAAGGGTGGTTCAGTAGTAACGTTCGAATCGCATACAGATGCGCATGATGTCATCGAAATATTCCCATAATAATTCATCCCCTTGGTGCAATATTCCGGAAATATTACAAGATGTCTAGGATATCGCAGCGATATAAGATGAAAATCTCCCCTCGATCAATTACCACCCTCGTATTCCTCTCTCATATGGTAAATTTCTCATTGAACGGAAATTGCTCAGGTCCCGCCCCTGATTCGCAACATACTATTACGACGGAATATTGCCGCTTCTGGATGACTATTTCCTGACTACTTTTTTTTACGGGATTATTTGAAAGGGCAGAAACGGAGCTCGGAAAGAGGAAAAATTAACTATGAAAACTGCAGGTACTGTGCAGCTTTCATACTTTCGCGTAGCTGATATTTCGGAATGCGTTGAAAAATGAAGGAAGATGTTTTTACGTTAAACATACAGCAGCAGTATGCATTAGAAAGGAATCGCGAAATATAGGGGAACAATGTCCAGTTAACGAAACTAGGTTATTAACCTGCGTTGCGCTCAGGTTGATTGTTGCACCAACAATCGGCTTTCATCGTTAATGCAACGTTCGGCCCCCGTTCATTGTGCTGGCCCGGAAATTGATTTCGCGCTTGCAATAATGTTCGTGGCAACGGTGCACCGCATATATATCCAACAAGTTCGCGAAACGAATAAAACTTTTCTCGGATGGTGTTCCAGCGATTTCGAAACGGTACATCGGCATTTTCGAACGCGGAGGCTTCCCGGTCTTAACTTCTTCCCACCGGCAGTTACGACTTTTTCGAGATACTTTAAAGTCGTAACTTGTACATAAGGGATGTACGCAGGTAACACAGTATACCCTGGTATCGGGTGTATCGGGTATACGTGTATACCCGACATGGACATTCGAGCAACACGTGACGCCCTAGTAATTCGTCGAGATATAGTATTAAAAAAGTCTGGCGAACCGCTTAAAAACGTACGGTACGCAGTTACGACAAATTGAAAAAAGTTTTGACGGAAATTACAGTATTAGCCCCTGTTTGCAGATAACGAGAGACGAGTGTAATTGAAAATAATGAAACTATAAAAGGATTACAGGTAAAAATTAAGTGGACTCCTCTTTTATAATCTCTTCTGGTACCTTTATTGTCGTTTTTTGCAACATTGGAAAATGTGCTATTAGTAATGTCAGTGTTTTACAATGGTCAGTCAGTAGATCATTTTTACTCTGTATTGTAGTCTCTGTTAAGAGGATATGCTTTACGAGTGAACTTTTAGACGGCAATTTTCAAGCACAGCTTTCGACAAACTTTTCTAAGGGATTAAACCAATTTTTCGTCAGATTCAAGACACAAATGCTTCGTTCGTTCTGTCCAATAGTGCAGTTTTTACCGATTTTATATAAGATAAAATAAATAAATAAGAATTTTCTTTTCAGAAATTTTTTCCTTAAGTCAAAATAATTTTAATACAGAACATTTCTTGGAATAGCGGAATAAATCGAAACATGTCCGAAAATCTAACTAATCTTTATTGGCCTTCATTCCAGCACCAATTTGTGCTCGCGGAGTGACCATTACCTTAAAAACTGATAAAGTATATAATTATATAAATTGAAAAATCTGTTTATATAAGATATATATATAATAAAATGTAGTAAATATTAAGTACCATTTTGATTTGCAAATTGTTGTGATTATTTAAAAATAAACTATCGAATTTAAATATAATTTTAGGTGTAATTGTTTTCAAAAATCTAATTGTTCAGGTCTGTTTGTTTATTAGTTACTTTTACCAAGAATATAATACAAAACTATGCACTCTAAATTTGTTGTTAGAATACAAAATTCAGCTGAAAATAGAAAAAAAAAAGGTTCATTAGGAGGTTTGCACGAAAAGAAAGTAGTTAAGGTGATACCACCATTGGTATTAATTAAGATGTGTCATTGCCGTTACTACTTTGAGGTACACTTAGAGTGAATGCTTTTACAGCATCTTACTACTTATTTAGTAGCTGTAACTACTTACGTTTTTATGTACTTGTACCATTGTTAAATTCTAACAAAATAGATATTATTTTGTAGAATAAATGATTCACAATGATTTTCGTATACCCACATGATAAGATAACGTAAAATTCAAGAACTCCTTAAAAGAAAATAAGAAAATAGATTTTTAAATGCCGTGTTAAAAATAATTTCACAAGCAAGTAAATATATATAATTAAAAAAGCATTCTTGTTTATTTGAATTATTTATTAAAAGTTTAATATGTAATTCGTTGCCTTGCATGGTAACAATTTTTCTGCACTTCAACAATATCAACAACAATCTAACTCCTTAAAAGCAGAAAGAAATTCTTTTTGTTTTTCGTGACTTCATGGTATCGAGCGTTAATTGTATACTCGAATGAGGAAATCGGATCGTAGCTAGGTCGATAAGAAATAAGGCACAACCGTGTTTGTCGGTAATTATGAAGTAATGAAATTTTCGTGCAAGTACTCAGAGAACTTAGGAAGCCGCAAACATATACATTAACACACGGTACACTCGAAAACTTTTCAGCTAATAGGCTTTCAACGAGTAAGTGTGTAAATTCTCAAACACGAGCGTGTAACGTCTTCCAGATTCACCACAAAGGATCGGAATTCAACTTAAGCTTACGCTAAGCAGATTATTCTCTTATCTCGTCGGCGTTCCAACGATAGGAACGATATAAATGATATATCCACTTTGTACACCCCGATTCGACGAGTATTACTGTTATTTGCTTCATCGGATCCTTTGTTAGTCCTGCAAGCGCATTCTTATGATTTCGGTATGTTCGCAATGCGTGATATGTCTTCTTTGTGGCAATAATTGCGTAAAAAGCACGAGGGATTTTATAGTGGAATAAAATACAGCTGACTAACGATGGATTCTGCTCAGAATAACAGAATTTCTAAAATATAATATTTTTCTTTCTCTCGATTGAATCGTTACTCGCGATGGAAGAAAATAGATGCTAGCGATAAATATAATAATTTTAACTTTTATTATCTCAAATGTTTTCAGTGGGAATTGGTATATCTGTTTATAAGCGTAAAAAGTTTTTGTAAATAAAGAGTTTTAGTTGCATTATACTGAACGAAATCTTATAGTCAATGTGGACTGGACTCCTTTTTCTATTCTGCGCAGCAAATTAAAAAAAAGGTTAAAAAATGATATATATTAACAACAATGGAAGTTTGTTCTCGAAACTTAGTCAGAATAGTAAAATTTCGTATAGAATTTTTCTCGGCGAATTTTGACATCAGCGGTATTTGTCCTCCATTCATTATTTGATTTTCTGTTGGTCCATTAGTACTTAAAAAACTATCAAACTCGACATTTGGTTAATAGCAATCCTATGCGCTATGTGTTTCCGGTTCATTTGTTAAATATTCAGTGACAACATTATGATACGAATACTTAAAAAATAATTATTTTCACCTTTATACAGAAACTCTTCAAAAATGGTGGTTTTGTTACCTTTTTCGCTGTTTGAGAGTTGAAAAGAATATCTTGTGTTCCTCTAAAGTATAAAAAGGTGACTATTTCTGTAGATTGTAAAGGTACAATTTTTCAAAAATATACACTGTGTTTTTTTCTTGGAAGCTTCCAGGCATTTAGTTTAGAAAATATTCTCGATGTCTAAATTAGTTCTTGTACTGCGTTCTGAAAAATAATTATGTTTCTTTTGAATTAAATGGTACATTAATTTTGTAAATCGTCGAATAGGAATGTTATAATGGATTTATGAATTTAAAATGTTATATTGAACTTGTTGTTTGGAAGGGAAAGTGTTCTAATTAACAATTTTGTCCGCAACGGGGACATTCATACTATAAATTATTTTCAACAAATTTAAAAAATTGAAATTGGCGAATCAATTATGATGGATAAGACCATTAGAAATAAATACATTCAATGAAAAAAAATCTTAGTTATTTGACTACTTTTGAATAGTTCACATTTTTTCAAAAAGATATCAAAGAATTTTTAAAGTTACCATTACGGCAATAAAGGATTTTAATCAACTGAAAATATATAAATGTAGTTTCAGGAAGAATATATAAGTTCATATAAGAAAATATTTAACAAATACTGCAGTTTGACTACCCAGTAAACGAAAAAGAATGAGGATTCATTTTTAATTGATATTTAGCCCAGCTACATTATTAGTAGATTTAATTTCTTGACGATCATAACTACAACTTAGAAAATTTTTTTAAGTACCTATTAAAATAAGCTGAATAGTTAAATAGTAGTCAACGGGTATAAGTGGTTTTTTGTCCCTTGAGGTGTAACCTCCAAAACTACCTAAATCGGACAGAATATAAGATGTAACACCTCATACCAAATTCGATTTTTTTATCACATGGAAAAGTTTAGAAAATCGTTGTTGAAATCATGGATTTTACATAGGAAAATTCAGTAACGTAAGTAGTAACAGCGAAACCGTTACAAACAAACAATGATGCCGACTGTTACTACTTAGACTACTACATTTTTCCTATGAAAAATCTGCGACGTCAACAATGATTTTTTTAACTTTCCCACCCGATAAAATAATCGAAATTGGTATGCGGTGTTACATCTCTTCATATTTTATCCCAATTGAGCAGTTTCAGAAGATGCACCACATATATCCGCGGGCATCCTTCTTTATTAAATTTTCTTGTGGATCTTTTTGGCATTAAATATTTTTAATGAAGCTATTGGCAGTTTTTGACATAGTTGTAGATTTCTCTTTGAGTTTATTGTATGATATTGCATTTTTGTATCTTCACTCATTATGAATACTGGATAAATTTTTACGTTTATTCAACTATTATTAGTAATTGAAATAAAAATCGTAAAATTAAGAACGTCGACAAAGTACCCCTAACTAAAAGAGGGGTTAGGGTTACTACTTTCCATTCAACTTTCAAATGGTAATTTCTCAAGTAAATTTTGTTCACTTTTGGTGCAGAAAAAATATATCTACTACCACTTTCTTTATAATTTCTATCAATTTTAGCCTAATTAAAAAACTCATTGGACCATACAATGTTACTATAGAAAACGAAAACAAAGGAAGGATTGCAGTTTTTCTCATCGAACATGTAACTATTTTAAAACAAAATAAAATATATTTTTACTACAGATTTCGATTATTATGCTCGACAATATTATTCAATATAACTGTAAATGTAAGATTTATATCTTATAATAATCAAACAACTACGTGCAATATACATTGACCGACACTTGTCTGCTCCATTAGAGGTATCGCATATTTTCTTAGAAAAGATTGTGTTTAGATATTCGAAAAAAATGAGGATCATTAAAGTGGAAAGATTTAATGTGACATTGAATACCTATTTTGTAAATAGAAGGACATATTGTCCTAAAACTAATTTTTACTGTTGACGACTTATTTTCATGAAAAAAAAAAGAATTCTTTATAACATTTTTGAAGACATATTTCAAACGTACATTTTTGATGATTAAAATTGCCGACTAAACATGAAAAATAACCAGATGAATATGACCTGAGGGGCATCGAATCTTTCCACATTAATAGACCTCAATAGTTTCCTTCATAAAAAATTGCATTTAAAAAATATATTTTTCTTATTTATTCGAGAATTTTAGTCGGCAGAAATTAACATCGACGTATGTATTCAATGTTCCAAGAATTCTTTTCTTTCAAGACAATAAGCCATCAACGGTACAAATAGTTGTTAAAAATTGGTGGTCACTATTGTAAATAAAAGTACTGCTCGTGACTAAATGTTTATATAAATTTCAAAAAAAAAACAACAACAAGACGTTCTTCTGTGTACAAATACAAATAATATTGAAGATTTACTGAACTCTCATTTACCAAAAAGCAAATCCTGAAGGATGGAAGTGCAACCAATACAAGAAGTGTGAAGGAATTTCATTACATAAATTACGATACGATTTTTCGACTGATATGTAATTCATTTTTTTTCGATCTGCACCAAAGATTTCTATGAGGAAGAATAACGACTTCATATTTTGCTACCGGCGGCATTGCAGTGTAATTTCTCTTCTGCATTATTAATCACTACTGTCTCTTTACAAAGCGCATCCCATTTCATTCACATAAAATGAAACATATACGGTTCGAGTGGTAAAAGGTCTATATATAGCGTATAAAATTCATAACGACTTTGTTCTTTGAACAATACCTGGTGATGGGACATTTCTCTTTGAACAAAGGTAATGTTAGAAGTATGACTTAGTAAAAATTTAATTTAAAACTATTGTTTGTCATGTGTTTATTATGTGTTTAATCAGGAAATGGAAATGTGCACAGTGAACAATCATTCATGGAACTTTACCGATCTTTGAATAAACTTGAAATAATGTCAAAAAGACTCTCTTCGAATTCCGGTTGGCGAAAATAGCGTTGCGAATTAAAATTAGAAATACATTTTTTGTTCGAATTTGATTATGTGTTTTAATGAGAAACACCATCCTTATGATTAATAAAATTATTTGAAAATAAAAATTCTGATATATTGTTTTTTTATATTTTGTAATGCTTTAATGATAGAATATCCTTCTTGACGTACCGATGAGTCTATCGATACAGTATAAAAAACGAAACTCAATAAAACCTTTTTTAAAACCAATTGCATAACTACTCTTTGGAGTCAGCACCTCGAGATTTGTTATTTCGTTCATTTTCGTTATTAAAATTGCGTATTTTTTAAATACAGTTTGGAATCATCGTATTATGATAGGATAAATAATATTTGTCTTTATCAAATTTTTTGTCCATATAATTAAATAGCCATTTTTAACAAAAATAAATAACGCTTAAAAACTAATTGTATATCTATACGACTCCAAAACATATTTTCTAAGATTTTTGTTATCAACGTATAATGATAATTCTAGTAATTGAATAGTCCTTATTAATCGCCTTATTAAGCCTTATCATGAGCGCCCGATTACCAACTGTTCAATCCCTAATTCATTCGTATCGGTTACTATTGTATTCGCTAAGGGTATTGTCGAACATTGATGTCGTTATAATTATGTAAAGAACGTAAATTAACAATTTTTAAGAGTTAACGAAATTTTGAAAGTAAATGTAAGTACTCTTAATTATGGAATATAAAATCCATTCTTAAAAATTACTTTACTATCTACATTTAATAATACAAGACAAAAATAGAAAAAAAACAATACAGATTAAATAAATCTTCAGTTGGAATGTCATGTTAATCGTCAAAAATATAAGTTTGCCATTATACCTGAAAGGCGATTAATGGCTTGGTATAAGAGACTCTGATCAGGTCATGATCTGATTTACATTCTGAATCACACTCTAAAGTTTATTCCGACAACCTGATCAGTGTTTAATCAAGGCTTCATATAAGTTTTCTATAAGATCTATTTCTAACAGGAATGTGGCAGTATTTGAGGTTAGAATTCCTCGCATTTAAAAAGTACGCTTCGACTACAAATTAATTTAAATTAAAGTAACTTTTACAACAATACGATTTTGTCGTCGCCAATAAAGTGATTGCATTTTGTCTGTATGATTCTACGCCCAGCATAATATTATTTTTGAACATTATTACATTTGATTCCTCATTTTAAATGACTCTCTCAAAGTTACTGGACTGTGTGTCCTAATTTTACTAAAAGTTCGAAAACGACTCATGAATTATTATCCACCCATACAGGAAGCAAAATCTTAATAAATGAGTGACCAGAAATATTCATTTTACTTTCCTGTTCAGGACTGTTCTACACGAAAATTGTAAAATTAAATCGCAAAGCATTTAACACTTTTATTCTGTCTTTGATACTTTGAAGACCCAAATTATGAGCTTCGAACTGATACTTAATAATATGTTTAATATGAATATATAAGAATGGAATAATTAACATTCATATAAAAAATATTATTTTTAAGAATTGTACAAAGTTATTTTCAAAATAATTAATCTAAATTTTCTCTATGTTTGTTTTAGGTAAGTTGATGGAAGATTCAGATAATTACTTAAATTTGGTCTCGACTTGTAAGTACAAAATGGGAATATCAATTACGGCAAAATAAAACAGTTGTGAGCATGGAAAAGGTTTTCTCATCGTTATTAGAAGCATTTTCTGAATAATAAGACAATGAAATAAAAAATTGTTTAATAAAAAATGTTTATAAAGAAGGATTTTTTATATTCTGAATTCAATCATCTATTAACGTTTCGAAATCTTTAAATAGCTAAAAAAAATTAATATTTAAACCTATATTATAAAACTAATCACAAGTTATTTAGGTGATTGGTAATAAGTTCTTATAAAAAGATCACTGAGAAAGAAAATAGTAAAAACCACTAAAAATGTGACTACCTTTCGTAGTAATTTTACGGGATAACTATTGCAGATACTCAATTGAATTATCATATCCAGGCACAGGTTATACTATCAGAAAAATGTATTCAAATTACTAAACGACATAGCCATTGCTACTATTCTCAATATTGTATACATTAATATTTCTTCTAGACATAAGCTACCATTGTTTAGATGATGATAATCTCAAATTATTGCAACTTCATCATCTTCATGTATTTTGACAAAACCATAACTAGAAAATGACTTTCTTTTTCATTAAAATTAATACTTCGATTATAAAATCTGTACTGTTGAGTGTTTATTGTATCTAGATCCGAAACATACTTCACATTAATCATGTTTATTTTTTAATTTGAACAAATGTATTAAACAATCATTTTTATAAATTAAGATCCATGTATTACCATTGGTGATTAATAACATTGACTATTCGTTTAGTTCTAATGATTACTACGTTATAGTAATGCAAGTAATTACCTCATAGTACATTGTACTAAATAAATTATGAGAGACCACTTGATTATTGACTATCTAGACACTGTAAATATTACTACTTTTTTCTCTCAGTCGTGTATGGCAAACTTACATTTTAATTCTTTAGGAAAGCAACATTTATTCGTTGCAGAAGACGTCATTCATTCGTTTCTGACTTGAAGCGTTGAAATGTGGGTATTGTACCTGTAAAAATTGCTTTTTCTAATACAGACGTCCATTTCTCTCTCAAGGGAATTCAAGACAGAACTTATTCTGACTGTTGTCAAAACTACACAATATTTATTTAACATCACATTTTTTAAGTATTATCTAAATAAATGTTTATCCTTGTGTTTGGATTTATCAATACTTAACATATACAAAATATGTCTGAATTTCATTTGACATAATTTGAATTGCAAAGAATTAATAAGATCAAAGGAATTTGGACTGAATTAGAAAATAAATTTAAAAGCATGTCTATGTTGTGATCAATTCATGTCCGAATTTAAGTACTTTCTAGAAAATGGACGATAGTATACATAATCGGCCGTCAATTTTACATTTATTTTATGATGATAGGTTCGATCATAACAAAACAAAATTAAATGAACGTAAAATGTAATTTATGTTCGTAAGAGAATACAGTTAAATAGACGAATGGACATAAACTAGACTTATCTTGAATATCCATTAGCCATCTAGCGCTATTTGGGATGAAATCATTAATGTGTATATTGAATACGATGATTCGGTTATAAGCAATGATACTAATGGTCTTCCAGAATTGTGCATAATTTTTAATCGAAAAAAAGTTAAAACAGATCTAAAAACAACTGATTATTTGTCAAAATGCAACCATAAAATGTTTCCGTCAAATTATCACTCGAATAATCAGTTTAAATATTATCGTAATTATGCGACAGCAAAAGTCACTTTAATGCAGAATTTGATTAAAATCTTTGAATATATGATGAAATTATCGTAGCGCAGTATATAAATACAGAACCAAACCAGGAAATGAATATTTTCGAATCGATAGGTATATTAAATGAAGGGTAATTCAAGTCGTTCAAAATAATCGGAAATGTCGAAATCTGATTATAAGTAAATTAACGAAAAGGGAAAATTACAATAACTGTTGAATGTACAAATCAAGAGTATAAAGAAAATACGGGGAAAATAATTCGGTGGAAAAATGCGGAAATATTAAAAAGTGTCAAACAGGAAATAAAGTTCGTTCAATCGGATAATACAACGATAAATGATATACGTTCAACAATTTTTTAACTGGGCTACGTGGTCAGATCTAGCACGGAACGTAATTAATCGAAATCGGGCAAATGAAGCGAAGACCATAAATTTTATTCGGTCACGGCGATTTGACAGATTGATTACTTCTTAACCGCTTAATACACAATCTTACGTGTAGATCGCGAAAATGTCGTCTTGTTTTAAATTATGCTTGACGTTTTCAATTTTGCAACCTAACGACTTTGTATATATAAATATATCACTGATCGATGATAGAGTTTAGTATTGGTTATTCAAGACACACCTTCGATCACGAATGTCTTTTTCATAGTGACTTATTTTTTTAAATTACTATTTTCATATATTCTTTATTTAATACCGTATTACAATTTAATATGTATTACATTTAATATATATTATATTTAAATTATAATAGATAGTTATCGACTATTGTGTTACATATTGTAATCATGAAGTTAGGGACGGAGTTTCTTGCAGGCTCATAAGTCTTGGATGATTATTACATAAAAACTTAAAAGAACTCTTCTAGAGGTATTTCCAAAGATGTATCCCAAATTTTCATTGTGATAACCAGAAAAAAATGAGCAGTTAAAGAATTCTTACCCACGACTTTTTAAAAATAATCTTGAGGAAATCTTTCATAGGTGAGATCAGTTTGACTTCACAGTCATCTTCAAGGCAAAAATCGAACGTCAAATTTTCGACTCGTTCTAGTTCTGGGGCAATAAAAAATAAGGTCATTATATTAGAATAGGTACGGAAAAATCCTTCTCAAAACACATTCCTGGAAGTTATTTTATTTTATTTATTTAAACCCTAAAATTGCTGATTAATAATTATCTAATGCCAAGATTGATTATTTAAGAATGTTTAATTATACGACTGTAATTCCTAAGTTATAATTATCCATCTCCATATCAATGAAATATAATCTTTTTGTTTTATATCCCATTTGGAGTTATAATTTGAAATATATAGGACTGTATCCATCTCAAAACATGCAAGCAGTCCGATAGTATTTTAAAAAATTTTTATTAAATATTTTTTGAAATTTTTATAAACAATCTAAGATTTTGCCAAAAATATTAATTATGACCAGATCCATCTCAAAACATGTAGGCAGTCCAATGGTATGGCTAGAAAAGAAAAGTAAAGAAAATAAGTTTTTTGCAAACGGCTTGGTTGGTTAAAATCTTGTCAGTCTCTGAATTTTCAAGTTTTGCAGTCGTCCCTAGGTTTATTATTGTACTTTTTAATGGTAGATTGCTATAAGTTCGACAACAAGTAGAAATAGTTCATTTTTTTGTTCACAAAAAACAGTGAAGGATAAAGATAAAATAAATTCGTTTTAGTCAATTAAATGTAAATGTATGAGCTTTAGTACCTGAAAATAAAGTTCGCCATACAATAACTTATATAAATTTAAAGACTTTTCCACTTTTAACATTTAAAATTAAAAAATTTCCGATACATAAATTAGAAAATGCAGAGATTTACGGAATGGAACATCAACTAGCGTTTCAAATTAAATAACATAAAAATCCCACAATCCCTTTGTACAAGTGTCACTTGGAGTTTCGTCCTCATCGAGACATCACAAATCACTTAGGGAATCCCGAAGTGTTTCGACGTCGCACGGGTAGGGACTGGCGTTTCATTTTCGAGTTACGATCGTTCGACATAATTGACACGTGCCGTAGGTTCCGTGACTAGCGGCCGGTCAGTCAATTAAAATGCAAACAACTATACTCGTTAAACAGCTACAACCCCCGTTGCGGCGGGTGTCTCAACGGATTTCGGCGTGTCGTAACATCACCAAAGCGGTCCTGTGCGTGTCGGCTTCCCCTTTTCTCGCCCCCGTACGTGCTGAAGATTAGAAATTACGAGAGGGAGAAAATTAAAGGGCATAAAGGTCGTCCACCCTCCTGACGAAGAAGCGTTGCAGTCGGTGTAATGACTTTTCCGAACATTTATTTAGTTGGACGATCCGCTTCGACTGTTCCAGGGGGCTCTTCACTACTACGCATTCCTTTAGACGACTTTATGCCGACGTTGCTAAAAAACACGACTCGAAGCAAATCGACTCGAGGGTGTCCGCTCCGGTCGTTTGTCACGCACGATACGCTTGTTTATTCTCGTCCCCCTTGTAACCGGGAAACGCCCCCACGATCGATGCATATAATTTTCCTAAATCGACTGCGCGGCTAGATTATTTAATCCGATTTGCGAGCTTTGCCTTGTCGCATGGAAAAGGAGCAGGGCGTTACAATAAAAAAATGATCTCACAGAAAATACATGCAGACGATTTTCGATCCCTCCATTTCCGCCGGGGAAGTTCCGCCCGACGTCTCCTTGAATTACGTCGAGTTCAGATGCCTCAAGTGTTTTGATTTGTTACTATCCGTAAAAGTACGAAACGAACATGGCAGTACCAAACTTTTCGCATTTGCCACAGCGACACGTACACGAAGGTAATAAAAGTGGTATCGCGCTAGTCGAACGTGTCAGACTATTAATCTTCCTCAAGAACGAATTTCCGACAATACGCGATTCGGACTCATCAATTCTTCTTCTATTTTTATTGGGCAATAAGATAGCGCGGTTATTAAACCTGCGTTCACGTGTGCCAGTATGACTGGGCGTGGAACGTCGAATTTTGTGACGATTGTGGAATGCCATAAGCGAGCGATTTAGGATTGTAAAGATAACCGAACAGTACACCCAAAAGTGGGCACACGTCAAAAAAACCGAATTTGAAAAATCCGAAAAATCAACGTTTAAAAAGCCGACACTCAAAAAAACGATGACTGTCAAAAAGGCAATGAGTTATAAAGCTGTAATATTCATGAAAACAACAATGTCAGCTTTTTAAATGTCGATTTATCAATGTTTCGGATTTTTTAGTTTTTCCCTCAAAAGTAATGTAAAACGCAGGAAATGAGGTTATGTTTTTCAACTCGTCTACTCTGAATAAATGTTAATCTGAGTTCGTGATTTATGTACTCCAGTATGTAACATAACAAAAATGTGTGGAAATAAATTATATTTGTCAATATATTACGTTATAAGTAACGTTATGATCGAAGAAGATGAGTTTTGTGCTTTATGATATTTTTATTTTTTGCCAATGTAATTCTATTCTAATGTAAGAAACTTTTCTTTCTTGAAGAAAGAAAAGCTGCAAAAAATTAAAATCTTAGCATGAATAAATTCTTCTTGATTCATATAAAGGGTTCGGAATCGGAAAGAACACAACATTTTAGGTATGAAAATAGTAACCTTGGTCAAGATTATGTCAAGATGGAGCAATTGAAAAGTTGAAATAATTCGAATCCATGAAAAAAGTATGTTTTCCATTTAAACAAAAAACCGTGAACTTGGTATAATCGTCAAGGTCATGTTCAAGGTCAAAATTCAATTGTGTCATTGAAAAGTCAGGAAGATGTTAAAACTTTCGTATGAAATGTTTTCACCGAAAATGCAAGGCAACCTAGATATTTTTCCATATTCGGAGTATTGACTTAACTTGAAAAATAAAGTATCAAAAGAACTATTATTTTTTTAATGTAATTTATTTTTAGATAGCAGTGTAGTTACTAAAAAACGAATATTGATTATGTCCGTTTTGAATTTAAGAATTTTTTATTCACTGTGGAGTTAAATTTTTACACAAAATTATATTTAGACGTATACCAAAATTGTAAATTTTAAAAATTATTTCAATATTATATAATGTATATGGGACGTTCTTTGTCAACCGGAACAGAGCTCTGCCCAAAATTCATGTTGATGGATTTTGGTGATCTTGGGCTTTTAAAATTTTCGTTTTTGATTACTCTTTCATAGCTCTCTGTGAAACGCAGAGAGCTATTAAGAGCTTGTTTCTGGAATGTTTATGCGATCGCTGCTTACCAATCGGACATTAAATTTGAGTGTGATCAATTATTAAAACTTTTGTTTTCAATATTAGATTATGTAATGTGTATTTTAAATGACTGATATCATACTAATAATCAACGACCTCAAAAACCCTCGAGTAACAAGTCTCACTTTAATTTGATGAATTATTTCCAAAAATATCCGCCATATTGGATCCTCCATTTTGAATTGTTAAAGAATGATATCGGATTCGTAATCAGCGATCCCAAAAACTACCATTTAGCAAGATTCCAACGGAATTAATTCATTGTTTTGAAAAATGTTCGCCATGTTGGATCTGCCATTTTAAATTTTTACAAACTGGCACCAAGTTCGTAGTCAGCGGACCTAAAAACCCCCGAGTAACAATTTCCAATAAAATTCACTGTGAAATGGCAGTCCGCGTAGCGATTTTTTAATTTTTCGGCGGTTTTTGAAGTTTCATCCGCCATTTTGGATCCGCCATGTTGAATTTCTTCAACCTATCTTGCCAACTTTTTAAGTACGTTAATTGTTGATCATTTGTGCCTAAAAACAGTTTATTTGGACATAAATTTTTGTTTTTGTGAAGCTTTTATATCCAAACTCTCGTTTTTTTTCTGATTTCTAGCCGCCATATTGGTCTGAAATGTTGAAAATTCCGATTCTGCCCAACGAGCTTTGAAAGAGTAGTCAAAAACGAAAATTTTAAGCCCAAGATCACCAAAATCCATCAACATGAATTTTGGGCAGAGCTCTGTTCCGGTTGACAAAGAACGTCCCATATATTTTTATCAAATATGCGAAAATCGGCGTAGAAAAAAGGAACTCTTATGTTTAAATCTAACAACTTTTTCGAATATGTAACTATTTTATATATTTTGCAACTGTTAAACAAATTGCAATAACTAAAGCTATACATTTACATATTTCGTTTCGAAATTGTATAAATGCAATTTTGATTACCATATCTAATATTAACTATCAATTATTAACTATCTTTACGTTTTTCATCAACATTTTAATTAACGGTAAGATTACACCAGGTTTATTTATTATCACGATTTATTCAGCTCGTTACAATATATACGATTATACTTTTAAAAATAAACCAATAACAAGAAGTTCATTGACGTTTTATTTTCGACTTTATAATCCTGATTAATCATATTTTACCAATAATTTTCCGCTTTTCTGCGCATTGCCAATTAAAACATTATTAAGCCCAGTTACAGCAATTTATTTCTGTTCTTATTATCATAAGATTTATGCGATGAAAAAATCTCATTGATCAAATAATATATCACAAGCGGGAAAAAGAAATGTTATGAAGTTTTTAGTGGCCATAATTTTATGCCAGGTAAAACCGATAAATTATTTTATGAGAACTTCGAAATTAGGCAGAATTCTTGCGTAAAATAGGTTATAAAAATACATTACATTACCGTTTGTCTAATTACTAAAAAGTATTGCATAAAAAGGTATTCGTAGAAAATTATTGAATGCTTAAAATTAATTCAGCAAATTTTTTGGAACTTCAAAGTAAAGTTTACAGAATTAATTTCACAAATTAAGTTTGGTACAGTTTCCAAAATAATTCAATAAAATCTAAAACTTTTCACGATTATCTCGTAATATTACTCTACATAATTTACGGAGCTGCCTTTTACGTACTTTGAGGTTTGTAACGATCGTTATTACAACATAAAATAAATGCTGTAACGGCAGAACCTCCTCATCAAAGTACTGGAATGAAAATTTTTAATAGTCTGACAATTTAAACATTTAATATAACTATTTATTACTTTTAATTCCTTAAAAGGACGTGCCTAATTAAAATTTTTAGTATACAGATAAAAATAATATACAGTCAATTTAATCATTTTATAACAGTTAAAATTGCAGTGAGTTTACTTGCAATAAACAAGACTGTAATCAATGCAAAAATCAGTGTTATTTTCAATTAAATTGTCAATCGCTTCGTGAAAGAATACTAAATCACAATCTTTATTGATATATCAATTTTTTGGTAGAACTGATTTAGACTTCAGTTCAAAAAATACTTCGAGACATCTAAATCATGACACATTTTAAAAGAAGGTGATTTTAAATGTTTTAGTATCTTCGATTAAGACTATTCTGAAAAGAATATGTTACTATAGTCGTAATATGACTAGTGTTTACTAAAAAAATATTATTTGAATGACTATACTAATCTTGATGGACCAGTTTTTCATCAAGTCTCAATAATGAACCCAAACAGAATTCTATGATAAAATCTAATATTCTGTTAACAATTGCCAATAAGAATATTTCTCAAACTTATCGATATCTCTTAAATGGTTTATTAAGGAATTGGACCAGTGAGTAAATATGCACTGTAAATATGTACTAAGTCTATCGGTAATTTATGCTGGAGATGGCAACATTCTTAAACAGAACATCGATCTACATGGGTCAGGGATTAATCCACTTGAACCGACAGATCAATTCTATGCATTGATAACAGCTTCTAATTGGATTGGCCGAATTATGATCCTGGATGTTAAGCCCCGACCATGTTTAATGCGTAACAATGATCGCCGTCGAAGTAATTTCGTCACAGAGAGGTACATATTTCAGATTGAAGATCGTTATACCGAGACAAGTAAACCGATACGCCCAAGATAAGAGGATATTCCGACAACTATATTCCGAAAGTTATTTTCCCTACGACCTCTATGGAAACGCGAAGCTTAAGGGTAAATTGAATATCGGTTTTCAGATAGTAAATGTCACCTGCATCAGAAACACAATCCTGATGGACGCGCGTACTTTTACACAGATTATTTCATCGATGAGCCGACTTTGTCGAGATGAAAGGGTACGCTGTCATTCAAACCCAAAAATGATTTATTTCGTATTTATAGAATCATCAACGTCAGTTAAAAATGTAAAATGCGGCTTTGCAGCAAACAAACCAAAAAATCCAGCGCATTTATTTTAACGAAGGTTATATTTATAACGCAATTTCACGATTGTCACGTTTTTCGTCGATTTTTCAAATAAAATTTTACTAATGTCCACGTTGATATGCATCGCAAATATTTACACGAAAGAGTGCGCGAGAAACGCAGAGAGGGATATGCGCGACGTTTGACGTACCCATCGTACATCTGCTTTCAAAATACTACGTAATAGGGTCCTTTTTTTAACACTTTTTACAGATTCAGTAAAGGTTCGGTGAATTCTTTCGTTATTCCGATATTTTTCCAGCAAACTGTCCAAATGTTTGGCTATCACGCGGGTATCGCATATGACTAATTTAATATGACGCTGGAGGTTTATTTTTCATATGCGAGCGAAATATTTTTTCAATTTTGTAGTGTTTTGCAAAGTCCGGCTCTGTAGATTTAATAAATTGATAGGTCCCTTAAAATAAATATTTGTTCGAATATTTTCCGTTAGATTTAAAATATTCGTTTATTATACGTTTCGTTTATTTCTAAATGTGAATTCGTAAATAAAAATGTTTTGGAAATACTGAACTATCGTTGGTTCGATAAAATAAATTTGAATTCTATCAAAATAAAAAATATGTAAAATATTTACCAACATACAATGTTCGATTTTTGTAACTTTAGAATTATCGTGAGTTTTCACTAAAAAATAAATTATTAATCCAAATTGCTTCTTAACTATTAATAAATAAAATTGTATTTATCGAAGAAAATATTTAGTAGTTATGAATAAATCGTTTTTTCTATTAAAAATGTTATTAGTATTAAAAAACCTTTGTTTCAATCATGAAATATTTGTAATTACATAACATTTTTAATGAGGACTTTTGTTCACCTTTCATTTAATTTTTACCTTAATCGACAACTCCTTTTCTGTTTCTTATTAAGAATTAACAGAACGAGTTACAAATCGCATATTAGTATGGTCAATTTACCATTGGAAAGAATGTAACAAACAAAAAGTGTGTTCTGGCACTTTTCAATTCTTTATTATTCTTCATTCCTTTCAAATAATTTTAAGGAATTTAATTCTTTGACAAATTGTAAAGAATAGAAATAAACTCTTGATTATAAAATAAAAATTGTTGAGATCTCCCTTTTAAAATAACACAAAACTGTATCTCGCAAAATTTGATTTTGTACACAAAGACAAAATATTTTCTGAGGTTATGAGAAAAAAATAGAAAATAAATAACTATTTAGAACGAAATAGTTGTTTCATAAAATTTTCGTGAGACATCGTAAAATATCATAACGTCGGGTTAAATATTTTCAAAACAAAATAAAATATTTTCCTTAAAAGATACCTACCTCAAAAGAGTTGAAATTATTTTCATTAAATATGGGGGGGGGGAAGTCAATAAAATGCGATTAGAAATAACAAAAATAATTCATTTCTTCATATTTAGAAATTTCATAAATATTAAAACTATGTAAAAGGTTTAAAAATGTACATATATAATTTCTGAACTTCCGCAGTTGAGAAAAGATTTTTTCTACTCTTTAAAAACCATTTTGTCTGAAAACATTACATGAGCATTCTTGATAACGAACGCAACAAACCCTCCATAAAAGAGCCACTTTAACCAATTTTTAATTGAATTTTCTTAGATGAAGACATTTTTAAATGCATTTTCTGTCACGACTTAGGGGAGTAGTTCTCCCCAATTTTTTTGAGTATATAGTCTACAATTATTTTTCTATAATTAATTTTCACTGGTTTTTGCAAAGGACATAAACAGTTGAATTTACCAGCTGAGCTCGTCCTCCTTTGTTAACGATAAGGGTGCTCCGAAACAATACCTTAATTTTCTCCGCCGTAATACGAACAAAGTGTTCGAATAACGTTTCCATTCAGTAAAAGCGAACGCGAGTGAGAAAATTAAATTAAAGCACATTACACTTGTCTAAAAAGAACTATGCCAACAAAAGAACTATTCAAGCAAAAGCCTTTGAAAGCTGGGAAATGCGAAACCGCCAGCAGTCGCGAGCCGCCGCCCGGTGGTGATATCGTCGGTGGTTGTGGCGAATTGAAGCTCGTCGAAGGAACCCCACTGCAGCTTTGCAACAGTGAAAAAAAAATGAAACGTCCCACGTTTGGTTAAACGCGGTCCAAAGTTCACGGCGTGCATTTTAGAAGAGAGAAAAAAAAATTGCCACACACGCGTGTAGGTACGGGGCTCCCACGCGCCCAACGAGATGCTTTATTAAAATGGAACTTTAGCGCAAGTTTGTGCAAGGGTCAAACGTACGCGAGAAAATGGCGAATGTACAAGCATACAATAGGTTTTGAAATAATGAGTAGAAACCCGGAGCTTCCCTTTATTTTCATCGTCCGGTCGTTCTTTGCAACGGTGCAATACTGTGGCGGTGGGTAGGGCAATGGTGCTCTAATTACTGCCAAGACCAACGCGGGGTCCGTAATCCGCTCAGACATCGGACGCCAGTACTTTGAATCCTGTACATCCGTCTCAGGTCTGAAAATTGCAACTACACAGCGAACACAATTTCCATCGAAAATCTCAGTGTCTGTCATGTCACTGCGAATTACAGTGATCAATCATCACATGTCTGCGTGTGGATAATGTACTTAACGATGATTAAAACCATTAATGCTGATGTTTTTACACCGAAAAAATGTTTAAAAAACATTAAGACATGTTAGCGTTTACGTTTACTTTTCGTTTTCGTTTACGGTTAGCGTTTCACTATTTTAACACCAGTTACGTTGATTGGAAGTAGATCCCATCATTTATTTTTTCGGTTATTGACACGTTAATCCCGACTGTACTATAATAAACCAATATATCACAGAGTCATCATCATTATTGGTAGCCATCCAGTGATAAATCAATTTCACAGTGCCCTAGAAGTCACAGATATTATCGATGAAAATAGTTCACCACATACGATGTGGTAAAGTGGTAAAATAACGATGTCGTAAAGTGGTAAAATAACGATGTGGTAAAGTGATAAAATAACGACGTGGTAAAGTGGTAAAATAACGACGTGGTAAAGTAGTAAAATAATGACGTCGCAAAGTGGTAAAATAACGATGTGGTAAAGTGATAAAATAACGACGTGGTAAAGTGGTAAAATAACGACGTGGTAAAGTGCTAAAATAATGACGTCGTAAAGTGGTAAAATAACGATGTGGTAAAGTGATAAAATTACGACGTGGTAAAGTGGTAAAATAACGACGTGGAAAAGTGGTAAAATAACGAGGTGGTAAAGGGGTAAAATAACGATGTGGTAAAGTGGTAAAATAACGACGCGGTAAAGTGGTAAAATAAAGATGCGGTAAAGTGGTAAAATAGCGGTGTGGGAAAATAAAGATACGGTAAAGTGGTAAAATATCGATGTGGTAAAGTGGTGAAGTGGTAACAAAAGACACTTCATAACGTCCATATTTTTTAAATAGCGGGAAATTTGTTCCACGTAGATCATCCAAAAGATTGGTGATGGCACAAGCTATATAAATATCGGGCACAAGAATATCCGATGCCGTCACCAAAATTTACCTTGCGAATAACCGAAATTATTGGTTCTAAAATAGCAATAGTATTTTATGTTTGTTACTAAATACTATTTAGTGGTGTAAATGAACTAGTCACTAATTTTTCAGTTCTTCAACTGTTTTTCGTCTATAATCAGGACATGGAGTCGAAATAGCGAATAGATCTCTCGATCCTCCACCGACATGGCCGAGTAGAATCTCGTTGGATTTAACTGTAGGTGGGTATATGGCCTGGCCTCACCCGATCGTGGACGCGTGTGGCGTGTAAAAGCGATAAAATTTCTTTTATTCTCAGCGCCCCCTTTTATTACGTTTCGTCACGCAGGCGACGAAAGGGCTCCGGATTCGACGCCATTACCGAAATGACGGGCTGCCGACGCGAAACCAAGAAAAGGTGGGTCTTCCTTCGTTATCAGTTTTTGCCCGACGAGTGCCATTCACTGGAGAATTTGAATTGTGGCTATTTTTACCCGCGCACAATGCCCCGCTTCATTTCGCTCCCTTTGAAAGTCTTCGAAACTTTTCACCGACTCCTCAATGAATTGTTAGTTGATCAATTGTGCGTGCGTTGTCGTAATCTACGCATTGTTCCCCGTAATTGTCGGTTTCGTTTCGAGGATCGACTGCTTAATTACTTATTTCTTGTCGGATTTTCTCCTAATGAGACACTTTGACGTTTGATGATAAGTGATAAGGTTGCATAGTTTGAAATTTAAATCTTTAATGTTTCGCCCGAAGGGTACTACTTTTATAACCTCTTCTCGTGCTATCCAATTGAACGACTCGCAATTGGCTCGACTTCAGTTACATCCTACCATGAAGACGTAGTTCAGACCTTTCATTACTGCTAAACAGCGGCTCTAGTTTCACTCTTTCATAAATCAAACTAATACGGTGTTTTGCATTCCAATCGCGGGTGGTAACCATATTTCAAATGCATAAAGTAATATGTCTTTTGTTATAAAAAGGGTCAAATCCCTAAAAATCATATCGATTTAACGAACATCTTTATTTTACCTTTGCCTGATGTTTAAAAAAAAACATCTTATTTGTATTGATAAAATAATGTAGATCGATGTACCGTAAAATAGACTTCTAAATCATATATATACTCAAACGAGTAGTATGAATAATGTCCTAACAATGAAGTGTATCAGGATCGAGTATAAAAGATTAATCAAAATCTGATAAATTTCATATTACAAAAACTTGGAGATTTCAAAAATGTTTGTGGAGTGTGATTAATGATGTGACGTTTTTTTTAGATGATTTAAAACCCCAGTGGAATGAGTGTAAGACCAAAAAGAATCATTTTGAAACCTTATTACAATTCATTACGAATTATAAGTCGTTAGGTATACTTGTATTTTGTTTTAATGATCTGTTTCACTGATTAACCTATTAACGCCTGAAAGGCACTTTTTTTCTCTTCACAATCAAGTATTTCGTATCGAAATCAAAATTGCGACGGAAGAGATTGTAACCAGTCAATTCTCACATTTCTAGATGAATCATTTTAACCTAGTAAACGAAAAAGATTTGAAATAGAAAAAGTCCGAAACGTAGTCACAAATTGTTTACTTTTAGTTAAAGGACTAAAAAAACTTCTAACCCTGAATTCGGATTCTTGACATTTGAATTATTTTTTATCTAACAAGTGTTTAACAAGAGACGGAATTGCGATAAATAACAACACGTCTATTTTGACAACTCAAATCTATTAACTTTATTTTTACCAAAAAAATCTTTGGTGACGACAGTTTGTGACTTATGTTCCACGTTTTCAAAAATCGCCATTAAAAACCCTTTTTCACATTTCACCTAATTCAAACATACCGATCCGCGCTTATTCTCAATCTCCATCCTACGAATTCGTCGCTTACAAATCAATACACAATCAATTTGAAGGTCCTTTACAGACAATTACCTAATAGATTACTATTTAAGTAGTAATAAGTTAAGGGTACTATTGTATGTTAATTTGTATTTTTTATTGTATGTTTTATGTTAATAAGTAAGTTAACACTACTATTTAAGTAGTAATATGCGGATCGTAAAGGCAGCCAATTAAGTAGTAACAGCACGTATAAAAGTTATTTGGTCTTTTTTCTCCTACCCAAGCAGTAGCGCAAGTTACCTATTTTTTCCATGCTTTGAAAAAGTGTTTTTTATATCAACAAATCACAATGATAGCTAAAACATAAAATCTTTTTTTAGCAAGACAATTCCCCACGACACCGAAAGTAACTATATGCTCACTTGATTTCCTGCCAATCGCCATTCCATGCGATCGTTCGTATAGTAGAAGGGATCTAAAAAAATAGTTGTGATTGGTTTTTCTGGTGTGTAAACACAGCGACATTAATTCTTACCGGGATTTCCCGTGGCTTTCGGGATCAAAGTTTTCCAGTGGGACGTTTTCTGTCGATACGAGTAGCGGAAGGGATGGGAAATTCCGATAAGAATTAAAGTCGATGGGTGAATGTATTTCGTGCGGACTACGAGACTACCGTTTAGAATATTTCTCACGTAAAAATTCCTCTTACCTCTTCGTGCGCACTCGAAGAGTGCATTGCAAAAAAATCTATGTATATTGAAAATTTCTCATACTTTCATTAGAATTAATTCCTATTTAATTTTAAATATTTGAATTTGAATTGGTTCTATAATTTATAGTACTTTTTCATCACTCATTGAAATTGGTAATTTTTATTGCTATTCTCTCAAAAAGGTTACGTTGATTACTTGTTAACGGTGCAGTTATCAGATTTAACCTTAAACTAAATACAGCGACTTTATTTTTGATTTACGGTGCCATCTACGCAGAAAAAAAAATAAGTCTTAAAATTGTTACATCTTAAATTCATCATCAGGTGAGGCTTAATTTAAGCTCGAAATTGCGTTAATTTTCGTAAATTCAGTCAGCGTCTTGGCTTAAAGTCTTACTTTTAGTGAGCAAAACTGACTTTTAGACGACATTTTGGCTTAAAATAAGATTTATCGAGCTTATGGCATCTAAGTTAGACCAATCTTATTTTAAATCAGAATATCGGCTGAAAGTCAGTTTTGTTGTCTGAAAGTAAGACTTTAAGTCTAAATATTGACTGAATTTAAGAAAATTAACACAATTTTGGGCTGAAATTAACCCTCTCCTAATGATGAATTTAAGATGTAACATTTTAAGACGTATTTTTTTCTGTGCAATAAGAAACTCTCATTTTAAAAAAAGTCATTAAAAATTGGTTGTTTCTACATGAACAAACAATATCTTTGAATAAATGTTACTACTGTATTAGTGATATTAGTGACTACTAATTTTCAATATAAATATAGTTTTTTTGGAATGCAGTAAAATTCCGTATTATTTTTTTTTCTGCGGAAATGATTGATCTTACCATATCTATAAAAATTTAAGTACGGCATTATCTTTTGAAATTCACGTCATTCTTTTATTTGAATGGACTGGAAAAGCTTTTTCGAATAAAGGGTCAAAAGTGCACCCAGGTATCTGAATTCTTCCATTCGATTCCCGTCTTCGTGACAAATACAGAACGAGAGATGCGCAGAACCGGTAGGTAACAAAAAGACTAATTTTTTTTTAAGGGTGATAACTTTAAGGGAAATACATGTAAGAAGCCTTTGGTGACGTATTCCATTTCGCTCATCAGCATTTGATATATACAAGGAAACAGAAATCGTTTTTCCTTTCGAAAGGCGCGTGAATGAAGTATCGATTTTCCCGGTTTTCACTCGGCAAGCAAATACATTGTTACGATAGAAGGATATTCGCGTAGCCTCTCTCGCTTCCTCAAGTTTATTTGAAGAACCCACGGGAGCCGATGTAATCAATTTTAATTGACAGCACGAGCGGCAGCGGCTATAAAGGCGCGGTTTCTACGCCATGAAGGTGCAAGTAAACACGTACGCTCGGTGTTGTTGGAACAACATATCGGTGCGAGCAACATTATCGAGGTCTGCAAATTTCAAATCAAAAGACAATGCCGGTGCGATAGGAAACTCGTTCCCTGCGCAAGGTCCGATAATTAGCATTCTTGCTGGTTAGAAATGGCCGGAACATGGCGAACCTGATAAACCCCCTCCGTTATTTATCTGGGCGAAATTGTTCCGACATTTTGAACTGCTCCGGCCTGTCCAAGATAAGCCAAAATTACATAATGAGTTACATTTGAAAAGGTAATCACTGCGAGAAAAAACATCTCGCGAAAAAAAGTTCGGTTATGTCCACATAAAAAGAATTTTAGAGATTTTTTATACTTGACATTATGCGAGATGCCATTTCGTTACGGACGAAGAAATAAATTTTGAATCTTGATAGCAGCCGTAAGTGGGCTCTCTTTATCTAAATGCATTTTACAGTTTGACGAGAGGTATTTAAAACAGGACATTTTAAATCGTATTTTAGTTTTTAGTATTTAGTGTAACAACGAATACTTGATTATTAATTTTGGTCCTTAATAGTTTGTTTTTGATCCGGTAATTTTTTATATTTTTCTAATAATCATAACTTTTCTTTTCTTTTAAGAAGTGGCTAAATTTATGTTTGCTGACTGACTGCTAAACATTTTGGGGAGAATTCTCAATAAACCACTATTTTAAAGCTGTTTTGCTAATTTTTGTTATAAATATAATATACTTTTATCCAATTTTGCAAGAAAAAGTGGATGTAGATAATAACGGGAACTGCATGAGTAGGTGACTTATTCTTGTTGTACGAGTAGTTTGGGCAAGTCCGATTTCGCTCAAGTTTGTCATACATTCAGTAAAAATGCGTAATAGTATACATTTTTTAATACTTCGAGTGTGAGGCTGGATAATTTTGCGCCCGAAGATTTCGTTGAGGGGCGCAAAATCGAGTTCTACTCCCGGAATATTAAAAAATAGCTTAAAAGTAGATCCGGACTTCAACATGTATTTAATTTCTGAAATGTAATTCGCATATTTTAAACTACGAACTGATGTTATAAACCAAGACGCTTCAGCTACTCCTTTAAGATAAAGTTGCTTTTTTTCTTGATGTACGTCAAAATTCAACAAAATTGATTCAGAATTAGTTGAGAATTCGCAAGAATAAAATTGAAATTATATTTTTACCGTTCGTATTTTTATTGTTGCAAATTATCGTCCAATTTTATGTAAATTCAGAGTAAAATTTCGCTAAATTAAATTCTGACTCGAGAATGTATGTAGTTTCTGTGCTATTTGAATATATTTGGTTAGGTTAGGACGTTATCAACTGATCGGTTTTAGCATCATCTTAATTTGCCAGAGATTTCAGTACAAAACTCCATGTTCGATACAAAATTCTATTGCAAGGATCAATCTTAAATTGTAATGGATATAATTATAAGTTGAAGGAATAATAGAGATGAATTCTAAGTTTGATGGATGGTGATATCAATAATTAGAATACACAATGAGATTATTTTTTTTTCAAACTCAAAGGATCAGAATCTTATTTTTTAATCGAAATATTATGAGAATTGGTGAAATTTTAATTCTTTTGTAATTTTAGATTCTGTATATTTCTCATTAACTCGAATATTTATTGACTAATGATCATTTAATTAATATTTAATTGCATTAAATACAACTAGCCGCTATATTTCGTACAATCGTGCGTATACATTTCAATATGACGGTAAGCAAGTAACACAAATAATCCCAATAAAATTTAATCACAATTATTAGAAGCCACACGACCTCCAATAATATTAATTTAGAAAAATATATGTATTTTAAACACATTAACATATATGGGAGATCCGGATTCAAATGTTGCCATTCAAAATGGGAAAACCACTTTGCCATTCGCATAAAATTTGAAAACAAAAGTAAAAATTACATTTACAATTTTTGACTAAAATTAGGAATTAACAGATTTGATAACACGTATGTTGCATCAAAGTCGGTTATGATAGAGATTTCTTTATTAGGTCCTTCTCTACTACCAGAAACAAAAATGTAACGAATGCAATAAGTTGTGTATTCTGGATTAGTCCAAAAAAATTCATCGATTAACCAATTTCCTATGATGAATGTATTTATTGTCATGAATTAAACATTTTATGTCTAGTTTAACGCAATTTCTGTCAGGTAATAATGTTAGAAAAGAATGAAAAGTATTAATTGAATATTTGTACGTAATTGATGATGGTTTACTTAGTATTTTACTTAAACATAGCTGGATTCTGCATATTTATGTGTCATCTTAAACTTGACAGTTTTTGAGATCATATTCGACAGATGAAATTCTCTATTTTGAATAAAGACATACACATTTTCAGCATGATTCGGCTGCATACATTTTCTACAACTATATCATTCATTTTGTAGTATGCAACTATTATAATTTCTGGATTTCTTAACTAAATATCTCGTGAAAAACACAATCATATCCTTTACTTTCATTAATGTATTCAAAATGTTATAAATATTATTTCAAAAATATTTAAGTAAACTGGCATTGAAAGGAGTGTACTTTGACTGTTTTGAGACTATAAACATCTCTTTAAAAACTCAATATTTAAAATGTTTTTTCCATAAAATCATTCGAATACACATTCCTGATTTTGAAAATTAACTTTTAATTACTTTAGATTTAGTCGAAATGATCAATGTTAACCGTTCATAATTATCTTCAATTTTTTTCAAATTAATAATAACGAAGTTTGAATATACATTTCTATAGAAAATATAGAGATTTATTAACATGATACGAGCAATGCAAAGAACGTAATTGGTAAAACCGATAGAATATAATGACGTCATCAAAATTGACATAATCCAACCCAAATACAGATTATGAATGAACACGATAATTCATATCGGTTCTATATTCCAGCTCTCAATCAAAATCGAATATAAACTCGTTTGAATTAAACGAAAAAATTTGACATCAACATCGAGTCAATCATTTGACAAATTAAACGAAAAAAATAAAACGTAAAATAATGACAACTAGGTGGAACAACTTGAAAAACGAGCAAAGTTAAAATAAAACCATCAAATGTTGCTTATTAAGGAAGATAATATAATTGAGATCGACAATATATCAGAAAAGGGTTGAAACGAGGTAGTAATTCAAGCAATTGATGGAATAATCGAAAAATATATCAAGACGACAAATATGAAATAAATTTAATCGAGTTATCAAAAAATTGAATGTTTTTAGAGTTGTCATTTTATGCGAGCATGATATAATTATCTAATTCTTTGTCAAATAAGTCACTAAATAATAAAAGCATTAATTGAATACTTTTGTTATTTATAACAATCCACAACAATAAACACAATTAAAAAAGAATTTTATTTTACATTTTAATATTGTACGTTTCAAAAATAAAAATAAAATGTAATAAATAATGAATTTTAAACCAGATTTAATCCGAACATTTTTTATTGTTTACATTCTGTTTTTCGATTGGCCAGCACTTGGTTTCAATTGTTTTTTTTTTTCAAGCGTGTATTTCCGCATCGGACATCATTGGGCGTATGCAGTCGCGTCGTTTCGCACATCAGTCTTATCTATAGTCACGCCTTTCTTCGATTAATTACGATTTCAACTGTTGAAAAGAATGTCCCGTAATTGTCTACTCCAATAATGAAAACACATTAAAACCTGTTTCACGTAATTCTAATCGGAAAAAACGCTGGACTTTTTTTTTACCTGACAGTACGCTGATTGATTAATCGAGCAAAGCTTACGTGCTCGTCTATTTCCGCTAATGTACACACGTGAATCGACATTGTTATAAATTTTAATCGTCTATGTGCGAGAGCAAATTTTAAACATGACGCATGTAATAATACATCGCAAAAGACCATGTGCGATAAGTAATTTATTACAATGGAACGTCGATTCCTGGCAATAATATTTCCGTTATTATATTTTTTATTGCGAAGCTTGTGTACCGGAATGAGAGAAAAACTCGATGAATATTTTATGATAATGCCATTTCAATTTTTATTAACAATTTTTAATATGAAACGCCCCGTAATTTTACATTATACGTTTAATTTTCATGTTTCACTAATTTTTACGTTTGATTTTTATTTTGAATAAACGCGAGATATTTAAATACAAAGTGTATAAAAACAATTCCGACATTATCAAATTGAAAATATTATCGTTCAATGCATGTATTAAAATATATTCGTCGTTTGTACACAATAAGGTTTTGAAGAATGATTTAATGTTTAACGTTTCAATGATAATGCTTGATACGGTTTGGACTGGAAGAAATTTTATTGAAATTGGTTATTTTAATTGTAAAATAGAACATGAACTCGATAACATTTCTGTACTTACGATTTTCATCATAACTTTGCTAAAAATTAAATCATTTATTGACATCCTTCATCAATTACATTTTTTACAATAAAAACATAGCAAATGGGAAGGGACGTACATTGTAAATTTTCCCGACTATTGTAGCCGTATAACAGTAACATAAATAATTGCTAATTTCATTAAGCGAAAAAGATTCGACTGATGGAAGATTACTCCTTGCAAGTTGAAAAGGCTGCACCTAATGACCATTCGTACCTAATGTTCTGGGAAATAGCGTCACAGCCACGACCATTATCTGCATTTATTCCTACTCCAAATTGCCTATTTTACTCTCATTATCATGAACGCCAGAGCACACACAGAATGCATTGGCTGCGTCGAAAATCCAACCGACATGAGACTTTTCACCGTCTGTTATTTATTCGTTTAGTCATCATATACTTAATTCTGAACCAAACCAAAAATTGTAAAAATATGCATTGCAAAAAATGTTCATTTTTAGTAAGTAGTAATGACGTGTAATAGTTAGGTGCTTCCATTTACTTCGAAATAATGTTGAGTTGTCTACATGGATTTAATTATCTAAAGTGAGATTTCTTGGATTTTGTGATCAAAATTATCCTCGGTCCACGGTAATTACACTGAGGATGAGCTAAAACAGATCTGTTTTGATTGTCTTCATGAGAAGTTGAAATGATTAAAAATCCAGTGACTGATAACAGTTTTCTAAAATTAATTTTTTACCACTAAGTTGTCATGAGATCATAATCAGGTTACAGGAGGAATTAATTATATAAATATTTTCAACATTTTCTTAAGTCTAGTTGACCTAATAGGAACTACAATCGATTGCAGAAAATGTCCTTTAAATATTAAGGATGTGATTACATCTGTTATTCCTACTTGCTACAGTTATATTTCTACGTAAAAGAGAAAATGTCTCGACTTTGTAATAAAAGATAAAAAAGCGCAATTTTTTAAATCCGTTAGACTATATTATTGTCTAACGATTTATCCTGCTCTCTTGAAATTCGCGACATTGTAAATCTTGCGAAACGGGCCGAAAATTGTTAATTTCAGCCGTGCCAACATTTTTCGATTTGAGGCTTTCAACATCTAACTGAAAACTTGTATATTGAATACCTTGATTGTTATTTGACGCTGTTTTTCTGTCCGGAATAACGATTGACCGTATAGAAAACTCTCAGCTCACAAGAAAAATTTTCTTTAATAGATGAAAAAATGAAAAGCTATCTGAAGATTCGAAACATTTTATAATAATAATGATATAAATCGCATCAAAGTAATTGAAAACAGTAGCCATAAGATTTAAAGAAACAGTACACAAAAGTTTCTGTCAACTTCTAGAAAGTAAATATCGAAATTGGATTTATAATATAATGATAATTATTCTTAAAAAATAACACGAAAGTGACACGCTTTTCATTTATAAGAAAAAGTATCGATACAGTAAATTAACCTCAAATATTCTAAACAATTTCAAATTTCATGAGGAGTTTAAAGTGGAACGAAAGTAATTTGTTATTTATTCAAAATTAAACTAGCATATATATATACGCTTGACGACTTTTTGAAAACATTTGGTTGGCAAATCGTGTTTCAAATTTCAAAATATCTAATGCAAACGAAAATTCGGTGATTTCGAGGGATCTGAGATTTCTTCGGTCTTGCAATTTCGTCCACTATTGGACATACAGGTGTCGATGATATTCCAACATTTCTCCAAATTATCGAAATCGATGAGAATGTTCGATACCCAATCCTGCAAGAAAGCTTGACAAATTCATAGAATACGTTATTATTCAGTTTTTGGATAGACAAATGTTTAATCAACGTTTATAAATTTATTGGTATCATTTGGTACACAGGACATATTGTATCCTAAAATTAACTTGCTTTGGCGTCAAAAGATAGATAAAAAACAGTTTTTTACTGCTACAAAAAATAAAACTGAAATAAAAGTGTCGTATTCATTTTAGAAATATTTTCTGAATAGTTTTGTATTTTGTTTTGTAGAGTTTTAAAATCCTCGTTTTCATTTATAGCAGTATTGTAGGTTTTATTATGTTAGATTTTCGGTTTGACAATCTGATAGCATGCTAGTGCTAATAATAATACTGGACAAACTAGTAAGTTCAACTAGATACTAAATAACCGTATGAATTTAATATATTCTATACACAGAGAGAAAAAGGGTTAATGGAATAATCAGAAAAAGGTCGAAATAGTTGTAATGTACAGTAATAGTAGAAATGACATCGTGAAAAGTTGTCGACTAGATGTCGATTTTAATATACAGAATATTGTACAATATACTATACAATAACTATTTTAATATAACTAGAGATTAATCAACTTTATTACATCTATTTTATGATTCAAGATTTTTTTTTTTCAATTTGTTCAAGAAACACATTCATTTTAAAACTGTAGTTCATGTGAGGTTATGTACGGTAATGGATATTTAATTATTGGGAAACACTAAATGGAACAATACTACAGAACTAGTCTTGCTACTACAGAAATAGTTAATTTCACTATTTTTCGTTATCGCGTCTTTTATTTTTGTAAAATGATTAATAATATTTTCCTTAACGTAGAAACAAGTAAATTGGTTTATTCTTGTCAATATATTATACATATATTACTTAAGTATATTAGAGTCTTCTCGTTAATCATTTAAAATCTTATAAGCTACGAATTAAATCGTCCATCTTTTGAGAGTCTTTCATCAGAAAACAATCTTACAGGCTGTGAAGTTCATTGAATATGTTTGACAGCCTTGGACCACTTTACACGCCCTACAGATGAGTTGGATTTTTCTTGTACGGGTGTGACAAAAAATAGTGTACGCATCGCGGGCGAAAACACTCATTGCAAGCAGCGCTCTTTTTCTTCTGCTCGGCCCACTCGTCGCCCTCGCTACAATGCCTTTGTTTTCGTCCTATACGTAATATACTATTAATCTATCTGTATGTAGAATTTCTATTGCTTTCACTCAATATTTTTACTGTTTGAACCGATTTTTATTTCACCAAAAAATCTATCTTTCGAAAATTGACGGAGCTTTGTCTTTTTAACATGGAACCATTATACTTGGAAGGTAAAAAAATTAGGTACAGATATTAGCTTTACAATAGTAGCACGATGATTAAAATTGAATGATCTGAACAAAAGTTATGAACAAAACCCGTTGCCCAACAGGTGCCCCAATCCTATACTATTTTAAAGTTGTCCACTTTCACCAAATTATTTTATTCTAAATTTGAAGTTCCATAATAAAATTTGGATTTTTTAATCAAATGTCTCGACAAATGTCTTTGTCTGAAACGGGACAAATGTCTTGTTTCTCATAATATTAAAAATGATTGGATAAGGAAACATTTGTCGGTAGAATAAAGCCATTAATGTTTCACGTCTGAATGATGTTCTAAATCAGTCACTCGTAATATGATTATCTTTTAAATATACACGAACCGAGCGAAGTCATTATTTTTGTCTGGAAAGAAGCTTATATTTTTAGTTTACGCTTATTAGATCAATTATTTATACCTGATTACGCAAGCATAATAGATTACAAAATAATGCGAGATTATTGGATTGTCTGCAATAATAATACAAATGAAGGAAAGGCAGAGGAGTAGGGAACGAGATAAATATAAATGGAAAGGGAGAAAAGCGCAGGTAAACTCCTCGTTGGTTAATAAAATATTTCGGAACTCCAGAATTTGCTTTCCGGTATTTCAATCTCTTAGACCGAATTATGGTTATTTCGGTCCTCGTCTGCGGGGACCTCTCTCTATCCGGCAATAAAAAAATAAGAGGAAGAATCTAAAAAGTGCCGATAAAGGTGTAGGTCGACGAGTGCCTTTCTTACTCGTGTAACACAAATACATGCAGACGCACACTAGGGCCGAAAACACACACATACATTGCACTTCTAAAATTGGCTTTTAGATATTTATAACGTCTGCAGCAGGCGGCAGATGGTGCTTTAATTCAGGTCTTAACTCTCGTCGCGTATCAAGGAAGAAGCGTCATGGAGCCCAGAGTCCGGAATACGCGTTTGGCCGTGATAAGAGCGGATGGGTAATCAGATTTAATACTCCTCAGGTAAAGAGTCTTTTGGAGTCATGACACGACGAAACTCCACGACGGAATACACTTCTTGCGCTGAAAGCCCAACGTCAGCATGGGTAATAAAGGTTTACGCGCAAAGGATTAATGTTTTTCCACCGGCTAATATTTCGCGACAGTATTTCTTGGAAATCGGCACCACCCAAGATGGAAAACTAGCATATCACGGTGCTAAAACTTACTAAATCGTAAGTAACCAGATGGCTAAAAATTTCAGAAATTATGATTTACGCGCGAGCTTGCGAAAAATCGAAGGAAGCGACTACCTCGCTAAGTAAGTACACGGCCATAACCCGGAAAGTTTAAAAAGTGTTTTTCATCGTTCAAGCAGTTTTATTAATTGCGCGCTTATAATAATTCATGACGATAAAAGCGAATTAATTGGAGCAATCTGCAATAAGTGTTCGTAAACAAGAAATCGAGGGGTCTCTGCATTATTCATGGCTAGAAATGTTGTCAGTCTATATAATAACAAGAGGGAATTTGTATTTTAGTACTTATTTTTTGTAATTGTTGAAGTTATAAGAAAAGAAATGTTTGACGGTGTTAACTTTGTATTGATCGTCGAGTAAATACCGGGATAAAAATGAGGAAATGCTTCCAGAACGAAAGGATAGCCAATTTTTCTTTTGTTCGGTTTATTCTCGTAAAAATTATTTTTGTTCAGAGAATATTTTTGAGAATACGAAGAAATTGTAAAGTTCCAAAATGAAATATGATGAGATCATGAGACTGACTTATTAAAACGCAAATTAGAAGGTAATTTTTCTTCCTAGAAGCAATTTCTAGGTATTTTGGTCAAGTTTAAGTCCACATGAATATTTTTTTGTTTGGCGTACATTTTTTTAATGGATTAAGCTATTTTTTACCATAGTAGTATCAGAATATAATAATCAAAGGAATTTATTATACTTAGTACGAATGCTGTTAGAAAAGTAGATTTAGTACATTGAATTGAAAAAATATAAGAAATTTAGTTTCGAATATTAATACAGCTTGAAGTATCTTTCGCGATTTAACAAAAACAGAACTGCTGATTAATTTGCATATGAAACTACCAAAATTTCTGACTAGATGCGCTACGGTAGCGTATTCTCGCAAGTGCTGTAAGCGTTTTTTTTTCAATTAATAAATAAAGGAGGTAATTGAAAAGGGTACTTTTAAATTTTGTCATATATAATTTTTTAATGCGACTAACAAGGAGGAGAGGGGTCCATTTTAGTAGGTCAATAAATATACAAATTCTTTCTAATTGTATCGAATAACGAAGCAATAATGTAATCTATTTTTATATTTTTAGGATAATTTCAGTTTCTTGTCTTTTCGGAAATACTTTAATGTAACTAAAAATTAGAATGCACTTTGGTCTTACATATGTTAACATCTTTTAAAGCATAAAGTTACTCACATTTCAAACTCAAAATAGTAAAATATAAGTAAAAACAAGCTTAAAATGAGTTAAAAAAAGTATCTTTATTACTTATGGGTCATTTTGAATAAGAAATTATGATTCATTTTTCAGTTATAAAATTACGGACATTATTTACAAAGTTAATAAATAAGTGTGATAATAATCTTAGTTTGCATTTGAATACACACACAAATCTACAGAAATCTTTTGAAACGCATATTGTCTTTATGCATGACAAAAGTAAGTTTATACATTCTAATCTCGTAGACAGGAAAGACGATACCGATCATGAGTCGGAAATCTCCTAGTTTAGATCTCTCTGTATGTTAGATTCCACACTAAATCGTCACTTGCATTATCTCGAGTATATCCGTGTCGACGTTAAGTTGTGGAAAGTAAACTAAATGTAAATTACTTCCGAGTCTCTGAATTCGATACTCGAGGGTATATGGTGAATATCTTATGGAGGTGCTTTTAGTGTCGGTTTTAAATGTGATCCTCTAAACTATTCTTAGTTGGATAAATAATTATACTATTAGGTATTTTTGCGGTAATTTTCAATGCTCAGAATCCTAAAAATACTTTTATATCGATTAAAAATTGGAGAAATTATTAACAAATTCATGTACATTTCTGTTACCATTTTTTACTATTATTATATATGTTATTACTATTATTACTTGATACCATTTTTTCGCGTAAAGTTAAGGTAATTTTAAATTATGCATTTATCAAAGACACGAAATTCTCTTCTAGTTAGTTAAATAAATATACTTTATAAAAAATGGTACGATAGGGTACTAAATTATTTTTCCATGTCAACGTTGATTAGAAAAACTATTCTTGTGGCAAAATGAAATAACACGATACTGAATGTTAGCTTTCATTAACTATTATCCGGCTATTTTTACATGCATTTAAAAAAATAATCTTCACACGAAGCGCAATATTGCATGCACATAAAATGTGCTTACAGTAAAGCGTTTAATACTCTTGTTTTAACTTTAGCCGCGTAGCAGAAGGCTTGTTGAAAAAAACTTCTTTACTTCATTGGCGCGAAAAGTTTTTCCTATATACCCGGATATCTCGTCCGACTACCCTTTATTAACGGTAATCAGTGCAACATTTCCAATAATCCAAAAAATGACGACGCGATGAACAGATAAAAAGCGAGTTTAATTAAGTAACGATAAACAAATATAATTCAAAAACATGGAGTAACTAGATGCTCTCGGAACCGTTAAGTATGTTTAGGCTTTGGGTAGTCGATATGTAAAATTAACGGATTTAAAGGCTGGTTATTTGATGGAACGAGAAATAGTAAACATTAATTAAAGATGTAAAATGCAAAATATTTTTATCTTTGAATTCTCCATAATATTTTTTCCCTAATAGTTATATCACGTTTTTATTGAAATATCTCTAAAAAAAGACTTTTCTTAAAATATTTCAGAAGATAAGAAAGACTCATTTTAAGCAGTATTTCGATAACTTTTAAAAGTGCAAGTACAATCAGTTATTCTTTGTAAGAGTTCAGGAAAATGTACAATTTTACTGAGAACTTTAACAAAATTAATTATCTTTTCAAGTGAATATTTCTCAATACATAAGGAAATAAAATTCTACATTCTTATACGATTAAAATAAAAATATATCAGAATTACATGATTAAATTAATAAGACGTAACAGTAACCTTTTCATTAAAAAATAACATGTCTTAATATTGGCAGATAGAACGAGTTTAAGACACATAATTAAACTAGTTTTTTAAGAACTAAGAAACGTAAACATCTAAAAAATCCGGAATGAAAGTTTTTATTTCTTGTTGGTGACTTACGGTGTAAAAACATGTGCAAATGATGACGAAAGCAAAAGTAACATTGTAACCCTTACTTATTAAATCAAATTGTTCATCCGTTCTACGATGTGGGTTGAAGAAATAACGTGTATTAAAGACGCATTATTAAATTTAAAGCCGGTATTATATACTGCCTTTTGTGGAATTTTGTGGCTGTTAATAGGTATATTGGGCATTTTGTCCAATGAAGGGTACGCCAATATTTTATTTTCATGTACTCGCTTTAAGAAAATTAAAATGCCATAAAAATAAATAAAATACAGATGGATGAATTTTAAAGGATTTTAAATCCTGTTTTTCTTTAAAGAAAAAGAATTTTTAAGTTTTAAAATATTCTGTTTATAACCTACTAAAGTTTTGATAAACAAATTTGGAAAAAGTTTCTATTCTATTTCTAGCAGAACGATTATTGCGGGTAGATTATTTGGTAAATTTGGATGAGAAATATGATCAAAATTATTTGAAAACGATGAAGTACTAAATTATAAGACCATGAATTTAGTGTTATAGAATGCATTATGAGAGTCTATGCTCTTATGGTATCGCCCTTGGTTTTTTCGCATTACTTTAATTTTTTAAACAATTTAAGAGGACAACGAAAGAGCTAAATAAATTATTCTTATACACGAAAACTTAAAATTAAAAAAACGAGAATAATTGACTTGGCATGGAGTGCCTTTCGCAAAGATCAGATTTAAATCCGAAATAAAATAGTAGTACATTATGTAACAAGGGCGTAATTATCAATTTTCGACGAGTGCGAAGTTTCTCGCGCGAGTGACGCGAGGAACAAACAAAACGACAAAACTTCGCTCTCGTCGGAAATCGATGTATTTCGACCGTGTTCCAAATGATATTTTTAATACGACTGGCATGGGATTCGACAATTTGCGCCCGGAAGTTTCACTGCAGGGCGCAAAATCGAGTTCTTCTCCCGGAGAGTTAAAAATAACAATAATTTGATTATTAGAGATAATACGAGTATCGTATTATCTCTAATTATTAAAAGCGGCCGAGAAACTGTATTGTTTAAAATAATTTGATTATCTCCGATACAAGATAAAGTTGAGTCTTAATCTTGTCAACACGGTAGCTTTCGTATGTCGTTTTGTGAAAAATCTAGGAACAAATGTTGACAATTTTCTTGTTTCTTTTGTTTGTTTGGTATTGGTATTTCTTCCCGCAAGGAAGCGGATGGGCACACGAGTTCCCGTATCGTATATCTCTCTACCTGAGAGTCGTTTGACGGGTGCGGACTGATAATCATATGCGCGCACGCGATAACGCCCCCGGTAGCATCGACCGTTTTTTTTTTGTAGTGGCACCCAACCAGCGTATATAACGCGCGCCTCGGAAGGTAGAAAATAAGAAAAGAAAAACACTTAGACAGTTTTTTAGCTCGTCGACGACGCACTTGGTTCCGAAGCCGTGTTTGGAGCTCGCGGGTAATCTATAAAAGGGACAATGCGGGCCCCCCTGCTTTTCATTCGTGGATAAAGCATGGAAAGGAAGATTGGATTAATGGAAGTTACTTGCATGACGGGGTCGTAAAACGAACGCCCTCAAAGTCGCGCGCGGTTGCGATAAAAAACCTTGATATAATGGACACTTACATGATGGGATTTCACTGCGACTGCTACGTAATAATTCAAACGCAGCGCCGCCGCCGGAAGCGCGGGCGCATGTGGATGTCAGAGCCGTAACTCGAATTACTTTGTTATGATGGAAGTTTTTCAACCATTCTTTCCGTTTTTTTATATGAAATAAAGGTGAAGTTTTAAAGCCTCTAAAGTTCCTCGAATCGACGTGTCACTACTACGATTTTAGGAAGGATGCCATTTGCATTATAAACACGATCAGGGTTTTTTCCAATTCGAATCGAAATTATCGAAGAGATGCACCGTTGAAGATGTTCGATCGTCAAACGTCGAATTATAAATCTACCGAAAATAACCTCCGTAAGAACCTCGACAAGTCAGACAGTAGACGCTGGAATAGGATCCTTTCAAAACGTCTGCAACGGATATATCTGTCCCAAATCGTAAAATATATTCCGTTCTCGAAAAAGGAAATTAGCAGACCAAATTAAATTGCGCTTAAAGACGTAAAAATGTTTGCTCATGGCTGGAAGAGTAGGAAGCGAGAAATGAAAGAGACGTCCTTTGAGTCGCATGCAATGTCATTGGAAAGGCAGACGGGGGGAACCATAAAACATAATAATGATATAGACGTAACAAGTGCGCAGATGTGGAAGACCGAAGCCATCCTATATATCCGCGTCGCGAGACCATTAAACCCCAGCAGTATATGCGGATCATAATAAAGCTACCAGTGTCAGGCTGCAGCATCAGATTTGAGTTACACCTTTAAACCCTACACCGCTGTCTTATTCCCTCGTAAAACGCTTAACGACTTGTTGGGCTAGAAGTTTAGAAGTGATCCCGGCTGTAGGTAACGCACGTCGCCGTACACGTGTGGATTTTATGGTACGGAATGATACTAACTGTACGTCGTCAAGGCTGATGTAATGCTAAGTAAATACTGCATTCGATTAACTCGGAACAATATATATGCACTAGAAAATTAGGTGGCAAAGTCGCTCGATGTCATTATTAACATCGAACTGGCTTAATATACGTTTCGTACCCCACTTAACTAAAGTGCCGTAAACTTCGGGTCGTATCGCTCGCACAAATTTCCGAACATCTGTTTGGTAAACTTAGGAGCTAAGGAACTTTCCTATGATGATTGTTCGGAAGATTGTCACGAAATTAATGTTTTGCGAGAGAACAAGCCCAAGCGTGAATAGCAAACAATTATTGAGTTTCTGATAAGTTTTAGGATAAGGCTAGAGTTTATATACTAGATCGATGATCGCAGTGGAATGATCCTGTAGTTACACTTGTCAACATTTTACTATGGAAAATCCAATGAACATCAACAGTCAATATCGTTAGTATTAGGTGCGTTTATGAAATAGAGAAGTAAGAAAAACATATAACATCTTCATGAAATCTCGATTTGACCCCAATAGAAACAAGGCCCGAGCCGGGATACGGCCTGGTCAACCCGATTAAAAATTCGATTCGGGATCTGTTTTGAATCCAGCCGGGCTAGTCCGACCCCTTCGAATTCTGAATACAACAAGGGTAACCTGGTCGGGATCCGATCATAACCCGGTCAGTATCTCAAATCTCGCTGGGCTGAAGTCGGGTAAGCGTGACAAGCCCGGCCGGATCCCTGATATAACCAGGGTAACCCGAATTGATTCCGGTCAGAGCCCGGTTGCAATTTCTACTCGGGAAATTTACTCCTTGTACATAATTAATCCACCTTAAAATTCCACCAGTTTTACTGAAATCGTTCGACGCGATTATTATCATTATTTGTCTTATATTCATCAAAGCTAAAGTAGAAAGCTTCGAGGATCTTATCACTATTACAGAAATTATAGTTGCCACTATCACACTTTATTATTCACATCCTGCGTGGTGAAGCTTCCTCCAAACCTAAGTAGGTAGCTTCCAAACTCAGAAGTCCTACGGTTCAAGGCATTCGAAATTCTGACATACAAAATCCTGACAGTTTCCACATTTCGTAACTTCAAACTGAAAACTTTCAAAATCCAGTCGATATATTTTGACAATCTGTGAAGTCGGTATTTTTATTTTTTGGAGATTTGATAAGATTTTCATCATACCTGATAGTTAGTGATGTTATATTTAGTGGAATCCCCTTATCCTGTTTTCAACTAGCCTAGTTTATTTTACTAGTTGGATATCGAAACTATGTCCACCATCATTGAACTTTCTAACTTGCGGATACACGGAAGTTTTGTTAGTGCTATGCAGCCGCTTGAACATGTGTCTGTTTTCTTGTGCTATTAACCCTTTCAGAGGATGTACTAAGTATTTCAAAGCGTACGAAATACTGATCCGATATCAGTTTTTCTAAATTAAAAATGACGGATTTAATATGGTAGACAAAATTCCGAAAATTTGAGAAAATGTTCGTGAAAATCCATACCCGAGGAGTTTCGGGGACGGTGATTCCGAGTCTGATGTCAAGTTTTCGAAATTAAAATGACGGAACCATTATGACTGACAAAATTTCAAAAATTTTTGCACTATAGAACTGTTGAAATATAGGTTTCCCTATTTTAAAAAAATTTGTCTGCCGTATTGGATCCACCACTTTGATTGTTGAAAAACAAACAAAAAGTTCGTAATCAGCACCCCCGAAAACCCCTAAATATAGATTTTCTCGCCTTTTCTAAAATTTCAGAAATTTTTGAAATTTTGTCTCCCATATTGGATCCACCATTTTGAATTTCAAAAAACTGACATCGGATTCACAATCTGCGACTCAGAACGTAGATAATTGTTCTTGGGGGTCATACAGTATATATTATGCTACAGAAATCAGCCAGTAAAATAAGATATATGAGTGGTTATATCATTCTTTTTATCACTATCAATATTTATAACTTAATTGAAATCGACAGTAGAATTAAAGGGTACTATGAAACGAGATATTATATTTAACTTACCTCTATCCTTCAACTTCGAAAATGTAGTCATGATCTCTTCAGAAATTGGGTTGGATAGAAAAACAACCATAGCCGAAGAGATTGAGGATGTCTTTAATGAAATGATATGGAATGTAAAGAAGCTGAAAGATTTTATGATTGATGGACCTGAATTTTTAATTCTGAAGACATTAATTTACTAATTCTTAAGTGGAAATTTTAAGTCTACTTCGAAGCTTGTTAAAGAATATCTACATTAAGACTTGTCATCCTCTACATTCCGAATTTCTGTTTCCTAATGATAATTTAATTCTATTTTTTGCATGTATATATTACATTGAATTTTGTCAGAATTTGAATCAAGATCTGGAAATTTGTGCTCATTGTAGTATTAACGTTGGGGTTAATGACTTCCCTACGATAATTAAAATAGTTTTAAAATGTCGACAGACCCAAAACAATAATTAGTTCCTTAACATTATTAAATAATTGGAGGCTCGTATTTTTAACCATTAATTAATCACCTAGTTTCTAATTTGGTATTAACAAATCAAAGATAGTACTTGCATGCGTCAGAGATAACTAGTCAAGATGAAACGATTTTATTTGCAAGTTAGCTGCATGTATAAACTGAAGTTACGAAATTTCGGGTTTATGACAAAGATTCCAAATACGATTCACTACGAACAGGATAGAATGTTTAAAGTTATTGTTACGCTACGACTCAACCTGCAGTAAGGTATATCAAAATATTCAAATAACGACGTTATTCCAAATTATCCAAGATTTCATACATACATATTCCAAATTAAATCATGCAATCAATTAAAAATTAACCTAGAACAATTTTCAGAATCTTAATTTTTGTTACGACTCGGTGAGAAAAAAACTCAAAAAAGTTGTTGAAAAGATTCGATCAATAGTATTCCGTCCATTCTGGTGCAAAAAAATGAACTCTAATTAACAGCTAAATTAAGTTTCGTTTATTTCTGTCGAGGTGACTGGCAGCTTTTCTTTAGTTCTTCATTTCTTGTGACTCCTTAGTAAAACGATTCTTGCGTCTTATTCATTCTAATTCCTCATTCTTGTTTTAATTCCTTCAATTCAATATCCCGTAAATTCAAGCTTCTCTTCTAGCTTGTTCAGAAATTATTTATAATTGCATGCGGAAGCTTTATTCCGAGTTGTGCTTTCTTCTTTTTCGAAGTGTGCCTGTAGTGTGTGTGTGCATTCATAGAAATTAAGCTAAAAGATCTAATCTTCGTCCGTATACCTTCTCATTTATTACGGAAAGAGGATGTACCATTCGTTACGGAAGGCCTCGTCTTTCCTGTTTCTCATATTAATTAAATGCCAATTAGAGAAATCAGTTTTATCGTGATGAAACGTATTTTTTGTCTTTTTTTTTATTTATATCCACCAAGTGCTATATGTCAATATTTTTACTTTGTCTCTCCTTGAAATAATGTTGCTAAACGATAAAATACAATAAGTAAGTTTTCAATAAAACTTGAGGCCTCACTACTTCGTCTGTCTACAACAAAAGTCCCTTTCTCAAATTCTAATATTTAATTTTGCCAGCCTGATGGAACTTTACTGTTAGGAATGGATAATGCTCAAAAACGTGATCGGGAAGAAAAATGACGCCATGCCCGGGGGTAAATGCCGAAGATAGAACGGAGGAGAAAACGGCTAATAGAAAAGAAACAAAAGGAAGTCCAAGAAAACACAAGTAGGTGCAAGAATAAAAATGTGCAAAGGGGAAAAAAAAGGTTTTAAATATGACGTAATTTGCAGTTCGTAAACTTGTAACAATAGTGTGCTTGTGTATATGAGAGATTTTATTTCGAATTCTTGATATAAGCTACATAAAAGGTAAGAATATTAACAAGCTGTCGAGTGGTGAACAAGTTATGCCATTATTTTCATTTCCATAACAAGAGACTGAATTAAAAGCTTCTGTTTTATGAAAAGTAGGTTATTGTCAGAAGAATGAATTCGTTATCAATTGTAAAGAATGCATTTTTAAATATTTTGAATTATAATTATTTACGGATTATATAGAACTTTTTAAATATTCATTAAATGTTCACCGAAAAGTAAATAGTCGTAGGAGTTGCGAAATAATAAAATGATCACAGTTCGTTGGCATATTGATCGAAGTTTTAAAGGTTAAAAAGTTGACAAAACGATTTGAAAAACGTTACTCAAAACTGTCGATATTGTATTAAAATTTTGTGTAAACTTAAATATTAAACAAATGCTTTTACTCCAGTCGAACTTCAATGGATCCATAATAATTTTGTTCATATTCATCAATGGTCATGTTTTCACTCATATTTAATGGAAACCAAATGATTTGTAGACCCTAAAAATGTTTTAAAATCAAAGAAAATATATTGCCCTTTTGTACAATCGACTGCCGGCGTTTGCTCAGAAATGGTATGAACTGTACTGTTCTCAGTTGTCAACAGTCGAGCTCCATTCTCTGCGATCGTAGAGAATAACTAACTATACATGTAAATTGTCTAACGCCTTGATAACGAGGGAACTTGGGAAAATGGACAAATAAGGACGTGTTCACAATTGATTGGGAATTCTAACAAATGTGTCCTTGGGCTTTTGCTGCGACAATGACGCCACTTCTATCGGCTCTTCAGGACGATGGTCCGTATTTTGAATAGAGAAGCCAATTATGCCTTTCTTTGAGTGACTATTGGAAGTCGATTTATTAGTGGAAGAAACAACAAATTAAATCATGTATTAAAGGTGAACTCTTTTTATTACAGGGTATCATTATTGAATACATTAACTTATAAATAAATAAATAAATTATACTTATGGACTCAAACCTTAAAATTAAAGAAAAAATGTTATAAAGTGTGAAATTTGGACATATACACTACGTATTACAAGTTAAATTAACAATTTCTTTTAAAAATGTATTTATTAAAGGTTTTTGTCGAAATTCAAGATGGCAGATTAAATAAATGCTGACAAAAATGTTCAAAATATTTAAAATTTTAGAAAAATTGATATACCGGGGCTTTGGATCGTTAATTATGAATCTGAGATTAATTTTCGGAAATGTAAATCTTACTCGAATCCTACTATCTTTTATTTCATATATCGTTGGTTGTAATTAATTAAAATCTTCCTGAACAATTGTGTTTATGGAACATGAGTTTTTATTTTCGCATAAGGGCTTACATAGAAGCAAAGAAAGTAAGGAGAATTTTGAAATAATATTGTACTGCGATATCGGTCGAAACAACACTCATAGTCCCTGTGGGCCATTCGGCGCCCCACCGTGGGCTGTGATTATCCCATGACGGAGCGCAGGCATCCCTGATGAGACGGTAGACGTACTCGGTGAGACGGACACCACTCCACTCTGATATCCCTTATAGAATGTAAGTTAAATTATTCAATTTCTCTAATATAGATTTGATCAAACCTGCGCAACTATGAGTGTTGTTTCGGCCGATATCGCAGTACAATATTATTTCAAAATTCTTCTTAATTTATGTCTTTGTTTCTATGTAAGCCCTTATGCGTTGGAAGAAAACCGGGATTAGAGGCCGAATCATTGTTTGGTTAATTGTGGAATGTCCTATGTGCAATTTTGTCATTCACACAAGCTCTGATTGTTTAATGTTTTAGAAAAGATGTTTGGTAAAGTCGTCTAATATCTGATTCTTATAAAGTACCCCCGGAGAGAGTTTAATCTTTATTCTTCTAAAGTTCCGAACAATGGGAAACCAATTTATGCGACCATTTGGAAAATAAACAAATGGTGACCCTCCAGGCCCTCGTTCATTTCTTGGAGAAAACCAACGCCCAAGCCATTTACAGATAGCATTATCATATTTAGGTTAGTTAAAGAAAAAAAATTCCCTGGAACCCGAGGAGGTCCTGGTTGGCAATGTCCATGTAGGTCCCCGTTACGTTGGGTAACGAATAGACGTGTCATGCAGGTACGTCAATAAGGCAAGAAGTAACGTCGGCATATAAATTGAACTCGACCCGATTGGCTGCGGTACGTAAATACGTTATCGTTACGGGCGTGTACCGCATCGAGAGGCTTCGGGCAATAAAAAAGGTCGCGAGCTCCACTCGATCATGATTTTTACGATCCAAATTGAAACGGCACGCGCTTATTTTCTACCTCGAGATCTGCGGCAAGCTCAATAGCGAAGTTGGGACGATCCGATTGGGTAGAGAAGCGACGGTGGTGCAGCGACGGGTCAAATAATTACGGGTGTTTCGTTGGCAATTTCAAAGGGGACGCCTGAAAAGTTCCTGGACATTCTATCGCAAGATGCGCAGGGGAGTAACAGGCTGGCTAAAGACGCGGAGGCGCATTGGCAATACGTGAATAGACAGGGCGATCTATTGCTCCCGTGGCCGATTGTACTCGTCCGCACGGACACAGAAGCAAGTTGGCGTCGTCGCCGAGGAGGAGAGCTTTTGCCCAAGAGCGACGGAATCACTGTGAAACCGTCGGCAAGTTGCTTTAATTGAGTTAGCGGGTTTCCTGGGAACGGGTGGGGGATGCATCCGGACGAAAGGCGCACAGGGAGAAGGCCGCCGACGAGTCCGGGGCTGGGGGATGAAGGGCGGCTGTGCGGGGGTGGGCAACCCCCCCGCGAAAGTTTGTTCCGGACGGTGCGTTTCTGGTGACGCAAATGCGGCAGTGTATAGGGCTCGGCTCGATTATCGATATACGGAATGCATTTATTGCGCATAATGCATCGTCGCACAAGAATACCGCGGCTAGATGGCGCGCATATCTCCGTGTGCGTTCGTGCTGAAAATTCACTTTTACAAAAATTCAGCACAATAATGACGCGCAAGTATATACCATGGTGGGTATATTCCGATGTAAGTATGAGGGCAGCGAGGTTGTAACGGTCTGCTATATTCTGCCGTATTGAGCCCGAATCGAACGATTGTAGACGACTCGCGATACTTCATAGCCGATACGACGACGCCGACCTGAACTCGTCTATGAATAAACTCGATACACGATATTCCGCGTTTCGGTTTTATGGCTCGATCCATATACAGGTCGCTCTGTGACCAAGGAGTGCAGAATTTTTTAAGATTGCTAGATTTTACATGGAGAGATGTGGATTGTAAGGAAACCATGGTTATTAATGAGACGAAATAACACACATGGTTTTGGTCAACTGAACTTTGCATTCAATTATTTTTAGAAACAAAAAAATATTTTAGCAGCGCAAAGGTTAGAGGTTATCACTGTCACAAATTGTTCTAATGAAAGGAAAAAATTAGGAAAACAAAACTTAACCAATTTCTCGTGGGTAACCCGATGAACTTTCATTTTTTACGAATCTTTTACTAAACTTTCTGGCATGCTACAAACCAACAAAATTTTTATTCACCAAAGTGGTCAATCCCTTTACTCCCGACACCAGATTTCTACTTCAATTGGGGCCAATATGAGATAAACTTAGGAACAAAAATACTATTAGACTTTTGTTTAGTTGGTTTGCAAGCACCGACCAACACATTTAACTATTTAGCAAAGTGAGTGAGATGCGGAAAACCCCCAAAATTGGCTTTTTAACCATTTTTGAAAATTTTTAGGCCATATCTTCAGAAATATTTATCTCAAGTCAAATGTTCTTATACGAATGAATTATAGACCTACAAAACAGCTTGAAAATGTGCCCGCATTCAAGAATTTTTGTTCCCTTAACATTAATGGCTCGTCACTTTGAGCGGCGGATGCAATTTTGGAAAAGAACTTTTCGGTTTCAAATATCATGTAGAATCATCTCCTGAAATATTGTTGGTCAGGTATTGAATCACAACAAGTTACTAAATGATAAAACGACATTTGAATTAATTCGAAAATACGGTTAAAATGTGATTATATATGCCTGCTGGTTTCTAGATCATGGCTACTTTTGGTGAATTGTAATATAAATGAACCCTAAAACTAATATTACACACTTTTTGTATCCTTAACTTGAATAAAGTGGTAATTACTAATCTTATCAAAAAATCATTCAAATCCCTATCCGTCTATTTTCGAATATTCTATTTTAATCGGTGCAGCATAAAGTGCACATAGATATTAATAACCCAGTAAACTTTGATATTTAATTTTAGAAAATACGATTTTTCAATTGATTTTTGTTAACATTGTTTTCGCGTAGAAACATTTCTTCATTGTACATCCCGAACAAGAACTTCCCGAATGTAATTGGAATTCCAATACAAAAGTTGTGAATTCGAAAAAATACGTTTTTGTCACGCAGATACGAAAAGTCCACCTTTCTGCTCGTCAAAGCGGGCGCAAATGATCTTTTGCCACTCGATCAATATCACTTAGTGGGCGCAAACGCGTTTTCCGGCCTGCTAATGATCTTTCACGGTCTGATGTGCTTAAAATGTGTTTCTCATATTTGGAAAGCTATAAAAAGTTTCAAAGTTGGACAATTTACCGGCCATAAAGGAGTACACTTTTCGTACATGTGGGATAAAAAGTACTGTACATATCACTGGCGGAAATGGGCGATGTTAGGGACACTCGGCGGTTTGTACTCGACCCCCTAATCGCCGTCGACGCAATGACGTTGTTTCCGCCTTAGACACGTAATGTAGTATTTACTGTAACAAACCTAATATAGTGCCGGAATACCGGATTGACAGAGTGAACTATTTTTAACCTAAATACTTTCGATGTTAGTATGAAATTGAGTAGAGATAAAAAAAGAGTGAAAAGAACAAATTTTGGAAAAAATTGAGATTTTTTGTTGGATCACTCTGAGCTAATTTTCATTCACACATTTTTTTCTCTCAGACGTTGAAGGCATGTGATAAAAAGAAATAACGCACACAAGGAAGAAAAAAGAACTTTCGTAAATCTTGAAAAACTTGTGAAAGTGGACCAAAAAAGCTGCACAAAATTAAACACATTTTTTATTTAATTTTGAATATATTCTATTCTATGCAATGCTTTCTTTAAATGGACCGTAATTTGACGGAAAAAATTTCCTTTCAACGCACCATTTCGGTTGCCATATTAAATTCATTTTCATATGTCCGGAACTTTTATGAATACTTTTACTGTAATGAAAAGGTGTTTCCAAATTAATATAACATTAAAACAAAAAGGTTCCACGAAAAAACTATGTTCTTTTCTATTAAATCTAACAATGTTGAGCGTTGTGGAAAATTTGGTTTCATTGTAATTCGTGCCACTAAGAACACACCTCAAGCTGGCCTGACACTCCATGCTATATGGTTTTTTAATAATCTTTATGTCTGTTTTCACAAAAGCTACTTGTAGAATTAAAATCTCGACATTTCTTGGAGTGAAAATTCACACCCTTTATTGAGTGAAAATTGAACCATTCTAGCGAAAGAGCCATTTGTCACTCTAAGATTTCAACTAAATGCGAAGTGAGAATACATTCGTTAAGAGAGAGAATTCACTTTTTAGCTAAAGTTGCTGAATTTTTTCGCCATAAAGGGTGTATTTTTACTCCAAAAAATGATAAAAAATTAGTTAATATCGACATTTTACTCGCGATGACAGAATCAGAAATGATATTTTACTGCTTGAAATTATGCAATTTGCTCTATTCTATTCCATATATCTGTGAAAGTTACCTATCCTCTCCAACTAATTTGGTAGTATTCTAAACTATCTTGGGAAGACGTTTCTGGATCAGTTTTATTAAGATATGGTAAAAATAGTAATGTATAACTGTAATAGAACATTTTTGTCATCTAAGGTTACAATTTTGTATTTACAATCTTCAGATGATAACTGATGCACTCTCAAGCAGTATGTATCATACAAAACATCAATCGGTGGCATCATTATGTTTCCGGTACTATATTTTTCTAGCTTTGTAGTCTTTCTTCGGGCAAGAATAATAAACAAACATTGATAGAAATTAATGATGAATCTGGAACCGCTGTACCTCGAATCAACAATTCAAGAGGGAAAAGGTCCCTCGGGCGTGGGTTAGAGAAGTTGACTGAAAACTAACGAACGTAATTTGCGACGCGCATACGACGTTAATCATCAGTTCGCCTAATAGCAAAGTTGTCCAACGAGAATGAAATATTTAAAAACCTACATGTTTTTCACTAAATATGATCAATAACAGACAGCCTTAGTGGCAGTTATCTAATGCATAAATACTTTTGTTATGTTAAATATTTAATTATTTCTGTGTCTACTTGCTTAACGAGATTAAATTTGTATGAATTGAAATTTAATCGTTGCTCTACATTATTATTTCAATGAGTAACAAATACGTAGATGGAACCAAGGAATTAATTAAAATATGATATACGACAGCATGTAAATAAGCAATTGTAATCTAATAATTTATCTTCAGACGTACTAAAAACATATTTCAATTTAAAAAAATTAATTGGAGATTGTTTCTTGCGTATTTGAATAATCGGAAGTATCAAAGTTTCTTGAAGAAAATTATGTTTTATTTTTAATGTTTTAAAATTTTAGTAAATGTGATTTACCATAGGAAAATGTTTCCTTATTTCAAGTAAATTGTTACTTGCGACTGTTCAAGTCGATATTTATTTGAATTTACAATTTTTAGTCTCGGTATTAAAAGATACGTCGGTTTACACGGTAATACATGTATTTAAAAGGCACAGTAATCGGAGACATTTTATAAAGGAAACGGTCGATAAATACACGAATTTTATATAGAGGCGCTTTATTAACGATGCACGAAACATACAAATGGTTTTTATTTTATTTACTTAATTCACAGATCTACCAATGATTACAAATTCATATGTTATAAAGTGCATTTCGACGATATTTTTTTTATTGAATTTCATAACTGACTACGAAGGTACGATAAAAAAAATTGGAAACACCATTACTTCTAATGAAATAAAATTTTTTACATTTATGATGTCTGTTATTACAACAGCCCTTTTGTACATCCATTCCTATTAATAGCTTTGGCGACCATCCATTATCTAATGTCTTCTCAACGTTTATCGGTACGTGCATCGACGTGCTGAAAAATGTAAAATAAAATACCATGTGCAGATAGAATTAGCAATTCGTGCTTACATTTTTTAATCAGAGATTTGTATCAGTTCCTGGTTCTCCACTACGCGGCGCGTGCATGCACTCGTTCACAATCGCTAACATTAGTCGTTGTGTAATTACATTTGTAGACTCTCTACACTCTACTATTAAAAACTTTCGTTTTGTTAAGTAAAACAAGAAGTAAGTGAAATCTTATTAAATATATATTAATTTATTCCAAATTTAATCGACAAAATTTCAGCAATCCGTTTAATGATTTTTCATAAGATTTAAGAATGTAATCCATTTTATTGAATAATAAACAATATTGTATATGGTCTTAAATATTTTATGCGGATTTTATATGAAATACATAAATCGTGGAATAAATTCGAGATCATTTGAAGAAAACCAGATTTCGTATAGACAAGAAAAATTATTAAATGTAAATGAATATTTTGCCAATTGAAAAAAATCGTCCGCTTGCAACGTTCAAATAAATGTTTACTTTATTTGTACAATCTGAAGATGAAAAAAATAATTTACGAAATTATAATTATTATTGAACCTCGACCCTAGTTATATTTTGTAAATGTAATCTTCATAATGGATGCGCCATTATGAATTGAAAAATGAAAAAAAATCCTCTTGCCGTAAGCGGAATGCTCTGGCCGCAAGTGAAAATTCTCTTGTTATGTGGTCAAGCGGATTATTACAATTGCGGTAAGCGGATTTCCACTTGCGGTAAGCTGATTTCCACTTGCGGCAAGATTACTAATGAAGACTGTCTTAAAGACTGCAGTGTTCCGTTTAACTTAATGTAAATTTCCATTAAAATAATAAAATAAAAATGTCCAATTCAATCGATTTGTTTTGCAACAAAAGAGAACTTATTTTTAAGACAGTACAACCTCGCTTGTTCGACATGCTCGGTTCCAGAAGCTTCCTCTTTCTCTCTCTGGCCTCGCTAATTCGACAATGCTTTAACCACGTCCACTATGAAGTAATACAAATGTGATTCGTATATTTTTTTGGTGTGAGCAAGTAGCGGTGGATACATGAGACGGAAGAAGTCTCCGCCCACTGTCGAACTATCGAGGTCCGGCATTGTCGGACAAGCAAAGTGCCGAATTAGCGAGCTCTTACTATATTTCAGAGATTAACAATAGAAGTTTTGCGTCAAATATTATGGGAAATGGCCAAAAAGTCCCCAGAAAATATTAGGTATATAATCTCAACATTTTTTAAATATAAAAATAAAAAATGTATAATCAGGCAAAATCACACTAGTTATAGGAATTTTTCTTAGTACTGCGTCAGTAAAGCCTGAAACTCTATGTTTAATTAGTGTCGGATCAAGTATGTAGCGGCATCGCAACCAATCGTCATTGTCTTCACTAATTTATGCCACGACACTAAATCAAATTTGTAGGATCCATTGTTAAGGTTGGATGAAAAGCTCCATCGGATAAGACACCCTCGAAATCCCACGTGAAAGGAGGTTAAAGGTTAAAGGGAAGCTAGATGATGGAGATATTCGGTCAATGGGGCGCGACGCAATTAATATCGCGCATCAAGTTTTTCGAGGAACTTTTCGAAAGTGCACTATTGGAATGCCTCGCCAGCTGGATACGGGGGATTCACTAAATATAGCAGCAGATAATATCCTCCGCAGCGAAGTTTTGCCCTGTCGATGTAGGCAGGAAACTTCGTATGCAACGTGTCAGTCACCAGTAATTAACATCGCTTTGATAACTCGCAGGGCGAGCACGAAGGCATCGGTGTTTCCGTCGATTTTGCGCGCTTGCTAACCAACACCGTGCCATCCTCTATGCAGAAACCAGACCGGGGAACGAGAAAGATGGCCTCGGTCTCATAGAGACCGAGTGAGATAGCCGTTCGTTTCAACAGAATTAGCTAACGTGGAAAATCTGATACGCAAGCGGGTTCAATCAATTCGGTTGCCGTTCGATAACATTGATAATAATAACAATAATTACCTGCCGGTAATATCCGAGCGATGCACCGATGTGCCTGTTGCTCTCTGGAGTTATGACATCGACAGAACGAGAAACACAGAGTGAGGCAGAAATACAGACAGAGATGGGCGGAATCGAATGAGCAACGTCAGTCCCTCGGTACTGCAAGATTGCGTAAATGCACCGATGTATACGCGTGTCATGTGCAATTCTTACTCCCGGCCACTTTAATATTAATAATAATGCATAATATCGCGGCAACCGCAGGAGGCAACGCACTTCGTCATTAACGGATTCTTTCGTACCAGTTCGAATAATCAAATATTTCACTTTACATCGCTCGAGTATCGGCGGTGCATTTTTCATCGAAATACTTTTTTAATTTGTTGTTGCCTATATTATTAACTTTTGCATGCAAAACATCCCTGTACACGTGATAAAAAGAAAGTATTTTTAAACATTAGTATTAGTAGAATGCATTTTTTAATAAAAGTTAGTTTTATGAACCCTTTTGACATCAATGTTATCAAATTGACTTCACGTAAGAAAAGGGGTGCACCTCAAAAACCCGACAAATCACAAAACAGACACTTCAAAAACCCGACATTCAAAAACTAGACATTTAAAAAAATAGATACTAAAAAATCAAACACTTCAAACACAGATATTCAAAAACCAAACCTTTCAATTAAAAAACCAGATATTAAAAAAAAACAGACATTTAAAAATTCAGACACATTTGGAAAGATTGTTTTTTGAAATCTCTGGTTTTTGAATCTTTGTTTTTTTAAATGTCTGGTTTTTGAATGTCTGATTTTTGAAATGTCTGGTATTTGAATGCCTGTATTTTGAAATGTCTGCTTTGTCAATTGTCAGGATTTTGAGGTGTACTCAAAAAACGAAAGAAAAAGCGTTTTACTTCAAGAAATATTTTAATAATTTTTGAATATGGTGAATTTGAAAAAGAGAAATATCATTTTGATATTTTCTATATATCGTCTTCTAAAAAATGATAAGTTCACCCTTTAGCGTTCAAAAATGTTAAAAATGATTAGTTTATTTTTGTACCTAATTACAAAATTAATAAATGGAAAAAATCATTTTAAAACCTCCTGATCTTAACTAATTCTGGGTGTACTCTTTTCATTCCATGGGTCAAAATTGAGTTCCCAAGCCTTCGGAAAGCAATATGATAGATTTTATTTGAAAAAATAACAACAAAATTTTTTTGTAATTTTTTTTAAATGCATAACGGATGTCGATTTGTTCCAAAGTTTCAATAAAGGTGGATAAAATAGTTGTAAATTAAAAGGATATTCTCAAATAGCACACTTTATTCCAGTAACATTTCCAAAAATACTACCGGGTCATATAACCATAAAAATAATAATAACGTAAGTTAGTATGTAGAAGATGTCTAATACTAGTAGTAGAAAGTAGAAAATGACATTCTTATCTTCTGGCCATTAAAAGATGTATATCACAGAAAAAAAACTTAGTCCAGATAACTAAACGGATAGTTGCTCAGAGGAAATGAAGTATTTCGTCATTTGTATCCCTGGTAGAAATTTGCCCATTTTTTTTACACTTCTAAGGATGTGATATATGAGATGTCATGGATCGTTTTCAATTCAATCAATATTTTTTTACTTTAGATCTTTCAGACTAACTCCAATGCTATTCGAAAATGTCTTTATTAAAAAGATGGTTACATAAATCCATCTTCAGAATATTTACTTTATTTTCCAAATATAATCCAAGTATAAGTTATAACATTAAGATTATACAACATTCGTATTCAAAATAAAATTATTATTGCCATTAATCAATGCCTTCTACATATTGCTAAAAATACTTATATTTTGTTTGTCATAAGCAATTTTATTTTCATTAATAAGCATTTAAGATGAAATTAAACATTTTCTCTTTTAATTTCTACTTTCATATAAAAATATTCAATTACGTCGTTCACACATATATATGTATATTAAGAAGTGAAAGAATAAACGTAAAATTTTGAAGGAAAATCAAACATTTTCCATCTCGTGGTAGCTGCTGCACTAGATGTGAAAACCGGGGGAGCGAAAATCCAATCGCTTTATCGAAAATTATAATCGAAGTCATTTGCGAGTCTCGATTTATCGGATTCGGCTCCGCTTGTTACTACGGGCCGTCAATCGGGAAAAATGGGATCCCTCTAATCCCGAGGGAAAAACGGGCCAGTCTGTCCATGACACAGAGGCATCTTCATCGAATTATCTAATGTACCTTCTTATCTGTAAGTGACGAAGAATCTGTCATATCCACGTTGGTTATTTTTTTTCAATCTATCAAAACATTTTCTTATGTAAATTAATGTGTTCATTAAAAATTCAAGTATTTTTATGTGATAGGAAAATTGTGAAGACCATCAAACGAATTTAGAGAAAATTCTATTCTTAATAATTGCATTTTTATTTTATAAATTACTAGTCAATCAACATATATTCACATAAAAATTATTGTATTTTTCTAAATTCGAGAATAACAGAACATTTTCTAGGTGTCTGTTCGCGAGTAATAAAACTAGTTACCGAAGATTACTTTAAATAGTATTGCAATGGACCTGAAAGCCTTAATTAATTGATAATTAATTTCAAAAAATAATTAAATCAATTTTTAAGCAAAGTTTATTAATTTTTATAAAGAATTGGTTGAAAAAGCTCACATTTTTCTGATATCCTTATACCACATATTCTTCTATATAGTTTTACTTGTAATTTAATTTAGTAAATTAAATGGTTGAAACATATTATTTATGTTGCTTATACACCTTATAACGAGAAAATAATAAGGTTGGTGTTACAATGTAACCTACATGTCAATGAAAAAAGTACCTTTTTAACACTCCGGGAGTAGAACTCGGTTTTGCGCCCTGCAGTGAAATTTTGGGCCGAAAATTAGCAAGCCCCACGCTCGTCGTGTTAAAAAAAATCCAGAACGTTACGTGGAGAGATTCTAAAATCAATCCAACAGTTTCCATCCTTACCGGCATAAGAAATTTATGCATTTTTTAACAAAAATTTGCAATAACTTTGATGGTATTATCGTATATTTATTTAGTAAAAGGGATATTTTGCTGATTTCTTAGTATTTATATTTATGTTTTTAAAAATTGTTAACTGGACATCAGACTTGAATATAAATAATTGAAGAATGGTTAATTCCATATCCCCGTTTATTGAATTATGAAGAAAATGTCCAAATTATTTAATACAATAAGTAATCCGATGTTATAGCTAAGGTACGACTTTGGCAATTGTAAACTTTATATTCTTCCTTGTTTAATATTGTTTTTAGTAGTAGACATAAGCTGGTACACGTACATGAATCCAACGACAAAATAAAAAAAAACGTTATAAATTTCTAGAAATCAAATTTGTTTATTGTATCAACTGAATAAAACTGACACTCAAACGAGAATTTAAATTAATTTTTCTTAATAAATGTAAATTTTTAATAAACCACTCATAGTTCTATTAAAAAGAGTTATATTTATTAAATTACAATTTATTGTAATAAATATTCAAAACTGTTATTTAAATTATTGGCTAAAATACACATGAAATTCCATTTTCAAGTCCCAAAATGCGTGTAATGGGAAAATACAAATTGGGCGATTAATGCAGCGGAAATCTATGTTCTCATACTGGTTGATCATCATCGATTATCAATTACTCAAATTCTTGAAGGAGATGTCAACAAAAATTATATTCTAACAATTTAATCAAGATAGTAGGATTTGAATAGCAAACGATGATAGACACAATTGATCGCAAAGCGCTTTGATTGTGTCGAGCTTTAATAGAATTTGTCTCGATTAGTTTGACTTTATGGATTCAACGATGGTATTATATTCTCATCCCACCTTTTCACTTTCATTTCTAAATTGTTGTCATCTGTTTCAATGTCTTAGAATGATCCAAAACAAGACAATGTTTTTTCTCTGATGTAATGCACTTGAATTTCTTTTTTATACCCCCATTTCATTTTTTTTGTGGCTTTTTTTATATGTCGACCTGAGTAGTTACATGGGCAGAAATATTTCGCCACCGCAGCAAATAATTGGTTAGCCCAGCAAAACATTTGTCGTAATATATGAATAGCAAATATTTAGCTGGTTTAGCAAACTATTATTACTAGGTTTCCTTTTATAATCGCTGGAATAGCCAATATTTCGAAAATTCAGCAAATCAATTTGTAGCAAATGCCCTTTTGCTGAAATAATGAAAAAGTTTTAAATTCGGAAGTTAAGAATGTCTAGGTAAATTTTGTTTGGTTCTATAATCATTTTCGATCTGTTTCTTCCGCGTAAAATGGACAAATTCCTGAGTAAAGCCAATATCTTGGATACAGTAAAGTTTACGCACTTTATCCACTTTACACACTCAATTTTTCCACTTTACGCACAGAAAGCTGGTACATAAAATAGTGTTCTACACATGTGCTGATTATATAAAGTAGTTTACATACATGCTCTTGTATCGAAAAGTACTATTTTATCAAAAAGTATTTTAGAAATATAGTAAGGAAATATCTATTTAAAAGGCTAAACTATCTGTTAAAATATATTTTATTTATTACACATTAGACTTTAATTCGTTTTTTAGTTTCCTATTCTACATATTCTAAATTTCCAAGTAATTGATAATTTAATTAGTTGTTCTTTTGTTCAATTCAATCAAGACCATAAACTATTATATTTCCAAATTGCCACCATTTAATTATATAATCTTTAATTAAACTGCGCAATAGCTGTTGAGTTTAAATTGTTTGTTAGAATCATGATGCATCGTGCGCAAACAAGCATTTGAACCGCTGTTACTGTTGGTTAATTGGTTAATTAATTTAATTGGTTATTCAACGTTAAATGGAGAATGTCAATAATGCCATTAATCTGCAAATTCTCCATCGTCAATTGAGAATATTGGTATGTATACAAAATTATGAATGTATATATCTGCAAGCATTGTTATTTTTTCTCGTTAAATTTGCAATTTATCGTTCTATAGCGGGATTTATTATTTATTTTTTTAATATAGAGGTTATTTATTGGTTTCGTTTTGTAAAACACAATTATCTAGTTTAATCAGTATTGTGCACAAAAAATTACATATTAAATCTTTCGAATATAAAAAAGTAATAATCTAACTCGTAGTAATTCATTTTTCGTGTTGATATATTTGTTACGTTGTTACTATTTTTATATTTAAAGTTTGGAATCAACTTAGTTTGGTTTATCTCAATCTTTTACTCTATTTCTTTATATATTAGACGGAATACAATTATTTCTCTACCGTAGAATTATATTATTTATAAAATTATTCTAAATGTTCATTTAATCACCATATAGTCATTCTGAAGACAATAATCTAAGCTAAGCAATCAACAATACTGAGTTGTTTCTCGTTCAGTTCAGTCAAATATATTAGATTAAATTAAAAAGACAAAAAATGTATTTTAAGTGTTTTAGATTTTTCCTTAGACTAATCTTGTAGGCACTATGATTTATCAATAAGGAAAATGGGTTCAGTATCACGAATATCGTTATCCTAAAAATCTACTTTACAGTCTGAATTAATATTTAACAAATCTTCTTAACATTAAAGATACTAATTTCCCAATGCATGGATATACTAAAATACTTTTGATACAAATTTAACACCAATAAGAATACAAATCGTATCGGAATTGTTTAACAACAAAATTGGTACGAACGTATTCACTTTAAAATTCGTGAATTAAAAATGGGTTCCTTCTTTAACTGTCATAATTTTAGTTCCTATTTAGTCTTTCATAGTAAATTGTAAATATCTTTTGAACAACAAACAGTATAGAATTTTTTACGTTTGATCGTCAGAACTCTGAGAACGTTGAGCAGTTTCGGTTCCACTATACAAACCTTGATCCCCCTGTACAAGATATTCAATAAGTACAAAGAATGTCGTTTCTTCCGACGCTTTCTCAGTACCCGCTAGGTGGCGAAACCATTACACCGCTTAATCGCAAGTGGATGTAACTTAGGTATTGCTGAAATTGATTTTACCAAAATAATCGTAACAATTGGTCTTGGGCTATTACATTCTAACACTCTTAAATTTATTTCGATGAAAATTCCGAAATCCTTTTACTTCTTCTATGGATTAAAAATTGAGGTATCAGTACTTTAAATTGAGATTTCCCAAAGTGATATTTCAGCTGTATTCCGAATAACGTATACTTTTAAATATAACACCAATTTATTGGTTAGGTGAAATTCGACATTTTAACAAAATAATTCCTTAAAGGAACATTAAGATAGTCTTGAATTTGATTTTTATAATTTATTAACAAAATATTACTTTTTTAAAACCGTGAAAAATGCTGTTTTTATTTAAATTGTTTATTATTTCAATAATGTTTAAATTTCAATAAAACAATTTAACATTTTTGGATAAACATTTTTATATACTTTAAATATATACAATTAATTTAATACATTTCAAAATAATTATTATTTTATTATAACTGCAACTAGTTCTTTCTCCACAAGGAGTATATAAAATATTTTTTTATTGCTTATAAATTAATTAAAAAAAAATTCCTGGGGACGACGAAATTTTAAATATACTAATCGGCTTATGATGACATTGACAATTTCTTACGCCATTTTTTTTTGTTGTATCGAATTATTGGAATAAATATGCCAATCTATTTAAAAATTTGCTATACGCCTGATTTAGTAATCGATTAGTTCCGCCACGTGTCGACGAAGGAATAACACGGATTTAGTTATCTGCATGAGACTTTGCGATTCCGCACGCCTTATTATGTTTTATTTGCGGACGTAATCAGGAGTCCTGTGGATAACGATTGGTCGCGGTCTACACGCATGCGAATCGGAAATGTCGCATACGAATCTGGATATTGCATTATAATTAGACTTTTTGGCGGTTGGTCGCTTTCGATCTCGTGATTATGATGCGGCGAACCGCCAACAGGTGTACGGGAACAATTTTAATCGCACCGGATTCGCGCATTTTCGTCCTATTCGTGGCGATATTAATTTCGATGATCGCAAACTACATTAACGTTTAAGGTATGGCCAGCCGAAATCGAATTTCCCCCATAATTTATACGCCGGTATTAATAATACCACTGCGCGGAGATTGGTAATCTCGCGCGTGCTGTAAATAAAGCCAGATGTCGCGTACGTTTCCATCATAATGTGTTAATTGACGTTACGAACTATATGTGCCCGAAGCTTTCACGGGGTTTACTGTAGGACGGAATCGAGCCTGGATTGGCTTTATAGTTCCGACGTATTCAATAGCTCTCTATCAACGTATCGGAGTTCGAACGACTACACGTCCGTGGAGGCGATAATTGCTCCCGGAGTCCAAAAATTATTATGCCCGGCTCGCGTATCCTGGTGCCCAACAAAAAAAAAACGTGAAAAATAAAAATCACCACTCACGCGGATATTTGCAATTACCTACCCCTTGGCTGTTTGCACTGCTCGCCGATGATTGCTACTTTGTAATTTTCGGACAAACCCCCTTCTTTTTTTTATTGATTTGGGTGTCGTTTATTTCCTGTCAGTCGCGATTATGTATCATTTAAAACCTATTGTACTTCTATTCGGAGTTATCAATTCGACGCAATATTGGACCGACGTTTGCTGCAGAATGTATCTATGGAAAATCAAAATATTCGTACAGTGATTTACGAAAAGAACATTTTAATTCGATATTTCGAGTGTATCTGTTAGTCGCTATCGATACGCCCTCTTATCGGTTACTTTTGACATTTTTTGGTAGTGAAGATCAAATGTAACCTACAAGTCAAGTACCTTTTTAACATTCCGGGAGTAGAACTCGATTTTGCGCCCTGCAGTGAAATCTTCGGATGCAAATTATCCAGCCCCACGTCCGTCGTATTAAAAACAATAGTATGGAACTTGGGCGAAATATCTATCTCCGACGATTGTGATTTACACGCTCGCTTCGCTCGTGCCACAAACTTCGCATTCGTCGAAGATCGGTAATTGCGCCCTTGTTGCATAATATACTAAATCAAGTTAGATTAGTCATAATATGTGATAGTAGTATTAAAGATAAACATTGCCACTCTTAAAACGTCCTTTTGCCGCAAGCGGAATCCTCTTGCCGCAAGTGGAAATCCTCTTGTTATATGATCAAGCGGATTATTCCACTTGCGGTAAGAGAATTTTCAATTGCCCCAAGTTGATTCCGTTTGAGGTAAGATGACTTAAGAGGTCTATTTCAAAAGTGCGACTTCCTCGAAATGAATCAGAAAATTATTGTTGATACGATAAAGATATTTAAGTTTTTCATCAAAGATCAGAGAGATAACCATACAAGCTAGAACTGTTGGAGTCAATTTAATTCCAAAGAAGTAAAAATCGATTCGTTGAACCCGAAGTAAATTTTGTGTTTCCGGTGTAAATAATTTACTCCTAATTGGGATAATAATAATGATTATCTTCAACACTGAACAAAAAATTTCCTAATTTCAAGTAAATATTTACTTGAATAGTCGCAACAAAATATTTACTTAAAATAAGGAAATATTGTCTTAATTTAAATCAATATTTGCTTGCCGGATAAAATCAAATTAATATTTAGTTGAATTAACAAACTATTTTTCTATTCTAAGTAAATATTTTGTTGAAATTAAGAAATTTGTTTTTCAGTGAAGGGATTTGAGAATACTATAGACAGGATCAGAATGTCTTAACTACTCTTTATTAGACTGAAAAAATTGAATCGTTTTAGAGCGTAAATATGAAGACAATTTGGTACACGTGATTTTGTTTCCTTCTCTCCGTCTAGTTGAACAAAGTATCCGTCTTATAGTTGCTTTACCTTCTGCATTAAGACTCTAGTATATGAAAGCGTCAATACGGTGGTTTCAACAAAACGTTTCATACATACGTATGAGCTGGATGCGTGGGCAAACGGCAGTTTTATCGGCCAATAAAATCATTCGTCGCACTTGGAGCTCTATCGTTCTACAAACCGTATTCGTTTATTTTCATCTATAATAGCATTTTTCGATCGGCCGCTCTCCATTTGCTATCAAAGAACCGCATCGTTCTTATTTTTATTTCATCGCGACCACGCTAGTGATTTTTCGATTTTCACGGAAGAGCGATTCTCGGCGTTCACGTTCGGTTTGCTCCAGTGTCAATCGGTTGCACTACAATTAATCCGTTATTTTACTTTGAGAGGAGTAAATAATGACCGACTACATCGCGACGTCTGTTTTCGACCGAGAGTGTCCAACCGTTCGGAACTAAGGATGATTTAGTTGAGCATGTATGGCTTGATTATTTGGTTCTTAACGCTTTTATCCAGGACAATCTAAAGCTGGAACCAAGAAAAATGTTATTAGTCATTTTCTAATTCCCATCTTTAGACCTGTAATTTGAATTTTTGAAATACTTCTGCAGCGAAATTTCGTATGAGGTTATGCCATTCAAAAAACTGTAGAGTTATTTTTCTCTCATCTCAGCGAGAAGTCTAAGCATTAATTGACGAAGAGATACCAAACCTCCCTAAAACCATTTTTTTTTCAACTTAATCGATTAACACCAAACTATTCTGATTTTCAAACCTCGTCTTTGTTACTAAAACTGAGACATAATCTTTCTAATCTTGTGCTTCAAGAATCGTTGATAAAAATTAAGATTTGCATCCACATATGATATGAACCACCCGGGATTCGGAAATGATCGGCAGTTATACTTTGCACGTTCGGCTAGAATAGTCTGTACTTACGCCACCGCATGGATTACTTTTATTAGCAAAAAATTGAAGTAACTAAAACAACAGAATGAAACAGTGTCAGCTTTATAGTTTGAACAAATAGAAAGAAAATTCGATACGACGAATCGGAAAATAAAATTTGATTTCGTGTAAAAAGGAGATGAGAGTGGATTAATGAAGTTTGAGGACCATATGTTAAATACGACCTACACTGTTAAAAATTTCTCCACGAATTTTCTGAAATAGTAAATGAAGTTTTTTACTGTTACCATTTCAGAATTTTACAAAGAAAATTAAGAAACATTTTCAAAAAATTGTAAAAAAATTTCAGAAAAATACCAAAAGATTTCAGAAAATTACCAAAATATTTCAGAAAATTACTGAACCCTGTGTAGTAAAATTCTGAAACCGTAACAATAAAAAACTTCGGTTACTCTTTCAGGAAATTGCTACAGAAATTTTTAACAGTGTAAGTATAAAAATGTTAAATTTCTAAAGTGATTGACGTAAATTTTAAAAATATCTCTGACCAATGTCATAATATTTACTGAAACATTCCTGGCGCACTTGATATAAGATTTAAAAAAATTCGGAATTCAAACTTTATTCATAAATACAATTTGGCATGCTAAGACAGCAAAGCAATTAAAAAAAACAAGTTAATTGTTCACAAGCACGTTCAACCTGTATGAGTGACAATAAACATTGTCGCCTAAGGGGTTATCAAAAATTCATCGAATATATTTGATACCATTTTTCCATGAAAACAGATATTTAAATCAATATTCTTAATATTTCTTTTCATTCTACATAATCAAAGCAATTAATTACTTGCATTTATATCTACCGACGAGATATTTTTTGCTGCAAGTTTTTCAACAGCGAGCAAGAGTTCGTAGTTATATCGTTCGGCTTTAATTCACTTGTTGATATCGACATTTCCTATTACGTATTATTATCTCGATGCTCTCGCGGCTTTCCTATTTTTTGCTGGCGCGTAAAAATCAGATTAAAAAGAACCAGCCAAGCCCGTGAGTCGGTGTGTAGGAACTTCCGGATGTACCGGCAGCTGTCGTAAATCGTAATTTCGACTCTGAAATTTTATAAGTTTCCCGATAAGTTTCAAATTTACACCGGTGGCCTGCGATAATATTGGAAATGAAATATGTCCGTACATTCAATATCGTATAAAACCTCGACACTAGTTACGGTATCTATCCACTTTATTTTGGCCATCCAAATAATCCTATTGGGAGTGCTTTGTACTAATTAAAAGCAAACATCATATTTGAATTGTTTTAGTTTTGCGACATTTCTTTCTGCTATACTATTATTTATCGAGTCCTATTGTTCACTTCGATTTTACGGAGCTGAGATTTAATTGAAAAATTTAAAGGAGATTATATCAAAGATATATTAGATATAAATATCTCATGGAAGTTCACGCAATTTATCGGTCTATTTGTAAATAAAGATTAGGTAAATAAATAAATGATTAAATAAATAAATAGACGTAACCGGGATCTTGGTTCTCGTCAAGCGCGTTACTTTTTGATATGCTTATATGTTAAAATATTGACTCGATAGCTGTTGGGTATAATATTGTATATAAATAAATGAAAAATATACAAATATCCCCTCTAGGGCTTAAGATTCCAACTATTGCTGAAAATGCGTTTCGCACCAGGATATCATGTCATGCGTTTCGCAGCAGGGCCGATGACATCTTTGCCCTGGACGCCATAGTTGTAAATATTTTGTGAAAAGGTTCAACTTAAAAGTTGGAATGAAGCCTTTAAGAAGTAAAAAAATGTTATGTTCATAACTTTTAAAGTTATTTATCGAACATAATGGGGTCCATTAAAAAAAAAATATATTGACTATAGATATTAATTGTAAAAACTAGTCATCAAAATATGTATTCTAATTTTTGATTAAAGTTGTCAGCGATTGTATTGAAATTGTATAAAAAGCAGAGAACTGCAACATCCGAGCAGAACATTTAGTGTAGCTGTTGAAGTTTAGTTAAGAATCTATTAAACTATGCAAGGTGGTCATCAAAATTGTCAAATTTGAGTAAAAATTTTATTCACTGCATTACTAGAAAAGATTGCAAAAAAGTTTTGTAAAATGTATTAAATACGTTAAAATTAAGAAACAATACTTTGTTAATTGTGAAAACAAAATCTTTTTGTCCCATATTCTAAGTAGAAATGGTACTTTTTTGAATGATATTAACCTGCAGATTTATTTTAAAGCTTGACAGAAAATATTGAAATTTAAAAACAAAATGATGAAATTGCTTTTATAAACATCTTTACACAAAAAATGTATGAACCAGAATTACAAAACATTTCTCCATAAGTGATCAAGAGTGTTTCAAAATTGGCCACTTTTTACTTCAGGCTCAATACCCCTAAAAACAGAACCTTATTACGTTCTATCCAGAAGAAATATAGTTTAGCATTTTCTTTATTGTATTAACAAATACCCTATTTTGAAATCGTTCATTTTGACCAAAGTGCGAAATGTTGAAGTTTTCTATAAAGATAATTCTGGAACGCAGGATGCAAAGAACCATTCAATATTATTTGGAAATTACGTGAATTGTTGAATGCAACGGGCTTGTAAATATAAAAAAATGTTAATTTTACAAGCCGTTAAATACTCCGTAGATTTGTCCAATTCGCAATTTGAATATGTCATTCTAAACTTACTTTACTATAGAGAATTTGAATACAAAAAAAATATCTCTATCATATTAATTATGGTTAATATTAGCTACTTAGCGATTAATCAGAGAATAATTAAATAATTTTGATGTTGAAGTTTAAAAAGAATTTTCAAAAGTAAATTTAAAATTTGAAGGTTTTGAAAAATATCTGTAATAATTAGGAAAGTAACAATAGAAATATATTTCATGTATTCACCATTTTAAGATATTAAAACTCTGTATAAGTGACCACTAATATAAATATAAAACTTTATTAAAGTATTAAAAACTTGTACAGTTTCAGCTGAATTTTGAAGCCCTCTTTTTTCAATTTCTGGTTTTCTTTTATTTTAATCTACACAGTTGTTTGAACAGAGCTTAAACATTAATCCGAAATGGTAAAACTTGTTAATACTTTATTCTATACTATAATCATTTTTTACTTCGTTATAGTGACCACTTATACCCAGTTTATTGATGTATAATAGACTGACAGGATCGATAGATTTTATTTCATTCGTTATAGTTTATAAAAACTGCAAAAAAATTTATTAAATATTTTTAAAAATGGTTATTTTTAGTTGATTTTTTCATTTACCTTATGATTACAGTGACAGAAGGAATATTTTAATCATGAAAGCTTAGGTTTCACAAAGAGGACATCATGAAAGGTCGAAAACCTGTTTCAGTAATACTTTACACTATCAATCAGACTATTAAATTTGATTAAAAGCTAGGCGTTAAAAAATTCATACGTACTAATAGAAAAAGCGACGCCTAAAAGTCGCGAAACGTCAAATCAGATAATTTCATCAAATTTTATCAGATTGGCGAGTCAATTAAAAGTCTGCAACTGGAATTAATCTTACATCAAATGATTGGTCAGAATTCTTAGCAGTTTCTCCAGTCATTAAAATACATAAGAAATAATATTGCTGTGATGAAAAGAAATTACTCATTCTATGTTAAATTTATGGAAAAATGATTTTGATATAAAGTTTATCTTATGCGTATCTACTGCAAGAAATTACCCGTTTTATCGCTTTTCATTTTCCACTGGGATGCACGATGTTATCTATAAAGCACATCGACATTTTTTTCATTGTTTTTCATTGCTTCCGCGCAAAAGTGTTTCGCAACAAAAATAGCAGCAGCCATTGTTTTCGAACCGACAAAACTAATTTTTCGAGCAAATTGCCTTTTGACGTTTTCATCGTATGCGATTATTTATCGAAAATACGTTAGTTTTAAAGAACATCAACACTGATAGATAACATTCCCGCTGAATATCTCAGGAGGCGAAACTAGTTATATATAATTTATTCAAAAATATGTAGTGCCTTTCCCAGCGTTCGGTACTTGCATCTAGTATTGATGGGCGTATTTGATATTCCTTTAGATTAAGTGCTATTGTAAAGCTTTCGAGCTTTTTGATTTTATAAATTATATATTGGAAGGAATTGAAAAATGTATGATTTTGTTGCAGGAGACGCCGCCAAATTAAGGCATTCGAGGCACTCAGCAGCGTTCGGCGCTGGATCTCAATATACCAATGAATATTCGACGAACGAATACGACATATACGTAAGTGGCTTTTTCTGTTCCCATACATCCTCATTCAGTATTTAAGGATCGATCGGGCATTGGATTGTGCAATTTCTGCGTGCGGATCAAGAATTTATCCCGCGGATCGGGGCACTCCCGCGAGTCTCCAATCGCATACGAAATGCCGCGGTCTCTTTAACATTCCGATAAATAATTCTGGTTGAGCTTATCCTAGCCGTAACACAGCCACCTTAGGCTCCCCTAAGTTTATTCCCAGCCGCACTCGGGGATGGCTCGAATAGGTGCGACCAACTTCCCGGCACAGTAAAGTGAAACTTTCCCAGCATCCGAATAAGTTTCGATTAAGATGTATTTCTGACGCGGGTAACGTATGATGAGGACATTCACGCCTGTGCCCGTCTTACAAATGGACCCTCGTAATCAACGACTCTTTTTCCAGTTTGCCTTTCCTGATGTGGTCGTTCGCTTTTCACATGGGAATCTCGTCTTTTTGATCTCTATGGAAAGAACAGGATTTCATTTTCTGGCCAAACCGATTCGGTTAACTTAGTTTGATTTACCCGAATAAAACGGTTTTGTCATGAAAATCAAACGTGTTCAATGGTAGGTCCCAGAAGAGGCTGGATAGCATAATCGAGCTGTTTGGTTGATTTAACCGAGTGGTTTGGTTGAAAAAACCGAATGTTTTGGTTCATACAACCAAGTGGTTAGATTGCAATAACTGACCGGTTTTGTTGTCATAACGGTGTGGTTTGATTGAAACGACGGAATAGTTTGATTGACACAACCGAATGGTTTGGTTGAAACAACCGAATCGTTTGGGTGAATGTACCGAACGATATGGTTGAAACAACCGAGCGGCTTGATTGCAATAACTTACCGGCTTTGTTGCCATAACAAAGAGGTTTGGTTGAAACAACTGAACTGTTTTATTACAACCACCACATCAAACTCGTATAACAGCCAGTGGACTTCATTAAATACATAGGTCAACATGGTTTTGTTGTTGGGAAGCTGTGGGTCAGTTTCTACGTTTGTGCGCAGAATCAGAATCCGAAGTCAGAAGTGGTCCATCACGTCAGGATTATGAGATATTTGAGGTTAATTACTCGAATAACGCGTTTTTTTGCTATTTTCGAGGTCAAATACAGAAGACACAACATTTTTAGGAGTTTTTCCTTTCATTGGATCATGTGATACTACTCTTTTTCTTTAATATGGGATGCGCAGAATTCCATTACGACTTTTCTTCACCAAGATACGCCAATTTGAAATTACGATATACATGTAAACAAATTTACCTTGAAATGCTCTTGGAGAACAAGCTCAAGGTCAAATTCAATGTCATAAAACCTATATAAATATAAACAACTTGATAAAATATGGATACTAATAACTAAAATCACGTTTCAGTATTGTGACTGTTTTTTTTTATAAAGTTAATGGAATATATCTCGTAATTTCAAAATGGCCGTAACTTTGTAAGAAAAAATCTTAGGTAATCGAATAAAAGCTCATTTTGAAGAGTAAATATAGTTCTAAAAGATACAAATAGTACAGAAGTATTGAAGAAAAAATTGTTGCGTCCTGTACGTAACCTCACACATAGCAAAATAACGCGTTTTTCGAGAACATGACCTCAAATATCTCAAAAACCTAACGTGATGGACCAATTCTGACTGCGAGTTCGGATTCTACGCATACAATTACGTCGGAAATGACCCACAGCTTTCCAACAACATCCAAGAGCCTCTTTTTTGTAGACCGTTGATATTAACCAAACTATTTAGTTCCAGCTGGAATTGTTGATGAAGCAACAAACCCTTTTTCAATTCAACGTTTCCGTGAATGTCTAGAATTAAAGTTAGATTACTAAAGATTATCTTGCACTCGGGGTGCAAAATGCGATTTTGCTCCCTAGGCCTGGGAAGTAGAAGAAAATAATGTATGTAAGAAGGGAGAATAGGAATATGCTGTCATCGCACGAAATTTCCGGATATGGTGAATCATTGAAGTGGTTAAATTTCTACTGTTGGCCTGACAGTGGCATCTTTTAGTGCTAAGACACTGACAATATTTGTTCTTGTATGTATATGTCATGGCTTTGTAATAATTTGTTATTAGTCACTACAAAAATATTATAAAATGATTAATGCACAAAAATAATCCGTACTTCTCTAACTATATATCTGTTCCTGCAAAAATATTTTTATTTTATTTTATTTACATTGCTAGCCGTATAGCACTCCAATTAATAGAAATTTTACATAATCGATCTAATATTTGATCACTCGTTCTATTTTTATCTGGAAAGGATTACCGTCAACTATGAGAGAGTTCGACTCGTAAATGAACTCGTTAAGCTAAAGTATAAAAATAAATTCTTTCTATTCGGAACGTTATATTTCTTTTCATTTTTTCCTGACCCCGGATTTGTAATCAATAACTTTAGAAAACCGTTGATAGCGTCACTATTAAAAAGATGAATCGAGCAGGGATTGCAATAATATCAGTTCCTGAAATAAATGGAAAAATTTGTAAGGAAGGCGTGATTAAGGTATTGTACGACATGTTACAAATAGGAATATATCTTGTTAAAACTACAAATCAAAGGTTATTTCCTCCATATTTTAAATCAGTTATTTTGTTTCATTCTAAAGAAAACGACGATTTGACTACATTTATTTTCTATCGTTGCAACGTATATAAGCAATTAAACAAGATGAACTAATTTAAAAATATACTATTTATAAAATAATAGAAATAGATGAAAAACAATTTATATTTTTTACAATTTATATACTTTTACACAGAGTAAAGTAGATGCTGAGAAATTATTGTCTATATATGTATAAAATAAGGACAGGTATCACTAGATAGTTCTTAGTGTGACTTTAGATATTATACCCTGTTAACAGATGTTCAGAATAAGTGTATAATATGAAAGTATCACTGACAGTAACAGTCTTTGATAATGACTATAAATAGGTATAAGAATACAAATGGCTAATATCAGAATATCGATTATTCTTTTCTCAACGTCTGATTTTCTCTGTGTACATGACAATAGAAAGGGTAAGAAAAACCGACAAATCAAAAAGCCTGCAGACAAAAAACCGACAATCGAAAAGCCGACACATAAAAATTAGGCACATCGACAAGCGTCGGTTTTTTTACTGTCGGCTTTTCCATTGTCAGTTTTTTTACTGTCGGTTTTTTGACTTCTCGGCTTTTTGATTTGTCGGTTTTTCTACCCGCACCCAGTAGATAGAAAACCCAATATGCAGTGGAATATTGTTTTTATGACATAGGGTGCGTAAACTGCTATTTTACACATTTTTGGCTTTTTTCTTTCACATTTTACACAAATTTGCAACATAAAACATTGTTCGACAAATGTACAAAAATGCTTTCATTCCTAGAAAAAAATTTGTAAGCACCTGCGTCGAAAACTACTAATTTCAACTCCGAAAACGAAATTCAATTGTTTTTACAAATACACTCAAATCAATACGTAACTGATTTCAGTAGAATAACTACTTCGCACACTTGTGTCGTAATGTACTATTTCGGGGCTAGTCCTTAAATTTCATGTGAGCACTGTAAGCAAATTCTAAAGTGTTTTGAAACGAAACATTTTGGTATCTAATTCTTTCAAAATGAAACACTTTCAGAAATTTTATTTTTACAGTGAGAGTGTGCGAAATCTTTGGCCACTATTTTTTTCACGTTCACTTAATAGTTCTTTGACAAAAGCAGAATTGTTTGTTGCAATACTTAAATAGATTCCGGCTTTATGCACGATATTTACTACGCACTGGTTGATATAGGAAAAAAAACCTCCACTAAAAATAATCTTATTATAAGTTCATTGATGGGTGCAACTAATATGACCAAACTTTTGAGGTCACCGAAGTTTTGGTTCATTTCTGTTTTGTACCCAGTTTTAAAAAGTTAATAATTTATTGAGCCTTTGAAACTTTTTTTCAAGAGACATAAATATTTCTTAAAGGTTTTAACCACAATGAAACATTTCTTACTAAATCGATATTCAAAATATCAGCTCCACATTTCGAGACGCTAATTCCGTAATTAACCAACTAACAATTACAACCAATTGAGACTCATATAGCACCACTTATAGATATATATCTTCATTTAGTGATCGCTTTTGTGCGAAATATTTCGTATGATATTTTGTAGGCCATTTTAAATTTGTAAAATACAAAAATAACTCGACCATGAGCAACCTTTATTAAATATTAATTATTTTGCATGTTATCAATGTAAATTGAATACTAAAAAAAGGGAACTTTTGGATTATATCGTAATATTTGTTACGTATAAGTAAGAAATGTTTTCCCATCTCTATTTTTTACCACGATTATTGGTTACTGAAAAAGATCAATGAATATGATGTTTCTTTTTTAATTTGGTTTCATTTACAATTTGTGTTGAAATTTGTTGAAGAACTCTATTTTTCCAGAATTTTTAGGGTTGAAACTCAAAATTAGTGGTCCGAATACTTCTAAAAAATATTTCGTCATCGTTATAATACATACATATACGTATTTATCTGAATGAAATTTTCAGGATATTTTGACTTTAAAAAATTAAAGAACAGTGATCAAATTTATCAAGCTAAAAAATATTGTTTTATTTTTTGTGAGTGTGAAACAAGAAATAATCATTTGTAATTCTACGAACTATTTTTTTAAATATTTGGTAAAATTCGTACTTTTGATATTTCGAAATTATATGGAACCACTTTTCTCGTTACGTATGTGGTCACTTTAAAAAAATTCACACTCCATTGCAAGTGCAATGAAGATGAAGTTGTTTTTAATCGTGTTCTATTACCACTACGGTTTATCTTCTTCGGTTTCGCTCGTCTTCGGGTTCTATTAAAAGCTATTGAAGGTACATTTCGCGAAACGGTAGGCCGAAGGATATACGACCTGTGGGAAATCGATGTACGTGAGTGCTCGACGCTTCACTTTTACCATATGATCTTGTCTGAACTTTAGTCGAATATTTAAATCATTTTTTAAATTTAATATGAAGATATAAACGCTTATATAAAAAAATGTTAAAACTGCATTATTGAAAGTAGATGTTATCAGAGCACGTAAGTGGCAGCATTCGTTGTGCACAGATATAGGTATTGTTTTTTCCTTTAATGCCTAAACGTGCACAATTTGCACGTGAAATTCAACGTAATGGTACTTACAAAATAATGACCATATTCTACTATTTTTTGGGTCCTTTAGAATGGAGTAGGCAAAATGTTAAAAAAACGTCATTTGTTTCATTGCTTTTGTTTTTAAATTTTTAAAATTTTTGTTTAGTTATATATTTTTAGATGTAAATGCATATTTTTTTAAGTAAAACTATAGGAAACATGCTTATGATAAGTCAAAAGATGCCTGGAGAGTGTTATCGTGATAAAAATTACGATTGAACAAAAAATGTTACCTAAAAAAAATTAATTCGAAAGAACATCGCAAAAATAAGATGGTACCGGATAACGTCTGATGGTAGACAGTCAATATGTTATCCGGTCACATAATGTTGTAAGGGATACCATATATTTCTCTTTGTGTATGGTCATCTCGATTTTTTACATCTTTATTTTGCAAGTATCATCATGCTTAATTCCGTGTGCGAATTATGCACATTTAGGCATTAAAGGATCAGAAATTGCTCTAGATGTTGTACGTATAGAATACTGAATAATGTACCTCTAGAGACTATAAAACCTTAAACCAATTTTATTCATTGCTGCTGAACATGAAAGAGGAAAGAGGAAGAAAATCGATTTCTATAGCTCCAATATATTTACAAAATTAACAGTACACACGAAAAGGTTTTATTTTGGAAAAATGTATCAGTTAAATATATCAGTTGTATACTGAGCAGAGTACAATATTTGTTTTTCATTTTACTAAAAGGCGTAATAATATTCTATAAAAAAAACGTAGTAATTGCTTCATCAACACTGCATTTCGATTTGAATTTAAAAAAAAAGTATAAAGTACAAAGTAAATATTCCAAATATGAACTTCGAAGCAGAAAGTTACAGTTTTTTGCAATATTATTGTTGTACAATGAAAAAAAATATTGTTCTCGAATGAAACATTAAAGGAACTTTTCTCAAAAATGTTCTCTAAAAGATACCAGTCCTGTAGTAATTCTATTTTCTTAGCCGTATTTTTCAAGAATAGCTTATCCCTACCGCTAAAAAGATTTCGCAAAATTAAATTTCAGGAAGGTGCAATTACAGTAATGGTATTTTCAAAAATGAAAACAAACATAGGATACAGTAAAGCTTGAAGTTCGTAAAAATTAGAAGTAACGCAATGAAATTAGCAACACTTTTAATGATTGTTGGATGGATTGTTTATGAAAATATGAAGTTATCATTTGTTTATTAAGAAAAACTAGTCCGTAAAGTAGAAACCAAAAAATTAAATTAAGTAATAGTATGTTTGTAAAAAACAATACTTGTTTTTAAATGTAGAAATTGTTTGTAATAAAATTGAATCATTTGCAGAATATATTTTCAAATTATTTTTAGAACGTATTCTGTATCTTACTGATTTAATGATTGAACTTAAAAGGAAATTTCGTACTGAAAACAAAAACAATCCAGCAGATTTTTTGTCATTTTTCACTCGTAATTATTTTATAGCTAAAAATAATCAATATTGTGGCTGTTTTAATGTGAATTACATCACAACTTACTATTCCCTGATGGACATATTGAAATATTCTTTAAATCTGTGATAATATAATTTACAGATGTTGAAAATGTTGACTCAATGATTAGTTAATTATCTATTCGTTCCATATTTAGTATACAATTTACCGATACTTAATACCAAACAATATTCAACAATTTGTATTGATTGTTATACTCTTTATTTAAACTATTTAAATTCGAATAAAATTCACATCTTTTGCAAAATAGTCACATGTTTAGTTAGAGAAACTAATGATGTATTGCTTTCCAAATACAAGTTGTCGTTTAAAGTACGAAATGCATAACGTATGATAATTATTCTAATTGAAATTAGAAGTTAACGTAAAAGGATCAATTATCACTGCGGATAATAAACTGTAAAACGTAGCGAACTTTAAAAGTTTAACTGAAATTTACTGGATCTAGGTGACCAAACTTCCTAAAACAAAGTGGTTTGTGTAAAAAAAAAGTCTAAAGTTTTCAGCGATGAGTTGATTTCAATAGTAATATAATTATTATAATATTATAATTATAAAAACCTGTTTATAAAACGATCGATACTAAAATCATATAATTTTTTATAAAATATAAATAGTTGTATTTTTTATTTTGGAGGTATTAAAGAAATTATTTTTATGGAAAAGGATGCACATTATGTGAATTAAAATGTAACAGAGTACAAAAATAAACAAAATTTCAAGAATTTCATTGCCGTGAACTTTAGTAAAGAACTTGGTAAGGATTGTTAATTAACTAATTCGTACTGCATGCGCACTTGCTTAACTGGGTATATAAAGGAATGGTATTCGACTGCAGAGTGCTTTCGTAGCAGTCCTTGGATACAATGATATACTATATTACTATCGAAACGTCGCCCGCAGCAAAATGCCTTTTACATTATTATGTATAACAATTATGGAGATTCATACATTGCGCTCCGTGATCACGTATTCTCATATGTAAACTAAACAAAGTGAATTATTAAAATTATGTTTTTATGAAGACACATTTTGATACGAACAAAAGATATTATTTAACGAAAATGTTGACCTAAAATAGTAGACAAAAACTTATTTATTATATTATCGAAAAATTTTTTTTATTAAGAGCGTTTTAAACAATCATTTGCATTCTTAAAAAATAATTATTTGGATGGTAAACATATTTTCGTATACAAGAATCGATGTGTCTTACATCTTTAATAATTACCATATCTAAAATGTTTCACCTGCTGTTTTGATTTGCAATATATATTATATATTTCTAAGTAAATTAAAATTAAACATCTGCTAAATTTGCAAAACGTAATTGAATTTCTGTGAGCTTCCGTGAATAAAGTTGCAAGGCTAAAATGAGTTGTTCGCCTTCATTTGTTCAAATAAAAGGCATTGTACTAATGGATAGCTTTAAATGAAAACATCAATTGATTAATAACATATATAACTCGGATAAATTAGCACAGTATAATGTTCGTATTTATGTATGATGATATTGAACAAAAATCAATAGTTTTATTATTTATCTGTTAATTTAGATCAATACATCCTTTGCAATTTTATTTGAAACGTTTTCGTTTAGTTTACATCCAGAGAACAAATAAGTGTTGAAATTAACCATTTGATATAAAACTCAAATTATGGTGAAAATAACAAATATTGACTTTCGAAAGCCTACAATTTGTTGTAAAAAGAAATATATACCATATATTATTTCTGGATATTTCAATATGCAATTCTAAAACAGGATGCATACAACCTAAAATAGTTTAATTTATTACTAGTAGCTGTACTAGTATTTATAACGAAATATTCTTTATATTAACTGACCAATCTGGATTGTCCATTATTCGCTATTTTCAATATACACTTATAATACAGATTTAACATCGTTAACATGAAAATAACATCTTTCTGTAGAAAAGTAATGATTATTGAGTACATTCTGATTACAACTTTTCATACTATTAACTCTATTATTACTATACTGCAACCTGTGTAATATTACCTTTCTGCTCTCTTTCTGTGTAAATATCAGTAATCAAAGTTGAATTTTTTAAATATAAAATATATCGTATTTTTACTAGGTATTTTATTGAAATTTCGTCTAAATGTATAATAATTTTTATTCAACTTCCGGTAGTACTATATTTGAACAACAGTATAAGCCGAGTTCTACATAGTTTTCATATACAGTTAATTCCGTATAGAACACTGAGTGCTTTTGAAACTAAAAAATAATCCGTGAGCTGAAAAAGTTTTCAAAAATAATGCTTTGCCAAAAAATGCTTCAAACTATCAATAATAATATAACAACGAGGATCGATCGAAAATAAAATTTATTAAAAATAACTCGTACCGAAATTGATGTTCTGTTTAAAATTAAATATTGATAATTTTTGAAATATAATAAACAAATAAACTTCTTTAATGTATGGTATTTCTTATGTTATAGGATTACTATATGAAATATTTATTCTTTAGATATTGTAACTCTAAATTATTCAAAAAGTGTCCATGAAAATTTGAAAAATCGATCATTGTTCAAATCCTTAATTATTTTTCTTAATAAACAGTATTATTTACACAGAGAAAAAAATAGAGTTAATCCAACCATTTTACAAGTAGAAAACTAAGTAAAGCACGGTGTAATTTAAAATAGTTAAATTAACGATTTTTGTAGTAAATAAGACTAATAATATTGTTGTGTTGACGTAACCTCAAATCTTTTGCAGTTTTACAGTTAAACAGTTGGTTTAAATATCTGTTAATAGTAAAACAGATGTGATAAACTTAGTTAACGAACATAACTTCTGAAAGCAGTAATTATATTATGTTATCATCATGTCCACCTTTTTTTGTGGTTCTATTAACCATTTTTCGTTCTATGTACTAATTATTAACAAGTTCGCATTCAAATTTATTTTGAAGACACTTAATAATCTTTAATAAATACTGTGTTTAGTATTTATTCATACAATTATTTATGAATCATATTATCATGACGGATATGTCCCTATTCTATTGTTACTAACCTAGATTTATTGACGATGATACTATATCTAACTATATACATTTAATTTTGAAGCTCTGGTGCATAATAATTCTTATTAATTGTACATATAAAAAGTAGGTAATTGGACCACCTATACCTTTTTTCCATGCAGTTTTTATTGTAATGCTAATACCAACAATAAAACTGTTTGAAAATAAGTGTAAATATTCGTTCCAAATATGTATTAGAAATGTAGTCAAATGTTTACATATGATATATGTGATGAATACTGGAAAATCTGTATGAAGATCCACTAAATGTTAACAACTAAATAAAAATTTAAATTAGCCCACTAAGTCTTTAATTAACTTTTTCACTAGAATTTTAAACGTTAGTACTTTATGTGGAAAAGTTTCTCTAAACAGACATGTCTGATATAAAATTTACAAAAAACATACAGAAACCGTGAGAAACCATATATACGATTATTTAAAAAAACATGGATTTTTCAAATTTTATTTTCTTTGTCATTTTTTTATATTATAATAAATTGTGAATTCTTCGTAATATAAAACAATTACGTCTTCGAGATTTATACTTTCAAATGTGTACAGTAACATATAGAAAATGAAGATGAAAACATTGTCTGCACAAACTTGAATGAAACGTAGTACAGTTCAATAACTTTTTGTTTGATTAAAAAGTTTTTTACTTTTCCTCAAAGAATGTTCTGAACATATTTCAACACTTTTTAAATTATTTAAAATTTTTAAATTTTTCAAAAAGTGTATTTTTTTAATCAATTTTCAGAACTTTTTGTTCACCAATCACTTCTTGGTTGAATCGACATTTTAGATGATTTAACTTTTATTTTCAAATGTTAATATATAGATTTTTAATTGTCAAAGATCTAGCTCAGCAATAATCACGTATCAAAATCCATTGTTATTTATTGTCCATTGACGGTCTTGGACAACAAAATGGCTTAAAGAAAAACGTTAAAATGTCAAATTACTCTCATGAAAGTGGATACAAAATCATTTTTTAGGATGTTCAATGAGAATCTGATAAAAATAGAGGATCCAATATGTCGAACATATTTTTTTAAATTCATTGGATCAGCGTGAAATACATTACTTGGACGTTTTAGTGATTCCTAAGTATGACTCTGATGACGGTTTTAGGAAATTGCAGTTTCATAAAAATGATTTAATGTTTTTTATAATGTCTAACATCATCTTGGGCGCAATTTTGATATCCACCATTTTGAATTTTACAATCACGTATCAAAATCCATGGTTATTCATTGTCCATTGACGGTCTTGGACAAAAAAGTGGCGTTAAAAAAACGTTAAAATTTCAAATTACTCTCATGAAAGTGGGTACAAAACCATTTGTTGGGATGTCAAATGAGAATCTGAAAAAAATAGCGGAACCAATAAGGGGAACATATTTTTTTAAATTCATTGTATGACGGTTTTAGGATATTGCAGTTTCAGAAAATGATTTAATGTTTTTTATAATGTCTAAGATCATCTTGGGCGCCATTTTGATACCCATCATTCTGTATATTACAATAATAACAATAGATTTCGATAGCTGATGAATCAACGATGTGGTTTCCCCTTGGTTTAGCCGCAAAAATTCCATTCATTACAACTCATTACAAATCCAAGGCATTACAATGTTTTTTTCTAAAAAAATGGTATTTTCTTGTATAAAATATACCATAACTTTGTTTGAGGAGATAATAACCAAATTTTAGCTTTAGAACATGAATGCCGAATCATTTTCACGCATGAAATTGTGAAGGTAAAATTTTTTTTCATTTAAAATGAGACCTGTTAGTAAATTTGTGGTAAATTTTCGTCCTTCTAGTGATTAATAGGTTAGATTTACAGGAAGTAGAATACTTGATTGCTATAAATAACAACAAACGAATACTATAATATTAAAGAAATTGTGAAAAATTTCTAAATATTTTGTAGTAATTACACGGAATTTTTGTTATAATTTTCCAACATTTGTTGGAAGCAGTCAACAGCCATTTCTTGCAGTAAGACTATCTAGGTTGACCTAAACACTTTATTAAAAATACTACAGAGTAAAAATGACCGAACCTGCATTAACTTTTTCCATTGTTTTTATAATAAATTATAGAAGGCAAATATTGTGCATTAAGAAGAAGATAAAAAATAGCTAGAATACATTCGACATATTCCAGTTCTCACTTGCAATTCTTTGTCTTTTAAACGGGCGTAAACGTTCTAGATAACGATCGAGCGTTCGCTAATTCCAAGTAAATTGTTAGAGAGGCGCATCATTAATGTACTTTAAGTGCACGTCTGATCACATGTGGGTCACGTATCTATAGAGTCGCGAATCGATCGACCGGAAAACCTTCGCGGCGATGTCGTGCGATTTTTCATCATTCTTGATCCGTATTACCGACCGCATATTTTTTGTGCTTTTCAGTTCGGAGGGAACGTCAACTCCACGTTGACGAAGGACCAAAGCAATAATCACAATCACAAGCCGGTATTTTCGAATTGCTCCCGATATGCGCCGTTCGTCAAAGAGGAGGAACAAGCGGGGACCGCCGTTATTACCGTACGCGCCGAGGACCGGGATGCACCAGCCGAGGGAGGTATGTACAATTATTTCTACTAATGATTTCTTCATATTTTTTGGTATTCCCAATATGAATTTTTAGCTTTGCTGCATTTTTTTATGTCAAATTCTTTATTTTTTATATGTGGGCAAATCCGGGGAAAATCGACGTTTTCTTCTGAAATGATGTCGGTGATGCCTTTTCACTATTTTTGACCAAACATGAAAGGAAAACGAAAAATATATTGATTTTTACATTTTTTATAGGTTATTTATTAGAAAAACAAGTTCTAAACAATGTTTTGCATTCGAAACATGAATTGCTTTTATTTCAACAAATTATTTCCTTAATCATCTTTTTTCGAAATAAATTAATAAGCAATATACCATTCAAAGAACATTTTCTCTGTATTTAAAAAAATTATTTCTTTAATTTAATAAATCTTAAAAGAAAGATTACTTTTTGAATTTAATACAATGACTTCTTGAATTTATAAAAGTATCTTTTAAAGATGTACAGATGAAAAAGCGGTCTTGAATGATATATAGCACCTTCCGTTCGAATGCTTCCAAAAGTACATTTGATTTATTTAAGATTATGTCAAATATAATTTTTTATACATTCATACTTTCGTTCAATTAATTATGAGGTAAAGTGGAAACAGTAGAAATTTCATTGTGAAAAAAATGAATGAAAGAAGTTCTTAAGATGTTCATTTGTCATTCTATACTAAAAAATCTTTTCCATCTATCGTGTTTGCCACACAAGATTGCATTTTTTTAAAAAAGTCTATCGTAATCTAGCATAGTACATATTTAATCACTTTTAACAGCAGTTATCAATGTCCCCTTAGCTGTTTCTTTATTGAGTTTTCCTTTCATTTATAGCACTATCATTTATTATATCAACAATACATTGTTGCTAACGAATTCTGCTCTGTCTTGCAGCCAGCTTAAATCATAAATTTTTTCATGGTTTTGTTCTCAACAAATTCCATTTGATTCCAGTAACTTGCATAGTGCAGTCTATAAAAAATCACGTGGTCAGCAACATCTACATTTTTCTTATTAGTTTTCTATATTTATTACACATACCTGATGATATCTTGTGACCATATACATTAATTTATATATTATAGTTGTCCAACATGACATTTTGAACTTCTCATGTCTACTCTATTTCTATTATCATACTCAAGGCTCAAGAACCTAATTTCGGTGGACCCAGAAATTGCAATTACAATTTCAATAAAATTTGCAATAAAAAGCAGAAGCCTCCTATTATTCTGATAGTTCATAGATTACAAAAATTTGACGTTGATAGTTTTGATGCAGAAATTCCTAAAAACCATAAAAGCAGCTTATCCATAAAGTGAGGTTATATTACTATACAATAATTATATTTAGTATAATCATTTTAATTTACTTACTAAATAACTAAGTAATGGTCTCCATAAATCTTGATTTAAAAAGTAACACAAGTCTTTATCGAACTAATCGTACATTTTTGAAAGAATAATAACCCACTCTCCTGAAACGATATGCGTAAAAAACATGGAAATTGCTGCGTGTCTACTTAATTTTTCATTGTTAGCGCATTCTCACCCTGCGAGAATTTTATATAAGCTAGCAAATCAGTTTTTTATAATCACAAAATAAAATTTTTAATCGAAAATAATCCTCTGAAAAAAAGAATTACTGTTTAAGTTAAAAATGATTTAAAATAAAATTGTTACAAAATGGAAACAGATAAACCATTTCAACAAAGAAAATGTTTAATTCAAATACGGTATTTTAAGATTAATAGTTTTTGTAATTTGAACACATTTTTATATTATCTCAAAGCAGATTAATAAAAAAAACTGTTTTTTAAATTTAATTAAACCTTTTCTCCAAGTGAATCTCTACAATAATCAATCGATTTAAATATCTTACAGTACTCGTTTTCTTAAAAATATCGAAAAGACAGTGTTTTCGTCGGAAATTTTCTAGTTTGACATTCATTTAGGCTAAATTTACCCAGAGATAAATTAAAGTTCATATAATGTTCTGTAAAACTATAAAATTGTTCTAACTTTCACCGTTCTATAAATACAGTGGTCCCCGTCCTAACGCATCCCTTCCTAACGCATACTCCCGTCCAAACGCATATTTCTTTCCCGTCTAAATGCATTGGAACGAACATATGCGTTAGGACGGGGATCACTGTATGACGCTTTAAAGTTTATATTTCATGAAAACATTTTAATTTCTTAGCAATTACTTCATAAATTCTTCATTTTTAGTTTAAAATAGCATATAAAGTCATTTTAATATCATTTAAACGTAAAGAAAGTTCTAAATCCATTCAATTTTGCAAACTGAGCACAACGACTATCAGTTTTATTTCGTATGCCACTGCTATAACTTTTTTAAGTAATTCAGTAATCACTTTAAATTTCCTAGGTCCACTCTTAGTTAAGTAGCAAGAGACCGTTGTTTATTGATGTATCCCAAAAAGTTTGGAATTGTGCATAGATCTGGTTTTGGAAATACAGTCAAAATAAGAAATTAATTTAAAAAACAAAGAAATATTCATCTTACTACTTACAAGTAGTAATTGTCAAAAATTAAGATTATTTTCAGAAAGAGTATTTAAGACAGCAAAAAGTATTCGGATGATGATTTGTAAATTAAATTAAACACTACTATTTAGGTGAGCTATAGCAGTAGATTCACTCTTAAAAAAACTCGCAATTAATAAACCTTGAATATAAAAGTTAAAACAAGAACTACTCCATTCTTTTCCATAAACTAGAAAAAGACAAAGATCAGTCTTAAAAAAGAAATCGAAACTATTATACTTACTACAGATCAGATTAGATATTCATCTCCGATAAAATTAGTCCTACAGAATTAAGAAACCAAGTATGTATTTAGCAGGTAGAACTGTTGTAAATCCATAAAAAATACCAATAAATTAAAACAATATTCAGAAATGACACCTATCTCAAAGTGAACTGCAAATATCAGATTTAAAGTTGTCCCTCGAAAACTTGATCAAATTAAAAATCCTGCCATTTTCAAGTTATAAAGTAAGAGATCTACAATTGTTTTATAAATTAGAAATTCCATACGTTTGTTACAAAAAAAAAGATTATTTAGTTTAAACCTTTAAAGAAAATTGTATTAATTATATAGTATTCAAGAATCAACAGATAACACCAAAATGAAGATGCATCTACCAAAATCTACCCGATTAAAAACTAATTGAACGATTTAATCATAAATGTAGCAACTGCTTTAATATAATGAAATTCTTTAACACTATGAATAAAAGTGTGAATTTTAGTCTAGAATCTTATACTAGTAACTCACCTGAATAGCAGTGTTAATAATAAATGAACTCTTTTTTATTTTTTACATAATATTACCTACATTTATCATATCATACTATAACTTAGCGCCTAATTAAAAGCGGTGGTTCAGAGGTTGCATTTTAAATCTCATATTTTTTAATGATTTAAATACAATTTCATCCTTTTTTGTTATATCGCATGATGTATCTCAAAAACCAGATATGCTCAATTCCAACCTTTTTATGTTTGGCGACACGCTATAATAATTTGTTTACCTCTCTAAATTTGATATTAGTTATAATCCATTTCGTTATGGGAACAACAACTTGTTTATCTGAACGGAATATTTGGTAATGATCACCAAATGGTTTGTCAAACATGAGAAATGCTTGCGCAGGCGTAAAGTTTTGCAACTTCTTTTCCATGCTTTGCTTATATATTTACTCTTTATGAAATATCATTTATGTTCGTGTAAATATTTATGCCCAAAAGCTGTTGTAAACATAAATAGCAGGCATTAAAAGTATATGAAACATCATTGTACAAATATTGTACAAACATTCTACATTAATTAATATTTATCTTATTTTAATTCTCTTACAGATTAAAAACAATTAAAAAGATGCCACTTAGACATGTCATCGTTTAATTTGAGTTTGACGTTAACCCTCCATGAGTATAATTAACAATATATTATTTGATCAATCGCAAAGCGAAAAGCATATTATTTAAAACGCCAAGGCTGGCCAATAACTACTGTTTTCACTTAATATTTACAATATTTCCAGCCATTACTCGTAAAAGTAATTTTCTTTCGATCTTCTTTATTTATAGCGTTTGAAATACACAGAAAGAAAAAAAGTATTAATGAAACCATGAAGAAATGGTAGTAATAGTTGATATTTGAGGTTGTGTACGAATGATTTAAGTACCGGAAAATAGTAAATGAAACAATTTTATTGTTCTATTTACTATAGACATTGTTAATTTAACTACTTTTTGTATTAAAGAGTTTTACTATTATAAAATGGTTCCATTAACTATTTTCTTTCTCTCTGTGTACGCTTTTTTAAATTTACTTTTTGGAGTCTTTGATCTTATTAACATTACAAAGATTCTGCCTAGGGATTACTTCTTTTGCCACAGGCATTCTCCTTCAAAGAGCTTTAACATAATTTGTTATTGTTTAATGCGTTATTATCTGCGGTATGAAAAACTAGCTATGTTCTTAGGGTGAAATACTCCTGTCTTATTCAGATCCGAGAGTTTATCTAAAAAGAATACTAAGTAGGTCTGCGATATTTATATGCGCTGCAAGGCATTACAGTACCTTGTACTTTCATTGTATTTACAAATCTCAGAAAGATTTGAATTCTCGATCATATAAAAGTCTTGTTGATGAATAAATGAATATAAGTAACAAATGTGCTTCCATTTTATTTTAATCCAATAGAATTTTGAGCATCATTTTACGTTATCACTAACTTAAAAACGTAGTGTTTTTTGAATGTATTTTTAGCAATATATTTCATAAAATATCTTTGAAAACCTTTTTTACGTTAAACTAATGTTATATGTCCCATTGAATGATGAGTTTTTAATCTACTTAGCGCCGTGCTTTTACGAACTAAAACTGTTTTTTACTAACAATAAAAACACAAAAAAAAAAACAATAAAAACATGTATGTCAAAAGTCCGATAGGCCGATTATTTACAATTATTGGCTATCATAGATAACATTTTCAGTATAAAAAGATCAGAAATTTAAAAAAAAACGTTAAATAAAATTAAAAAACATTGGAACTGCAATGTTAATTATGAATACTAAAGATGAAGTCTGAAAATTATTCTTCATCACATACTCAACAAATGTATAGAGGGCAATTGAAGACGTCCAATTAATAAAAATGTTCCGTAAGCAAATTTTGTATGATTAGGGACATTAATTTAGTCCAAAATGTCCTAGTTAAATCTTTTTGCCCAAAATGAGAAAAGTGAATTCGTCAAAGTCAGCTCAGTTTTTCGAGTAAAAAGATTGTTTTTAATTTTTGAAAGATATCTTTTGTGCTATTCTTAAATATGTTTTATCTATTTCCAGCGAGAAAATTGCAAAAAACGATTGTTTATAGACAAATTTTACAAAATAAAATAAAAATGTCATGATTTTTAGGTCCGTTTTTTACATTTTCCACAATTTTGTCTACGGAAACGGGTTATAATCAATGAAATGCTTGCATAAATAGTGATCCCGATTGTTGAACATAAATAATAATATTTTTTAGAATCATTGGCCGATTCAAAATGGCTTTGTAAAGAAACAAATGTATTCAAAATTATTAATTCCTTGAAATAGAGATCCGAGAAAATTTTGTTGAGCATTATAATGTACAATATAAATATTGACTGCTTATGAATGAAGATCGTGAAAAATGTTTAAAAAGAAGCTAAAATTCCTGGCAATTTTATTTTATTTTGCAAAATTTGTGTATAAAAAGTCATCATTCGCAATTTTCTCATCAGGAATCAATTTAGCACACTTGAAAATAGTAGGATCTTTTAAAAATTAAAAAAACATCTTTTTGTACTAGAAACTGAATAGATATTGACGTGCCTGCTCTTCCCGTTTTCGGCAAAAAAGGGTTAAAATGGCAGAAACTGAATTTCGGGCAGATTAGGGAAAGAAATATTTGTGGTCTATCTTTTGGTTTCCAATCTATTTTTAGTACGAACCTAAAAGAAAATATTTGCATGATTTCAACTTTCATTTATTATTAAAGGTTGAAACTTTTTTTTGAGTAATTTTATTAAAATTTTTTTTCAGGTACAATTACGTACAGTTTCGTCATGGCGCCGGATGAAAAATTGAAATTTGAAATCAACAATAGAACGGGTGTAATTACAACGACACAAGTATTGGACAGGGATGAACCAGCCCGAGAAAAAGAGGTGTACCTCACTGTCCTGGCCGTGGACAACGGACTTCCACAACTGGACGATGCTTGCACATTTAAAGTAACCATCCTCGACATCAACGACAATGCACCCGTCTTCGACAAAGTCGTAAGTATCGTTATTTTCACACTTTACAATGTACATATTTTTTAAAATTATAAAATGACACAAGCGACGCACGCGTCCATCATAATCGCATATCGATCATCTCTTGCGTTTTTTAAATGCGTCTACCAGCTTAAATCTTTATACGAATTAATTGCATTGTTGATGGCGAATTTTCTCGACCTATATTTTTATTCCCAAATTTTGCAACGTACGCAAAATCAACGGTTTTAAGACGAACTAACTACCTGTTTTTCTGCTTCGATTTTTGCCCAACTCAGGACTTCCGGGGACGCGGGTCGAAGGTTGGTTTTGTATTTGCGGTATATATGAGTATGTGTGAATGTTAAACGTGAGTCGAATGCACCAGTGGCGATTGCCATTTTCACTTTTTGTTACACACGTAATTGTCTTCATTGAATACACGCACTGATTGAGGGATTCCGAAATTGGATTCAACAGATTTGTATTTCTCTATTAATGGGAATTTAGCGTGCGCCGCACGCGCGTACATATTTCTCTACACAACAATCTTTTCTTTCGATAAAGCTTTCGCAACTCTCATTCTGTATGCACAAAAATGCGGCAGAATAATTTTATAGGACAAAATATATGTTTGTAAGAAATTTAATAAATATTCAGTTGACTCGTATAATATGTCATTAGTACCGGTGGAATGGAAAATACTCGTGTGATTAAATTCAAATGTAATATAACGGCGTAGGAAATAAATATACGTAATCCGAATTTGAAATTTCGTATTTGTAATTCAAAATAATTTGAATGCGCATGAAAATTAAAAATACAATATTAAATTTCAAATGCACATTTAATGGAATATCACGTCAATAACATTTGGTTTCAAAACATGAAATCGTTTTATTAGTATGTAGTTCGGGATATCCGAGTTTATAGAATTTCAAATATCGGATTTGTATAATTATTAAGAATTTAATTTTAGTTATTTATTTCCATTGATAAACAAATTTTATTATATTGGTCTTAAATCGTTTTTAGTTTCATGCGAGTATATTGTTTCTAGATCTGCTTTTTATTAATATAATCTGACTTTTAATTGGAGTATCGTTGATAAAATTTAATAATGAAATACGTGATTTAAAAGTGTACACAGTTCGAACCGATTCCAGTTTATTTTTTATATGTATACAAATTAATACCTTAATGATCAATATGTTATTTATATTTATTGTTTCTTTAGTTTCATCCCAAATTGGGATAAACTAGTGAATATGCTTGACTCTTGTAAGATTATATTTATTTATTTCTACGTAATTTATTAATTGTTATCTAGATATTTTGTAGTTACTGATCAGCAATACACACTTGAAAATTTAGAACTGGAACTAAAAATTCAAGCGAATCCAATGATTTTAATAAAAAGTGACTGTAACATAGGATGCACCATTTTAAAAATTTAAAATCAGATTAGTAATTAGAAAATATTGATATCAATAAATAAATTTAAAATATTCATCGATTTTGTGTAATCTTAGATTAGCTGAAAGCTCCAAACCGCCTTGAGAAATGAAGTAAAAAAGATAGAATAATGAATTTAAGGTAGAAATAAAATTCGGGTACAACAAATTAATAATAATAATTGTCTATATTGCAGAAACATAAGTGTGCAATGAGCGAGAATACAGCACACGTTGCTTTTTAGTCTGACCCTTCATTATAATTAAAAATGTAAAGAAATAAAGTGGATAAAGTATTCTTAAAAAAACACAGTAAATTATGGATTACTCGCGATCTGAAACGTTGTTTTTATTAAATTATTCTTTCAAAAATAAGTTACTAAATTGGTCAGTGTGCCGTTAAATGATAAGACATCTTATAATAATATTAAATTAAACGCACACCCACACAAGATTACGTACATGACTCGGCTACTTTGAAAAAAATTATGTCGCCTCTATTGACTTAGCTCAATTATCGCGCTAAGAGATTTAAAAGCTACCATGCATACAAAACTAAGTTTGAAAGTACAAAGGAAATAAGCCGAGTTTTTGAACAAATTTAACCGAATTTTCATTTTATCGTGCCTGCAAGACAAAGAAATTTTCTTCATTCATCAGATCGTAATTGGAGGAAGTAGTTTCTTGGCGCGGTACCTAATATCGATTCGAACTTTGTTAAAGGGATCGGTGCTAAAAAAGACAGAATAAACGATCAGTCAAACGAAAAATGTCGCGTATATTAAATTAATGTTAGGAAATCACGCAAACAACGCAGTGGTAAGAAATCATTTGTAACCGCGCATAAGAATTTAGCGCATTCCGTAGATAAGTCACTTAAAAGAGTATTAAAGATTATTTTTTGACATTTGTCACCTTGTCACGTGGCCTGGATTAAAGATTTCCTAGGGCAATACAACTTGGATACAATACAGGAAATCAATAATTTAAGAATGTAAGATAGATGGTATATAGTATCGCTTTTTATGAGTTCCTCGCAAGGTATTTTATATTCACCAAGAGGGGTCTAGTATACAGAGTCGGTATAGTAAAGAAAAGAATGGTCTTGATTATCCAAGAATATAATTTCTAAGATTCTTGGTTATCTTTGTAAGATATATCTCTAGAAAACATTCATCGAATGCTGTAAAATTAGAAAAGTACCATATTAATACAATAAAATATTTTACGCGGAATTTTTTATTGCAAAATGACTAAATCAATTACAAAGTAAGGATTTTACGTCGTTTATTTCATATTTTACAAGCAAATGTTTTAAAATTCATTATATAAGAATAGTAGATTTTAGAATAATTTCGATGAAAATTTTAATAAATTATTTAGCGTAATTTTATGTAGTAAAAATGCCATAAAAGCGACGCATAACAACAATTTCTGTAATTTTACATCATTTGCAAAATCATATTTTTCACAGTGCAGCTAACATTATAATTTTTAAGTTTGAATTGTGCAGTTGGTTTATATCAATTTAAACTCTATAAAACAATTAAAACCTATGAAAACTTACTTAATATTGTACTATCCGTTCGACCTTAAGTAAATATTTTACTATCGTCATAAACAATCAATATTTACAATATTTAAACATAATTATGAAAATTCAATAATGAAAAAAGGTTTACACAATATTACTAAATGCTTGTAACAAATTTCTAAAAATATTTAGTTTTAATCAATAAAATTATCCCCACAGATTGTAAATATTGAATTTATAGGAAAGTACCAATCAACCAAATTAAAAATTGTAATCAAAGACACCGATTCAACGCCATTGGTAACAAAATGACTAAAATAAACTGTAATTGTTCATTTAATTTAAAGTATGCGAAACGAAATTAATTATATAAATCAATTATATTATTGATGAAACAAACAATTCGATTTTGACTTTTCCAATATTTGCAAGATTAAAAAGTTATTTAATTTACAAACGCCGTTACTGACTGTTATGTCACAATAAATGATTACCGTTTAAGTGAAAAAATCAGAAGCTCCCTTCATTCTACTTCTATAAATTAAGAAATGACGATGTATAAAAAGAAACATAGAAATGGTCGTTTTTATAATGGATAAATCCGAATTATAGTCAGGGATCACGATTAACATTTGTTACAAACAATTACAAATAATGATTGTAAAAAATGGAATAAGAACGCAATGGATTAAAAACAGTTTAAGTGGCCTTTATACAAATAAATGATTTCTTAATTCGTAGTTGATAATTAAAACATATTCACAAACCACATACGCAGAGACACAGTGTAACCACTCACTTTTCCAATTAATTTATTAATTAACTTCTTACACAATCGCATAGATATTTTTCTTGATCTGTATTGTTCGTGTGCATGTTGTACGTGTTACCTTCGTTTCATTTTTGTATTGTGCAGATTTCATGCAATACGTAAAACAATAGTTTCGAATGAACATGTTCGTCAATTAAAACGAGTTTTAAATTTGGGAGGTAATTTTAATTTTAATAATTCATCAGCCATGAATTCAAAACATTAGATTTGGATGTACATTTGCCTTTTACGAAAAATAAGTAAGTTTTTGTTTACAAAAATTTTAAATTATTACAAAGTCTAAAAATAATTCAGAAATTATTTAAAATTTGAAAAAAAATGTTTGGCTTATAAATGTAATTAGTATTCTTTTTAAGCTTAACATTTACAAACTTAGCAAATGTAGTGCTCAATACACTTTCAGATTTTTTTAGAAAAATTTGTAAAGGAAAATATTAATTATTAAATAAACATAAATTCAGAAAAGATCAAAGTTGTGTGTAGGTCGAAAAATCTTTCAATTCAATTTCGGAATTCTGTCAAATATTTTATTAAAATGCACTCAAATATCCTGCACAATATTATAAATAGTTTTTAGGTTCAGTGAAAGTATAATGGTGAACAAAGTTTTGAATGTTATCTCCGTCATTACGTATGTAATTACGTATATGAAAAATGATTAATTGTTCATAAATAGCAATTTTTTTTTTCAAAATATTTCAATTAAATATTAAATTACTTGAAAATTGTTAAAAAACCAGGGACATAATTGCCTTCGTTTAAAATAGCAATATATTTTATATTTTATACTCCCTTTCCCTCTGATAAATTGGCATTGAGAAAAACTTAAGTATTGAAAATGTAATTTTCAATGAGTTTCGTTTTTATGTAGATATGTTAGTTTTACTTATATAAATATTTTATACATTCAAAGTTGTTTATGTTAATATAAAAAATTCCGTCGCGTGCACTGAATAGCCTGGAGGTGTTTTCAAGAACAATGCTTTAGAAATTCTCATCTAAAGTTTTCATTGTTTATCAGAAATAAATATAAAAAAAAAACAGTTTTAATTTCTTCTGCTTGCTCTAGTAAAATGTACATTTTTATGAAAATTCTCGAGTTTCGCTTAATTATACCAAACTTATTCTTTCAAAAACATCTTATGCAGCATTCAATAAACTGAATCCACGGCAGTCTGAAAAATGATACTACAACATTTTAGCGACTAAGTGACTTGAAATGAAACGATTTATCGTAAGGTTGCGGTAGCACCTAAAATGTGTTCATAATGGGACCAATGTAAACGTTTCAGTAATTGCTGAAATAAATGATGACTACGCATCTTGCGCATGCATCGCACACGTGTATTTGCATGACACACTTCGTAGTAGATACAAACGTTTTATATATGTTGTAATTATTATATTTCTGATCTAAATCTGATCTGTTCTTGTTTTATAGGCTTATTCGGAGTCCGTACCTCAGGATTTGGCAGTTGGCAGTGAAGTGATGAGAGTTTCAGCAACTGATATTGATGATGGCAACAACTCCGTCGTTCGTTATAGTATCAAATCGAAACATTCTGATGAAAGTGATTACTTCAGAATTGATCGAAATACTGGTGTTATTTTCCTGAATAAGTCCATTGATGTAAGTACTATTTAAAACTTTATAGTAGCCTAGATTGCTACAAATTTGGTTTGAAAACGATTCCCTAATTCCATAGGTTTTTACATCTAGTAAAGTGGTCAGTTTAAAAAATATAAAATATTTGGACAAATCTTGTTTCTTTATTGTACTTTTATCCTTCATTCTTAATTCGTTTAATATTTTGCGTTCAAATATATAAAATAAAAGCTCTACATCTCTTGGACCCCAAGCGACTTTAAATGTTGCTGAATTTTAAGTTTTCAATAAACGCTTACCATAATAAAGTGATGATAAGATCTATAAAAAATAGTAATTCTCTTTTTCTAATTCCGTAAAATGATTTTTTTTACTTTTTGTCATTAGATTTCGAAAGAAAATAATGCAAAAATTAGTCTAGTGATCAATATACTCTTGCATTTTTGTCAAAAACTATGACACCAAATCTAATTAAAAAATTTGGTCTTGATATACATTAATGGTTTTTTTAATCCTATATTATTTTAGATCAATCTTAGTACCTTAATTTACAACTATTTTTATGTAATATTATATTGGAATTAGTACAATCATTCTCGAATTTCAAATGTTGTCAAGAGTTAATGACCATTTTTCAGAAATTGAAAATGTCATCGATAATTACAGAATCGTACTGCCGAAAATAGATTAATAAATAATACATTACGATCCGTTGACAATACTCGTTACCAAAGACATTTTAACGTTAATGAGAAATTCGAATTCCATTTTCCATTTGCAGAAAGAGGCGGATTATAAATTCAGTATGACGGCTACTGCCGAGGACGTTAAGGGCACTCCTCCCATTCACCACGCTATCATCGACATCAACATCCAAGTCGTCGACTCTAACAAAAAGGCTCCTTCTTTTCTTCCAAGATCGAATGACCGCATCCTTCTACCCGAGAATTTTAATAATTTTGGAAAAGCCATTGTGGTTTTGAATGCTACCTCAAACATCGAGCACAGTCCTGATTTGGTGTTTGAAATGGCAACAGGAAGAAACGAAGCCACAAACAAAGGCAACATATTCACGTAAGAACATTTTTTAAATTATTAACAATGTTTTTTGATGTCATGCACTAGTCATGCACTACTACAATTAGCAAGTACTTGTAACAGAAAATAATCGTATCATATATGGGTAAATCCAGGAAACTTTTAACTTTAAGCGAACCGTAACAATTTATCGAATAACACTATATCAATCATCAATATATATAAGCGTACTATTTTTTTCAACTTTTTATGTTGCTATTTCAATTTTTTCATTCCATTCCAACAAACTTATAAAAAATATAGAGAAAATGAGAAATAGTAAAGACGGCTGCGACTTTTTCTAAAAATTTCAATTATTAATGATTTTTGTTTGGAAGCCCCTTTAAATTTCGTTGTACATTGCAGTTTTTCAGACAGTTACTCCTGCATTGTAACTGTACCTATCAGCTCATACATAGGGCCTGTTTTCATTAAAAAGTTATTAGACAAGGAACATGCGAGTCACAATTATTTTATTTTCCATTTTTCAACAAACTTATGGTATTTACTTCAGCGCCCTTTTGTATATAAACAAATTAACTAAAGGTATTTCATTATAAGATAAAAACTAACGTTTTAAGCGTAGTCCGGTAATTGCTATTATTAATGTGCGTACAGCAGCTGCTATGCAGTGATGGATCGTAAACTATTTTCAAAATCGATTATTTCGATAGCACACAAAAATTATTCAATATTTTCGTCTTATCTCACGTGTAAATCCAAGTGTTTGATCTACCTGATACAAAAAAGGCGCGTTAAAATGATATGCAAACAGCAGAAGGAAATCACTTAAGCAACTTGTAATTTGAAAAATTTAGAAAAATTTACCTATAGATAATATTTTTCCGGACAAAAATCGAGTGCACTCCATTATTACATCGAATCTCTCGGTGATTTCGACTTCCGAGAAGAAGAAAATTTTATTTTTTAATTATCTTCCACGTTCTTCATGTAGTAGTAGTATGTATTTATTCTCATAAATTTAATGTTTTTATAAATGTATTTATAATTTTTAGTTTTTAGTTTTTAAATGTATTTATAAGTGTTTTTATAAACTTTATAAATGTAATGTTACATCAATCTTGTCCTCATTTCGCTTTTAACCCTTTTAGGGGCATATTATTGTTGTGAATCTTTTATTATTATTTTTGGTATTCGTTTTTTGGAGTTAGGTGATTAGTCTTCATTTAGAATTTGAAAATTGAAAATGGCGGTTCAAATATGACGAACAAAGGCGTTTTAAGGAGTAATTCGAATGATATATGAAGTTCATTACATTGAAGTTGTTGAGTACAAATTTGAACTCACAATTTGAACATTCAAAATTATTAAAGGAATTTACTCAGTTCTGATTTTTCATTTGTTTCCTTAAAAAACAGTTGCTATTTTGAGTTTCGACGATTTTTTCCTTACTATTTTCCATCTATGAGCATATTATATTGATTTGAATCGTTCAATACTCACTTAATGTCTATGATTAATTTGGGAAACTTTTGATAATTACCCGGTGTTTCGCCGACGTCTTGAAACTGCTTTATTCAAATCATTTTTTCGAAGTCCATATAATTTCCATGTTTAGATATTAATTGCACGATATTTCTCGATGACAATACTGAGTTACAAAAGAAAACAAGGTGAAAAAGTGCACCTTCCCTAGTAGAAACTTATTAAGGCCCTGATCAGGGCTGAACAAATTTCTACTCGGGTTTTTACTTGGATTGCAACAATCATCAGTGTATTAATTTTCTTTTAATTTTAAACTTCACCAATCAATGTAGTACCAAAAAAATAACCGAATATTGATTTTCAAAAATCTATTTATCAGTTGCATCAGCAGCGGGAACGTTGGATCAATGATTTGTAACTTTTCCGTAAAAGGGTTAAAATAACTGTTAAAATAGCCACTAGGAAAATTGAGAAAAAATACCTTGCAGAGAACAGCATCAGTGTGTAAAGAAACTGCCACAATTAATGGAAATACAATTCACGAAAGTTAATAACAAGAAAATGTATTGTTTGTTTTACTAATTTTTGTTTGTTTAAAAAATAACTATTACTCTTTATTTATTATTCGTTATTGTACATTAAACGAATTTACCCGCATCTCTGATTAGTTTTCTGCTATTTCTGCGATTAAAGTTTGTTATATGAGGTATTAATAACATTGAAATAAAAAAAATGTTTACATGATGGTGACGTCATAACTTTTACTCCCCGTCATTAAATGATTAAAGGATATAAAATAATCATCTTGACTACTAACCAAAACTGTCCACCAAAGCTGATGATTGTTTTTTGAACAATTGTTTTTTTTCCATTTTCAAAACTTTTGTGGATTTACCCATGCGTGAGATATTATTCGTATATATGAATAACAACCTGAAACATTTTTGACGAAACTGACTAGCTTTAGTATTTGTTGCTTAATGCATGGAAAAATCATTATTTGAGAGGCATTGAAGATCTTTTCATAAAATAAGAATATTCACAATGGAATAAGTTTTACCTTATGAGTTTTGTCGATCGGAAAAGCATAAAATAATGAGGAGAAAATGAAAAGAAACGGAACACGCACAACCGGAAATTGTGTATTTCTAAACCATACATTCATCTTATTTCAACTTATTAACTTTAACAATAAGGCAAAATTAATTTTAATTAAATATTCTGGTATCGTGTTTATTCTTCAGTAATCGCATTACTATGATACTAATGCTTTAAAGGGCTACTTTACTAAGGAGGGTAATAATAATTACGTCACAAGCATTATTATAAACGAAGGCGAATACATCAAAAAGCTTGGAGTCACAGAATTTATAGAAACTATATTTTGATGTCGTTATTTTAATATTCTAATTTTACGACTTTTGCAGCGAAAGATAAAAATAAAACGATATTTTCGAGAGTGAAATATTTACGCAAATAACCGCTTGCGACCTTTCAAGGAATGCTTTTCAATAAAATAAAGTATTTTTATTAAACTTAGTTTTATTCATCACGAATTCAAATATAATAGTTTCAATATTTCTCAAAACTTCAATTTAAGTTTTCTTAGCAATATGGCGATGTGCTTATTTAATTTCGGTTCTTTCAAATTATCATGCATTTTTCAGATTATCGCATACATTTTATATATAATTATACTCGGGAAATATTTACGTAACTCGGGAAATATCAAATTCTCCGATATGCAATATAATATTCATTTAATAAGATGCAAAAATCGATACAGACATTAATTAATGATTTGCAATATATTGTCGAAAATCAATAAATTTTGTATGAATTTCATTAAAAGTAAACAACACAACCCGCGGTTAAGTAAAATTAATGCAATGTTATTAACGTATCATTATTAATATACGATGTTGCGTTCACGTTCCAGATTGGATCAAGTCAATAGAAATTCAGCGCTGGTAAAGTTGGGTTCAGCCCTTGATTACGAGAGAAATACAGAGTACACTCTGATAGTGCGCGTAAAGAACGATTTCCAATTAGCTGCTGAAACAATAATCAACATAGAAGTTTTAGACGTTAACGATAATAAGCCGATCTTTCGCGAAATGGTAAAGGGGAGTATTTTGGAGAACGAGCCAGCCGGAACTCCAGTCATGCAAGTGCGTGCGATCGATGCTGATGGGACGCCAGAAAACAATCAGGTATGAACTTTGCACATGGAAATTTATTTCACGACTAATTAATTGCTACGGTAAATAAGAGGAACGATAAATAATAAATTTATTTCAATTGCAATTTCTTGCATATCCAGTGGCAAATTCAATAGGTGTATTTTATTGATAATAAATATATTAAATCACTACATTGAGAGTAAAAAATAAGCAAAGCCAAATGATATTTTATTTCTAAAATAATTGTAACAGTCTAGAACAATTCAGAATGTCAAAATAGAAAACATAAAGTTAAAAATACCCTTAGGCTTCATTTTAAAAAAGGGATGACATTAAATAACCAATCTCAATAACGAAAACAATAAAATAGAAATGTTTGCAAAACAACTAAACACCATTTCGAAGAAATGTATTAAATTCCCACATTTTTCATTTCATAGGTCACCTACAAGCTGCTCACGTACGACAATCTCTTCGCTATCGATAGCGTGACCGGAAACATCACGTCTCGTACGATGTTCGACAGAGAACTTAAGGACTCGTACAGCATCAAAATCCTGGCCACTGACAATTCCCCTAGCGCCCTCTTGGATAACGGAGAACCCAATACCGGGACCCAATTCTTCCGTATCGAAATCGCTGACAAAAACGACAACCCGCCAAAATTCTCCGAAAGCAGATACGTTGCAAACACCATTCCGGAGGATGCGAACATCAACGCCATCGTTACCGAAGTCAAGGCCATCGACGCGGATACAGCCAGTCCTGTGACATACAGCATCACTTATGGCAACACCAACGACAGTTTCTATATTGAAAATACGACCGGCAAAATTCGTGTTATGAATCCATTGGATTATGAAAAAATTACGGAATATACGTTGACTGTGAAGGCATTCGACGGAATTTACTATGACACAACGCAGGTTCATATTCTGATAGATAACGTAAACGACAACCCTCCGCAATTCGAATATTTCGACAAGAATCTCATTATTCGGGAGGAAACAATGGTCGAAGGTAAGTTTAGCTCTATGAATGTTCCATTGTTCAATAGTCATTGATTTATCGATATTCTGTTATTCCTTCCTTTTGTTAATATATCCATCATTATGTAATTTATAATATATAATGAAATTAGTAAAATCAAATAATAACATTGCAAAACGAGACGTTTGTTTTTATACACTGAATAAAAAATTTAGTGGTCCTAATAAAATTTCACTTGATTCAAACGGTTTTGTTGAATATATCCAACAATATATTTGTTAGGTAGAAAATTCACAATTTACTTGAAAGAAATTGATATTTATTTCGCCGTAGTAAATAATTTCTTCCTTCAAATTGAGATTAAATAAATATTTATTTAACTCCAGAAAATATTTAATTACTTCCAGTAAATAATTACTACGAAAAGGTAAATATATATTTCGGAAAATTTAGAACTAAAAAATGATGTATCGTATTACCATGCTACTATTTCTTCTGTTGTGTTTTCTATTTATTTAATACTTTACTTAGACATTTAATTGTGCCATTTCTCCAGCATTTCTAAATCAAATACGTTGGTAATTTAACCAGCGATCTTATGAAATGATATAAAGCCAATATTTTGAAAAATTACAATATATTTTAGGGTGCGTGCCGAAAAAACGACGAATCAAAAAACCGACAGTCAAAAAGCCGATAGATAAAAGAACAACAGCATAAAAATTAAGTAATTAAATTACGCAAAAGAGATTTTTTATTTGTCGGTTTTTCGACTTTCAGCTTTTTACTGTCGGTTTTTTGGTACTTCAGTTTTTAGATCCGCGTCCATATTTTGCGATTTCGCTTTTCGTCGCTTCGGTAATGTGGCGCTGTGGCTTAATTACCCTAAAACGTAAAAATATACTATTTTTAAGCAATTATTGAAAAAATCCGTCTGTAAAGATTTTGCCCGAAAGGCTAACAAATATATCCGATCTTTTAGAATCGGTTTTCGTTCAGTAATAACTGCGGAATATCAGAAATAAATTTCGACGTGTAATTCTTGCTATAGTGTTTTGTTTTCGGTTCTGTTGCGTATTATTTCAACCTGATGCGAGTTCAAACATGGTAAAACATTACTTCATGATAATAAATGATTAAATACGTTTAGTTGATTTTAAAGGCTGCTCATTGTTAGGAACATAACCTCATTTTTTTAATACAAAATGATATGACTATGGGTTTAATGCATCAGAAAGATGTGTTCCATAATTATTTTACCGACCTTACGCTTCGTTGTTAAGTAAGAAATTTAGGAAAATCCGAATGTGATTTGTTAATCGATTTTTGAACCCCAGTAAAGGGTTAATGAGTTACTATCTAATAACTTTTTCATTCCTCAGACAATTTTTAAAAGAAAATTCCAAATGGCAATTTGTTGACGAGGCTGTATTTTCAAATTTTTTTCAATTGTGAATAATTAAAAAAATGATTTTAAATGGTTAAAAATTATAGTTAAATAAAATTACAATGTGCAGCGCAGTAGTCATCAATATGTCAAAATGTTAAAGAACCTTCTATAAATCAATTAGCAGTTTTCTAGATAGGAATGTTCGTTTTGTTCCGCTGATGTAGCGTTGCTTCATTAATTGCTAGAACATGCCATGATAAATTAGGATACATTATTAAGCCGGGATTATAAAGTGAATTAATGAAAGCAATAGTTAGTTTCCACATCAATTTCACGAAAATTATTCGGAATAACTATCTCAGTGAAAATTATTAAACAATGTTATCTTTGGGATCAAATTAAGACTATTATTACAGTGCATGTAATATTGATCTGATATTTTCATTATTTACCTTTAATAATAATCTCAGAGTTATGTACCTATTAACAGCAGGTATCGCTAGAGGAGCTCTCAATAATTCTGAAATATCAAGTTTTGAAAACGAACCAAATACTATTTTCATATTCAACAGTTTTTTACCAACGTATATTAATTCAAACAGATTATTTTTAAAAAAGTCCACTAAATTGTTCTTAATTAAAATGTATAAGTATTTTGTAAAAAACAAATGTTTAATTCGGTCAATCAAACGTTTACTTCAGTTAAGTAAATAAGTTTTATTATATACTTCACCGACGTTTATTTTTCTCAATTATAAATTTACATTTTTATTCTATCGATCTGTTTTTACAGTATAGAGAAGAGAGAGACGAAAGAATACAAACAAAGATTATTCTTAATTTAAATAGCAAACTACCAACTATATTAGAGATATTCGATATTCTCTATAAATATACACGCATCGCTCGCAATAACAATGTTTCTATCGTTCAATATGGATACAAAATGACGGACGGATTTTTAAAATCAATCCAATTCCTATGAAACTTGTTTTTCGAGGATTTCTATGATTGCTGACCATGCAGTTTCTCATAGGTATCTCATTTTTGTAAACTGGAATCTGATTCGTGAGCAGTAACCCTAAAACCTTATAACAATGAGTTCAGATTTTTAGTTTGACTGTTTACTGCAGCTGCATTTGTATTGAAATGATGTAGTAACGAAATTAAAATTTTGGACAACAAATATGCGGAAAATTCGGAATATATACAATCGAAAGTCTGTAAAAAGTGTGTTAGAATTATTCTAAACTACAAAATACAAAAAATCAATATTACGAGTAATTTAATTTCAAAATAGTGGATGTCTAGCAGTTTTTGAAGAAATGCTTTTTTTAGTTTCTCTTGTTCGATTTTTTTTTGTTTCAACAATTTTAACTAGAACTTAAAATATTAATATCACGAAATTTTACTCCGTCATTTAAATAAATAATTACCTTATTTTTGGTCAAGATATTAGCAACAAGACTTTTTCAATTGCATTATTCTGTTTAAAAGATAACGTTGGGTACTTCTTCGTTTTTCTTTTAATTCACAATTTTGTTAAGTCTTTCATTTATATGGCAGTAAAATTATGCAGTATAATTTTTTCATGCAGTATATATATATATATATATGATTCCAAAATAATTACGAAGCGACTAACGACATATGATGCTCAAATCAGCAACGTGTCTTCAATTCCAAGTGTCTCAACATGGAAGCGTGTTTGAATTAGGTAAAACGACTCAAATGCAGACGCGTTTACCATCTCCATTGTATGTCCCAGGTTATAAGACACAAAAAAATCTTATTTGTAATAAATAGACAGAAATAATGTCTCAATTTTTTAGACACTAAACAATTTTGTCTAAAAACATATTTACGGAGTGTCTAAGGTCTTAAAATGAGGAATTTTTAGAAGACACGAGTTTTTGCACAGATTCTTCAAAGAGTTAAGATTTGCTGGAGTTATGTCCCAAAGAACATTTATAAAAAGGCTTCTCCTTAATCTTCTTAGTAATTTTTTATTTTAATTAAACATGTTACTGCTATTATATACTTTATAACAAATATAATACATAGCTACAAAACTAGACAATGGAAAATATTGAAACAAAAATCTAAATTCTCATAATGAAAATTTATATAATATTATAATTTCATACACATATTTTAACTATCTTTTGTGTGACACCTTAAAGGTTTATAACGGAGTAGTCATTGCCTGAGTGTTTCACTAAAGTGACTTCTTTAAATTTAGATTTTGATTTTAAAAATGTGAAATTTTATATGAAATAAAAAATATAAACCTTGCTTGTACGTATCCAGTAGAAATTATAAGAATGCTGAAATTATCCATTCACTTACTAGAAAATAATCCAAATATTTTTTTCATTTTCCAGGATGCATTACTAATGTGGTCGCGTACGATCCGGATATATTCGACAGAAACGCAGACCAGCATATTGCTTATTCCATCGACAACACGCCCATGATCGACATAGATAAGAATGGATGTATGACTCTTAAAAAGCCATTGGATCGAGATCATCCTAACGGATATCCCGTTTGGAATGTGAGTATTTATATTGCTATAAAATCAGTATTTATCTCATATTGCGCACCGAAATCAAGAAATCAATAAGCCATGAACTAATAAATAATATACACAAAGATCAAAGAATTACATACATATGATTGATCATGCTTGATCATTTCATTAACATTTCTAAAATATCAACGGATTTTCTCTGTATAAATCGGCTTATATTGGTGTTTATATTTTGTATAAAATGCCAATTTTATATATAAGTTTGATGCAAGTATGTTTGTTATAAGCTAATAGCAGAAATCTATGCTGCTGTTTTCGGGTGTAAATTGCAGATTTAAGAAAAAACAATTCAAACAATTCGTGATTTTTTATAAAAAATAGCTGTATTTTTGTTAGAACAAGTTTTGGACTAATTATTTTAGTAAAATCTGAAAGAGTAGACTTTTTTGCACATAAGATACATGGTGTGCAGATTTTTTTTTTCTTAGCCATAACATTATCTACAAAAAGAGCAATACGACGTTTCGTGTATTTTTGCTCAGCCCTTTCTTTATCCTTTTTATCAAAAAACAAAATGGCGGCCAGAGTGTTTTTGAACTCCAATTTTATTGCTTTTGTAGATAATTTATTATTCTTCGTTGGAAAATACTTGACATTCATTTTTAAACTTATTTGATATTAATAACGTCTCTTTAACCCAGGTTCGAGTATCAGCAGTAGACGAAGATGGTGGACCTACTGGGAAACGCAAGATAGAGTACGTCAACATTACACTGTTAGATATAAACGACAACGCACCATTCTTGGATATGCCGTATCCAGTGATTTGGTACGAAAACGAAATTCCTGACAAAATAGTGGACTTGAAGGCACGGGATCACGACTCGGACGAAAACGGGCCACCCTTCACTTTTAGAATCGACAGTTCTGCGAGTCGGGACATCACATCGAAATTCGACATCAGGAACGCGTCTCTGTATGCGAAGGTGCAGTTCGATCGAGAAGAAAAGAAGAGCTACAACATTCCATTAGCCATTACCGACAATGGTAAACCTCCTATGACGGGTACGTCGACCCTGACTGTCATAATCGGCGACAAAAACGACAATCGTATGGAGGACGGTGACAGCACCATCTTTATTTACAATTACATGGGAAATGCACCATCCGTCGAAATCGGTCGAGTCTACGTCAACGATCCCGACGATTGGGACTTGCTTGACAAGCACTTCAGCTGGGCGGTAGCTCACGACGGTTTTGAATTGGATCCCAGTACCGGCATGATCACCTTGCTATCCGGGACATCGAACGGCACGTTCGTACTTCAATTCACCGTTTCCGAGGAAGCGGCCGAGATTCCACGGCACACCGTCACCGCCACCGTCAACGTCACGGTCAAGGAAATCCCGGAGGAGGCTATCCAGAAGTCCGGCTCTATTCGTCTCCTGGGGATCAGTGCTGAAGAATTCATCGCCCCCGAGGCGATCAGTAAAAAGGATATCCTCCAGGAACGACTCGCGACGATGTTCAACACGTCCATCGAGAACGTCGACGTTTTTACCGTTCTTCATTCACCCTATCACAATAACTCGGTCCTCGACGTCAGATTCTCGGCACACGGAAGTCCCTACTATGCTCCGGAGAAGCTCAACACGATAGTCGTGCAGAATCTCGTGGAGATCGAGCGACGAATCGGTGCGGAGATCCTCTTGGTCAACATCGACGAGTGCCTCGACGAGAAGGTCCACTGCAACCATTCCTGCCGAAGCGTCTTGAACGTCAGCCCGATGCCTTACTCCGTGTTCACTAATACAACCTCGTTCGTCGGCGTCAAAGCCATCGTCGACCCGGTGTGCAAATGCATCGAGGAAGAAGCCCTTGTTTGCCTAAATGGTGGTACCGTAATTGGAAATCGCTGCGAGTGTGTACCTGGTTATAACGGACCAAGGTGCGAATTGTGGAACATCGGTTTCCAGGGTGATGGATGGGCCATCATGGAGTCGCCTTCTTTGGCCTGCGAAGAATCGACCTTAAGTAAGTATAACAATCAAATCTATTTTTCATGCTTATTTTATCATAGAATGTAGTGCAAGTTTATAGGGAGCAAGAGATTACGGAAATTGTGCCGTAATTAGTTCAATAAAGTTGACATAGAATGGTTAAAATCTTACGATCAGCTCCGTAGAATCATTATCAGGAAACTCCAGGTTTCAAAGACCAATTATTGCTTAGTAAACTTGAAACGTTCGATAATATTTCTTGTCAATTCGCGTCAAGTTTTATGGATAAGTTTGGTAAAACTTTTCGCATTATTCAAGAATATCTGAATTTTAAAAATGATATAATACACCGTCTATAACCGCATGGCCTTTGAACTCGACTAATAAAGTCATGTATTATATATGTGATTGTTAAAGATATGGGGTTATGTACGTACAACTCGCATTCAGTCTATTGCGTATAAGCGTCGTGATAGTTGTCTCACCTAGCGGCGGAAAATTTAACTGTACATAAACTGTTGGTTTGGTACTTACAGTAAAAAAATGCTCGATATTCTCCGAACTCTTGTTGTCAGAAGTTTGTTTATTCTCATGTGAAAAGTTTTATCGAACTCTTCCGGATCCTTGAAAAATTTCGATAAATAGTTCCAAAGTCATCTTCTCCGTGTACATTAACGGAACACTTTCCTGTAGATTTTTAAACTGTTTTATTTTTGCAAAATTTATTTGAAACAGATTTTTATAATAATTTTAAGTTTACAGTTTTTAATCGTTTTAATACTTCGAACTTTTCTAGCAATTATAAATATTTATAATACAATATTGTGATGTTTAGACTTTTCGTTATAAAAAAACTCTTTTTCTTTTCAGGTTTAGAATTAACGACTCAAGTACAAAATGGTCTTGTATTCTACATGGGACCGATGTACTATACGAAGAATTCAAAAATTCAAGACTTCATGGCGTTAGAGTTACACAACGGCTTACCCTTATTGTACGTAGATTACGGAACAGGCACCGCTCGTTTAGATCAAAAGATGATCTATTTAAGCGACGGAAAGAAGCACTCGATCGATATCATTTGGACAAAAACTGTACGTAAAAATATTTAATTATTTAATTTCTGTGTTTCTCCACTTTATTTCTATGCAATTCGCTCTACTTATTCCTGCTGTATGCGTCTCTGTTGTATATGTTTATATATTCCCAGACTAGTACCGAAATGATAAATTTGTTAAAATTCATTCAAATTTGTGAATACAGTATTAGATACATACCGATACCCGATGCGTAATCGAACATAACCTAAAAGAATTCATTACATTAAATTATCATTCGATGGAAAGTAAAAGTTGACCGAGTATAATTCAAAAAATATGAGATTAGTAAAAAATGTAATTATTTCTTTGACTAATCGGTACTTTTCTTCATTACGACGAATAATGTTTCTTATTTATTTGGTAATTGATACAAAATGGAATGAGAAATTCTCAAATTCACACATTAATGCAAAAAAACTTAGTGCAAATAAGAAATTGTTTATTACAAAGGTACGAAAAATCCTAACAAACAAGATCACGTGCAAACATTTCTAGTACGATTTAATTGGTTTTCATCCTGTAAACGATTGGTGCAAGGCCTCGGAATGAAACCAATAATATGATCGACCGCAAAATCAAAATTCTCATTTATTTCGATCAAGCAGTGACCGTAGCCGACAAAACATCCATTTTGTCTGTAACACATCCCTTTTTACGTTGTTTAATGCGAAATTGCATTTAAATATATGTTAAATGATCAAGATAATTAATAAGAATGGGCTTGAGTAAAATTAGTGTGGCTACATGGTGACCGATTTCGAAAGAAAGAGCATATACGAATAAAAATTGAGGTTAGCTTTGTACAAAACATTGTCATTTTGAAATCCTCATCTATAATAACAATTTCTTTTAGTACTCGTCGTGCACATTGTGTATATCATTGCATATGAATTATACCGGAAGTATTTCGGGAAAAGTTTTCTAGTAGGTTACAAAATCACACCTGCCAAACGAGAGTAGTTTATAAAAAAATATTACGGGAACTTACCGGACTACAAATAATTAAATTACGTGTTAAAATTAATGAATTCATCGTATTCGTTCGAATTGCATTCTAAAATTAGTCAATTCCGTAGACAAATACGTACACATAACCTCACTTTTAAAAAAACATTAAAATGCACATATATTCTAATATTTCCGAATGTAGAAAAAATTAAAATCTTGAAATATCATTCACGTTAAACAAGTTACATGAAGAATGTATCACTTCAAAAGAAAAATAATTACTTGTACAAAGGCGTTCGAAAATGATTAATTTCGTAACTGAATTCAGTTCAAAATTTGTTCAATTCTATTAAAAAATGGCAACAAATTGAACGCACGATGAACATTCAGTTTGTTATTTATCTAATGCCTACAAAATGAAATGATTTACGTTTTGAAAGAAGACTTTATCATCGCTCCCAAATTAATTTCTAGACCTGTATACATTTTAATTATTTGCAAATTTTACTGCGTCATTCCACGTATATTTCTGTTTTGTATCTGCTGTATATATTCAAACATATAAGGATATTCTCATTACTCATATTTGGAGCGTTAGCAAATATTATTAGTATACATATAATGATAAATACAAGAATTAACGAGGGTTTTAATGCAACTCATTACATTTTCAGGCGATTGAGATGAAAATCGATGGTTGCTCAATGTCGGCTTGTATGAGTCTAACTGCACCGAACGGTACTAACGAATTCCTGAACGTCAATAGCCCATTGCAAGTAGGCGGCAGCGCATTTGACTTGGGCAATTTGGCTGCGCAATACGGATGGGCTTATAGGCCTACTGACAAAGGTTTCGTCGGATGCATCTGGAACATGACATTGAATGGAAAGGTAAGTTATATTTTTTTATTACATCCCAACTTCATATTGTATTTACATTTAATCAGACATTTAAAACTTTAAATTTCACTACTAAATTATGTAAATTACAATTTTTATTTCTATACATTAATTTGTAACGAATATCTACCGTGTGAGTCTTTTGCTCCCGGTCATAGGGGATCCCATGTTATAGCCTTCAGCCAATGAAAGACGAGATTGGACTTTAGGTCGGCCAATGGCGTGTTAGCAATACAGCCAAGTCAAAATACCTCACGCAGAAGTAAACAAATGCTTAATTATTACTACATATTATAACTGAAGTTTTTTTTTTAGTCTAATATAAAAACTGAAAACCTAATACTTATCTAATTCAGGCAACATTTTGTGACGGATTTTTCTCCTTGTTTATTTCATTCGGTTATAATAGTTATACAATTAAGCATTTCTTTACTTCTGCGTGAGGTATTTTGACTTGGCTCTATTGCTAACGCGCCATTGGCCTACCTAAAGGCCAAGCTTATCTCTCATTGGCTGAAGGCTATAACATGGGATCCCCTATGACCGGGAGCAAAAGACTCACACGGTATATCACGTTGCATTTTATCTGCATTGATTTCTACTCATATTGTATCTCAATTATAACAAAAAAAAATGAATAACTTTAAAATGTGAACGAAATGTGTACACTGCAAAACCGCTTGCTTTAATTGGAGGCACATTATGACTGGTTCTCATTGTATAAAAATCAAAATCGCCGAATAAAAAAGTCACATATATGCCCTGCAAAAAATATGAGCGTCCGTTAAGAGTTCATAAAGCGTAAAATTGACGCTTGAGAAACGCTTAAGAAACGTGCATTGCGCTTCCTCTAAAGTTCGATAGGAGTACTTAAGACATGAAAATGCATCTTTTAAGAGTTTCGAGTTTTAAATTTGTGAACAGCTACGTGCGCTTTGGAAAGTATAAGAAATGTATAAGAAAAAAGTACTTCCCTTACAAACATTTTTAGTTACTTTGTTGTTACATTTTGCCACATTTAATTTAATTTTTCTTTAATAAATTAATAATCTTTAAAAAAGTCGTCCGGTCCCCTATCCTGTCATAATCAACAGCGATGCTTAACACGAAACAAAGACTGCGCGCGAGACCAATCACTGATCTATCACTGTGAATCAATTTCTAAGACGTAATATGATAATTGTGTTACTCGTGCATTCTAATAAAAATATTCGTTGATAATGAATAAAAAATTATTGATATTCTTCGAGCATAATGTGGAACGAAATCATTTTTTAATACTCAAAATTGTAAGGTTTCGTAAGGAAACTTGTAGAAGATTGTAAAACTCGCTTTACTCCTTGCCGAACGTTTCCTAAATGATTTAAAACAAAAGTAAAAAAAGGCTTCATGTACTCTTAAAAGCCGCTTAACTAGACGCTTAGATAACGCTTAAAAGATGCATATTCACGCTTCAGAACTCTTTTCAATTAAGCGTCATTTAAACTTATTTTAAGTGTGAAATTCGCTTGATTAAGCGAATAATTTCGAAAAAAAGATGCTGTTACTCTCACCGGACGCTTTAATTTACGTTTCATTTTCTCCAGGGTATAATTTTTAATTTATGCATGGAAACCTGAATCTTGGTCGTCAGACTTTACAATGTTAACCTATACTGTTTACACTTGCAATATTATGTTATTAATGTATTAATTAATAATGCCTTTTATTACAGACTTTCAACTTGGGAATGCCATCGTTCTGGAAAAATGCTGATTTTGGGTGTAGCACCGTAAAGAACGCAGCGGTTACATTCGGCATAGACACAAGCTTTTTAGTCGCTTTAGCAGTTTGCGTGGCCTTATTACTGATATTGCTGTTGGCGTTCGTCGTACATAGAAGGAAGACGGACGACCTTTACAAGGACCTTGACGATCCGAGAGAAAACATCATCAACTACCAAGACGAAGGTGGCGGCGAAGTCGATGCTGGATACGACTTGAACGTCTTCAGGGGCATGTACGAACCACCTTGCGATTCGAAAATTGCTCAAGCAGGTCTTCAGTGCAGAGGTAAATTTTCATCAAGATTTTTAACAAAATAAAAAATTTTTCGGTTTTTGTTGATTGTTGAAATTTATGGAATATACGACACATTTTTTGATGAATCAAAACGAAAATTGCAACTAAAATTGTGATAATGGTTTCATGAAAATGATTTTTTCTTTTTTTTAATTTTGAATCGTAATACTCGTAATAATCGTAAGACTACCATCCTAAAATAGTAATTATTCTCATCTTGTCATTTTTATTAGAATTTTACCCCGTGTAAATTTTGGACTGTTGAAATTACTAGACATTAACCCTTTGTAGCGCGGTTTCTTTTTTATGTGAGACCTTTTTATAATTCATTGGCATTATTTTTTGGTTGATTAAAATTAAAGCGTTTGAAGGAATAAAAACATTTCTTAAAAAAATACCCTTTTTTCTTAAAATGTATATTTTTAATCAGCCATGAAAGTTTGAAGTCGATATCACTGCAATTGGCCGTAGAATGATTGAATTAAACAAAAAGGGCATATTTTACAAAACGCTCTTTTCCATAAAACGAAAATTGTGTATAAACTACGTGCATATATTTAATCGTACTCAATACGTTCCGATAAAACCACTGTAAACAAGCCGGCAGCTTTGTTTACAATCTAATTCTGAGCAACAAAAATAAGATATGACTGTGAACACCTATTTACTGAACAGCTATTTACTGGACAGCTATTTACTGAACAACATATTTCGTTGTATTGTGGTTTATTTAGGATATTGACAAAAGGTCGTGTCCTCGGAACAAACAAAAAAAGAAAAATGAAGAATTCATTGTGTCGCAAAACTGTATAAAAAAATGAGAATCTCGGAACTTTCACGAGCAATTGCCGAAAAACTTAGTAAATATGTGATTATTTGTGTTGATTATTTTTAATGTGAATGTGTAGATTGATAAAATATTCGGTAATGATATATGATAAAGTTTGAAATACACTTTCACACGTCTATATTTGCCATTATCTGAATTTTCTGTCTAGTAACCTCGTTTTTAGTCAAAAGACTCGACCCCGAAAATACTCAAGTACCCAGTTTCGTCTATAAATGTAACTTTTTATAACTATATTCACTATATTGGATCCATCATCTTTAATTTTGAAAATCTATGTGTCTAGATTCGGAATTAAAGACCTCAAAAACCCTCGAATAACAACTTTCAGCTCGATAAATGAACTTTTTACAAATTTGATCCACCATATTCGATCAACCATCTTCGAGTTTGAAAATCTGTATCTAGATTTGCGATCAATTTTCCGCAAAACGAAAAAAGTATGCTTCAAAGGGTTAATATTGCTTATATAGTTTTCTATATTGTAAAAAATCTCCATGCGGCCTCTTTAACCAGAGAATTATGATCACATGGCGCTAGATGGCGTAATAGGTCAATAGCAATGTTGTATATTGTTTGATATAGATGTCAACGAATATCGCTAATGAATGCCGATAATGTCATTCGGAGGATCAATCTGCAATTGACATTTTCAGCGTTCATCAATGATAATAATCGATATTTCTATTTAATAATGCGCGATTGCGCTTACGAGCTACTATGTCATCTATCGGCAAATGGACACAACTGGTAAAGACGTTACATGGACATTTTGACCACGTAGAAGTTTTGATTATGCAAATTTTAAATTCAAATTGCAAGGACTTACAAATATTGACATTTTAGGCACCGACGAAGTTCCGGACATGTGCGGATTCCTGGACGGCAAAAAGGAATGCTGCGACAAGGACCCGGAGACGAATCCGTTCGACGACGTGAGACACTACGCCTACGAAGGCGAAGGGAACTCGGACGGTTCGCTGTCGTCGCTGGCATCATGTACGGACGACGGTGATCTCAAGTTCAATTATTTGTCAAATTTCGGACCCAGGTTTAGGAAGCTCGCGGACATGTACGGCGAGGAGCCCAGCGACGAGGAGAGCGAGGGCGTCGGCGAACGCGAGAGTGAAAGTTGGTGTTGAACCGAAAACAAAACAGATGGCGCTCGCGTCGCCGTTCTGTACCCGTGAACTTCCGAAAACGGACGTTCGGATAAATTTCTTTTTGCCGATGGCACGGACACATTCTCCGCTTTTGATACTCGAGAGTGCTTTACGCCAACGCGTGTGCCGTAATTGTACTTAAAAAAAAAAAGCTTGGTGGGAACGAAGCGAACTCGTGAATGTCGCCTTAGACGTAGACGACACCAAAGAACCAGGAAGAGGAATCTGGCGTCCCTGTCCGAGGGTTGCGCGCTATTGTCAACGAATCCGCGAAGAAGCATCTGCCTAATGTGGCTGGATCTTCATCCACGTCTACGTCTCGGTTAACGAAAAATTTCATGTAAAATCAAAACTCGGAATTGAATGCAATACATTTATTCATTTTCTTCCTTTCTTTTGACAATTGTGGCGACGTGTATGTTAATAAATCGGTAAGTCGTTAACTGCATCCCTGGTAAGCGCGCCTTTGGTTGACAATACTTCGACGATCCCGGAAGAAACGCTTCACCAATTTGTGACTGCAAATTTTTGTACCGAACTTTTTTTATCGAACTTTAGATTAAATCCCCCCAATTGTATGACTTAGAAAAGGGCGAACGTCAATTCGAAAGACGCCAAACAGATTTTATTACCGGAACGGCGTCGGTCGACATTTCGCGTTTCGTTCAACACGTTTTTTTTCTGTCGGAAGCCAATACGTTATTAGAAGAAATGCATTTAGTTGAGCGAATAACACATACCGAAAAAAAGTGTAGTACCCGTGGCTATTGATTGCGCGCGAAAATCATGAATTGACGTATGTTTTGTTGATATTGATATTATTTTTCGAAAGTCGCCAAATCAGCGGCGCACGACCAAGTTTTCTTTCCGCGCGCCGGGTGGGAGGAAGGAACACTGAGTGACGTCATGTACATTAAGACTTTTCCGACAAAATCGAACGTTAAAAAAAATGGCCCTTGAGCTTGACAATCCTGCAAGTTACGGGGTTCCCGAGCTATTTTTTATACACACAAAAATACCTATAAATATATAAATATATTATATATGAGGATTCTACACCGTGCGACCGATCGTTATAAATACGAGGAGGAATCGCCGGCGAACGTATTGGAGCCGAAGAAAGAAATATCGTTCGACTATGCAGCTTATAAACTTATAAATATGACGTATTTAATTTATATATTTTAATAAAACGAATGATGGATGATTGAGTGTGTGCAAGAGTGAAAGAATCATCGAGAATGCAACGGAGCTCGAACATTAGCACGAAAAATAGTTCATTCCTAAAATATGTTACAAAATATTTTATGTTGAATATTCTACTGAACTCGTGTATAAAATTAGTGAGATGCCATTCATTAAATTAGTAAAAATTGACTTTGTTAAGTTAATTTTTATTAATTTAATAAATAATTCGCAATTATATCATCACATTTTTGCTAATAATTTAGATGAAATCTCACTAATTAAAGCGTCAACTCGACCAGTGGCGACGCCAAACGGATATCAGTAGAAAACACTAATTTTCGAATTATTGTGTTCAATTATTTATTTTGAAACCACCAAAAGTCAATACTAATTATTGTTACCGGAAATTGATTTATAAAATATTACACGTATTATTGTTCGACTTTTTTTGTGCTAAACTGGTTCGAACGTTGCAATCTTGATGGAAATTGTAGTACGACAGAATGAGTCCGGATTAATGCGAATTATAAAGTGTCGTCTCGTGTTTCATACAGAATCGCGCGAAATTTAATGCCTGTACGCGATCTAATGAGAAACGACGTCGGAAAACCTCAGCGGAGCTTTCATCATTCAATACCAGGTGGCGCAGAAATTAATTCTCGACTACAAAACCTTTCGAACGCGATACTAGCGATACTGCAGGTATTGTATCACTAGTATCGCCAGGTGGCGCAATGTTTGTACTAAATTTTTCTAAAAGACAATTAGAATCCGCGGGAGTTTTCCGATAGTCAAGATTGTACGTCGCTGGACAATGAAGTTGGAGTGCCATGTATCGCCTCCCTTGTTAGCGAATTTGCAAGACGGCAAGATTAAAAAATGTAAGGAGAATTATGATTAGTGATAAATCTAGTATTACTGGCAAGTAAGTCCTCGGCGATCGCCCGTCGCCTTGCCCTGGGCGTATTTGCTTCAGATTCTCCGATGATCAGAAAATACCTACTTCCTACATAAATATAAATGAACATATTATATATAAATATATAAATATATAAATATACGAAGCATAAAAATATATTATTATCGTTGTCATTATTCCGAGATCATCTTTTCATTTTCGTATTGACTTAATTGTAATCGCGAGACATTTCGTATAAGATATGCGCATGAACGCCTTAATTTTTAAGCTTTTTGTACGATAACGGAGAAACCAGTGATGTTATATTGTATAGGGCGTACGAGTACCATGATCTCAGACGGTGGATCAATTCCAAAATCGTTGTAACGAATTATTTCGTTAGCTTGGGACGACCTACGATTAGCGTTGATCGTGTCGTCGCCTAAAAGCTGATAGCCTGCGTAATTCGACTATCGATTTTCTTTCTACGAACGAGTAACGTAGATAATTGTAACCCAACATTTATATTTTTGGCTGTAATCCATTGAAATTACCATTTTTTGAAACAATAAATTTCCAAATAAAATTTTGAGGAACTATTTTACTCGTTCGAAAGAAAATTTACGCAGGTTCTATGAGGTAGTAAAACTCTTAATCGGAGTTACGAGCAGGATTTTGGCGCTTCTCCAGTCGTCCGACGAAACAGGCAGCTCTACTCCTTCGCGCGTAATCGGAGCTGCGGAAGGGCCGAAACGTTGCTCGAAATTTTGTACGAAAAGACCGAGACTTTTGAAAATAAACTGCAGCGCATTTCGAAAGACATCGATACATATTGATTCGCGCGAAGTTCAAGCGAACACTGCCTCTTCAAGTGATACGAGAGGGCGGCAAGCGACGGCCGTTACATACATGTTTTTTGCCATCCTGGATCACTGATGTGTAATATTTACACACGGTAAGCGAAAGTGACCGAATTACCATAGGAGTAATCCAACTTTGAAGAAAAATGTTAAATTGAAATTCGATATCTTTTTCTAGACCTAACCTCTGTTTTGCGATTAAGTTTTACTTTTCGAACGCGTTCGATTGATATTGCACGCTCGGAAGTAGGCATTTTTTATATTTTTAATAGATACGAGAAGTAATAATAATTGAATGTCGACGCTTATTTTCGATTATTTTGAATTCCGTTGGCGACTTCGTTTATGCGGCGCCGCTCGCGGCGACAACCTGTATCCGATTTGGCGCGGGAGGAGATGATTTGTGTAAATATGGAAGGCGTCTGTAACGATGTAGTGGCGTATTAATTATTTGTTTCCGGAAGGCGTAAGCCAACGAACATGTGATAATCGATATGGTAACGCACGATCGTTCACACCTTCACGATTTAAACGTCGAATCACCCTTAGACCGGCTAAGCTCAGTGTAATAATTTTTCTTTTTTAGAAATAAATTGAAAATCGAATACAAATATACGTTTCGTAGTTTTATTCAAACCTTCTTTACAGTATGCATGTGCCTGATTCTCAAAAAATCGAAATTCATGTCCTTAATATTTTGATATACCAGGATCGTTAATTATGAAAAGTCTTTTTTATTAATTATAAACGACTGTACTAGATGTACAAATTTATGAAAAAAAGTTCTTTTATATGATGAACAAAAAAGATATATTCAAGAAAGTACCCTGAAAAGCATTCCCTCTGTATCTCTCAACTGCTAAATTCGAGGAGAATCATTAACTTTAATTGTAAAAGTCCTTAGTTATTGTTTGTTATCTTATTTTTTACTCATATAGAATAGTATTGATTATACTTTCATGAGTTTATAGTTTAAAAAATGGGATTGGAAATATTTTTAAATACAATTCAAAATTTGTCCGGAAAAAATCGATCTTTCCCTTACAGTTTTAAAACAGTGTGATTGCAGCAAAATTTAAAGGTTTATCAAGCTTCACTGCATTTCTTTTTTTATAGTTGGCGACATTGGCCTTGACAAAATTGACTTTTCACTCCTTAGTTTGATATTTCAATTTATCGAGCATTTAAATGGACAAATTCATCGTATTATATCGATATTATCTGATATTATAATATTCGAATTTCAAATAATTTTATCGAGATCGTCACCATTTCGAAGGGCCTTTTACATAATTTACCTAACAGGCCTGCTTCATTTTGAGAGGTACCTCCATTCGGTGTGCAATGGCGTAGGGAAAACCACCTTTGTGGGAAAAACCCTACGCAGGGTACCGCAGTCGATAAAACATCGATTCTGACCGCAACAGTCATTCCTTCATGTAATGTAACCAAAGGTAAGCACTCTTTTATTTAATAATCATAGCATATTTGTATATGTTTCCAGTAGTAATAAAGTATTATATAAGTTCATAAGAAAGTAAGAGGTTATGTTTATAAACTTCTGGCAATTGCATTTCTCGCCTCTTCCTCGATGATCATAATGTAGTCTCCTTCATCTGTAGATATTGCCACAAGATTTAAAGTCTAAAAATCTCCTATATCTATATATATTCAGAGCCGTCATCTCTAAGTCATTATTTTGTCTTGTGTAGACAACGCCGCAAGGAAAAGATTAGTTCAAGGTTAATAATTTGAAAACTAAGTTTAAATCAAAATGAGCTCCTATTCTTATAGTTCTGATTACTCAGAAGGAAAACTAAAGGACCAAATTAAACGTTTAAAACGTAAGAAAAAAAAAGAAATGGAGAGAAAGGAAGCGACACGCAGGTTACTGCTCCTATTCTCGACATACGTCAAGTCGAAGTAAATCGAAAAATCATCATTCTTCACAGGACCGTGATTCAAGAGGATATTTATCAAATCAAGAAAGATCAGACAAAGATAATTATTCGAGACAAGATGATTCTCAAGGTAAAAAAGAATCATAATTTGTACATGTGCAGTCCTCGTGTGAGGAGGAATTATCAGTGATAATTCTGCACATGTGTGTTGGCAAAGATAAACATGAGTATTCATGTCCCTGTCTTCTATTCTTCTGATTTGTGCGAATCAATTAAACACCTATGTAACATAACGTATGGTACCATATTTCTCATAGGTTAACTTTATTGTGACACTTCTATACAGTTGTATAAATCTTTCACACAGCATATTAACCCCCTTCAATGTTTTAACGAATACAATTCAATTTTAAACATTTTTTACAGAATCGAAAATTCAAGAAAAAGACGATAATAACCTACAAAAATCTGCTCTGGATCAATATATTTTCAACATACTCGGCAAATCTTGATCAGAAGTGATAAAATATAATGAACCTATTCAAAATGAAATTGCTACATCATGGGAAGATATCTTAAAATCAGGTATCTCAAAAGATGAGGTTACAGCTCTGACTGACAAATACAAAGTGCCAGAAAACTGCAAAATGATGGAAGCACCAAAGTTGAATGAGGAGATAAAAAGTTCTTTACCAGAATCCGCGATTTTGACCGACAAGAAAATAGAGAAGAAACAAAATTTATTAACAATTGCATTATCCACCCTGGGTAAAACTATTACTTGGATTTATCAAATGACGGATAAAAATAGCGAATCATTAAAAATTCTTGAATGGTCAAACGATGCTGCAAAATCTATAGCACAATGTCAATTTTTGGAATCACAAACGAGAAAAACGATTATTTCAAACAAAATAAATCCGACGATGAAAGAAATGTTAGTTAAAGCTCCGACTAACAATTTATTGTTCGGTCCAAATCTGAAAGATCGTATAAAATCTACGAAATCTTTAGAAGAAACTAAGCAAGATTTGAAATCAAAAACATCCAATAAACAAAAATTGAATGTGAAACCGATAAATAATTTTGAAAAATATTCAAAAAATTCGAAACTCCACTGCAGAGTAGATCCAGACAGGGGAGTCGAAGATACACACCAGTGATCTCACAGAAGTGTTTTTAATTGGATTAAAGGATACAAAGTACCTTTCATCCAAACACCAAAACAATTTTATAATCCTGAAGAAAATATTTTGAATGGAAAAGAATTTACATTGATACAAGAAAACATTAACATCCTTTTAGAGAAGGGTGCAATTGAAAAAAGTATGCCTGAAAATCATCAATTTATTTCTGGAATTTTCTTAATTCCGAAACCAGATAAAACTGTCCGATTTATCTAAAATCTCAACCCTCTACATAAATTTGTACAAACAACCCACTTCAAAATGGAGGATTGCCGAACTGTTTCGAATATTATCAAAGCAAACGATTTCTTTGGCACCAGTGATATAAAAGATGCTTATTTTCATATATCTATACATAAAACTCACAGAATATTTTTAAAATTCTATTTTAATGGTCAATTATACCAATTTACCTGTTTACCTTTTGGTCTATCTACCGCACCATACGTTTTTATAAAATTAATGAAACAAGTAATTTCGTTTCTTCGTCATCAAAACTTAACGAACATAATATATCTAGACGATCTATTACTAATAGGCTCTTATAAAAATTGCTGGGTAAATATAAATACGACAAAACAATTATTAATCAATCTTGGTTTTATACTAAACGATAAAAAATGTAAAATTACGCCTTCTCAAGAGTGTACCATTTTAGGTTTTATTTTTGATTCCAGAAATGTGTCCTTATCCTTACCACAAAACAAAATACAAAATATATTACAAAAAATAAATCATTTCCTTACAAAAAAGCCAATCAAAATTCGAACTTTTGTTGAAATTTTAGGATGGTTAACAGCATCTTGTCCAGCAGTTAATTACAGTTGGAAATATACTAAAATATTAGAAAAATGGAAGCTTAAAGCTTTACAAAGAAATCAATTTAATTACAATAAGAAAATGTTTATTAACGGGGAAATTAAATCTGATCTCACATGGTGGTTATTAAATATTAACAATAATCAAGAAATCCTTTTAAACAACAAAATTTTATTTTCGAAATTTTTTCGGATGCATGCCTCACCGGAGGGGGTGTTTTTTCAAAGGGCAAAAATGCTCATGGAAATTGGAAAGACTCCGAAATTGGATGGCACATAAATTGCCTAGAACTCAGAGCAGCTCTGTTAGGCCTAAAAATGATTTGCTTCCAATTTACGTAATTGCGAAATTTTATTACGCATAAACAACTCAACCGCTGTTGCTTGTATTAATAGGATGGGAAACATGAAATCAAAACTAAATGTATTAAGTAGAGAACTATGGGCTTGGTGCGAAAAGCGAAATATTTATGTGTTTGCATCATACATAAGTTCAAAAGAAAATTTTTACGCAGATAAAGAATCAAGAAAAATTGAACTGGAATATGAATTGTGTAATTCAGCATACAAAAGAATTGTGAACACCTTTGGACAACCCGAGATTGATCATTTTGCTAGCAGATATAATACCAAATGTCATACCTATATTGCATGGCACACAGATCCGGAAGCATTTGCAATCGATGCGTTTATTATTTCCGGGAAAAAATACTATTTTTACGACTTTCCGCCCTTTTCTTTGATTTTGAGAGTTTTAAAGAAAATTCAATTTGAAGGAAGCAAAGGGATTTTAATAGTTCCATAGTGGCCTGGTCAGCCATGGTTTCCTGTGTTTCAAAAATTAATGGTTTCTAATCCGATCATGTTTAATCCAGATGATATCTCTTAAAATCTTTTAATAGAGCACCTCATCCGTTACGAAGTTCTCTTTCACTTATGGCAGGAGTTGTATCAGCGAGGCGTTCAGATTAAGAAATGTTCCTGAGGAAGCTATTGATATACAATTAGCATCGATTTCCGAAAGTACCATCAAACAGTATGAACGTGGTTTAAAGCGTTGGTGGACTTTTTGTAATTTAAAAAATGTCAATCTTTTTAATGGTACAGTTAAGTATGTAATGTGTTTTCTTTCCGAACAACTTAATAATGGTTTGAAGTATGGAACACTGAATTGTTATCGTTCTGCAATTTCAATAATTATAGGTCCACACATCGGTAAAGACGCAGAAATGACACGTTTTTTCAAAGGAATCTATAATAACCGACCTAATACTCCCAAGTACGCTTCTACTTGGGATCCGAAAAATGTTTTAATTTATCTAGAATCATTATATCCTCATGATAAACTTTCATTTCAATCATTATCTGAAAAAATGATTGGCTGAATTGCTTTAACAACTGCCCATAGGATGCAAAGTTTTTCGTTGATAGATATTGAAAATATTATATTTACAGATTCAGGTGCACAAATTAGAATTCCAGCTAAAATAAAAACTTCAGGCCTGAATCGATCACAACCATTATTAAATTTATGCATTAAATCGCATAGATCGTTCTAAAAACTTAAGAAAAAATTCGAAATTATTTATATGTTACAAAAAACCTTATGAATGCGCTACCAAACAAACAATCAGCAGATGGTTCAAAAATGTTTTAACAAAAAGCGGAATTGAAACAAAATTATTTTCCTCCTATAGTGCTCGTCATGCATCTGCTGCAAGTAGAAAAGGCGTTTCTATTGAGACGATAAGAAAAACCGCAGGTTGGACAAATAAGACGCATACATTTGTGCGATTTTATAAACTCAACGTAACAAATGATGATGTATTCGCAAAAAGTATTTTAACATTGTAATTGTTGAGTTAAACGTACTTCTATTTTCTCTTGTCGTAACATCTTTAAACAACTACATTATGATCATCGAGGAAGAGGCGAGAAATGCAATTAAATGATCAAACGAACTTACCAAGTGAAGTTCGATCATAATTGCATGATTGCCTCTTTCGAAGATGATCAGTCCCCCCCCTGCCCTACCCATTTTTCTTTTTTATGTTACGACAATACAACTTTAAATGAATGACTTAGAGATGACGGCTCTGAATATATATATAGATATAGGAGATTTTTAGACTTTAAATCTTGTGGCAATATCTACAGATGAAGGAGACTACATTATGATCATCTTCGGAAGAGGCAATCATGCAATTATGATCGAACTTCACTTGGTAAGTTCGATTGATCATTTAATTTTGTTTAATTTCGTCATTCCCTCATCATCATTCTCTCATAAAATTTTTTTTACGAGGGAACTGATTCCTGTGCGGGAATGATGTATTTTCTAATAAGTATAAGACATTTATGTTTATTTCATTGGTTTTAGTACGCTGACTGTCTATAACGTCCAGAATTTGAAATTTTTATCTTTATATTTTTTTATTCAAACTCCGAAAAGTTGGAACTACTATAATATTTTTATTAAACAAGACATAAACTAAGAATTGAGCAGAAAAACAAAATTTATTGATTTAAATAAATTAAAAGTCATTGTACACAAACTTGCAAGATTTATTCTGTCGTGCCTTATCATAAAATGTATGAAAAAATATAAGTGTTAAATAAGCTGTATATGTATAAATAGGCACATATAGACACCTTTCGCTGTATTATAATGATATTAAAGTATCACAATTTTTCAAATTGTGTTTAAATAATTAAAGAAATGAATGTGCAATTTAAGCATCGATTACAACATTAAGAAATAGAGTATAAATGAGGCGTCCAAAATAAGAAGAGGCGTGAATAAGTCCAAAAAAATAAAAAACTGAGATAATCATATGAACATACATTACATATAGTTCTTTGAATGTTTAGAGTAAACAAATGTTTACCCTTTAAAATTGAGCTGTACACTTATGAATTTGCTATATTTCCGATGGTAAACTGCATAAAACGGACTTGGCAGGTTTCGCACCCCAACGCCTCAAATAATTTAGATTAGTGTTATAGATCAATCGGAAAGGTATTTTTAGTGTGCTAGCAAAAAATTACAATTTTTAACACGAGGGGTTCAGCAACTAGTCTGAGTTCAAAAGCTTATAAGTAAGAGTATTTACAAGGCAAAGTACTGACAAAATTAGATTAGATTGGTATTTCAGAATCGAATATATGCCACTTATTCAAATACGGTTAACAGAAAACTTTTTTCTGAAAAAAATTAAGTTTGTAAAATTTTCGATTTTTGAAAAAGTGAGTCACACTTCTTTTCGTACCTTTTACTTGTTGCTTTATGGAAGCACATTCTTGAAAATTTTAAAGGGTTTTGATGCAAACTTTTTTTTTACAAACTTAATAAGTAGCTAAGAAACTAAGTCACAACGTGAATTTTTCGGGTTATAGCTTCTTAACTATAATCGATAACTTTAAATTAACTAGCGAAGTATATTTGACATCATTTTTTACACGGAAAACAGTTTTTAAATAAACATTTCCGCACTTACCGAAACCCGAGTATTGCAGAGTAACTAAAATTTCTAAATTTTTGGGGTTATGCTCATATATTTATTAAATAAGAAACTGTTACTTTTCTAGCGATTGTTCGTTAAAAAATTTATTTGTGCTAGTTTAGTTGAATCGAACATATTTCTAGTACAATTAGATAGATTTATAAATGTCGGTGAATAACATATTTAATTGACAGTAAAAATGCATTTCATAATAATAATGGTAAGTTTGTCAGTATTCAATTTCTTAGGATATGAAACATACAAAGTAAACAAATGCCACGCTACTTTGCTTCATCGTACGTTACGCAGACGTAAATTTTGAAAGTTAATCTAAGGTCTTATTGCTGCGGGTGTGGGCTTGACTTCACTGGTAAAAGTATTTCTTTACCGTTAGTATGTATATTTATTTCCATTAAATATATATTTGTGAACTATGTAACTCTTGTTTTGTTAGCGTTTGTTCAATAATAAATACCGTTTATTTGAGCTAATTTAGTTGGATGAAACTACCATATTTTTAATACAATTAAAGAGATTTATTAATTTGGCGATGAAAACATTTATTGAACTTAAAAATGTCAATGATAAATGTAAAAATACATTTCTTAATATATTTTTAATTACCTTACCGAGCGATATGTATTAGAATACATTGAGATCGATCGGTTTGAACGTTGGATGACTTTAATGCGATTGTGCATTTTCACAAATGTGAAAAATCTATAGCAATTCGTATATATGAATTTCCAATATATAATCTCTTCGAGGGCGTATAAAGTAGGTCTGTACCACCGCTTTACTGATGATTCTAGTGGTACCGATTGAGATGAAATACCTTAAAAGAAGCAGTGTGCATTTTTTAATGCATATTGTTTCTTAAAAGTCGATCGATGTCAAATAATTTAATTTAGTTTATTATTCATTATTTCGACGTTAACCGCAGTAAGTCGAAGTTTCGTTTGCTAAATTGGAGATGGTTACTCCACAAACACAAATCCGTGTTCAAAATGTAGGCCCAAATAAGACCTTCTTATGGTTTTAAAGTAGTTACATTATTCTCGTTTACTAAGAAACACTATTTCCTACTTGTACTTATTCCTACTTATATTGGATATTAATTATGAGAAAAGAAATGATTAATTACATTTCTTAATAGTTAAGAAATGCTAAGTTTGCTAGTATTGCATTTCTTAGAAGAAGCAACATAAGAAGTAAACAAATGCCACGCTACATTGCCTTTATAACATCAAAAACTAAAAATTGTTTTGATATATTTTAGCGTACTCATTTTAAAGAGGCTTACGCCTCTAAAAATCTAAACAAAATTAAAATCCAATTAGTCGATTTTTTGTCGTCTACTTGAGAAAATTTGACTCTATAAAAAGGGAAGAATTTTATATATTCTACCAATTCCAATCGTTGGTGCTATTATATAAACTATTGCACGCAATTTAATGTACATTTAAAGTACACGTTTTAAAATAAATGCAACGTACAGATAATGAAAATTAATGTACTTAAGTTGAATAATTATGCATACAGACACCGCGGTCGGCGTCCAAGTATTTGGATTATGAATTTCAACTAAATGATGGAAAACTACTTCTTTCATTTAATATGAATATTTTGCATAAAATATTTACATTTTAGATGGGTGTTTTAAAAGTAATGTGCATTACTTCAATATTGCATGTATAATATTCTATTAATAATAATTGATATGTACTCATTCACTTTGCATGAAAATTTATGTCACAATTTTAACATTCTACTTTCGAAATATTAATATCTATTACTTCCCTCGAGTGATGGATGTTCTCCTTAAAAATAAAAAATTGTTCACCCTTATCGAAAACAAACTTCCACATTAAACAGTGGCTTATAGCCCGCTCTGAAATTACTACTATGTATTATCAATAATCTTTTCCTGATTCATTTGAAATTCACAAGCCAACGAATAGAAATTTTGACTGGGACAATAAATCACTTTCCTATTCAGATCCCGAAACGGATTCTCGAAAAGCTGTCATACGGGTTGAAGGATCTGTTTCCCAACTCTATCAGTACCTATATCAAAGGACGCGCCCATCTGTATGCATTAACATGCAGGAAACGATAATAACATATTGAAATGAAGATAGTTTGAAGGGCTGTTGTTGTATTTCCATCATATTGATTTTGAAAAATAAAATTCTATATGTTTATGTTTGGACTTACTCAAAAGGTACACTTAAAAATATAGTTTATTTTAAAAAGGACACTAACTGACCACGACTGTTCTAGCGGCTTTAATTCATATAGATTGATTCTTTATATTTTTGTTAACAAAATCCATTCAGAATTCTTTTTCATGCAGCCATTATAAAGTCATTAACAATCACACATCCACGCGAAAAAAATGTATATACTGATCTGCCACTTTTTTTCTCCGAAATTATAACAGACATTTCTTGTCCAGCATGACCCAGAAAATCTAAAAAAAAGTTTACGGTACCGAAAAATTTAAATTTCTGAACTGTTAATAACAATTAATGTTAATATTCATAAAAATGTTTCCCAACAACAATTTTGATACACCGGTTCAATATACAAATGAAAAACTTGGGTAAATTTAAATTTTTAAATTGTTAATAACATTTGTTAATAACAATTAACGGCACAACTTTTAGCCATTCTACGCAAACAATTCGAATTCAGGGGTCCAAAATATAACAATCGATTTCATTTAGTCGGGAACATATAAAAGGCCACACATTACATTCTAGACTAATTTCTCCATGGTGGCATGAAATGCATATAAAACTATCGGAGGGTATAAAACAACTGCGTAAACGTTCTGAATGATGAAAATAATAGATTACAGCCATACAGAGCATTGGAACATTAAAAATAGTAAATGTTTTTAAATCTATACATATTAAAATAAAAGAAATGTAATTTCGCTGTAAGATTGCTAGATGTGCTTACAAAATAAATATTTGATATTTGGTAGGAACTAAATATTTAGGAGTTTTTACGCAGCATTTAGATGCACCTATCTTTGCCGAGCCTTTGCGTTCGTTTTTAACTTATCATTAAGCGCTGTGTTACGGACGGAATCGATGTTTTACCAACTGCGGTACCCGGCGTAGGTTTTTTCCCACAGAGGTGGTTTTCCCTACGCCATTGCACACCCGAATGGGGGTACCTCTCAAAATGAAGCAGGCCTGTTAGGTAAATTATGTAAAAGGCCCTTCGAAATGGTGACGATCTCGATAAAAGTATTTGTATTTCGAATAGTGTAATCGATATATATAATATGACGTGTAGTCTATTTAAATGTTCGAGAAGTTGAAAAGTCGAACTAAGATGTAAAAAATTGACGATCGGGTTTTTTCAGTTCGTTTAGGGATGTCGTCGGGTTAGGAAGTTCGCGTCGCGATCGGGTCGTCACCGGTGATCGGAATAAATATGATTTTTAGTTTGTGGCCGATCAAATCACGCGTTTTATTTCAAAGCCCTTCCACCATTCGTTAACACGCTGGATGCTACCCATCATGTTGGAAGAGAACGCACATTTGTCCGATATTCAAGAGTAGGGATTGCAGCAATACTATAGTAATTATAGACCAATCGCATTATTATCTGTGTTTGAAATGACCTTCGAGCGCCATTTGCACATTTTCCTGTTCTCCGCCGTGAACAAGACGATCTTTCCTGAGCAGTATGGTTTTATGCCTCGAAGATCTACAGTTACGAACTTGCTTTGCTTGGTTCAGTTTCTTGAATCAGTCCTAGCTGGTGGATAACAGGCGGATTTTATTTATACGGAATTTTCGAAGGCCTTCGACCGATTGGTACAATCGATTTTGAGAGCTGAAGAAGCTGCTGGCAGTGCCCCTTAATCCGGAATTAATAAATATCCTTTCACCATACCTTCTGGATTGGGAACATTCGGTCCATTATGAAGTACATGATTTCCTTATCTTCAGTCTTCTGGGATGCCACAGGGTTCGATTTTGGGTCCACTTCTGTTTTTAATTTATATAAATCACTTGTCCTCGGCAGTGGACTGCAGGTCCTTATTTGAGAAAATTGACTGGGTCGGCGATTGCTTGCTTTTGCAGCACTGCCCAGTACAACTTAGGGGACCACGATGGTTAAGTGGTTAGCATGCTCGCCTCGTAATCTGAACGTTCCTTAGGTCGTGAGTTCAAATCCCAATCTGGCAACTTTTTTCTGTTTATTTTCATTGCGGATATTTTTTCAGGAAACCTTGCTGGGCGAAGGTACCAATTGGGGACTGCTACCGACATCAGTCGGTAGTTATCGATACCGTGAATCGTTTTTCCGTGGTCGTCGTTTCGTAGATATTGTCTTGAAAGAAATTAAGGCAATGTTTGCGATGCGCCTGCTACTTCATAGGCCGCCGACTAACTGTTGACGGTGTCAACGAAAATTTTGCCTAAACAACGAGAAATAAATAGAGCAAATAGCCTACTTCTGGATGCTCTTCCGGATGACTGCGACCTGTGGCAAGTCAATTGTGCCGTTTACGAGGCTGCGAGTGATCTGGCGATTCCGCGAAATCTGACACAGATATCTGGGAGTCGACAGATTACAAAACGCATGTCTTAGTTGAACAGGAAGATTCGACTGACACGGAAACTTGCTTCCCGAATTCAGTATGTGATCGACTATTTAACATCTGGCCGTTCTTTTACGGCTAAAGTCAAGAAGTTCGCTTCTATCACACACTGAACAAGCTGAAGTTGCTCAACATCAAGCAACGTTTGGCGGATAAAATTAGGGTTTTGGCGGATGCCAAAAAAAGGCTGCAAAGACGGGAGGATGGAATTCGAAAAAATGCAACATTTTGGTCGAGTCCGTCCAACCTCTTCAAATATCGTATCGCAGCCTCACGCGAGTTTCCGTCGATGGCCTCAGTTGAGGAATTCTGGGGGAGCATCTACGAGAAAACATCCAGGCTTAATGCAGACACTCCAGGTATTGAAATCTTCACCGAGTTGTGCGACGAAGTCACGCAACAAAGTAAAGATTGCCCACCCATCAGTGCATTGGAGGTGCATAATGCCATCAAAAGAGCGAGGAATTTCTCCTCGCCGGGCTGGGATGGAATTAACAATTATTGGTGAAAGAAGTTCACTTATGTCCATCAGGTCCTAGCCCGAATATTCACTTCTTATATAAATGGAGACCATTCCGCACTGGCTGGTGGAGGGCCGTACGACACTAATCCCAAAGTCGGGAGGCTTGTCTGATCCTAGAAACCATAGACCAATTACGTGTTTCAATATGTTATACAAATGGTTCGCTAACATCTTGAACGAACGTATTGAGAAATCCGTGAAACCGGTTTGGCAACGGATAGTAGAACAACGAGGCTGCAAAATGGGTGTATTCGGCTGCAAGGACAACTTGCTTATCGACAGGTGTGTTTGTCAGGACTGAGTCCAGTACAAGCGTAACCTGTCGATAGCCTGGCTGGATTACATGAAGGCGTATGACTCAACATCGCACGAGCTTTTAAGCTTGTTGCTCGAACGCTTCCTTGTCCGCCCAAATATAGTGAGAAGTGTAGAAGACCTGATGCCTCTTTGGAAAACGCGCTTTGTCATGACATCGGGCAAGCGTCGAACCATGTCTAGACTGGTTCAATTCCGAGGAGGCGTCCATCAGGGAGATTCTTCGAGTCCTCTGCTCTTCTGCATCTCACTATTGCCTCTATCCGTCGCTCTCCGACAATCTCAAGAGTACATGTGTGGGCCGCCTGATGAACGTGTACATAAGATCACCCATTTTTATCCTATATGGATGATCTTAAATTATACGCATCAGGCGAGGATCAAATACATCGATCTCTGAACATCGCCCTCACATACTCGAGATAGATAGGCATGGAATTCGGATTGGGCAAGTGTGCAGTTGTTCATTTGCACAGAGGAAGGTCAGACTATATTAACAACGATATGGAGCTCGTCAACGGAAGTGTCATCCGCCACCTTAGCGCCGAGGAAGCCTACACATACCTGGGAGTGCCTCAGAGGCATGTCCAGTATGTACAGACTGCTAAAACGAACATCGTTAAGAAATACCGGCGCCTTCTCAGTCAGATCTGGTCATCAGAATTGACGGGAAAAAAATAAGGGGGCAGCCACGAATATGTTAACCGTTTCAAAAGTGCTCTATACATTTGGAGTACTTAAGTGGAACGTTGACGAGCTAAGGGGTCTTGACCGACGCACACGGAAGATGATTTGTATGCAACGCAGTTTGCATCCAAGATCTTCCGTGGAACAACTGTATTTGCCCCGAAATATGGGAGGTTGTGGCCTTTTGAGCCTGGAGTGTATGCATGACCGATTGGCCCTCGAAACGACTTGCAACGTGATTAATCGAACGGAGGACGCCTGATGATGATAGTTCATCAGTATGAAATTCAGGGGAAGGGGGCGTTTTTGTATGTACAACGCGGCGGAACGAGCGGCGTGAAACCTCGGTCTGGTTTTTAATGTGGGACGTAGTGGTGCTCAGAACTTTTGGTTTGATAAGTTTTTCCCACTGGTGGTCGCCCACCCTCAAGAAAGCTCTGCGATTCAGTGTATGGTCTTTGCCGGTTTTTGCGGGTACGAGAGGTCGCCCTCTCAATCGGTTTTGGTGGAATTCAATTTGTGTTCGAGAGTTGTCTTTTATTGTTTTCCAAGTCGTACATCCATAATTTTGCTCGGTCGTCCCGCGTAAGTTTTAGCGTATCGGATTTCGCCATAAACGATTTTGTCGCTCCGTTTCTAAAACAATAAATAAATTATCCTGAACCGTGCAACTGAGTGTTTTATTGGTGTGTCACTCCCTGTTTTCACTTGATTTCGAAACACCACCCAAGAAATTTGATTGCTCTATCATTTGCCTTCTGCGTTCAGCAGCATCTCTTTCAGATTTGAGATCAGGCGCAACCGCTCTGTAAGTACTAGCAGTATTCATCGGATCTTCAGTTTGATAGTCTGCATTTTTATCTCGATATTTTGCGGTTTGCTCTGCCAATTTGGCGTCTTCCGTCTTCGTTAGCTGGATATAGTGGGCTTTCTGCTTCTGACGTATGTCACCATTATTAATGCGTCCTGGCATCGAGTTTCTTGGAGTTTCGACAACATCTTCTCTCGTCGTCCCAGGCACTGGTGAGGACGGAATCGATCTTGGTGCCATGAGAAGTTTTCTGAAGTTGTGGTTATTCAGGGTAACAGGCATTTTAGCGGATTTTCGAGAGTCCTTAGATGTACGAGCAAAATCGGTGATTCTCAAGTATGTTGGCCTGCGACTGAAATGTTCAGGGCCGATGACCGATCTACAGCAAAATGTTGTAGCACCAAAAGCGTTTGGAACGAGCTAAAACAAAGCGCGCACTAAACTGTTTGAATCCTGTTGAGTGTCTACTCTCCGTGACTGCTGCCAAACTAATGATGATGTGGATTCTGGATTTTGAAACCTGGAGTTAGGATCATCCCTCTCCATCCCCTATTCTAGAGGTACCTGCGTCAGCCTATTCGTGGCGCCCTCCCTCCTTTCCTGTAGAAGAACAAACTGGTTGGTAGATGTTTATGTATCTGAAGTTAATGGCAGGGTATTTATGGACATAACCTTCAGTCGTACCTGCAGAAAATGAGACATTCAGGATTACCCTTAATGTATTAGGATTATAGTACGAAGTAAAAATTTATTTTATTATTATCCTATTGTCATCGTCTGTAAACCAGGATCGATTCAACCCAGTGGCCTGTTTAAAACGTAAAAATGCTAAAACAAAATGAAAAAATTCACGTGGCTTCTTAAACTATTCAATTTTAAATTTCAATAATAATGTTTAGGAAACAATTTTTTTTAATAGTTGTAATTGTAATCGACAAACGGACTCAATAAACACTCAGTTAGAGAATATAAACATGTATTTATTACATTTTGTCCCAGAAAAATGGCGAACCATCTACTCCGGCCGCTAATGAAAATCTGTCAAATTTGACTTCCTCTTGTCTTTTATCGAAAAAGAAAACACAAACTCCATGCATGCATATACAAACATTTACGCATCGCATCCATCCCTCTCGTCTTTGTCAGGAATACATTTAATTTCAAAAATAGGTGTGTAACAGTAATGTTTAAACAATAGGGCAACCTGTAGACATGGAAAGTTGGATTTATAGACGAAGGGTTATTAGTCTTGAAATGTAGAAAATGTACTCATTTTTACACAACACTTTTTTACTAATAAAAATCTATAAATATCGAAATTAATGATTAAATAACATGTTTTTTTAATTTATATCCTATAAAAAACATTTGTTAACAGTTAAAATGAATTTCATGTTAATAAATAAATCATTGCATTTAGTAATAAATATATTTTAACTATTAGTAAATGATGTTAACAGTTATGAAATGATTTAGCTCCACATATTTAAGGAAGCTTATAGTTCTGTATAGTAAATAAATTCGTTTATCAGTGCTTACATTACTTTTCTATGTTTAATAAACACAACCTACTGCGTGTACGTGTATAAAACGTTAACAATAAACATTCATACCGTGTACGGATACTACTTTATACTTATTTAAATATAATATCGCCAGTTAAAAATGGTTCAAAATCATTGGATATAACAAACGATGGCTCATTTTTCGAGCGGAACATTCCCTACAACTATACCCAACGAATTTTTCCAAATTTTTTTAAAATAAATATAGATATTTGACGTTAGCTTCACATATTTGCAACAATTGTGCGTTAAGTTTTAGAGAATCTGTTTCTCGAAAAAATAAGCCGTCACTCGTTAAGATTCATTCATTTTGTTTAAACTCTCAAATCAATTCATGACTCACCCACGTGAATTCACATTGAATAACAACACGTGCCATATCATGCAGCGTTCGTGAGTCTAGTCGTGATTTATTACCTCACGCGTGAGTTCACCGTGATTCCGATACCAACTCATTTTGTTATCTGATGGGTCACAAATTTTCCCTGCGGGAAGGGTCCCTGCACAAAGCACTAGTCGGTACATATGTATTTGCATTCGAGGATATTGCCTGGTCTTCTTAAATCGACATTAAATCAGCATTTTACCATAATACTTAATAAATTGGTAAAAATTTACTTGAATCTTAACACTTATTTAATTCTCATCAAACTATTGCGTACAAATCATTGAATGTCAAACGTGTAAAAAATCGTATTTTACAAAATTTTTTCTTTTTTCTCGAAAAGTAGCCAAGACGATAACGAGTTTGAAGTGATTCGAATTTCAAAAACTTCGTCGGATATATTTTCTCTAAATTCCTTGGAGTAAGAATTCACTCTTTGGTTAGTGAAAACCGAGCAACTCTCGTGAATGAGTGAATATTGAACTCCTTAAGAGTGAAATTTCATTCTAAGAGAATGAAAATTGACTCTTTCCCTCCGAGTCGTGCAGTTGACAACTCTGGAGGAAAGAGAATTTCCACTCTTAAAGAGTTGACTATTCATTCTTTCACAAAAATTGCTCGGTTTTCACTTATTAAAGAATGAATTCTCACTCCAAGAAATTTAGATAGTTGGATTCGCCATTTTGCATTTCTTGATTTTTTTTGGTTCGCATTCTGTAGTATAGATGTGATAAACGTCCAAAAATACAATTTTTTACTTTATTTAATTTAGGTCCACAAATATATTGGCGTTCATATTTGGATTCTGTGCACAAAATCCTATCAAAACTAACTCTTACTGGTGAACAACAGCATTTTTTGACCTGCAAATCGATGTTCAAATGCCTGAAATCGTATCTTTTACCCCTTTGACCTTCAGTATCTCAAAAACTAGAGCCCGTTGGATATTTTGACTGTCATATTTCGATTCTGGAGCAAAAATCCTATCAGAATTGACTCTTACTTCTAGGACAATATGAATTCTTAAATTTTTGTTGCTTGGGCTATTGGGCGTTTTCGAGTTTTGTGCTTTTATCTACCATTTCATGATAACAAACGCCTTAGTGCGTTTTGATAATTCATAGTTCTCCTAAGTAATTATCCAACATAGGGAGATTTGTCAGAGCCCACTCGCACTCAAGAACACTCAAGAAACTAAAAGGCTGCGCGCAGGAACAGCATCGAGGATCGTAGGAGTCTCAAGTTTCACCCACTTCCAAAAATCGGCTATCATCTGATAAAAGGAATAATTCCTGGCCCTTTATCATTTTGGAGATTATCGGTTTTACCTGGAACTACAGTTTTAATAGTTCAAACAATAATTGTTCTATTGTCGTATATAGACCCTTTCCAGAAACAAAAGAGAACCTCCCTAAAATAAAACAATAATATTTATCAACAAACTTTAGATTTCTCGTAGTCTAATTGAGGAAGTAGTAATATTTATAAAAATTAACGCAGGGTTGATGCTATATAACTTTCCTAAATGGATAATATATGCTCAAAACTTACATAAATAAAACAATTATCTAGTACAATAACCAGTAAATTCTGAATTAATTTAATTTTTTTTAAATATCCGCTATAATAAATTTGGGTAGTCTACTTTCTCTTTAAATCAAAATCACTTTCAATTTCGAAAATTGGTTACAGGATTGATTCAGTCTGAAAAGTGAAAAAAACGGAATAAACTAAATATAAACTTTTTATTGATCATGATATATTCGTGAAAAGACTCATTATTTTCACCGACCCCGAACGTCACATTAAATCCGCAATTATTGACACCGTCAAATACACCAGACAATAATTACTGGGATCGTTCAATAAATCAAAATTATGCACTCCGTTGTAATTTCCCGAAATTGTTGGACGTCTCCGCTATTTTTAAAAAGAAAAACCACATAAAGTTAAAAACCAAAAATTGTTCCGTAAACTATAAAAATTGTTCATCTTTATTTATTGTTTGGAAGAGATTGACAGATTTGTTATCGGCTTCGAAAAAAATCAATGTATAAAATGTTTCCAATTCGTCAGTACTTTTTCAAATTAATTTCGTCATATTACTTCCCTAAGGCACAGCAACGTAATTCTGACCACGCGAATCGACAGAGTGCAAAATAGTTAATTCCGTTATTATCATTTCCATTTTTCGATATGAGGATCGAATATCAGCTTGGAATTGCAGGTCTATTGGCGTTAATTGGTTAATATGGGGAATATTATCAACCGATTGATTAGCATAGTGAATGTTAAATTAAAATCTGAGATAAATGTAACTGCGAAATGTATAATTTTATTAAATTACTTAGACTCGGGGGATTTTCATAATTAATCAAGATTCCTTGATATATTCAATTGTAGGCAGAGCTGGCAATAAATTAATCCTACTTTATATCGACCGTTAATTTAGTTTGCCTGCAGAGGAGCGAATGATCAAATTTACATATCAACGGTAGAGCTTGCATTACATTGTGATACGTGCATTACCATGGAATGTAGTTACAATTTTTTAATCGCGTTGATGAACTAGTACAACTCTTGGGGCAGTAACTAAATTAATTTACAAACATTTCATCAGAGCAGTGAGAAAGCTCGGAAATTTCAAGCAATGTGCAGATTTGCTCGGGCGCTTCATTCAGTATGTAGATTGCCCTTGCGGAAAGAGAAATTTATGAAATTTATGAATATTATGGGCGTGTAGAAATTCATGAATGCGTCTGGCTTAATAAACACAATTCTTCTTTGCACATTACAAGAGAAGTTAGACACGTTATCAAGTAGAAAATTGGTTAATGTCGACAAAAAATAAATTAACGTTGAATAAACGTCGGTAGAGTAGCGGCATATTTTTTTCCAGGGAAATTGTTGGTATTTGTTAAACTTTAGCTACTGGAGATTGGTCAGATGGTGCATGTATCTGGAGCGTGATATTTTTAATATCAGCCTTTAAGGACTAATATTAGTATGCTACTAGTAATGCGGAAAATATTGACAAGGATCACGTGCAACTCATGAGTATAGTGTGTCCCACTGAATTCGAAATCAACATCGACAAAGAGTTTTGCTTGAAATCTAAATTTTAATTTATACAACATACATATATGGACAGAATACATTTTTTCATATTGTCTTTTCAATGTTTTTAAAAACTTTCTTATACTCTTTTTTGACTCCACTTTGTTGAATTTCAAAATTTTATTAATATGTTGACTTACCTGCCTTACTAGAAAAATATCTGCCGTTGTTCATGTTTATTCACGTCTGGTTTTGTAGAAAATAATTATTTGTCAAATTTGAAATAGATGGTGATCTGATGTAAATGTATGACGTGCATTTCAAGACGAATTTTGTGTACGTAAGAGACGTTACTTTTGATTAGCATTTTCAGAGGTTTCCCGACACTCCTGCTGCGCTTGTTCCGTTCAGAAATTGAGAATGAAGCCTGCAAGTGCCTACGTTCGTTAATCGTCATCACATAGAAGGAGAATTGCTTCATTTTAAAGAAGTGGAATGAAACTATTCGCAATAATTTAAAAATGGTAATATTTCATTTTCTACGAGAGTTTGTATTAAAGTTCATTGCGTTAATATTTTAAATACACACAAAAAAGGCTATTTAGTAATAAAATTGTGAAACCATTAACAAATTCAACCGCCGCGCCATATGGTTACCGACCCACAAGGGAATCCTTAAAAACAAAAACGCTGACTATTTAGCAAAAACAGCCATGCCAGAAGAATGGAATGAAAATATTCTAATTCCATATTCTGATCTCGGTGAGAAATTTAAGACTATGGCGAAAATAAATACACAAAAAAGTATCATAAACGCAGGACTAGCGAAGGGAAAAGAATATTTTCAATAGTTTTACAAGGATGGGTCTCAACCTTGGTTTTCAGCAACAATTGTGACCATAAATAAGTGTAAGGTCAATTATTACAACCTAGCGGCATCAGTTGCGACAGTCAATATAATTGATAATCCAAAATGCAACTGCGGACATGGATACCAAGATTTTGTCCACATCCTGTGGCAGTGTCTGCGATACTCTAATGAGAGAGAAAATTTTGTTAAAGAACTAAACAAACGCAGGATATTTTTATCACTGACAGTGAGACTGTTAATATACGAAGGCAGGCCATCATTATGTCAAACCTTATTATGATTTCTCAAAGATGGTTAATTAGAGATTTAGGAATACGAAATTTGGAAATACAAAAATGTAAACCAGTGCAACGGATTAAAAACTGATTCAGTTTAGCTATTTACCTTGTAATTGTTAACATAGGGTATTTGAAACAATTAAATAAGGTTATGAAAAAATTGTTTAAATTAAAAATGCTGGACTCGTGGTACTATACTATAGGTTACGATAGATTACTATAATTATTTCTAATATTACTGATTTTATTCTTATTATCTATCCTTAATTACATAAGGTGAGAAACTAATACCCAGACAACAAAATAGAAAAGAGTTCAGATTGTTTTCGGAATGTGCTCTAAAAGAATTCAGATGACCCAGTTTCTTCATAAAGTTCATAAAGGTTTTATAATCACATCATGTTCAGGAAACCCTCAGAAAGTGGGTCATATGACTTCTTTTAGAGCACATTTTGGAATCATTCTAAACTCTTTTTTATTTTGTTCTCTGAGTATGGAAACCCTTCTTGCATAAATGGATTATATCGTCGCTTAAGAAGCAACATCGCGTAACTCATTTATTTGCCAAAATGTATGTTACTATATACAAAATTTTACGCCGAATTGAATGGCCACATCAGATTTTTCATTTGATCAGTAGATTGCCTAAAATTTAAAAAAAAATGCAACATCGCGTAGCTCATGTCATTTACCATTAGCCTGTTTATTCCATGCCGAATATCACAAACATCTTCGGTGATTTTGAAATTATACGGGCATGTCTTTTAAACTTTTAAATTTGCAGGTATTGGAAAACTTTTTTCAATGCACATTATTAAAACTAATTCTATTATCTTCGGTATTGTCCAGATAACAGAAAATAACTCGGGTAATTCATTTTTACCTCTTGTTAACCCACCTGCGCACGAGTTTCTGTCTACCAAAGCGGTTTCCAGATGCATAAATTTTTCCTATGACTAGAATTTAGTATGCGTAGGACATTAGGGTTTAGTAGTCGCTTATTATGAATCTGAAGTTCAAATTTATCATAAATCTATCAAAATAATCATCTTAGCCTTTTCTTTTATTTTCCTTTATTTCACAGGTGCGTCCCATTGAAATGCTTAAAGAATAATTTTCCTCGACAATTACTATGTAATTAACGACGATGAACGCAGATATTGCCGACATGTGCTTAGGCGTCCGTTCTTTTTGTGACCGACAAGAAATCTGATTCGTTCCTAATTCGCGTTTACTACGAGCTTCAGCCTGCACACGACTTTGCTCTAGGACCCCAAAATACTCGTGACTTCTCCCTGAGCACGTTTATTGGTGGTTTTTTACGACAAAAAGGCCCCGACTTGCGACCTGACCTCGATGATGACTTTCGCTCTTCTCTCGAGACGAATCACTTCCGGAATATCCTGACGAAATCTCACTGGAACTGTATAATCGTTTCACGAGGGCAACCTTAACGCAACCTTATAGTATCGGGAAGTGAGAGAACTGCAAAATTCCTTACACAAGTTTAAGTTTAGTTAGTAAAGTCAAGAAGTTCAAGTTTAGTTAGTAAAGTATGAAATATTTAAAAATGAATCCTGGGTAAGAAATAGGAAAGAGGAATTGTTAAATGACTATTTTGTACTGGATTTTCACTTCGAGATTTTATTGGATGCGGGTCGAAAAACTTACAAATCAAAAAGCCAACAGGTAAAAAAACCGACACTTAAAAAAGTAGATACATCGTCTAACTGGCTGTCATTTTTTGAGTTTTTTTTACTGTTGGTTTTTTTACCGTTGATTTTTACCCAGTCGGCTTTTTGATTTATCGGTTCTTCGACCCGCACCCATAAATTGTACAATTAAATTATTCAAAAATCAAATTGTGGCGCAGAGACAGAAACCTTATAATATAATTCAAACATCAAAACAGTTTATATTTGAAATACATAACCGGAGGTTTGTGTATGTCAATATTGGGGCACCATTTTTCGTCAACTTATAATTTATATTTTAGGTAAACAATATATTTTACTGTTTCTAACCAAAAAACGGATGGTGTTAAAATATTAAGAAATGTTCATGAAAGAACGTTTCAAGTCGTCAGACGTTTTTCGTAAACAAGAATTTTTTTAAAAATGTCAGTTGACGAGCAAGAAAAACTTTGGAAAATTTTGGATGCTCGGTGATTACACTCAACAGAATTTGCTTCTTAGTACCATGATGGAATGCAAAAGTCCCACTGACTCTACTAATCCTCATCGATTGATTCATTGAATTTTTATATTTCCTACTGATGACGAAAACACCGTAGTTTGTAAAACATTCCTTTTCAATTATTTGTCCTTGGGTCTCAAAAGAATTAGAACTGTTCAATACAATTTTCTGTGTCAAAAGCCAATAAGTGTAAGTCAGGTGGACATCATCAGAATCATGTTGAATTAACGTGGGATTTTAAAAACAAATTTTACATGAGTATTGTGAATCAATTGCAAATCGTACTTTTCACTATAATTATCTCATCATAATAAATAAAATATTTTAAAACCCTATCACTTGTTTCAAGATTATTATTTAGAATAATCAGGAGAGCAGTTACCAATAAGCGAAAGTATTTATTCCGAATACTTTAAACATAACGTTGTATTAGTCGTGGAAAATTGTTAATGTTACTTAGGGCGCTACATAGAGAATTGGCAATCTAGGTATTGATAATGTATTGGATACCATCTTAAATGGAGTTTAAACAGCAATTCAATATTCAACTAAAAAGTATGAATATTACCCAGAAGTAGAAAACATTTTAATCACTAACAAGTTCTCAAAGAAATAGAAATCTACGGTTAAGTTGTAAATTACTTACAACTTATTTCCCAGTTTTAAAAAATGACAAACTGATCAAAAGCAATGATCGAAAATTACGAACTATTGTAAATCGGTATACTTCAACGAGGTTACCTCTATACCCCTTCTCATTCCAAGGTTTTGAATTTCAACACGTATTCGGAAAGATACAAATTTCAGGTCAGTGATGCAACGCCACTCAGATTGACCTATTTTAAAGATCAACTGAAATTATTCTGCATGATCAATCAAGATATCACTTTTCAGTAAAATACGCTTCTATGTGATCGGCAATGAAAATGTCAAGACTTTTCGCCCTACTTATGAACTTCAGCTAAAGTCCTATATAACGCTGATATGTATCTAACAACAGTAATTTATTTTTAAACTATAATTGTTTAAATATAACATATGTAGATTTATATATCACTAAACTCATTTGTTTTAATAATATTGAACAAAACATGAACTTTAAAGAACAGTTTTTTATGTACTAACCCAGGCGAAAAGAATTTTATAAAATCGTTATAAAATCATTATAAAGTGCTTATACAGAAATTGATATACAAAATTATATTAAGTTTTGGTCAAAAGTATATTTTCCCATTCTGAATGCACAAAATTCTATTTTGCACTCATTTCAATTATTTGCACCCATACCAATTATGTATTGTTATTTCGGATTTATTTCCTAATTAATTCGTAGTTTCTTTTTGTTGAAACATTTTTAGGTGTCAATTTTTGCAAAAAGTAATAAATATTCGAATTTTATAAAATTTCATAAAATAATAATAAAAATATACTAATGTTATAAGTTTTAAGTTTTATACAATTTGTACACACCAACTTCATTAAAAGTTTATTCAATTTTTATAAAACTTTTCCACCTAGCATGTACTCTGCCTCTTGGACTCCATGCTCATGTTGCTAGTAAAATTGCGGGTTCTTACAAAAAAAATTATCTCTGACATTCAAAAAGGGAACTAGTGAATGAGAAAATCAAAGTGTACAAAAGGCAATTACTATTATTAAAGCTATCTATAGAATAGAAAAATGTTTGGTTTTCTCAAAATGTTCGGTTTCTACATTGCAAATATGTAAATCCAGTCCTTCGGGAACCTTCCACTTCTGCTTACTGGTTATGTTATGGATACTCACATATATAGTTAAATAATGTTTTACTTAATCTCTCTAGAATATATCTCTACTCATAATTCTAATTTTCTTCTGAGCTTTCAATAATTAGTGTATTATAGTAGTTCTTATAATTGGTTAACCCTTTCGGTAACGTTCTTTCATGTACAACTTCCACCGCATATTATATACCGAAATCAATAAACAGGTTATTTGAAATATACTTTATTTGCTATTTTCGAGGGTGCTTTTGCGAATGGTAACTTTAAAATTTATTATATAACGGAAAAATTTAGTACTATGATGTTGGTCCAAATATGTGAAAATACACATTTTTAGTGTAATTATTGTAAATTTTGTTTTTCATGTCGATACCGTGATTTCTGTGACCGGAAAATAAAATAAAATATTTGGACATAAAAGATATACAGGTAGACATTATTGATTTCACCTTAAGATATACAAAATGGCAATAGAACTACTTTTCTCATAAGATGTTTTTGGATACATTGATCACGAATATGAAGACAAAATTTCAATTTTCAAAATGGCTGACCCAATATGTCTGAGATAAATTGACAAACATTGAAAGTCGTTTCTCGACTATGGAAAAATTGTATCAACATATTTTCAAGGTTGATGGTTAGGAATTCGAAATTAAAATGATGTTTGGCTTATCACTTTTTACCTGTTCTTACCGGACACCATTTTTATCCAATTTTGATGACATCATTCGAAAGAGCACCCTCGACATTAGTGAATAAGGTCTATTTCAAACTATGTATCAATTTTGGTGTGTAAGAACATGCATTCTGGACATTAAAAGGTTAACATTAAAAAGATGATCTCCTTAAACAAATTTCGTTACACTGAAAATTTCTTAGAGTGGACATTTTTACTCCACAGAGATTGAATTTTCACTCTATCACCAGAGTGTACTGAAATATATTTCAGTGGGTGTACATGCTTTATAAGTATCAAGAAAATTTAATTTAAGTAATCTTAAATGTGCAATCAATCTGTTGCCAATTTTTATTGACAACAATACTTGAATATATTTTTCGTTACAGGGTTTTGAGGATATATTTTACTTTGTTCCTCTTACACTAGTCCCTGAACCTTCTTGTTTTACATTAGGAGAATGCTTCTTCCTTTTAAAAGGAACATATAAAACGTCCGAAAAGAGCTATAGTATTTCAAGCAATAGATCGAAATGAACAAAGTTGACTGCCAAAAAGTAATAGAATTCTCGGCTAAATTACATACGTAGATCGAGTGGGTGTGCCCATGAATGCAGTCAAATGTTGACTCTTCCATATACCTATAGGTTTATTTTTACTAAGAATTTTAATTGCACTATAGCAGAAGTAAGCAACAGAAACCTCTAAGTTTTACCATTTGCGTCACAGTATCGTTAGAGAAAACTGCGCATCGCTACGGGATATTCGTGTGTACGAATCTACGGAGCACGAGATAAGGAAATAGTGGGGTTAAAAGCAACTCGAGTATAAAATAAACCTACAGTAAGTTTTCTTCCCAATAGCAATCAGAAATTTGATCAGTACTTGCCTCAAGGTCAATAAAACGAAAGATTCTTATACAATTCAAGTTTGCAAAAACACCATGTGAGTTTACGAAATCATTAACAGTTTCATTTCTGTTTCGCCAATCATGTTGTTGCACCTTATTCATAACGTTTTGTGCTTTCAATGTGGTTAAGTGAACTTCGAATTTTACCAAAATTAATATTGTCATTTTTATGTTTTTGAAGTGATAGCGTGGTCATACGGTTGTTTTAAAAATTTTTATTAATGGCGTGTGTGTGTGTGTGTTTAGAAAAAAGCCTTTTGAAAAGTGCTTAAGCAATTTTAAACAAGTTGTGTACTTCTGTATATAGGTACTGCAAAAATCAGTTCCGCTTATTGGCAGTGGGACTTTTCTTGAGCATTATTTTGATCTCCTGCTCGGAAGCGCAATTGAACTTTTCCACTGGCTGGGGAAAAAGGAGGACAATAAGCCCACTCCATGAGGATTCAGAAAATCTTTCTTGCATTGACCAATCACGTCTAGTATTCGAACAACTTCTGGAATTTTATCGCCTGCTCATGGTAAACATTTGTTTTTAATGAATTTATTATAGTTACATTTTAAAAACAAAACCAGTTTTTTTACAATAAAAAAGATTAGTTATTTTTTGTTGTTTGAACAAATTGTTAATATTGTCGTTTTAATATATTTACACATTTCATTTGTTAATATTATATTTTAACAAAATAAATAATTTATCTGAAACTATAATTTTACATCAATCTAAATGTTTACTTTAAAAAAAAGGATGGATCGAGATTTAAAGAGTGAAATTTCCATGAAGCCCAATTTAGACATTAAAAAACCAACACTGATGATATTGAACAACTCTATTCAAATTTTGTAGGGCGAAATGTAACTGCATAGGTATTATATCAAATAATAGTAAATTATGATGCAAGTATGTGTATAATCCGAAATAACATTTAAAACAATCTGTCAAACAGCATTTTACCTACACAATAACGTAAAATATAATCAACATACACCGGACAAACGATTTTACATACTTAAGTAAATGTTTATTTGGACCGTAGTCAAGGAACATTTATTTGAATGTACGAACATTTTTTTTTTTGTGTAGAAGAAAATGAATGTAGTTGAGTAACTAATTTTAATTCTGAATTGGATTAAAGAAACTCAACTGAAAAATAGAATTTTTTTACACGTATAATTAAAAAAGCAACTGATTGACGTTTTGTCCATATAATATATTAAATTTTTATGGCATTTTCTGATCCGAGGCTTTAAACTGCAACGACTCCCTAAACCGAGTTTAACCAAAATGTTTAAAAACTGACTTTTGTAAATAACATGGAGCAAACATTTCTTGAATTTAATAGAATGCAAGAAAAAAGGTTTCTTATTAAGATTCAAGATTTATTTCTATCGGCTGTAATGAATTATATTATTAAAATGCTTCTGACATTCTTACTAGAGGATTGTTTTCATTTTCAATTCAGTATTCATTGAATTAAAAGAAATCGTTTGGCTCTTACATTCTGAAAATTAAATCTTACAGCATTATTTATTTAGAGTATGATAACAATTTACAACATTTGTGAACGTTTTTTTGGTATTTTCTTTTAAAGCGATTAAACGTCTGTATTCATCCAAAATTAAGTTTTAAAAAAAAGTTTTATAACAATGTCCAATGAAACTTTTCACTTATTGCAGTTTTTTAGTATAGTACCAAAATCAGTTTCAAATGCAGTTGGAGCTATTCGTTTTGAAGTTTTATTAACAACAACTCCAGTTACAATTCGACGCCCTCTAGAAATATAATTATATCTTAGAAAATAATATACGAATATTGTATCACGGAAGAGCAGTTAATACTTTTGTATGTAAACAATGTTTCTGGATAATTCCATCAGCATTTCGATATAATTGTAATTCAGCGAGACTTCAGGACAATTCTATTTCGTTGAAGCATTCTATAAGAGTACATTCTGCTAAAACGTTCTACACAATCGTCCAAACGGACATTATAAATTATTCCACTTTATGGTGGCGTCAATATTCTAATGTGATACGTTTTAAGGTAACATTAAAGAAGGATGTCCTGAGAGGTTGAAATCTATCACTCGAGCGTAATAAGAATGACAATTATATTCGTTCAATTTTGCTTATAGTAGTCAGTTTGTCTCCATAGAATTTTTCCAAAATGTATATTTTTATTCTTTCATTATTTTTTTGCAATTTGAATATTAAACTAATGTGTCATGGTGCGTCGATCGCTTCGCTCGCTCAGAAACGATGGCAAAATCTATGGCGAGTTGGCTATTCCTTCATACTTAAATTATTTTCTAAGATACAATTATATTGCTAGGAGGCGTCGAATTACAGTTTTTTAATTTACGAATATTCAATACTTTCTGTACCTTAACCTCATAGATAATTTTATTAAACGATTTAATTTATTATATACCTTGAATTTTTATGATAACCATTGTGTATAAAGTCTATTTTACGTGTAAACAATATATAAGAATTATTTAGAAAGCAACAGCGAAAGTATGAAAATTTAAAAGATGTAGTATGACCAGACACTGGTAAAATTTTAGGGTTCGTTTTGCAAAAATTGTCTATTGATACTGTATTTTAATTGGTTAATTAACAGGCATGGTTATCTTAGTTTGATTGTCTACTTGATAAAGGAGGATGCCCAAGAGTATAAGTGATTTCCGCCCTTGAGATGGAACTTTCAAAACTGACAAATTCGGGTAGAGTATGACAAGAACTAACACCTCTAATGGAAATTTTAAATGTTTTATCATCTGAGAAAGTTTAAAAAATCCTTGTCAAAGTTGCGGATTATACACAGAAAAATGCTGGATTCTAAGTAGTAACAGTCCGCACCTACTGCGAACAACACACAGTGCGGCCTATTACTACTGAAATGACTGCATTTTCTTATGTATAATCCGCGGATTTAACGGCGTTCTTTTTAAACTTTCCCACATTATAAAACAATTGAATTTGCCATTAAATGTTAGTTGTCATCACACTCAAACCGAATTTGTTAGTTTCGGAGGTTCCATCTTGAAGGCAGAAATCGCCTTCACATAAAATGAAAAGAACATTCCTTTATTTCGAAATTAGCACATATGTGGTTCTTAAATGTAGGATTTAAATAAATCATTACATAAATTAATGATATTTCTGCAACATTTTACTGAATAAAATATCCCAAACATGGTTTTTAGTGGTCTGAGATGAAAATGATCAGGTACGATTTCATTCAAAACATGAAATAACTGAATCAAAATTTATCATTAAACTTCGTTTTGATTGAGTTCAACCCTGATTATACCACCTGTTATAGTAGTGATAAGTATAAAAAGAATATTTTCAGTGGGTTTAATGTATAACGTGCTGTGTATTATATATCCGCACATATTCCATTGTATATATTGTAAATAAAGAAAGAAAATAATTGAATACAAAAGAGGTTTCCATCCTTCACATATTCATTTTTCATTGCTTTTTCTTTAAATGCGCACTCGAAAATAAAAACAGGACGACATAAAATATGCATATTAATGTAATTCCGGATTGCTTTCATTATTTACTTACGACCGGTAACGATGCAAATGATATTTTTGTACATTCAAAACTTTCAGATCCTCCTACGCTGTAAAATTATTCAAATATGGATGTGGTATAATTCAAACCACCGAACATTAATATTTCTTATGTGTAAAATTACATAAAATATACGTATTTACACAAAATACTTATTTTCATTTTTTAGTGAGTTAGTGATATAAAAAATGTATGTTATTGCAGTGAATTATTATATCACGAAGTAGCAAAGAGAATTTCGTTAATTACATCGGGTTTTAATTTGTCGAAATGGAGGAAAACATAGATCAAAAGGTTTTAAAATGCCAAATACTTACCATAGATTTCTATATTTAAAAAAATTGCACGTGCAAAGTATGTCTCATCCCACTTTAATGTTAAAAATTCACTTCCATTTGTAATAAAAGCGTTATTGGTGACGACGAATAATTTGGAATTAATATCAGCTAATTAATTATAAAGTCCATGATAACCTATTGAAAATGGTTTACATGGAGGGATACATAACTTTTCTAGTTACGTACATAGCACGAACTTAGCTCTTTATAGTCCAAATGTACAACGTTTTTTCGTTGATACTATATTTTACTATTTAAACTCCACTTTCCAATAGTGCATGTCAAAATGGTTCAAATGTTAAAATAAAAAAGTTGTACCTGGTATTTAATATTTTTGTTTAATTGGTTTTGAGGTTGCTAGTCACGAATCTGGATAAGTTTTTAAGTACTCAAAACAGTGGATCCAATCTTGTCATCAGCGACCCCAAAAATTCCTATATAATAAGTTTCAAGTGTATCCGCGATCAACTTTAAACAGTTTTGTCCGCCATATTCGGACGTAAATTCTTATATGTTAGTGATATTTTTAAAAAGTTTTGTACTTTTTTAACTTGCAGAATTTAAATCGAGGTTGCTTGCAATTTTAATTCATTAAAATAGACATAATTTCATGACATTATCACGATATCAAATAATTGTTTGCAAAAGTGCAGAGTTATTGCCAATGAGTATTATACCCATCCATTTCAAACCAACGAAATGTTGAATGTTCTTAGTTTTACATGATAACATCGATGTTAATACTTAACTTATTATAGTACAAATTCTGGACGTGATAAATAAATATAATACGATAACGTAAAATAATCGTGAAATTACCGTGTACTATTTGATATTTTGTTATTCGTACCGTAATGGGTACGGCCCTCCAAAACAAATACTCTCGCGGTTTCACTGTACTTTCCACTTCAAGTTTCTCAAAAGTTGTCTACGTGAGGTGACTAAAAACGCACAAAAGTAATCAAGAAACATTGAACAAAAGTTTTGTAAGCAGTATGTTCATCTATACCCATCGTAACTATTAAATATACTTAAGCTTTCAGGCTGCCGGAAAGCCGCTAAGATAGCATAAATTATTGTTAACAAACTCATTGTAAATGAGTTATTCCGAAAGTATGATATAGCTGAACATAAATTATATATATAAAATAGTAGCGTTCCGTCCCTCAAAAACTTTAAAATTAGAATAAGCTTAAATTGTTAATAAATGTCAATTAATATTAATGCAACGTTTTAATTTGTACTAACATTGATACTTTTAGACTTTTTTAATAATAATTTTATATATATTATGATTAATGCAAATAGTCAAATGTTATATGAATTACATTGAATTCGCGTAAGAGCAAAGATTTAGTGAGATAAAAATATTTTTAATTGCTTCATGTAAATGTAAAGAATTAATAAACGAGAAAATTGAATCAGAAATTCAAAGAAAATAAAGGAGAACCTTTTCCATAAAAGTTATTTTCATATAGTGGGCGTAAAGTCTTACATCCCACGTACGATCGTAATTTTTCGTCATAGCAGGTGGAAAGGTGCATTCAAATTTTACTTTATCTATAGATATAAAGTTCAACTTTACACCCTCAATAGAATCACGGATTTTATTTGTGTCTATACTATCTCAGAACTACGGTACCCCCCCCCCCCCCCCCCAAGGAGCTCTCCGACAAAAAAAAAATTACATTTACGTTTTCTGGAACTCCTGAGGACGTCGCGGAAGGATAGGTCTGTGTGGGAATTAGTACCTTTTATTATTTATTTGTATTTTCCTTTTTTTTATTTTAAAATTGTTTCCTCACTCCTTCCATTAAGAATTTAGTAATCATAAACATAGGCGCAGGAAAGAGATTCAGTAGTGCATCTTTCATTTTACATGTCAAGGCTGGAGAAACGTTAAAATAAGAGATATACCCCACAATCACTGACAGACAAGTATAATCGAACCCCCGTTAACGAATACCCTATTTTCGAATACTTCTGCCATCGTATGTGTAGAGTTGTCGTTAACGAATAATTTCTCCTCTGTTGGTAGGTATTCCTACTTCGAACCCCTTTAAGGGTTTTGACAATATTACGTGTGCGCGGTGAAAGAATATCTTCAGGTTCCAAAGCGGGAGAAAATGCTGGAGGTGGGAAGTCAATATTTTCTCCTGAAATATTCGTCAGCAGAAATTTAAGTGCTCCGCGTTGTCCCCATCACATTCGTTAAAAGGGATGCAACTGTACTAAAAAGGCTCTTGTCACTCTATAATTATATAGAACTTTTAACGTACAACTTTATACTTTGATACATGTAGAATGATATGTATAGGATTTTCATTGTTTATAAATATCTGGTTTTACGGTTGACTCTCTTTAAGTTAATATATTGATGTATGTAAAAGAATATGTGCAGTTACATTTAATACCGTAACAGAGCACTCGGTCAGACTGTTTGTCCAAGACGAAGAGCTATATTTAAAAATTGTTAAAATCATTCGTATGGAAACGTTGAATTTAAAATTAAAAATTTATCACCAATCTGAAGAACAAAGTAACTGTGAAATTGTTTATAATCACTGGATAGACTGCTCTTTTACAACATTAACCTAACTCTTTTATAATATACCCAACATAAGAAAAAATTTGTGGCCTAAATACACAGAATCACCGCTCATTTAATTCATTGATCATGAAATAAACTTGAAGGCGTTCGTGCTGCTTAAAACTAAGTTCACCATCGAATTTGAAAATGAATGCTAACTAAAAATTAATTCTAAAATATTTTCAAAATATATAATTTACGTTTGAAATTATTGATCTCAATTGAATTTTTTAAATACTCCGCATATTATATATGTTAATTTTAAGTATCCTAGATCATATAACGATCATTTTTATTTTTTTCAGATCGAAGCAAAAAGATTAGTGAAGTGTCACTCGTGAATGCTGTGTGTATTAAGAAGAGTTGGACGAATTTTGGATGAAGATTACAAAAAATAATGAACATGTTATTTAAAACTCGTTTCGAAACAATTCCCAAAGTACGTGTATCATTCAGGCAGATCTGACGATAATAAAAATCGGAAATATTACATGAACTTTATCAGGAAACCTTTCATATGCATTATATTTTATGTGCCCTGTGTATTATGTTTCTGAAAACAGTAAGGATCAGACGACCATCTAACTCAAACTATATTGATTAATGATGTAAATAGTCATTAAATCCTAAAGGTTAATTTCATATCACGAATAATGCAATATTTTTATCCTCTCTAATTTAAATTTAAATTGTCCAAGATGATTGTGAAAATAACTTTCAAATCATCTCTTATTTTTAAATTCCTCATATGAATTTTAACATTTTCCCTTCACATTGTTTCCCTCACAACTCGACTGATAACCTTCAGCATTCCATGATAAAAGTGGAAGCATACGATAGTCTTAAGTGATGATTATAATACGCTTAGTGCACCCATGAGTGATTTAAAAAGGCTGCAGTTTACATATTGTAATTAACTTACATTTTGACCAGAGCCGATATAGTAAAATAAAAAAAAAACGGAGTGTCTATATCCACGTACGGTTTCCTATATGGCGCGTGAGAGGAAGAGAGACGGATGCATCAAAGGTTTTTCGTGTTTGGTTAGGTTATAATAGTGTTAGCAGGTGGTCTGGGGGCAGCAATCCCCCAGAAGACACCCAAAATTCAAGGCAAAACAAATTTACGCGATGTGACTGCAAAATCCAAGCTTACATGAAATTTATTCATACGTGGATTTAGACAGAGCCTAAAAAAATAAGTGTTTCAATAGCTTCACGGAAGTGTTAGAGTATTAGTGATAAACACGCATCCCTACAAGACTGTCGAAAAACCTGAATTTTTGTTGAAAAGAGAATTTTTTAGCCGTTCGCAAACTGTTCTGAGCAGCTTCGAGCATTTAAATTGTATTATACGGTGCCTTTTTGGCAGTGGACATGGCATGATGTAACGCTCCCCATATAGAATCCACTCAAACCACACTTTGTAGTAATAATCGGCATTAGAGCATGTGCCATTTATGCAGTAGAATTCCCCAAGTCGGCACGTATTGAGGAAGGAGCGATATTTTTTTTTAATGGGTGTTCTTGGTGGGAATTAATGGTGGAGTGAAGTGACGAGTGAAAGGGTGAGGGTTTAAGGTGAATTTTATAATGAATAATGAAATTGTAAAGTGTCAAATTCTAAATTTCTAATCGGCTAATATTGTTCTTTAATTTAGCGGACCATTAAAAAATGAAAATGCTGATTTTTAATTTTTTAATTAATTTTTTAATCGCCTTAAAATCGGTATATTTTTATGATATATTTATCCAGAACAAAAAATGCATGTATCTACAATGTTAATAGTCTCAATACATCTGTTACATTTGGCCAAATACAGTTTTGCATGATGACGGTTCTCTTTCCGAATGGGTGTCTGTTAGTAACGGTGTGCCACACGGATCAGTGCTTGGACCATTGTTGTTCCTCATCTACATCAACGACCTGAGTCATATTCTTATGCACACCAAATACATGCTCTTTGCCGATGACAAGCAAATCTAACTTAGATGTGCAGTAACTAAAATTAATGAGGGACTTGCTAACATTGCTTTGGACAATCAAGCAATTGCCGACTGGACTGAGAAAAACGGTCTTTCGTTAAACTTAACGAAAACCAAAGCGATGATACTAGGCAGTTCAATTGCCATTTCCCAGATTGACCCACTTGTCCTCAACGACGCTCTTCGCATTAACAACCTACCCATTCCCTTTGTTAAGGCTGTTAAAAACCTTGGTGTACGACTTACTCCATCTTTAGACTGGGGGCTTCATATCATCAAAGTTATCAATAAAATTACAGTAAGATCTCCCTTGATGGGCTTTCTCTTTAGCGGATGATTCTGTTGAGCGAGCAGATGCCGTTCTCTTTTTGGGCGAACGTGTGCCTCCCCGACCCCTCACTCTTGTGTATATGTAACTTCGCGCATATGCGTAGTACACCGGCGCAGCGGTAAACGCTGCAGTAGAAGGGGAGCGATACCATCCCTCACGCGGGCATTAAGAGGTTGAGCCGAGAACCGACCCATCCTATCAAGGGAGATCTTACTGTAATTCTATTCTATACGCTATAAAATTCAATCGCAAAATTCTTCACATCGATTACGTGTGCCTCGTTTATTACGATCTCACTGGCGATTTGAACTTAATGCTGCAAAGAGCTATCAATAACTGTTTCCGCTGTATCTATAATATACACAAAAATGAGCGCATCTCACCCTACAGGAACCAATTGAGTTGGCTTACAATTCGGAGCTGGCGCGATCTATTTCTTGGCATCCTTGCGTTGAAAATCAAGCATAGCTTATGTTGCTGGTCGTGTTGCGCTTCTGTTAGATCTTCCTGATTTAAGAAGGGCTGCACGTCGCTAACTGCTGGTAAATATTTTATCCCCTCCTGCCGCACCGTAGCATATAAGAATTCCTTTACAATTTCCACATCTTACTTTTGGAATAGTCTACCACCAAGCGTTCGTTATGCTGGGACATTGTCTAGTTTTAAGTCCTCCTTGCGATCTCACCTACTGCTAAATAATGTTATATGACGACCTCAATGAGTTCAATATGCGATTCAATGAGCGCGTCTTTAGCGACTGTGTACTGAATTAATTTTGTTCTCTGCTTCGTTTTCATTTATCTTTTGTTCTTCTTTTCCGTTTGCAATGACTGCTTATTTATAACTATACTACCATATTTGTATAATTGTTAATACCCGCCCTTTAGGTACGTCCCAGAGCTTTTGAATTAAATAAATCAAAATCAAATCAAAAACACTATTTATTATGAAGAAATTGTAAACAACTGCTTTTTTTTCAAGTAGTTCGTGCTTTCTTTACGCATTTATTTTGCAGATTAAAATTTTTCGAAATAAATAAAAAAAAACAGAAAATACCCAGCTAAAAATGCCTAAACAACTTTTTTTTTATTTCATATGTATTAATTCTTTTATAATTCATTTTTGGAGTTAGTATTTACCACGATTTTTAGCGACCATTTACTCTTTCATAATGGCCCTTCTTTGCTTAATTTGTATGTTAACAGCAACAAGTATTTTAGATAATACCGCGTAGTATTATATTTTCTACATTTGCTGTCTTTTGCAAGTTTATATTATTTACTTTAGTAATTATTTAATTAAACGGTTCAATATCTTTACTCTTCCAAATATATTTCTTGAAATATACCCAATCAGATGGTTGGACATGTCTGCACAATGAATAAACACTATTTTATTAGTAAAATATAAACAAAACTTGAGTTTAACAATCTTATTTGTGTTTTAATACTATAATTAAAATAGTACATTATGTTCCAAGGGCGCAATTATCGATCTTCGACGATTGTGAAGTTTTTAGCCCGAGCGAAGTGAAGATAACAATCACACTCGTCGGAGATCGATATTTCGCCCGTGACCAATAATGAATTTTTTCATCCATTTGTCGTAGGACTCTATAATTCGCGGCAGAAGGTTTCGCCCTAAGCCGAAAAATCGAGTTTCACGGCCGGAGGATCAAAAATGAACATTAATTTATAAAACTGATGTGGTGCGGTTTTCAATCCTAGGGAAATAAAGTTTCCTATACAGTTTCCATAGTGACTTTTATTTAGCTGACTTGTATCACTAGTGACACCAGTGTGTTGATAGTGTAACGAGGGTTGCCGCTTGCCGGTTGATGCGGTTGATGCTCTTCTAGAGATTTGGCAACAATGTTGTTGAAAACTACTGATTCTCTCGTTATCATTATGGATTGTTGACAATATTTTTAAACTTAAATTTAAAAATATATATGCCAGTGTTTGACTATAATAAACAGTGATTTAAATTGTAAACCGATAATTTTAAATAGTATAAAATAACCTAGAATACATCGTGTATTCGTGAAATTAAAAAATGGATTGGTTAAAACTTACAAAAATTTGGTGGGATTAAAAATTGACATTTAAAAAAAAAATAATCTGTGATTTATAATATATATAATCAAGGCTTTTAAATGTTGAATAGATTAATCTATTATTTCTCCAATATAAAAAATTATATATTTAGTGTCGTTAAAATTTTTTTATGGTGTACACGCATTTGTAATATGAACTTCTATACCATACTCGCTAAACGATAATAATGTTAAATCACCCCATGATATAATAGCTTTGTATGTCTCTAAATATGAAAACTGAACATTTTTAGCTTACAGTGACTATATTGAAATATACACTATGTTTATTGTAACAAAAAAGATCGACAGTGAAAATATCAGTAAACTATGTCGAACTTGTTTAAGAGAAGATAACGATAAAATGGTTTACTTATTTGTTGGTCCAGCTGGCTCGTCTCTTGCTGCAAAACTTAGATCACTTTCTTGTTTAGAGGTGCTTCTTTTGACTTAAGCTTCTTTTCTACTTGTTATACGTTATTTAATGACTTTTGATCTTAGGTTTGGCAAGGAGATGGATTACCAGAAAAAATGTGCGATAGATGTATTACTAGAGCCGAATCAGCTCTACTATTTAGGGAACAATGTCGAGCTGCAGATCGAGCACTACGACAAGCCGCCCTGAAAGTTTCAGGATTGACATCTTACACAACTGTATCTGGTTGTAAATTATATCAACATAATCAAGGATTCGTTCAGCTACAGAACTCGCAAAAAACATTGAAATGTGTCGAGTGCGGTGCAGTTTTCATGAATTATGACGAACTGTGTGCACATAACAAGATGCATACGCCATTTATTCATAATGATGAAAACTCTGTTCGACATATGCATATAGTAGAATCTCAGAATCCGTATATAAATTTAAATATGACTAACGAACTAACAACCAACGATTTGGAGAATGAAGTTATTCTACCGCTCAGTAGGCCAAATTTACATCCATTATCGATGGAAAATACCAATCACGACAGGGCATCGTGCGCTTTGCAATGTTCCCTCTGTAATCTCACTTTTTCAAACAGAATACAGTTGGTAAATCACAGTTTCTCTCACAGTGAATTGTCATGTGACGAAGAAGATATCGAAATTGGAGACAGTTCGGACAGAAACATTACTTACGAAAGGTCTATTGATCAATCTGTTGAAAATTCAATCGAAAATCTTTCTTATTCGCGCGATGATACTAGTACCGATGTCATACAAAATTTAAGTTTTAACATCAATATGGAAATGGGATCACATGATGCTAATTTAGCTAATTCTCTTCCAAAAGAAAATCTGTCCAAACCATCCGACCCTTCTGTGAATGTCAACAAACAAAACCATAAATGTGACGAATGTCATCGTACGTTTTCTCAAAAGTCAAAACTTACTAGTCACAAATTGTCTCATAATGGTGAAAAACCTTTCGAATGTTTTCGATGTGATAAATCCTATTCGTCAAAAAGTAAACTCAATGCTCATATGAAACTTCATACTCGAATGAATGTTCATCAATGCAAAATATGTGGTAAGGTATTTTCATATCCTTCGTATCTAACCGAACATATGAAGACGCACGAAATCAAAACTTGTGTAAAACAGAGTTTGTTTAACTGTACGATGTGCGAGAAACGTTTCCAAACATCTAAGGCATTTAAAAGACATTCGAAGATGCATAGTGGACAGGAACTTTTTCAATGTGATATTTGTGATAAGACTTTCGATCAAAAATATACTTTGAAAATACATATGCAAATTCACAGGCCAACCAATGTACATAAATGTGATTATTGCGAAAAATCTTTTAATCAAAAGAGCAATCTTGTAGACCACATGCGAATTCATACAAAAATGAAACCATTTAAGTGTGGTACATGTGGAAAAGATTTTGCTCAATCTAGTCATTTAAAGAGTCACGAAGCGTCGCACGGTACTATTCGGCAACATCAGTGTCGTTTGTGTGGTAAAAGGTTTAAACTTGCGAGTCATCTCAAAAGACATTTAAACCTTCATAGTGGTGCAAAACTCTATAAGTGTGATCAATGCGATCAAATGTTTTCGCAAGCTTTTAGCTTAAAGAGACATGCAAAGAGACATAGCGAATCTCATCTGTAAAATAAATTTCTATGTGATAAAAACTTTATTTTAAGAAACGTTTATTAACAGACGTAACAGTCATGTTATGCGTTACATATTTTGTTGCAGAATTTTACTCATTTTTTATAATTGAGCAATGTTGTTGTGATGATTTCTAAACCTTCTCTAAGTTGTTCTTCGTTGATAACAAGTGGTGGAGAAATTCGAATTATTTGATTATGTGCTGGTCTTGTCAGTAATCCTTTCTTTATCAATAGTGGAACAATGTCCCATCCGTTAGCAAAATCTAAAAATTGAACATTTCATAAAAAAAGTATTGATTAATTTCCTCGAAGTAATAATATGCATTGTAATTAAGAATGTCTTTTAAAAACATTTTAAATATATTAAACACATTCTGATAATTACGATTTTTCAATAATGTTTATTTTATGAAAAATAATCACTTATATTTCGTCGGTTTATATAAAATACTTGAACAAAAATAAAGAGAGAAAAAAAGATTAACAATTTAATACCATAAAAATATTGGCATTTTTATTAATTATTAAAGTACTAATTGTATGACAATTTTTATCAATATTACTTTAACCCATTAAGTCCCAGAAGGACGAATATTTTTTTAACATTTCAGCTGTAAGTTGTAAAGGGTTATCAACGTTGAACAAATTTGGACTTATCATTTCTAACGTAAAATTGATCGTACTTTCTCAATCTAACCTTAAAATTTTGAAAACATACGATCCAAATAAGATGCAATCGATTATTTAACAAAAAGTCGGATTTTTTCACGGTAATTTTTTTTTCGATCAACAATTTCGCGCCGAAATTGGGTGAGGAGGTCACTATAATGTGAAAATCTCTCGACCTCGGACTCTAAACTTCAAAATGTACGAGCGCCAAAATAAAATTTCAAAATGGCGTTACACAATATGCCGGCTTGAAGACGAAAATTTAATGACATTTTCGATTTTGCGATGTTTAACGAGCTAAATTGATAAATTCTTACTGAAAATGTGTTTATTAAAAGTTATTTATGTCCCTGATCACTAATCTGATGTCCAATTTGCGAAATTCAAAATGGCGGATCCAATATGGCGGACGAAAATTTTCGAAACGTTTCGATTTTTATGAAAATCGGTATAACGGGGTTTGTACGATCGCTGATTAGGAATCTGATGCCAAATTTACGTGGCGGATTCAATATGGCAGACGAAAATGTCGAATGTCCCGATTTTTATAAAAGTCTGCATTCATTGATTTTTTGTGTTGTCGACGATGAAACTGTTATAACAGAATTCTAATTGCAGTTTATCATGATGCTCGTATATTTCTAAAGTTACTAAAGAATCGTTATTGTATACGAGCATAACGAGCATCATGATAAACTGCCATTAGAATTCTATAATATCTTTTAAATAACAAATAACTTTTAATAAACACATTTTCTGTAAGAATTTATCAATTTAGCTCGTTAAACATCGCAACATCGAAAATGTCATTAAATTTTCGTCTTCAAGCCGGCATATTGTGTAACGCCATTTTGAAATTTTATTTTAGCGCTCGTACATTTTGAAGTTTAGGGTCCGAGGCCGAGAGATTTTTACATTACAGTGACCTCCTCACCCAATTTCGGCGCGAAATTGTTGATCGAAAAAAAAATTACCGTGAAACAATCCGACTTTTTGTTAAATAATCGATTGTATCTTATTTGGATCGTATGTTTTCAAAATTTTAAGGTCAGATTCGGAAAGTACGATCAATTTTACGTTAGAAATGATAAGTCCAAATTTGTTCAACGTTGATAACCCTTCACAACTTACAGCTGAAATGTTAAAAAAATATTCGTCCTTCTGGGACTTAATGGGTTAAAAATACGTCTGTGTATTATACCTGGATTAAGTCGAAGCCCCGCCAATAATCCTCGACCTTTAAATTCAGTAGCTATATCTTTGGGTATTTTTTTCAATTCTTCTCTTACAATTTTCCCCATCTTTGCAGCATTATCTGCAAGTTTTTCTTCTTCAAGAATTTTTAAGGCTTCTAATGCAACTCTATTTCCTAAAGGACTTCCTCCAAAAGTACTTCCATGACATCCAGTTTCCAAGCATTTAATTATCTGTACAGCACAAAAAAATATTTTATTTAATTTTTAATCAGTTTTATTGATCCATCTTGAAATGAGCACTTATTTACTTTCTAAATATGAACGAGTAAAAAATTACTGGTACATTTCGTCCCACATGGATAGGGGCACCTCATTCCTTTGGATTATTGTCTTTATTATTTTAACAAACTAAGTGATGCGGCTTAAGTGCATTATATAATTAAATTAAGTAATGTTTGCACAAGTTTAGTAAGCCTAACATTATTAATTCATATATTTTTCTAGTTTTAATGAAAAAAGGTGTGTCCTATATATTAACCCATTAAGGACGGGAGGCGCACATATTTAGGTTGATTTTCGACCTTCATTTTCAACAGGAAATAAGATTAATATTGTCTTTAAAGTGACCAATCCTACCATTTTCGAGCATGCTCTTTCGATTGGCGTGGTCAACATTGCATTTAAATTGCTTTAAAAACCAATGTGGCGCATTTAAAAAAAAATTAACAAAATTTCATGTGTTTCGTCTTTTGCGAATTTTTTTTCGAATCAATAATGCGTAGCGATACCTTTCTGCAACCAAAAGTGCACAAAATATATGAACTTCAGCTAGGAATTTTTTGTTTTGCCCCTGATCAACCTAACCTCTTCAAAATAAACCTTATTCTATCAATTATGAACATTATTGATGAAATTCGCGTATAAACATTATCGCATGATTTTGAATTATTTCATGAAATGTGGTCGGCCATATCGGATCCTCCACTTGCATTTTAAAAATCTAGCCTCAAATTCCTGATGAACAACCCCAAAAAACCCGTATGCACATTTTATCGCGATTTTGAAGCATTTTATTGAATTACAATCCACCATATTGGATCCGCCATCTTGAATTTCAAAAATCTAACCTCAAATTACTGCTCAGCAACTTCGAAAACCCCTGGACCTCCGTTTTAGGGAAAATAATACCACTAGAGATGCGAATTTCATCAATAATGTTCATAATTGATAGAATAAGGTTTATTTTTTCGAGATATTGACGTTTTGAAGTGGTTAGGTTGATTCGGGGCAAAACAAAAAAATTCCGGCAACATTATTGATACGAACATTTTGGTTTTTAAAGCAATTTAAATGCAATTTTAACCACGCCAATCGAAAGAGCATACTCGAAAATGGTAGGGTTGGTCACTTTCAAATCAATATTAATCATATTTCCTGTATAGAATGAAGGTCGAAAATCAACGTAAATATGTGCGTCTCTCGTCCTAATGGGTTAATAGGGGCACTTACGTTTTGTTGAACTTTTATCATCAAGGAACTGAAATTATTAACTGCTGTTCTTTTCATGTTACGTCGTTTCTAAATGCCACTTTCAATGAAAACACAGCTAACTAATTAAATTAGTAATGAGTTTGACTAAAAAAAGAGTAAAAAGCTACTAATTCAGTTGTTATGTTACTAACTTCAACTTAGTTATAGTATTTTTTAATACAAAAAAATGAATTAGTTAAGGCATGACTAATGAATTGGTAGTATTGTTACTAATGAATTAGGAGTTTTTTAGTCTTTATTAGCAAATCTAATGTTTATAATGCCCCGAGTTTCGAGAGAATTTCCAAATTTATTTTAAGAAAAAAATTCAAAAAGGGCCTAAACTAAAGCCCCATCACATGTAGACGTGCTACATTTTTGGAAAAGAGAAGCAACACTGGTTACATGAATGGTCGAAGATACGTAAAATAAATATATTTATTGTTTCATTCTAAATAATTGGTTTGCTAAAAATTTCATACCTCGATTATACTGATTATCTGGTCCTTCGAAAAGAAATTTTATTTTTCTAATCCCGACGAAATACAAAAGTATTAATGTGATCTTTGAAAAGAACCGTAATTTTGCTCCATGCCAAACTATACAGCGAATCTGTTAAGTACGATAGTACAATGGTGCTGCAAAACTTGGTTTATCTTTTGTGGAAGCGGGTCCAAAAACCGAGAATCAAAAAAAAACACAAACGAAAAACCGAAACTTAAAAAATTGACTGTCCACTTGTCGATATATCTATTTTTTAATGTATCACCTGTTTGACTGTGGGCTTTACGTTTGTCTTTTTTTCTAGCGGTTTTTATATTTGTCGGTTTTTCGACTCGCACCCGTTTTTGCTACCCATCAAATAAATACCCTGCAAGGTTATCAGAAAGTGCTGGAAGAATATCTCCCTCCTCAACGCTTTCGACGTTAACACTCTGCTCGGTCATCACTTTTTCACTGAAAGTGTCAAAATATACGGAGAAATAATGCTTACCAAACTTTTACGAATATTCATTAATTCTACATAATACACTTAAAAAGTTTTGTTCAGTTAGTTAAAGTAATAAAATAAACAATAAAGAAAAATAGGGCGCCCCTATCAATATGAGACGGACTGTATAAAAAGAAAGTGAATCGATATGAATCACTTTTTACTAGAAGATAGAAAATATTATTGATTTATTAATAACATTTTATCAATTTAAAAGTAGTAATTGATAATTATTATATTACATAATTGACTTTTGGTTTAGTAGTTTACAGAATTAGTTTTTTAAAATGTTATTAATAAAAGTTATTAAAAATTGAATTATAGTAACCCACTTTTCACTTTTATATGTAGTTTTTACTAATTCAAATTCAGCAAGAAAATATATTATTCATTTTCAAGATTGTAAATTACTGATCTGAATTAAAAAATAGTAAATTTATTACCAAATCATTTCCAAGAACTCCAGAAACAGGATACATGCCACCTGACAAAGCCTTTCCTACCACTATTAAATCCGGTCTTTCATTTTCGTGATCAACTGCAAATCGTCTACCAGTTCGACAAAGTCCAGTCTGAACTTCATCCACGATCCAAAGGACATTATATTTTGTACACAATTGTCGAACGCCTTTTAAGTAACCTGTCTATTAAATAAAATATGGTATTATAAAATAGGTATTTACCTACTTGTAAGGTTTGCATACTTTTGCTACCATGCACATGAGAAAAAATGAAAAAGAAAATTTGGAACATTTGACAAGCTAAATTCTAAAAAATCATTGCTTTTATTGTATTACAAGTGTACGATAGGGTGATTAAAAAATCGATTTTTACTTTCGAGTGGATTCTCGTAGAACATCGAAAAAAAAAGATACGTGTTACGTTTATTATATTACCGATGGCACAACAACTCCTGCTTCGCCTTGAATGGCCTCCATCATGTAAGCACATATATTTGGATTTTCTTTGAACATCGCTTCCAATGCCGGCAAATCATTATAGGGAACTTTTTCAAAGAGAGGCATGTAAGGACCAAAATCTTTGTAGCAGCTTTCATCGGTCGACGCAGACAAAGCTGCTAATGATCGGCCCCAGTAATTTCCTTTTGGAAAAACAATTGTTGCTTTATTGCTGGGAATCTTTTTGATTCTATAGCCCCACCGTCTAGCCATTTTCAGCGATGTGTCGGCAGCTTCGACGCCTAAAAAATGTTTTTATTAATAAATAATGTAATTAATAAATAGAGCAATTCTAAGGTATATTTAGGTATATCTAAGCAATATTGATTTTTAAGGTAAAAAACAACTGAATCAATCTGTGAGGTATTAAGTGTATCTGATGAGATAATTTTGAGCGGTAAATCAATAACTTCCTATATATTTTAGTTGAAAATAACACGAAGGTCGGAAATTCGCACAATTTTTTAGATTCTGAAGTTTGCAATAAGTCCGATAATCACGCAGTGGAGGACTGATTACGGGGTAAATTTCAAAGATCCTATGATAATTTCCTATCTTAACAGTAATCTCGCATGTAATATCTAGAACTCTGATCTAGTCATCAGATTTCGATAATCAAGTAGAAATATATATGCTTTAATGTAAACAAAACTAGGAATTTTAGCTACACGATATTTACAGGAAATCTTTCGAAAACTAAGTTGACGCATTATTTTTCCTATGAAAATTTACATTTTTTAGAAAATTTGATTTTTACCCGAAACAAATATCATCAAGGATTATAATATTCGATTGTATTAAAGAAAATTTCAAAAACAAATGGAGTTACGGGCTGTTCCATTTGTATTGGCAATTTTTCCATAATGTATAGAATGAAACAACTCGCTGTGTTTATTACTTGTATTTGGCAACGATTTTAATACTTCAATTGAAGAAAATAAAAAACTTCATATTTCCTATTCATCACATTTTAAAACGCGACGATTCTAGACTAATTCTTTTCTTTTTGCAGATTTTAAAAAACTCGTAATTTGATTTTTTATTCGAATGCTATCCAAATATAAACAAAATTAGTATAGTGAGCTAGTTCTCATATTAGCTCGCAATCAAATAAGCCACTATTTTGCCAAAGACAGTAACTAATTCCAGATATACAGTCCGTCGGTCGAAGGACATATTTTAAGGTCATAATGACGGTGCCAAAAGAGAGCGAAAACTAGGGTTTTCATAACTAACTAAAAAGTGATAACTTTTAAGGAAAAAAGTAAAGACGGGAAAGTTGTAGAATAAGTAATTTTATGCAAAAAAGGTCGGTATATAAGTGTTGTACTCGCATTTGTACTGGAGCACGATTTTTTTGAAAATTGATGAAGTCTCGAGCATGTCATGCATTCGGTATCAATAATTAATTGAATTATGAGTAATATGTGCATAATATTTGTTTTGAGAAACATTTTTTTGCTGTCACTTTTATATTTTTTTTTCCATAAATCATTGTCGTGCTTTGTTACACGTAGTAAAATTTTGTAAGTTATATGTTGTAATATATTAACCTTTTAAGCGCTTATACATTGGCAACTATTTGTGGTGAATTTCTTAATATCAATAAAGAAATATCTTTTGAAATTGTTTTTGATAACAAAAAGAATCATTCTAAAAAGTATGTAGGTTACTCGTGCAAAATATCCGTGCGCAATATTTCAGGACAGCTGATTGCCATTGACAGATATTGGATATTTAAGATAGCAGGAAGACATATTATTAATATGAAATTTAAGAATAAAAATTATTGTAAACCAGTAACAGGGGTCAGGTTATAAGAAATGCGTTTTAAAAAACTGGCTTCACAAAACAGTATTTATTATCAAGTTGAACTTGGATTATCATGTATGTAGCAGCGCTAATTGCAACATTGAACATAAAAGTTCAATGATGCCAATTTCTTATCGTTTACTTGTCGAGGAAAAAATAAAACGAAATGTAAGATTTGAATATCTGTTATATTTAGCAAGGAGATATTTCTGGCACCATATGTTTACACGCGACTGTTAAGAATATTGAGGAGATCAATAAATAACAGTTGAAACATATAGATCGCTTATAATAATTGTTATTACTATTAGTACGCGTAGAATAAACATTAAAATAAATAATTTATTTTATTCGCACAGAATATTAAAGAATAGAAAAAGGATGTATATATAAAGTGCTCAATCCATTTAATTTGAAGTTATTCGTTAATGACGGTATTTTTGTTTACATCTTCATGTCTATAGCTAAGAAAGAGTTAAAAGGAAACCAAAAAATGGAGAACGCCTTGTCTTTTAGCTAAAATGTAGAAGGTGGATCTTGTTGTACACTAAAATCCTTACAAAATGACGCTAAGTAAAAGTATGTACCCCTAGGAAAGGTTTTTATAAGAGTTTGAATTATAAAATTACAAGCATCACTACTTTTTTAATAAATTTTGAATAAAATTTGTTACTTTTAAATATTATGTCTCAGGATTTTTATTAAATCATAAAAATTCTTAATGCAAACTTTTTCCTAACTTTGTTATACTACCGAGGAAGAAAAATTGTAAATAAGAAAGCTTGCTATTATGTTTCTATTAAATTAAGAGTTCCGAGTCCTAAATGAATTTAGATTGTTTAAGTAATAATTTCATATCATTATACTTTTTAAAGATAAAAGTATGGACAAATGAGGGGCACAGCATTTTTCTTACCGTTTTAAAGATATGAAAACATAAAAAATAAGTTTGGATAACGTGCATTCAAAATTTTAATTCATTTTTTTATGAAGTGAAATATTAAAAGTTTCATGGATTTGCCCAGGAATATTTATATTCTAAATTCAACATTACATTAACATGGCATTAAGTACCTATATAAAGGAAATACTGGATATTAATTAACTGAAATGGTGGAATCTGGATTGTATTTCATACGACAGATAAACTTCCTGGTAAAAGAAAATATCAATATTAACGTTTGAGTTGTTTGACTCACAACACAGAAAATTGTTTTGATATTAATTATTTTGGATTTTCATAACTAGAAAATTAGTACAGACTGGTATAAGTAGAAGAATTTACAAAAAATTAAATCATAAGCAGCCAATATCTTAATATGAATTCAAATAAGTTTAAAATAGACAAGAATTGCAAGATGTTAATAACAAAATTTAGAATATGCAGCCTGAGTTACTTTTCATATTCATCTGAATTATTTTTGCCGGATTGCAGATAACTATGATCGTTAGAAAAAAACAGGTAAATACACTTTTCAAAAAACTACCAAATAATAGGATCTTTTTTTTACCATGACTATACCTGAGATGGAAGTTCTGATTGAGTGTTATTTCATATAAGCATTCAAAATTAAAAACAAATGAGTACTACTTTGTAGGGAAAACCAGATGACTCCGTGCGTTTTAGGAAATACCAGAATATTTATAATAACTCGATGATATCTGAAAAGAAATTTGATGCACATAATGATATTAAAATGAGGACTGTGTCATAAAATACTTGCACCATGTATAGAAAAAAAACCAACAGAATTATTTATTTTTAACATTAAATTTTAACATGAAAATTTCATACAAATAATTTATGTTACTAACCAAAAGATCATTCTTATAGCATACAGTGACGTGGAATAAACATGCTATAAAATGATATATAAGAATAAATTAATAAAATTTTGTTAGAATAGTAGTTTTTGTATTAAGAACAAAAATAGTAGTTTTCGATACAAGTATGTAATAGTTATTTTTTCCCGACTTCACCGGAATGACCACGTTCCGCGCCAGCAACGCGGAGCGTAATAAGCAGATTCCGCCGAGGCGTCTCCGCGCGTGCGCACTTCGGTTCCATTACTCCCTTGGGAAGGAAAGTGTGACGTCAGAGGGAGTAATGAGCGTGGAAGTGGGGGCATTTCAGTGAAGTCAGGAAAAAATAGCGTACGCCTCACGGGTGGAAAGCGCACGACCCTTGTGGAGGGGCTGCCATAGCTACGCTCGGGCAGCAAATCCCCCACTCGAAATCGCTCGCTTTCTTCCCTTGAAGCGTGAAGCGTAATATACTATTTTGTATCAAGAGCGTAAAATGGAGTTTTGGCTCCTCGACAATAGAACCAGAGAGACACCAAGCCGGCTCGAGATTAGTAAGGGTGAAAATTTTACTTCTGAGATTCGAACATTGTTTTTTGATGCAGTAGGCGTAAAACGCCAATTTCACGCCTCCGTGGCGTAAAATTTATTTTAAAATGGTCATTTTACGTCTACTGCATTAAAAACGTATGTTCTATGAATATGAAGGTTACATTCGTGCGTAAAATAAACTTTATGCACTCCATCCACTTTACGCACAGAAAACAGTTACATAAAATGGTGTTTGGCACATGTGCTGATGTGTAAAGTAGTTTACGCATGCGCAGTGGTATCGAAAAGTACTATTTTTTAATAGCATGCGTGAAATTTCACTTTATGCACAGGAAAAAGGCCCACAAATTTTAGGCATACTAATTAAAAAAAGTAACGTTCGATACACTAGCATAAGAGTTCGGCTTTACGCACCATCCCAATCTAATCCTATGTTAAAATGCGTTGCGTAAAGTCCAGCTTTACACACTGGTATCGAAAACTACTATTTAATACGAAGCCGGTCCAAGGGACTTAATATAATAAATATATATATATATATGTATATAATACGAACATCATTTTTCGCCCGAGTTGTAGAGTCACATTCAATTATAGCATGGATTTTCAACTGAAAATGGTGGAAAAACCTTAATTTAATAGTACATTACGATACAAGTGCGCTAAGTAGGGGATTTGCGCACGAGCGGAGTTGGCGCCTGAGCGTAGCGAGGGTGCTTAGTTTTTGTTCTGTGGTGCCATAGATGCGAGTGGGAATCCCCTACCGCGCACTTGTATCGTAAGATATTTTTTTTAAGGACGTGCGCTATGTGCTTACTTTGCGCACGTACGACAATCGGATTAAAAAATACATTATTGGTCACGGGCGAAATATCGAGCTCCGACGAGTGTGATTGTTACCATCACTTCGCTCGGGCCACAAACTTCAAAATCGTCGAAGATCGATAATTGCGCCCTTGGCACATAATATACTACTGCAGCCCTCCCATCACACCCTTGCTTCTTTTATTTAATTTTAGTAAAATATGTGCCGTCCAACTGACTTAATTTATCTTAGCAACGTTATTCTTATATTTATTTTTATTTTTGATTCTCCGATATATACCAAAACTTGATTAAAATTATATTAATTATAAAACGATCGACTTAAATAAATTAATTTTTTATAATACGAGTTTATAGTTCGAATTTGGAGTTCAAAAGGTCAGGAAAATACTGTCCTATTTTACTCTCGAAAATTCAGATATAAAATCGAATTTTACACCTACTATGACACAATTTTCCACCTCATTTCATAAAATTTGATAGGAATTTTCTCGAATTGCAAAAAAAAAATGAATTCGAAACCATATTCACATCTGATAAAATAAATCTAGGTATTTTATACATTTTTAGTACTTTATAAATTCAGCCAAATAAAATCGGACAAAGTAGCTAAGAAAATAAATGTTGAAAAAAATTATGTAATTGGTATTGTTAACAAGTAACACATTTGTATAAAATCCTGTAATATTTACCTGTATTCATTGGTAAAAACCTATCGTAACCAGTGAGTTTTGTGAAATATTCCCCTAAGGCTCCATGTGGCTCCGTGTAAAAAGCTCGACTTACATGGGCCAATTTCCCAACTTGATCTTGCATTACTTTAACAAGTCGAGGGTGCGAGTGTCCCTGATTCATAGTTGCAAAGCCTGCCAAAAAGTCAATGTACCTTTTACCATCTACGTCCCATACGTGAACTCCTTGACCACGGTCCAAAACCACAGGCAGCGTTTTGAAGTGAACGCCTCCATATCGATCGTCGCGGTCTATGATTTCTTGTGTGCTTAAACACCTCTTAGACTTTACTTGTCGAACTCCATTTAGTAATCTTCCACCCACAGACTTCATGTTTATTATATTTAAATTTTTAGCTATTACACAATTGCTTTGAAAATGTGAAGATATCAATAAACAATTATATTGTTAAACTGTCAATATTCAAACCGTTGAAAAATGATTTTCAATTATCATTACGCGCTCATTTGCATGCTTTAATACAATTATCACCGAGTAACATTTGCGGCGGAAGATCAACGAAATTGATTTGGTAACTCGTGGAATTATTTTTGCACGCAAATGTCTCGAGACTGTTCAAGCCAAGCCTTTATATCTCAAAGTTGATAAAGCGAGAATGCTCAAACTTACTGAAATGTTTATATTTACAAAGATTTCGTATCTCTTAATAGCATATGACAATTTTACCCACTCCCGGTGTAGTATAATCATGAAAATGCATTCTTGCTTTTTTTAATCATATCTGCATCATCTGTACGATGTAATAACAAGACTTATAAAAATAATTGTTTTGCAGTATATATAGATTTTATTCTCATTAAACCTGATGGTATCAGATCATTTAATCTAATTTTAATACACTTAATTTGACAGTATCAGAAAAATAATTTTCATCTAATAATATTTATCGAGATCGATTTTTGCCTTACATTTCCCAAAGGGGGAACAAATCCAAACAAGAAATGTCACATCTCATACTTTTCAATCGAAACATTTTAACTTGTATATATTAATTTTTTATCCATTATGTTCAGTCGAATGTCGAATTAAGAGATTACAGGGATTCACCCCTGACATTCAACATGATACAGTTTATCTGATAATTTATTTAAAATTTTAGTTTAATTTTCGTGTGTTTATTTATTCATTTCAGCTTCATGCATGAACCTATAAATTTTTAGGTGAGGGTCGAAAAACCGACAAATCGAAAAGTCGACAGGTTAAAAAACCATCAGTCAAAAGACCAACAATTCAAAACATGACTGCCCGTATGTCGATGTGTCTATTTTTTTAGCACTTTGACTGTCGTCTTGTCCACTATCATTTTTGTGACTGTCGATTTTTTTACCTATTGGCTTTTTGATTCGTCGGTTTTTCGACCCGCACCCTATATGATAGGTCTCTCAATATGATAATTTCATTGAACAAAATTCACTTCAAATATTAATTTTAGCCATTTTTTCGATCAGAACGAATGTAACGTTGCTTCAAATGTTTTTTGTTCCTAATGATATTCAGTACATCTGCATCTGACCACTGTTTATACAATTTTACTTTATTTTTTCACTGAAATGAGTGTGCAAAATAACACATGCCCACAAAATTTAGAACTTAGAACCTGATACTATACCGAAGGTATTTTAAGTGTTGAATCCGAATCTGACCTATAAAGAACCTCAGGTGCGAGTGATATTCTAAAGTATATGTGGAAAAACACGCTATTCTGCTATTTAAGAGCATATAATGTTAGAAGATAAATTTATTTTCAAAAAGATCGATACAGTTTCTGAAAATTCTCCATTTTTCCTCTAAAATGGACAACAATTTTGAACGCTCAATTAGTCTGTAAGAAATCATCTGTAAAAAATGTATGTTTATCAGTAAGTTTAGAAAGGAAAAATGAAGTAAAACACTCAAGAAAGTTTATAGTTAAAAATGTAAAAGAACTTACAATAGGTATAAAAAATAAGCAGCACGAAAGTAAGGTTATGTTTTATTAAAAATACGTGGCCAAATATGAAAATTAAGTACAATAGTACTTATAGTTTATGGGCTCACTGAAAAAAATAAAGTCTAATTTCAAACATTTCAAAATGTATCGGATTTTTGAAATCGAAATTCTAGAATTAATCTAAAATTTGACTTTGGGTTCCTTTTCTGCACCAAAAACCTTCGAGCACAAACTAATAAGCCGGTCCGATACATTTCTTAAAATTCGGTCGCCATATGGGATGTGCGATTTTGAATTTCTAAAATGTTACTGCTGACTCTTATTGAGCGACTTCTGAACCTACTAATGTCAGATATTAGATTAATTCTCAAATTTCTTCTTTTAAAACCCGATAAATTGTTACGATTCGCTCGCCTTATTGGATCCGTCTTTTCAGTTTTTGAAATCAGACTTCATTTTTGTATTCAGGGACCCCACAAACTATAAAAACTTAACAGTATAAACGAGCTCAGTTTTGCCTGCGCTTTAAGGAAGGAGAATGGACATCAATTCCTAAGAGCATTAAATTCAACAGATGATTTCTCACAAATAAGAAAGTTTTTTACGGTTCAAAATGGATTTTGACGGGCAAAAGTAGTACTCTAGTATTGAATAAAGCTATCTCCTGATAATATATTACCTTAAACGTGACAAAATCTTTTTCTTTCAAAAACCTGACATGCTTGAGTTCTTTTGACGTCAGAGTCGGATTCAGCACGCCAACAACCTTCGGGAGAGTATTGTTAGCTTCATGGTTCTGTGGTCGACCTGTGTAATAGATTCCGGCACTGGACTGGGAAACAATTTATTTTTCCTAACTCTGTCCGTAAAATTCGTCTTTTCGCACGCAAAAGAGTCCAGAACATAAACCGCGTGCGGGAATATTATTTTGGGCACATCGTTAGCAAAAAATAATACACGCAACTATGCTCTAAAATAGATGATCCCGCACTCGTTGCCTGCTGTACTAATTACTCATTCATTTGCGTGAGCAAAACCAACATTATTCTTTTGCGCATGGTCCTTGAGAAAAATAAAATTATACAATTTCTTACAAAAAATTCGATTGAAAACTTAATCTACCTTTCATGTTTTAATTACTACTTAAAATCATAAAATTCCAAGTTTGTTTAAATTTGCAAATAATAATCAAAGGGACGAAAAGATATAGTACAACCATACTACTCTTTTTCAATTTGAATGATCATGATCAATCATTAAAAACAGCTAAAAGTGTTGAAAAACCACCATCCATTATTTCTTGTTTAATTACAAATAACAACAAAAAATGTTGATATAATATTTCTATTAAACTTACTCAAATGAGTTATAAATAAGAGACGATGTCATAATGGGAAGCCCCGCAGAAATTAATAAAAAAAAAAACGATTTTAAGTCTCCAATTTTTTTAATTTTAAAATGTATATTTTCATATCTGATGTCGTTCACGATTTATAGGATATGAACAGCAGAAGATTCGTCGAGAACATCGACAACAAGGTAGGGGAGAGTAAATTGTCGGACATGGCATAATATAAAAGGCGTGCGAAAATTAGCTGGTGTAAAATTCTGACGTGATGGGTCAAATTGAAAACGGATTCGTCAAACAAGCGCCAAATATATATAAGATCCAGTAGCTCTGATTCATGTTATCCCCACAAAAAAATGTCTGTGGTCCTGTGTAATTCATATTAAATGCTTAGTATTGTGCATGAAAAGAAATCTGGACTAAAGAAAGGTTCCTAAATACACGACTTCTCCATTTTCTCTATAAAAAACTGTTCTTTATGACATCTTATCAGAAATTACTCTTCAACATAAGTTCACTTGAAATAATCGAACATTTAAGTGCTGTACATAATATGTCCTGGTAATCAGGTAGATAAAATCATTTATCATCACGATTAATATAAAAAATGTTATAACCATTATCAGTAAAGATATTTATCTTAAAATACATCCAGATTTAAATGCCTGCATTAACAAGGGAATCTTTTATCATTTATCTGCTCAATGCAGCGAAAACAACGGTGTTATCTTACCTGACGTACATTGTAATTATGTAATTATTACATTCTTTCTAGCTTCGGTTATTCTCTCTTGAAACAGTAGTGAGGCACGATGTGTACAGTAGTATCTGCTATAAATATTGATATTGAAATAATTAACAGGGATTTTCATTTGATAAATATTCGTACATTCATCGAGATACATACATTAGGTTTAATGTATCATTCTATAACTATGAAGTATCAAAATTATATCAATTACAATATATACACTGAAACATTAGAAAATGGTTGTGAACATAATACTCGCTGGTGTTGAAAATACTTTTCAACTCTTAACTTACATAATTATTTTGTAATTACGGTTTTAATGATCTCCGCGGATTCACGAATTTGATCTTCAGTTATGACGAGGGGTGGTGCCAATCTGATGATATGGTCATGAGTTGGTTTTGCAAGAAGTCCAGCTTCTTTTAATTTCAAACAAACATTCATCGCATTGTATTTTTCATTAATTACAATAGCATTAAGCAACCCTTTTCCTCTAACGACGGGTACTATGTCTTTGGGTAATTTGGTTAATTCTTCACGAAGAATGCGGCCTAGTCGCTCTGCGTTTTCCGCTAATTTCTCCTCTTCCAGCACTTTTAAAGCTTCTATCGCTATTTTGCAACCTAGAGGATTACCACCGTAGGTTGATCCATGTTCGCCTGGCCTAATAGTCAGCATTATGTCGTCATCGGCTAATACACCAGAAACTGGGTAAAAGCCACCAGAAAGAGCTTTGCCCAAAATTACAACATCGGGTCGTACATTTTCGTGATCAACGGCCAATCGCTTTCCAGTTCGACAAAGTCCGGTTTGTACTTCATCTGCGATCCATAAAATCTTGTGCTTCGTGCATATATCTCTTACGCCTTTAAGGTACCCATCCTAAAAAAATATAGCAAAATATTAAAAATATTATTAACATTGCAAATTCACACTTCCATTTTATTGGAGATACTTATTTGTTATTAGAAAATGTAACAAAATATTTAAAGACAAATCATTGTATGTGTTTTAACTAATCAGACATATTACCTGTGGAACTACAACTCCTGCTTCTCCTTGAATAGGTTCTACCATAAAGGCACAAACATTTGGATCGGCAGCTGCTTTCTCCAGTGCTTCCAAGTTATCATACGGAATTACTTCGAACCCAGGCATGAATGGACCAAATCCAGCATAACTCGTTGGGTCTGTACTCGCAGAAATAGCACTCATGGTCCTGCCCCAAAAATTACCTTCCGCAAAAATAATCTTGGCTTGATTTTCAGGGATTTTCTTAACGTTGTAACCCCATCGCCTTGCCAATTTGCAAGATGTTTCGCCTCCCTCCACTCCAGTGTTCATCGGTAACCATTTGTTGTATCTGCGGAGAACACGTGATATGTAAGCATTTTTTAAATAAAATTGTAAAATATATATTATGTATGTGTAGAGTAACAATGAAAGATATCTATTGTATTAATCATTGTAGAACAGAATCAGTGTTTTAAGCTGGTCTGGTTGTCATCCCTACTTTATATAAAATTGTAGCAGCTACAAACGACGATTACGTCTTACAATATTGTAGTTCGTGATGGCATTGAAAAATGATGTATATATTTCTAAACCTTTTGGAGACCAATATTTAGACTATTTAAAACTGCATTGTATAAACCTGATTATATATTTACAATTCAAAAGTCTGTCCATATCTGGTCATTTGCTTTCTATTGATCATATTTTTAGACGATCAGTTTTCTACTTCTTTATTGCAACGGATGTGATGGCAGTAGGCAATAGTGGGAGAAATCGACTAGTATTACTTCTCCATTGCTTATTTTCAAAGCTGTTTTGATGGCCTTTGCAACAAGGGCCAAGCGTTGCTAAAATAATCATCGTTTGTTGACGATTGTTCAGCCAGGTTTAGTAGCTCATCATACATTACGTCAAGATGGATGCCTCCACCGTTTTCAACCTTGTTTTTGTCATAATGGTCCATTGTTTACTACCCAATCACCAATACGATGATGAAATTCTGTCTGATTTTGTCTTACAAGTAAGTTAACCCCAATCAACATTTTTAGTCTTAAAATTTAGACCTAACCCTATTATTTTTTGCAAGCCGAATCATTGTAATAACTTTCGGGTATTTTGAAATGGCTTCTTGAGTTACTGTAAACGACATATTTTGTTGTTTTGATGCAAGCCTTTATCAATTGTAATGTGCAATTTTAAAAACCTTTTCTCTGTAACCATGTTGCTATTCAACATCTATACTACATTGTTCTTGAAGAGTTTAATCATACTATCGGTGCGTTCTTTCATTAACATCGACCACAACATACAAATTAAGATCATTCATTTCTCTACCGCAAATTTTTCATATTGAAAGACAAAATGATGGCCCCATGCTCATTTCAAAAACGAATTACTTCCATGTAACTTAGAGACAATATTCAATGTGAGAAATAGATTCATCACTTTCCTCAAATATTCTTAGGGAATAAAAACAAAATGGTGGAAAGTTTCACATTTAAGATAATAAATTAACAAAATAATAAGAATAACAAAAAATATGCTACAAATACGAAATCGAGGATACAGAAACTATTCTTCACATTATTCTTAGTTACTGCATATATCGAAATGTGACCAAAGTGAGCTTTCAGTTATCGTTAAAATTAATTCAGACAATGCTTCCAATAGCAGTACCCAGTCGATAACTAAAATTACCTAAGAAATCGGTGCAGATATAAACCAGTATCTATTTATTCACATCGAGAAATCTATAAAAGATAGAATTCTGGTGACGCAAAGTAAGAATTACAGAACCTTAAGCGTGCGAATAATTAACAAAAACGGTTTACTTTACAAGCTGAGTAAACACATTGTATATTTGTTTACCATTTTCCGTAATTTTCCGTAAAACCTTATCAAGTACTTACTTCAAACGAACTTGATTGACACGTAGCACGTGCAATAATGGGCATATATAAATACGAAATATACGATGGTATACTATTTTCCTTAAGTTGACGTGAACCATTTAATAGAGCTAAACTTTATATAACTAGGTTATAGATTCGATTAGACAAGAATTTTATAAACAAGTACAAAGATTATAAACAAGAACTATACTCAATTACGTATATAATTTTACTAATAATAAATTCATGTATTTTATTTAATTGAATGCTGTCATATGTATAGGTTTTACTATTTTAATAGTTTGTATGTGAATTTAATGTGTAATTTATAATGCAACAGGTGATGTATCAAAACCTCAGCTTTCAAAATATAGAAAAAACTATCCTTTAAATTTTTAAATAATGAAAATTTACTTAAATAAATTTCCAAAATTTCATTTCTTTGACTAAAATTTTAGTTGATTTAACTCCTCTAAAAACTCCTCTAAGGTTGTAACTGCAACTTCCCCTATATCACGTCAGCAGCGAAGTCCACAATTTGCTTCTTTGCTGTCGAAATCAACAAATTTTCGGAAAGTTGTTGACAACGGAAGGGCCAACCCTGGTAAAAATGAGTCCCGAAAGCGTCCATTAATAGCCACGATTGCTGTTATAAAATATTTCATAAATAAAGAATAGACGAAACTAGAAGTACGACTTTTTTATGCGAAAATATTAGATGACGTGTTCACGTCGAAGTTACACGCAGTTATTTGTTTATATATTAAAGAGAAGCTAACCCAGATAGCAAAATAGAAAAGTGTTTAGAATTATTTCGAAATGTGCTCTAAAAGAAGTCAGATGTCCAACTTTCTGACCGTTTTCTGAAAATGAGTTCATAAAGATCTCATATTGACATCATGCTCAGAAAACCCTTAGAAAGTTGGACATCTGACTTTCTTTAGAGCACATTTCGAAATCATTTTGTACTCTTTTTTATTTTGCTATCTGCATTTCTTTCTTTATGCTATTCTATCTATATCTACCTACTGCAGCTATATCCCGGATAGCAGAATTAAATATAGTTAAAGATGATCTCATAATGTGCTCTACAAGAGGTCGGATGCGTTAAATTATGAGGTTTTTCTGAGTCATGAACTCATTCTGAACTATGTTTTATTCTGCAATATAGATAGTACCTCTGAAAGAAACACAGATCTCAACTAGAGAACCCTTTATTAAAAGAGAGGTATTCCACAACGAGATAGATTTATGACCACAAACATAAAACCTCTTTGAGATTAAGATTTTAAGAAGTCCTGAGTAAGACATCTTTAAGAGCTCGTTTGATGGATTATCATAATTCATTCTTCTTCAGGAGATCTTTCTGAAGATATCTTTGGACTGTGAGCTCTAGACGATCTCTTTAAGAGGTATGTGATGTATGGGATAGAACGACGGGCAGTGGATGTTAAATACATATTAACAAGTAAGACCAGCCAGTTGAACACCATAAGTATGATTTAATTCCGGTACCTTTATAAACTGATGTCCATATTGATATCAATCGAAAAGGGATAACCTCCTAAAATGCGATTTACATACCCAAAAAGTTTGGTAACATATTCTTCAAACTCCCCAAGGACGTCTGAATGGAAGGCACGTGAGGTCAATGTAAGCTTCTCCGCTTGTTCCACCATGGCCTTCAAGATCCTTGGATGGCAATGGCCTTGGTTTACAGCAGAATATGCACTGAGGAAATCGAAATATCTTTTCCCTTCGACATCCCACAAAAAGACACCCTTTGCCTTTTCCACAGCCACCGGCAAGGGGTGATAATTGTGGGCTCCATATTTGTGTTCACGTTCGATGACTTCTTGAGTGGTCAATGTCCTCCGACTTTCTTTGTCAGACAGAACCACCCTTGAATTGCCTCGAATCGCGAATGAAGACGATGCCTTTCGGGTCAAAGATCTCAGCGAACTCGCCATACTGAAGATTGCTTCTATATAACAATAATGTAATGGTGAATTCTTTATTATATAATTTATTAAATAAATAATATGCTAGTTACTATGTAAATCGACCAAATGGAGTAATATTAACAATATGCATAGTTGTGAAGTTGCTCATTCAACACTTCTTCATTTATAGATATTAAGTTGAAGTTTTTAGTAGATTAAAATTGTTTGTAGGGAACAATAAAAAATTTACTCACAATTAATGAACTTTTAAACGTGATAAGATAATAATAAATCACCTTTCTTTGATTGACTATCGTAAAAATTGTCTTATTCGTCTCAATAAAATTTGTTATCCGTATTTTTTGTCGAACTAAAAATAACCCAGGCAGCAAAATAAAAGAGCTCAGAATGATTTCGAAATGTCCTCTAAATGATGTCAGTTATCCTACTTTCTGAGGGTTTTCTGAACATAATGCCATTATGAGATGTTCATGAACTCATGTCCAGAAAAGCCTCAGAAAGTAGGACATGTGACTTTTTTTACAGCACATTTAGAAATTATTCTGAACTCTTTTCTATTTTGCTATCTGGGAAGTATACGTTAGATCACTTTCATTTCATAAAATTCAACTATCTTTAACATAAAAAACCTCATTATGATGAAAACACAAACATTGTGTAATTGGTTGTTATCATTTTGCTTCATTGTTTTAGATTTATTATGATCACAGTGCTTAACACAATTTTTAACAGAAACCCAATGTTAATTTATGCTTTCAAATTGAATACTATTTTATCGCAAGTTATTTGACTTCAAACGCCTAATTATCTTAAACACGCTTCATGTACATGAAGATTGTATTCATAAAGTTTCAACACATTTTCTACATTTGTAATCATCAATAACATATGTATTTGCCAGCTTGATATGTGTACAATTGATTTTCTTAATCGCATCCACAATACGAATTTCATCACCCCATCGTTTAATAATTATAACTTAATTACTTTTTAATAGTGGCTACTTAAAACTTCGAACTGAAATTTACCTACTAAAAAATTAATATAAAAAATTCGGTTATAATTTAGTTAAATTAAAAATGAAATAAAATTTTTCAAAAATTAATATTTCCATTTTACATGCCAGAATGATTCATCGCGTAAACAAAAATTGATATAAACTAAAATAAATTTAGACTTCAGGGTACGAATAGTTTCTTACTATTTCATGATTCTTTTCTATTGTCAGTTTCTTTGAATTTAATTTATAAAAGTAGAAATAAATTCATATTCATAACACTTTTCGATACTTTTGATCAAGAAACTGAATCGCAAGAATTGATATTTTGTATAAACCAAAATATTTTTTAGTAAGTGGAAATAAACAAAAAAATTCTTTAATATAAGAAATTCGGAAATAATCTTAATCTACTTCTTTGCTATTATTATTCACAAATCCTACTAAAACCATGCTGTTCGATCATGTAGACTTAGAGATTTCTTAGAATTTAAAATAAAAATAAAATAATTTAAAAATCATCTAACAATAAAGATTGAAAATTTCCGCATAACACTATCAAAATCTTTATATAATATTTAATATTATGTGTTTATTTTGACATAATAACATGTTAATTTGTCGATAGCATTTAAATACTTTTGATACAGTAATTTCACCGAAACAATCTTAATTATATTTCTGCGTTTTTTGTCATTTCTTTATGTATGAGATTTTGAATTTGACCTTAACAATAACCTTCAAGATATATTTCAAATTCAAGTTCACTATGAATAAAGCTCCATATTTTGTATTCAGTTCATAAAAGGAACGTTAGGCTTTTTATTTGGAATCTCAGAACCCTGGAAATGATCCTTCATATAATTTTGCTTATTTTATTATAAAAAATAAGGAGTTATGCTAATTTTGTGTATATAAAAATGATAAACAAATAATTAACAACAAAGGAAGAATGATTGAATAAGTATAATAGTTTGATTAGAATTCGTCTCCTAGAGATAAAAAATACCACAAAATATTTAAATTTCAGCTTCATAGCAAGTTTACTTTCTGTTCCGACCTAGTTTAATTTAGAATGAAAATGGAGCATTTATTCTATAAGGTTTTCAGAAACTGCAGGTACAATACAATGTTTAATACAAGGAGTTTGATGTAACAATCTGTATTAATTAATATAAAATATAAGTTCATATCGTATGATGGTTGTTTTATACTGATTATGTGATAAAAAATGCATATCTCAACATATAATTTACGTATCAATCGTAAATATCTATATGAATTTTTGGAATTAATTATATTCTATAGACAATTAAGGTATATCTATTCATTATTAATCATTTTGAAATAATTCATTATCGACGTTCTTCACTTACTGATAAATATTTACATAGATTTTGTTCATTATAAATATATGTGAGTAATAAAAGTATTGTAATGAAAATTGAAACGTTTATAATAACATGAAAAAAGTCATACACATGTAACATCTTTTTAAAAAGTTATATCAAATGTCAAATGAAATAATTTAAAAAAAAGTAAATATCGAAAATCATTAAATATTATTTAAAATAAATATCATGTAAACTCTCCAAACTTTCCATACACCTCGCGAATGATTCAGAGTAATACAGTAAAAGTACCAGCTTTCTTGTGGCAAAAAGTGAAGATAAGAGTTCACGATTACAAATAAGACAAAAACCAACTTTTGCTATATTTCAAACTTTATCGGATATCTAAAAAGCGCCACTGGTGCGCACACGTGTTTTCGACTTAAAATACTCAAAAAAGAAACATACCGGAAGAACCTTGTACAACTTTCACGTGTTACGTTCGACTCGCCGGTCGGTACTGAACTGAAATGAACATGTGGGCGATTTCATGTTGCAGCACTGGCATACTTCAATATTATCTCTCTATATTGAGTCAGGTCATTATCTAACTAAGTACAAAACACTATCGATCGTACTTGAACAATTGTACGGTGTTTATTAATAACTGTTCCAAAGTTACAAATAAACAAAGACATTCCAATCCTAAGATACCTAAGTAAATACGTTTAAAAACTCAGTAAATAAAAAAATATATATAATTTCATAGACTTGTTCATGTGTAGAGGGTACTGGTGTTTTCAGGCGTATTGATTGATGAAGTATTTTGTTCGAAATATTCACATTATTTTATACATTTTGTAGACATTTTGTTTAGTATATAAATATTCACAATTAACATGGAATACTACAAAATTGCTCTATGGTCAAGGATACTACTATAGACATTTTTATGCCCTAATGCTATAAAAAAATGATCTCGTTTAATACTTCTCAAAATCATGAGAAAACACATCAAATGGCAGCATCTTCAAAAATTGTAAGACTCATGAGTATGCTTCATGTTAAAAGAAAAATGACCCAAAAAGAATTTCAATTTCAATTTATTCTATAAGTGTATAACTATAAAATGATTAAAAAAGAAAAGTAAATCCGATCCTTAATAAATAATAACAATTATTAATTAATTTCTTATTTCTATAGGTCTGATACTCATTTATTGCCTGTAGAATTCTTGCCTGTGGATGCTTAGTAATCATTTTTCTATATTCATTTTAAGTAGAATTTTATTAAAGGTAACATATTAACTAGTTTTGTTACTACGTAATCTTGCGTTCTCTTTGAAATGGACTTTTTTTTGACAATTTGGATAGTCTGAGTTCTAGAGCTAATCTTGCGTTCATATTTAAATCGTTTAATATTCGGTATAATAGAACCGTTTAACATAACTGACGTATATCTAAAATTTGAAGTGATTTAAATATTTTTTTAAACACAATTATTTTCAGTGTTGTTTTGTAGGATTTGTAGAGGTTTGATAAGCTCATCCCCACGCAAGGATTCCATATCCCGCTTTAGATGCAAATAAAATGCCTGCGCTAAGTAATTGTTTTACATTTAGATAGTTATGGATACGCTTAAATACAAATATCGCCGTTCTACTTAATCTAACTACATTGATTATGTGGTCTTTCCATTTCAAATTGGCATCAATAGTTATACCTATATATTTAGTTTTAAGAACTCCTGCTACATTTTCATTCTCATAGATTTGGAATCGAAAGTGATTTAGCACAATACCTTTATAACATCTAAAAAGAACAGTTAGAAGATACAAAGAACAAGGTTTTATATATGTTTAAAGATAACCCGTTGTTGTCGATCCAGTTTATAACGGATTAGTACAAACAAAATTGTTTAAAAATGTATGTTGAATGCCATCTATATATTATGAGCAGCATAATTTCATTTTTTTCATTATTCTTTATAATTTTTAATAAATTATAATAGGCAGCGTAATTTATGTTAGGGAATTTTTCAGATATTTTATGTTCGGAATTTATATCCCCCGCCAAGAACTGATCATGAAAAAAAAATGCAAGAAACTAAAAAAAAAAGGTAAACCTTCGGAAAGACGTCCTCACTCGGAAAAAATTGTACCTATAGGTGTTTCGGATGTATTTTTGCCTCCTAAATCCCAAAATGATGGTAAACTTTGGCAGTTAGACATATTAAACGCTGTCTTGAACAAAAACGCGTTTTTTTTTATTTATGTATTTTCAAAACTATTGGCCTGACAAAAAATGTAGAGCTTGAAATTCTTTACAAAAAATTACTCAGAAACACCTAGTCCTATTTTTATCGATGGAGGACGTTTTCCTGAAGATTTACCAAATTATCATCAAAATACATAGTCTGTCAAGTTTTTATAATTACATAAGTTGATTAAATATGTACGACGTAACTGAGTAATAAGTAAAATGAAACATGCAAATAAATGTTTTTGTGCAATTTATCAATATATGGACGCCTGCGTGAAAAGGTGTCTGTTAATGACTGGTAGAAGGGTTTCAAAATAAAATGCGTGATTTGATCGGCCGAATAAAAACATATCAATTTATTGCTATAAGAGACGACTTAAAGTCATGTCTAAAAGCTGACAATAAAGCCGGCCTTCGAAGACCGTCTTGAAAAGGTCGTCTAAGCACCGTCTGTATTTATGACGTCTTAGAGGCGTCTATAAAATGATGTATGATTCTGCCTACCTCGCAAGTGGCAAAGTTTTATGTAGACCAGTATACATGCAGCCGAATGATTAATCACATATCACCCTTATGTTATGTCACGCTTTGCACTTATAAAAGTGAACATTACAAATAAATAAGTATGCACGTGTATCAATTATTAATGAATATTAAATACAAGCATTACTAAATTACTGTTATATGAAAACATAGAATACCATCGCTGGATGATAGTATTAGTCGCGTCACTGCGAGAGACGGCATAATTGTTCTTTTTTAGATGTCTTAAGTAAGACGACTTATTTGCGGCCTTTAAGACCGTCTTCTGAGGGTGCATATCACGTCTTTAAGGCGTCGCAGAACAGTCTTCAAGACTAAAAAGTAAGACTGTCTCGAAATTGTCAGGATGGCTTTGCGTCCAACTTTGAGACGTCACGGTGGTAAATGGGAAACCAGACTGGACCCTTAAGTAAGACGACTTATTTGCGGTCTTTAAGATCGTCTTCTGAGCGCATATCACGCTTTTAAGGTGTCGCAGAATAGTCTTCAAGACTAAAAAGTAAAACTGTCGCAAAATTGTCAGGACCGCTTTGCTTCCAAATTTCAGACGTCTCAGTGTTAACTGGGGACGCGGACTTCCTCTAACCTGACGACCTCCCGAAACGTTCTGAAAACCCCGAACGTCAACTTTTTACATCTCAGTTCGACTTTTCAATTTCTCGAACATTTAAATAGACTACAACGTCATATGATATATCGATATTATAATATGTAATCAAATTACAAACAATTGTATCGAGATCATCACCATTTTGAAGGGCCTTTTACATAATTTACCAAACAGGCCTGCTTCATTTTGAGCGGTACCCCCATTCGGGTGTAATGGCGTAGGAAATTGAATTTATGGGAAAAACCTGCGCCGAGTACCGCAATCGATAAAACATCGATTCTGTCCGTAACAGTGCCACTTATTTGAGCTTGGATTTCTGAGATAATCACAGTTTTTTAAAGAAAATTAAAATTTTTATCTATGATTTAGAAACAATCTATAAAACTTTCTGTAAAAATAAGCTGGAAAAGTGTTGGAAAAAATTGTAAAAGTAAGTACATGTCAAAATAACGCTATTTAAAACAAAAAGGCGCACAGTGAGAAGGCTACAGAATTTCCGAACGGACTAATTCAAAATTGGTGCGTTTTTAAGAAAAAAATTCTAAAATTGAAAGGTTTTTAGAATTCTTCGAAAAATACAGTAGAATTTTTTAACATTTTTTCATGATATTTTCGGAAATTCTTATGTAATTTTTATAAAAATGCTATTTTACGCACCGATTTTTAACATGCGATTATATAGGACCGGTGCGTGAAATCTAATTCTTAAGCAGGGGTATCATAACCTCTCTTGGGGTGGGGGGGGGTTGGAACCCTTCAGAAAAGATAGATTTTTTTCAAAATCATTTCATGTTTTTCAGCGATTTTCGAAAATGTTTTTCTTTCAAAAGTTACAAGAGCGTTTCCAAACTTCTGGGAGAATGAAAAGATCCCATAGGGACAACATACGTCTGTTTATAAGTATAGTGTTCTCAAAATTGAAATATGTAGAATCCAATATAAATTTTAGAGTCCCATATTTTAGATTAACCCTTTGCGGCATACATTTTTCTGATGAACAATTTTTCATGAAACTGGGTACTCGGGGGTTTTGGAGATGACTTATTTCGAATCTGTACTCAGATTTTGGAAATTGAAAATGGCGAATCCAATATGACCGACTAAAATGCAAAAAATTACTTGATCCAGATGAAACTGGGTACTCAGGGGTTTTTGGTGACGCCGATTACGAATCTGAACTCAGATTTTGGAAATTCAAAATGGCGGATCCAATATGGCCGACCGAATGGGTTAAAGAATTCATTTTTTGGTATATTATCCTTTATTAGATTCCATTTAAAAAAAATCGAGCAATTATATACAATACAAATGTTATATTTTCTTGAATAATACATTAATTTATTTTCATCACTTAAAAATCACATTTTTATTCTTCAACCAGAAAAAAGCTACCATAAAAGGCTAGTCTTTTAATATGTTGTAATAAATGGGTTATTATATAAAACAATACTATTATTGTAAATGTTTCTAAAAAAACATTTAATGCAAACTTCAGGAGAAGTACAAGAATTCACTTTTTGTCTTGTATAGGAAAGATTCTATAGCTATCAGTCATATGATGAAATATGCAGTATTAAAATTTTTCAATTCGTATTGTTATGTACACTTCTATCTCTTTGTTCTCCTTTCACAGCAATTATCGCCCAACTTCTGGGAGATAACACCGGATCAAAGAGTTGCATTATTTTCAATTTATCACATTGAATTGATTGATTCAAATATAGTACTCTATCTAAAGTAATAGCAGCCTCTACCACAGGAGCCATTTGAATTCTTAACAACTGAAAAACTTGAAATTTCCACTTGTAAGATTCGTACTTTCGGTAGGTTTCATCCAAAACTTCTGCTGATGGAATCTGAAAAATTAACAATTGAAATATTCCGGTAAAGAATGTACACTTCTAGTATTAATCTTTTTTTAATAAAAATATTAAATTTGATTTAAACTTTCATATCATTCCATTTTATTTCATATCGTGCCGATTCTTTCTTTATTTTCTAAAATGTAATTTTGTTATCTTACGAGTGGACTTCATACATATGGGGCATTCCATGCGAAGTCGGCCACCATTTATTAATTTTTTGCTTACCGTTTTTGTATTAAAAAGTCATGAAAATGTAGTCATTTAGACCTTGTACAATCCAAAAATACCAATGATTAACGAAGTTATCGTTCATTTAATGATTTTTTTTTATTCAGTCGTTTGCGGTATAGTAGAACTTCACTTTATTGTCCTTCACTTTGTTAGCACCTTCACATTATTAGCGAGATTCCCTTCACGTATTTAGCGCAGGTAAGGTTAGTCCTTCTTCCCTCTTTCGTAATTCTAGTATTGTGCCTATTGTGATAGACGCTACGGCTGGAAGTGCGTAAGAAACGATGCGCATTTGTCGGACAACAGTGTAAAAGGCAAAACCCCAAGTAGGACAATAAAGTGAAGTTCTACGGTATTTTTATTTTTTACGCAAAATGATGATATTACATGTTTTCTGTAGATTTTTGAACGAGCTTTTTTACCACTAGGGTTTCCTCTTTTTTTTTAATTATATGCTCTAAAAGTATTCGTAAGCCGTCAATTTATCGCGAAAGAGCTATTTTTCCTCTTTAAATTGCAAAAAAAGATTTTTCGTTAATTTTTGACCGTGATACGGAAGGATGAAAATTAAAAATAGAAGGCACGTGTATTGCATGCCATCGTACTATAATCGGGGACTTATTTCTTAATAACCCGTTTAATGTATTTTTTGGCATAACGCTCTTGGAAAAAATGCAAACAACAAAAAAACTCTTAGAATTCATGAGAGAATACACTAACTTTTTTCCGAGTTTTTGACTTAGAGCGTCAAAGAAAAATTTTCAAAGAAGTATTTTATTCATCTTTGTTCACAGTTTCAATAGAATCCCAATATTCTAATGGCTAGAACAAAATTGATAAGGATAAATATTCCCCAATTTTTTTGACATTTTTTTTCAAATTCGGCGCCATATTGGAATGCCTGATGACTGAAACTCAATTTTGATCTCGGAATCTTGAGAAGCGACCTCGAAAACAGTGGGACATGTACCTACCAATTGTTTTTAACTTCGATTTTGAAACGAAATACTCGATCGAAATTGAAGCAAAAAATAGTGTCCTTTGGACGTTAATGGGTTCATGATTTTTTTGTATTCAGTAATTTGTGGTATTTTTATTTTTTACGCAAAATGGTGGTATTCAAAAATATTTTCTTAGTAGGACAATAAAGTGAAGTTCTACTGTAGTTTTATTTTTTACGCAAAATGGTGATATTAAAGGTATTGTCTTACATTTTTTTAATTAGATTTTTTAACGAGCTTTAAGATAAAAATGTGTATTTTCATTTTCAATTGCACCTTCAACCAAAGAAACTCAACAATTTCAAAGTTAATTTTTCGAAATTTCGGGTATTTTTAAAAATCTGAAAAAAATACAACATTTCATTAGGAACATGATAACATATTGAATAAACTGGCAACTGAAGAGCGTATTTGAACAAAAAAAAAATACATTAAAATAATGGTTATTACAAAATAAGTCCCCTGAGTATAGTACGATTGTAAGCAATACAGGTGCCTTCTATTTTTCACTTTCATCCTACCGTATCACGGTCAAAAATTAACGAAAAATTTAAATTTTTTTATCATTTTAAAGAGGAAAAATATCCCTTTTACGACAAATTTACGGTTTACAGATACATTTAGAGCATATAATAAAAAAAAAGCGGAAATCGTAGTGGTAAAAAAGCTCGTCCAAAAATCTACAAAAAACATGTGACACAATATCTTTTAATATCATCATTTTGCGTAAAAAAATAAAAATACAGCAGAACTTCACTTTATTCTCTTACTCGGGGTTTTCCCTTTCACTTTGTTGTCCGACAAATGCGCATCGTTTCTTGTGGACTTCAAGCCGTACCGTCTATCACAAGAGGCACAATACTGGAATTGCGAAAGAGGGAAGAAGGACTAACCTTACCTGCGCTAAATACGTGAAGGGAATCTCGCTAATAAGGTGAAGACGCTAACAAAGTGAAGGACAATAAAGTGAAGTTCTACTATACCGCAAACGGCTGAATACAAAAAAAAAATCATTAAATAAACAATAACATCGTTAATCATTGGTATTTTTGGATTATACATGGTCTAACTGGCATTTTCATTACTTTTTAATCCAAAAACGGTAAACACAAAATTAAAAAATGGTGGCCCACTTCGCACGGAATGCCCCATATGACGATAAACTATATATACTTATATATACATTTGTATTGTTACCTTTTAGTTACATTCTAGAATTCACTATATATAACTGGTAAAGACAACAAAAGATAAATCTGTTAAACTAAAAATGAAGACGTTTTAAAACATGATAAAAATTCTTACTTGCGACAAATTAAGTTTTGTCAAAGCCCATGTTGCATACGTTGCAAAATCTTGTATTGGTGCACCTCGTCCAATTCTCATATCTTCAATACCTTTGAAAAACAACAATAATTTATACATTTTTTATGATTCAAGTACTCTAAGTAAGCTAAAGCTGATCAGAGCATGGATAGGGGCGTTAAAATTTAAGCTTTAGCTACTACAATTATGATTATTTGCAAAATAAAATACTGAATATTTACCGAGGGATTTTAATATAACCTGCAAAACTGCCCTATAAAACAAGGAAGGTGATAACGGTTCAGTCTTCTGCGAAATTCTTTGAACAGATTGTTGAGCTAACATTCTAGCATTTTTTGAAAAATTATATTCGCTAGCGAGAGATTGAGTAGCCAAGTGGTAACAGCAGGGTACTATACATAAACAATTTATCTGATCTGACTTTACAAATGCTTTTATAACAGAATCGGTTAATGACCCACAAGCATGTAAACCAGTCAAAGCAAAATGATCGCTATAATCAGAAAAATGTTCCTGTACCAATCGAACATAATTTGTCGAGTCATCTATGTGTTCTGCAACATACTGCACCTTTAGAAAGAAAAATATTTATTTAGATTGGTGCATAATTTAAAGTACTTAAAAACTTACCATTGAACTAGATCGACCAGTTTTTTGTTTTAAAAGGTCTTGCCGAAGAAGTGCTCCATGGTGATTCTTCTTTGAAGATTCGACTGCTAATACAGGAATGTGATAATAATCAGCCAAGTTGAAAGAGGAGTAACCTTTACCTGCCCCAGCATCGATAATTACATTTGATGAACAAGATTTGATTAAATTTGCAACAACCTTTGTAAATATATCTACTTCGTAACTTTTCTTCTTCTTCATAAAATCATTTTTTATATCTTTTGTACAATCGTCATTATAATTTATACTTTCAACTTCAGATGTTGAAATAATATTGGATAGAAACTCTAAATTTAAAGAGTTTATTTCCTGTAAAAATGTGTTCAGTTCATGACCAGTATGATTTTGTAAAATATTATAAGCATTTTGATTCATGTCACTTGTTTCTGAGTTTCCCAACTCAAATTTCAACGAATCAGGTAGGCAATTTTCCCACACATTTTCAGTTAAAAAATCAGTTAAATGGCAGTCGATTAAATGTTGATATTTTTTCATAAAACAAACCATTTTCTCAAATTGTTCTTTGTACATTTTGTTAATATTTTGTAGATACAAAAATGTATATATCAAAAATTGAGTTTATCAGCTTCTGGATACGAAAAGTCTATTTTGGCCATTAAACAGAGTTTCTTATATTTTAATTTGATCTCTTCGAATTTCACAAAAATATCTACATTATCATCATTGTTTGTTGGAAATTCAGTAATAATTTGTTGTAATTTTTTTGCCTCGTCAATAATTTTTTGAGGAAATGTAGATTGTAAGCACTGCGTCAGAACTCCAAAGTAATATCCTAGTTCTGCGGCTAAAAGGCTAGCTCGATGATAGCCGAGGTGATATCCCTCGAACAATTGTTTTTTACCCGCATCAAATCCTTCTTCGTACCCCAATTGTGCAGCGATTTCTTCAGAAAGAAACAGATTTTCAAATGTTTTGTTTATATCTTCCTCTTGTGTTTCGGACATAATTAATCATCTAATAACATAACAAATTAACAAAGTATGAAGTTTCGGTCAATTTTTAAACAATTCGGATTAGAAATTTTAAATGCAGAATATAGAATGTTATTCGCTTCCTGTACATACATGTAGTTTTTTAACAACACACGATGTCACGTGTTATTTAAATTGCTAAAATAAAAAACACCTTGAACTAAAAATTCGAACAATGTTCCAAATTAAATACACGACAGAGATGAATTGTGGGAGATATAGTTATGATTTTCCACATGGCTGTAATTACGTCCGTAAAGTGGCGACAATTCACGAATAGACGTTTGAGTGTCGGTAATAGTAGAACATATGAAAAGTTATCGCCGACTGTACAGTGCCCCCCCCCCCCAATATTTGCCTATAACCCTCCCAATATTTTCATAGTGAGGGTAAGAAATTTTTCTCCCACTCCGCCGACATACAGTTGTAGAACGCGAATGCGTCCACCAGAAGAAATCAGTTTAACCTTTCCTACATCGCGCATGCGTGATGTGGCCACAGAATTACCGCTCCGTGAGAAGTAGTGGGGAACACAAGGATAATTAAGGCAAATATTGGAACGGACCTAGTGGCATATATTAGGGGGTAGCAAATATTGGGAAAGCAAATATTCGGAGTGAATACTGTAATTTATTTAATATCCCCCTAAAGGGGGTTCTAAAGTGGTCCGCCGGTAGGGTAGGAGGTTCCACAAAAAAACTTAAATTAACCCCTTGACTACCACGAGAATGTAACAAAAAATGCCCAAAATGCCAACAAATTTGTTAGATTTTTAACTTGGTGTATAGGGGTATTTTGGGACGCTGCTTACGAATCTGAAGTCAGATTTTGATAATTCAAAATGGCGGACTCAATATGTCGGACAAATTTTCCAAATTCCAAGCATTTCAGTTGATATTTGTTACTCTGAGGTTTTCGGGATCGCTGATTACGAATTTGAAGTTGGATTTTGAACATTTTTCAACCAAAATGTAACAAATTTCAAGCGATTTTATAAACTTTTTATGCATAAATTGATTGAACACAATGTCATACTTCATGATTAAAATTTTGCAGAAATTGTGAAAACTACCATCTTTGTGGAATTATATATTTTTCTTCACGACGTGAGGAAAGCAGCAACTTACTTCCTGCAAACGGAAGGAAAGATGCTGCTTATCCTCCCGACCATAAAGAAAAATTGTATACTTCACTCAGGAAGTAAAAAAGAATGCCTCAGACTGCACGTCTCTCATCTGAAAATTACACGCAGTCTGAGACATTCTTTATTTTACCTCCCACGTTGAGTAATGTACTATTTTTCTCACACTATATGCGCAAAATGCTATTTTGCTCCCTAAATTGCGGGATCAAAATAGCACATTCTCTCCCTAGGGAGACAAATAAATATATCCTGGCGCAATAGTATATTACGATCCTAGGCCAGTAAAACAGAAAGTGCTTCAGATCACATGAAATTGTTGGCCGAGGCGAAGCCGAGTCTGACAAACATGTGATCTGAGGCTTTCTTTTTTATTGGCCAAGGGCCGTATACTATTTTTCTGCTCGACGTAGCCAGAAAGCCACAAGTTCGTTTCGCGCAGCGGCCAGGAAGTTGCGGTTTCTGGCCGGAGGGCAGAAAAATAAGTTTCTCGCATTCTGAGCGCAAAATACTATTTTGCTCCCTATATCGCGGGAGCAATATAGCGCTCCCTCGTATGAGAAAATAGTATGTGCAACAAGGGAGAATAGGTATTTGTAGACTCGTGCGAAATGCCGTCTTCGCTTCGCTCGGGCGTCAAACTCGCACTCATCGGCAAACACCTATTTTGTTCCCTTGTTGCACAATCTACTATTTTACACAGCCATTATGAAAATGGACAACGCCATCATATTTAGTACACCTTAGACTGTCTAGAATGGATTTGGTTTTATTTTACATAAATTGCAGAATTTGTTAGTCTACTTTATATCACGACAAAGATTTCCCTTTTTCTGGTAGTATGCGAAAAGTCCAAAATGACAAAGATCTTCGTCATTAGCAGTCAAGGGGTTAAATATATGACTAAATAAAATTGTCAACATTCGGGTTCTGTAAAGGCAATTCTAATTACTATAGATAGAAAATACCTAATTAAATACCTAAATACATTAATTGAGAGTTGGCCGAAAATTTTCGGAAATGAATAAAAATTTCTGAAAATGCTCGATCAGTTTTCAATTCATTTCTTTTGGCATTTTCTAGAATACCGTCTATAGTAATTAGAAATCATTTTACAGAGCCCGAATTTTTAAGTCATTTTTATATTTACGTTTTTTAGTGAAAATAGAATAGGAAAAGTGATAGGAATTTTCACTAAAAAACGTAAATAAAATATGACTGTATAACATTTTTAAAATTCGGGCTCTGTAAGGGCAATTCTAAGCACTATGTTTCCTATAAAATACCAAAGATATTAATTGAGAACTGACCAAGAATTTTCGGAAATAAGTGATTTTTATTTATTTTTAAAAATTCTCGGTCAGTATGCAATTAATTTCTTTGGCATTTTCTAGGATAAGGTCTGTAATAATCAAAATCGCCTTTACATAGCCTAAATTTTGAACAATCGATTCAGTCATTTTTTATTTACGATTTTTATTAAAAATTCCTACTTTATCGGTCGAGCATTTTTGAACCTCCTTAATGCCTCTCAATTGATATTGTAAATCCCTATCCTAAAATATTCAAATTAAACAGTAGGTAAATATAAGGTGTGTTCGTTTTGGACTATTTCATCGTGCGTTCGGTAATTCGTTCGGTATATTATACGGTTAAACATTCATAAAAAATGCGTGAAATTACCATACAACATGTCTAGTTTTTGTTTAATTTGAATATTTTGGGTTGGCCTTTGAAGAGCTTTAAAGTGGCACTCAAGTAGTTCGTCGATAATGTAGGAATTACACTAAAAAACATAAATTAAAAAAATCTGAATCAATTTTTCAAAATTCGGGCTCTCTATTATAGTAATTCTATTTTCTGCATTTAGACTCTTACAGAATGCAAAACAAGTTAATTAAGAATTGAACGAGAGTTATTGGAAATAAATAAAAATCACCTATTTGCAATATTTCTCGTTCAATTCCTAATTAATTTCTTTGACATTCGTTAATTGGCCGCTTATAGAGCCCGATTTTAATTTTCGATTGTCAGCGTAAGTTAAATATTATTGAAGCTATTTTTATAAATATAGATTCTGTAACTACAATTATAACCATTATACAGGGTCATCGAAAAGTATCGGACCCCCCTAATATCTTCAGTTAGAATGCACTTAGGAGAAAATGTCCAATAGCAAAGTTGTATGGTTTCAAGCGGGGAGTAAGATGATGACCTTGACTTTGACCTTGACCATGTCCTTCAAGGTCATTTCAAGGTCAATCTTATTTTTTTAAATAGAACCCCCTACATTTTATTGCATATTCTTATAGCTTATCTCGAGAGCTTTCCAAAACACTATAATAAAATATTTTTTTATTAAGTACTTTTTGAGTTATAAAGGTTTGAAGTTAACAATTTTTTGACACAAAATGTAGAATATCTTGTAAAATATTATTTAGTTTTCAGTAATCATAACCTTAATACTTTTGTGCGCGGAATAATGAGACCAATTAATTGGTTTAATGAAAATATCTTCTCATTTCATGAATGATATCATTAAGGTTATGCACACCACTTAACAAATAAGCAAAAATCATGTATTTCCGAAATTTCTCGATCAATACTCGATAATCTTTGGTATTTTTTGGGAGATCCTTCATATTGGTTAAAATTGCAGTAACAGAATTTTGAGAAACTTTTTCAGTAATTTTTAATCTAGATTTTTATGTAAAGATTGCTAACTTATGAACTGAGGACTTTCGAACCCTCATAAGAAATCGAGTATTTCAATTTAAACAATCATTCTAAGAAAGAAAGCATATCAAAGAAGCCGTGATTTTGTGATTTACCTACTAAATGAATTTATTTATATTGAAACCATTTATTGAAAGTTTTTAGTGAAATTCACTAGAATACAAAGTTCGGCTTGTAATTTCCTCGAATACGAACGAATTCCTAGAAATATAGCTACACATTGAATTGCGTGTAACAAAAGGTTGTGTTTTTCTTATACCACGAATTCCGACAAATTTCAACGAATCTGCGATGATATTTAATAAGTATACACACATTCGTTTGTTTTCAAATTGTAAAATACCAATGAAGTGAAACGGATTCAAATTATATGGTGTATTTTTATTTTAAAAGTTCTTTCTTCTTTTATTACAAAATAAATGTTATTTTAATTTGCTGATTCTTTTCTTTTGATAGATAATAAAATTATCTTAAAATAATTGTTTTCGGATGGTCACCTATTCCATAATTATAGTGACCTCAGACAGAGCACATGTACGCGATACCGAACACTGTCCCACTATTGTCGATCACGTTTTGAAAAATAATCCTATAATTTGCTCACATGTCGATGACTGGTAGAACCGAACATCTCAAACATGAGACGAAGAACCAGACATTTCGAAAGTTTTGCAACGAAGAACCGGACTTTTGACAATCTCGCGGCGAAGAAGCGGACATTTAAAGAGTTTCTATAACGATTTATTATCAACTTTTGAAATGTCCGTTTCGTCATCACATACCACGAAATGGCTGGTTTTTCGTCAAACTTTTAAAGCGTTCGGTTTTTCGTCGCAACTGCCGAAATGTTTTGTTTTTCGTCCCAAAATCGAGTTATCCGGTTTTTCACCTCACGTTTGAGATATCCGGTTCTTCGTAGCAGCCATCGATGTAATCTTTATACGCGTGGGTTGGATGTGTTTTCAGCTATGCGCAGCTGCACCCATAGACATTTTCGGGAGCGACTACCCAACAGTCCTCTATCGGCCCGGGTCGACCGAAAATTGACCGAAAATTGTGCTAATAATTGACCCAAAATTTTTGCTAGATTTTCGGTCGATTTTCAGTCGACTTTTACGAAGTTGACCGATTAATGCGTTTTGATTAGGTCAATATTAGGTCAATATTAGGTCGATTTAGTCAAAATTTACTGAAAATCATTCCATACAAAAAAATTAAGAACACCCATAAGTTGCACTGAATTCAAAGTTTAATTTTTTATAATACCTTTGTCAATAATTTCTGGTTACCAGGCGTTCTAAATCATTCTCGTTACCTGGGAAATTTGGCGTATAAGCTTTCAAGGCACTGTTTAGTTACTCTTAAGGGGCTTCTAAAGTGCTCGTCCGATAAGGTAGGAAATTTCACTAAAAAACGTAAATTAAAGATGACTGAATAAAATGTTTAATATTCGGCTGTGTAAAGGCAATTTTAAGCACTATAAACAGTTTCCCAGAAAATACCAAAGAAATTAATTGAGAACTGACCGAGAATTTTCGGAAATAAGTGATTTTTTATTTACCCAGATAGCAAGGCGTGAGTCTCACGATGTCCTCATGTTTGAGATCTCACTTATGAGTACTTATGTAAATGCATATGAGAGTTCAGGAATGAGTAAAATGTACGAAATTGGACTGCGCACGCGCAAGAAATCTCCGCTTCTACGCACATACAGTAGAACCTCTCTTATTCTAATTGCCTTTCTTATTCTAATTGTCCAGCCTCTCTTATTCTTATCGTTCCCCCACAAGTCTTCTCCCACTATCACACGAAAAGTCAACGAAAAATATTGTCCACGAATCACAAGCTCGCAAGCAAAGTAAGTGGGGGTAAGAGGAAAATTAGATTAAGAGAGGTCGGCGCCATCTTGAAAAACTTTACTAATTAGAATAAGAGGGGTCCTACTGTATGAGACTTTTGTGTGCAACCAATTGGCGTCGGGTGCTATGCCTGTGTGGCGCAAGAAGGTATAGTAGTTTGCGCATGCGCAAGTTGTTCAATAAGGCAAGACTCATATGCGAGTAACAATCGTTATTTGATTGAAGGACACAAATAGCACTCACATGGAGCGCAAACGTAAACTTTAGTCTCATTTATGAGTGTAATTATGCACCCTGTATGAACCCACATGGGTATTTCCGAAAATTCTCGGTCAATTCTCAATTAATTTCCTTGGTATTTTGTAGGATACCGTCTATAGTAATTAAAATTGCCTTTACGTAGTCTGAATTTTGAAAAATCGATTCAGTAACTTTTTATTTACAGTTTTTAGTGAAAATTCCTACCTTATCGGTCGAGCACTTTAGAACCCCCTTTAAAGATCTAAAGAAAGAAATCAATAGTAAAAATGGATGCGCACATGTTTAAATCTACATTTCTACGCATAATTTGTAATATGTATATTACATTTTATTTTTCCTAGCAAATACAAGAAGTAACGACTAAACTAAATATTATGCATGTACAATCATTAGTATTTTCTATAAATTACTAAAATCTACCATAAAATTTACAGATACAACTAAACCAAAAAATGTCAACAATGTGATTGAAAAATGACTAAATACGGTCGTTCTGATACTTTCCCATATCTACACACCTTTGGCGTCGATTGATTACGTTGATTACGTTAGCTAATGTTAAAAAAAAAGTGTGAGTTCAAAATTGATTATTATCGTATCGTTGGTAATTTGGTTACATGTGTTCATTTTTATTTTTTGTGCGTGGCCGCCGGGTAATTTGTGTTATTGAAACAACGCCATCTACCTTGTGATGATGCAAACTGGAAACTTCCGTTAGCATGTGCTCTTTTCTCTCGTGCCCGTAGTACATTTTTCCATACATTTTCATTGTTTTTCTTGTTCCTCAGATAATAGCAATTACATTTCTAGTATTCACAACGTTCTAAAATATTTTTCTGGTATTTAGTATGAACATTATACCAAATGATTCCAACGACTGAATCACAAAAACATTTACAATGAATTTCGAAAACAAATGGAGAGGGGTAATTTCTTTACATAGACTAACCTTTTTCATATTATTTCATTTTTAATTTTAATCTAATATTTCAGATATAGCTTTATATTTTATTTAAATATAAACAATTACGTAGAATTATTTCTTTTGTACGGATGTTTAGCAAGACGATTGCTTCATTATGAATGACGATTATGACAATAGCAACGATAGTGATATCGAATCGAGACTTTACGCAGAAATTTACTTTGCAAATAATATTCCTGAACCATGGGAGAATATTGAAAAGAAATCGTCTAATTCGAGTGTAAATAAATGTGAAGTATCGAGGCCAAAAACCCCTAAAAGATTTACTGCCGATGCTGTGGATAGCCAGTCGTCAAATCAAGATGGAGTAGATGCACAGAACTTGGACCATCTTTCTGAAGGAAAAGGAAAGTCTAAAGACTCGAGTAGTGAATCTAGAGCAATAAATAACTCGCCTGGCAGCGAAAATCTTTGTTCGTCGCAAGTTGAACAAAGTTTATCTGCAAATCAAAAAGAAAAGACACCAAAAGCGAAGAAGCGAACATCTAAAGATGTCAATACTTGTACAGAAAATCAAACGACATGTGTAATTACTGATAACGAAAGATCAGAAACTAAAACACCAAAAAGAAAAAACTCTCATTTAACGGATAACAATATCGAAGGGCCGCAAATTACACCGAAAACAAAAACGAAAAACATGAGTAATTCTAGTGTTTCGGAACATGTCACAGAAAAAGGAGGAAGAAGCGAACCTACCTCTGAATCTAATACACCAAAAAGAAGGAAAGTGGTAGCCAATAGTGGAAACGATAGAGATACAAATGTTGATACCGAGACAGCTATACCCGAATCTGATAAAACTCCCAAAACAAAAAAATTAAATCCATATAATTCATCCGCAACCAAACAATTAGTGCAAATGAGCAGCGAACAGAGTTCAAAGAATTTGGAAGAATCGTCCAGACTAAATAAAAGTAAAAAACGACTATTGAACAGTACCGATGAACTTGTGAATAAAAAGAACAAGAATAATAATACAGATTTCCAACAGGAATCTGTATCTTCGAAAAAATCTAAATCGTCAAAAACATCTAAAACATCCCAAAGGAATTCTAAAACAAGAAATTATGATAGTGATGTAATCATAGAACTAAGTTCTGACTCTTCAGACAACTCTGAACCAGATTTAAATTCTAAATACGATGTAATAACAACCCAACAGAAAAAAAGTAGCAGTACCTCAATCGCTAACGAACCCCAAGACGAAAATGATTCAGATTCTGAAAGTTCAATATTTGAAGTTCCGATTCCTCGAAAACCAACGCCTCCTTTGATAGTTGTGAAGGACTCGGAAAATGAAATGTCCGACGATGAATCTGTGCCTAGTGTTTCCTCGAAATCCACTGAATGCGATGACAGAATAAATGAAACTGAATCAGAGAGAAATTCTGTGCATCTTTCCGAAGAAGAGTCTCGAACAAGTGTACCAGAACCACAAATTATTGTAAATTTTACTGATGTTCAAAAAGGAGTATCCAGCATCGCAGAGGTAAAAAGATTGAGTCATTCGGGTAATGCAGACGAATGTACAACGTCTACAGGAACCTCGCAAAAAGATAACAGATCGACAAAAAATAAATCACCAGGTAGAGAGAACAATAAAAATAAGAAAAATGTAACATTTGAAGAATATCTGTTTCTTCCAATGTCGCAACAAATGAAAGATTTTTATAACAATTCGTGGGGCGGAGAAAATTTTGATGTAAAAGTATTGCAAAGTAGAATGCCAAGTAAGTAAACAAATTTGTTTTATATTACATTTAATAAATTGCAACTAAATGAATTTTTGTATTAAGTGAATCCAAATAACTGGGCTATATTGGATACTGATATGACATTGAGTTTTGTTCGTCGAAGACGTTACTTTGGGATGAAATGCACTCGTTGTCACCAAGAAGGGCACTCTAGGGATACGTGTCCAGAACTTCCGAAAGGTCCATTATGTCACATGTGTGGTAATAAGGGCCATTACGAAACTCGATGTCCAGAAAAAAAATGTCTTACTGTAAGATTTTTTGTGAATTATGCGATTGTTAGTCTAGCATATATACTTAATGCAACCTACTTTTCAGTGTGGTAAGAAACAATCTACGTACAGAAAAACGTGTGAAAGTTGTCAAAATTTACATTGCCATAGGTGTAGCTCTGACGGTCACACTCACAACAATTGCCCTGATCTTTGGAGACGCTACCATCAAACCGTAAGTTAAATTTCTAACGTAAATTACATTCGATATTAGACAAATGTGTATTTTTTGAAACATCTTAAATGTATTGATACATGGAGAGAAATTTCTAGTATAGTATTGAAATCATATTGACACATCCCACCGTAAATGTGGTGGTGCAGAATCGTCGATTACTGCGGTAGCAGAAAAAGAGTATTAAAAAGATGAATGAAATATAATGGTGAGCTTCGATTGAGTTCAACCCCAAAATTCTTGCACCTTGCGGTTTTTTGTAGGCATATTTCCAGATTTGTCTCGCGGTTATTTTAAGCCATAGATGGAAATAATCGATAGAGGGAAACTCAAAATATCTTGATTTTTGCATTTTTTTTAAGGTTATTGTAAATATTTTCATCAAAATAACGTTTAGATCTATTTTTTTTACATGGACGTTTAGATTTTGACTGTAGAGAGATAATCCCGAAAGATTTTTATTACTTTTTTATGTTAAAACTCAAAATATTTACAAAAATTCTCAAAAAAACGTGTTTTTTTTATTTTCTGTAAATATAATTTGTCTCAGACATCCTGCGACAAAACATCTAAAGAATAAATTAAAGTATACAAAATTATCTGTAAAACTAAAAAAGAAACATTGCTTTATCTGATTTCGTTCCAAAGTGAGAGCCTTTCAAACATACGTTTTAAAGAAAATATTTGGTACAATTTGTTTAAACTTTCTCATATTGTGGATTATATTCTTCTACAAATGTCGATTGAAAAATCTGAGAAAACGAGTTCGAGTAGACGAATTTCCGCACAATTCTTAAAAAAAGAAATCTGTCTATTATATTTACAAAGTTATAAAGGTTTGAAGAATACAGGTTTTACGTATGTTTATTCGACATTCATCACATGTTGCACTCCTTAGAAAAATACAATTTTCTTGTCACGGAAATCAACTGGAATTTGTTACTCGGGGGTTTTTTGGATCGCTGATTACGAATCTAATGATAAATTTTTAAATTTCAAAATGCCGGATTCAAAATGGCCGAACCAAACTATATAAAGTTACTTGATCGAGATAATAATAATAATAATAATAATAATAAGTGTTGCAAACGAAATGGACGAAATGGCCCGGTGCAGTCTGCAGCGGAGGAGATGGATATCGGAGCCACTTTTCTGCTGCAGACTGCACACGTGGATTCTTTATTTATTTAGTTATATGATACAATTTCAGTATTCAGTATTTGTAATCATCGCAGTTTATAATCAATCAATTAAGATACATTGAGATATGTCACATAAGCACTAAAAGTGCTTGTGCGTGGCTCTGAAACCTAATCTATATATTATAAACTAACCTTATATTAACTTAGTTACTCAATAACGCATTAACTTCTTTAAAGCGTTTGGTATATAAAACAGATTTATCACAGCTAGATTTATCATCGTTCATAAACGATTCTTTAGAACAGGGACATCAAGTGGATATTATCTATCTTGATTTCTCTAAAGCTTTTGATTCAATAAACTATCAACGTCTAATACAAAAACTAGCCTATTATGGTATGTCTGGCTCAATATTAAATTGGATCGACTCCTATTTATCTGGTAGAACACAATTTGTTAGAATAAAAGGTTATCGATCAGTACCTATCAATGTTACATCTAGTGTTCCTCAGGGTTCTCACCTGGGTCCACTACTATTCATTGTATTTATAAATGATTTATGCACAGGTATAAAAAATTCTAAATATCTATTATACACGGATGATTTAAAAGTATATTCTACTGTTCGTTCTGAATTGGATGTTGTCAACCTTCAGAAAGATCTACAGAATGTGATAGAATGGTGCAATTTAAACTTGTTATATTTAAACGTTGATAAATGCAAAACTATAAAATTTCGCAGGACGCTAACTTACATAGACTCTCCATATTTTATTAATGGGCAGTCTTGAAGTTATATAAATTCTATTAAAGACCTTGGTATAATCTTTGACTGTTATTTGTCTTTTAAGGAGCATTTGCTAGGTGTAACTAATAAAGCACTTAGAACACTTGGTTTTGTAATTCGATCTACGAAACACTTTAATGATAGTGAAGCTGTTATTTATATTTTTAATTCTTTAGTTTTACCAACCCTAACTTACGCTTCTTCAATATGGTCTCCTTACCATGACTGTGACATTAAATTGTTAGAAAGTGTCCAGCGAAAATTTCTGCGCTATTTATCTTTTAAAACAAACAATCCTATGGATTACTTTTCACACAGTTATTCAGAAATAGCAATACATTTTAATATTCCTATGGTACACTCTCTGCACAGGGTAAATGATGTAATCATTATAAAAAAAGATATTAACAGGTTATATTAAATCATCGAATGTTTCCAATTTATTTGTCTTCAGAAATTATAATTTTCTATGTCGTAATCCCAGAGTGCTAATTGAAAAATCATGCAAATCAAGCCTTTGTTTTCACTCTGTGTTGTTTCGTTTGACAAGATTATGGAATAATCTTGACAGTAGTGTCAGAGATATAGAGACTCTGGCATCTTTCATCAATGCCTGTAAGCGCGAATTATATGTATTTTATGATTAATTATCTTAAGTTTAGGCGACCTCTGTTATACAATTTATTAAATTTCTGCAATCTATACACTTTGATTATTGTTCTTTTAAGGGGCACTTGCGCCCATGTATTTTTTTCTAATAAATAAATAACAATCTTTTAAAGTAACCTATAGTGCTTAAGGTAACTTGTACTAAAATCAATTGCTATTTCTGCGCAATTTTTGTTACCGAACCATCTCTTAAGTAAATGTTTAAACCTCCAAGATGAAATTAAGTATTTTAGGGTTTTCGGTGTTGTACATTCTTACAAATACCATGCACACGAAAAAATACATAGATAATATTTTTAACTTAAAATATATAAAATAAAACAAAAAAAATTTAATTAATTTACATTGAAAAGATTTCAAAAATCAATTAAAATATTTTTTATTTCAATTAATACAATTAATTTGTTTAGAAAAGTAATATTTCAGAATCAATTTTGCTTTTTAATATTTTAATTTAAAGAAAATTTCCTGGATTTAGGCACATCTGGTGCACAGAAACTCCATTTTTTTTCAGGTGCATGGTATTTGTAAGAATGCACAATCCCAAAAACCTCCAAATACCTAATTTCATCTGAGTAACAAATTCCAGTTGATTTCCGCAACAAGAAAATTGTATTTTTTTAAGAAGTAAAACCTGTATTCTTCAAACCTTTATAACTTTGTAAATATAATAGATAGACAGATTTCATTTTTTAAGAATTGTACGGAAATTCGTCTACTTGAACTCGTTTTCTCAGATTTTTCCATCGACATTTGTAGAAGAATATAATCAACAATATGAGAAAGTTTAAACAAATTGTACCAAATATTTTCTTTAAAACGTATGTTTGAAAGGCTCTCACTTTGGAACGAAATCAGATAAAGCAATGTTTCTTTTTTAGTTTTACAGATAATTTTGTATACTTTAATTTATTCTTTAGATGTTTTGTCGCAGGATGTCTGAGACAAATTATATTTACAGAAAATAAAAAAAACACGTTTTTTTGAGAATTTTTGTAAATATTTTGAGTTTTAACATATAAAAGTAATAAAAATCTTTCGGGATTATCTTTTTAGAGTCAAAATCTAAACGTTATTTTCATGAAAATATTTACAATAACCTTTAAAAAAATGCGAACAATCAAGATATTTTGAGTTTTCCTCTATCGATTATTTTCACCGTGATATGTGAGGGCCAGTGCCTTTTCAGGCGAAAGTGATCTACTGTCCAAATACTAGAAGTTTCTTTTCATGTGTGTTACAACTGTCTGTTCGAGCTATTGAGAAATATACTGAATTCATGTAATATCCAGAAAACGTAACTTCTTTTAAATGTTAAATGTTTCATGAAAGTAAAACGAGTGGAGAAATTAATATTTATTTGTTACATACTACAATAATTTCTTTTTCTCATTGAATGCCAAAATTTGTCGAATGAAAAATGAAATGAATACAAGTGTCTACCATACTAACCTATACTTCACAGCAAACGAAAATTCATTGAAACTCCATTTAAATTCATTCACTGCATCACTTCTGAATTCGTTTTCTTATCTTCTGCAATGAATTTCAATGAGAAAATGTGTTTCAATGATTTTGAATGGTTAATAGCGCATACAAAGTTGTTAGATTTAATAATTTTGAATGGGAAAATAGTGGTATGAAGAAATTATTTCGTTGAATGAATTTCAATTGAAAAGTCCAAATAGAACAATTACAAGTTGAATGAATTTAAATAGAAAAATAGTTATATGTGCCTCGAATGAATTTGAATAGATAGTTAATTATTACAGGACAATTTAATGATTTTGAATAGAAAAAAAATTAGATGAAAATGGAACTGATATGAATGAAAATAAAATATTTAAATGAAACAATCGTTCAAAAAATACAAAAAATTGGTTCATCGTCTTCGTATAACTATAAAACTGCGATGTAAAATATTAATTTTTACAATTTATAAAGAAATAGTCTTGAAAATGACAGCGACGCTGTCGAAACGTTGACTACGTGAACAGAACAAGACCAAATGTTCATTTTTTAATATTCCTTGACTCGGATAATCGATCTAGCCAATTTTTCTAATCCAAAAAATCGGTTCTTTAGTAATTTTTGACGAGGAATTCAAAGATAATATAATAAAAATTGTAAACAAATTTTTTGACCCAAAACAATTTTTTCCTCTACAAGAAATGGAATTTTTTAAAATCCATGAGTAATTATCTGGGAAATACGTTTTTCTGCTCACCAAACTTTTTTTTTTTATTTTTTTTTTTATTTATTATTTTTTTTTATTTATTTTTTTTTCCAACTCATATACGTAAATAAGATTTGTTCATAGCTTCACTTACATGATTTTATAATTACATATCTTTAATACTTCGCATTTCTGGTCACTAACTGGTACACGACCAGTAATAGGTACTGGGACATTTATTCATTTGGATTCCTTTTCAATGGCTAAGGGTTTAGTAGCTATACTTTAAGCTAATAAACCAATCTTTTTTTTAAATATTTCAGTAACAGAATCTCCACTAGGATAACAAATTAGCAATAACAAATAATACATTTCCCTCATAGTTTGGTTTGATTTTGATGGCTTTGACTTGACTACTTGAAGGAACTTATCTAAAACTCAAGTTTTGAAAACTATCCATCAAAAAATATTTTTTTTTTTCATCTCGAGAATACGAATATAGTGTAAAGCGAATTAGGCCATTAATCGAAGAGCATAGTCGTGATAATAGCTAATACTTTTCACTCGTGGTTCGATTGCGTAGAGCTTAGTAGAGAATACGTTATCTCCTTCAGCTAGAGAATCAATGTACCAGAACAACTTTTTCCTAAACTGTAAACAAGAACTGTTACGATGCTATGAATAATTATTGATTTTTCTTCATTAAATTTTGGATTAATTATATATCGACTTACTTTATCTTCATTATATTTTGTTGTCTTTTTTCTATTACGCATATTATGTTTTTGGTGGCGCTACAAAGTAATGTGTATAATGTTATATGTGTTGGACGACTTCGTCCATTGAAATTTGTGATTAAAATAAAATAAAAAAGAAATAAAGTACTGCAGGAAATATTCAAAAGCTTCCACATTTGAATGTCAAAGAATTCATTAAGAAACCCAGAATATTTGAACGAAAGTATTTAAGCATATATAAAGATTTAAAAGTTAAGAAATAAGGTTAAATTTCAAGATTTTAAAAGCTCTCCAATTGTTTTGAACTTGTGTCTCTAAAAGGAAATATACATAAACATAATGGAGTCGTTACTTGACTTTTACAATAAGCTGTTAATATGATATTGCTTCCACACATCTATCATTATTGTCAACAGCATTATCATCATCATCGTTATAACACTCAACTAATAGATTCAATTGGATTAAAAAATTTGAAACCTTTTTAATCCATTAGAAAGCATTCAAAAGGTCTCAATTGAACACTGATCAATCCCTGCAAATTGAAAAATCTGCAGCTTATGAAATGGATTCTATTGAATTCAAATGAAGCATGATTAATGCATGTGTCTAAAATTACATGAATCCGTGGATTTTTATTTGTTGGAACTGTAAATTACATTATTTTAGTAGGGTAAGAGGTTCAGTTATAAACATTGTTTGGTTGTGAACAATCCTGCATACATTTTGATTGAAAAGAAATGAATCAAATTCGACAAAATATCAAGTGTGTGTTATCAATGCAATGCTACATGTAGCTTTTGTGCGAATATGAAAGCAAAAAGTCGGTTATACTTTTTTCTGTGAACGAATTGATTTTCTGACATGCATACGTCAACCCAACTCCATTTTTTAGTATTCTTACAAGCCATACAAATCAAATTTGATCAAATAAAAAGATAAGTGGAACACATAGTTATGTAGTAAATCTATTATATTTAGTGATTTAATAGTGATAGCCACCAGAATGTGCAAAAGAAATTTTGTTTCATGAGGTTTTAATATAAACTACTACTACTACTACTACTAAACAACTACTACCTTAATATACTAAAAAAATAAACAACGATAAAATGAATCCATTTGGATACATCTCCAATCCATTTCTGTTTACTGTCATTATTGTGTGCGTGTATTTTTTGATCATGGGGAATTTCTTGAGGCTGTTAAAGTTTACCGCATGCGAAAATTATAGTAATATTTAATAGTACAAAATTAGTCGTGATGTGTCAAACTTACCTGACTGAAAAGGATCATAATATATAACTTCTCTCCATCTAACTGCCGTCTGAAGCACAGATGCCGTATCTGTATTTTTTTTTCCATTTTGAGATAATTGGATATTTTAATTGGAACAATTTGTTAATAGTATATATAATAACAAATATCCATTATTTTTATTAATAAAAGGAACATTTTAAAAGGCGTAACTGCATACTTTGTGTGAAAAACGTCAAAATTGGGTGTATCTGCAAAACAAGAAACAAAAAAGCTGTAACTGCATACTTTTTAATTCAGATTATTCCAAAATGCTTTAGAGAATTTGAATTACAACTTTTATACGTTACAAGTCAGTAGATAGGGCTATTTTGCTTATTAGAAATGTCTTTCTTAGGTTAGTGCGTTATATTATTAGCGCATCAAATTCAATGAATAAAAATGTAAAAAAAGGCAGTCCGTACGTATTTAATTTGAGTCAAGCGTTGCCGAATTTCTCATAATAGATTTACTAACTATTTTATAATAGTGATAATTATTGTTAAAAATGATTTTATGTAATTACATCTGATTTGCGTAAAGGCGTATCTGCTTTTTAAAAACTATCATTGCATATTTTTAGAAATTTAAAGCGTTAATATAATTTTACGGCATAATTAATGTTAAACAATGTGTTAACAGTATGATTTTTGGTATAAAATTAGTCAAGAAAAGCATAAAGTTATTTGATTGAATATCTAGAAATAACAGATTTGTAGATACGGCAGCTAAGCCCTTTTATCATTATTGTTATTATTGTTTTTGTTGTTATCATTATTATTTAAAGATACTTAAATCATTTTCAATTAAATTAATTAATTCTTTTGCAGATACATTCTGAAGGAATTAGTGTGCCACAAAATTATGAGAGAATCATGAAACCCTCTTACCTCTTGCAATGTTGCAACTGCACAAGACGAGGACATGACTGGACTTCGTGTCGAATGCTGCGATGGTCGCAGCACTTTCCGACTCCATCAATTGTTGTAAATTATACAGATGGACCACATTACCCAATGACTGAAAGCATAGAAGATACATCATTTTGTGAAAATATATATCCTTCCACAACACAAATCACGAACCAGCCAGTATCCAACAATTCTCTGTATAAGTCATTTGAAGATGTACCCAGTACTCCAGAACCAATTATTGAAATCGAAGAAAGTGTCACTCAACAACAAATCGTTGGCCGTGAATCACATTCCGAAAGTTGTAAAATAATATATGAATTCATTTCACCCAATCAAAACTTTTCGAAAGGTTGTATAACTACAGAGACACATTTGGATACACTTAAAGGAGCTAGTTTAAACGGCTTACGACAAGGTTCAGTGTTACCATCCTTTGTGGAGAAAATTATTTTCACGAAAGTCCATCTTAAAGTCGTATGCAATCAAGACAATCAACTTTTAATGCGATTAAACTGTCCACAAAATCATCACGATAGTTTGCAGCATCTTCTCCTGTCGTGGTTGCGTAGAAGAGACGAGGATAAAAATTCTATAGAAATAGATCCTCGTTTAGTTAAGGTATTGTGGATTAAGAAAATACGAGGTAAACTTAATAAACTTAGAAATACAAAGGAAGATCCAATGTTTGCGTGCCAGGAACTATTTCATTTCCAAGAAAAATATAGCGGGTGCAACGATCCACATGCAAAGAAAAAAATTAGAGGTCTTAAGGAAAAGCTAGTTCTTGTACTGTTTAAGGCAAATTTAATTGACAATAGTTTATGGAAAATAGTACAAGAAGCACTTGTCAAATTGGCCGAATCAAAGAAAAGATCTATAAACGCAGAAACGTTTTTACAATTTCTGGCTTTCACTAATGCTTTGAATCCTATTATACCGTTCAATTTAGCAGAAATAATGGAAACATATTGTCATACGTTGTCGTTTCAGTGGAACGTACAGATGGATATAGAAACAAATCTGAGAAATTTTTACTCAACGAGTAACAATATTAACATTGCTCCTGTCACTTTGGAAGTCATAACCGCTTCTCCTGGTCGGGCGAGTATTCCTTGTACACCTAATTACGAACCGTTGAGAAGAACGGTAGTTCAACCAGTGACCGCATGCTTGACAAAAGCACAGAGAAGAAATTTGAAACTTCTTCAACCAATGACACCCGAACAATTAGAAAACAAAAGACGACATGCTTTTAGGCTAATTAAAAAAACGCTCGTTTATAAGACTCCCCAAATATTAAATTGCGCAACGTCATTGGAGCAAAAACTTATAAGCAACGAAGTGTTAGATTTGAAACATGTCCATAGGCTATCGAGATTATTAGCAATGGAACGTAAAAAATGGAAAGCCAGTAGAAAATGTGGTAAATAAATCGGAAAGATGTTTTTACCGACATCTACAAATTCTTAATTTATGTTTTTATATTATGTACAATGTAAAGATACGTATTGTTAGTATGTATGTAAAATTAGAATAGAAATCGCTGACAGATACCAATATGGTACGAGGGCGAATGTTATTATTGCTTATATAAAACACTTTACAAATATAACTTTCGTTTTAAACTCATTTATTTCTTACAAGTTAAACTGATCCCAATGTAACATATCAGTATAAAAAAACATACATACACCTACTTTCTCAGCATACACATAAGTTGACACATCCTGAAAATTGTTTATATACACGTAAAAGCACTTTTAATTCACTTATCAGTTTTGTCGAAAAGACAGCATTGACCTCACTTTTTTAATGGAGGAGGTCCCGCCATCGGCGGTGGTGGACCGTTCATGGGTGGTCTCATATGTCCCATAGGGCCCATAGGTGCCATTATAGGACCCATCGGACCCATGGGGCCCATCATCGGCGGCCTCATACCCATCATCGGGGGCATCGGACCGTGTGGGCCCATCATCATTGGTCCTCCAGGACCCATATGGCCACCGTGATGCATTCCTGGCGGAGGCATCATTCCAGGAGGTCCCTGTGGCGGCACGCCTGGTCGTGGTCCCAAACTCGCAGGCGGTGGAATGGCAGCGCCTTTACTCGCAGCAAATGGATTCGACGCGATTTTACCTGCCTTAAATGCAGCTGTTGTCGCATCAATTAAGTGCTGGGCCTGTTCTTCCATCCATTTTTGATAAAAATATTTTACATTGTCTTTGTGCTTGCGTCCTTGACAATGAGTTTTGCGAACACTTGGAGAGTCATGTGTTAAGTATGTATCGCAGTAATCACAGTAGTACTTTGGCATGATTGCCAACAATGTTTCTTCTCCTGTTTATAGAACCTGTAAATGTATTTCGAATATAATTTGTTGATAAATAAAGATGCAAAATTACAATAAAGACAAATTATAGGTTAAGATTGATAAAGGTTAAATAGTTTTAATTGTACACTGTAAAAAATGACAATGAAATTTATCACGTTTAGCGTTGGTCGAAATTAAGCCCACGTTTAATATTGTAAGTTTCCCTGAGGTGTAATTTCACCAATTTTGATGCGTTTTCCTCTCGAATGGTAAATTTACCACATTCAGCGTGGGCTCGATTTCGACCAACGTATTGCGTGGTAAAATTCTTAAACTCCAAAGATAAAAACCCAAAGTTACCTTTGGTAATATTACCTTTGTAATTTTACCATTTTCTATGTAAAGATTACCTATAATCTTTGGTAAAGATACATACAAAACCTTGTAAAGTTCCGAACTTCACAACATGGAACGTAGACATATTACCAAATTTTTACAAATGAAAATTACAATAGATTTGTAAAACTCGTTGCCACTTTTTACAGTGTAGTTAAGAACTAATAATAGAAACTTAGAACACGCTTCCACGTAGTAAACTTAAGTAGCTCATACCAGAAATTGATTTTGTTGAACTTTAAAAAGTTTAGTGTTCGTTACGAAAATATATTTGGATACATACAACAAACATTCGTTTATTCCGTTTGTTATAAACCTATGTATACACTCCGAACAATAATACACTGCCGGCTTCTTCTTCTTCTTGTTTGGAAGCTTGAGAGTTAGAGCAGAGATTATAGGTTAGAGCAGCGCGTCCAAACTGACCAACAACTGTACTCTTGAGCCATGGTGGAAATTGTGGAATAACTCTAGAGCTAGACGCATTTCTTCTCCCACCGCTTTCCGCCGCGTCACGCGATTGGCCCTGTTAACACCGCCGCCTACGATCTCTACCGGCGGAAGAGCGAACTAAAATGATAGGATCGGAGTCAAAAAATAACACAGGCAAGATGAGCGAAACTCAATATTTAATTAGTTTTGTAGATTTTTTTGTAGATGCTACATTGAAGACGATCTTGTTCTCAATGCAAAACATATAAATGTATTGTGCATTGACACGCGTTTCCGATGTTGAATGGGAAATTTTAGGTTTATGTTTACAGACGTCATGTCTCTCAGAAAGCCCACATGAAGTTACACTGTGTATAAATAACGATAATGACATTATAAATATTAATTGCAAATGTTCATGTAACGCGATTCGGGGCACCTGTAAAACATAGTTTATAATATTATTTTTAACTTTATTTCTTTAATCGTAGTGAATGATTTTATACATATTTAAAATGAATTAAATTTACAATTCAAAATGTCTCTGATGGAAAAATCTTCACCAGTGTTCTTAAAAAGATCTAATTTTTCATATATATTTGTTTTCTCTATGTGGTAAAATTGTTTGCAAGGGACGACACTATACATGTCCTCGAATGTCGGTCTAGCATTTTCTATTTCATTAACAGAAACTCTATATTGTAAGTAATTAAAAGGAAAGTAATAATTAAACAAACTGTCATTTAATTTTTTCCATTATTATTTTCAGACACTGTTACCGATTTAAAAGTATTAATAAGGGCCCGCAATTATGTTTGCATTTCCCTGAACTTTCAGCCTTCCATGAACATTTGCAATTAACATTTATAACGAACGTCATTATCTTTATTTATAGAAACTGTATCTTCATGCGGGCTTCCTGGGAAACATGACGTCTGTAAATACAATTGTATTCTAAAATTTCCTATTTAATATCAGAAACGTGTGTCAATGCACAAAACATTACATGTTTTGCATTGAGAATAAGTTCGCCTTCAGTGTAGCATCGCGAACCGAGTCCAATGTCATTTACATATTAAATCTACAAAACTAATTAAATATTGGGTTACGCTCATCTTGCCTGTGTTATTTTTGGACTCTGAATTCGGAGCACGTCGACGCGACGGACCGTGTACGTGCTGACGTCACGATTTTCGCGCGCGTTGCCAACTGCTGATTGGCTGTGTTAGAGCCACAAGAATGTAAGTATGTATATCAAATCTCTTGTGTGACATAACGGATATAAGCACGTTTTGGGCTTATGTAAAATGTGTCAAATCCATAAAATGTGTAAGACAAACTCAAATTCAAGACTCAGTTCGTGAATCTTCTACTTTTGTTACAACCGGATGCAGCCGATAAGTTGAAGGGTTTTCAACAAATCAATTGGCAAGAGTAAAATGTGCTATTCATCAATCAATCAAAAAATATATAAATAATTTCATTGCACGTTGAGAAACTCGAGTCAACACTGTTCATGGCGAAGGAAAAGAAAAGAAAATGAGTAAAATTATAACATTGACGGGAATACTTACAGGACGATTCATGACTTTGTACATCCCCATGCCCATTTCTGCTTTCGGTGAATCTCATCGAAGAATCGTATTATGACAATTGATCCAATTGATTTAGCCCATATCACAACTCCGATATTCGAGCACTAAGCAACAAATCTTTCATGCAATTGTTTCCGATGATCTGAGCGGTTGTATCTGTAATAACACGACACAAAGTACCAGATTCATTGCTGTAAATTGAAATGAATTTATTAAAACGAAAAACTTATCTGATAGCCTTTTTGGAGTAGAATATCTCTGCATCATTGATAATAGCACATTATATTTCGTTGAGCTTGATCGAAGATATAACTACGTAGTACCGCTACTCGCCGCACGATGACGCCACATTTAGAGCCCTATTTAAAGCAAAAATACCCCTCCGGGTTGTATGTATATACTCCCAGCCTCATATTTCCCCGGCATCGGCCAGTGATCCTCATTCGTTTTCTTGGCGCCGGTGACGACACGTTCGACTTAATTTGATTTGTTTGTTAAGTACATTTGTAAATAAAAAATAGGATTTACATATTCGTTATAAGGTAAAAGAACGTTTTAAAAGAACCCCTTTCATATCTGCTATTAGGTACAATCGGTAGATTGACATTTTTTAAATTCACATGTCTATGTACAGCCCAGTTAAGGTCATTCAATTCGATATTTCGATTACAATTGTGTTATTAAGTAGGTAGATACATAATAAATGTGGTACGACAAAGTAGAAATATTGTATATTTCTGGGATTAATGGAGTTTTAGTTTTATTTTAAACAAAAGTATTGTTCTTAGAAATTAATCAGAAATGCTAAGATGCATACAAAAAGAAAAAATAAACAAATAAATGGTGTTTTATGATGCTGTTAACACTTGTGACCCTGTTATTGATTGAGCATCGAAGAACAAACATTTTTTCTGGCTTAATACATTTTTTACATTGTTTTATTCTTGTGTAAATTATAGGAAATGTTTCAATTTCATCACTCACTTTACCTCATGGTGAAAATATGAGATATTGAGGTATTAAGATATCAACATAAAATATGATATTTAACATAACATTATGTGATCAAAAATGTCCTAATTAAATGATCATTGAACTTTACAATTGTCAAGTATTCAATAAAACCAAGTAAATTCTTGAGAAATTCTCTTGTAAGCTGTGAATTAAACATGTTAACCTTTGGTGCATTGCAAATTTAACACATTTTTATCAATTTTTACCGATTTGGTATCAAGAGATAAAATGACCATTTATATATTTGTTTTTAAGGGAAATCACTACTTCTTCAAAGTTGGATAATATTAGCATACAACTATGCTTAACTTATTTAAAATTATAAATAATTAAATTGGTAAATTAAACCAAATGTATAATCAATGTTTGATAATTTGACTTTAGTCATTGCATGACAGATCTTTTAAATTCACAAATTTACAGTGCCAAGAAATATTTTAAAATACTTTCTATATTTTTACCAAAGCCGTAAAATTATTCAGTGCGCTTTAAGTGAACCTTTGCTTGTGCATAGTGTAGTAGAGATACATCATATCATTATTATTTCCCTGTAGTCAGTGTAAATTGACAGTTTGTAAGATTCATAAAGTCAATTTGGAAATTGATTGAACTGCATACATGGTAATCTTATAAATATATTAATATTTAGAAGTATCACTAAAATGGGAAGTCGTTGCATAGGATGGGAGTTTCCAATGGTGAATGGATGGAAGTGGTTAAAAATTTGTCAATTTCCTAACACTCAAAGAAAAATAAATGCTGATAACACAAGTGAATATAAACATAAAATTATGAAGAAATAAATAAGAATATTATGAAATTAGGAAATAAAATGACACAGAATAAAAGTTATGAAATAGGTATCTTTCCTCTTAGTTCAATTAGAACCAAAGACATATTTTTTAGTGACAATACTTGTGTAAGTTCAGCATTAGACTGCCATGCACTTGTCAGCTCTAATTATCAATAAATAACGTAATCGACTCATCTAAACGTGCTAAGTTGAAAATTGAATTGTGACAGCGGATTTTCAAAAACATTTCTCAGTGTCAATAGAGAATTGAAGTCATATGCTAGATTGTATGTAGGTTGAAATTGAATTCAAACCAGTTGAAATCTAAAGCAACAGGCTCGAGCTGCAATGAAAATTTACGTCAGGTACTAAATATCACATCTTTTTGTTAACAATATGCCTGAACTTTAGTGAGGACTTGCAGTCACGTACTACATTGCATAATTATATTGGATTTTATTTCAAGATAGTTAATTTTCCAGCAAGCTCGAGCTTTAATGAATGTTAATGTCATGGGCCAAATATATCATATTTGTCGTTAACAGCATCTCTGAACATTAACCAGAGTCGAGATGATATACTGATTCACGTTATTGCTGATTTTTAATCGAAAATTGATGTCATGAGTTAATTCCTAAATACCGTAGTGCATTTTACTTCAATACATGCTTGAGCTTCAATGTAAGTTGAGGTCATGGGCAAATTATTGAATACCATATGTGATTTAACATCATGTCAGAGAGTATAAATGCATGATTCACATAATGGATTTTTATTCCAATACATGTGTGAGCTTCAACATAATTGGAGGTCATGGGCAAAATTATTAAATATCGAATATTGAATTTAATATCATGCCAGAATGGATAAACACATGATTCACATGATTTAATCCAAATCATGCTTGAGCTTCAATGTAAGTCGAAGTCATAGGTAAATTATTAAATACCACATTTGGTTTTGTTATCATGCCAGAATGTATAAATAAATGATCCACATAATGGATTTTAATTAAAAACATTCTTGAGTATCAATCTAAAGTTGAGGTCAAGGGTTACTTGTTAAATTGAGACTTACACCTCCTTAATGGAAAATGCTAATATCAGTTAAGTTCGTGGCTAGCACTTGATGAGGGCACAGTGTGTCCTGAAACAGTGGTATATTAAACTATTTGCTATTTTATAAAGCATAATCCAAAGCAATTTTAAAACTTCCAATAAATATCACTTATAAAATATCGTTTTATTAAATGGCAATATGCCTTATTATAAAAAAAAAAAAAAAAAAAAATACTTTCAAATTTTATTATTTCACAGAAAATTCTGTGCAGATGTACATATAATTCTAATAGGCACTTTTTAATTAACAATGATCGGTAAACGAAAATACCGTCGTCAAACGCTTTACAGCGTTGTTAACTTACAGTCTTACCTTCACTTTAAACAAAGGCTTTAATTATAGGAATTACAATTAGCTGGAAATGTAGCTCTAAACATCTACGTAGTTATATCTTCGAACAAGCTCAACGTAATATAATCGATGGTTAAACGAACTTACCTGCAAGTGAAGTTCGACCATAATTATATGAGTAGCTTGTTCGAAGATATATTTTCCCACCCTTATTTTACTAAATTTATTTACAAAAATGGTAAAGCACCCACCCCTTAAGGCTTCTCACTAAACTATAATGAGGATCACTGGCCGATGCCGGGGAAATATGAGGCTGGGAGTATATACATACAACCCAGAGGGGTATTTTTGCTTTAAATAGGGCTCTAAATGTGGCGTCATCGTGCGGCGAGTAGCGGTACTACGTAGTTATATCTTCGATCAAGCTCAACGAAATATAATGTGCTATTATCAATGATGCAGAGATATTCTACTCCAAAAAGGCTATCAGATAAGTTTTTCGTTTTAATAAATTCATTTCAATTTACAGCAATGAATCTGGTACTTTGTGTCGTGTTATTACAGATACAACCGCTCAGATCATCGGAAACAATTGCATGAAAGATTGGTTGCTTAGTGCTCGAATATCGGAGTTGTGATATGGGCTAAATCAATTGGATCAATTGTCATAATACGATTCTTCGATGAGATTCACCGAAAGCAGAAATGGGCATGGGGATGTACAAAGTCATGAATCGTCCTGTAAGTATTCCCGTCAATGTTATAATTTTACTCATTTTCTTTTCTTTTCCTTCGCCATGAACAGTGTTGACTCGAGTTTCTCAACGTGCAATGAAATTATTTATATATTTTTTGATTGATTGATGAATAGCACATTTTACTCTTGCCAATTGATTTGTTGAAAACCCTTCAACTTATCGGCTGCATCCGGTTGTAACAAAAGTAGAAGATTCACGAACTGAGTCTTGAATTTGAGTTTGTCTTACACATTTTATGGATTTGACACATTTTACATAAGCCCAAAACGTGCTTATATCCGTTATGTCACACAAGAGATTTGATATACATACTTACATTCTTGTGGCTCTAACACAGCCAATCAGCAGTTGGCAACGCGCGCGAAAATCGTGACGTCAGCACGTACACGGTCCGTCGTGTTGACGTGCTCCGAATTCAGAGTCCAAAAATAACACAGGCAAGATGAGCGTAACCCAATATTTAATTAGTTTTGTAGATTTAATATGTAAATGACATTGGACTCGGTTCGCGATGCTACACTGAAGGCGAACTTATTCTCAATGCAAAACATGTAATGTTTTGTGCATTGACACACGTTTCTGATATTAAATAGGAAATTTTAGAATACAATTGTATTTACAGACGTCATGTTTCCCAGGAAGCCCGCATGAAGATACAGTTTCTATAAATAAAGATAATGACGTTCGTTATAAATGTTAATTGCAAATGTTCATGGAAGGCTGAAAGTTCAGGGAAATGCAAACATAATTGCGGGCCCTTATTAATACTTTTAAATCGGTAACAGTGTCTGAAAATAATAATGGAAAAAATTAAATGACAGTTTGTTTAATTATTACTTTCCTTTTAATTACTTACAATATAGAGTTTCTGTTAATGAAATAGAAAATGCTAGACCGACATTCGAGGACATGTATAGTGTCGTCCCTTGCAAACAATTTTGCCACATAGAGAAAACAAATATATATGAAAAATTAGATCTTTTTAAGAACACTGGTGAAGATTTTTCCATCAGAGACATTTTGAATTGTAAATTTAATTCATTTTAAATATGTATAAAATCATTCACTACGATTAAAGAAATAAAGTTAAAAATAATATTATAAACTATGTTTTACAGGTGCCCCGAATCGCGTTACATGAACATTTGCAATTAATATTTATAATGTCATTATCGTTATTTATACACAGTGTAACTTCATGTGGGCTTTCTGAGAGACATGACGTCTGTAAACACAAACCTAAAATTTCCCATTCAACATCGGAAACGCGTGTCAATGCACAATACATTATATGTTTTGCATTGAGAACAAGATCGTCTTCAATGTAGCATCTACAAAAAAATCTACAAAACTAATTAAATATTGAGTTTCGCTCATCTTGCCTGTGTTATTTTTTGACTCCGATCCTATCATTTTAGTTCGCTCTTCCGCCGGTAGAGATCGTAGGCGGCGGTGTTAACAGGGCCAATCGCGTGACGCGGCGGAAAGCGGTGGGAGAAGAAATGCGTCTAGCTCTAGAGTTATTCCACAATTTCCACCATGGCTCAAGAGTACAGTTGTTGGTCAGTTTGGACGCGCTGCTCTAACCTATAATCTCTGCTCTAACTCTCAAGCTTCCAAACAAGAAGAAGAAGAAGCCGGCAGTGTATTATTGTTCGGAGTGTATACATAGGTTTATAACAAACGGAATAAACGAATGTTTGTTGTATGTATCCAAATATATTTTCGTAACGAACACTAAACTTTTTAAAGTTCAACAAAATCAATTTCTGGTATGAGCTACTTAAGTTTACTACGTGGAAGCGTGTTCTAAGTTTCTATTATTAGTTCTTAACTACACTGTAAAAAGTGGCAACGAGTTTTACAAATCTATTGTAATTTTCATTTGTAAAAATTTGGTAATATGTCTACGTTCCATGTTGTGAAGTTCGGAACTTTACAAGGTTTTGTATGTATCTTTACCAAAGATTATAGGTAATCTTTACATAGAAAATGGTAAAATTACAAAGGTAATATTACCAAAGGTAACTTTGGGTTTTTATCTTTGGAGTTTAAGAATTTTACCACGCAATACGTTGGTCGAAATCGAGCCCACGCTGAATGTGGTAAATTTACCATTCGAGAGGAAAACGCATCAAAATTGGTGAAATTACACCTTAGGGAAACTTACAATATTAAATGTGGGCTTAATTTCGACCAACGCTAAACGTGATAAATTTCATTGTCATTTTTTACAGTGTACAATTAAAACTATTTAACCTTTATCAATCTTAACCTATAATTTGTCTTTATTGTAATTTTGCATCTTTATTTATCAACAAATTATATTCGAAATACATTTACAGGTTCTATAAACAGGAGAAGAAACATTGTTGGCAATCATGCCAAAGTACTACTGTGATTACTGCGATACATACTTAACACATGACTCTCCAAGTGTTCGCAAAACTCATTGTCAAGGACGCAAGCACAAAGACAATGTAAAATATTTTTATCAAAAATGGATGGAAGAACAGGCCCAGCACTTAATTGATGCGACAACAGCTGCATTTAAGGCAGGTAAAATCGCGTCGAATCCATTTGCTGCGAGTAAAGGCGCTGCCATTCCACCGCCTGCGAGTTTGGGACCACGACCAGGCGTGCCGCCACAGGGACCTCCTGGAATGATGCCTCCGCCAGGAATGCATCACGGTGGCCATATGGGTCCTGGAGGACCAATGATGATGGGCCCACACGGTCCGATGCCCCCGATGATGGGTATGAGGCCGCCGATGATGGGCCCCATGGGTCCGATGGGTCCTATAATGGCACCTATGGGCCCTATGGGACATATGAGACCACCCATGAACGGTCCACCACCGCCGATGGCGGGACCTCCTCCATTAAAAAAGTGAGGTCAATGCTGTCTTTTCGACAAAACTGATAAGTGAATTAAAAGTGCTTTTACGTGTATATAAACAATTTTCAGGATGTGTCAACTTATGTGTATGCTGAGAAAGTAGGTGTATGTATGTTTTTTTATACTGATATGTTACATTGGGATCAGTTTAACTTGTAAGAAATAAATGAGTTTAAAACGAAAGTTATATTTGTAAAGTGTTTTATATAAGCAATAATACCGTTTTCGCGGCAAATCGAAACACACCCGTTTTCGTCGCAAATCCGAAATGAACCCGTTTTCGCTGCAAACCTCGAAATGAATACCTTTTCGCGACGAAGGCCGAAATCAACCCATCTTCGCGGCGAATGGCTGAAAAATGCTACTTCTTCGTGAGAAATTTTGAAATGAACCAAATTTTGAATTGAAATTTCGTAACAGATTTGAAACGCACCCGTCTTTGTAAGAACCATCGGCAAACGGCACAATACACGATTTTCTTTTAAATTGAAATCAATTCAATATATGGTAGACAATAAGATTTTGCAAGATTTGGAGCATGTGTCAAAATCTTTCAAGACTACCGTAGATCTATTTATATTGATATTAAATATTTTCATTTCCACTGCAGTTATATAAGAAATGTTTGAAGTTTACATAAATTCAGTCAAAATACGAATTTAACGTGTTTAGTTTACTAATACTTAAAAATTAAGAACTGCTGACATGTACTTTTAGTAAAAATATTAGTCTAAAATAAGAGTTGAAATTTCATAAACAAATTAATTTTTATATTTAAAATTGCAACTGCTTAATTGTATAAAATGGCTTGTCATCGATAAATGGATATTGATTCTATAAAAACTTAAATATGACATGAATTTATGATATTAAAAACATGATAATATTAATTATGATGTCAATCATATTGAAATCGGAAACAGGCATTGTGCAACATTTGTTTTAATTAATATAAAAAATCGAGTATTTAGAAGAAGAGACAGAGCACGATATTTCAGTAATTTAGAAAGTTGCTATGCTATATTATATAATATTCGCTCAAAAACACATTTAAAAAATAAATTAAAATTTATCTGATTCATAATATAAATAATAAATAATAATAATAATAGAAAAATTTATAATATTATGAATTACATATATAAAATTTACAATATTATAAACAAAAAAAATACTTTTTGCGATTATTGTATTATTAAATTTTTAATGTTATAACTGTATTATTTGTAATTAATTATCAACTAGTACGTTTATACAAATAAAAAATGAAAAAAAAATTACACTCATAAGTGGCTTGAACCTCGTTTGTAAACGGACGTACGGCGAGACAAGCTATCGAACCACTTACAATTAGCCTCGAAGGACTATATGAACTTCAGATGATAGTCATTTGTTTTTAACGTATTGATGTTTAATTGATTTGAAATTTCCGCCTTTAAAACCTGCACGGCGTGATTGGCTGTCTACTGCGCGTCCATGTTCTTGGTATACCTATGATGATGATGATGATCTGTGGATCAGAAACATCGCCTTAACTAATTTATAAATTTTCATGACGATAAATCACGTGTTCTAATTTTGTAATATAAAAATGAATGCATAACCATAATTTACTTAGGTTTGTTGCTACGAAATATAAGTAAACGCACCTCCAAAAGCCCTTGTTATTATTAAAAATTTATTATTTTTTTACAAAAATCACTATTTAAAAACTATTTTCTGAAGCTTCCAAACATCAATGACAAATTTTAAATAATTAATTTTTTTAATAATGAGAATTTAATAAATAAACTGCTGTCACTTGAAAAATGCTTCCAATAATGCACAAAAATTTAGTTTCTTTAAATGGTAATTCCAATTTTTACGAGACATTTTTAACTCGTTCTTAAAATGAACATTTTTGTAATTAATGGTAAATGAAAATTAAAACAATTTTTCAAATTTTATACAATGTATTTGTTAAATTACAATTCTCACATGAAACAATCTTACTTTAACATTCCTGCGTTTAGTATATTGTAAATATTTTATTTTAAATGAAATTTTATTAAGTAAAGATATTTTGTAGCAAAGATCGTCAATATTTACATAAAATAACTCAAAACATATATTTCACAATTGAAGCAACCAATGAAGTATATTTATGCCATTTATGGAATAATTGTCTACCCAGGAACAAATTTCATTTAAAAGATTAACGAGAAATGGTGTATAAGAGTTAAAATCCTTTTTAAATGTTGTTCACTTTATTTTCAAACTTTCCACTTCTTGATAGCGAGTACGAATCGATAAATGTGGACTACATTATGTAACAGGAAATATAATTTAATGTTCTTTATTCTCGTAAGGACATGGATAATCATCTGCCATTTCTGGAGTATGTGGCCACATTGAAGGTCGATTCAACATGTCCAAAGCTTCGTCCGGATGTGCTTCTGCGAAATCTTCCATTGTCATTTGTCCGTACGGCATAAGAGAGCGAAGACGCTTCATGGCCTTTTCTGATTCTTTGATACGTTCATTTGATTCCGCAATGTAGGTTTCAATATCTTTAAGCTAAAAATGTTGTGCATATTAGAGTAGGAGTTATAATGAAAACAAATATAAAATATCTACATTCTCATTATATTTTATTCAATCTCAAATTGATTAAATATATTTCTAAGTATCGTTATATTAATTTTGTACAGAAATATGTACTAGAAAATTACATTAAAAATGACAGTTATTGTGTAAACAACCTATTTTAATTTGGTACGTTTCATTAATTTCATTTTTATAATAATATACAACCATAGACAAAATTTATAAAACTACTGAATCATTTTATAACGTAAGATGCGCAAATTATTAAAGTGAATGGATTTTTTTACTATAAGTTGAGTAAAACATGTTTACTTACATTTTCTTTTGCAGCTTGATCGATAGCTGTACTGTACTTGTCTTCAGGATAAGGAATTTTCAACGCTTCATATTCCTTTTGAAATTTCTCCACTAAAGCAATGGCTGGAATATTACTCTTGTAAAAGCTCCAATTGATTTGTGGTGCAGTTTCAGAATTTTTGGTCATTCTGTAGAAAGTAAACGTTACATATTACAAAAGTATAGTAATAAAACAATGATAATTTCATAAAATCAATGTACACTAACTGCGATAACCGATTATATGAAAAGTGACATATTTTGGAGCGATTTATTTGGGTCTGCGAACCTGACATGTAGCATTAGATTTACCAATCGTATATTCGGACGGTTGCACCGATGTTGCAGCATTTCGATAAGAGCCTACGTAAAAATTTGCAGTATAATGAGGCTTATTTGCACTACTGCAATGGACATTTTTACAAGAGCTCTTATGGAAAGAATGCAAAAAAGGTAGAACTATCAGAATATGACATAAAAGTGGTGAGTGAACATCAATGACTTTAGATCATCAAGTAATGACATATTTTTTTAAAGGTTATATTGATTATATAACTAGACTAGAAGATAGGAAGATCAAGAATTGAGGTTTACATACCGACGATAGTACTGATCCGATTGCGACTTAAAAGCATGGAACGAGGCCCTTTCGCTCTCAGGAATTAACTCAGCAAAAGCTGACCAATTAATTGCTTTAATCGCCCTTCTTGACATTTTTCTTTGATAAATTTACAGATCAAACTTGTCACACCAATTTAACCGTGCATAGAAAATTTCGTAATGTAGAACACGGTTCGAACGTATCGTTCGCTTTTATCCCTGTATGTATATGCGGTTCGTTAGTTAGTACACATCACGTGTAAATTAAGCGACATTTACAACACCGCACCGCATCGCATTGCGGACACTTTAGAACCGCAACTATGTCACTAGAGATGTGCAGCATTTTTCACATTTGGGGAGAAACTGATATACAGTTGTCCTTCCCTTATTATATTGTATGTACAATCAAAACAGGCAAGATGGCCGCTTCTTCCTTTAAGTTGTATTTTTTCGCTGCAGTGTTTAATGCATTTTAAACGAATATGCAATTAAATATCATCGAAAACTGATTACTAAAAAAGAAAAATAATCGATGGAAATACCTGGTCCTTGAGGTTCATAAAACCCTAGCAAATTCGTAACTTAACCTCACTTATAAATTGCACATGATAACATCGACTAGGAGAAAATATAACATAGAGAAAGGAAATCCTACAACATAAGAGAAGTATACAACCAAAACAATTTAACCCTTTGAAGCATACATTTTTCTTTATGTTGAAAATAGCTGAAATTTGTTACTCCGGAGTTTTCCGGGTCGCTGATTACAAATCTGGCAGCAGATCTTCAAAATTCAAAATGGCGGATCCAATATGGCAAACCGAAATGCAAAAATGTACTTGATCGAAGTGAAATTGGGTACTCGGGAGTTTTCGGGATCGTAGATTACGAATCTGGTCGCAGATTTTCAAAATTCAAAATGGCGGATCTAATGTGGTCGACTGAAATCGATGGTGAATCTGACTTGTTTGTACATTTCGGTCGGTCATTTTGGATCCGCCTTTTTGAATTTTGAAAATCAGAGGCCAAATTCGTAACCAGTGGTCCCGAAAACCCCCGAGTACCCAATTTCACCACCTCGATCAAGTAAATTTGTGCAATTCGGTCGGCCATATTGGATCCGCCATTTTGAATTTTGAAAATCCAAAGTCATATTCGTAATCAGCGACCCCGAAAACCCCCGAGTACTTGTCTCGTCATATTTGAGTGACGTTTTCTTGTTCACATATATTTTCCGTAAAAAATCCACCATTTTTACATTTTGATTAATTTTTTTAAACAATATAACATGATAATTAATTAAAAATATTGATTTATTAACGTTTCCTAACATGTGTTTGAAGTAAGAAAACAAAAATTTGCAGAAAAATTAATTAATAATTACCTGAAATATTTAAATAATGAATTAAGAAAAGGTGTAGCAGGGTTGCCGTTGAGGGAAAGATACGTGCACTGGGTACGACGGGGGAACTGGACATAGGGAAATCCAGGTTAACGTGAGCGCGCTTGTGATTGGTCAATTCTGGGCACCTGGATGCTTAAGATCTATCGCCATTAGTTGCAACAGACTGCTAGTGAATTTCAATGCCATTGCTCTACGGGTGTTCGCGACATGCAATTGAATAAATTTTATCATGAAAAATATTAATCATTTTGTCATGAAATATATTAATTAATCTAATTTAAACATAGTTGGGAGGCTTTAGCCCATTTTCTGGGGAAGAATTAAACAAAATTGATTGGTTAGATTGATTTATGTCATGTTTCTCATTACAGCTGCTCCAACTCCCATGTCATTTATTTTGAATTAAGACGTAAATTTGCTGTAGTAAATAAGAAAATTAAGGATCAAGAAGCAATTTTGGAACAATATCCTTACGAAAATCATCAATGAAATCGATCAATAATATCATGTTGGGAAGTGGTTCGTTACAAAGTGATTCATTGCGAGGATTCGGAAGTATCGAGTATTAGTCAACATCTAACAAATACTAGAGATTTGGTCTTCCAGTTATTAAAACACCTACAGACTGAAAATATAATGAAACAATTACCTTTATACCCACTTATTTAATTATCCAAAAACATAGATATACAATAATCTAAATGCCTAACTATATGCCTATGTATAGTATACAAATAATGAATTAAACAAAATTAGTCCGTGTCCTCTGCGGTAATAAGAATCACTATTGCATTTCGCGTCTCTTCCTCGAGATCACGGGTATGATCCCTTCTCTCTTCTAGAAGCATCAAATTTTCAGTCAAAGTTATTTTCCCTCTCATTGCTCTTCCCGTAATTCCTTTTTTCTGTACGGGAAGTATCACAAGTGGAATTATTATTTAATTTAGTGCACACAGAAATGTGACGAAAACGAAGATATAATATAATCGAAACAGAATATAAAGATTATTCAGATGTAGAAAGGCTATTGGAAAAGTGCTAACGACGCTAAAGAAGCGAAATCCACGTCATTAACGCTGAAAGTGTACAAATATTTTTTTTTTTCGTTCAAGGCAGTCATGTTTGCGAGAGGTAACCAAAATGTACAGATATTTAGCGTAGCACCATAAACGTGTGTCGTGGTACTCTCATGAGAGAGTTTTTCGTATTGGGACACGCAATCTATAGAACGTGGTGTTACCTGCACGGGAAAAAATTTGGATTAACAGCTTCTCGATAGGTGATCGAGCGACGCCAACTCGATTTCTTCCAGAAGCATGGGATTGCCCTGGTTCGATGTTGGAGTATGGCACACTCCAACTTGGGAAAAGCGCGGCTCGATGACGGACAAGGTTTTACTTACTCTATTAGAACGGTACGTGCTCTATGCTCCATGTGAAGAACGAATGACACTCCACATTGGTGCCACCAGGGGCGTTGCTTGTATATTATTATATATATAACATATAAGCACATGGCACAGCATCACGTGGAGCTCTATATCGTATAGTTTTCTCGCGGTGGTTTTAGTGTTGTGTGGATTTTCACAATACATACACATGGTGTTTTTCAGTAATTTCGATAATTGTCTCGATTCATTATGGACTTCGACGTTCAAAATATTCTACACCAGTGGAATTTAGCGATACTTCTGCCCGATTTTGAACGTAAGTTATAAATATAGATACGTAACGTACATTTTCTTAACATATAGTTGTAGATTTGTTTAAAACATGGATTATATTTTTTAACTTAGTATGGAGAGAAATGGTTTTTATCTATAACAACATAAATTTACAGTTTTATCAGCAATGTGATTTATTTATAACAGAAATTTAGTTTTAAAATTTGTGTTTAATACAAATTGTTCGCAATTGATTGCTATCCCAACGAATTACTTTTTGTTTAAATGTGCCAAAACTCAAGTCGACAATAAATTTCAGTATACAAAATGAACTGTATACAATTGTATAGAATTGCATGCATCCAATTGTATACAATTGTATATGAATTTATCGTCTATACAATTTTACAAAATTGTATACATTACTATTCAATAATATGTGATTGTATACAACTGTATATAATTGTTCGCTATATTCGTAAAGAAAAAATTGATGACATACACATACACACAAATACACACACATGCGCGCGCGCGCCACATTCGCAATTTACAACATTTCATGATTGCCATACTGACATCAACGTACTAGCACACACACACACGCGGTGCATGTGTAACATACCACATCATACGCGCGCTATTCTGCCGATATTTTTGGAGGTTCCTTATAAAGTAATTGCCCAAGACTCATGCGCTTGCGAGAAACACTGTCGGTAACTCTGACTATCTATTAACATATGTATACAATTGTATACACTAGTATGCAAACTACATTGAATTTTGAAATTAATCAAATTATTTTTTGTATAGAACTGTATACACGCGAATACAATAAAAATTATTACAAGTATATATACAATTGTATGAAGTTATATAAAGTTATATAGTGTTTCATATATAACATTGAATTAAACGTCTGCAAAATGATAGCATTTCTTAGTTTCATATACAATTCTGTACAGTTGTATAAAATGGTATACAGTTGTAAAATTTCATGTAACCGCAATCTTCCTTCATTAATATGAATATATACAATTGTATACAAGTATATACAAGTTACTATAATTATATACATTTGTATATAGTTGTATGCGAAATATACTGAATGTTCAAATTAACCAAATTATAGGTTTGTATACAACTGTATACATGCCGATACAAGTTGATATTAACATATACAGATGCATACATTTCTATACAAGTGTATATTATTGTATACAAATTAAAGTTTACCGCGATTTCACCGTTTTCCAATATTATATAAAACTTTATATAACTGTATACAATTATATATAATTTTATTAATTTGTATACAACTCTATACATCGTATATAATTCTATAGACGAAAAATCCATATAGACCTGTATACATTTGTATAGATTATTATAAGTTTGTATACAATTTGTATGTAATTGTATACAATTATATACAATTCATTTTTTCCCGGGAAGTTGAGCCGAAAGTTTGAACTTAACTTTTAGCTTAAGTTTATTATCCGCATCAAAGAATTGTTTTATTATATTACAACGAAAATTAGCTCGATAACGCACCAAAGCATGTCCGCTCGAACATTCGATTTGTTGCAACACCACATTTTCGAGGCTGGAGTACCGGCTACTCCAGTAAGAGAGAAACGCTCTCGATATACGTTGGAGAATCATCGGTACCAAGATAGAGAATTCATTACTCTCATATGGTGACGCCTGTTCTCGATGACTCATCGAGAGATACGAATGCCAATTCGTGGAGAAACTGTTAATCCAAATTTTTTTCCGTGTGCTAAGTTCGACCTACCAGACTCGGATAAGAGTCCTTGAGCATGTTACATATCATCTAATGACAAAATGTGTTTTATCCGTACAGGAATACTAGCTTTGTTCATGAGAACATAAAAAAGAATGTCGCTTGTCGTAACTTGAATGTCTCCGAAGGTTCTGGGTTCGATTTCCGTGTAACAATTTTCTGCACGTTGAATTGAACTCACAAGAGGAACTTACTTCAAAATGGTATAAGAATAGTATATTACAGAACTTAAAAGAAAATTTGTTTCTTGACGCTGCGTGTTAAACTAGTTTCAAGAATTTCAAATTAGCAATTAGATTTAAATGGAGGTAAGGACGCAAAAATCATAATTTAATTCATATAAAAATGCTTCGCATTTGACTTTTTAAAGGTTTACAGGAATTCGCTGTGGGGTTATGATCCGGATGTCAGGCTTTCGAATGTTTCAAGGGGAATGTATCTGACGTTTCAAAGTTGATATACATATGGCAATAAGAACGTGAATTTTAATAATTTATTGTATAAAAACTAAAGCCCATTGGATAAAACGCTGAAACACGTATATTTTTATTTTCGCCCTAGAATACGTACAAATATTGCCGTTAAAAATCGTGACCCCCCGACCATGGGTTCCCCTTGTCAGTACCGACACTGCAATCGTCTACATCATGGTTTGGGGCGTGGATGCAGTGAAATTTCACACTGATCTGGTAGAGATTTGAGCAAAAAATTCTCAATTTTCGGATAGATTGAGCGACAGAAGAAACCAATGTTCTTGTTAAAGTTATTATTCAAATAATAACAATAACAACAACAATAACAAAAATAATTCCAAATAAGGGGCCTGTAAATAATCGACCGGAAAATTTCGGGTAAATAGAGAACTCCGTTTTGTTTATAAATATCGAACTTTATTTCTGGAGTTTAGATGGCCGATTCGCAAGCGAGCCTCGTATATATTTCGATTCGATCGCGGACCTCCGATCACATCGACTTCCTAAGCGATTCCGAATTTTTCCAAGCCACTGTGGAAGCAAAGGCGAAACCAAACAAAAACAAACATTCATATTTGCTACACAACGATCTGCTACTTTTCTGCTTCCACGTCTAGATCCTTGGCGCCATAATCGAATTTCAAATTCAAACTGAAATTTCGAACGACCACAAGATTGACGGATTTCTCCGGACTCGCACCCGAGTTCCCATCGTAGTTATCACAATACAATACCGTCAAGCCCCGAATGACTCCTTATCGTAAGCGCCGACTTCACGGCGCCCCGATCACAATCGGAGACTTCACTACCAAATTCACTAGGAGTCATCGGCCAACTCGACGGGCCGGGTTAGCCTTCTCTCACGACCCTTGGATTTCTCTTTCACCCGAAAGCGAGAAACAGGCCCAGTATGGCAGCGCTTATTCATCTGCCCTGTCCTCTCGACCCTCCAGGCAAATCGATCCAAGGCGAGTGCAAGGACTAACACGGACTTCTCAATCATCACTATCTCCACCATGGACAACAGGTACTTTCATCATGAGAAAACATCGCAGTGAAATGAAACTTCAACGCAACAGACCAACAGCATAAAACCACTAAACCAAAAACGTCATATTTCTGAAAATGAATAACACACCGAAGGCACGCTTGCGAATAGACCTGTGCGTCTGCAGCCGTCTTTACCTAGGTACCCACATTCGTGTGTGCAATGGCGTGGGGAAAACTGCAGAAAAACCCACGCCGAAGTATCTTACTTAGACAAAATATATATATAATCAGTACGAGAATCTAAATGTAAAATTCCCAGAAACTGAAGTCACGCTCAATCACACTTACAGTGATGTGCCTGTAACAGGGCCCAAAGAGAATGATAACGAGTGTGCAACTATGCAAATAGCTGCATCCTTTCTTGTCTTCACAAATGGCCTACTCTCACCTTCACGTGTGCTTATTAAAGCCGGTGGGCCCTGGACTCTTAACAACCTTGCCAGAGATTGGGTAACCAATCCCAGTGGATGGCGAGGTAAGAAACAAACGAGAGAGGCATAACAACGGGGTGTAGGGCTAACCACCCTACTCTCTGAACATGCGGTTACTAATATCCGAACGCGCAGGGCTCCTGACCATCGGGCTGCTTCGGATGCTGCCCAGTCCCGAGGTGGATGGGCCATAAGGGATATCCCGGGACAACGACACTCTATTGTCCACGGACGATTTCAATGGAAAGAGGGTCTCAGATAAGATCTAATGCGCTGCTACGAGGAGAGTTGTCTGCAACAGAGAGGCTACATGGCGCGAATGCATAGTCGGTTTGCAGTAATACATCCCGAACTGGCAGATCGCTTTTCTCAACAACATCTGAGAAATTATGTCGCCTATCTGAGGCGGATAGGTTTCGTTGTTCCCAGCTCTCAACCGGTACTGGATGTGTCGGTAATAACAACTGAGCTCGTACGCGGTGCTGGGAAAGATGCTCCAAATTATGAAAGCACGACTCTCGTGTTTAGGCGAAATCTGACATCGAAAATTTTGCCTAAACAAAGAGAAATAGACAAAGCAAATAGCCTACTTCTAGATGCTCTTCCGGATGACTGCGATCTGTGGAAAGTCAATTGTGCCGTTTATGAGACTGCGAGTGATCTGGGGACTCCCCGAAATCTGACGCAGAAATCGGGGAGTCGACAGATTACAAAACGCATGTCTCAATTGAACGGCAAAATTCGACTGACACGGAAACTCGCTTCCCGAATTTAGTGTGTGATCGACTACATAACATCTGGCCGTTCATTTACGGCTAAAGTCAAGAAGTTCGCACAACAACTGCGGACGTACTATTACACACTGAACAAGCTGAAGTTGCACAACATCAAGCAATATTTGGCGGATAAAATTCGGGTTTTGGCGGATGCCAAAAAGAGGCTGCAAAGACGGGAGGATGGAATTCGACAAAATGCAACATTTTGATCGAATCCTTCCAACCTCTTCAAACATCGTATCGCAGCCTCACGCGAGTTTCCGTCGATGGCCTCGGTTGAGGAATTCTGGGGGAGCATCTACGAGAAAATATCTAGGCTTAATGCAGACACTCCAGGTATTTAAATCTTTACCGAGTTGTGTGACGAATTCGCACAACAAAGTGAAAACTGCCCACCCGTCAGTGCATTTGAGGTGAATAATGTGATCAAAAGAGCGAGGAATTTCTCCTGGCCTGGTTGGGATAGAATTAACAACTATTAGTGGAAGAAGTTCACTTCTGTTCATCAATACCTAGCCCGAATATTCACCTCTTATATAAATGGAGACCAACTCAATACGTTATACAAATGGTTCACTAACATCTTGAATGAACGTATTGAGAAATTCGTGAAACCGGTGTGGCAGCGGATAGTAGAACAACGGAGCTGCAAAATGGGCGTATCAGGCAGCAAGGACAACTTGCTTATCGACAGGACTCAGTCCAGTACAAGCGTAATCTGTCGAGAGCCTGGCTGGATTACATGAAGGCGTATGACTCAATATCGCACGAGCTTTTAAGCTTGTTGCTCAAACGCCTCCATGTCCACCCTCATATAATGAGAAGTATAGAGGACCTAATGCCTCTTTGGAAAACGCGCTTTGTTATGACGTCGGGCGAGCGTAGAACCATGGTTAGACTGGTTCAATTTCAAAGAATTGTATATCAGGGAGATTCGCTGAGTCGTCTGCTTTCTGCATCTCACTATTGCCTCTATCCGTTGCTCTCCTACAATCTCAAGGGTACATATGTGTCGCCTGGTGAACGTGTACATATAAGATCACCCATCTATTCTATATGGATGCTCTTAAACTATACGCATCAGGCGAAGCGAGGATCAATTGCATCGATGTCTGAAACATCGCCCTCACATACTCGAGAGATGTAGGTATGGAATTCGGATTGGACAAATGTAGAGTCGTTCATTTGCACAGAGGAAGGTCAGACTCCATTAACAATGATATGGAGCTCGTCAACGGAAACGCCATCTGCCACCTTTGCACCGAGGAAGCCTACACATACCTGGGAGTGCCTCAGAGGCATGTCCATGATGTGTAGGCTGCTAAAACGACCAGTGTTAAAAAACAAGGTCAAGCTCGTTATGCTTGTAAATGGAGTGCTGGGAAGAATGATACCAAGTTTCCTCGAAAATATCAACAGCATCCGGCCTGTCAACAATATGCAAAATCCATTGCAGGCCGAATGCAGAAAGCAGTGCTTCTAAGATCGATTCGTCTGTTGAGATCACACGAGAACCCGTAACCACTAACCCGATGATAGAGTACCAGTGATCTCGGCGACGCGTGACGGGGTGGTCGTGCATGGTAAGACGTAAGCCTAGATCTCAAGTACTGACCTGAGCCGAGAAGCATACCGAGTTGCAAGTTATCCTTGAGTAGGCTCAACCTCGTCTGACACTGAATGCATCTCGGTATTTCCGTTGGATATTCGGGGTAACGGCTATGTCGGAAATCGGTAACATACCGGGTGGTTCGGATTCCACTTTAAAAACTGTAGGTCTACGCTGATCTACCACTCCTGGCCCTCTTACACGAGGAGGAAAATCGGCAGTGAACTTTGGAAGGAGGTTTGCTACCGTTTTCCTGTTAGGAACACTTCTCTTGCTACGGGCTCTGGTGGGGCCAGAACCCCCGAATGTCTGTAAGCATTGAGAATATAGACAGGGTGACCGGTAGGAGTCCGGGAGTGCACCTTCAAAAGGGTGCCTGCCGGTTTTCCTGCTCGGGTGGGAGCTCTCACCGCTACCATGGGAGGAGCTTCTTTGCTGTAGAAAGCTCTTATGATAATGGTGGTTGGATAAAAGGGGAGAAATTTTTGAGTTCGGAGAGGATAGGCGAGGTTCGGGGAAAGGTACAAAGGCTTAAGTCAAGTGCCCCTGGCCAAATCGGTCACCCCATCAATGAACCAATACCAATCCCAATACCAGTGATCTCGAAGAATAGACGTGAAGTACAATTATGACAGAACGTCACTTACAGGTAAGTTCTTTTAATCATAGAATTATGCATTTGAAATCGATAATCGTATGCGAGGTGTATTTCGAAGTCGTTAATAGTAAGTCGCTAATGTAAAGTGTATTTTGAGGAATGTAAAGTTCGATCGCTTAATACCGACAATTTGTTTGAAGGTATATTTTTTTTCAAGTCTATATTACTTGCTTTGTAAACAAAATCATCAATTTTTCAGTTTTATTTTCAAATTCCATTTATTACTTTGACCCAGACCTTAGGTCTGGACGAAGTATTGAATTTGGTCACTTCGGGCATAAAAATTACCCTATAGTTTTTCATCAAATGTCAGCGTTGCAGACCCTAAGGAGCCCAATTCAACAATAAAAAAATTTGTGTCCGTGATCTTGTACGTCCGTGCGTCCATACGTCCGTACGTCCCGTTTTTTTGTCGCGCGATAACTCGCGTATGGATAAACGTAATGACATAAATTTATTTCTAATAGACGTGTCTTGGCATAACTTAGATCTGATTGGATTTTGGCGCAGATGCATCCGTCCATTAATAAAAAACATTAGCCCCAATTAAGTTTCTTCGTAGTTTTTTGCATTTATTTTGTAAAAATACAAATTTTATTAAAAATTTATCAACCAAAAAAGATAGAGCATTAAATTCTCTACAAAAAAGGTTGTATGCATTTTCTTCCTAAAGTCAACGATAATGCTATAAAAACTGGTTTAAAATGTTTATGACTATTGTCTGAAAAAGTATTGAATTTGGTCACCTCGGCAAAAAATTACCCTATAGTTTTTCATCAAATTTCGTAATTTTTTCGCGATTTTTTCCTAAAATCAAGTGAAAAAAGGGACATTAAATCAGGACCACTATTTTGAGAAATCGTCAATACGCAACTTTTCACTTCGCGTTGTTTGGCGACTGAAATAGCAACTCTACAGTTTTCTAAATGATATAGAATTGTAAGTAAATGATCGCCGCACACAACTAAGCACTCACGGCAGTTTCGTGCAGGTATGACAAAATAGTAATTTTCTATAGAAGGGCGTTTTTCTACGAATGTGAGGGTTGCGGGCCGAGCTGAAAGCGAGATCCGCATGTTGGTATAAAAAACATTTTTTCACATGAGTCAAACAATGTTTTATGTTGCAAGTGTGTGTAAAATGTGCCCAAAAAGGCGAAAAATGTGTAAAATAGCATTTTACGCACACTGTAACATAAATATATTTAATATATATGACAGGCATAAGGGGTCGTCCATAAACCACGTAACGCTCCTAGGGGGGAGGGGGGATCAGTCCCGATGTCTACATGGTGTTATGTGGGGGGTGGGGTAATTTTTAAAAATATTAATAATATTAGATTTTAAGTTGCAAAATTTAAATGAAAATGTACTATAAAGTGAAAAAATAGTTTCAGCCCGCGTGGAAAAAATAAGAATGGGAGAGACTATCTGATATATTTTGGGAGAGAGTATGGGCCAAACTACTAGCCAGTGTGTTGCATAGTCAATCCCAATGTCTCGCCCAGAGACACCCCATAGTTTTGGACAAAGTATTGGAGAGGCTTGTTATGAAAGCCGATGAAAAAATTAGAATACGGGTACTACGAGGGAATAGTTTCGGACACCGTATGGGAGAAACTATTGGGCAGTCTATAAAATAGTATCGCCCAAGGTTTTGCTCAGTGAGAGCCCATACTGTCGCATATAACTTGGGAATCCTGCAGTAAACTTTTGCACTTAATTTTTGCAAAACTTTCCGGAGAAATCTAGGTCGTATCTCGATTAAAGAGGCAGAAGGCGATCACCCTAAAAAAATTGAGATAAAATAAAGAACAAACAACCCGAAAGATACATCCGAGAAATTTCAAGTCCACTGAATAGTTCATCTAAATGATAAATGAAAACCCAATATCATCGTCGACATCAACGCAGAAGATGGCAAACTCGAAGCTGCTGCCCTTTCATAATTCCTAAATCATTTGAATCCTTTCGCTTTGATTTGATTCCTAGACAGGATTCCTATATTTGACAAGAATCATTCGGTTGCAATGACATTACATTTTAGAAGAAACTACGGATAATGCATGTTTTATTTTAACTAAATTTACGTTCATTTTGATTCCCTTGACACGTTCATTAAAGAAGTTCGATCGAAACTGTCAAAAACTCTGCTTGTTTTTTAAATCAACAGTCCTTAGCAACCGCGTTACCAACGATCGACTTGAAACAAAAGAAAAGTTGATATTTTGACATTATCAGTCGAACCGCCGAACCTCCATAATGTGTAAATGTAACGAACATAAATTTATTTCAAGAAAAATTGTATTTTCCATGTTTCCAGTGTTCAGTTTCTTGCAAAATGTATTTTCATTTCTTTCAAATGATTTTTGTCCTGTATAGGATTCAAATCAAAGCGAAAGGATTCAAATGATTTAGGAATTATGAAAGGGCAGCAGCTTCGAGTTCGCCATCTTCTGCGTTGATGTCGACGATGATGTTGGGTTTTCATTTATCATTTTGATGAACATTTCAGTGGACTTGAAATTTTTCGGATGTATCTTTCGGGTTGTTTGTACTTTATTGTACCTCAATTTTTTAGGGAAATCATCTTCTACGTCTTAAATCGAGACTTCTCTGGGAAGTTTTGTAAAAATTAATTGTAAATATTTAGTGAAGGATTTCCAAGTTATGTGCGACAGTATGGGCTCTCACTGAGCAAAACCTTGGGTGATACTATTTTATAGACTGCCCAATAGTTTCTCCCATACTGTGTCCGAAACTATTTCCTCGTAGTACCCGTATTCTAATTTTTTCATTGGCTTTCATAACAAGCCTCTCCAATACTTTGTCCAAAACTATGGGGTGTCTCTGGGCGAGACACTGGGATTGACTATGCAACACACTGGCCAGTAGTTTGGCCCATACTCTCTCCCAAAATATATCAGATAGTCTCTCCCATTCTTATTTTTACGCGTAGAAAAAATAAGAATGGGAGAGACTATCTGATATATTTTGGGAGAGAGTATGGGCCAAACTACTGGCCAGTGTGTTGCATAGTCAATCCCAGTGTCTCGCCCAGAGACACCCCATAGTTTTGGACAAAGTATTGGAGAGGCTTGTTATGAAAGCCGATGAAAAATAGAATAAAAATTGTATTTTCCATGTTTCCAGTGTTCAGTTTCTTGCAAAATGTATTTTCATTTCTTTCAAATGATTTTTTTCCTGTATAGGATTAAAATGATTTAGGAATTGTGGAAGGGCAGCAGCTTCGAGGTCGCCATCTTCTGCGTTGATGTCGACGATAATGTTGGGTTTTCATTTATCATTTTGATGAACTGTTGAGTGGACTTGACATTTCTCGGATGTATCTTTCGGGTTGTTTGTTCTTTATTTTATCTCAATTTTTGAGGGTGATCGCCTTCTGCCTCTTCAATCGAGATACGACCTAGATTTCTCCGGAAAGTTTTGCAAAAATTCTGTGCAAAAGTTTACTGCAGGATTCCCATGTTATGTGCGATAGTATGGGCTATCTCTGAGCAAAACCTTTGGTGATACTATTTTATAGACTGCCCAGTAGTTTCTCCCATACTGTGTCCGAAACTATTTCCTCGTAGTACCCGTATTCTAATTTTTTCATCGGCTTTCATAACAAGCCTCTCCAATACTTTGTCCAAAACTATGGGGTGTCTCTGCGCGAGACACTGGGATTGACTATGCAACACACTGGTCAGTAGTTTTGCCCATACTCTCTCCCAAAATATATCAGATAGTCTCTCCCATTCTTATTTTTTCTGCGCGGGGTGGAGTTATCTGGTTTTAGGATACATGAAAATGTATACATAATATGACATCTACTATATTAAACCGAAGAAATAAAAATAAATAGCAACATTTTTTCATTGTTTGTTTATTGTTTTAGTCAATATCTTATTACATGATGTTTTATTTATTGTTATAGATCGTTAAATGTCAAGACGAAAGTTGTTGTCGACTATATCGAATTAGCCTGCGACAAATTATTCCCAATGGCTTTTTTATTCCACCATATCCACTGAAGCAGAGCATCACGTCTCTAGATATACCGGAGCCAGGAGAAATAAGTACTTTTGCGCCCTTTCTTTGAAGACAGTCGGTATCAGTAGGACATTTAGGAGGAAGATTCGCATATATGCCGTACGATTATTATTGCCCGTCTGTTCAAACAGATCTTGACGGATCAGCGACTGCTAACCGGAGAGAAGATCAGAGGGATTTGCAAAATCATAAGTTGCCAGCTCTCATCGTTTTGGATTGCACAAGAACGCATGGATAGAAGCTGTGGTCAACTTATACATAATATCAGGTATCAGAGTGTACTTTATTCAGTGTAACGAGTCTCGGTTCGGATTGGTTGGACAAAGACGTCAAGTCAAATTTTTATTTAATTTTATTTCAAAAAGAAAAAGACAATACCGTGAATGACAGTGCTGTTTAGAGCGATAAGTTGGACGGAGAGCATCGAGGCTCCAAATTTTGATTTGGTCGTGCGGTGGCCATATAACTCGAAGAATCTTTTTTTTTAGTTTTTCTACCAATTTGCGTGGTTCGATTTAGTCTTTAGATTTAAAGTAGATTTAGTATGTCGATTTTAAGCGTATTTAGCTTCAGCGGGGCAGAGCGATTGCGGTGGTTGTCAGTGTGATAAATAATTATAATAAAAGAGTGGTTGTGTGTGATCGAGTGACGAATTGCTCCGAAACTACTTAATTCCTCAAATGTCATGTCGACCTTATATAAATGATCATATTATAAATAAAAAATTGATTCATATTTTTATGCAAAATAGTGTATATAATTTTGTACAACTATAAGTGTTCTATTTCTATACTGTTTCGTGACAAATTTACGGCTCCTTGTGGTTCACATACTTCGCGCGCTATTATAATAGTTCAGTTTAATCGTACATTGACCTTCCAAAAAATCACCCTGTCCATTTTTTTTTCATTTTCCTGTAGAAGGTCGATAACTGAATCTAAGTTTAAGTTTGCGGAGTAGATGGAGCCACCGTCGCGCCGCCATGTTGAAAAACGTCTGTTTATCATTTTTTTAAAATATCTCGCTTTAGATGAGTCGTACGCTAAAAATATGTTATATAAATTTTGTTCGGAATTAAATTCTCTACAATTTTTGTTTGAAACTTTTTTTCGTAAAATTAATATTTAATAAAATTAAGAGCTAAAAAGTAAAAACTGCGTGTTTCTGAAATTGTTTTTGCGAATCATCTCGCTCCGGCGTCCTTTTCTGGTAAAAACAGTTATTTTCAAAGTTGTAGAGCACAAAATTCTGTATAATTTAAAAAAAATTATTGTAATCGGACAATATTTGACTCAGAGAAGCCAGGCAAAAGATGTCGTGTCCAGAAAAAGTGTCGGGAAAAGGCTCTACCCTGGTGAAAATTTCCGTAAAATCATATGATAAATCATATGAGATTTTTATAATTTCTTTAATATCTTAGAGGAATCCAGATGATTGCAATTCAGTTTCTCATATTATTATTATTATTTCTTATAATTACATGAGAAATCACATGAAAAGTTTCCCGGATCAACTGATATTTTAAAAATCTCATATGATTTATCATATGATATTACGAACATTTTCAGTAGGGTATAACTTTAACCCTTAGGTACGACTCCTGCATAAGAGAAATGCACGAAAAAAATGCCGCTCTCTTAGTTCAAAACAATATTTATGAATTTGCCCATGACTTCAGCTTTTGTCTGAAGCTCAAGCATATTGGTATTAATTAGAACTTTCATTAGCTTTTTTCTTAATAAGTGCTTGATTACAATTCTATATGAAGCTGAAGTATTATTATTGAAAACCAATATATTTATGAATTTGCCCATGACTTCAACTCTTGACTGAAGCTGGAGCATATTGGTATTAATTGAAACTTTCATTAGCATTTTTCTTAATAAGTACTTGATTACAAGTGTATATGAAGCAGAAGTATTATTGTTGAAAACCAATATATTTATGAGTTTGCCCATGACTTCAACTCTTGTCTGAAGCTCAAGCATATTGGTATTAATTTCTGCTTTAATTGAAATTCGTCTTAATTAGTGCTTCATTGTAATTGTAATTGATTATTACTATTCAAATATAAAATATACTATTCATAACTAACCATTATATTTAGGTATTTGCCCAGAATTCCAACTCTTCTTTGAAGTTCAATTTTATTAATAAAAATGTTTGCTTGAATTAAAATTCATCATAATTATTAATGCTTTATTACTAGTCTGACTGACCATTAGATAAACTATTGACAGCCCGTATATTCCTGAATTAGCCCATGGCTTCAACCCCTATTGATGCATATTACTAAAATAGAACATACCCAGGAGAAGATATACTTAAATAAAGATAAGAAATGCTACTGCAATACGAATTAAAGTAATAAAGTATACTAAAAGTAAGATACAATGCACATAGGACCCTCTAGAAGTGGAAACATTTTAAATATTCCTTTATACAGTGTATTTGGTGAATAAGGTCATTATTCCAATTCTGATTGAGCTGAATCAAATTAACGTGATTCGTCAGTAACTTCAACTCTTTGTTGGATTGGCCATCTTGTTCCAATTATCTTTTACATCTTTGACCTGGTGTAAGTTGAGATGAAATCCTGAATCATATCTATTTTGATTTTCTAACATAAAATTTCTAAATTTGTCTGGATAAAACTGTATATGTATGTCGAGTATTAAGCTGTGACTGTAATTCAGCTCATATCTGACTTAATTGTTAGCATAAAATTACATTCCATTGAACATTACCTTAACAATAAAAGGCGCTAAAATCAATTACAATTGAATTTAATTGTTCACGCTCAAACGCGGGTTTAACGTGTTATTTCGACCTGTAAAATGTTCTATTTGGCAAAGTATAGTTGATGCTATTCATTTTTTTTTTTTTTCTTTTTTTTTTTTTTTTTTGCTGTTGTTTAGTGTAATTACTCATGAAATCTCGATATACATATCCCATATGCATACAGTTTATACTAAATGAAAACTTGTAATGCTTATTGCTTTATTCAAACATCCTGATAACTCTTTATTTCTAAATGAATATTCGAATTCCTATAATGAGATTTATTTCGTTATACCGTCACTCACAAGAAATACGATACCAAGAATGAAATAGCACCAAATACTTTCTATCTTTCTATTAAGGTTTATCGGGTTTCGCAACTTTCGGGAAAACCTTTTTCATGTCTTACAGTACATTATATATTTGAGTAATAATGGAGTCTGAAATATAATTCTAAAATAAAATAATTCATCAGATAATCTTAGACGATGTAAGGTGTAGGTGTGAAATTTTTCGCATGTGCAGCATTCTTAAATCACGTGATTTGCACACGCATTTCTCGCTTGTGAAATCGCAATGTACATAGTAAAATTACTAGAAAATACTCATATCTCTCTGCATACACATTTTTTTTTTTTCCTAAATACTATCCGAAAAATTGTAATATAAAGTTCAAGTGCAATATTATATAATTTTAAAAGAATAATTTAATCGCAAATTAGTCGCATTTCAAAGTTTAGTCTCGCTCAATTGCAAACTTTTTGTTATACTTAGCATTAAAGAGAAAATGCAGGAAAGGATTAATTTTGTTATCATTCCATTTCACTATCATGACCGGAGTACACCGGAGTATATCGGTAATCGGGAAACAAATGACTGATGTACAATATGTCATAATTTTCTAACCTAACGGAAAAAAGAAGCGAAAAGTGTAAAATTCACAGTTCATTGGGCATATCAACCCTGCATCCAAGACTCCTCTGATACCTATTCCTTAATGTACACTTTCACACACATAAACTTGATGCTTTTCATGCTTCTATCTCGAACCAAAAATCAAACGTGTTGTCACCGGCTCGCCAAGAAACTAATGAGGATATAAGGAGAGTAAGTACATAGATGCTATCAAGTATCAAGGAGCAAGGATAGGAAAAATTTCCTTTTAAATGAACTCTAAACGTGGCGTCATCGAGCGGCAAGCAGCTGTACTACATATAGTAATATCTTCGAACAATCTTAACGAAATATAATCATTACTTTACAAACGTATAGTACACAAAAACGGTTTCTTAACTATTAAGAAATGTTTGGTTGCATTTAATAGATATTTCTTAAGATAGAAAATGCATTGTTTGCACTAAAGAAATGTTAGCTTTATATGAAATGAATAATTATTTCATACTTAAAAAATTATTCGATTCGCCGTATTTAAATCTGCGATTTCTTAAATATTAAGAAGCCTTCTTTATAGTAAACAATCCTTTCCCTCAGTGTATGTATATTTTATACTACTGATTGTATCACAGATCACCTATGAGTTCTATTTTACCTTGCGCAGAATTAGCGAAAATGAATATTTGTTTCGTTTGCGAGAAACCCTTCGGTAATGAAAAAATTGTGTGAAAATAACTGTTTTTACCAGAAAACTGCACCGAAGCGAGATAATTTGCAAAAACAATGACAGCATGACGGTGGCGCGCTCATCTCGACAAATGTTTAATCAGTTGATAATTTCTTACAGAAAAAGGAAAGGAAATGGTACGGGTAATTTTATTTTAAAATTATAGAGCCTATTCCCGACACTTTTACTGCCCAGCAAACGAAAATGGATTAAAATAAATTGAAAATTTGAATTTTTTTGAATCCGGATTCTTAATTCCGTGTAAAGAATTTAAATAAATGTTCAGGGTTAAATAATTTTCTATTCATACTGGGTAATTGAAGCGTATAATCATTTTGCATTGAAAAAGATTCAAAATATCAATTAATCTCTATCAATGAAGTGAACATAACCTTAAAATGGCAGCAAACGAATATGGATTGGAATACATACATTGAAATTTTGAATTCTTTCGAATTCTGATTTTCCATTCTTTCATAAAAGAGTTGGGGAAAGTCGTCAGTTGATAAGGTAGTAATCTACGCTCAAAAATCTATACTAAAAATGACTGAATCGATTTTTAAAAATTTGGGTTCCGTACAAGTAATTATAATCACTATACCAAAAAGTACCAAAGAAATTAATTGAGAATTGACCAAGCATTTTCGGATATAAATGATTTTTACTTATTTCCGAAAGTACTCGGTCAATTCTCAATTAATTTCTTTGCTATGTTTTTTAAGAGATCTTAAGAGTAGATTACTATCTTATCAAGTGACGATTTTAAAACCCCCTTAAAATAAATTTAAAAAGCAGGGTTTTAATTTAAAATAAAGGAAAGTGGGTCATAAATAATTGAAAAATTATCATACAATTAAACTTAACTTTCTAACGAAACCCGGAAAAAATATTTTCTCATAATATTAATATTTTTAAATAATTGGTTATTTATCATATTTTATGTGTTATGCGTATTAAAGTGATAATCGCCTACTTAGAAAAAAGTTATATCCATTATATTTAATAACAAAGAATAATTAAAATGACCAAGCTCACATTATTAAATATTAAAAGAATTGTCGTGAATAGATTGGGGCCGGAAAAAATTCCGAAAGGTAGAAATCCCGAATGGAAAAAATGCCGAAAAGTAGAAATCCCGAATGGAAGAAAAGTCGTCAACTGATCATAACTTAGAAAGCAAAATTCCCTATACGAGTGAATAGATTCTCGTGTCGAGGAATTCCCTTCCACACATTTATTTAATTCGGTATTGATTTCAATACATACGTTAAAAATATTAATCAGTCAACTTTACGTTTTTTAATGAAATTTCCTACCTTACCGTCGGACCACTTTAGAACCCCCTTAAGTAGTTAATACATTTTTATCTGTGTGCGCGTGTGTAAAAAAAATTATACAGCAGTCTCCTCCCTAAATGATACCGTCCAAAGTTATGGATTTGGCTTGTCCAAAATTATACCACTCTCTTCCTCTTCTTCCCCCACTACATTATTATTATTATTACGACTTTATTTGCCTAATAAAATAGTTACAACAATAAATATACATATACAGTAGTCCCCATCCTAAGTTATACTGTCGGTTCTTTAAAAATGGCGGACGATTCTCCAAAGTTATAGCCCCTCGCTATCCCCACTCCCGTATCTTTGTTTATATCCAATGGGTGCTTCTGTGTGCGAGTTATATGGCTCAGCAAAACGATGTTGTGGGGGAAGGAGAGGAAGAAACTGGTATAACTTTGGAGAAGGCTAATCTATAACTTAGGATAGACATATAACTTTGGATGGTATAACTTAGGGTGGGGACTACTGTAAACAGATATGCCAAAAGGCGAGCCATGATATGCTTCCGATTGTATTCGTAATTGTGTTCGTAAAATTGAATACAGATGGATTACTTTTTCTGAAATTGAATTCGGCAAATTATGCTTCCGATTGTATTCGTAAAATTGAATACAGATGGATCGCTTTCTTCGGAATTCAATCCATTTGAATAAATATATATTTTCGGAATCAAAATGAATTGAAATTTAAAAATCCAATCCTATCCAATCTTGATTGCTGGGTAGCTTTAAATTCTGTTAATTTAATCGAAGAATTGATTATATCGTTTTCCGTATTTCATAATTTTCGAAAAAATGTTCCGTTTTCTAGTTTTGGGTTTAAATCATTCGATAATCCAAAGTAATCGTTTCTTTGAGGTTATGTGCGTTTATGTATCGCTTATAATATCGTATACATTCGCATTCGTAACTGAAAGAAACAAACTTATTTCGTATTAAATCCTGCACTGAGTTTTCGTATACTTTTTCGTTTGTTGGGATGCTATTCTGCACATTTATTTGTAGGTTAAAATAAAACATTAAAATGGAGTTTTATATTCAAATACGTTCGAAAATAGATTGAACGTAAGTAAATTCTCGAGCTATACAAAATATTAGAAATTCAGAACACATTTTACAATTGTAAAAATTATAATCAAAAGATTTGGATGATGAGAACAAATGAATTATGAATATTTTAAGGAACTTTTATATGAACATTAATCTTATTCTTCTCAGTAAGGACTTTTTATCCACGTCGAAGAAAAATATGAAATAAACATTTTTCTTTATGAAAGTGAATAAAACCACCCCAAAATGGCGGCAATCACGTCACACGCGTTCTTCTTGTGCCACCTTTCGTCAAAAAAATGTTGCGCCTCCGCACCTTGACCGTAGGTTTGCATCAACCGATCGATAAAACAGAATAGCGATTGTTGGGAAAACGGGGTTGGTGTTGGTCGACAGAGAGAGAGAGAGAGAGAGAGAGAGAGAGAGAGAGAGAGAGAGAGAGATGGTGACAGAGGAGAATAAGAGTGCGCGATAAAATGAAAGGGAAAGAGGACTAAAGAAAGAGAAGAGGGAGTGAGAGATAACACACACTCGAAAATCGAAAATCGGAAGTGGGCGCGAAACGGTGGTGCGAGGCTGCCAAGTGGAAGTGGCGGGTGAATGAGAGAGAAAGACAAAGATAGAGAAGGAAGGAGAACGCGAGAGGAGAGAAACGGAAGAGAGAAGGGTGGAGTGTGTGGGCGGCGACGGTACATAAAGAGGATAGAATAATATTTCGCGGTCGACGCGTCCTCGAGATCCTTCCGAATTGGCCGCTTTAATACCGGCACGCGAGGATGTAGGTAGGTAGGTGTAGTGATGCCGAAAAAGGGCACCAGGCATCTTCGCGAATCCGGCATAGCCAGGAGATGCCAGCCGGCCGTCGAGGGTACCGCGAAACCGGAGCTCAGGACGAAGCGTTTCCGCAGCGTGCACATCGGTGTACGAAACGGGAGACGCTGGCTCTCCCTGAAGAAGCGCCTTGGTCTCTCCACCGACGAGGACCTCGCCGTTTACCTCCTCGATCTCGCCGACTCCGTTGCCAGGTAAATTGTCCCATCCGCTCCTTTGTTACCGTTTTCGCAACAACCGCGTGGGGCAGCTGTCACTTGGCCGGGGATTCCCCCCGACTGTCATCACCGTTCGCCTCTCCGCGTCTAACAAGTGGCAGACTCGATGTTTCGCGATAAAACCAATTTTGCCACGAAAGCGCGGGATTATCGCTTTTGCAATCGTTTACCAAAATCTCATGCTCTTACTTATGCTGGCTTTAGGCTGCTTTAGGCCTGGAGAGTACCACAGTACTTTGCTCGAATCAAGGCTTACGAACATCAGTCAGTCTTCTAGCAGCCTTTTACTTTTTAAATTAAGAGATTCACATGTTTAGGTAGGGTAAGAGGTTCGGTTCTCAACACTCCTGCATATATTTTATTTATTTATTGGAAATAAACGGGTGTTAAACACCCCAGAATGCAATGTTTTAACAAAAATATATATGAATCGGTCCATGCAAAAAGGGCACTACGTCCATAGAGATAATTGTTGGGAAACGGCAAAAAACTGATCTACTTCTCGTATGTAACCAATAGTACAGACATTATTCCGTTCATCAATTCGTTCAAAACGAAGATTAAGAATTTTAGTCTAATGATAGATCGGAGTTTCAAAAGTAAGAATTTATCATTATCATATAAGAAAGAGTTTATTTTGCTTAAGTCCATTCAGCATAAATTTATCCGATTTTTATCTTTTAAAGCCCGATGTCTAGTGTCCTATATGGAGCATAACTATTCAGATCGATCTAAGCAATTTAACCAGTATAAAATCCAGTCGATGCATCATCTTAATGACGTCTCTTATGTCTCTAAGATCATTAATGGTAAGGTTAATTGCAGTGATCTATCTGCCTCGTTTGTACACCGTAATGTGTCATATTCGATTAGGAACTCTCGAACATTGGTGAAGGACCAGTGCAAAAGTGGCTTCGAATTTTATTCCGTTGTAACGCGTCTAAACAGATCGTGGAATGCTCTTCCACAATTTCCATCTAACTATACTGAGGTATCATTACCTAGATTTTTATAGGTACTTCGTAATTTTAATTGACACAACGATCTGTGATGGTTTATCTAGTCAAGTTATCGCGTTGAAAATTTTATGTCGTAGAATTAGGTTTTAATTAATATTGTCACGAGTTGTCGACTTTCGTAAATCGGGTTGTATTTATTGCAGTGATGTTATTATTGTTATTTATATATTTACATTTAAAATTGTTATTTTCCTTTAGGCTGTAGAAAATAAAAAATAAATAAATAAATAAATTATCTCAATTTACCCAAAAAGTGGACTCAATGCCCTTTTTGCAATGAACGATTTATATAATCGTTCTTCTAAATACTATTTGATATAAAACTTAAACGTAATGAATTAATATAGTTTTCTTTTACTATCAGCGGTGTATAAGGAAAAGGAATTTGGTTGCGAATATCTTCAGGAAGAGAGTTCCACACACAAGTTAACCGAAATATTGGCGAATAAAAGCAATAGTTTGTTTTGCAATTCCTCTCGTACAGTACTCTAACATTACGAGTAGGAAACGGTGTTGACTGCCAAACAAATGATTTAAAATGGTGATACAAAATCTTACAAACCAGAATACTATCGTTAAGCCTATGTATGGATTCTATTGTTGGGATATTTATTTATTTTATTTTATTTATTATTAACAGCCAAATACGGTCTTTATACAAGAAGCAACAATGATAAAGATAAATTACACTCGTTGAATTGAACAGCTTGGTATAAAATAAACTAACAGATAAAATGTAGTAAACGCTGTCTAAAGATTAAATAACATTTTATTTTGCATTTTGCAAAAATTGCATTTTTTCAAGTGTAGCGATGTGACAACCAACATAAGGAGACCAAATTTGGGAAGCATACAGCAAATGTGGCAGAACAACAGTTTTAAAAATGTAAATAATTGCACTCATATCAGTAAATTCCTTGGTAGATCTAAATAAAAAACCTAACTCTTTTGCCACCTCGCTGCATATTTTATTTAGATGTCTCTCAAAACTCAAACAGCTATTAAATAGGATCCCGAGTTCCATTATACTACTAACGTCATGTAAACTATAATTAGCAATCTTATAGCGAAAATCAAACACATGTTGTTTAGAGCTAAAAGAAATGGATTTACACTTATTAAGGTTTAAAGATAATCTATTATCGGAACACCAATTGAGAATATTATCAAGGTCACGCTGTAAATTAGAGGCATCTGGAGGTGTTTTAATTTCTGCAAATAATTTTAAGTCACATTAATAAATAAAATGAATAATAAAGAACCCAAAAGATATCAAATTTCTTAGATATGTCATGAAAATTATGATAGAAAAAGTGTAATGGTTGATCAGATTTGTAAGAGAGAAATCGCAAAAATTTCCTTTGAGTGGACTCTAAAAGTTTTTTGCCGATTAAGGTATAGGGATTCCAAACAGGAGAGGCATTCAGCAAATTAGGTAATACGAGAGTTTCATAAATGTAAATAATGTCGGACATATCCTTAAAAACTTTTGTTGATCTAATTACAAAGCCTAGGGACATAAAAGCCTTAAGAATAACTTCATTTATATGTTTATTAAAAGATAATGTTTTATCGGTGATAACGCCAAGATCCCGAATAGAATCAACAAATTCAAGAATAGTGTTGTTAATACGATAAGTGTGATGAATATATGTAGAAGTTCTAAAAAATCTTAATACTTTACATTTTGAAATATTGAGATTAAGACAGTTTGCTGTACCTAAATATAAATAAATAACTGCATCAGTAGCCGAAATATTTTTTATCATTCCTTGTTTTTATTTTGAACCGTCACGCCAAGAAATTACCAAATTCTTTTCTCAAGAATTTTCCGTTTCTCGACCGTTTATATAAATAATGTTTAAAATGCTTATCGGTTTAAAAATCGGTCACCATTCTACAAATAAATAAATAAAATAAATACATAATTCTTAGTAAAAAATATATTTTAATTTTCGGTCCAAATTTAAGACCCTCTTCAGAAATAAACATTAAATATAAACAAGCACGACAATCAAACAGGGAAATTATGCAACTCTATATTATTTTACAATTTTTATGAAGAGGAATTGATGAAAGGTTCTTCTTATTCAGAACTCCACCCAGCTGCCCAAAGAGCATTATAGATGTTAGATAATGCGTACTTTCGTAAAATAATTCAGAGTAGTCGCACAACGCAGAATGTAGAAATATTTTAATAATGCTCATCGACAAGACAAGATTAATCCTCTTATTTTTTAAGATAAAATCTACTTTCTATACATTTTGATATAATTTATTTGTATTTACTTTATTTATCATGTTATTATTTCTCCCATTATTATAAATTTAATATTCAATGTTAATAACTACTTTTTACTATTTGAAAAGAGCCACCCTAAATTTAATTAGCCTGTTTTTTAGACCTGAATTTGGGATCAAAATGTATGTCAAATGAAAGTTTATAATAATAGCTTACTGGTGTAAAAATTTTAGATTGAGCATATATCTCAATCTTGAGATATGGGGGTTCAAAGGGCGGATTTTACTGCAAAAATTGTATTTTTTTAAATTTAACATTTTTAATCTCCGAAAGTACACATTTTATGAAAAATTCACAAGAGACATTTTTTATTTAGAATTATCGAAAGAATCTAAATAAATTTTTACAGGACCGAAAAAATCAAATTTCCAAAGTGTTAACAAAATGTTGATTGTTTTGAAAATGTTGAAAATTTTATTTTTTCGTAATCTGGAAAAAATTTGTTTAGATTCTTTCGACAATTCTAAATAAAAAATATCTCTTGTGAATTTTTCGTAAAATGTATATTTTCGGAGATAAAAAATGTCCGATTTAAAAAAAATGCAATTTTTGCATTAAATCCCCCTTTAAACCCCCATATCTCAAGATTAAGATATATGCTCAATCTAAAATTTTTACACCAGTAAGCTATTATCATAAACTTTCATTTGACATACATTTTGATCCCAAATTTCAGGTCCAAAAAACAGGCGAAATTTGGCCACTTTTTAGATTGGCTCTTTATTTATGTTATGCAAGTTTTGTAATTTTTATAGGATGTTTTGCATCCGTTAATAAATAAAATAATAATAATAATAAATTATAATTGATTCTTGGTTTTCCAAATTTTCTTCGATCAGCTTTCGTTTCTTTCACTTTTTGGCCAGTGCTTGAAGCGCACTCAAATGCATAAGAGCTTTTGGCAACGTAAACATTGTGCAAAGGATGAAGAATAATAGGTATCAATGTGCCATCTTCTGTTGTTCTGTCGTTAAAGGTTTTTGAAATCAATAAATTATCATTTCTGTATGTATCTGAGGCAGTTTTATTTCATTTTATCCTATTTTTAGTAGATTTTTCAGTGGTGTTCACAACCGAACCAAGAACTTTTGTTTGCAAAAAGTGACGACTCTACAAAATGTTTAACCAAAATTTTCTAGTCAATAAAATCAATTTAGTTTCTTCAATAGTAGTTAACTAAGGCCTCTAGCTATCCACATATATGTCTGCATAATATCTAGTTGAGCAAAATTTATGACCCAAAAATGAAAGGATGTTCATAACCGAACCTCTTCCCCTACACTGTAAAAAATGAAAATGAATTTTACAACGTTGAGCATGGGCAAAAAGATTACCCACTTTCAACTCAGTAAATTTACAATGAGGAACATTGTAACTTTGTATCTTTCGAAACGTTACTTTTCATATAATTTTGTATATTGTTCCTCGATTTATTTATTTATTTATTTATTTACTCAATTCGGAAAAAATCCTACGCTCAACATAGTATTAGTAAACAAATTTTATGTACGAATTGTACCAGTGCGGTGTAAATTTTATTTCGATTTTTTACAGTGTATGAAATATAAACAAATTATGTTTTGGAGCAGAAACGAGATTGACCTCTTACCACCGCAATATTTTTACAGAATTTATTTATTTCTTTATAAATTAACAGCATTTACATGCCTATTATATAAAATACATGAAAAATTAGTATACGCAGATAAACAATAAAGTGGCTAACATAATTAATCATGCAGGTAAAGCAAAACAGCGGAATTATAAGTTCTTAAACAAACATTTGTTAGCTCGTTAATGTAGACTTTAAAAAAGTTGAATGAATTGATTGAGATTCAATAGAAAGTCCATTCCACTCCCTTTGTAGTCTTGTCGTTACAGTAAAGAATCCATATGTGGATGGATTTGTATTTTCAAAAGTGATGGAATCTAAGTTGTTGTTGAAGAGATCGATAAGTAAATAAATTTAATAATTCTGGAGAAAAAAACAGTTTGTAAATTATTTTATAAACAGAATTATAATTTAGATATTTGTCTAATAAACTGTCAAGCACAGGAGTTTCAATATTTAATACAAAGTTAAATGTGTCTCATCTTCGTTTTAACCGTACAATATAAAGATAACGCCACCAAATTTATTCTAAAACTGATCTTTTTCCACAGGCGAGATGGAAAGTGCAACGAAGCAAAAACGTGGAAGGCAGAAAGAGATAAAGAGAATATCGTCGAGAGCCATAAAGCAGAGAGCTCATCGCTGGAGGCCGAAGAGCCTTTGCGGCGAAGTCCTAGGAAACAGGGACCAGCGGTGACTCCTGATACCGAAACAACCCAGACCAATTCTCCAGATAGTCAACAGCAGCAACTGGAAACAGATGAAACAAGTCCCCACGACAGACGTAGTTCCAGAACAAAACGTCACAAAAGTAAAGCGAAACATCATAAGGAGAAACGTAAAAGAAGAAAACACCCGAAAACAAAAGATACTGTAACAGATGACGAGATTGAAGAACCGAGTTCAACAATATCGCCGATACAAAGTGAAGAAAAGGATTCTGCCAGATGTGATGAACGGAATGTATCTGAAAATGGTACGGATGATTTTGGTGAAGAGAAATTTGTGGTCCAAACAGAACAAATTGATTCCAGTGGAAGTAAAGAGGTTTTAGATAGAATAGTATTCTTAGAAAATGTAAGTAGTAAAAACAAAGAAACTAAAGACAATTCTCTAAGTGCAAATAGGGAAAACGTAAAGGATATACCTCATAGTGTGAAAGGTGAGAGCGCACAAAATTCCATAAATAATAATCCCCTCGAGAGTTATAACCAAGATACATCAACCAAAGACATAGCAGATTTAAACGAGGAAGAAACAAATGTAAATGTTCCAAGTAAAACGGATTTCGAAAATGACTCGACAAAGTCAATAACAAGTCATAATAAAACTCAAGGTATTAATTCCATCGAAGATAATACAGAAAATGACGATTCAGAAGATCGAAAAACCAAGAAAAAACGGAAACGAACCAAACTCGAAGGTGAAAATGAAAATAAACCAGCGAATGAATCTAATGAAAGCCTCGATGAAACTCACAAACACCGTAGAAGGAAGCACAAACATTTAAGCGAACACAAAGTCAAAAAACATCACGATGTCCGGAAAGCTCCGCAGGATGGAATAGTCATTGCGGAAAAAGAACTAGAGACACCAGTCAAAGAACCTACTCCGATTCCCGCAGAAGTTCTCGTAGAACAAATTTTAGAAAGTGCCATGACAGAACCTCAAAGATTAGCAATTAAAATAAAGTTGTGTCAAGATTGTAATAGTCGACATCTTCAAGACGCTTGTCCTCTAACTATACCCCAATATACGATCAAAGATTCTGTAACCTATGACGAATGGATTAATGCGCACAGTAACAATTCTGAAGTAACGAAGACTATCAATGAAGAGGATCCAATGTCTGAGGGTTACGGAAAGGTACAAGATGATGGGTTTGAATCCGATGAAGAATCTGTGCCTACTGAACAGTACAAAACAAAAATCAAAGCAGAGTCGGAAGAAAAACAGTTGTTGGTTGATGCTAATAGACCTCTTTTTGCAAGGGATTCTCTACCCGAGGGTTTTGAATTAAAAATAACAAACTCTGAACATGGCCTGGGCGTTTTCACCAAGAGCCTTATACCTACTTACGCACAATTGGGACCTTTAGTTGGTTGTCCAGTTAAGGAAATGGATATCCCGGATGATTTTACTATGCGACACATTTGGGAGGTAAGTAATGTTAAAATTGTAATTATTATAAATCTGTTGTTTTAGTTTTATGTATCGTATAGCATAATAATGCAGTATATGCAGCTAAATATTAAAATTAATGTTATATTAATTTTACAACACACATTATAAATTTAGGATAAGAATTTCTTAAAAGATGCTTAATATGCATGTGCTCTATATCGGAAATGGAAAAATTATAATCTCGCTGTACATGATAAAAAAATATCAAAATTTATAAAAATACAACGCCCATCTAGGAAACTTACAATGTTAAAGGTGTGAAATTTACCACCCCAGAAAACGAAATGGAATTGAAAGGAATAGAACATTTTAAATGCCATTTTTTCCCATTTAATCCCTTTTTTCGCGGAATAGAAAGGACTTTTGAAAGGGCCCTAGAGGAAATTAAATTTGTACAAAAATGTACAGAAACGTACAGAAATATAACCCAGTAATCGAATTTGGATAGAGTTGTATAGAATTGGATTCAATTATTAAATTCTGAATCCATACTTTGGTGAACGGTGAATCCAATTTAATACGTAAATACAATTCTATTCATTCATACGAATAAAAAGGTTACTTTCTGAATTCATATTAATCCAAAAAACGTTTCCTTTTTATAAATTAAATGTTAAATACATTCGTATTCAATATTACGGATTCAAAACTATCTAAGTGTATTCATTTCAATCCAAAAATAGTTTTCTTTTTAAAAACAAAATATTGAATGCATCCGTATTCAACATTACGGATTCAAAACTATCCAAGAGTAATCATTTCAATCCAAAAAAAGTTGTATTTCAAAAACAAAACTTTGAATACATCCGTATTCAACATTACGGATTCAAAACTATCCAAGTTTATCCATTTCAATCCAAAAAAAGTTTCCTATTTAAAAACGAAACATTGAATGCATCTGTATTCAACATTACGGATTCAAAACTATCCAAGTGTATCCATTTCAATCCAAAAAAGTTTCCTATTTAAAAACGAAACATTGAATGCATCTGTATTCAACATTACGGATTCAAAACTATCCAAGTGTATTCATATGACTTCAAAATTAGAGTATTTGTTATATTTGTCTGTTTGCAATTTATGCATAATTGTGCATAATTCTTTTGAATTTTTATGGATAATCGATTTGAAAAAGTTACTTATGAGTTCATCGTATCGCATTGCGATTTTAAAATATATAATTATAGTTATAGCGCGTTACTGTATTTTGTTCGTAAAATTGAATACAGATGGATTCCTTTCTTCGGAACTCAATCCATGTGTACATGTTTATGGAATACATATTTGCGGAATCAAAGTATGAATTCAAAATGAATTGAAATGTTCATTCCAATCATATCCAATCTCGATTGCTGGGAAGAGATGTTTTTTTTTTTTTGGCAAATTTGGACAGTGTGTAGGTACACTTTTGTATCTTTCTGTGCGATTTGGTTCGTTTTTGTACATTTTCGGCGCTGTGTACTTGACTTGACTTTTAACACGAATTATTTTCTGATGGAATCTGAGCCGCGATTAGCGGCGATATGCCAAGACATGTGAAAAAGTACAAAAATGTCTGAAAACGTATATAAGTGTACATATGTGTACGCATACGTTCAAAAATGTGAGAATGTAACGAACAAACAAAATTAAATAAAATAAAATGTGAGATAGAAAAAGTAGGAAAATATACAGAAAAGTATGAAAGTATACAAAATGTCCGAATTTACCCCAAAAAAAAAAAAACATTTTTGTACGATATCTTATATTTTTGTACGTTTCTGTACGTTTTTGTACATATTTGTTTGTTTTCCTACGCTTTCGTACCTTTCTTATTTCCGCTGGGGGAATAAGAAATGTGTAATTTCAATTCCGATTAATTCCTATGAATCTCTCGAATTCCAAAATGTGCATACAAGGAATTCAAAGGAATTAAAATAATTCCCCGTTTTGCACATTTTGGAATTCCTTTCATTTCCATTTTATTTATTGGGATGTAATTTTGAGTATATAGATTCGATTCGTATTTAATTCGGACGAATTCCAATAAATCCCTGCTGATTTTATACATTTTTATATATTGAAAGGGACAATGAATAATAAATAAATATTAATTTATAACTGTAAGTCATGTATTATTTATTTATTACAAATGTTTTGAAAATAAATATAATTAACGGCTTATACCTACAAATTGCATTAGATGTTAAAATGCCATAGTATGAAAATTTCTAAACATTTCAAACACCTTGCATTGTAATCACTCGGATTCTCAAAACATTAAGCTTTGTCGAAATATTTATAATCTCAACTAGTAATGAAATTAACAACGAAAAAGGTAAAAGAAGAAAAGAAAAAATTGTATTCATAACTATAAAGTTAATACAATTTCGATTTGACAGTTACTTGGAACGGACTGGTATATGAACATGATTTGTTAGCATGCAATTGAAATAAATCTAAACAAAAAAGAAACAGGCATATAATATATCAAAAAATATATAACCATAAAAACAAAATAATATATATAGACATGCAAAATAATATATAGACACTCAAAAATATATATACAGACATGCAAAAAAAATTTTAAAAATTAAAAAGATAGATGCGTGGGGTTTCATTCAATCCCCTCTGCACCTGTACTCTTCAGCGAGGCTGGCGGAAGGAATCAGCCTTATAAATGTTTTGATTTTTTCAAATATAACGGTACATAAAATAGAGGCTTCGCCCCTGCGACCGTCAACCGCAGCCCCTACAAGGGAGTAATGTTAAATATGAAAGTATAAAATATATATAAAAAAATATAAGGAACGCATTGTAAACATTCTTTGTCAGTCGAGGAGATCAGGTCATTTTTTACATTTTTTGTTGGCCATATTGAATCCGCCATTTTGATTTTTTAAAATCTGAGTTCAGATTTGTAATCAGCGTTCCCAAAAACCCCATAGAAAACAGTTTCATCTCGATTATGTAATTTTGTCCATTTTTGGTCCGCCATATTGAAGCTGCCATTTTGAATTATCAAAATCTAAGTTCAAATTTGTAATGAGCCACCATAAAAATCCATGATTACCTATATAGTTTCATCTCATTCCATATGGACTTTTGTTAGTTTTTTATTTGTTTTGTAAATAATAATATTACAATTATATTAGCTACCATTCTGGAAAGAGTTAATGAAATCTCATTCATCATTCAAAGAAAAAATTATTCCAAAATGCTAACATTTGCAAGGTCTTTTTTATGTATTATATGGGAAATTAAAAGAGTAAAAAAAATGGCCAACACGGATCAAACCGATTGGTTGATAAAAGGACCAAACAGGTCTTTTATTTCATGCCCAACGTTTCGACCCTCTTGGAGGTCCTCCTCAGGGGCATCTATTAACAGATACATAGAAAAAAAAACCAACAAAATATAACACACGAAAAAAAATATGAACAAAAATATAAATTAAGGACATTTTCACTCATTACAACAAAATAATTATAAAACAAACAACACGCTCCCGACATGAGTAACCGTACGTCGTATACTAAATATGTGACACAGATTACACTGACTTGTAAACATACACACACAGACACACTCTTAAACTCGCAGTACAAACATAATACATAATTAAATGTGTCAATCCTATATATACAAATTCGTTCCCTTTTAAAATACAATGTTATTTACAAATCATTAATTAAAATATTATAACTATTACTTAATTTTTCTGTGTCCGTTCTAAAATTTATGCTCGATTTTTGTTTTTGTTGACAGAGCAATTTTACTTTCCAATAAAAAATTCCATTTTAATAATTTAAGATATATTTACACTTTTTTACACAAGAATGGTTATGACTTTCAATTTATACAAGAAAATATTAACTATAAAATAAAAATTTTAAAAGATAGACAAAAAACACAGGAGATTAACACGGGACAAACTTTTGACTTTTCAAATTGTATAGTAATACCGTATATCAAAAAATTCAATCAAAGGATTAAAAAGATATATGACACGTTTAACATTAAAAGTTTGGTTTAGAATTTCATCTTCTAAATCGATCATAACTAAATCAGCCAGTGTAGGCGACAAAGGTCAACCCATAGGTGTACCTTTCTTTTGTTTGTATAGTTGTTTATTGAAGACAAACACCGTAGATTCCAAAATCAATGAAACTATTTTGATAATTTCCTTAACCGGGATTTTTGTAAATTTTTGTATCTCTAATTCTCGTTTTTTAAGGCTCTTAACGATTAGGTCATGTGGTACATTGGTGAAAAGGCTTACGACATCCAATGATAACAGGGAATGATTTTCAGGTATAATTATGTTTTGAACTTCTTGAACTAAACTCCAGGAGTTTTTTGCTCTATTTTCATTATGTTAAATTGTTTGGTACAAGATATTATGCAAAAATTTCCTAATATTATAAATGGGGCTACCCAATGCAGATACAATTGGTCTCATCGGGTAACCTGCTTTATGTTTTTGCATAATATCTTATACCAAACAATTTCACGTAATGAAAATAGAGCAAAAAACTCCACAAAAAACAGGACATAGTTTTAAATTTGCTGAAATGGAAATTTTGGAAAAAGAACCACATTGGAAAAAACGTAACATCAAAGAAATGATCCATATTAAAAAACAAAAATCCAGCATCAATTTTAGAACGGACACAGAAAAATTAAGTAATAGTTATAATATTTTAATTAATGATTTGTAAATAACATTGTATTTTAAAAGGTAACGAATTTGTATATATAGGATTGACACATTTAATTATGTATTATGTTTGTACTGCGAGTCTAAGAGTGTGTGTATGTTTACAAGTCAGTGTAATCTGTGTCACATATTTAGTATACGACGTACGGTTACTCATGTCGGGTGCGTGTTGTTTGTTTTATAATTATTTTGTTGTAATGAGTGAAAATGTCCTTAATTTATATTTTTGTTCATATTTTTTTTCGTGTGTTATATTTTGTTGGTTTTTTTTTCTATGTATCTGTTAATAGATGCCCCTGAGGAGGACCTCTAAGAGGGTCGAAACGTTGGGCGTGAAATAAAAGGCCTGTTTGGTCCTTTTATCAACCAATAGGTTTGAACCGTGTTGGCCATTTTTTTACTCTTTTAATTAATATTACGGTTCCTTGACTACAATTACAACACTTTATATTATATGGGAAATTCGAAAAAGTTACACATGTTTTTAAATTTGTGTTAACAATTCAGTAATCAATTGTAATTGCGTTTTATTTGCTGGGAATAAAAGAATTTATAGGAATTTAAATAGTTGCACTCTGACACATGAATTAAGTGAAATTATAAAGATTGTAGCTTAATTACACTTTCAATAATTGACAGGAATACAACAGTTGCTAATTCCGAATTAAGAATACAATTAGTTGCACTGTACACTAAAAAATAGCTAACGAAATGTCCAACTAGAAAAAGTTGTAGAACTTGAAAAGATGAAGAATTTGCCCCCGTATATGTTCGTTTTTAATGAAAATTGAGTCCGCAGGAACACTCTAAATGTCGTAGAATTGGTGAAAAACCCACATCGGCAGTATCAAACGCGTTTTTCGTTCAGTAATTTTTACGAAACGCATATGGAGTTCACATACGTAATTGGTATTATATCATACGTGGTACTAGTTGCTACTAGATAATATTGTGGTACTTGACAATTTTAATTGATATAATAGCCATATTTTTAGTAAGACAGTAATAATTTCTTTTAGAAACAACTTTTTCCGAAGTTACAAAATTGAGAAATGCTGAACAATGGATTACTTAATTTGGTTAATTACGAATTAGAATGATACCTTACAGCAATAAATAAAAAAATTCCATTCTTTTAGACAGTGGCCGACTAAAACTACACTGCAGCATTTATGGTTTTCTTGTTTTTTTTCATTTATTTCGAAAAATAACAAAATATAATTATACATGGCCAATACTTTTGAAGTATACAGGTTCCCTAGACTAAACAAGTTAATATAGAATACTACAGAAATATTTAAGAACTAAAAAAATACAAAAATGTCGGACTTCGTCCTTAAGTGGCCGACTATATCCCCATCTATCCTATATAACGTTAGAAATATTGAATCTTTGTATCAACTTAATGATATACATTGATATTTATATAAATGATATAAAAAAGTAATTATCATTAATAATTACAAATCTATATTATAATCATTAATAAATAGGATACATTTGTTAATAAATTCAAATTTTCCCAAAACAATCATGATTGGCTCGCTTCGATTCTGACGTCACGATAATGCAGATTAAGAATTTACAGGCTTATTAAAGTAATTAAAAGTAAATGAATGCCTAATTAAATAAACAGATATGTATTGCTTAAAAAATAATGCAGTACATAAATTGTGCAGGAACACACATTTATTATTATTCTATCTTCGTATTTCATAATATTTGAGGTTAACCTGTCAAATAGAAATTCTATATCAAATTCAACTTTATTGTTCCTTTAATTATGATCTGAACTGACAATCCTAAGACATTTGTGCTATAAAATCCATCAGTATTATATAGCACAAATTTAATTTTTGTCATGAGAAACTTTCTGTGGCTTTAAATTAGAACAAAATTTAAAAATAAGACACAAAGCGATTTTCTTTTTTTTTTTTTTTTTGTTCAAAACAAGATATAATTGATGGAAAATAGTTGGGAAATTGAAGTTTTATAAGTCAGATTTATTCATCTTCAGTGTAACCAGAATATAATTTGACAACTAATTAAGTTAAAATAATATCCTCAAGATTAAAACAAAGAATCACATGAAAATTCAGAAACATTTAATTCGTTTATTAATTCTAACCGAAAAATGATGAATTCAATAGAACCTGAAAATGGCATAATTGATATTCAATCACATAACTTAACAATTTTGGATGGTTTTAATAACTCTTTGAACGTTGAAAATATTGATGTGGACGAGGAAGATTTGTTACGCGTGAAAAGTGAACTTTCAGAAATAAAAAATGAACAGGTGGAAACTGAGGCTTTGTATAGCTGCAATACTTGCGGAATGAGTTTCAATTCTATAATTGAGCACATAAAACAGTATCACGATGGCCAGGAGGTAATATTGGAAATGGCTGAACCGCAGGACGATTTACTAACTGCAGAAACGCCAGTGAACGAACAGTGCGATAATAAAATATCTGAACTATTGAATTATCCTAAAAATACATTACAAGATCAAGATTATACTGATAATGATGGAGGAATTTATCCAAAAAAGGTTGTTCAAATAGAGAAGTTCTGGGATCGAACTCCAGTTTCTTTGTCTGCGACTAAAGCTCCTATGATTGAAAAATTTTTCTCAAACGTGGAAGGCGTCAAGGTTAGAGGCAAGAGCGTCACTGTAGCACCCACGTGCATGTACAGATGTAATCAGTGCTTGGAACAATTTTCGAAAATTGGAGACTTTCGCACACATGCTTGCATCAATGGAACTAATCGATGTGAATTTTGTGACAAAAATTTTGTTTCGTTAAAAGCTTTACAACTTCATCTTAAAGTACACGAATCTGAAGCCCATAATCAGCAGAAAGTATTTTTGTGTATTACTTGTGGTACTGAATTTTCGACCCATAAAAGCTTGCGTTTACATTCACGAATGCATGCTCCTGTTCGAACAAGACACGTAGAAGCACCGGAAGGAACGGAAAATACTACATTCACCTGCAAAGAATGTGGTAAAATATTATCAGACTCTTACCACGCGGCTCATATGGCATTACACACTAGCGATGCCGTAACCTGCATCGTATGCAATAGAAAATTTGATTCAGCAGAAAGTTTAGCGATGCACGCAGCTGTGCATTCTGAACCTATTCAAATTCAAACACCGACTCCATCTACCAGCGACATTCCAACTAATTCTGCTAATTTACTTAATAATTTGAATACCGAAGCAACAGAAACTTCAGTCACTGCTTTGGAAGATATTCATTGTAGAAAGCCTTACCAATGTCAACACTGTGGTCGAAGATTTACTCGACCACATGAAAAAGTTAAACACGAAAGAATACATACTGGCGAAAAGCCACATGTATGCGAGGTATGCGGAAAAACATTCCGAGTATCGTATTGTTTAACTCTGCATATGAGAACACATACAGGAGTCAGACCTTACGCATGTCAACACTGCGGAAAACGATTTAAAGCTTCTTCGGTGTATAATCATCATTTGCTCACACACGGAGATGTAAGAGCGTATACATGTCCATATTGTCCTAAAACGTTTAAAACAAGAGTGCAACTAGCAGGACATAAGAATAGTCACACAAAACCATTTCGTTGTACCGAGTGTTCCAGACCCTTTGCGTCATTATATGCTGCTAGAGCACATATTCAAACTCACAAAAAAGATAATAATTTAAAATTTAGTTGCTGCATATGCGGAGCATCATACGGACGAGCTTTTGCATTAAAAGATCACATGAAACAACATAATCAAGAGCAAGCGCTTGTTCCACAGCCACCAAGGGCAGAAGCAACCATTGAGACTGAAAATTTTCTTTTTTCTGAAGAAGAAATTGACGGCGAACTAATTGTACCTTAATTGCTATTCGTATTTTAATTCTCATGGAATCCTGAATCTTGTGTGACCATTTAGGCAACAAGATCCACTTTTATTAAAATTTAGTCACACGGCATTAGTTTATATTATTACCATCTTTGTAAACATTAATTGTGTTTATGTTATTCTTGTAAGCACAATAAAAGTGTCTACATTATTTCAGTGACCTGAAAGAGTATCTATTGAAGGACGGAATATAGTTACTTAGTTATCACTGATGCAATTTTTATTATTATGGAAAGTGTTAATATAAATTTTAAGCATTTAATTATTTCAATACAGAAATTAAGAATTATTGAAATTGTAAAAAATAATAATTATACAATGAAATACTGAAGTCTGCATTTTCTTTTTCAAAATTCTTGTCATCATTGAGTACATTTATGATTAATGTTTTAGTCTATAAGATATATAATCTACTTTAAGTATTATCGCAATCTTTTATAGCGATTGTCTTTTCATTTTCACATACAACTTGGAATTTCTAAAGGATAATCCTACAGAATAAATCTGTCCAATAATACAAAAAATATTTTGAATTTTTGTTTCTATTTTGCTTGACACTCTAGAAACCTTCTGCAATAACACCACTGAGATGCACCTGTTTAATTTCCCTTTGAATTTTCTTTAGTTAAATAAAAAACCACATTCAATTTTATTGCTTTTAATATACTGGGTGAGCATTATCTCTTTAATTTAGAACCTCATTTTATATTTACAGAATTTGTAATATACATAATATATCTGTCTGTAATATCTAATATTGTTTGGCAAAAACCAATCGACTTCATCAACTTCAAATAGGTTACGCAGGACGAATACTCTGCGCCCTTATGCTTTCAAGATGAAACAATGCTAAATACTTTTGCAGCGAACTGCAAAAGTCTTACATATTTATTGTTTTTATTAAACTGGTCTTGTGATTCTTTTTATAGTCTTACTTATTATTACTATATACTTTATATATATTTATATATTTTATGCACTTTGAAATTGAAATTTAATTATGAATTTATTCATAGACCAGGCTGCAATGTAGTACATATAATTAATTATAGAGCAGCGAAACTGAAGAGAGCTAAAATAAAAACGGTATGTTGCAGAGATATTAAACATATCTGTATGCAACCGGGTATGATGAAACATAACATTAAGCTTAAAAAAACAAAACTAAAAGATAAAAGATAAAGATAACAAATAAAAACAAAATAAAATAACGAAAAAGAAACTCAATAAACCATATAATAATAATAACAATAATAATTTATTCAGGTTTAGTTGTACACAGTATAATAACAATATATTGTCATACCGTGCACAAGTACTTGAATATACTGAAATATATATGTTTATATTTAAAATATATTTTATAAAGACTACAACTTTTATAATTGAGAAGCAACAAGTTGAAGTAATTCTGCATGGTAAAAATACTAGACAACATTCACAAAACAAAGTATGTAGTAGTACCGCCTAGAAATAAAAGAATAGGCCAGAGATGTTATGATTACGTAGGATCAATTTTTTTTAATTAAAAGAGTAAAAAAATGGCCAACAGGTCTTTTATTTCATGCCCAACGTTTCGACCCTCTTGGAGGTCCTCCTCAGGGGCATCTATTAACAGATACATAGAAAAAAAACCAACAAAATATAACACACGAAAAAAAATCTGAACAAAAATATAAATTAAGGACATTTTCACTCATTACAACAAAATAATTATAAAACAAACAACACGCACCCAACATGAGTAACCGTACGTTGTATACTAAATATGTGACACAGATTACACTGACTTGTAAACATACACACACACACACACACACTCTTAGACTCGCAGTACAAACATAATACATAATTAAATGTGTCAATCCTATATATACAAATTCGTTACCTTTTAAAATACAATGTTATTTACAACTCATTAATTAAAATATTATAACTATTACTTAATTTTTCTGTGTCTGTTCTAAAATTTATGCTCGATTTTTGTTTTTTAATATGGATCATTTCTTTGATGTTACGATTTTTCCAATGTGGTTCTGTTTCCAAAATTTCCACTTCAGCAAATTTAAAACTATGTCCTGTTTTTTGTGGAGTTTTTTGCTCTATTTTCATTATGTGAAATTGTTTGGTATAAGATATTATGCAAAAACATAAGGCAGGTTACCCAATGAGACCAATTGTATCTGCATTGGGTAGCCCCATTTATAATATTGGGAAATTTTTGCATATCTTGTACCAAACAATTTAACATAATGAAAATAGAGCAAAAAACTCCTGGAGTTTAGTTCAAGAAGTTCAAAACATAAATATACCTGAAAATCATTCCCTGTTATCATTGGATGTCGTAAGCCTTTTCACCAATGTACCACATGACCTAATCGTTAAGAGCCTTAGAAAACGAGAATTAGATACAAAAATTTACAAAAATCCCGGTTAAGGAAATTATCAAAATAGTTTCATTGATTTTGGAATCTACGGTGTTTGTCTTCAATAAACAACTATACAAACAAAAGAAAGATACACCTATGGGTTGACCTTTGTCGCCTACACTGGCTGATTTAGTTATGATCGATTTAGAAGATGAAATTCTAAACCAATCAAATATTTATGATTTATCCAGAAAATGACATCGAATATTTTGTAAACATGTTCAATAATTACCATCCTGATCTTAAATTTACTTTTGAACTGGAAGTAGACAACAGTTTACCGTTTTTGGATGTACGTTTTTTTAAAGAAGGGAACACATTGTTGACTAATTGGTATAGGAAACCGACTTGTTCGGGGAAATATATGAATTTCAATTCTCATCATCCTATACATATGAAACGTGGCATTATCTCAATGCTTGTTGACAGAGCAATTTTACTTTCCAATAAAAAATTCCATTTTAATAATTTAAGATATATTTACACTTTTTTACACAAGAATGGTTATGACTTTCAATTTATACAAGAAAATATTAACAATAGAATTAAAATTTTAAAAGATAGACAAAAAACACAGGAGATTAACACGGGACAAACTTTTGACTTTTTAAATTGTATAGTAATACCATATATCAAAAAATTCAATCAAAGGATTAAAAAGATATATGACACGTTTAACATTAAAATATATAATAAACGTTTCAACTCTTTGGAATCGTTGTTCAAAACAAAAATTGACGAAATAGATCTATTACAAAAATCGAATATAATTTACAAGATAAACTGCAGTGAATGTACAGCTACATACAGGGTCATCGAAAAGTATCGGACCCCCCTAATATCTTCAGTTAGAATGCACTTAGGAGAAAATGTCCAATAGCAAAGTTGTATGGTTTCAAGCGGGGAGTAAGATGATGACCTTGACTTTGACCTTGACCATGTTCTTCAAGGTCATTTCAAGGTCAATCTTATTTTTTTAAATAGAACCCCCTACATTTTATTGCATATTCTTATATAGCTTATCTCGAGAGCTTTCCAAAACACTATAATAAAATATTTTTTTATTAAGTACTTTTTGAGTTATAAAGGTTTGAAGTTAACAATTTGTTAACTTCAAACCTGTATAAATGCATTCTTACTGAAAATATTAGGGGGATTCGATTAATGTATTTTCTTTAAACCAATTAATTGGTCTCATTATTCCGCGCACAAAAGTATTAAGGTTATGATTACTGAAAACTAAATAATATTTTACAAGATATTCTACATTTTGTGTAAAAAAATTGTTAACTTCAAACCTTTATAACTCAAAAAGTACTTAATAAAAAAATATTTTGTTATAGTGTTTTGGAAAGCTCTCGAGATAAGCTATAAGAATATGCAATAAAATGTAGGGGGTTCTATTTAAAAAAATAAGATTGACCTTGAAATGACCTTGAAGGACATGGTCAAGGTCAAAGTCATGGTTATCATCTTACTCCCCGCTTGAAACCATACAACTTTGCTATTGGACATTTTCTCCTAAGTGCATTCAAACTGAAGATATTAGGGGGGTCCGATACTTTTCGATGACCCTGTATATGTAGGGCAAACAAACGGGTATCTAAAAAAAAGAATTTATGAACATACTAATAATTGGAAAAGAGAAATTGGTCATACAGCACTAACATCACATATGCTGAATACAGGACATTTTTTTAAATTTACTGAAGTGGAAATTTTGGAAACAGAACCACATTGGAAAAAATGTAACATCAAAGAAATGATCCATATTAAAAAAACAAAAATCGAGCATAAATTTTAGAACGGACACAGAAAAATTAAGTAATAGTTATAATATTTTAATTAATGATTTGTAAATAACATTGTATTTTAAAAGGTAACGAATTTGTATATATAGGATTGACACATTTAATTATGTATTATGTTTGTACTGCGAGTCTAAGAGTGTGTGTGTGTGTGTATGTTTACAAGTAGTGTAATCTGTGTCACATATTTAGTATACGACGTACGGTTACTCATGTCGGGTGCGCGTTGTTTGTTTTATAATTATTTTGTTGTAATGAGTGAAAATGTCCTTAATTTATATTTTTGTTCAGATTTTTTGTCATGTGTTATATGTTGTTGTTTTTTTTTTCTATGTATCTGTTAATACATGCCCCTGAGGAGGACCTCCAAGAGGGTCGAAACGTTGGGCGTGAAATAAAAGACCTGTTTGGTCCTTTTATCAACCAATAGGTTTGAACCGTGTTGGCCATTTTTTTACTCTTTTAATTAATATTACGGTTCCTTGACTACAATTACAACACTTTCAATTTTTTTAAGTTTATTACCCATAGAAATAAGGACTACTAGAATTAATATTAATATAAATTAGGAAACTTAGAAAAATAAAGTTTGTTAAAATTATATTTTGTTTGTTTTGTTTTAAGTACTTTTATGTAGGGCTGCGAATGAGTAACTGTTAACTTTCTATTCGTTTTCGTTTACTGGGTAGGAGACCTACGAATAAAAAAGTGCCATATTATTTAAAATGCAAAAACTGACATAAGATTCTTAATCTGTTTCGATTTCGATTAAGGCGTCCGCCATATTGAATCCGACATTTTAAATTTTCGAAATCAGACTTTAAATTCGTATTCGAGGTTCCGAAAACCCCCGAGAAAAAGTATTAAGCAAAATAGTTGAATTTAGAAAATTTGTCCGCCATTTTGAATTTTCGAAATCTGACTTCAGATTCGTAATCAGCATCCAAAAAAAAATCCTAAACACATTCAATCATATACATTCCGTAAAATCTAACCAAATTTTTTTTCCTCATTTTTTCCTAATTTTTGTGAAGTTCTCTCCACAGCAAAGGGGTTAATGCAGCAGTAATATATAATATAATAAGTAATTACTTTATATTATAAAATATTTTATATTAAATTATATTATATAATATATAAAAAGTTACATTTTTATCAGATTGTATCTTATTGATAAATAAATTAGTTGCATCATTAACATTATTAACAAAACAAATTTCCGCCCAGGCAGTATGTTTACAGACTTCAAATAATTTATTTTTATCAAGAATTGATGATCTGTGAAACATAGCTAAACTTTGCTAAAAATAGAGGATAATGATCTGGTAATTTATAATAATTAAGTGTAATAGATTGGACATACATTTTTATATTTTATTTTTGTTTTCCACCTAGCCTCTGGCTTATTGTTTTGTATATTTTTCTAAGGCGTTAACACCCGTGTTATATTCAATAAATAAATAATACACAAAACTAATGACGAATAACTGCATAGTTAGATCTTCCTTATTTTACATTTCTACATATTTACTTTTCTTACATTTTGTCTTCACCTCCCTTTGACCGATTACTGTGTATGATGGTTGTCGGGTAAATGAATTTTGTACAAAGTATAAAATATCGAATTGCCGCTTGAGAATTAAAGAACCATGTGGATTAGATTGTAATAATAGCAGATTTAGTAACAACAATCACTTTTTTGGTAAGGTAATAGCGTTTTCGTAAAATTTGAATATATTTTTATTTGGTTTTACCCTTAATGTAAAAGAAGTCCAAAAAGTTAATGATGTATTATTTAATATTTCATCGATATAATGTTTTTAAAAATAAGTTAAAACTCTATCATAAATAGTGAAATACTATAATAAAATTATAAATACATATATATTTTTTTGTTCAATGAATCATCTTATAATTAAATTAATTTCCGAAATATGATTGGAAATTACAGGTAGACAATAACAGTAAAACAACGTACATTAGCACAACTAATCCGTTAAAAAGTAATTGGGTCCGCTATATAAGACCAGCGGAAACTAAGGAGGACAGAAATGTTGCAGTGATTGCTAAAGAGGGGGAACTTCATCTGATTACTACTCAGAGTCTGTCTCCAGGAACAGAGTTGATTTATTGGGCAGATTCTCAATCGTCTGCTTGGACAAGGAAAAATAAGATCGATAAAACAAGTAAGATATCGGGAATAATCGAACAATGAACGATCATGTTTTTTAGGCAAAATGTATCGTAACAGTATTTTAGGGACTTATTAAACGGTTTTAATATAATTGCAGATTGTGGAGGATGTAATTTGAATTTTTCTCATCCAATATATTATCGCCTTCACTGTTGTATTTTTCACGACACAAATTACAGTCTTACAATTAGAAAATACCACTGCAAAGTAAGTAACATTTGATAAATCGTGTCTTGTACATGTTTGTGTTGTGCAGACCTTGATTGTTTTTTTTAATTGCAAGGTTTGTGGTGCTGCTGTCTTGGGGAAAGATAATATAATGAAACATGCAGCTGAACTCCATGCAGGCCGTGGAGCGTATCAGTGTCAGTATTGTAAAAAGTTCTTCTTAAGACTCAACTACCTTGAAATGCACAGAACGTATGGATGTTCCCAAAATCCACAGAGATCACGACCACTGTGTGATTTTTGTGGGAGAAAATTCTGTCAGCCGCAAAAGCTCAAAGTGCACATTAAAAGAATGCACAGTGGTTAGTATCAAGTTTTTTGTTAAATAATTTTAAAGGTAAACAGGCTGATGGAACATTAACATGAAATTTTCCAGATATGTCTGAAGTGCTTCGAGAGTTTCAGTGCAAGCTTTGTTTGAAACTTCTTGGTTCTCGCGCAGCTCTTCAACGGCACATGAAAGAAGTTCACCACAAAGATGTTGTAGGAGCAGCCACTTGCGATCGGTGTGGAAAAATGTTTCAAAATAAGAGCAATTTGAAAATTCATATGTTGACTCACAGTGGAGTAAAACCATTCAAGTAAGTTATTGCAATCGACAGAAACAATAACAATTTTGTTTCAATATAATTTTTTTTATAGGTGCAGGGAAAATGGTTGCAAAGCTGCTTTCACTACAAAACAATGCCTACAATTTCACTACAAGAAAGTTCATGGACTTTCGGAGGATATGATGCCACGGATCGAACGTTCTGTTGCTTACACATTTGATGCATACAGCGGTGGATTAGTTGAAGATACTGGCAGAGGAAAAACTCCGAAATTCAGTAGGAACGACCCACAAGTAAGATTTTATAGTTACTTGGTCATCAATCTTTTACTTAACTTATAAATGCCTAAGTGTACAACAAAGTTTAGGTATTAATGAGTTAACCATATTAGACGAATGTTTACATGAATAATTTATATTCTAGGATTAATTCATTTAGTTTATTAATGGAATGATTTTTTATAGCCTGAAAATAGCAATAGCTTGCCGTCCTTAGACGACTGTAGTTCTGAGAACAGTATGAAAACTGAAATGGCAGTCAACTCAGTTCAGCAGCCTCCAGTCATCGAATTCCAAGGAAGCAATTCCTCCCTTAAACTCAAACCCGATCGTGATGTTCACACACCAATCCCCCCGCCACCAACTGTAACCATTACCAATGCCCCCGTTATTGAGCCCACGGTGGACAATGTTCGCACCGAAGTCGATCTTTACGCGACTTCCAGATTACCCAGCAAAGGTAGCAAGAAATGGATGGGTGAATTCAATCCTCCAGTTCCCCATGAAATTCCGACAGCTCAGCTCTCCGCTCCAACGAACGATATTTACGAGTTCGAAGAACCTCGACGTGATGATGAGGAAAAGGACTCGTTGATTACGAGTCAGAGTATGATTGATGAAACCAAACTCGGTATGAGTTTGTATCGACGGACGGAGAGTTCGAACGCGAGTCTTCTTGTAGAAGCTGCCCTTGATGCTGCCGAAAGGGATATCGGAACGGTATCAAGTCCTATTATGGAGGACGGTGATCGCGAAACGACCTTGTATTCGATCACGAATCATTTGCATTCGCCGATACCACAGCGGTCACCAGAACAACATCTGGAGTCATACATCCAACATCAGGAGGAACTAATGTCGCCTGCGCCTGCACCGGACAACCGCCACACGCCACCTAATCATATGCACGTGGATTACCATCTTCATCGGCCCATCGAGTACATGAGTACTGGAACAAGGACGCACAATATCGAGCAATACTTGCACCACGAGGATGTACCAAGGGTCGCATCGCCAGCTGGTTACATTCATGTTTCTCAAGATGATCTAGCGTCACCTTCCGCGACACCGAACACCCGATATCCGGTCGTTCATCATCATCAAGTCACGGACAACCTGTCTAGCGACGAAGGGGATTCGGTTGCTCAAAATTTAAGTTTGTCAGTTAAAGAGAAGGCCCTACAGCTGGACTTGTCGACTTCGTACAAATACGACTCGCTGGAGGCCGAGTTCGGTAGGGAACGCTCAAACTTCGAACCTCTTGTATTAAATGGTGGCGAATTGCAAGGATTAGACATGTCGGCGCGAGGTTTCCATCACAGTTTCGGCACTCAAGTACAAAATACGAGATACCACCATCATCATCATCATTTGTACGAGATCACCGAGCGTCAGAGTGTCGATCTCAGTCGCACCGGAGGATATTCCATGTCTCCACCGCCTCCGCCACCTCCACCTTATCCCCACAGCGACGTCTTAAGAGTCGTTAGTTTAGATTTGACCCCTGGCGGTCGGCACAGCATTGACCTGAGTCTTTCACGATCGCATCATCTTCACGGTACGGGCGCTAGGCTTCTTACGAGTCCCCAGCCTCCGGGCTCGACGACGCCGCACATGATAACCGACGCCGTCGAAGGGCGTATGCTGTCGCCTCCACCACCGCCGATGCCTGGGTACAATGCGACCTATCCCGTGGGCCCAGCCCCTTATCACCCTCCGCGAACCGGATATCATCATTATTCGGGATACTACTAAGGATCCATGTACTTAAGGTTGCTCGATAACGACCGAGAAAGTCGAGCGAAAAAGCGACGTTTCTAAAAATGCGGTTAGGTTACGTACGGTCCGTACTATGAATTTCGATCGTTCGGTGTATGTATACGCATGTAAAATTGAAAATTCGAAGCTGAGCAAAGTGTGCATGCATAAATCGATAACTTATTTTTTTTACGGACGAACAGAAGATTCGATATTTTTTTCTATTTTTTTAATGTGTATATACAATGTTACATTTTGCGACTTTCAACTTTATCAAAATGTTACTTTCGTTTTCGTTAAAGGCACATTTGGTAATGGTAAAGGTTTGAGGTTATGTTTAGTAGGTGTTTATCAAGTTTTTAATCGTATTCGTCTTGTAAAATGAAGGCTAGCGCAATGGTGCTGATTTCAATCGAATTAAGAAAACGGTTGAGAATGGATTGCCTAGTTCGATTAATCTGTACGCAGATTTGATTTATCGCGCCAGGATTTTGCGGTATCCTAACCTAAAAGAAAGATAACATCAGTTTTGCTAATTTTTTAGGTTATATATGCGCGGTAATTTTTTTTTTCGATATTGGAAAATCATGAAAATAACATATTATAGGTTATGTTACACTTGCAGCTCTTATGTATTTTAATTACCTTTTTTTAATCAAGAATTCTCGAAATTGAACTTTTTATATTACGTTTTGTACTTTTAGATGACTAAATGTAACTATGTTTAATATTTTTATTTTCGGAGAATACTTGAAAGTTTATCTTGAATTTTTCTGAAGTATGTTTGTTTATACGCATAATCATTAAGTTTTAAGAGAATTCTACGTATTTTTTTTGTTTTTTAAATCTAAACTGTGACTTATTAATTAAAATTGAAAATATTTGAAGAAGTTCAACGCTTCAAATTTGAAAGAATAAGAATTGCATTTTAAGATCCTCAGTGTACTTTTTTGGTGAGAAATAAACCTGCGTTGCATAATTCTTAATGAGTGTAACATAACCTTAAAGTGGGCAAAGCTGTTTTCTACACTGTAAACAAAAATGGTATAAATTTACCACGTATAGTGGTGGTCAAAATATTGCTGACTCTAAAAGCGGTAAATTTTTCACGTTTAATGTTATAAATTTTCTATTTGGGAGTTTTACAAATGTTTTGTCGAATGTAAAATTATTTGATTTTGAACAACGTATAGCGTACGAAAATTACAACGCGTTGTATTTTTACCATTTTCTATTACAAGCATACATACAAAACCGTGTAAAAGTTCTTAACTGCACGTAGAATTTTACAAACTTAGACGTTGATATATTAACAAATTTTTAGGAATAACAATTACAATATTTACTTTATTTGGGTTCTTTGGAGTCAAAATGTAGTTTAATGGCGTCAATAAACACGGATGAAAGACAGGCTACTGAATACTGTACAGACAGAACTAGTTACTACGCGGACAGCTTTTTTATTTCAATTCGCTACAGCACAGTAAATTTTGAAGGTTTTGAAACGAATAAAAAAAGAAATAGTTGATTACAAATTTCCGTATCTAACGGCGAAATAACAAATTATATATCTCAATAATGTTATTGTTTTTTTTCTAAGCAACTGCAAAATATACCTTCAGGCTCTTTGTTTATCGTGCGAATTTTAAGATCTGCGAGAAAGTTGTTCATAAAGGTATAAATAAATTTTCTGGAAAGTTTTATCTTCATTGCTCTAATATTTAAAATTAATGTTTAAAGTTAGTGGCAGCCGATGACCAACGCATCAAGTGCCTCGAGGTCCTAAATAACTTCATTGTTTATTGAGATATACAATTTGTTCTTTCTTCATTAGATGCAAAAAACTCTAACGAACAATTTCTTTTTTTATTCGTTTCATAATCCTCAGAATTGAATATCTCATAGCGAGTTGAACTAAAACATGTTTGCCAGTCAGCCACGTAGTAACTAGTTTTCGATACAGTATAAAACTCCAGGAAAGGGATTCAAACCTAGCATTAAATACACAAAATGAGCAAATGTGACTCTAAGAGACTAAAATTGAAGCCTATAGGAGTGAAATTTAACGATTACTCTCTGTTGGACTACGCAATTGACTCCAATAATTTTTGAGTGTAGGTTAGGATATTATACGTTATACAAAATCCTGTCGTGATAGAGGAATTTACCAGGCAGTACATTGAAAACTTTCGGAAAAATATAGTCAGGTTTATAGGTAAGGAGATCGGTTCCATTTTATTGGCTTGTATTGGCAATTCATACAGCTAAAGTGGCACATCTGGCGGTCGAGTTTGAACTAATATGTATATCACTCACTGCATAGTGCTCAGTGTAAATACATATGATTTGAAAGTTTTTAAAGTTTATTTTTACTATTAAATCAAATTTTTCAAGTATTGTCCATTTAAATATTTTATAAATAAATTAATAGTTATAGACGAACATATAGAGAATGGAATTGCTGTAATCCTCAGTGCTCTGAATAAAAATACGCACAAAATCACCTGCATCAGTTCCAAAAAATCTTTACAATGTTGTCAACAGTGCGCAGTTCTTATAAACGCGGAGAAAAAATTAGCGACAGAATGAAAGTTTGCAGGTGGATAGGTTTAAAGCCAAATTTTAAACAAAATTCTGCGCCTTCTAAAAATATAACTATACCAGAAAATTATTTCTTCGTCTGTCATAAATAGTAACGATGTTCCTTTTGACAGATTAAGAAAAAGATCATCAAGGATAATATAAAATTCTTAATGAATTCAAATAGGTGTACAATTTTATAATAACATTCTTTTTCGACAGGTTTAATGATAAGTAGAAAGAAGTACAAAAAAAAAAACTAAGCGGTTTCAGGTTACCGAAATAGTTTCATATTTTTATGTTAAGAATTATTTTTCTAGGTAACAATAATCTTTTGTGCAATGTTCGTAAACATTTACTATTTTTTATATAAATTTTATACAATTTTGTTTTTACGATTATTTTTACACAATCGATTAATTTTAAATGCAACTAATTTGATTAACCGATGCTGATAAATGTAATCTAGCTCATTTAGTGCAACTGGTAGCAAATAACTTTTTAAAGATCACATTGTTTAATTTTTAATTTTAAAAATAACCTTAAAAAACTTAAAAATCCTTCATATTTACGTTGCACACTATATAGAGTGAGTCGTATATATTAGTTCAAACTGGGCAGCCACAGCGCCACTGTAGCTGTTGGGAAACTGTGGGTCATTTCTAACGTAATTTTGTGCGCAGAATTGGAATCCGAAGTCAGAATTGGTTAATCACGTCTTGATTTTGAGATATTTGAGGTTATGCCCTCGAAAAATGCGTTTGTTTGCTATTTTTGAGGTTATGTACAGACGACACAACATTTTTAGGAGTTTTTGATCTCAATGAAGCATATACTACTCATTCTCTTCAATATGAGAGGTGCAGATACGCCAATTTGAAATTACGATATACATGTAAAGAAATTTACCGCCTGACTTCGGATTTGGATTCTACGCACAACATTACGATAAAAAGATATTTTCGTTTTATTTGAAATATTTTTTTAAGCGTTCATTTCTCGTTTATTTTTCGTATATTAACAAGTGGAATCATAGTACCTGTACATGTTTATTGGAATGAGACAGAGTAATCAGACAAGGACGGAGGTCCTACTTTTAAACCGTTTCAGTTTTATCGAAATCCGCATAATTGCGCTGCTTTAAATGAGGACAAATTACGTATTCGAATCTTTTCTTCGTCAGTAAAATCGACTCGAGGGAGTCACAGACGGGTAAGGTGGCATCATTCTGGAGTGAGACTACGGTTCTAAAGAGTGAACATTAAGCAACCCCAGAATCCGTAGATTCCACAAATTTTGCAAAGCAATATTTCCATATTTTCAAGAAGAAAACTCTTAAGATCGGCAGTCTTACTCTGATGATGCGAGCGCTCCGTATTTCCTATATATTCGATACAGAGTGCGTGCGCGCAAATCAAAAGTAATGCAAAATTCGATTTAAGACTTTTTACAAATCTTCAAGAGTAGTTTTTAGGTGGCACATTTCGTTGACGTCTTGCATTTTATACGCGCCTTTTTACGATTGTTGTTCAAAGCTTCGGTTGTTTTTGGCGCGGGCCCTTCAAGCACCTCGACGCTTTGTGCCTAAATGAAAAGAAAAGCAGAAAGTACAGATGAGCCCGAAGTAGGTCTACCCTTTGCGATTGAAATTTTATTTTTGAGACAAGCGAGAGTTTTTTTATCGATATAAGGAACGGAAATTGTGAGTTAGACGGAGTTCTTCCATGACAGTTCGAAACGCCGTTATTCGAAAAGATAGATCGCTCGCAAGGGGACTTCTTCAGTGTTTTAACTTCCAGAATTAGGTTCAATCGTCTTACTCGAAGGGCTCGTGCGATGAAGCAGTTGGTTTAATCAAATTACTAAAAGTATATTTGGATAAATGAACAATGAAATGCAATTTATTTATAGATAGATCTTATTCTCGATTATGACAAAGAACCCCACACCAAATACATTAAAAATTGCTCTCGGTAGAATTTTACTAAACTTTGTTTTTTTTGTAGTTCATAGGATTGTGAACAAAAAATCTTAGTACCAAAAGTAAAAAAATGGACATTTTTTTTGTTATAAATAATTGAAAATGCAAAATTCGTAGTTAACGAAAAAAACAAAAAATTAGTAATCGAAAATTATTTTCTGTTTTCTGGATAAAAGTAATCAATAAGTCTTTTCATTTATGAGTACAAATACGAATTAATTGAACGGTTTTTGAAATTTTTACATAAAAAAGCAGATTAAAAACAGCGATTTGGAAACCTGTTCATGAAACAGCGTATGATTCTTCCCTCGTATTTAAATAACATAAACATACTCTTGTGATTATTTATGTTTATTTTAGTTAGTTTAAAGAATTGTGCATTTTAAAAAGTAGGCACATTTTGTATTTACTGTCTTTCATGGACAAAAAATCTAGTACTTTTTTTGCAACATCTGATGAGTGTATGTTAAATGACGTAGAACGTGGCGCCATCTACGAGATTTGTTTTTATTGCAAGTCCTAGTGAATCACTTTTGTGACTCATTTTGAGTTTTTTCTGCCTCTCTTTACTCATAGGTTATTATTATTTTTAAAGATTGTACGAAACACTTGTTTTTACTTACAATGTAAGTCAATACATTTTATATTACTAAATCGCTATTTTGAATCTGCTTTTTTATGTAAACATTTCAAAAACCGTTCAATTAATTCGTATTTGTACTCATGAATGAAAACTTAAATCATCACTATTTTTATCCAGAAAACTGAAAATAATTTTCGATTTTTTTTTGTTCACAATCCTATGAACTACAAAACTACAACGTTTAGTAAACTTCTACCGAGAGCAATTTTTAATGTATTTGGTGCGGAGTCCTTTAGTTTTATTATATTTTTTAATATCTTTTTTGTTTTCAGAAATCATGACAGGTTGAGTATACTTATGTGTTATAAATATATTCATACGATGAATAAATTATTAAGGTTTTTCGTAACTACTAACGCACGAAAGTTTTATAAATTTTGCTTTTGAAATTTGGAAAAAATCGGTTTTACAATATTACTAAAAGTAATATTAATTTTTGGGGTTGTTTGAAAGTAAAACTTGGTCTGAAGGTTACAAAAATATATTCTTTATTTAACATTTTACTTTCTTCAAAAATCATAATTGTTCTGATTAATAATACTACTTATATTTTCATTTTCCTTTAATAATATAGAGCATTTTTTATTTGTTTATATTTTTACTCTAAAACGCCGAGTTTTATTAAATAAAAGAAATATGCAATATGGTGGATAAAAGGTGAAAGCATTGACATACCCACGTAAAATATCTACTTGTGGAATTTTATCGTTGCTGACACGAATTTGTAATGAGATTGTTTTACATTTAAAATGGCGGATTACAATTTGGAAACAATATACAGACTTGTATATGTACAAAAAATATCTCACGCAAGTTTTTCCGAAAGTAGCAACGTATACATTATACACAACAACACCATAAGTACTTATAACATCATTTTGATTATGTTCCGCCATTTTGAATTTTGTAAATCATGTTGCAAATTCTTATATAATGACAAAAAAATGGTTCAGTAGCTTTTTATGGAAATTTGCTAATGTTTTCATTTTTTACCCGACATATTGGATCCGCTATTTCGGAATTTGTAAATCTGGCCGAATTCAGTGACCCCATAACCACATCTATCGTATTTTTCGTAATTACTTGCCTATTTTCTTAATTGTATGATTGAAAGTGTTAAACACATCTTTTAAAAAGATTATTATGATGAATATTTACATCAATAAATATTTTAGTACTTATTATTTGAATCAAAGAATAATTTTCAATAACAACTTATATTTTCTTTTTTAGAAATTTTTTAATGAAAAAAATATGACAATGATAACGAACAATCTTATTTTCTTTACAATATTAGTATTTTTTTACTATATAGGTTAAGATATATTTCTTTGTTCTAGAAAATGATTTTTAAATAATTGTAAATATTTATTAATAAAAAATTAGCAATGAATTGCTAGGGTACTTTTAACACCCACATTTTTTTACATTTTGACATTAATGCTATCTTTCATGTTTAGATGGTTTTTATTTACTTGAATAACATAAATTTTGATACGTTGTTATTAATTTGTATAGGACTGCCTTTTTTATATCTAAAAAATAATAATTTAGATTCGCTTCGATATGACGAATGAAATAAAAAATTATCTCAATTTTAAAACAAAATATTTAAACTGCATTTCATTGTGTCTACATATAAAATCGAGTTGATTTTTACACAAACATTTTGTTAGACTGACTGCTCGTGTGTTTTTAACGGTATGGTCGTTTAAAATGTTATTTTTGTGTACATAAAGGCCTAATTGGAAGCAAAATTTGAGAGCACACATTTCAATGGACGCGAAAAGATACGTTTATTTTTGTTTCCTTCCTTTCTGTACTATACTTCGAACTTAAATGTTACTTTTATTCGAGTAATCTTTGTATCTGCTTTATTAAATTTATCGTTTTGTTTCTCAAACAATGAGAATTAAAACAAACTACCGTATCGGTGATATTGTACGATAAGCGAAAGAATGTTGTTAATTAGCTCGTAGTCCATAATCTTCTATTTTCTATTATTTTGAATAACGTAAATCCATTGCGAAATGAATACTCCCTTGTAACGTGACTTATTTTATACTTCTAATAATTCGGTAACCTTCCTGGATGACAAAAAAGCCGGCGATCATTTAATCGTACCTGAGGTCGTACCATATACTTCGATTATACGTACTGAATCCTTGATTAGCGTCTCTAGCATGTCGTATGGTTCATCAGTAGTCACACACATAGACATTTAGTTGTTAGGCTTTGATCATCGAGACTCGCGAAGTCACTTTAAGAAATCTTCAGGTACATTGCCATCTAGGATCGCTGCCGTAAAAAAAACGTAATCCAGTTGGAATGCCTAACAGTAGTTGTAAGTATATGTGCACCGTGATACAGTCCATGATATTAATTCCTCTTTTTTCTAGTCATTACCGATGTACGCAATCTTGTAATTATATTATTACTTCCCAACGAGCCGCAAACGCATTGTCTCGCTTCGGAAGCTGCGAAGCGATTCGAAAAATCGAACGAACGTTTTTTTATGCGTGAGTGAAAATTAAATGGTCGATTGAAATCGATCAGAAACCCGAAATAGAATTTGAGAGATTTGGAGATTCGCGCTCATTTTCAAAGTTTGCACGTAGCTTCCAGATTCCTCGATTAGGCCTCGTAGATTAATCGATCGTCTGTCGATACCAAAGATCTAAAGTTATGAACACGACCTCTGTGCCAAATCGCGTGGCGCTTTCTATCGTTACGTACTATGAAATACGTCAATGACGTTCGGAGTCGTTTCTTCTTTTTTAATTTATTGTTAATTAGCCATAATAAACCTCCAGTGACGTTTCGATTACTTCCATTGTGATATATGAGTCATTTTCTCTCATCATCCTCTATATGTTAATGAAGAAAAGTAAGAGGTGCTGAGATTCATCGATGCACGTGCAAAGAAATAATATTCAGTTTTGGTCGACAAATGTTAGCGGTTACGTATGTAATTTGAGGATTATCCGGTGAAGCGATATTCAATAAGGCTACGTAATGTAGATATACGATTCCATTATAGTACGATTAAGTGTGATATTAATTTATTTAAGATATCACATATGTATTATATGTAAACCTCGTTTCATTGGTAAAACTCTATTGCGAACGACTACCATGTGCATTAAGCTTAAACTTCTATACTTAAAACGAACCGACAAAAAAAAGTAAAACACAAAACAATAAGTCGCGAAAGAGAAAATGAAAAAAGTACGCGAATTTTCGAGTTAAGGCGTAATACGTGAATAAGATAAAAAAATATGGATCACGTAAACAAAACAAAAACTCAAAAGAATAATATGAATATTTGTGAGTACAAAAAGCGGCACAGAATATATTTGTATCAGGTTTATCGATTGTAAGTAATACGCTAGAATGTAGCATCGAGTAAAGAGACCAAAATATTATTCTCTCCCAAAATACGTCTTATTTATTCATTCCTTTTTCGAAACACTGTTAATACGTTTCACACTTTCTTGTATGTAACATTTTTAATGTTGTCCATATTATGCAATATTAAATAAATATTTTCGAAATTTCAAACCGAGTCAAAAGGCTCTATTCTTGTTTAATAGGTATTGAATTTATCGTCCTCTGCTAAACCTTTACAGCTTATATTAATTAGTTCAAGTATGAATGTGTTGGATTGGCCGCTAACGAAGATTCTGCAATTCAAGTTTTACTCCACGATACCGGCAAAGGTATGAAAACGTGTAATCGAGGGTACTTAACAAAAGGTACGTTCTTGGTAACTTTTATTCATTTTATCCCTAAGAATTACCTAACACTATTGTATTTATCTGAGCTTAAAATATATTATTAATATAGGACTTTACACATTAGGATTGAAGAGAAATATTTATATCAAATAAATTCCGATACTCAATGTAATACAATACAAATTTGTTAATGGGAGGTTCTCATCTAGCGACCCAAAAATAACATGATTTTCTCGATTTTTTTTCCATGCAAGGAAGTATAATTTCAAGAATGTTTACAGATTTTTGTAATGTATAATATCGTATAGTCAATTGTTTATTCGTTTCTAAAGACTGTTGCCAAGGTACCAAAGCGGGCGACACTGCAGAGCCTCCAAACATCATCTGAAATAAAAAAATTAAGTTTTTTCATAAAATATACGATATTTACAGAATCTTGAACCTATTTAGCTAAGAAAATGTCAAAAATTTTAAAAATGATGGACTTTTGAGAAAAAATAATTTTTTTCATATACTTTTGGCTTTTAAAAGTGATAAAAATTAAAATAATAACAATAATCATGCATTTAGATTCAGGATCCCTTAAATTTAATAAACTTTAAAATAACAATAAAATATCGTGTCGCCCGATTTCAAAAACATGGTTTCGAGAAAAACGCGTTTAAAGTTATGGAAAAAGAAATTTACGCGTAAAAAGGTGTCTCCGTTTTTTTACTATAACTTTTAAAATAGTACTTTTCGGTCCTAGGCCGTAAAATTTTACGGCCGAGGAGCGAATACTATTTTTTGATACACTGTTCGCAAAAGTAGGCACTTTAACGACTATTTTTAGTCCGTAAAGTCACACTTTACGGACACGTGTATCAAAAAAGTTAATTTCGTCAAAACGGCTTTCGGATGCGTAATTCTACAGGAAATTTACTAACTTTTTAAGAAAACATAAATAGTATATTACTCAACGAGGGAGGTAAAATAAAGAATGCCTCAGACTACATGTTTTTCACCCTCGGCTTCACCTCGGATAAAAATTACACGCAGTCTGAGGCATTCTTTTTTACTTCCCGAGGGAAGTATACGATTTTTCTTCATGACAGGGAGGAAAGTTGCTGCTTTCGTCCCAGTGTGATGAAAAATGGACTTTTCGTCAAGCTTGATGAGAACCTCCCCTTAAGTTACTAATTTGCGTACATTTCAGTCATGCGGTATCAGCTACATAATTGAATGCATAAAAAATGTTATACAAAATTGACGTCTTGACTATCATTTTTAGCTCTTTGAAACATGTAATTTACAGTAAGTAACTGAAATTTGTTACTCGGGATTTCGCCTTGATGAAGCGTGTTCTTTATTTTGGGCCGCTATGTTAGAACCGCCATGTTGAATTTTGAAAATCTGCACGGAGATTCGTTATGAGAGGTCTCAAAACAAAACCCGAATAACACATTCCTTCTTTATTAAGTAAATATTGTCTTTTACCATACATTCTTTCTAAAAATATATATATATAATATACAAGGAATTCTATAGAACTTTTAAAATTGCAAGTATACGCATGAAAGTCGTAGAAATGTAGGTTAAATCGCTTTGTATTTTGAAGAATTTAGTTGTTTTAGTGAATGTATGTGTTACGGCCGGAGGGAAAGGCGTTTTGCAAGGGTTTTTGGTTGCAAATACCGTTTCCTCGACACAACCGCGAAAAGACTGGATCGACCGAAGTGTGGCTGAGCGGCTGGAACTTATCCACTCATCATCTTCAACTGCCTGCCTGACGCTGGTTGACACTCTAACTGACTGACTGACTGACTGACTGACTGACTGACTGTTTACGCACGCCCTTTTTATAATGAAGATGGCCCGTTCTCCATTTTTTATTTGTACGGTATCTTTTTTGATATAACAATAAAGTTACCAAAAAGTACTGTTAGGGCAAACTATATCCGCGAGATGGCATTTCTGAGGAAAATCTCATACACAAATTTAAGGCTTTCCGCTGGCTATGACCATGACCTTCAGATCAGTGTCAAGGTAATGTCAAGATGAATGTTTCAAAAGTGCTATTTCAGCAAAATATCTCGATGGGATTTAATTTTTTCGGAAAATGTTAAATAGATAAGTTTTAAAATTTATCCTGGGTAAGTATGTTGTTACAATAACATCATTTAACCTTTTCTTTATCTAACAAAATTTTTCCAATTCTGAGTACATGAAGATAGAGGCGTATCGGGAAACTTTTTTCTATTTTTTTATTTGTCTGTAAACGACTGGTGGAAGGGCTTTAAATAAAAGTCTCGATTTGATCGGTCGACAATTAATGGTTTAAATTTATTCCGATCTCGCGGTGACGACCCGATCGCGACGCGCTTCCTAAACCGTCGACGTCCGAAAACATACTGAAAAAACCGATCGTCACTTTTTCACATCTTAGTTCGACTTTTCAATTTATCGAGCGTTTAAATGGACTAGATCATGATATTACATATCGACATTATAATATTCGAAATACAAATAATTATATCGAGATCGTCACCATTTTGAAGGGCCTTTTACATAATTTACCTAACAGGCCAGCTTCATTTTGAGAGGTACCCCCATTCGGGTGTGCAATGGCGTAGGGAAAACCACCTCTGTGGGAAAAAACCTACGCCGGGTACCGCAGTCGATAAAACATCGATTCTGTCCGTAACATTGTCGTTTAGTCCTTTTTGATATTTTTTTGCGTACTACTATTAAATTTTTTTGTTATCATAAGTATATATAAGTAAATCCGTAGAAACTTTAAAATTCGCTTCTTATAAAGAGAAAAATTAATATTAACGATACACATGTCAGAGATGGTCTGTCCACTTTTCTATTTAATCCCTTCGTTGACATCGACGCGTTTACGCGTCAACCATTTACCTCAAAAAATCTGCAACTAAAATTAAATTAAATAACATAGAACATAAAATTTAACAAATCAGTAACAATCGATTATTGTCGGAATCATTGTTATTGACAATTTCATATTGGTAAGATTTTGAATATTTGATCAACATATAAATTTAATGCACATCATAAATATACCCAGACAGCAGAATACAAAATAGTTTAGAGTGATCTTATAATGTGTTCTATAAGAGGCCAGATGCGTCGAATTATGAGGTTTTTCTGAGCTTGAGATCATAATGGTCTCATAATGATAGCAAGTTCAGAAAAGCCTCATAATTTGACGAACATACATTACCCAGACAGCAAAATAGAAAAGAGTTCAGAATGATTTCGAAATGTGTTCACAAAGAAGTCGGGTGTCCGACTTTCTGAAGGTTTTTTGAACATGAGTTTATAAATATCTCAATGACATCATGTTCAGAAAACCCTCAGAAAGTGGTACATCTGACTTCTTTTAGAGCACATTTCGAAATCATTCTGAACTCTTTTATTTTGCTGTCCCGGAAAGGAGGCATCCTAATATGAACTTAAACAAAAAATCATTTTCTTGGGAAATATTAAACTATTACATGTAACCGAACAAATCGTTTTTTCTTCTTAAAAGGTATAATCCGATAGAATACAAAAAATGTTGTTTTGACACGCATTTATTTATTTATTTATAAAATAGAGTTTGAACATAACAAAATCTATTGACCTCTGGCGTAGGTGATTCCACGTCTCTTGGTCATCTGAAAATGGAAAAAGATTATCAATCTATGTCGCCACTATATCCGGCATCTCAACCTTTTTATTTTTCAAAAATTAACAAAATGGCGCGGATTTTCATGAAAAAGAAAAAAATACACTTTTCTACACCATAAATAAATGAGAAATTATACGTTAGAAACGAGTTATAAACAACTTCAAGCTAAGGGAGATAGCCGAGATAATGATGAATATTCTGTTAAATTTTCAAGTCGATACGACCTACCGTTTTTTAGAAAACCTGAGTCAGGTGTAAAAATTTCGTTTCAAGAAAAACGAAGTCAAAGAAAAAGTTCAAGCCAATCAGCAATAGTCGTGCCATGCGTGATTTCATCTTCTTGGTCGAAAAGCTATTTAAAAATGCAACTATTGAAAAATTAAAAAAAAAAACAGCAATTTTTGCAACTCGTCACATTAGAGTGTCCTCTTAACTCATTAACGTCCAGGCGGACACTTTTGAGACCACTTTTTCAGAGCTCTGTAGATGGAACAAATTTAGGCCAAAATGTTATTGATATATTTTTTATCGATCTTTCCAACTGTGATATCCAAAATTAGAAAAAAAAACAAATTATTAACAAAAATGATTTTAAGTGTAAAAAATACCGGATTTTTTAAAAATTTGATTTGTATACACTGCCCGTTATTGAATCATCTTGAAGCCAATTTTGATGGTGGCGGGAATGTCTGAACTTCCGAAAATTGTATTTGAAAAGTTAATTTTGTCACCTGAATGATCCAAAATGGCGTCCGAAACGAGAATTTTCATTCGTTATGTTTATGGCGTTTTAGCTAAAAAAACTATAAGTTTTTTGAAGAAAGGTATAATTACAAAAAGGGCTAAGAATTCATCAAAGAATGCAATAGAATTTTTGGAGACAATTTCAAAAATTTAAATTCCGGTATTTTTTTGGTAAATTTATAAAAATGTAACAAAAACTCTAATCCTAATGCATTGTTTGATGAATTATAAGTTTACTTTTTATTGGTTGCAATTTTGTCTGAGAGTTGATAGTTTTCGAGGAAAATAATCTTACCCCGTTTACGGCCAAAAGGAAATTTTTTTAAATTTTGCGTACAAATATTTTAGTCAATCCATTTTGAGTCGAAAGTGAGGAACCAAATAATTGAGGACATGGATCTTAAAAGGGGTTGCGCTCTCAATCGGTCGGAATAGTATTGTCCACGCGTAACAATGAAATCTAAGGGAGACTTTATTCAATAAATGTTGTTGACTTGAACTCGTCATATCTCCTCAAAAACTGCATGAAAAATTCTGAAATTTTCAGGGTACATGCACAAGATAGTGGCGAAACAGATAGGTGAAGTTAAGTTAACAAAATATCTACCGAATTCTTAATAATAATTAACAAAAGTAGAAGTAAATTTAATGAGCTCGAAAATTCGCCGTTTGCGAGCTATATCGAGAAAAAGGGTGTTACAAAATTTACGTTAGAGAAAACTTCCAGTGGGAAAGTTGTTCGTCAATGTATGACCAAGATTTCTGCAAAGTTTCAAATTTTTTGGAACTAAGATGCGTTAATTATACGTTATTATCTAAAAAACGCGTGGGGCGCTGATGCCGGCGATTCTGCACGCTTCATTTCATACAACACATACAAGGAACATACGAGGAACAAAACATTCTGTATAAATTTATGATTAATATTACTTTATTTATAGACTTAATAATATTTTGTTGCATTTTTAATTTATGTACAGTACTTTTTCAACGCAGATTAGTTATTTCCTTTCAGACATGAAAGGTTTACAGGAATCGCTATGGCTTTTTCTTCCCGTTCTTCTTGAATTATTGTTTTTGTCGCTCATTATAAACAAAATTTACTGATCACGTCATGAAAAATACTTATTACATATGTGGTGTTTGAAATGAAGCGTGCAGAATTGCAGGCATCAGCGCCCCACGCGTTTTTTAGATAATAACGTATAATTAACGCATCTTAGTTCCAAAAAATTTGAAACTTTGCAGAAATCTTCTTCATACATTGACGAACAACTTTCCCACTAGAAGTTTTCTCTAACGTAAATTTTGTAACACACTTTTTCTCGATATAGCTCGCAAACGGCGAATTTAATTTACTTCTACTTTTGTTAATTATTATTAACAATTCGGTAGGTATTTTGTTAACTTAACTTCACCTATCTGTTTCGCTACTATCTTGTGCATGTACCCTGAAAATTTCAGAATTTTTTATGCAGTTTTTGTGGAGATATGACGAGTTCAAGTCAACAACATTTATTGAATAAAGTCTCTCTTAGATTTCATTGTTACGCGTGGACAATACTTTTCCGACCGTTTGAGAGCGCGACCCCTTTTAAGATCCATGTCCTATAACGTTTATGAAAAAAAATGATTATTCAGATTATTATAAATAATAAATGCAAATAATTTTGAGTTTAAAAAACTAGTGCACTTCGTCGATAATTGATAAAATATTAAAAAGTGGGCAGTTTTCAAATTGTTTACAAAAAACGCAAGTAAAAGCAGTTAGTTGAGTTTCAGATATTTCAGGTGTAATACATTAATTTTCAATTATTTATGAGCTTATTATAAATAAACTACAACGTAAATCGTAAAAATAACATAATTTTGGTTTTATTTATTTCTTAATGATTATTTTCCGCAAAACTATCAACTTTCAGAAAAAATTGCAATCAATAAAAAGTGCTTTGAAAGCTCTGAAAAAGTGGTGAATAAAAGTGTCCCCCGGATCTTCAATGTAGTTTTTAAAACGAAGCACGTTATAGTGATGTTTATAGTACAGAAAATAATTATGACAAGTCGCACACTTATCGTCCAGGGAGCAAAGATCCGAAAATCAACACCGAAAGGCCAAAATTTCGATATAGCATGGCTCCAGCGCGATTTTCTTCACGTTGTTTTTGAAAATTTGGCAAACAGAAAGCAAATTAAATTGCCTTGGACTCACGCAATATCGAAATTTTAACCTTTCGGGGTTTTGATATTCGGAACTTTGTTCCCCGGCCCGCTTATCGGACAAGATCTGTTTATAATTCGTTAAGCTAACATAAATAATATTCAATTTTGAAAAGTATAATTTTGTGTTCAAATTTTATGTATTTTTTAGGACGGTTTCGTCCATTTATATTTAATAAATTAAACAACAAAATAAATATTAGCAAAGTCATTTTTTTAAAACCATTTATACTGGCTAAAAACATATCCACGAAACAAGAAATCGCTGAAGCTTTCGCTGCAGGGCGCAAAATCAATTTCTGCTCCCGCAGTGTTACAAAAATATTTTTAATACTCCCTCCCTTAATACTCCCTAAAATCGAGTTTTACGCACTAGGGCGAAATTATCATGTTCGTAAACTCGAGCTCTACGCACGTCGTTTTAAAAAATATCGTATGGAACATGGGCGAAATATCGATCTCCGACGATTGTGAAGTTTGTCGCCCGAGTGAAATGAGAGACGAAAATCGAAAATTTCGCCCTTGTTGCATAAAATACTATTATATGTTTCATATGAAAATCTGGTCAATTTCGAACGTTTTGTTAATTATGGATCTCATGAGTCGATTTCTGGCCAGCAATCGAGATTGGATAGGATTGGATTGAAAATTTAAATTCATTTTGAATTCATACTTTGATTCCGTAAATATGTATTCAAATGGATTGAATTCCGAAGAAAGGAATCCATCTGTATTCAATTTTACGAATACAATAGATAGTTTTGAATCCGTAATGTTGAATACGGAGGCATTCATTATTTCGTTTTTGAATAGGAAACTTTTTTTTGGATTGAAATGGATACACTTGGCTACTTTTGAATCCGTAATGTTGAATACGGATGTATTTAAGATTTAATTTTTAAAAAGCAAACTTTTTTGGATTAATATGAATTCAGAAAGTAACCTTTTTATTCGCATGAATGAATAGAATTGTATTTACGTATTAAAATGGATTCACCGTTGACCAAAGTATGGATTCAGAATTTAATAATTGAATCCAATTCTATACAACTCTATCCAAATTCGATTGCTGGGCGGTTTCGTACGTTTATATTTAATAAATTAAACCACAAAATAAATATTAGCAAAGTCATTTTTTTAAAACCATTACTGGCTAAAATTAAACATTTCCACGAAACAAGAAATCGCTGAAGCTTTCACTGCAGGGCGCAAAATCGATTTCTACTCCCGGAGTGTTAAAAAAATATTTATATGCTTCATAGTAATGAGAACCCAGTAAACGAAAACGAATAGAAAGTTAAAAATACGAATTAAAATGAATTAAAAAGTGGATTCAATTAATCATTTTCATGGGTTTTAATTCATTTTAATTCACTTGAATTCATTTCAATTCGTATTTTTAACTTTCTATTCGTTTTCGTTTACTGGGAATTTATGGTCAATTTCGAATGTTTTGATAATTATGGATCTCATGAGTCGATTTTTGGTGACATATTGTTCTTATAGCACACAATTTAAGGACATTATGATAATAAATAATCAGTGGAACAGCAAAATAAAACACTATACACCTCGAATTCTAAAAATTCCGCGGGAAACTCATAATCTTCATTTTGAAGTGTACCTTCTCACAAATGTCAGATGTATATCGTATTGTGTATCCTTGCGATGAATATTGTTACCGAAGTATTGTTTATTTCAAGACATGTACCGTTTTCTAGAAAATTTGATATATAAAATTTGTATTCATTATTGGTCAATCAAAAAGACGGACTAGGAATATTTTGCATCCTCGATAAGCGATAGGTTAGTAATGACATTTAGCCACCTGGTGTTCGAACCGGGTATCAAATCGCCGTCTGTTCTGGCACCAAGAAAAAGGACGGACCACGCACTTGGTATTTCCTTCAGATTTTGTGATCAATCTTGGAGAGCACGTAAAAATGGCAAGCTCTGCAGTGCGGTATCCTATTTTACGAAACCCAGCGGTAAGAGCATTAATCAGCCCTCATTTCATTAATTACATTACTTTATCTTCCTATCTGAGTACTGCACAAATTGTAATTTATTTCCAACCAGGTGTTATGTAAAGCCTCGTCTTCCTTTTCTATTATTGTAAACTTTATATTTCTTGAAATTTCTGTCAACACTTAATTAAAAGTATTTATTCAGCCAACATATAATACCTGTGGTATTCAGTGATATGCTTATGTGACAACTCCGATTACAATTTGTAATTTTGGAAGATTCTGTAAGATATTTAATATTTCATTTATTTCAAGGTACGGAATTATGCGACAGCTGCAGCATCAGCAGCTAAAAAGCCGAGTGCTGCTGCATCCCCGTGCGTCCAAGTTTTAGATAACAAGGTCACTTTTGCATCATTGGATAATGGTTGTCCGATCGCTCGAGTCTCTGTCATTTACAGGTTTGTTATATATTTATTCATCACAATTAGAAATACTTGTATTTGTTGATAATATTAATGTTTTAATATCTCAGGGCTGGATCTCGTAATGAATGTTACGAATCCCAAGGATTGGCTCATGTGCTCCGATTAGCAGCTGGATTAACTACCAGTCGAGCATCCGCGTTTGGAATCACAAGAAACATCCAACAGTTGGGAGGTATTTTGACAGTGACCTCTGATCGAGAAAGCATTTCTTACAATCTTCAAATTACTCGTGATAAAATGTACGTAATTTTTAATTCATTTATTTTATATTCAATTATATTTTTCTTATTATAAAACGATATATTTTATTTTTATATTAAATGGTGCATGTTATGAATGAGCGTTTAAGAAGGGCTAACTGTAAAATGCAGTCCTGAAATTTCCAGTTGAAAGTACATCTTTCAAAAACTTCTGTCAGTTACTTTTTTAATTGCACTTTGCATTTTATTCAATTAAAATCTCAATTTTTATAAGTATTAAATATATCCTGTAAAGTTCACTGTCAACTTTATATACATCTGAGGGTGATTGTGAGTTCGCTTCAAATTTATTTCTATAGGAAATTCAGTTATATTATCAACAGAAAAATCGTCACTGATCTAAACTCAAAACTTCTTAATTTTTTTAATGAAACAATTCTCTAAATTAGTTCAAAACAACTTTCTAGTAATTAATTTTGTAATAATGATCTATTATTTAACCATATTTTGATACATTGAGGTTATAATCAAGCAAAAATAGGATTTATATTACACTATGAGAATGAAAATGTCAATAAGTGTTATTTTATGCGTACACCAAAGTATTATTTATTAATTTATGTAATTTTAAAAAGTGCAATAAGAAACGGCAAGAAAATGAAGCGATTTCAAATATTTTTACAACTTATTCTGTAGAGGAAGACGGGGCAAAGCAACAAACACGAAATATCTCTGAATTAATACACACAAAACGCTATATTCGAATTACTTAAGCCGTGTCTTTTCACTTTTCATATTTTGTGGTATGCTATAACAATATTTATAAAGGCACTGGCGCATCATAATGATTAATATATTTTCGACAAATGGGCATACAGGTTTTTGGATTTGCAGAATATTAACATTTTATATAAATTTGTAGTTTATACCAATGGTCGGTTGTCTATTATTATAGAGTAATACTATTAATCTCGGGAGAAATCACACACGTGCGGCTTCATTATTGACATGAAACGATTTTTTTAATGACATTCGTCTTAGGGCGAAGTGGAGGATTTTTTGTGGGGCGAAGTGAAGCTCGGTTTTTATTTGCATTTTAATATTTCTCGCTTAATTTGGTCAAAACAAACAACGTCAGAAAGGAAACAAACAGTTTTAATGTTGTTTTCGTGCAAGTAAATAGTTTTAATAGTAAATTTTATCCGATAATTTGTAGTTTCCTATTATAAGATGGTACGCAATTGTAAAAAAGAAAATTGAAAAACATGACCCAGAATTAGTAATTCATCCCTTAAAAAGTATTGAATTTGGGATATCTGTTAATGTTGCTGCACGTAACTTCGGCAAAACAATAAGTACATTGCGTTGTCGTAGATGAAACAATATTACAATAGACGAAGTGCAGGAATGTAATCTCCAACCATATGATTCTCATAATAATTTTCAAATATATTACCTCATCATCAGCATCAGCATCGGAATAAAATCTTTTCCACTTGCACCAGTTGCAACATTAAAATTTGTTTTACATTAATTAATACAATAAGAAATTACAATAGTTCTTACAATAGGCAGTTTCACTCTTAATAGCTAAAGCGAATAAAGAATATTACTACGTAAGTGTATTTATGTATGTATGTATAATATTTATTAATGTCTTGGGCAACTAGCCCCTAGACATATAAAGAAATACAATTTGTACAATAATAAATAAACGAATAAACATTTTAAGAAATTACAAAAATTACAGATATAAAAATCATATAAATATAAGTGGAACGCTGTTCAACTTGCTTCGCTACTGAGTGAAATATTCTAGAAATCTATTTTAATTTATATAATAACAATTTTAAACTCGCGAAATAATAATTAAGATCTAAGGACATCAATTATATATACAATAATTAACACATCACATTAGCCTAGCAGAAGACACTTGCGATTCATTAAAAAGTAAACTAAATAACCCTGCACGAAAAATAGCTATAGATACTGACTGTTTTAAAGCATCTGGAAGGGTGTTCCAGAAATAAATCGCAGATATCCAAAAAGAATTCCTATATCGATCTGTGCGACAATAAGGAATCATAAAAGTAGATGTGGCATTTCGCATTGATCTACGTAAGCCTGTTAGGTTGATAAATCTAGACTGTAGATAAGATGGTTTGGACGTAGGTAATATCTGATACATCATGGTACCCAAAAAGTATTTGCGACGATCAGAACTCTTTAACCAACGCGCAGATAAATAAAAGGACGAGAGATTTTGATCTCGTCGTAAATTATAAACGAAACGAAGAGCACTATTTAATAAACGCTGCAACTTTAGATTTAAATAGCCAGAAAGATCTGAAAATACTATGCACGCATAATCAAAGTGTGGAATGACTAAGGCATTCACGAGTAGTAATTTTATTTTGGAAGATAGTTGTGCGCCACGGTACCGTAAACGATACAAGATGTAGTGAACTTTTGAGGATATTGCAGCAATATGACGATTCCAAGACAAGTCCGATGAAATATAAACTCCTAGGTCTTTAACTACATCAGAGAATTCTATAGCTTTACCATTGAGTGATAAAGATGGGAGCTTCATTGATCTTGCTACTGATAGGTGATGTTTTGATCCCAGCATAATCGCTTGAGTCTTTTGACCATTCAACATTAATCCAAATTCTTGAGCCCAGGTAACTAAGGTTGATATTTCAGAGTTTAAATTTTGTATAGTTCGCTCCATACCATCCAAAGGCGTTTGCAAATAAAATTGGACATCATCCGCAAAAATAATAGTAGTGTTTTTACAAAAGTTAAGCTACTTACAGTTATTTACTAAGTTAAGTTACTTACACTTGTATGTACTTTACATAGGTGGTTAAATCGATCCAATTTCTATAACTTAACTTGATAAGTAGAGAGAAAATTGAAATATTAATAATTTCATAGGACAAATACATAGCATGCAATAAATTAGCTAATGGTTTTCTCGAGTAATTTTTTCTTCTGAGAGTGAAGTAATTTATCTTTGGAAAAGGTTCCGGCTATTTCTTCTTTGTCGAAGTTGTTCTTTATTAGACAGTAAGTTATATAATTTCACAACTATATACATAAAACATCTTCGATCTCAGATTCGTTGGAATTTTTGTATTTCAATAAATTTTCCATACTGCCGTCTCGTTACCATACTAGACATGGTAGATACTCTAAATATAGAATTTTGAATACAATGATGAATTGCTATTATATAAAAGTTTGTCCGGCATTTAGCAAGTTTGAATTGATGAAGAGTAGTTTAGTTGGATATCCTTTATCTTTTCTTAGTATTACTTTAAGTGCTGTATTTTGGAGTACTTGTTGTTGATCAATTCTAAACTTGGATGCACCTCTCCAGGCTAATATTCCCTAAGTTAATAATTGTGAAAATAGAGCATGGTACACCATCAGCAGTTTGCTGATCATTAAAATGTTTCTCAATCTATAAAATACATATTTTAGATATCTTAGTTTTTTAACAATATAGGATATTTATTTATTTATTTATAAACGGATATTGTTGTCCTTAATACAATTGTAGGGATATAAAAAACTGCAAACTTAACTACTTTAAAATCGAATGTACATATGTAAAAAAATCCAAACACGTACTAACACATGCAAATATCAATCCCACGAATAATTGAACAAAATTGCTAATGATTTTCTTTTGAAGATTCCACATGCTTCATTCTAGGGATGGGGGCGTAAGACGCATAATTAGTTCTGTTGTTTCACAAATTATCCTTGGATTACAAATAGAATAAAGTGTATGTACTGCTATATGGAAAAAATCTGGGTATATGGCAATTTACATTTGACCTTTTTATTAGAGTGCAAAATCAACCTCTGTAATCCAAACAAGTGTTTTCGTGTATTTGTCAATATTCAGACTCAAATAATTTGACTATAGCCAACTGCGAATTTGTAAGAAGTGTGTAGACGCTTTTTCCTTTAATTTAACCCACGTATCTTGATAATAACAGTATTTTTATCTGTAAGATTGAAGATGTCATCAATACATAATAGGAACAATAGTGGTCCTAGTATTGTTCCTTGTGGAACACCACACATTAACATGCCCATTTTGCTCAGTGATTCGTTAATTCGGATCCCTTGTGATCTGCCTTGCAGAAAGTCTTTTAACAGTTCATATGTGTACTGGACCTCTGAGTCCATAGCGGTACAATTTGATCGACAATATTTTATGGTCTAATGTATCGAACGCCATTGCCAAATCCAAAAATATTGCAAGAGCCAGTGTCTAAATATTGGTAAATCTGTTCAGTTAAATTTGCAATAGCCGAGTACATATGTACTTTGATTTTTGCTAAAAGGATATTAAATTTATCAAGAAAATGTATAATCCTCACTTTAAGGCAACTCTCAAAGATTTTAGATAATTGTTTACCATGTTTTTGTCCCTGGTCTTAAAAAAAGGTAGTACTATTGCTTGTTTGAAGCGTACTGGGCATATTGTAGTATCAAACACTAGGTTTATTATAAAGGTTATTGGTAGACATAAAGTGGATACATATTCTTTGAATAAATTAGTGTGTAGCTGATCAGATCCTGGTGCAGCATTATTTTTAAGTTTGCGAATTATCATTGCTATTTTGGAACTACCCTGCGAAAAATTTTAAGTAGGATTTTCATGAGAATCGCATGAGAAATTGAAACAAGTGCCTTATAGTTGTCGTAAATATACAATATACATCTATTAGTCATACAAGTATTGTATGGAATATGTAAAGTTTTATTATATGAAAGGAAATAATTTAATAAGTAGTTTTATGAGCATACAATCATGAATGTTTTGAGTTGAAATTTTATGGAAATTACATAAAAATCTCATCACAATCAGGTAAATTTTCATACAAATCGCAAATATTGTTGAATAGTGTTTCTGTAACATAGTGCGAGTACTATACGACATTTATATGAAATTTACAATGTACTTGATTCAAATTCTCATAAGAATCCTACCTAAAATTTTTCGCAGGGTACTGACTGTACTCAGATATATCGGATTTTTATTAATTTTTATTTCATTTTGTGAAATTGGATTTTTATCTTTGATGCTAGGTTTGGATCTACCTTTATAAAAAATCAATTAAATGCATCTGCAATCTCCTTACCGTTAGTAATTGTTTGACGATTGTTTCCATTGATTGTGATACTCTTTATTTTCACTTCTTTTTCCTTGTTTTCAGAGATTATTGATGATATTTCCTTTTTACAAGGATTTATTGCTCTTGACAGCCTTTCCTTATAATATTCTCTTTTGGTTTTATTTAATATTGCAACAATCTTCGTTTTGTAGTTTCTATATTTGTTATATATATCTTCGTCATTAGGATGTAATTTAGCCAACGGAATAATTTGTCTCTTACCTTCATCGATTTTATTAGTCTCCTAGTTATCCAAGGGTTTTCAGGTGAACAAGACAATTTTCATTGTCTTCTGTAAATAATTTTTAAGTATGGTAATAAATTTCATTGTTGCATTATTTGCATCAGTCGAATTATAAACAGTTAAGACTCTTTTTATTCGTCATTCTCAGTTCTTTAGAGAATTCATCTTTGTCACTATTTAGCTGATTATATTTAGGAATTTGTACAATTATTGGGTAGTGATCCGTTACATTACTTCAGATTACTCATTCGTTTATAAATATGATCGATGCATGTTTTTGATTTTCCATCTTCTCTGGTATAAATATTTATTGCCGATAAAAACCCCTCACTAAAATTATGTTTGTATTTTTCACTTGTATTATCTTCTGATAAGATCTTTATATTTACGTCACCTATAAATAATTTTCATCTTTTTTCTTTAAATTTGCCATTATGGTTTTAATTTTTCAACTTTGTGTTTATTGTTCCATGGCATTTCAATAAAAGAATATACTTTAAACTATAAAAATAATTGTTTGTATTTTATTTTCTTATAATAAATTTTAAAAATCGTTGAAAATGGAGATTCGCCACTTTGCCCCATGATTTTTGTTTTTTAAAATGTTCTCAGTGCACTATTTATAAAACAAATGCCAAAAGTATTACATAGGAAATGTTAGCTACGGAATTATCAAATGATACTTGGTGTCAACCTAAATATGAAATACAAGGAAAGATATGGCAGACAGAATATATAATTGTAAACAATTTTGTTAATGTTTTCAGAGCTGATGCATTGCCATTCTTGGAAGATATGGCCACTCGCCAAATATTTAGGCCATGGGAAATTAGTGATTTATCTCCCAGACTTCGTTACGAGCTCTCTGGCTTACCCCAGATGACAAAAGTAGTCGAATTAATGCATAAAGCTGCATACGGAGATGGTCTTGGATATTCGCTGTATTGTCCAAAGCGCCAAATCAATAAAATAGGAACAGAAACAGTAAGGACAAAAAAATCAACAAAAATACCGTTGTATTCTACAATTTCTTATTTCACGATTAAAAATTCCAGCTTCAACACTTTGTATCCAGTTGGTTTACGAATTCAAGATGCGCAGTCACTGTTACTGGTACTGATGACAATGCAGTATGCGAGTTTGCTAGAAGCATAAAAGGTTCAAGCACGGACTGCTCAAATACGCCAGCGCATTATCGAGGTGGAGAAATTCGTAAAGATCGCGATACACCCATCGCAAATGTTTGCCTTGGTTTCGAAGCAGCTGGAATGAATAAAAGGAAGGAGGCAGTTGCATTTGCTATCTTGAAACGAGCAATGGGAACTGGACCTCGTGTCAAGTGGGGAAATTCAAGCGGACCACTCGAGAAGGTTGCCGCTGAGGCAGCAGGAAATCATCCAGTCGCTATTTCAGCGTGCAATGTTTGCTACACTGATTCTGGTCTCTTCGGATGTATTCTGGCTGCACCAGCCGCTGTTGCAGGAGATGTACGAATACTTTTCTAAAATTATTTATGATTGTGTGTCATTTTGATATATCATGGTGTACTTTTCTATTTAGGTAACGACAGCTGCGTTGAAGTGGCTCCGTGCACCGAAGATATCCGATGATGATATCAAACGTGGTAAAGTTGACTTAGTGCAATCAGTAATGAATGTAGCCGACTGCAATTCAACGCTTCACGAAGACATTGGTTGTCAAGCGCTATTCACAGGAAAAGTCGAATCGTTGGAAGCTCAGGCTGCAGAAATTAATGCCATTACTGCGAGTGACGTAAAACATGTAAGAATTTTAGATTATATAAATAACATTTATTTAAACATACTTTACAGATTTAAAGATTTTGTTTTTGTACATTTGTAGAAAATTCTATAGTATGCATTATTCGATTGTAGGTAGCCAATAGCCTGAGCAAAGGAAAACTATCGCTAGCGGCAATGGGTAACCTCTCAACAGTTCCCTTCCTTCAAGATCTATAAAATCATTAGGTTACAAAGTTCCCGAACAGTCTTAGTGTATTAATTTTCCATATTTAAACTAAAACTGAACTCAACGATGTCATTTTGTCACTACAGTTCTAAAACTATTCATGTAATTGTGTACATAATAAACATACATGAAATGTAAGTAGAAAAATAGCGTTTAATAATTCTATAAATAACAACATTTACATTATTTTTACAATTCAATATAATCTAATCTCTTCTATCGAATAGAATTTATTAAAGTTTCTTCGTGGTGGCTTCAGCGGCTTTCCCATTATGAGCCTTGCTATCATCGGTCGAAGGTTTTCCATGCTTTTTATTACTTGTACCTTAAATAAAAGTTTGAATGTTTAGTTTTATTTATATAAATAAATTAACACAATGTCCTTAAATAATCAGTACATGGAAAAAAAATTGACTCCAAATCATCGATAACCAAATCCGCAAATAGTGGAGATACGGGTTCGAAAATTGCAAAAGAAATAATGAATGTAAGATCCACATTTTTTAAATAAAAGTTAAAAAACAAGTTTACGATAAAATCATTCCAATTCAATTGTATTAAATAATAACTTAAGAAATATTTAAATTTAAAATAAAAGTTGATTAGGATTTTTTTTGTTTCAAATCACACAAAACATGAACATTTTTTTCCGAAAATAAAAAAATTACTACTTTACACTTTATAATATTCTATCTACACTTTATAATATTCTACCCTACAATGTTAGATTCAGAGGATAAAAATACTACGATAGATGTGTAATCTTCAAGTTTGTTGTAAGTATGATAGTGCCTCAAAACCCATGAAAATGTTTAAAAAATGTCAAAATCGAATCTTTTACTTTTAATTTAATTTAATTAATTTTATTCAGGTTAAATTTTACACGGAGGGAGTAATGCTTTACATAGTAAAACGCAAAAGTATAATTTACTTGTCCGCATCCTATGAATATCTAGACTAAATTTACTACTAACTTAATACTAAAACTATATAAATGTTTTCTTAAATCTAATAAATGAAAGTATATTCAAAAAGAACCAAGAGTAGAGTCAGAAAGAAACAGAATAATATTCCATAATTATAATACCTAACTTTTCAATTAATGTAAATATTCTAGTTCTTATTTTTCACTTTTAGCCATTCTTTTACTTTTACTTTTACTTTTGCATTCGAGATATTTGGTATAATTGGGGTAGTTAAAATATTTGACTTAATTAGTAAATTTATAATTTTACTTGCTATAGAGACAAAACACTTTTGCCCTATATTTTTGTTACTAAACGGGATATCTATCAAGTTTAGTTTACTCGCTCTCGTGATTCCTATATTTTTTTTATAAGTCACTAAGTTTTTGGATATTTCGTACATGACTATTTCGAGGTAGTAAACTTTCCGTATTTCTAATAGTTGGCTCATTACAAATAGTTCTGTTGATGGAAATGTACGTTATTCACAAAATATTGTTTTAATAACCAATTTCAGTAAAATTTCAACAAATTACTTACTACTTAAAATACTTAAAAATATGGAAATTTCAGGATCGCTCTTAAAATGGATTAATTCATATATATTACCAATCGAAAACAGATTGTTAAGGTGAATGATTTTAAGTCAGATTCCATTACGGTTTCTTCTGGTGTTTCTCAGGGGTCGCATTTAGGTATACTATTTAATTTATTCATAAATGATGTTAACTCGACTTTAAATTTCTCTCGATTGCTGATATATGCAGATGACATTAAGTTATTCAAACTCATTCAATCGCCATTTGATTGCTCAGCGATGCAAAGAGACTTACATTCTATGTTATTATGGGCCAAGAAGAATGCACTGTCCTTGAATTTTTCAAAGTGTAATATTATTACCTTCACCAGATAACAATCTCCATCTGTCTTTGATTAACAAATTATTGATAAATGTATCATCAGAGTGGATAAAATTCGTGATCTAGGGGTAATCATGGATAGTGCCTTCTCTTTCTTCGATCATATTAATTTAAGTTTCGTCAAAGCCTCAAAGGCGCTAGGTTTTCTTAAAAGAATTACAATAGATTTTAAGGATTGGAAAACTGTGCAATAAGTCTCTGGTTTTGCCCATTTTAACCTACTGTTCACCTATATGGACTCCATATTTGGGATATCAAATTAATGTTATGGAATCGGTTCAAAGAGAGTTTTTACGCTATTTATCTTTAAGATGGGAAATCCTATGAGTTATTTTGACCACGATTACCATAACATTTCTATTATCACCAGTACACCCACAATTAAATCTTTACATTCTTACTCTACTTTAATGTTAGCACATAAACTTCTCAATCTAGATGGCTCATACAGTGACCTGAGGAGTATTGTGATAGTAAACGAGGGAGGTATAATACACGTAAAACAAATGCGTTGGCTATAAAATGTCATAAAAATAATTTCGGAGTTACCACTCCATTTCTGCTCGATTAAGTCGGATGTGGAATTCATTACAAAATTCTCAGCGTGTAACGGACATAACGACTTTAAAAAAAATTGCACTTTCAGATCAACTTCAGTATTATTAATGCCTATTCGTTTTAAATTTTGTATATTTTGTTATTTGCTATATACTTGTTAATTTTATGTCATAATTTTGTAAAAGGGACATTGTCTCATTGGTTTGATAAAATAAATAAATAAAATAAATAAATAAAATAAACGACCTTTATAAAATACAATGTCTTGGAACAATTCTTTCATTTGCGGATGATACAGCTATAATTTATAAGGACGTATCATGGGGAGGACTTGTAGAAAAGGTACAAAGGGATATCCCTAATTTGATTATGTGGTTGAACTCCAACAAGCTTGCTATCAATGTGGACAAGTCCAACATCCTACCATTTGGTTGCTACAGGGATAGTATTTTGGACTTTAACCATATTGAATTTAAAATACATGGCAAATTATTTCAAATCAAAAGACCGGAACATGTAAAATACTTGGGAATTGATTTCGACTCTCATTTACGTTGGAATTATCACATTATACACATTTCAAACAAACTAAGACACTTTCCATATGTGTTCGTAAAACTGAGACATGTATGGAATCATTGCTTGGGGTAATGCATACCAAAACATATTCAGGTTTGTTGAAGTCCTACAGAAATCAGCTATCAAAATAATTTTTTATAAGGATCGTTTATTTCCATCCGATGAACTTTTTAGAATTAGCAAGCTACTCATGATACGAAAGTTATATTATCTAGATACGATATTGTTTGTTAAAAATAGGAATTTATTGTCACTTAAACAAAGCCAGGTAAAAACAAGAGCGCAAAGTCGAAATCAGATAGATATACCTTTTAGTCAAAAAAAGATTGGACAAAGATGTTTTATGACCATAGCAAGCAAACTGGCGAATTTACTAACGCAAAAATTAAATAAATCATTTTGGGATATAAATACAAATATACTTAAAAAATGGTTAAGTACAAGTAGTATACTAGAACTAGATAAACATACTGCCATCCAATAATTACTCTACCTATATATACTCTACATTTTACCCTACTACGCATTTTATTTCTATTCATTACTATATATGTGTATAACTTCACTGCATTGTTTTACCGAAAATTAAATTAACAAACTACTCCGGATAATCTGTGCATTGCGAATTTACTTTAAATTTTACTATTAGTTTTAGTTAGTTAGTTTTAAGTCTAGATGTAGGCTCGATAGAGCTACTGTTAGTTTTCAGGTCGCGGACAAGTACTTTTACTTTTGCGTTTTATATGTATGTTTATTAACGGATTTATCCGGGCATGTATGTATGTATAAAATTTTTACCTGAATAAATTATTATTATTATTATTAAAATAAATAAATAAATAAAATTTGAAAACGTTGGGAAAAGCATTTCCCCATGTTACAATGCCATATCTCAAAACAGATACAAATAATGTATGATAGATCATTATGCACTGCTTTCTTTTTAACAGTTTTCCCAATTTGAAAAAAATATAGGGGAAACGTCTTAATTTACCTAATATGTTATATAAAAAAAAGAAAAAAAAAAAATTCCTAGATACTTTACATGATTTACAATATTGATTTGTAGAATTTGATTGTTAATTTTGAACTAGATATGCATAAAATTTGGGATGCTATCACGATAGCAGCCAAAGGGTAAAATTTTAGAATTTTCTAGGTTGATTGAAAGTTTATTGATAATCACCCTTTTATTACGTTCGGAATGTCATTTTGTACTTTAATTCTTAACTTATCCAATGTTGAATCTTTGTATACTGTGGCTGTATCATTCGCAAATGAAAGTCATACTTCAAGTATAGTAATAGAAGACAAGTTTAGGCCTAGGTGGATTTTAAAAAAACCATCAGTGTGGTAGTGTGTAAAAAATTGCAAAATTGATATTTTTTAAAGTTTGAGAATTTTTATCTTGAAAAGTTATCTCATGTGAAAGTTACTACACACCTTTTTGATTCAAAATTACCCAAAAATCATGAAAAAATTTTTTTCGGAGCAAAAATTATTAAATTGTTTTAAAAAATGGTTATAAACAATTAACCGACCATTTTTGAGCATTACACCCAAAAAATTCGTGTTCAGCGGTCAAAAATACATCAGAAAAACATTGTTTCAAGTGGGAACATATAAAAGACTACATAGATACTTCCCAGTTTAGTAAAATTTGTGTCAAATGGTTTAAATTAAAAAAAGGAGTACTTACGTGATTTTCAATGATTTCTTTCAGTTGGTCAAATAATTTTACAACTTGCGAATCTCTGGAAAGTATGTAATTTTGATAGTGCGAATCAATAAGAAGATTAGCCCATTTGTAAAGATGTTCGTCGCTTGGCTCATTAGCTGCATCGTCTTCCCATGAACTATTTTCTTCTTGAAGTTTATCAATTAAATAATTAAGCAACCTTAAAATATCATTGAAATTAAGTCCAGTTTTCAAATATGCGTGTAAAGATCTATCGGAATAGCTAACGTTGAGGATTCTATTTAAAAACTCGTTACGCGAGATATTACACTTTTGTCGCTTTGGACTAACTGAACCGTTCTGCACAGATCGGAAAGTTCTATCTGGCGTTGAGAGACAAAATGACAAAATGTCCACTAATAGTTTCTCCGACAAATTGTTTAAATTATCAAAACACCAAATTATAGCTGATATGTCTTTTGATTCAATCAGCTGGGGTATTAAAACTTGTTGTATAGCAGCGTTACTCATGCCTTCGTTTTGGTACTCGATAACTTGTTTAGAAATTTTGTTAGAAAGTCCTTTCGTCGAGAGGGTGGTAGGCATTTTGATGTCCGCACGCCAATTGGCTGTGGTAATTTCTTGAATAACTTCGATATCGGTATCTTCTTCCAAACTGTTATTCCTGGAACGTAATGACGATCCAAGCATCGCTTCCATCTTTTGTGGAGCTAATCGGAATGGAGCAACGGCTAAATGACGATTGGCAGCTAGCAATAAGTTATCTTCAACTTTCCAAAGTTTTGCATCTTTTGTGAAAAGTTTTAGTTTTTGAGTTGCTTGGACCAGTTTAAATCGTACGTTGTAAATTATCAAAACTGCTCCTTCTTCTAAGGAATCTGCCCCATAGATCGCAATTGTCATTTCGTTTAGGGCAACCATAACTACAGGATGTTTAGTGTTTACCGCTGTTACTACGTTTACTAAAACACCAGGCACTGGTTCTGTGGATGGAGCAATTAGAGAGTAACTGTACAACCTTCCGTGTGACCCTGAAATATTTAAAAATATTAAGTCTTTCGTATTTATTAACTCATTAACGCCTGAAATGACAATTTTTATACTTCATTTTCAATCAAGTATTTTATATCAAAATCAAAGTTGAAAACAATTGAGAGGTGCGTATCCTACTGTTTTCGAGGTCGCTCTTCAAGATTCCAAGGTCAAAATTGAGTTTCAGCCATCAGAAATTCCAATATGGCGCCAAATATGAAAAAAATTTCCAAAAAATTGGGAATTTTTTATACTTATTTCGATTTTTTTTCGAGCTATTAGAATATTGGGTTTCTATTGAAACTCTGAACAAAGATGAACAAAATACTTCAATTTTAAGGACAAATTTTACTTTTATACCCTACATCATTCTAACGACCTCAAAATGGCGTCAACAATGAAAATGTCTTTGAGAAATTTCTGGACGCTCTAACTCAAAAACTACCAACTTTAAAAAAAAAATGCCCATCAGAATGAAAAGTTCTTAAAATTCATCAAGCGATATAGTGGAATTTTTTCAAAATTTTTTGATGACATTTTGAGACATTTTTTTTCAAAATTTTTTTCAAAATTGTAATTTATTTATAAAAAATCCTGAAAAAAATTTAGTGTATTCTCTGATGAATTCCAAGAGTTATTTGTTCTTTGCAATTTTTTCGAAAAGTTGATAGTTTTCGAGGAAATCAATTACAAATATTATAGTTTAGGAATTTTTCACCCCAAAAACTATTAACTTTTGGAAAAAATTGCAAACAACAAAAAACTCGTAGAATTCATAAGTGAATACACCAAATTTTTTTCAGAATTTTTCATAAATAAATTATGATTTTTAAACAAATTTTGAAAAAAAATTTCTCAAAATGTCATCACAAAAATCTGAAAAAATTCCACTATATTTCTCGATTAATTCTAAGAACTTTTCATTCTTAGCATTTTTTTATAACGGCATGTAGTTTTCGAGTTAGAACGTTCAGAAATTTTTCAAAGAAATTTTCATTGTTGACGCCATTTTGAAGTCGTTACAATGATGTGGGGTGTAAAAGTAAAATTTTTCCTTAAAATTGAAGTATTTTGTTCACCTTTGTACAGAGTTTCAATAGAATCCCAATATTCTAATAGCTCGAAAAAAATTGATAGGAATAAATAATTCCCAATTTTTTGGAATGTTTTTTTAAATTCAGCACCAGATTGGAATTCCTGATGGCTGAAACTCAATTTCGACCTCGGAATCTTGAAGAGCGACCTCGAAAACAATAGGATACGCACCTCTCAATTGTTTTCAACTTTGATTTTGATACGAAATACTTGATTGATAATGAAGTATAAAAAATGCCATTTTAGGCGTTAATGGGTTAATTTTACATGTGTAATTTTTATGTACGGAACTTACATAAAGTTAGAAGGTACGCATTGCTCTTATCTTGTATAAGCGCATGACCTACAAGTTCTTCATTAGTTCGTTTAAGTTCTATTCTTGTCATACTTTTAGCTTCTTCCACATAATTTCCATTTTGCAATGGAAGGACGATATAATAGTATGCACGATCCAGCTTCGTCATTGCACACATATACGTCTTCTCGTTTATGCTTACTAATTGACAGTTTACAAACTTCTCTTCTGGTTTTAAAATATCATCACCAGTCCACGTTTTCCTATTCTGTAAAGCCCATTCTAACGAGGCACATGCTCCGTTTTGTAAAACCACAATCGGTGGTACGCCTTCGTGGGTGAGAATTGTTTGTATTGTTGTTAGAAATTTATGTTTCTTTACGTTGTCAAGATCGGATTCCTCTTCCAGCCAAACTCTGACATTCTTTCCGTTAAAAACTGCGGCATACCTTTTTGTCGTCTCATCGTACACAACTTGCGTTGTAAAGCGTTCCTTGCTTGACCAGCTACTAACTTGCTTAAGATTTTGTAACTGAAATAATTTTGTTATTGTTAAATAAAGAAAACAGTCAGTTAATTGTATATTTTAAATATTTTGTAAGTAAATCCTAACCTTATAACGAATTACAATATTTCGTCCAAGTGTAACTATGGCACAACCTGAATTGGAATCTTTTTCTACTCCAAGCAAATTTTGTTGGTCTATTAACGGGCATAACGTGTAGTAAGAATTTAATTTCGCCATATTTATATAAACTAACTTATAAAACACTATTTGCGCGTTCACTTGTGCATCGGAGTTTTTTGGATTTTGGAACAAAACCGGCGAAAAGATAACCACGTGCGCGACAAGCAGCGACGTATCAATTAAGTCAGCATTGACAAGAACCGGAATTCCAGAAAATGATACTCGGTTGGTAACGTGGATTATAACAAAAATATTTTTCAAAATTGGAGTTTGAAAAATATAAAGATACAATTATAATGTTAAATGACTATATTATGAAATAGTTTATATACGGGTGCTTCTCTCGAAAGGAATCAATTGTGTCGCAATTTGGCAAAATTCGCTAACATTATCCGAATTTTGGAATTAAATGTTATTATCCTAACCTTTTTTTGCAATTTGTATTAAATTAATATATAAACTTATACAGTCAGCAGGGATGAATTTCAATCCAAAACTCATGATCCTTTCAGTGATATCTTATGGCCATTTTAACCCATTAAGGGGTTCTAAAATGGTCCGCCGGTAAGGTAGGAAGTTTCACTAAAAAACTTAAATTAAGGGAGTTCTAAAACGCTCGTCCGATAAGGTAGAAATTTTCACTAAAAACTATAAATAAAAAATGACTTAAGGAGATTCTAAAGTGCTAGATCGATAAGGTAGGAATATTTATTAAAAATCGTAAATAAAAATGACTGAAACGATTTTTCGAAAGTCGGGCTCTGTAAGGGCAATTTTAATTACTATAGACTGTATCCTAGAAAATCCCAAAGACATTAATTGAGAACCGACCGAGAATTTTCGGGAATAAATCACTTATTTCAGAAAATTCTCGATCAGTTCTCAATTAATATCTTTAGTACTTTCTAGGAAACTGTTTATAGTGCTTCGAATTGCCCTTAGAGCGCCCGAATTTTAAAAATGCGTTCAGTCATCTTTAATTTACATTTTTTAGTGAAATTTCCTACCTTACCGGCGGACCACTTAAGAACCCCCTTAAAGCAAATGCTTGAAAAACGAGAATAATGGCCACATATAGTCATTTTGTTGTGCTATATACAAATCCTGAATAATACGGAATATATTTTGATCATTACTTTTTACTTTTTATGACGCTTAAAATAAACACGGGTGTAAACATGGACCCATCAACAGCTCTAGAATATTTATTATTATTATGCAACTAATTTAAAAGTGATCGACTCTGAAAGAAATGTTTATACAATTCAGAAAATTGACATGATTACAAAATAAGTTACCCAGCAATAAAAAAAGGATTGGAAATTGATTAAGAAGGATTCAAATGGATTCACTTGAATTCGTAATTTGCCCAAACAGAATCCCTGTGAATCCAAAAATAATTTTGTAAAATATTGAATCCCTCCGAATCTAGAAAATAAAATTCATATTAATCCTTACGAATCCAAAAATAATATCGCCGAAAATTAAATAATACTGAATGCCTCGGAATCCAAAAACTCAAATTCAAACCAATCTCTACGCACCCATTTGAATCCAACACGGAGAAAAATAATCAGCAAAATCAGCCGAAAAATCCGCAGATTCTACCAATTTTATCCTATAGGGACAGCTGTTGGAATTCCGTAGGGATAGCCGATAATTTCAGCTAAATTTACTGAAAAAGTCCGCAAATTTAACGGAACAAATCTGCTAATGTAGCGGAAATTTAGAGCTAAGCGCGAATTGAGTACGGTTAAGGCTACATTAGCGGAATCAAAACAGCTAAAATTGCAGATATTTTTGGCAATTCCAGCCGAAAATTTTAGCTGATATGAATCAGCTAATCCAGCGGAGTCATTTTTCTCCGTGAAAAATAATATTGTAGAAAATAAATATTCGAAAATAAAAAATAAATAGAAAATAATAAACGTTCAAAGCATTAAAGAGAGATTCATACTCATGGCACAAACCTAAGCCAAGTTTCGTTTTCTTTCTCTTTACAAGAGGAATATTTTCCGTCATGGTTTAAAAAATAATAAAAGTTACTTCTTTAAATGGCTAAAATGTAAAAAAAGTTAACTCGCAAGCGGAAGGAAAGATGCCGCTTATCCTCCCGGCCATAAAGAAAAATCGTATACTTCCCTCGGGAAGTAAAAAAGAATGCCTCAGACTACATGTTTTTCACCCTCGGCTTCGCCTCGGGTAAAAATTACACGCTGTCTGAGACATTCTTTATTTTACCTCCCTCGTTGAGTAATATACTATTTCTCAAAAATCTGCTACCCAAGTTCCTGGTTTCAGTACTTCGGCACTCTCTAAAACCACTAAATTCTACTAAATACTATGTCAAAAATATGTCGACTTCAAATTATTCGGATAAAAGTAATTTTTTAATAGAACCCAGAAAATGAATAAAAGTCTAGTGAGTATGCGTCAAACATCTGTAAATTTAGCGTGTTCCGTTCTTTTTACGCGATGATAATATTTACTGACGCCCACACAAAAATATGTTGATATTATACTAATTATCTTCTTTTAGTAACACAATAATACAAATCGATTTAAACTACATTTCTACGATTTTCATGCGAGTACTTGCAATTTTAAAAGTTCCGTGCAATTCCTCATATGTATGCGATAGGTTACTATATCTGGAAAAATTTATTATCAAAAATATTTGTAGGAAAAACAAGGTTTTGGATACAAAAAAATAGTGCAATATTTCCTTTTGAGAAAATGGAACAACCAGGAGATAATTAATCGCATGCTCCATTTTTCATGTCAAAAACAGAACTTTTACATATTTCGCATTGTGTCATGAATCAAGTTTCTGGACGAGAGGCGTCCATCGATTGTGGAGCAGGTATGCTCAGGATCCTAAGGTAACCGACCTTCCGATCGATCATTTTCAGTGACACTTGTCATGTATTTTAAGTTTCGTTTAGTGATGTTGAGATAAATAGGCTGGAAATAAAGGTAGAAACTTTTTAGGACACTAAAAAAATTGCATATTTCTGTAATATATTCTTTAAAAAGATGATTTCAAATTAACGGTAACTTTTTAAATGTGTATTTTGTAGTTATTATAAGAGTTATTTTTGTTAATATTTTATATTCTTATTTAATTTTAATATATCTCTTATGTTTAACTAGACACAAATATAAATTTCATTTTATATTTCTTAAAAAAAAAAATGTATTTATTACTTTGGAGTACACTAAAAAATTGTTTTTAATAAACTATTAAAAGTATTTTTCTGCAACTGCGATTAGTGTAATGATAAAGTTTGAGTTGAATTGACTAAATTTTAGAAAATGTAATTCTATACATCTATGACTAACTATCTAAAGACTAGGAACTTAAAAATGTTTAGTTCCTATAAATAAATTTTTATTCACTGTACTCTAAAGAAATATACTCTGTTATACTAATAGTATATTATAAACTTACATATGATTAAGAAATAAATATACTAAGTTCCCTTATTATAGAATAATTTTCATAACTTATGAAGTTCACATGGATTATTCCTCTTTATATTTACAACTCAAGATTTTGTTTCAATGGCATGTTTTTTGCTTTGCTCCAGACACAAAAATAAAATACATGTGTTTTTTTATTTTAATATGATATTTAAAATTTTCGTGTTATGATTTTTCAAAGTTTTAGATGTTATATAAAACTGCTCCATTTTCCCATTTGGGACCACTGGATAGACCTACCTGTCTGTAAATACGATTTTATAACTCGATAAGTTCTCACACCACTCTGAAATTTTCTCAGTTTCTTCTACATAGTTAAACGAATACTTATAGTAAAAAAAGGTTTAAAAAAATCGTGTCGGACTTAAAAAAAAAAAAAAAACTTGTTAATAAAAATTACCAGTTATATTCATTGAAAATTAAATTTTGGAGTTCGCATTTACTTCCTCAAATATATTTAGTACATTGTATATGTAATTGTAAATGGAACGTTTTTAAAACATCCGAAAATTTCCAATATCAAATGGAAATAAAAAGACATGTATTTTTGTGGCTAGAACAAAAAAAATACAATTGAAAAATAAATCTTGAGTCGTAAATCTGACGTGGGATCCATATACATTTGCCAACTTTTTTTGTTTAATCGTTTAGATATAATATATATTAATAAAAAGAGATCATTTAGTACAAAATTTAATTAAATTTCTGTCAACAAAATTTGATGTATATATCAAAACATCTACTGAAATTTATTAGATTGAATTCGAATCATAAGGTAGAATCGAGTTGTTCCACCTTTTTTTTTGTTATTATCGACATTGAGATATACAAACTTAAAAAAAATAAAAATTTTCAACATTGCATGATTGAAAATCATAATCACCCCTTAGTTTTTAATTAGACTATGAATATGATACGTGGTCGAATTCAAAATTTAATAAGCGTTTTATTTATGCAATTACACATGACTTAGTATACCATGATTATTTAAAAAGATAAAAATTACACAGTGGATTACTGAATGCAGTAATGAATATAAGTTTCATTATTAAGAGAATTAAATAAAAAGCTTATATTAATGTTAATAAGAAAATGATTTTTAAAAGTAATAACGAAAAAAACTGGAATGACTAATAAAAATTGTTTTTTTTTTAAAGTTTTTTATTATATACTTTAATTGTATGTATTTTCCATTCATGAAATACTAAAAACATTATATTCTATTTAACCATGACAGTTTCTTAATTGTATTCATATGCATATTTCTTGTAATATTTATTTGTCCATTTAGGAAACTTTCGGCCAACATTTACGTAACACAACGGAAGCATTCATACAGGGAAATGAATACGCGAGGAAATAACGTTACTTCCATTTCTAACGACTATTTCATTCATTACAGATATTTATTACTACTACTATTATTCCTCTATTAAAATACAATTTAAAGATTAATTCTATTTAGATTATTAATGCAACTTTTATTCTGAATTACTTTTGGTCGTTTGTCACGAGACTGAGTCCCCTTGCATGTTTCGGATAAAAGTAAAATGGTACACAGGATTTACGAGTAACTGTAAAGTGAGAGAATGTCTTTGTATAATTTTCACAATATAACATAAATTATAACAGAAAGTGTACGTGCTTTAGATAGAATAAGCTCAACGATTTTTTATTAAAAAATGTAGTGCAGATCCAAACATGGATTTCGTTGTTGAATTACGAAGTAATGAATTTAAATATCGATTCGTTGAAATCGAATTTGATAATTTCAGCATAATAACGTTGAATTAACTTTGTATTTTTATTTTAAAATGATAATTTTATTCGTACAAAATTCTATTTTTTTGTTACATTGTTGTGTAAAGTGCGGCTTTATGCATTTTTTTCGTACACCTGGAGCAGGAAGATTACTGTAACCTTAAAAGTTACGTACATTATACAAAAGTTATAGAATGTTACTATAAGTTTTTGATAATATTACAGGAATGTAAAAATGTACGCAAATATAAATGTTAACCTCAGTGTTATTATATTATGTTAGTAATGTTGATGGTGTAAATTTCTAAGTTTTAACTAAACTTAATTAGCCATGAAAAGGATTGGTATATTTAAGTACAGAAACATATATAGATTAATTTCAATATTTAAAATTTGAAATAAGAAAAATCGAGTATTTATGTCAAATATTATTAATCGATAACTCGATATTTAAAAATTAGTTATAGGGGAGAACTGGGTAATTACGACAGGTCGGATAATTCCGACCCCCCGTAATATCTCGCTTACAATATGACATCCCGAAATGTTATTGAAATTTTGTGAAAACACCGATGAGTACAACTATTTTGATTGCGGTAGTTGTTTATTTACTTTGCATTGAACCATGTGGCAGTGATGTGATTATTTCTTACTGCGCTAATTTAGAAATTGTAGTATTATAAATAAGTAAATATAGTTTGAAATTATTGTGCAAACGAATCAAACGTAAGTAATTTAGAAAGCCTTAACCTTATATTTAATGAAATCAATTTGGTTTTTAGTGAGATGAGAGTGTGTTTTTAAGTGCGTGTATTTTTTAAAATAAAGAACGTGCAGGGTAATTCCGACCCCTAATGTATGGGGTAATTGCGACCGTCCTTTTTCGTGTTTATTTCCGTTTGTTTTTTATCACAACCATATTATGCAATGTTATGTATACATTATAACTAATTTATCAAAAACGATTATCAAGTGACCACGTCACCACGTCTCTAAGTGAAACACTTCAATCGATTGAGCCACATCCAAAAGCACCACCGAGGATAAGCTCCAAACGTCGTGGAAGAAAGCCAGGACGATCGTGCATTTTAACTGATAACATTGTTATGGCAGAAATTGCGGACAGTGAAAAAAAGCGAGCAGAGAAGCAGAACAAAATTAAATAACCGAGAAAGAAACAAAAAGTTAACGAAGAGCCACAACCATCAACAGGCGGTCAGCTATCGCGCCGATCAAAATGAACTGAAAATAATAAAATTAGATATATTGAGACTGATTGCAGTTCTTTTTCTTTCTACATTTCGACCACAACATTTGAATTTGCTTCGCTTGTTTTCTCGTGCGCTATTAGAAGTGATTATTTGTGTTTTCATTTTTGTGATCTATGTACGTAGTGTTGTACATAAGCAAGTTATTGTGATAGCAAAATATTATCTTCTTTACTTATTATTAACAAATGTAAATTAAACCTATAAATCACTACGAAATTATGCTGAAAATAAACGCGGTCGGAATTACACCTTTTGGGGTCGGAATTACCCATACTTTAACAGAATCTGAAGAATTGCAATTTTTTACTAATGGAGGTATAATCCTATAATAAACCTATAACAAGGTATTAATAATATCGATAAATGTTTACCCATGCAATACACTTTAAAAAAGCATAACGTACAAATTCATTAAATCACATTCTCTACCTCAAAAATCAATTTTGCTTAGGTAGGTCGGAATTACCCCGTTCTCCCCTATTGTTAAAAACATTCTTAAATTGTAAAAAATTTGGTTTTTGATAATTTTTTATTTCATTTAGTGGCTTCCAAAATATGAAGTCCATTTGGTTCATTTAAAGTGAAATTTAAATGGAAACAAAAGTAGGCCTTAGGAGCTTTCCTCCTTTCATGAATATAATGTGGAAAACAATTTTTTATCCTAAATAATCCATTTGGGATTTATAATAAATATTTTATTCACACTTGGGGAATCATATGTAAATTTTTATACATTTGTAGTACCTACATTAATCATTTCTCGTATTTGCAAAAATTGTACAACATTCATTCCTAAAGTTTGTCGTTACTTTTTAGTATTAACACATAATGAAATAAAAATCTGCAATGTTAAAAATATCGTAAAATTGAATGTACTTTTATTGCACAATAGTAAATTAAATTTAATGCAATTGTACACGTTGATATTTTGGTACATTTGAATTAAATTCAATGCACATTTTATATAATTTACGCAACTCTGCATAAATTTTAAGAATTCTCATGAAATTTCAATTCGGTAACGAGAAATCGATTTATTTCCATTTTCATGAAAATTAATGTGCATTGTACGTGAAATGCAAAGCAGTCGCATATAATATTTAGGGTATATTACACAATGATTATAACATTTGCGTAAAATTCAGAAATTTTGACTGAAACTGAATGAATAAAATGTAACAAAAAATACGGTTATATGGAACGATAAGTTGTTCCATTAACGAAGCCTTATTTCCGTATTTTATATTTGAGTTTCGAATGAGGTACAATTATCCGGTGTTGGACGATTGCTAAAAACTTCTTAGGAGCATCAGGAAGGAGATCTTTCTTGAGAATTTCTTCGTTGCAGGATCTAATTGATTATCTGAATCTGATTTTTTCCTAATTGTTTCAAGTATTCAAGGATTCAGAGGATATTTTTCGACGCTTTTATAGTTCCGTTTATACCGACAGTACTTGAAGGTGCAATTTCTACAGAAATGATAAAATCATCATCCGTAGATTGTACACTATCCAAGGTGTTCTTAAAAAAATTTGAATAAATTGCACCCCAAAACTAATGACTCGAAGTAACTTCTGCAATGTATAAAAACAATTCTCGTTAAATAGAAAATCGAAAAAGGTACATTTTTTTTAAATATCCCCTTTCCTTTTTATTTATTTTTTTTTCAATGCCCATATAATATAAAATGTAGTTGAAGTATATGTATATTGTTCTATGGAAATGTTTTAGATATTAAAAAGATCTACAACTCTCGTTTACATAATTTTTCACATAACCTCAAAGTTTAGAAAAACAACAAAAAGAACCGAGTTTTTATTTTTAATTTTTTGCTGCTGTTATTATTTTTTGTTACTTTTTATGATATTGGAGTAATTGCAACTTTCAGACCTTGAAATATTCTGAAAGCAGGTCAACAATTCAACAGCCGTCACATATAAATTGATTCCTATATAATGTGATGAATTTGTTTCTCTATCTCGTTATAAATTTGAAGATTTGTTACACAATTTCGTAAACTCATGATAGAAAATAAATAAATTATTTTTCCTGTACGTTTATATACATGTTTATTACAAATTGGTTAAGTCTCAAATGTAAGTTACCAATGGAACTGATTCATATTGATACTTTTTCAGCGTTATCTCAGAAACCTCATCAATAAATGGACTTATCTAAAAAAAAAATATCTGTTTCGATTTTCTGTTCAACGGGGATTGTTTTTATGCGTTTTATCGTTTGTAGGGTTGCTTTATTCAATCTGTTTGAAGGACTCGTATCGTCTATAGATGTAAGTAAGTTTTAGAACTATTTGATACATGAGATCTTCAAGAATCATAGCTTCTTGAACGATGTCTATTCTTTGAAAGACTTCTAGCACCTGAGCCATTAAAAGAGTCAGATGACAAATCTTAGCAGCTAGACTCATAATCCTTGGATCTCGAGTGATCTTTGAATCTTGAGCGAAATAAGGATCTAGATGGCGGTTGTAAATATGGTAAATTTATTAAAATGTCACTTAACCCATGTCGAGGCTTGCAGAAAATTTAATATTTTCGATTTTGACTTGTGCAATAAATTTTACTAAACTTTTATTAGACTTTTAATAAACACATTTTCAGTAAGAATTGATAAATTTAACTTGTTAAACATGGCAAAATCATTAAATTTTCGGCTTTAAGCCGCGACATTGGGTATCACCACTTTTAAATTTTAGTTTTGCGCTCATACATTTTGAAGTTTTAGGTACGAGAAGTCGAGAAATTTTCAATTTATAGAGACCTCATCATCCAATTTCGGCGGGTAATAGTTAGTATAATAGTTAGTATAAAGTAATAGATTGTATCTTTTTTGGATCGTATTTTTGAAATATTTTCCGGTCAGATTCGGAAAGTACGATCAATTTTACATTAGAAATAAAAAGTGTAAATTTTTTTCGACATTGATAACTTATTAGAATTTGCAGCTGTGAATTTCAAGAAAAATTTGTTCTTTTGGGTTAATAACATTAAATACAATTATGGTTTGGGTTATTTTCCTTTTTTATGTCGATAATTCTGAAGTTCATATAAAATCTGTACAATTAAAAATGACGAATCCAGGAGCTTACTATTCTTAATATTTTCAAGGTTTATTTTTCATTTATATCAATTTTTTTATTTCTACCTACATTAGAAAAGCTCAGACGAGTATAAATAACCTGATCACTGTTAGATACTGCTTGTAAGTAGTGAAATCTACGCCAACAACAGTAATTAGTATGTAATATTACTGCACCTACAGTATTTCGTTCTCCTATACTCGTATTATATACGATTTCTTGTTGTCGCATATGAAATGTCGAAAATATGTAAGCGTCGATATGGTCAAATCCACAGAACTGTTCAGTTTGGTAAACAAATGTCTCTACGTCGAATTTTTGAAAATTGCATAATACCATATTGAAGATAAAATTTTTGACGCATTATTTATACTCATTTAAGATTTTCCAGAGCGGAAATTGATGAACAAATAATGAATTTAAAAAATAATTCATCATTTTTTATTGATTTACGATGTGTCAATTATTAATGTTCAAATTTGTCGACACACCATCCGAAAGAAATACTTTTCAGCAATTAAACATATTTAACTGAAAATAAAAAGAGTTTTATAGTGCGTTTTTAATATTAAAAAATATTGTCAATCGTAATGATAAAATTTTGAATATTTGGCCGTTAAAGGATTATAATTTTGTATACTTATTTGCATTATTTTTACACAGCTAGAATATTATGTCCAAATAAAATGGGCCAATGTGTAAAGCTTTTTAACGGTAAATTATCGATGACTGTTTGAATAAAGTTCAATTATTTAAAACAAACCGATTATCTTTACATTGTACATAACTCCAGTAACTACCATCTTCTGATGTGCAATCATAAGGAGAATATCGTCCTTAATGCGAGTTTTCTCCGTAGAATGTATATAAATCTCGTCCGTCAGATAGTAGTTCTTAAATATACATTCTCCTATAAGTGTCCAAACTCTCATTTTTAGAAATGAAAGAAGAGGACCAAGTCCCGTAACATGTCCTTCCTTTGCTTCTTCCCATCATGTAATAAGATACAACGTTTGCATTTTGGGTTAAAAATCCTAAGACATCTACAAATCACGGGATTGTTCTCAATTCGTTGTCGTCGCAAAATAAACGAAAAGTCATCGCGATACATAATAGAGTTCGTTGCTTAAATAGAGACTTCACGGTATATCCGCGTCAACCTACATGTGGTTTGATTTACGTTACGCATTTATTCATCTGAGTAACAAATACGTCATGGAGCATGAATGAGGTTCCATCGTTTTTGAATGGTTAGACGCGACTATAAACGATATCCTATTAGAAATCGGGGCGTGCCCCGGGGGTGATTTCAATTTTCTTAAGGGACCGTTGAATTCTGCAGGGAACGCAGATGTTTTTTTTTCTTGACAGAAGATTTCTCAATCCCAGAGCGACCGCCACGCGTCACGAACTTTACCCGCATAGCAAAAGTCAAACCTGGAATATTACCGACAATGAACGCTACGGGGATGAGCCCCTGGCATAACAAAAGCTTCTGCCTTCTGGAGCTAGCTTACGATATAGACGTCTGCCGGACGTTCCCGCATCTCCTGGGTTTAGAAATCCGCGTAGCACAAAATCCCAATGCGGATTTCCAGGGAGGAAAGTGCAACAACGTCCAGAACTTAGTATCCCACTGTGATTATAAAAATGATGCCAGAGATGCTGACCGGGGCGTATACATTGTTGTTTGTTTATGGTGTACGCCTCCTGGGAGTAAAACATGGGAAAATAGGAAGATTCGGAATATATTGTATACGTATGGATGTATGTACGGAAATGCTATTGTAATCTAAAACGAAAAAATGAATGATTTTCGACGAATAGTTCGTAAGGGATCGGTTGATGTCTCTCAAGAGCCATCTAAAGATCGATGATGACATTTTCTAGCGTAAAAATTGGGAATCTTAAAAACTCTAATAGATTTGTCAATATTCAAGATCTTTTCCAATAAACTTAAGGTGCAAAACTAAACCAATCTTTGTATTAATAAGTTTTAGGAAAAACTAGAGGATAAAATGTTATAAAAACAAAATTAAAATTATAATTTACTACTCGGCTTGAAATTCTGATATCGGGTTGATCAGGCCTTTATCACGATGCTTGAATATACATCAGGAATGTAGCGTTTGATCTGATCAGTTTATGATTTTGTGAGTTTTGTGAGTATTTTAGTAATTATTAAGCATCGAATTGTTGAAATTTATGTCGCAGGTCAATTATGGCCTCAAGTCGAAGTAAAATAAGAGTTTCTTAATTATGATTGAAAATCCTCTTAATAAAAAAGATGTGATGGAATACTGCAACACACTGATAAAAAGATTTATTTGTCATAAAGAAGGCTTATTTAAATACGCTGGAAGAAACCATTTGTTAACAGTAAACAACTTTAGTTAATAGTTAATTAACATTTGTTAAGAGTAAAATACGTGTCTTAATTATTAAGAGATGTATTTTAACTATTAACTAAAGTTGTTTACTGTTAATAAATGGTTTCTTCCAGCGTATTTAAATAAGCCTTCTTTACGACAAATAAATCTTTTTCTCAGTGCATTCTTATTTAAATTTCTCTTCAGAAGTGAGACACTTGTTTGCAAAATGCAGAGGAATTGTTTGATTATTTTTTGATTTTCGAAAGAATTTTGAAACAATTATCATAAGAGATTCAATACATCTAAATTTAAACCTGGGAACATCTGATCACCGGTCCCGAGAATTACATAAAAGCTTCTTATTAAAAAAAATGTTATTTACGTTTAAATTTAAAAGTTAATATTAAAAAAAGTTAATTAGAATTTTTCATCTAAGTATTGGTACTAAATCTTAATAAGGCCATGATCAGTTTCGAATTTCTGATGAGGCATGTGTTATTGAATATCGATGAAGCCCTGATTATATATCGAACGATGACCAACATTCAGACAGCCTGAAAATAAATCTTTTTCTATATAGGTACATTACATTTTACTGGTTTATGAACATTTTGATCTACATTTATATTTATGCATTAATCTCGTAAATTCGTTACTAAAATAGGAACTTTTGTTTATGGAATTAGATTGAAAGCTTCTGAGACATTTGATTTCCTGATCCAAATACCATAGTGAAAAAGCTTGTAAACATAATAATATCTCAACTTCAAATACACGTTGATTTCACAGGTTTTATAGTTTTACATTAAGATTTGGAGTTTAGCAATTACATTTTTTTTATTGCTTGATTACACTTTTAGGGCTGTGGCGATTCCCTTTTGGAAAAGAAACTGGTCCAAGATGGTGAATCAAATGGTTTTACCGGAGAAAAAGTAACTGAACTTCTCAAAATTCAACCGTGAAAAACTGTATACGATTATTAAAAAAAAACATATATTTTTTAAATTGTTTTTTTCTTCATATCGTTTTTTAACATTGAAGTAATTTCATAATTTTTGTTTGAAGTAAAGCCATCGTGTCCTCAAGATTATAACTTTTAAATGGGCTTCACCTATCAGCGAAAGGTTCAGAATTTAGGTTCAGGATTTATCTATATGCAAAAGTATTTGAATAATGTAAAGGTAGTTAAATTTATCAGTTAGATTTTGTTCAGTGTTTGTTGCACATTCTCGGATGGAAACGTAGATGGGTTAATGGATAACATCAAGAGTTGGCGCCACTCTGATTATATCCAGGTGAATACGATGGCCAAGAGTATTTTTGTTGCAGGATTCCTGACATTCTGAACAGACGGAAAAAATATTTTCTTTAAAAATTAGCGAAATGTCGTGAAGATAAAGAATATCGGAAAATCTTGAACCATAATAGAAAAACCACAAAAGATTATGGAATATTTCCCGCGAAACAGCTGAACATTACCAAGAGTTTCTAACAAATTTTTGGTGGAAAAAGTGCTGCAATTGACAAACAATATTTTTTTTGGAATATACTGACTTCAAACGGTTGGTAACCATCTAATGCCAAGCGTAAAAAGTGCAAAAGATTCATAAAAAATAGTTAGAAAAGTGAATATTTATAATCTAATGGTCGTTTACTGAAATAGTATAGTCAAATTATTCTTAATTTAAATAGATTTAAATATTTGTTCATTTATCGATTCCTTAATGATGACCCTCTTTGTATGCAATACTAGTTTATACATTTCTTGTGATATGCATTTTGTGAATATTGAATAAAAATATTACATTTGATTATCAGATACAAATTTAGTTGATTAATTGATTAAGAACTTAAGTCCCTTATTAAAAGTCTATTTCAGCAATTTTACGACTTTCAGTGTAGTACTTACTACCTAGGTTTAGTTTTGCTATACAAAAATCTGTTTCGAATTCTTTCAAAATTATTAGGATTCTAAAACTTCTAGATTTGTATAACATATCGAGGGTTTTGTGACGATCAATCGAGATGTTGGGATGTATTTTCAGCCCAAATATTGCTACTAGCCCGTGTCTGCTCTTTACATTTGAATTATTTGGAAAATATCAATCATAATTGAAAATTGTGTCATTAATTTAATTAGTAATCATTTTTACAAATAACTGGCAGAATATTATTTATTATTTATTGATAGAAAATATACTCATTGATGTTGCTTAACATTATAGTAGTTTTTTAACCATATTCATTTTAATCTGGAGGAAGATAATACTAATTACAGCACAGTGTTAATCTGAATGCATTTGTTATCTGAACGATTATTGTGGACTAGTGCTTCATACACATCATCCTTCTACTCTCCTTTAACTTGTCACTTTATGCCAATGTTTTATCATAGTTGTCATTTATATAAATATCACCATATGTACCGAATTTTTATTTTCGTATTACTCAGCTAAATTTTCCCTACACTGAGAAGAATATAAGTAAAAAAAAAAAAATAAAAAATAATAAAATAACGAACCTGGTTAATATTGTAATATGTATACCTATTAACAAATTTATCCTTAAACTCTTACTGCATTTTTATCACAAAAAGAAAAAAGAGTAGTTAATGAAACCATTTAACAGAAGGAAAATGCGTATTTACAGAATATAGTTAGTTTAACTATGTCAGTAGTAAAGAAGAGCATACCATTGTTCCGATTATTATTTCATTTAATATTTAAGTATCCATTACCTTACATAATCTCAAACGTACCGCAGTTTTACAATGGAATAGTCGCTTTCAATATTCTTCAGTAGTAAAATAGATGTAATAAAATAGATTAAACGCAAACACGTTTTTTTATAGTAATAATAGTTATTGTATGGTATAAATTACAATATTCTTAATTTCAAATGCAACATGCAATCAACAACTTTTCACGTTGTTAATTCTACTGTGATTATATGTTAAAACCATTTTTACTTTTCTTCCAAGGTTCCATTGACAATTGTCTCCTCTCTGACTCTTTGCTGTTTTGATTTTTACTAATAATGACACCATTAAAGCATTATATTTTTATATCCTAACCCAGTTCTTGGACACCCTGTATAGTATTCAAGAAATACTCTATTCAAGAAAGCAAATTTCGAATATATCTTGAGGATGGGATTTTGAAAAAAATAAATAAATAAGAAAGGCATTTATTAAACATTTCATGTACTTAAAACAATACAAATTTTACAGAAAAGTTGTTTAAAACAAAATATGTAGAAAAGGAGAAATTTTACTACAAAATTGGTTATGTTCATTATTTTGATAATGGCATGCGTACATCGAAAATAAATAGTTGTTTTTCTTCTGATTCGAACACATAACTCATTCGAAGACCTTATGTGTAAATATTAAATTTCTGTTTGCTTCTTTCAACAAAAATAAAATGCAAAACAGGCCGAAAATAAAATTTAAGGAAGTACCCTGCTGAGACTAGAAATCACATGATGGCGAACTTGAAATGAGAACACTCGTTTGTTGGCAGAATTGAAAGCGTTTGAGAATACAATAGCTTGTAGTGGTCATATGAGATCGAGAGAGAAGAAAATTCGAGTAAAAAGTAAAAGTTCGTAGTAAACGGAAACGTATTCTCTGAAAGGACAGTTTCATTTGAAAGCAAAGAACTGTCCTTTATTTCTTTATTTTCGCTGCAAAATAAGAATAAACTTTCTTCTTTGGAAGTATAAATGTAACGAAGTGACGTTTGCGATCAAATTTTTATTCATTCGAAATTTATGGCATTAAAGTCTTACGAATTCAACATTTACCCTGATATAGTTGATTTTTATAGAGTTATTAATTCATAAAAAAATTCTACAAAATTGCTATGGAAAATGCTTTTTCATGACACAATTATTGTTTTAGGGTTAGCAGAATTTCATTTACGAATATCGACCCAAATTAAATTACTAATTGAAATAATTTCCATGTGTACCCCAGCTGGCTGTAAGTTGTGTCACGTTCAAGAGCTAGTTTTAAAATAAAATCCTAAAATTTGGCATTTGCGTTCATCACATGAGATAATAAATTTGCCATTCAAGTACAGATTATATTTCCGAGAAAAGTTAAAAATCAGCTGCAGGCAATTTTTGCGACGTATCAGGCACGAAAACATGATTGTAATTTGAAAATGGGTATTACTATCTTTAAACTAACTAATCATAATTTTTGTGTACTTCTTCATTTTCATATCATTTTGTAATTTTCGTCACGTTTTCCTCTTATATTAACTAAGATGTTTATTAGTTCTCAAATAAGTTGTGAATATTCTTATTAGACTATTATTAGACAAATTTAAAAATATGTAGAAATATTATTTTCAACATTCAAAGTAATAACAATACTAAAAATCCTAGTATAAAATTTTTCCATTGTTTCCTCTTGTTTACTGCTAAAATCCAGCGGGGTCTTAAAGTCTTAAGTAAAGTAAGACTTGGCACTTTAGTTATTATATCCTTACGTAATATCTTTGATTAATTTGTTTCAACTCCGTGTGCGAAATTCAATTTCACACACTGTTTTTAGTCGTTTCACTCGTTTGAAAATGACCTGCTTTGCGCACTTGTGTCGTAATGAACTATTATTTCATATTTTTTATGTCAAGTATTATAAAATGTTATAAATAACAAATTAACTGATTTAGTTACGTAAATAAGGATACAATACAAGTACAACAATTATAAATCTTGAGCTGTTTAATAATTAAAAGTTGTTTTATGCTATAAACATTATCAAATAAAAAGCAAATTCACAGAGAAATTATATGTTTTGTGTCGAATTTCGAAATGTAATATTAGACTGTTTACGATGTTACTTCATAGATATTCATTTTTTATGCACTGCAGTGGGATGAAATCATTATTAATATTAATTTTAATTAAGAACTGTAAAATTACATATGTTTAAATAAATAACCTAATTCAAAGTAATTAAAAACTAAATTTTATACTTATGACAAGGCGACGAAAATTACGAAAACCATAACTTCAACAATAATAAGAACACCAATAATGGTAGTAAAATAAATAATATAATCATAAATACAAGCTATTGCGTATTATGCGACCTTATTAATGAGATCGTACTCAGAAAATGTTGTTTTACAAAACGCAACATATAAAATGTTCACTCATATACACGCTTAAATGATATTTATATCCGGAACAAATTTTAATATAACACATTAGTTCAAATAACAATTTAATGGGTATGAAATTTTATATTTGTTATTTTTAAACATATTATTACAGAAAAATTAGATTAGATTCGATTACGAATTTATTATCCATGGGTTTAAAACCCCTGTAGCCATTTTACAATATGTGTGAAATATTTTTCTTAATTGATCGCGTTAATTTATATTCATCATTCAACTCACACAACATCAAATTTCAATATGGATCTATGAATTCCCGTTTTCTAAAGTCAAAAGTTATTAAACAATTTTTTATTTTAAGATCTATGAAGAACTATAACGGTCTTAACATTTGCAGGTAAGGATACTATAGATATTTTTGTAGGTTTTTTATTATGAAGCTTGATGATGTGAGACGACTTGATCGCCTAACTTCATCAGAAATTAGTGGGAAAAGATCGATGAGATATGCTGGTCTCTATATTGTGAATAACGAATGAAGTTGACAGAAATGAAAATATTTCCTACGTGATTTCTCTGACAGCCATTCGGCCTTAATTCGATAAGATGTAACATGCTCATTACGTCGAATATCGTAAATAAATCTCAGACATGAATTTAATATTCTCATTAGTATTGTATTCAGACAAGCAGAATAATAGCCATACGTCAGGCTACAGTAGTCAAAGCAAGGTAGAATTAGAGCAGACACCAATCTCGGATATTTGACGGATGTGAATGTCCTCTGAATTTCCCATAATATTTTCTGGAAATCGAAGCAACGTGATCATTCCATAATAAGTCGTTGGATATAATCACACCATGATTTCTTACTTTATTTTGATATTGAATTGGAATATTATTGACAGTGATAAAGGATACACAGTTGTTAACGTTTTTTATTTGTTGGGTACTACCAAGAATGATTGCGTTTGTCTTAGTTGAATTGATTTCTAGACCGACTTTGGATGCCCATTTGATGATGTGAGTAATAATATTATTTATAAAATTAACGGTCTGCAACAAGGATGCAAATATTTGTAGATTTTTAGTAAGTACAATGAATTTGGTATTAAGTTGATTTAGTACTTTTGCAAGAGAATTTATAAAAATTAGGAATAAGACAGGACCTGGAGAAGAATCTTATGGGACTCCTGACATATTCATAAATTTGAAAAAAGGCATACCGTCAATATGTGGAACACATCTGCACCTATTAAATAAATACGATGCAAGGAATATAATGACGCGTTTAGAAAATCCCAAATCCCTAAGACTGATGGAGCGAATTTTATGGTCAAGGATGCCAAATGTTATTTGTGTCACTAATCACTAATCCGATGTCCAATTTGCAAACCTCAAAATGGCGGATCCAATATGTCTCACGAAAATGTCCAAATGTCCCCATTTTTATAAAAGTCTACATTCACGGATTTTTTGTGTTGTCAATGACGAAACTGATATTACAGAGTTATAATGGTAGTTTATCACGATGCTCATATATTTCTAAAGTTAATAAATAATCGCAATTACGTTCCTTAGCCGTCAACGTATAATATGGAGCCTTCTTTCCTTTTTTTTTTAAATTTTCTTGGTTTTTAGCTTATTTTTTGATCTTTTTCACTTTTAATTCTTATTTCTAAATTCGAAATCGGTAATATATCATTAAATATAACTCTTTCATATTTCGTTATAAGGCACGCAAAACTAAAATGTGCATTTTGTGCAGAATCTTTTTTTTCTTACATCGCATTTTTCAAAATTGTGATTTTTGTTCGTTTCATATATGATGCATTGTTGTGTACAGCTGAATAGTTCAAGAAAAAATCGTCCTTTTGGGAGTTAATGGGTTAAGTGGATAACGTACAATTAATATATGGATGCAAATTTTGTAAGTAATTATATTACATGTAAATAAATCATGTTCACGAAGGCAATAATATAGGATAGTAGATATATGTATACAAATCTTAGAATTAAAAAGATAGAATAAACAAACTTCTTTCTGTACACAGGGTGTTTCTTTTAAGTTGAAACTGTCGAATATCTCGAAAAGTAGGCACTCTACGAAAAAATGTTAAGAATAAAAATGTAATGGGTGTAAGGTGTACATACAGTGATATTAAAATTGGCCCCCCCACACCGACCCTGGGGGCGGTGGTGGGGGTAAGTTCGAAATCTTAAATGGGAACCCCTATTTTTTATTGCATATTCAGATTTTTAACCGATTTCAAAAAGAAGAAGGTTCTATGTTCATCGCGATGTATGTTTTTTTTATGTACGAGTTTTTATTGTACTCCTTGAACGCTTCTGAAGCAATTTGAAAAATTCTTTTTTTCTGTGGTCAGTCATGTCATAGTGGAAATGGTGTATTTTTATTGTTAATGTTTTGCAGAATCGTAAGCGTTCATTCTCAGTAACAGTAAGATGAAGAAAAATTGAATTTCGTCGATTACAGCGCCATCTATCGCGAAACGAGAAAAATGTTTTAGACAAATCATACGCACTTTTATTCAAAGAATCTGAATATGCAATAAAAAATAGGGGTTCCCATTTAAGATTTCGAACTTACCCCCACAATTTTAATATCACTGTATGTACACCTTAGACCCATTAAATTTTCATTCTTAACATTTTTTTCGTAGAGTGCGTACTTTTCGAGATATTTGACAGTTTCAACTTAAAAGAATCACCCTGTATACTTATATGTATTTATGGGGCGTTCCACCTGAAAATCTCAACTTTTTTACGCACTATTTTTTATTTTAGTTTTATCATTTGTGTGGCGCGAAAACTTCAGGAATAATAATTAATGTAACACGTGTTTTTCGTAGTTTTTTTATGGCTTTCTCGTGAAAATATTCGTTTCCATGTATTATTACAAGATGAGGTTAAAAAATCGTTTAAAATGTTTAAATTTACATTTTTCGAAGGATGGACGTACAATGTAACTTAAAAAAATAATATTTATATAAGTATACATTTCGAGTAAATTCACTCATTATTGATATGGCTTTGATTTTCACAGTTACTGTTATAAGGGCTACGTAACAGTATTGTTTTGTGAAAATCTATTTTTGCATCACAAATCTGCCTAAATTGGCTCCCATATATAATTTTGGAAATAGTTTTATATTTTAGGGAACTATTAGTGGCGTTTCTTGCAAAGTGCATTCGAGAGGTCTACTTGATTTATATATCTGTTATTGCACCTTGTTTGTGGTTGTCCCCGGATGTACCCGGGCATGTGATCCATCTCCGTCATCTCCAAATGGTTAACCTCGAGGTTTATTGAAATAGATTTATAGCGGACTTTACCTTCGCTAATTTTCACGAAACAGTTATGAAAGTCAATTTGACAAAATATAGAATATCTATTTAAAGTAAATTATAGAATACCGTTGTACAAGTTCCACTTAATGAGTATTTAAAATAATTGAACATTTTTTTAAATATTTAAAATTTTTATAAAAATGAAAAAAAAAACATTCACGTAATTAATGCAGCATTAAATATATTCAAATTCATAAGGAACTTGTATGGTCAATAATTGTGTAGAATGTTGCAAACATATTTTGAAAATTTCAATTGCTTGATGATGTATTTAAATAATTCAGAACTTACTAAATAGAAAATGATTTCACTTATTTCATTATTAGTCATATTCGCTAAGATGGAAATCTTTCACTTCCTGACCAGTGAAGAAAATAAATAAATAAATCACGTCGAAGATAACATTTAATTTTGAGTGACATTTAGTGCATTTCCCACGTGCCTAGGTTGTTCAGGTAGATACGAGAGAACGTGCCTAGCTCTGAATTTGACGTATTTACGGCATCTGTTATTGTTATTTTGTAACATTTTACGACGTCCCAAAAACGTAACATATATGTAATGCACCAGTAATAAGCTCAGATGTACACGAGACCCTGCCATATATTATAAAGTTAAGTAAAAGAACAGTTTCCGCATCGATCCAGTTTAGTAACTGTACTGAGAAAATTTTAAAATATTTATATTCATTTAAATTAGTTTTAAGTATTAAACACTTTGAATACAACAAAATATTAAAATGCGTTTATATAATTCTCGGCTCCTTCAAAGTTCCTTTTTTTAATATAACAGATGTTAGAATGGAACCGTCCAAAATTGATTACGGGTTAGCACCGGTGCATCATAGCGTAAATCTGGCGTGTTAACTCTAAAACCACCCGAAATCTGAAACTTGCCGCAAAGTTCAATCAATTTTACGGATTTAACACTGTACGGAATCAAATTCATTTGGCATGGATATATTCTTCGAGTTGACGTTTTCATTTTTACGATATTGTTGCTGAAGTAACTATTTTGTATTGAATTGTGTCTTGTTGGTTAAAATATTGAAATTGATAGACAATGTTTATTTTGATATGTTAAAAAGTAGCAACAAATTTTAACAAAAGACTGCATGTGTTTATTTCAGGTAAATAATAACGAAGTAATATTTTTAGTTTTCAAGTACATGTACAAACTTGCAGATATTCAGAGAATAAAAGTAATGTACAGTATTTCCAAATGTAAATCACAAAAAAATAGTGCGCTGTTATAAACAAAAATTGTGATATTCCAGAATACATTTACTACTCTCCTCGCTCCTCTCTATTTAAACTAACGCTCTAACGAGTCAGGATTTTCTAGATACAAAGTGAATTTTTACTTGTGGTGCGATCATTGTCGAACAAATTGGTTCGAAATTAGCTAATTCAACAATTACATGTTTTCTTGTAATAAGACAGAAGTGTAACAAACGTCATTTACAGTCTATTTTTATGCTAACGAAAGTTTATTAGCACAATAAGACTAAATAAGAAAAATTCCTATGACAATAATCAGGATGTGTATTTATTGTTATTCTGTAGACAGAATAATCAGTAGTCTTTGGTCATGTCATAAAATTGACGACAAGTGTTCGGTTATAATGTGTGCCTTTAAGTTAGAATTAAGTTAGCAGATAACTTGCAAGTATAGATCAGCTACTTAGGAGCGGAGTTATAGTCGCATGCAGATGAATTCTGAAATTCTTGGTACTTTTTAAATACGAGTACCATGGTTATCAACTTAAAATTTGTCTGTTGCATCCGGAAATTAATTCTAAAAACTTCTCGCGATTATTGGTTTTTAAACAATTTTTATTGTTGTTTAATAGTGACTAAAATATGAAAACCATTGCATGCTCAGTTGTATGTAAAAATTCTATATCTACTAAGATACTTAAAGAATAGTACTATAGAACATGATCTTAATTCCGAAGGGTTGTTAATTGTACATTTTTAAACAATTGTTATAGTTGTTTACAATTACTAACGTATGAAAATCATGACTTGCTATTATTTGTTTTAATTAGATGAATATTTTTAACGCATACGGAATTACATTCAGGACATACAGAAATTATTTTTAGACCTCAAATAGAGAGAGGAATTTTATTTAAATACCAGCAGAGTAACGATCCTTCATTTTTGTCGTTGCTAAAAAGTAGAAAGAAGTCCAATAATTATATTTTAGTCAAAAAACAAAATGTTAATCCCAGTAGTACATATTTTCTATATGTATATAAATGATCCGCTAACAAACTAGCTAGAAATTATTAAGTAGTATCAAAAACTTCTGTTCTTCGTTTTCGAATATTACATCATGCATAGGAATAGGTTTTGCACTAGAATTACTTTTAGAGTGAACTCTCTAAATTCCTTGGAGTGAAATTTTACCCCTAAAGAGAGAGAATTCACTCCAAATAAAAGTAAAAGGAGAACCATTCTGTACATGGAGTGCTTATTTCACATCAATTGGAGTGACATTTGAATAAAATGTTGAAATGCTAAATGCAAAAATTATGATTTAATAATACAATTATAAGTTTATAAACAAACATAAAATATTATTCTTTCTAATAAAAAATGATCAGTTTCTATATTTTGATAAAATAAGTTATTCGTTTTAATCAATTCTACTCCATACAATTGAAAAACTTTAATAAACCTTATTTTTTCATGAGTTGACGGAGAAAGAATGGACGATTTGAAAATCATTGTCGAATAAACATTAATAACAATAGCCATAGAAAATACATAAACATCACTAAGAAACTGTGGATATAGTTGTAACAATATTTTCCAGAAAACATTTTCCATCGTTTATGAAAATACATCTTGAATTATTTTTCCAGCCGTCCAACACTAACGTTTGTAAGTAGAATTAAAAAAAAAGAACAGATTTGTAGATTTATAAAACCATTGAAGAGTTTATTTAGTCCTTGGCTTATTTGAGTTCACCGATGTTAACTCTTGACCGTTTTAGATTAGCGTAATGCAAATAACAACAAGTATATTTAGTCAGTCGTACGCAATATGAGAAAATTTCATTTTTGGGTCTTTTAAAAAAGATGGGCACAAATCTCGATACTTGCAGAGGCATCAGTGAAATTAAAGACAACAAAGATGTGTTAGGACTGCTGAAAGCATGTTTGTGATGTGTGAGTATTACGAGATTCGACGGACTTTGTTAAGACGGATGTGAATTATCTTATAGAAAAGGTCGAAAAAGTTGATGGTAGGTACGCAAAGTAAACACTTTGGTCAATATTTGTCATTTTAGGGCGACACGTCCGGAAAGATAGTCCCACACATATATGTGTAAACAAAAGAGATTGAGGCATTTCGATAAATTAGTATTTATTAATGATCGTTGAACGATTCTTCAATCATTGAAAACGAACGATTAAGAATGTACTCTTTTTTATTGTAATGTAACATTCTTCTGATGAAAAATCGAATGGATATCATAGGCAGCCTTTTTGAAATAATCAATCATAAACCACAGGTTATTATCGACTCGTGCATTGTAGTTTGTCAGTGATTAATTTGAAGCGTGGCCATAACATTTTCATTAGTTTCTTTATGATGATCCTAATTTCAGTCTTTTTAAAAAGGTTTTATAACATCTCTTTTTCAATAGTCTGACATCGCGTGTAAAATTAATTGTCCAGAAATAATACAAAAATTTATAATAGCAATGCGAGAATATACTGGGTTAATAAACTAAACGTTAAACGTGTAAAATGAAAAATAACAAATGCATTAAGTGTTTTCGTGCGTATCAAGCAGCTCAAATAAATTAAATTTTATTCTGGTATGTCACCTAACATTTATTCTTAAGGGAAATAAGACTTAATAGTAACTTAATGTAACGTAAATATAAGCTAATGCTAAAACATAGAATAATAATTTAATAAAACTTTAATTACTTGTTCACCAATCATAATTCAATTACATTTAGTAATTTAAATTTGATGGAGTTGATTACTCATATATTCTAAATCGATATTTTAATTTTTGGCAATATTCTTAAATATATGCACCATGAATAAAACGTATATCGTGAAGATAATTTTCTATATTTAGGACGATATTCTTCCAATAAGTAAGATATATTTAAAATCAGAATACTGTTTTTCAGCGTGTTCTTATTGTTTTTTGTTTTACTTCATTTCTCTGTTAGGTACCAACAATTTTCTTCATTATATATTTCATAGTATATATTTGTTTATTACCAGTTCATGCCTTACAATAAGCTTTAATAAATTAATAATATCGTTAATGAATACGAGAAAATTAGTATTATTAAAAAAATATTAACCATTTAGTGCCAGGATGAACGATTCTTGTTAGTTGTTTTTAAAATTAATTTTGTTATATTCGGAAATTGTGAAATTTCTTACGTATTTGGATTCGCTGTTTCGAACCTTTTAATATAATTTTAATTGCACAAAAAATAAATAAAAAAGAGTATTTAAAGCATGTATGTCTTTTTCTCTTTGTTTTCTCAAACTGAGTTTTAAACTTACAATCTGTGTACGTTTTTTATATTTTGAAAAAAAAGTTGTGTTGTTTCATTAAATTTTAATTTATTTTATTGCTTAAATATGTACAACTTCAAGTTTCTGAAAGGTGATTTATCAATACGCATGATTTCAATATTTACATTTATTTCAAACAGATTTTAAACATTAATTGACAATATCATTATAAAACGAATGATACTTATCACGAACTAATCTCTGCTTTTTCTGTGGGAGTAATAAGCCGAATTATCAAAAAAAGGGAAATGGCGCACATTTTCTGATTAATCTCGAGTTCGATTTTCATTTAAATGAAAATATCAACTAAAATTATAAATAATGCGGAAAATATGACAAAATATAGTGGAAAAAATGTAAAATATATTCGGATATTTCAGTTTTTTGAAAAAGTGAGCATTAATATAAAAATACTACAGATAAAACAAGCCAACAAAATTTATAACAAAAAACAGGACTACATTTTTCCGAAGATTTTCGTTGCGCTATCATGTTAAGATTTTCAGATATCCTAACCTAAAAGTGCAAAAAACGAAAATCATAATCGTGCCTTGATAAAAACTTCAATAACGCGATGAAAAAAAATCGAATCAGAATTACTACAAGACCATTTTAAAACTGATTACACATTTACTAAATGCATGAAAATTATATTTATATCTTAACAAAAACTTTGATAATTTGATAAAAAAATCATATCGGAATGATTAAATAAGCACATTAAAGCTGATGAATAGCACTTTAATTTGGGTTCCGCCAAATTCCGAACAAAAATTTTGTAGCTCCACAAAAACTTACTGTAAATGGACAATAATGATGCATTTTGCACTTTTAGATTAGGATATCTCGAAATCATGACGGGATGGAACAATTCTTAATTATTTCCATTGAAGAGAAATCAATTTTTAGTCCATTTATTGATAAGAAAGAAATAACAGCATTCATATAAATTCAACTTTTTAAAAAACCTAATTTACTTCTGAACAGTATTACCAACTTATAAATTATAATGAAGGAGAATGTTTTACATCACACATCTAAAATGATATAGTTTTTCACCAAGCCAACGAATGATAGAAGTTATTATATAGTAATTTATACTTACGACACTAATAACAATATTTAGTAACAATATTTAGTAACAATATTTATTATTTGGATTACACGTAGCTATAAAGATAAGTAATTATTTAGTTTGCCCTGAGAAACTCACTTTTCTGTACTCTCCAAAACTTGAATTAATCAAAAACGACTTATCCACAGCGAAAAGTGTGTTACCATCAATTAGTAAGTTTTTTACTGACAAATAGTACGAAAATACCAATCCACTAGTAAAATCCTACTAATCTACAAGTAGATATTGACTTTTTTAGTTTAGTAGTTTTTAGAATTAGTAACAAAATAGTAGCTTTTCTCTTTTTATTAGCAAAAATGATGATTAGTTCATTTGGTGGCTCTCTTTTCATTTTCTTAATGGTCGTATTTAATTAATTCTGATTTAGATGCAAAAAATATATATTTTTTTAATTTTTACTATATTATGTGATCTGTTTTTTAATACTCTTTTTGTCGAGACCCCTATAAAGAAAAAAACGTTCATTTTTCCAAGGACGAAATTCCAGTTTGTGAGAGTGCATCGAATTGATTTCATTTCAAGAAGGGTGGAAAGTTCAATGTGATCTGGCCTAATACTAGAGTCTGAAAGAGAACAATTACAAATTTTTGTTCGATTTCTATTATTAATACGCCGCTGTTTGAATAAAAGTAATGTAATGAATTTGTGTTCGTGAGACAAGAGAATTTTATTTTGTAAATGTGTAACACTAACCATACGACCCTGTTAACTAGACTGGCGCCAGTAGAGTCCGAAAACATTTCCTCTTTGGTAAGTGGTAAAGTGAAAAATGATCACTTTTGTCGACGGAAATAAATTTATTGAAACTTCTCTATTTTTGAAGGTATGCACCTCTCTTATATCAAGATATTTAAAAAAAGCATTGGGATATGTCTAGTAAAGTTGCTTTGAAACTAAAAGCATTGATAGCGCAAGTATGAGAGAAAAATTGCATCAAAGAATTGCATATTTGCATGATTTCTCTGCAAATAATAATAAATAATTTGTTTAGGAATTGGATAAACTGTTTTGTATATCAAAATTTAATTTCTTATGATGATAAATAACTGACAGTAAATTCAATCCTGGGATATAGATGTTAAAATTTAGAAGCTGCAGATATAACTTTTTTTCTGTGAAGAGTTGATAAATAGTATTTATTATTACCCAGCTAAAAAATTCTTAAAAATAATTTTTAGATACACAGCTTCAAACCTCAATATTTGAAATTTTCTGAATGTCTTTTGAACTATGAATTTTGTATTTTCAGTAAGTCAATCACGACTTTAAAAAAATAAATAAGACCTAAAAATTCAAGTGCATTACTATTGATTCTGTCGTTCTTTAAAGATGAGTCTATGTTTTACCTGCAACCTTTTTTTTTTTTGTGCATCGTCTCCAATATGTGAAACATACAAATAAATCTGATTCACTGGAAATAAAACATTTTTACAACTTATAAAACATTAAACATAAACAATCGAACTGAAAAATGTATTTTATCTTTCAAAGCTGTTTAATTTTTGTTTTAAATCAATCGAGATAATTTTTGATCTGTAGATATGTTGTAATTTCCAGATTGGCCTTAGATTGCTAAAGATGAAATAGTTTAAGCATTTTGGTTTTATAATTTCCTATTCAATTTTCTGTTTGAATTCAATTTACCGCGAGAGCATATTTAGTAATTTGGTATATATGACATATCTACAAAATTTCATGGGATTTTTATGATTACGATTCTTTTTAATTTAAAGTTCATCAAAGAATTAGATATATTTCATTATAAGTTACGTAAGGTGTGCATTCCATATTTCGATTTGAGAGTTACGTAATTTAAATATAGACACTTATCTCATTTTAGCTATTAAGTTCTTTAAAATACGTCCTATAATATCATTAGATATCTTCTTATGTACATGGAATATGGAGAAAGATAAACGACTTTGTCATATCTAAGAATGAAAATCATAGGATGCTTAAAACAGATTGACAATATTTAAATATTCTAGATATCAGATGCCTTTGGAAAACTATGTATCACAAAGTAAAGGAAAGATTAAGAAGCATGTAAACCTACACTGTGATTGATGGTTGCCACATGACAAGAAAAAACTCATCGTGGCAACTATCAGACAATATTCGTTTGTAAGCTCTATTTATACTTGGAAATGCCATCGTATATTTGTTTAATAACCTTTCAGATTTAAACTAAATCGGCATCTGTGGAAAAGTTAAGTTTTATGGATAAAAAATTCAAAATAAATCAAAGTATAAATATTATTTTCTAACTTTGCAATATGAATTATTGAAACAAAATCGTTTACTCTAGCGGTGTTATCTGAGTACGTAATCTAAAAAATTGTAAGGATTAGAAGTAGTAAAAAAAGTCTATGATAGAAGTAAAAGCTCTTATTTTTAATTTGATATCTTACGTTTTTTATATCTGACTTTGATGACTATTTGATGAAAAAAAGGGTGTAAAATGATGGCTTTCAATCACTAAATTTCCTGTTTCAGCTCGACCTACACGTCGTAGGTAAAAGCAATTAGGAAATATACGCTATATGGGACAGGAGGTCAATATGGGATACCAAATGTTCCTATACCAACGGAACGTCATCTGTTCGCTAATGGTCCGAATAGTTTCTTTTAGTTACGAAGCAAAACCACACCTGTCAATTATCGACAAGTGTTAAAAATATAATTGCAGACGCATTTTTGGTGAGAATGAAGTCATTAAATCTGTCAATATTTATTCAACAAATAACGAAATTACTTTCTTTAATTTTGTCCGTAAGATATAGAAATACTTGGATTAATTGCAAATACTGCTATTTCATTGGGTTAAAATGTAATTATAGTCGTAACACAGCCAGTTTAAATTGGCCCAAATGGTCATTGCATCATTTTACTGTTTTCGAGTATGTCAGTCTCGATTAAATGGGACGTAAATATTAACAGAAGAATGCAGACAGAAATACTGAATTGCTACGCCTCATCTGCTTAATTCAGACTGTTAATTTGAATACACTCTACTGGTCATAAAAAATTTTTATTTTCTAATTTGTCGAACGAAAGGTCGCCGTAATTTTTTTAGGATATCGCAAAAGCGGTAAAACTTAATTCGAAGCGCAGAAATATGTTTAAAGTACGTGAATTTGGGTTTTCTTATACTGTATACATTCTTAGGTTTCATATTTCTTAAATTTTCAATTTTTAAATACTATTTTCTGACACTTAAAAGTGAAAAGTTAAATTAAATTGTTGACTCTGCCAAAATGTTTGGAAGAAATAAAAAAGAAAGAATTCTATAAAGAAAAACCAGAAGATTCTCGAATATATAAAGTTTATTTATGTTAATAAAGATACAAATATCTTTTAAAAAAGATACAAAATTCTGCAGTTTATAAAAAATTGTTTTTTAAAATATAAACAGCAATTAAAAACTCCGAAATGTAACAAACTGAAGTTACGAAATTAATTGAGGCAGTAACTTGAAGTGTTCTATGTATCTCCAGTTAATATTGCTTTATAAATATATGAGAATTTATATGCTAAATTAGTACGACCTTTTATTTCTATATATGTTTAACTATATACTATATTAATACATCTTCCAAATATACATTTACATACACGCCTTGGTAAAATTGAAATTATGTTATTAAATATGATAATTTTGAAAAATCGTACAAACTCCATCTTCAGCATGTTTTACTGACCGTTGTGAATGATTTTACAAACTTGTAATCGTTGGAATTAATTAAGTAAAAATCCAAAATAATAAACAATTAGTTATATTTGTTCAAATTGTAACGACAAAAAGTTTTTGCACTCTATATTAGTATATTCCGAGTTTCTGTAATTCATGTTACAATAGTTATAAAATAAAACTAGCATTTGGATTTTGTTTTTGCATAACATAAGTTGGCATTCTAGTACAGGTTAAAATACTAAGAGAAGTACATAATTAGCTGTTTATAATCTTTGACGATGTATCAGGTAAAGAAACGTGATTGTAAATTGATATTGTCATTCATGTCCCACTATTTTTAAACTAACTAATCATCATTTTTGTCTACTTTTAATTTGCATATCATTCCTAACCTTAGTTCAAGTATACTTCTATATATATGTATGCTTCGTGCAATATTTTTAAATGCCTAAAAGACTGGTATGAATCGTTAATATGCTAGGAAATGTCAGTCATGTCCCATTCTCCTCTTATATTAACTAATATGCCTATTAGGACTAAAATAAATTGCGAATGTTAACAATAAAAATTGTTGTTTACAGGGTGTTCCCGACTATATATTGTTACATTATGAAATAAAAAGCACAATGGGCAGCGGCATTATATATTTTGTGCGTATTAACGAAATTGAATATTTGGTTGATTATGATGTTGCTTCATAAACACTACGAAACTCATATCCTTTTCTTATAGTAAACAACGGTATTTCCATGCTTTATATCTTATATTTAGCATTTTTTGTTTTTTTTTCGCTTAACAAGTTTGTTTAGATGGTTTCTTAAACATAGAAGAAACAAAAGGAAACGCACAAAAGAGTAAGAAGTACAAAAAGTAATATGTAATCCGCCAATATTCTATATAATGCAATGTAAGTTGTATATTTTATTTAATAAGTCAGTTTTAATTACACCAAATTATTAACTTATTTCGCGTTTTGATAACTGATTTGCAACAACAACAACACATTAATACCGAATTTGCACTAAATAAACTCAGTTTTCGTAGTTTGATCCGCCATTAATCATTCGCCATTTTGAATTTTAAAATCAGCTATCACAAATTTTGTTCATTAAATCCTATACAATTAAAAGTTTGTATCTCAGTATTGCAATAATCATATTATCATTCGTGTCCTATTGCGAGATATGGTTTTAAATAAAAACTACTGCATATTAATACTCGCACTGTAAATTTGTTGGACTGAAACAAGTATAATGGATTGAAATTACAGTCCCACAAATTTGGAGTGCAGGAAATGTTCCTTTACAAAACGTACTTTACAGGTTTTGCATTCCGTTCCCTCAAAACCCAACTTTTATAGTTATAAAAAACGCAGAGTATAAAATGTTCACCCATATTTTACCTTTTTAAAAGAAACAAATCATTACGACGAATAACACAAATAAACGCGTATTCATGATATTTAGCTTTTTTTCTGCAAATAATTGCAATATAAATAATATTTAATAGGGCCAGAAAAACATAACTCTGGAAAAAATGTTACATGGTTTTTGTTTAAAAACTTTATAACGTAGTAAATATAATAAAATTTTGACAAACAACTATGAAAATATTTGAACCAAAACTAAATCCAACAATTCAACATTTTAATAATATCGAATTGTTGTATTAATAATTTAAGATATTTTAATTAACAATGGATTTTATTTTATTCTTTGATTTTTTATGGGATTTATGAAGTTGTTCAATACTTCAAATCTCACGAAAATCGGAGTAAAGGCACTCCGACCACTAGTGTCGTTCTACAGTCGCTCCAGCTTTCTGAATATATTTTCTATCGACACTTGAGACCAACTTTTCCCACGTTTTTCCATCTTTCAATCGAAACTGTAATTCTACTTGAATCCTTGAATGATGTATTGTAAGAACTTATAAAATCATATGAATATTTGCGTTTCTCAAACTATAAATTTCGATAGCGATAATGTTAAGAACGTTTTTAATAAATAATTAAACAGTGTAATATTTTACAAAATGTGAAAGATGTCATTAATTCAATGTTGTTAAAAAAACATGTTGTCACGTGTCTGTAAATAGTAGTAGAAAAAACGAAGAAATTATTTTACATTTGAATGTGACTACCATTACCAAAATTAAATCAGTGTCTGCAAATCATAAGATAGTTCGTACAATGGAGTCTAACAATATTGAAAGGCGTATATTTGGTATTCTTTCACACGTACACTATTATAATTTATGTGGACACATATTTTTCCTACTTTCTACCAAACTTCGGTTTTGTTTCTTAAACAAGTTATTCGCTACAAGTGTTTTTTATAAGTATTATAACTCAGGATTGAGGAAAACCATACAAGTGATCTCGATCATGTTTTGACTGTGTTCATGGGAACTTTATGGTCTGAAACGTGGACATCTCCCAAAGAACTTTTCCAGGTGGAAATTAGATCCGGGTTAAAAAGCTCTGGCAATCATTTTCCCTGGCAATAATCACGTATTAGACAAGAAAAATGACTAAACTTTGAGTATACCGTGGGATACGAAATTCGTTTGCATTGACCGAATGTAATGCGGATGAGTATGTACTATAGTACTGGTCTAGTTTCACATCAAAACTTTATCTAAATGATTATAATACGAAGTATTAAGATATACTATTTAATTATTAACATTATACAATTGATTATTTGATGTATTGGCAATATTTGTAACTTTAATTTTGTTGCAAAATTCTTTCTTTAAATTGGCACTAGAAAAGTTTTATTTTTTTTAGGTTCGGTCCAATGATGATTTTTTTTTAATTGTATAAATTTTTCAGCATTTTTTTAAGATTGACTGGGATAAAAAAGATAAATTTGAATAATTAGGTTTTTCCGATGTTAATTTGCTAATTGTAAAAATTTACGCTTTTAATACTACCTCTAAATGTAATTTTTAATTATAAATATAACAAATTTAAAGCATTGTGTATTTTAAATTGCCATTTTAAACCAAAATCAATACAAACATGTATGGGAAACTTGTTACTTATATACGTATTTCGAGTCGCTGATCATGAATTTTAACTCACAAGTAACCTAACCCAAGTGCATTCATCGATTTTTACGAAACTTGGCATAGCATTAAAACATTGTAAAACAGTTGAAAAGTATGTTTTTTTATATCGACCCGTTTTCGATTTTAAGGATAGAGAAACCCTGTTCTATATGAAATAATTAATAATTACCGGATTCTTATAAAGGAGGGATTACATTCTTAAGACAATGATTATCCACAAATTGTCTGACAAAAATTTTAATGTCTGCTGTTTTTTAAACATTATATTTTTTTGTGGTGATATGATGTAACAATTACAGACTAAATTTAGGGAATTTTATTCAGAGAAGTTATAGAAAATGATTTTCTTTTAAGCAATCGCTCATTAAAATTTGTTAATTATTGAAAATGATTAACTATTTTTTATGAAGAAAATGTAAAGTATTTAATAAAAAAAACTCGTTTTTGTTTCTCTTTCAATACGAATTTATTATGAAACGTATGGAATGCATTCGCTCACAACTCTTCGTGGCTGAAACGAATTTTATTGGCGTTCAAGAATTATTATAACAAATTATTATGTATTTAAATATTGTAAAAATTGACAAATGGACAAGGTCTCGACATCTTAAAAAATCAAATTAAAATTTACATAATTCTTTAAAATAATAATTAACATTTAACACAGAACAGTTAAAATATCAGGTGATTTACCATTTGTGATAGATATTTAATAAATTAGCAAAATAACATATTTAACCCTTTCACACCGTGGGCCACATACGTACCACCTACGAAAACCTCAATATCTTGAAGAAAATTAATATTTTTTAGTCAAATTTAGTCCGTATTGTTCAGGAAGCATAGGATTTGAAAAATATGTAACCTAGATCGTGTTAAAAAATTCCTACTGTTTAAAAAAATGCACAAATTGTTGTTAAAAAACACGAATTTTTAAAACATTTTTAAATAATCTCAATATTATTATTATTCGGCAGTTTTCGGGGTCACTGAATACGAATCCGGTATTAGTTTTCAAACATTCAAAATGGTGAATCCAATATACAATTGGACCATATTTGTAATCAGCGACACCAAAAACTGCCGAGTAATAAGTTTCATGCCAATATTTGTCGTCCGCCATATTGGATCCACTATTTTCAATTTTTAAAAACTAACACCGTATTTGTAATCAGCGACCTCGAAAACCCTCGAATAACAATTTTCAAGCCAATCCGATCAATTTGTAAAAACTTGTCCCCCATTTTGAATTTTTCCAATCTGACATCCGATTCGTTATCATCGATCCCGAAAATTATGAGAGTCGATGCACATTAGCTTTTTAATCCAGCCAATTTTGCCTGGGTGTGAGAGGGTTAAAGTGAAAAATAAGTGGATATTTCATTATTTTATGGTTTGTCTCTCCAGTTGGGATTAACAATGTTGTGTTTTACACTTTCAAACATCATATTCGGAATCATAAAATAAAAAGATCCCTAGTATTTTAAATTTCATAATGGTGATATCTAACAAAAACCAACGATTTTCAACGAATCCAAGAAAATTTTAAACGACTTGTTGGCTATATTGAAACCGCTATTTTCAATTTTGAAAAACTATCAGAATACTCGTAATGAACGACCTCTAAATCTGTGGAGTAACGAGTTTTAAGCGAATTTAATGAATTTATTCAAATTTTTTCCCTCTATTGGTGTCGTCATTTTGAATTTTGGAAAACTAACATTCGATTTATAATCAGCAGCACCAAAAATATAAAACATATTATCATTTTACGTTTTATAATTTAGTATTCTAAAAGAATGACCCATTTCGGAACATTATTTATTTATATTTAATTGAAAATTAATAATTATTTTTTGTATGTAATCCACACGTTCTACAGTATATTGGGATTGGTAACTTGATAAAACTTACTAAAAAGTTGTGGTATTCTCAGAGTATCGCTGTGCGTGTAAGGGTTAAGGTCGCTGATTATGAATCTGAGCTTAATTTATCCAAATTAAAAATAGCAGAGACAATACGACAGACTGGGTCTCTACATTTTTAAATTTCACAAATAAAAAAATGTCATATTTCTCCAAAAATTATAAAGTAAAACTGCCTATCTTTCTATGATTTTCGTCTTACGATGATATTGTGGATATTTCGGATTTTTTTCTAGAAATCCATAAGACCTTAACACAGACACTCTCTTTAGATAATTTGGCATAGAATACGATTATAACTATTCCATTTCCGAAATTAAAATATTCAAAGACAACGTGCTCCATTTTGGTCGTGCTCTGCCTACACCAAATCCTGAATAAATTCCGTGTAATGCATAAAACGTGCCTCAAAAGGTTAAAAAGGTGTTTAATTAATGTAACTTAAACTCCAATATTCTGCACTAAAAATGTTTAAATATCAGACATGAAATCTACTGTATAGATTGATATTACAGATAAAGCTTAACAAATTGTGGTTTGAAAGTGGAAAAGATGAATATTAAAAAATAATAGAAAGATTATATTGAATTCAATATGAATTAATAAATAATTATTTATAATTTTAATATTAAATTTGAATATTAAAATTCAGAAACTGTGAAAAGTATTAATTATTTTCTTAAATAAATAGAGATATGTTTAAAGTTAGCTTCAGAAATTTACAAAAATCGTACGGTAAAGTTGTATCGAATCATTTTCTTGAAAAAATAAGCCAATAAATTGGTTAAAATCCATACATTTTTAAAAAGTTATTAAATGGCGGAAAGAAAAAAATTAGAATCATTAACAAAAGTTGTTTAACAAATTATTTTTCCAGATCTCAATTTTTGTTTAAGAATAATAATACTCTCACTTTCTTTTTATTAGTGAAAATTAAATTCTTAGACACATTATTAAATATTTTTCCCAAATATATTATATCCCAGGGGCTAACTACCTTAATTCTACAGTTAAATCGTAAATTCTGAGTAAAACAGAAAACTTTTTAAAATGCAACTGATAAATAAGTTTACAAGAATAAACGGCGACGAAGTTAAACGTTTGGATGTTTAAAAGGTCTTTCTTCACTCTCATTGTCCTTTTTTATACTTTGATTTTCAGCTCAATAATTAAAGTAGCCGTCTTGATTAACTAACATCCATTACAACTGTTCCCATACTTGATAGTTTACTTCAAGTTTGCCTAAACATGATATCTTCAAAAATATTGGTAAAGCTTTCTCTCACAGTTTTAAATACTATTCATTTTACAATTAAACAATTTTGATTGAAATGACAAAGTTCCAAGGACTCTTCCTTTAAAAAAAATGTTCTTCTATAGTGTTCTCTTCAAGTAGGGGAATTAGTTATCGTTTTTAATAAAGCTAGTAAATTCATTATGTCTTCCGAAGCACATTATGTCGGTTTCAGAAATACTTAATATTTTAGGACCCATTTTGTACATTAAATCATAAAACATCGATTATTGTTGATTGGTACAAGATATTACAATAATTAACCCTAGTAATATATTGTAATATATTGAATTATTTGTATTTATGGATGCGGGCGTCATTTATTTTGTTATTATATTATAAGAACAGCAACTTTTTTATAAATTAATATCAACAACTCCTAGAAAAATTACACGAAAATAAATATTAAATCTCTAATATCTGTATAAGTGAACAAGATCCGTTTACAGTTAATGTAAAGCTATTATCAAAGAAGTGTCTCGTCATATATCTCGCTCAAGTATACTAAGGTTAAGCAATGGAGATAAAAATATCTGTAAATTCTCTGCGTTCTATGCAACCCATGTAAATTATTCCGTATAGAACTATGTTGGGCTGACTTCTACTTAACTTATCTTGGGATATATCAGACTCTCGGCTTTTTAAGGAAAAGCACTTCTAAATTGGCGTATCTGGAAAAGTTAAAGATGATTTTAATCCATTAAATTAAGAACATCTACGACTTTAAAGAAAACAAGTCCTGTTAGGTAGTCGAAATAAAAGTAGCGGTCTTGAAACTGATGCTGTTTGTCACGGTTCCTTTAAATCTAAAAAGGTAATTTGATAAGTGTATTGAACATTTCACATTGGATTCGTTTTATAAATATATTTTGTATATATTTAACGTAAATTCATTAACAAAATGAAATAAAGAATAATAATAAAGAATAATAATCTTAATATCATAATTTTATTTTCGTCTCATATTTAACATTTTCAATAATATTGTCATTCCAGTAGGAAGAACTGATTTTTTACTAATTCGTAATATTTTATAAAAAATAGAGAAAGTAACTGGTGTTTAAATAAAATATTAAAATTGACGGAATATTATTCAAATGGATCTGTTTCCTCAGCGTTACGTAAACTTCCGTTACTTTACAAATCAAATCTCTTGTTCACAATTCATAAGACAGGCTCTTGAGCAATAAAGAATGACTATAAAATTATTTTTCTGATTAGTTTTACATTTTTCAATATAACGTCAATTTTAACAGAAGAAAAATTTCGTAAAGTTGGGCGTTAAAGGATTAAGGGGGCGTAGAAACGAAAGGTAACAACACTATGAAATTAATCGTTTTACATTTTTAATAGAACTTTTCCATGCAACTATTTTACATTATATTCACAGAAATACATTAAAAACTTCTGAATGCATACAATGGCATTTTTTATATATTTATGAATTCGATTTTATTATACATATAGCGATAGTTGTTTTTTATGAATTTTATGCAGTCAAAAACGATTTTCCAACACACGCGTGTAAAGAGTATACTCATTCATTTAAACAACTGTTGGATGTTTTGTGGTACATTTGTAGACGAATTTATTCTAAATTGCTTGGGCAACACATATCTGCACAATATGAATTAACTAGTCGTAAGTAGAAGTAGTCGTAATTATTTTCAATCATTTCAGTTTCTTAATTATTAGGAATTTTAAAAAGCTTCGGGAAATGCAGCACAATAAAGATGGGATTCGTCATTTTAATAAACATTTCGGAATCGCAAAATTAAAAAATAATTATTTTCAGTTCAACAATATTCAATATAAATATTGCGAATAATTTCTGAATATTATAAAGTAAACTTATAAGAATTATGTTTATCATTTATTATGCTTATTTTGAGTTTCAGTTGCTATAGGCAAGTAACGTTTCTTGCTACTACTCGTTCAAAACTATAATGAAAATAGTAAAAATGTTAGGTTTGGACTATTATAAAACAATATATCTATCTTTTTGATATCAAGGAAAATGAATATAACAATAAAAATTTAGTTTTTTAAATTTATCAATATTTTCTTAAACGTTGTATATCGAAATGTTTAATTCTTTTCTACGAATGGCGTTTCATTCGGTTGTTATTCAATACATTTAATTCTTTATATTTAATATCATAATTATATACTACTCATTTAGTAAAGTATGATATCATAATAATAATAACAATAATAGTGATTTTTATGGTGAAATTGATTTAAGTGGAAATTAACTTTTTTGCACTATGTTTGAAGAAAGATGATTTAAATCTTTTAACTTGCAATTTAGCTGGAAATAGCAAAAAAAGTACATTAGAACCTGAAATGTTAGATTTTTACGCTGTACAATAAATAAATTGGTGAAAAATTCTCAAAATTATTTGTTTTCGCTTTTTCTTGTTTTTTTTTGTAGGAAGCTTTACAAAAATATCCAGGACTTTTTTCCGGGCTTTTACCAGGCGTTTTTCTTCGCGAGCCTTTTTTCTTTCCTGGGCTTTTTTTTTCACCAGCCATTGTTTTCGTATATAGCACGATTTCTGATCAATCTTTTTTCTTCTTATATTTCTTCTTATTTGGAGCATTTCTTTTTAGTTCTTATACACGTGTAAATTTAATACATTAATGTCTATTAAATTTAATATCTTTTTAATATTACTGCAAAACTGAATATCAAATTTCGACAAATTTAAGACTGATTTTCAATGACTTTGATTACTGAATTCCTTAAAATTGGCATCTATTTTTGTAATTGTCACATTAAAATGAGATGTTGCTTATAAAATTAAGTATTTTTGCTTCCAAGAGCAATCTACTATGTTCACCTAAGTTAAGGTAACCTTTTCAAAACTACAATAACATCAAAAACATTTTCATACTACGACATTTTAACAAGTTTTTTAATGCTTCTTATAAAAATGGTGCTAAAAATTACCTGTCAGAGAATTTAAAGCGGTCATTTTAAAACAATTGTGTAAAAAATGAGCATTTCACGTTTTTTGCACTTATTTCGAACAATGCAAGCTTTATGAAAAAATGTTTCGACAAAAAAATGTAGGGCTTGCAATTTTGTACAAATAAGTTCTGATGAATAATTCTGTTCGCAATGCGAAAATTTAAGTTGAGAAATGTTTGCAGTAAATTTCTTAACAAAATGAGCACAGCCACTATTTTGAACATTTGCGAAAAATATTTTGATAAGATATTTTCCACCTACCAAGTATTTAATTTTCGTTTAATTCCACGACATAGACCACAGCTTTGATATTTTTGGCATGCAGTAACTCAACTACAAATATTGAAAGTAAGAAAATATTTTTCATATATGATTTTTTCCGAGTATGTTTCTTCTTCAGGTAAAATTAAAACAAAAAGTACAGAGAATCAATAAATCTCCAAAATTAAAGGAAAGTTTTTTGTGGATAAGAAACAAATTGAATCGCCGATTTTTTTATAGTAACAAATTATTTCCAAGAATGATTTATTTCTTCGATAATTGTTATAATAGTAACTTTTTTTCTTATATACTTTTCCCAAAGGATGAGTTCACATAGTAAGATATAAGTCCTATAAATAATTGATCAATTCTTCCAAAATCCGTTTATTATTTGTGTCGAAATAAGCCCTGAAAATCCTTTACGAATAGATTAAAGAACCATTATTGAAAAAAAATCTATTGTCGCAAAAAACTGGGAAAATTTCAATTAAGAACTATATAGTCCATGAAAAATCCGAGAATACAAAGAATTGCGGCACAATCCCCTGGGCTAAGATATCCGATAGTATCTCAAAAATACAATAAAGATGATGTACTTAAATATATAAAAGAGGTGTTCTTCCATCTTGAATGGAATATCCACTTGTAATCGCTGTGCATCGCAGAGAATTAAGTTAAGGGTTAGAGATTACACTTTCATACATGCCCTCAATTTATTTATTACTCTATTTTGGATGTGCGAATGATATTATTATTGCTTGTGAATATTTCGGATCTTAATATTTCTAAAACATTACCCTTAGGATTTTTCTTACAAAATAAACTAGAAAAATAAATAACACATCAACGTAACGTTGGAATGTCTGAAAAATTGATGGAAGTTGTCATTGAATATTAATTAAATCGATAAACTATCGAAAGTAATAAGATACCTGCTCCGATCATTTGTCAAATTAACAAAATAAGTCATACCTAAAACAATGTCTGAATAATTCCAAATCGATAATGAATTTGTCATGTCTCAAGATGAATATCGCTGTCCGAGAAGAATAAGAAAGATGAGTATTATCACTTTTGCCATCGAGATCTATATTCGAAAGGAATGCATCCAGCATTTAAGAAAAGTCAAATATATTTTAATGAATCATCTCCGAATCGTCCAGACTACTTCAACGACAAATATCGGAAATCCGTTGTCCAAAACAGGATTTGAAAAAAAAACAGCGCAGAACATCGTGCCAGAAATTGTTTTTTTTCGATAACATAACTTCTCTTATCTGCACTTTCCCTATATTCGTCATGCCCGTTTCGATATATAAAGAAAATTAGTAAAAATGGAGAACCCATCGTAAATATCTCGTCTCGTCATCATCTCGATGCTCCAGACTGGACCGCCGACGTCGATGACATTTTTGACGCGAGGCATGCATTTATTCGATGGAGACTTTTCCTAAGGTCAAGAAAAAAAGTGTTTGTAAAGTCAGACGTAGGACGAAGGACGTTCCTAGATGATTTTTTAGATCACGTCGAGGGTTACATAAATCTAAGGTGCATACCCTCGCAGCGGGATTCGAGGGGTCCCAAGTATGAGAGAGATGGTCATGGAGAAAGAGATGCAGCATTGGAACAGAAAACTTTAGATTTTTGGGCCAACCATCGCGATCCATGATCCCTAGATCCAAGAGTGGGGCAGAGTCTATATAGCCGAGGGGTAAGTCGCCCGAGGGACGAGTCATGCGAGGGATCGCTCCTTGAACAGTGCAGTGTCGAAGCAAAGTTGACTTTCGAAACCGGTAAACAGACTGTAGTGATGAACTGTGAATCGTTGCATTGATGTTCGTGTTGAATACTTGTGAATTGTTTGCGTGACATAAAAAACAATACAAATCTATGGACAATTGTGCTACTGTCAATATGAAGAATTCAATCATCTTTCTTGTGCTTTTCATAGGTGAGTTGACTAGTGTTCTGTCGTGTGATTATTAACTTTTTGCCTGCAAAAAGTATAACGTAAATGTGAAATTAAACAAAAATCTGTTTAAATTGTTATCTTTTAAATTGAAGTAGTTATGGGTCGATTTTTGTTTAATGTTGCTTCTTTATGTGACATCTTGTTGTGAGGTTGTGTTTCAACTAATTTAACTATTTCCTTTTTTGGTGGTAAAGTAAATGGAGAAAATGGTGCGAATAGAGATGACGTTTAGTGTCAATTTTTTGTTTATAGTTAACAGGAGGATACTTATGATATAATAAACTCGAAATTCTCACTATAAGATGTCCAGAAATTGCAGATTTCACATGCATTAATTGACTCTAATCAGAGAGAATTTTAAGAATTGTAAATAAGCAATATCTGATTAATTTTGTTGATATCTTTTACTATTTGTTATGCATGTTTCGTCATCTCTTAATATTTCGAATTGTTTCATTTGTTAAAAGTTAAGAAACTTACATTTTCGATATCTTCTTCTGTATTAATCAGTTCAATTCCATTCCTCTCATTTGACAATTTAGATTATAAATAACAGCAAAGAAGTAAAGCATTATTAAATAGTTATGTTGCAGTTATTGATGCTCCAATTTTTAATATAGCTGAAGTAAATTTGTGTATAAAATCGTATAAAATATCATTTGATTATCAGATTAAGAAATATTCTTATGTTTTGTGAAGATATTGGCCTCATATATAAATATTGTTTTAATCAAAATTTTTACTTTATTTTTGTTCGTGATAGATCAGCATAGTTGCTTCTTAAGATCCCTAAAATTCATATCTCTGTGTAGAAGTACTACTTGAATCGTAAGAACTAACTATGAATTCTAGTCTAAGTGTAACATATTCCAATGTTGGTTTTGAAGTAATAAAAGTAAAGATTTATTTGGCTGTGTAGAGGAATTTAGGATAATTCAATTATCAAAAAAATGAGTAAAACTTCGCATAAATATGTAATCAATATCTATTGCTATATTATCTGTTTACTACTTGTTTTAAAATCATTTGTGGCTTGTCTACTTAATAAATATCGTTTAAATATCCATGTTAAATTTTACTTTGGCGTTTAATCGTTGCATTTTAGTATCTATTTGTAACAAAAATTCTTATAGTTGAGATTATAATTCTTTTTAAATAATAAAGTTTACTGTTTCTGTGGTAAAAATAAAATTTGTATTGGATGCAAACTATTCCATTCAATCGTATTTTGTAAATTTGAATTATATGGTGTCCCAATAAATTCTTCATCACACATTTGAATGCACTTAATTATTTATACTTTTTAACTATAGATGAAAGTAACGTGTAATTGATTATTGGAATTACTTAAATCATATTTATCCATTAATAAACAAAATTTCATTGAAAGGAACTAATCGAAAATTTGAAAGTATTTACTAGTTTTTTCGTTGTTAATCATACAGGATTAACTATTACACTAGTGTTTTATAGATTTTACTATTAATAATGTTGCTTATTTTTTTTTTAATTGGTGGGATCAACTTAGTTTTTACACAAAATTCTTACTCAAGAATCTGTGACCAAAATCCTAATTCAAACATTTGAAACGGAGTATAGATTAAGACAGGTCTTTAAAAAAATGCTCCGAATTCTGCTTATTTTTTGTTAGGTTAGGTTAGGTTAGGTTAGGTCAAATTGTAATAAACTCTATCAATTAATTTTACTAACAACAAACAAAATGATTCTTTTTTATATTACGATGATACACAATTTTAAGCCACCGAAATTTTAAACTTTATATTTTAGAAATTAAAAAAATAAATAAACAGTTAGTTCGAGAACTAAATACTGAGCATAACGTATAACTGTAAAGATTTTCTTGCAACATTTATTGACGACTCCAGATTTTCAATTAAAAGATTTTATCAACAACATTAAGATTCAAATCACTGTCGGAAATCGATGTAAATCGCAAAATTCAATTCGAGTATTTTCGTCATACATAACTTCACGTGCTGCGCGTTCGATGACGCCTCTTTGCATTATTGATACTGAATACCAATTGAAACGGTAGTAATAAATAAGACAGTGTCGAAAGGCCACAAAAGAATGAAAAAGGAACAAAAATATGCAAATGTATGCTACTCAGAAGTGGACAAGAAAATATAAAACGACTTTGAGATAAATAAAAGCTGCTATCGTATACAGTACTTTTTATAATGATAACTTAATGATAATTAATACAAGTTCTAATCATTTATGATTAGTAAGCAACTTATAAAAGCTGTTGTCATTTTTAACATCACTATAATTATGTACCCTTCATTTTTGAGATGTAATTGTTAAGAAATGGTAATTTTCGTCGATCTGCTTATCGGCAATCAAATTTTTTGTATTAGTATGACTAATCACGGATAACTATTCTAAAGTAGTAAGTATCAAATGGATTAGACAGAGACAAGGTCATAAACATTGAGTAGAACGTACATGGAATATCAGGAATCGTGGGAAGGGAATATATGTGTATAAGAACCGTTTTTCCATATCCTCGGTTTAAATCTTGAGGGCTTAAAATTCGTCGCGCGGTTTCCAATTCTCTGTAAGGTACCTGCAAGCTCGTAATTTTGACTCTTATCGTCTCCTTCGCTTTCGAAGCATATGGGAATCTTAGAACCAGTCGTACATTTTCCTCCTACTTACAGCTTTATTACTGTTCGGACTCTCGGAATTTTCGATATTCGATACACTTATTCGAAAGACACGTGGGATGCTTTGTTTTCATTCCCTATCTTTTCCATTTTTATAATTCATTCTCTGTATTTATTGGAATGAACATCTCGTTATTTAAGAGCAATTTTGTAAAGAGTTGAAAAATACATTTTTTTAAATGTATTTCTTTAAATTTCATATTTTATTTGATATAATTTCTTAACATTTCTTGTTAATTGATTAATGAAAAAGGAACATTTTAATAATGTTCCATTTTCATTTCATTGTCATTTCTACGTCTTCATTCACTTCATTTCATTGACTCAACTCGGTCAACGATCCAATTAATAAGAACACAGTCATGTATCATAATTGCTTACTTTCTTTTTCAATTTCCGCTTTAAGCATTCGTCATGTCTTTGGATATTTATATAAGATTTTGAAGCAATTGCAACATTATTCCAATGATTCATCATTATTTATTGTACTCTTATAAAAAAGTTACCCAAATGCATATTTCCAAAACAAAATTCACCGTAACACCATAAACAATCCAGCTGCTTCTTGTTTTGAAGATTTCTATTATAGATTATTTTTTCTATAATAGAAATTTTTTTCTGATTGCAGATAATTTTTAGGTTCAGTTAATTATTGTGATTATCGTGAAGTCATCAAAACGAACCGAGCGAACTCTTTTAACTGTTACATTTTTTCCTTATACTTTTTCCTATCTTGGACCTGTAATTGCTGTTTTTTAAATTTCCCCAGTCATCCCCTTGTTACCGTTCTATATATCAAATATTGCTTAATGTTTATTTTTCGTCCCGTGAAAGCACCTGTCGGTTTTCTCCCACACAAGTTTACTAATAGTTTTTGTCCCTCTAATTTTCCTTCATTAACTTTTATAACGGCGCAGGTGGAAGTTTCGGTTGCACTTTTCCAACGTTGAATGTATGCAAGATCTAAAAAAATTATTTCCAATTTAAAACCCAAGTTTGATAATAAATTTTCTTTGGCCATTTTTAAAATAGTCACAAGTCTCGTTATCACATCGTCAGAGTCGTTAGGATGTGTCGTTCTTTTAGCGAGTTTCCGGTTTACTCTCCTCGTACCTGTCGTTTTTTTCCCTTCGTTCCTTCACTCATTTTTGTTTATCTTTTTTATTTGTTTTCATGATACCAATTCCAACATTCTCCCACCACTTGAGATTTTATATTTTCGTAAGCGACTGTTCGATGTCGACTTGCGTGTGCGACACATGGACTCATCGGAGACCTATTAAATCTTGCGTCGGGCTGCCACGCCTCGAGTGTCAGACGGGAGATTCGAGGGGTCGAGGGTCGTTGAGAATTCCCAAATTCACTTTAAGAAGCACCAGATGCCCTGGCACATGTTGCATGCTGCTTAGACAGTTCTGGTACCCCGAAGGCCCGGCACTCATTTACACCCAAAATTTTGATGATGCTTAATGTCATCCGTCGCAGTCTAGGAAACTTAATAACGAGCCTCTTTTTTTCGTCGAGAGTCCTCCGGATTTGACTTGTCGAAATTTGAACATGACGAAAGCAACTACAGGGTTGTCTGACATTCAGTGGGAAATCATCGCTATTATCTGCAGACGCTTCTCTTAATTTACGCCTGCTAAAAGTTCTGCGTGGTTAGGTGGTGATTGGTGCCATTTTAATTGAGGGTTGCAAATCATCAACACTCTGAATGGTGCAAACTAGGAATACCAACAGACGTGAGGAAAGGTGTTCTTTTAATGATAGACAAATTACCATATCTTCGTTGATTTTGTATTTGGGTAGTGTCTGTTGTGTATCAAGGGCGTATTGATATTTTTGATTAGACACTGATGTACCTCAACCTGTCTTCAGGTCACAAACTATCTGAAATATCGAATTAATCGATTTTCCTGTTCAGTACAAGTGTCCCCATAAACTAGATTACAGAACTGATTTTGAGTAATAAAATCATATAACGATCAATGTCATGATGTCCAAAAACTGGTTTAACACACTTCGAAATATTTCATGGGCACACGATGAGGCGTATTTATTTGCACATCTCTTCTATCAACGAATCTCATTCATTGATGTAGAATACTGTAGGATTATCGGTGTTTATCTTGTATTTTTCTTTTGCGTGTTCTCTATTTCGAGTTCAATTACAATCTGCTGTTTCAGAAAAAAAAGAGAGGGTACTTTTCGATGCTTTGTTGTGACGTGTACGCGTAACCGGATACTTTTCGAGCAATTCATCAGCATACAATATCTGTAAGCAGTGCGGCTTTCAAAGCAGCTCCGATTACTTTTTTTTTGGTGCTCTGATCCTTCTACAAAGGTGTCATATATACCGTCGAAAATTGCTTGTCTCTCCTGCCTGAAAATCGTTTTTTACAAATGCTCTTGTTCACGATTGTCAAAATTTTATGACGCCCGAGTAAAGACTCGTGGAAAAAAATGTTTGCTGTGATTTTGCAAAAGTACGATGCCGCCTCGCCTTCTTGTATTACCGCAGTTCATTCTTCGGACAATTTTAAGAGTTTTTTTTAATTTCACATTTTATATTTTATTTTTATATTCACTGAATTTTATCGATTTTACAGTACAAAAATATTTACATTTTTATTTACAAAGTAACAAAAGATTAAGATTTATTATAGACACAAAAAACGAAATACTAAAAATAAAAATTCATCGTTTTTAATAAAATAGTCCTCACACCTTTCCGCACGCCCGATAATTTTTTGAACGACTTTGAAAATGCCGTGTCACTATTGATTTTACCAAAACATCGAATTGAATAATCAAACCCAGCATTCGTTAACGAGTATTTGCTAAACGCCTTAAAATTGCCTAATCTTTAGAAAACAGACTTCGAGGAAGTCCGTCATCACCTAGAAACGTTCTTTTTCCCCTGAGAGGTTTCCAAAAATTCGGTCAAAACTTTAGCGTCCGAGTCAGCAAGCTCAGAGTGAACTTCGCTTTTTTGCTTATTTTCTAGAGCAAAAGTCTCTCGGGACGGTCTGACGCGAAATGACGGATGCATTCGAAAGCTTTTATCCTGGTATTGGATAAAGATCGGGTCTTGTCACCTGGATACGGAAGGGTCGTCTTGCCTCAGGTAGTAGCAGGGGTGTTCCCCTGTAGTCTCCAGTGAGATAATCCAATATACCGAGGTATTTATCTCCAAGGATCAGTCAGCCCTAAATCTACCTTGGTAGCCACAGCGGGCGTCCGCTGAATTTTTTTTTCTACCTGCTGCCACGAAATCGGGATTCTGTTTCCTTCATATATGAAAAAAACGCATTAATATGATGCTGTGTTTAGGAATCGTTTAGAAACTTTGTATAATGCGTATATTTAATATTTTATAGCGATGGGGAAGTTCAGGGGTCATTTCCATGTACTTTTTACTTTTACACAATCTAATTTTGTGATGTTGGTTTTGTTAATCTAGACAAAAATAATATATAATCATAATTTTGTGTCGAATGAAAATTTAATTCGTTAACTTCGATGTGACCCATTTTAACATTGAAAAATATCTAGTTTGCTTTTCTATATTTACGTTAATTTTCAAGATTTTCTTTTCTTAATAAAAGCAAACAAAAGAAGATACTTAAAATGATACTTAAAACGGCGCAGTAAACACAAATCGTTTTATGACTATACAGTCCTTTGTACGGAAAGTGATTCCAAAAAATTATTCGAGAGACCTAACAACTTCTTTGGATAAAATTTCTACTTTCGTTTAACCTGGAATTTAAAATGAATCCAGGAGGCTTTCAACGATTTACAGTACTATAAATTATAGTCACTGAAAGCTATCATTTTCTTAGTATTTACAGTTCTATGATTATTTATATCAAATACATTTTTGGATATGGCTGAAGATATCTCTCATCATACATAGTTTTATGTAAAACAGTCATCTAAGACAGATTATTTAATCGTCCGAGAAATCTGACGACAAATTTTTAGGCCTGATCGATGCGTATCCTGTTCCAGCGTACAAAACGATGGTTTCTTAAAAGTTCCCATACTTGAATCTTAAACAATTCTTCCTACTAATTGAAATCGTGATATATTAATTCAGGATGATCGTTGACTAGAACCCTAATGATTAATAATTCGGACATAGCAATACATCACGAAATATAGAAAAGATTGACATCGATACGTCACATAGTTTCGAGCGATTACAGAAAAGATCGGTCATTTTTTATCTCTCGCATCAGACGCACGACTCTTGCCGGAATTAATACGCGGATTCATTTGCGCATTAATAATAAATAAAAAGCCCACTCTCAGTAGGTGTCCCCAGAAAGTTTCTACCTGCTGCACTGGGGTTAGGATTCCTCCCCGGAGCAGTGTCAGATTCGCTGCGGGACATCGCGAAAGTGGAGAACGTGACTTAGTCCGAAATTTATAGACGCTTCTCAAAATGTAAGTTATACTCTCCCTACGTGAAACTGTAGGGGTAAGTATCGTTTACAATTTGAGAAGTAACCACGAATATGCCAGCCTCAAAACTTGTTTAATTGACAAATGTTACCTCGTTTAGTTACTCGTTCCTGTTTTAAAGATGAGTTATAAGCGTATCCTAATGCGTGACTGTTTTCTTTTGTTTTGCAGCAACGGCAGCAAGTGGGACTGCATTTTGGGAACTTGAGAATGGCAGCGATCAATGCGACCTGGCCATTAGAGAGACTATCTTGGAAGATCGGGCAACATCCATCGACGACACACCGTCCAGGCTTCACTCAACCTGGTATTCTCAAGAGTGAGTGATCAATTTTTTTAATCTGATGCTAACGACAGATATATATTGTTTCATATTTGTCAAGCAACGAAATATTGACGTTTTTAAAATTCATTTGCTTGGTAACAAGAAATGCCACTACAGATGTTCAGCGATATAAATTTTAAAATTGAACTTAAAAAAAAGAATTCAAGACAAAATGACCATGATTAATCACAGATTTAGTCACCAGGAACCAATAAAAAATCTCCATGTTTAAATATTTTGAAAAAAAAATAAACTAGGTCTTAGTAAGATCATTAAAATAGTCATTTCTAATCTTCTATAACCTTAAATCAAAAGTACAAAACAATTAACAATATGTACTTATGAATTTCACACTCTAATATCCTTCCACGAATATTTAACCCTTTGGGTCACTGCAGGAGATTCTATAATGTCAGGAACATAATATAGCCGCGTGTTCACCGTAATAATTTTGAAGATGGAACACGATGTTCTCGACTATAACCAGTGTCTCCTATTTCATCTAGATCGAAACGATGATTTCGAACCGGTTTCGGCGGTGCACATGATTCATGGCTTATATGTCAGTATTTCTGATTTATTGTTTTATTACATTCTGCTTATATTATTTGCAAAAGGGAGACTATGTATTCTGCAAATGTATTTTGTTACACTCTTTTTAATAGTGATTTAAATGCTGCAGAAATCTTTTTTTGTTTTTGAATGAGCCAAAATACATAAAAACTTTACTGCTTCATTTGCGAACGATAAAATGAATTTATTCTGAAAACATATGAAATAAATCTTATCTGGCCTCACATATATTTATACAATGTATGGTTGCAAACTGTGAAAATGGAAACCGTCATAACGACAAATTAATTAAAGAGTACACTGCCATATGGTTTTTGTAATTTCGTAGTGAAATTTTATACCTAGAAATATAAAGTAATTGGAGTAACCCTATTTAGGGGAGATGCGCATTTCTATAGGCGGGACTGTCACTCAAAAAGAGTGATAAATTAAGGCTGTAATTAGAGTGAGACGCCACCCCTATGCAGTCGTTTCGTGAGTTTCTCAGTCTGTCATAGACGAGTACCATTGAATCAGTTAAAAACTCTCAAAATAAAACGGTTTAAATTGGTTTTTAATTCGTATAGCTAAAAGTTTGTTTGTACATTTATTACTGCACTCCTCAAAAGGGAGTGTATTTTATTTCAAAGTGTAAAAGATTATGAATAATATTTTCAAGAATATTTGAATGGATTGTAAGTATTTTGTTTGAAAGAAGATGTAATAAGAGAAGATTTGCATTGAATGTAAGATTTCGAAAAATGAATACCATTTTCCTTTCACCCAATTCATTATTTCTTGTTTAAATAACGATTTTTTTCTGCTGCGTCACGTAAAAGCTACATAATTGAGACGTCAAAATACGTGCACTTTTATGTAACAACTGCTCACTAGGAAAAGACCATTCGAAAATTCCCTGCAGCAATTCTATTGTGGAAAACTTCAGTAAAATTCGCACATACAACAATGCGTTTGAAAAGTCACACCAACCTCAATGGATGTTAACCAAGGTGAAAAATTGGCGATAATTAAGCCTATTTAGGATTCTATTGAATCCTTTACACTCCGACACTTAGAGTAGATTTTCGATTCTTAAACCATTAGACCAGACCGATCGTAGTATAAGTCTTCGTCGATTCGACCTCTGGAGAGATTAGGTCGACAGGTCGGACGTGGATTTCAAAAATCGTTCACCGGAGGTCGAGTTTCGGGGGAAAAATCTCTAGGATTTGTTTGCGGAGGAAGAGGAGCGAGGGGGAGGGTGCACGGAGTGATCCAGAGAAGAATCACGTCTGTCATGAACGTGCATTGAAAGAGTCCTTTGTCCCAGGTCGCTTTTCGAGCAGTCGGAAAAAGGGACGCGTTTTCTTCCATACGCATACATATACCTGGACCAGCTGAGGCCAGGGGACAAAGCAAGAAAAAGCGACCTCGACTATGGACCAGGGATCATTTATCTCGCCGCGTGATTCTGCCGCGAACAAGGGCCCGGGGCACTATTTGGCGCTGGTGATCAATTGATGGACGAGCAGAGAGCTAGCAGATGCTCGATTATTCGATCACGAACTCGGGAAGTGCTCGTCGAAGTTACGATTCAATTCTGGGTGCCTTCAGATTCCCCTCTCATGCAGGGCTGCGAAATAACGATGTCGCACTCGACGCAGTTCCTGCATCACTCGATACGGAGTCATTCTTCTCTTTGTTATCTCAATTACTCTGCGTGTTACGTTCGACCGTTTTGTAACGATAGTTGTTTTGTTGCACTGCGTGGTGTGTGGTTTGTTTTTGTAGCCCCCTCCATTATTGTCACCAGCAGAATATATTTTCACTCGTATTTGTAGTCTTTTTGAGAAAAATCTATGACACTCCTGAATAGAACGAGTGTTATAGGCTTTGATCATTCTTTCACGTTTTAACCAATTTGCTGCAGATGGGCTTCAATATTCTGGTCGTTAATAGAACAAGTATCGCTTGAGTGCTCAAAGCATTCAACGGTCTTCAGTGCTATACTTTGCTAACTCACACACGTTGAAAAGTATTCTATAGATGATTTCTAAGATCATCTATATCAATCGTACATGAAAAAGCTGCAAAATAAAGAATTAATTAAAATGTAAAGAAAGTGGCATTTCTTCTTTCCGAGTAAACTAAATTTTTCTCAATTTACACAAAAATAGATAGGTTTAAATTTTTTACGCATTTCTAACCTCTATTGTGATTTTTCATTTACAGATGCGAAACTCGAACTGGACCAGAATACGTAATCAGGAAATACACTTTTTACGAAAATGGCACGTTCTTACTGATGAGACATCATTATGCTGAGGAATCTTGCAGTGTAGGCACTCACACCGTTACTGCACGAGGTGTTCTGAAGCTTCAATCTGCTTCCCTTATCACACCGGGTGCCACAGAAGCTAAATATCATTTGGAAACCGTGCACGTCGTACCGCTCAATCGACAGGTAAGATAACGTCGTCATTTTAGCGTTTGAAAGAGAATAATTAATGTTATCCAACATATCACGAAACTACATATAATGATGCAAATTGAAAAACAAACAATAAAAATAATTCACGCCATATGGAAATCATCATATTTTCACTATAAGCTCGTGAGGTGCACTAAAGGGCTCCATAAAAGGAACGGTTTTGACAGCATGATTTTGCAAAGTGACGATGAAAAGAATAATTTTCAATAACCGTTAGATCGCTATCAACGAAAAGTAACGGTCGATATTTCAATACTGTGTTGGCCTTTTTCAAACATTCTGTTCCACACTGTATCAGTGATCGTGTCATCTTCTCCTTTAACTCTTTCAAGAAAATTCCGCCCCTCGTTCTTTGTTCAGATTTTCATATTTTACGTCGTCATTTCTGTCCTCTCATTGTTACAACCTATTAGTACAATGCCTTTCATGAGTGTATAAAGGCGACATAATGTCTTTTGAATACGTGCTTTCATTCTGTATTATCCATTTATGTATTTAGATAACTGATCAATATTCGCACATTCTTCTTCCTGTATTCTCTTCATTTCCAGTAATCCTTTGCTATTTATACTAATGCTTTCCTTCACATCTGATAAATCTTTGTTAAATATGACGTCTGATCACTCAACTGTCGTCCCTCAGTGAATTTTATTAACAAGTGCATTTTTTAACAAATGACTTATGTAACATAAGCTGCTGATGGCACATTGTTGGTTCATTTATGTCATATGTTACATTTTCGGTTTTCATCACACGTGACTATTTCTTTTACGAGAGCGTGAATTGAATAGCTCGGAGCTCAATTCTTTCATTCGGTAGGCTTTCCCCGATCTCATTGGAACCCATATTTCACCATTTGTCGCCTTTAACAATGACTCAGAATATTCACATGCTAGTCCCGAACTTTTCTAACTGCATCGTTCAAATAGATTCCACCCATCACTGTGACGAATCGAACATATCCCCCAAAAAATGAACGCTACGTAATCCATTGTGTGTAATCCATTCGTATTCGCTGTGATGCAATCGTGTTTAATTATATATCGAGCTGATAAACGTTTTGTCGAATACATTTATATAAATTACGTGTAAGTGCATCATTATATAAATCGATACATTGTTCAGTAAATAAATTGATATACAACTGTATATGCTCAGAACAATTATCTCATAATGAAAAGTGGATATCATGGAATCTCATTGTTTGCTTATTACGTGACAGGTTGCTCACAAATTGGGACATCGTGTGAACGTTTCCTGCAGCCCACAACCCCGATGGAGGCCTTACGTTGCTCAGCTGATTTACGGGCGTCCCCCAGCACGTTTCGAAGGACAGTCCATGTGGGATGGACCCAGGTACAATTCTCTCCAAGGGCACTCGTCAATCCGCAGCCGTCGTACCATCGACTGCTTGGAACCCCTGGGGATTGACTTTGACGAGCTGCGACTTCTGCGGGTGCAGAAGAAGCCCTCTGGTTTTCGATCTTCTGCCTTCGAGGTCAACAAGAGACCAAAAGTGGAACTATTCTTGGGAAGCCTACCACCGGATGTTATTTCGCGAAAGACCCACAGATCGACTTCTCTGCAGCCCATTTCCTTGGTTCGAGCCGATACGGTAAGTTCTCAAATGATCTAATTATATTCGAAACAAAGAGATGTACTAAAAGTACTGCAATAAGTCATCAATAAATATTTTAATTAACTTATCGTCATTATTTTTACAGGCTAGCGGATGTCCAATTTGCGGTTTCATCTCTCGAGGCACGGAAAACAGTCCTCCACTATTGCATGAGGTTGCAGCACTCCCCGCTCTTTTGGGTGGTTCGTGGTTGAGTGCACGTTGTGAAAGCCACACTAATGGACTCTGGAGAAAACGCGAAATTCGTTTCTTCGCAGGCGATAAATTATGGACGGGCCGATGGGACTATTATCTGGAACCAAAATGTATGCTCTTTTTCTATTCTATCTCTGCTGCGGGAAGTTATGTTCAACGTGATGGAAGGCAACATCGTCGTGAAATCTCTAAAGAAACACACAGCACCCAAGAATCCGATGACGACTTTTGGTCTCGCATTAAAAGAAATACTGAATACGAGTCCGAAAATCTTCCAACGAAACAAAATGTTTTTGATTCTGTGAGTGGAATATCAAAAGGAAAGAAGATCGAGAAAATGACTGATTCGAAGATTGAAGAGAATCGAGAAATTGTCAAGAAATGGAAGATTGCTAAGAAAAACAAATCTCATCGATCGCGTCACAGGAGAAATATTGAAGAAGACGATTCCTACAGGCGACTTTTGGAAAGTGCACAACCATTAATGGCTGATTCTTTGGCTGCCATATTAAGGGGTAACCAAAAAAAAGCAGAACCCATCAAGAAGATCTTCCCACAAGCACCGGCAGGAACGACGGAACTCGATCTTCATGTCGCAGAAAGTGTACTTATTCCTGGAGATAATATTCTAGCAGCAAGATGTGGTAGTTCTTCGAGCGACGGAAGAGAACCTCTGACCCAATGGCCAGCCAGTTGCATTCCTTCGTCGTTGGCTGCTCCATCCACTATTGGATTAAGAGCGAGGATAGGAGTGGATTGGAATGGCCAATACACGCTTCTTCTAGGGGAACGTGAAGGAAGTCTTTGGGAATCACCCCTTCATCAGTGTGGACCAACATCCATGAAGAATCCAATTTTGAGATCCCATCTCAGAAGAAGCGTTGGTCTTCGTTTTGGATTGATGATGTCCTCATCAAATGGAATTGTGACTCCAATCAGTGCCCTGGCTATGGTGATTCTGCAGGTTCTCGTATTACGAGCGATATTTTAAATAATCCTTAACGAAATCCAACATGTAGACAATGATCAAATTTTCTTAGTAAAACTAAAATCATTCATTGACTGTATCATTCCTGTGAATAGTTGTAAATAGTTATTGTAAATAGTATTCAGAAAATTGGATTGATCAACTTAAATTCTGAAATACCTCGAACGACTATGTAATATAAATGTACAAAATCGACTGACGCGTTAGAATTAAGCTACGATACAATCTTGTAAATGTTTTAAGACAACCGCGAACTAACGAACTGCGCTGATTGTAAGACTTGATTTACTTAAGTATAATGAAAATATAATTAACATTATAAAATACTTGGATATGAGAAAGACGTTTCTCGGTTCAAAGATTATTATGCTCTCTAAATCAAGAATTAATGTTTATACTTGAATTCAATTCTCACTTTAAGTTCATTCGAACTCTAACTTTTTAGCATAAGTTGTGATAGTTTCATACGTCGCGATGTTCGAAACTATTCAATAATGTACCTAATAAATGTAAATACGCCACGAAACAAAATTATATATCTTATATCGAGAAATATGTAAATATTACAAATCATATTTAAAACATTCGTATAATTTTATAAATTACATGTAATTATTTTAATACATTGTACACGTGACAAAGTATGGTTACATAAAAAGTTGTTACATATTAATCAATGTTGTTCATTATTTTTGACTATTCCAAAATTCGAAATTTGCATATGTTATAGAAATAACGCACCTAACTCTCCCGAGGCAGTAATTTTCCGCATTTCCCGTAAAATCCTTGACCTCTTATCCGATTGAATTAATCTTAAAATAGACGCTAAGAACGCGCGTTACTTACAATGACTAAATACTAAAGGCGTTAAATTTAACTCTTTGCACAAACTTACATCTAATGCTTCCGTCCTTGATTGATTGTAAAGTCAGTAAGTCGAAAGCTGTATAGTGCAAGTTTTCACAAAGAAAAATTGCACGTTTCGGATGCGAGGTGGTAACGTGAATGGAAATGATTGTCATCGGAGTTTTTAAATCACTTATCTACGTTTGATTATAGTTTTATCAGTTCTCGATGTACTTGGCCTGGTTCATTTAGTCAAACGATCTCATTGCATGTGCATCAAATTGTTCCATTTTTTGATCCCACCAAAAACGTTTGGACAATGGCTACGAATACGACTTCCGGTCTGCCAATGGAATTTCAGCAGATGACATTTAGCTGGGTGGATTATTCACTTTTCGGTGGTCTCCTGGGTCTCAGTCTTTTAATTGGGGTGTACTTTGGATTCTTTAGTAAGCAGGACAACGTGACGGAATATCTTTTTGGTGGCAAAAAGATGGGATACATACCTGTCGCGACAAGTATGGTAGCTGGGTTGGTATTTGAAAAGCAATGGCATTTACCTTCGTATAATAAAAATAGACATCGTTTTCTAAATATACCAAGGCATTACTATTCTAGTTAGGACCAGATAATTACATTGAGAAAAATATTTAGTGATAATTAAATTATGAGTTATCCAGTGTGGACTAATTATTATGTGATTTTTATAGTTCAGATAACTGAACGAAAGTTGGATTAACTAAATTTTAGTCAGATACTAATATTTAATTCCCAATAACTAACTCAGCATTTACTTACATTTACTACATATTTTTCTTAGTACAGCTGGATATTTCGGTACAAAAATGAACGTCATTTTTTTTATTTGAGACACTACCAGCTACACTGGAAATTAAAAGATCTTCCAAAATATCCCTAATGTTTTCAGTATCCATTTTTTAAAGGTAATGTTGTGATCATCGAACAGATTTTTTTCAAGGTTAGACGTACCAAAAATATTTCTCGATGCGGTAACGGACAAATTTTTTTAATTAAAAAGGTTTAATCCATGTTTAAAATCGTTTATATATAAAACACTACAATTTATATTATTAAATTAGTAGTAGTAAACATTTTAATTTGTATTTTAACGTGGTATCGATTAAAAATACATTACCAATTTATCGATTCACTGTTTCAAAATTAGCAAGTATTTAAATGTGTCCAATAAATAATCTTTACATAAGAAATGAGATCAATTTATTAATAGTACTTTGGAAATTCTTTACGAAGATTCTAATAATATCGCTTCACATTTATATTTCCATATTTTGGATTAACTTAATTAGTTGTTATCTTTTAAGTTCAATTTATTCTCTTTATAGAAACTAAAATTGAATATTGTATATTTTTTAACTGAAAAAGTTGATGACTTTTTATAACAAAAAGATTTACCTGACTTTTGCTAAGCTAATAAAAATACAGAATATGGAATGTATATCGCCATGAGAACTGCGAAAAAGTAAGAAAAAACCGAATGCAAATAAACATACGGTTAGAGAAATGTGTTTACTTGCTAGTAACCTTGCAAATCATTATCTCAATTAGAATTGCGAAATACTGAATACTTTAATGATCCTGAATATATATAACTAATTGTCATTTTTCCATCTTATCCTTGATTATTGTCTATTGCGATCAGAGTTACTTCTTTTACACAAGATCCCACCAGGTAAATGAAATAGTTAAAAGATTGATTCGTAATTACCCTTCCTATGAATTGAAATCAAGGGCGTATTGCTATACAGATTATGAAATTTAAATTTAATTGAATTTAATAAACAAAAGAGCAAATTCAAATATCTGAAGTTTCCTATTATTTGTACTTTAAAAAAATTCGTATTTTGAATGTTCAAGATCTGTTAGTCAATAATAATTGTTTTAAATTCAAACATTAACAGAATGGATGTTAATTAACAGATTGCTCAGATGAATAATTTAATTACCCCTATAATTTATTCGCTAATTAAATAATTTGTTACTTTCGAATTAATTGATTACAAAATGTGATGTATTCTGAAAATGTTGTGTGCTCTCTAAATCTGTATTAAGCAGAACTAGTAATCTAAAATGAAAAGTTGGTTACTATAAATTATTAGTCTCTTTTATTAACTAGAAAATAGCAAAAACTATACTATTTTATTAATAAAATTTGACTAATCTAAAAGTAGAAATGAAATATTTTAGTTTAGTAGTTTTTATAATTTTGTAATAAAGGAGTAGTTTCTAGTTATACACTATGTTTGTACCTTCTTTTTGTACTATACCCCTTCAAAATAAGATTTTATTCGATTACCTACGATTGTTTTTTAAAAGTTACGGTTGTTGTAAATTATGACATTGGTTCTAAAACGCCGTAAGCAGACCTTACCCCTTAAAGTCGACATGTTTCAAAATTTTGAACAGTTGTTTTGGATATTTCTGGGTTCGCTGAGAATCAGCATGAAGTTACAAACTAGACATCGTCATTTCCAAAATGAAGGATTCAAAATGGTGTAACAAGTGGATAAAAAATGACATTAATATAATTTTGTATTTTTAACATGAAATACCCACTCTCTAAACTTGAATGAATCAAAACGACTTATCTACACCGAAAAGTGGGTTGCCATCAGTTACTAAGTTTTTTACTGTGAAATAGTACGCAAATACTAATTCATTAGTAAAATTCTACTAATCTACAAACAGATGTTGATTTTTTAGTTCAGTAGTTTGTATTAGTAATAAATTTGTAGGTTTTAACTTTTTAATAGCAAAAAATGATTATTAATTCATTTGGTGAGTCACTTTTCATTTTCTTATTGGTAGTTTTCAACTAATTCAGATTAGGAGAGCACAAGTACACATTTTTAGAGAAAATAATAATGTTAATATTTTTTACGAACTTAACTTCTTCTTACGGAATCTTTGTAACTTATTTAGTTTAATTTTAGTTTTTTACTTCAGTTATAACTATAAAAGTACACATTCTATTTCGCTTTTATTTGTTACACAAGATAAACTTATGGTAGTATTTATATATTATCATATCCTAAGAAGTAATTTTGAGAAAAATTCACTTATTACATATTTAATAACCGACTTTAGTTTTATTTCAATATCAATCTTGTATATTTTTTTCTATTTGGATAAATTTGGTTAATCTTAGGAATACTTTCCGTTAATCTTTCAGTACTTGTCAATGATTTTGTTCATTTTATTAAAAAAACAGGTATGAAATTGTTGATATTTGTGAATAAACTTACAAAGTGTTACAAATTAATGTTATTTCCAAAAAGACACTAAAATTTGAAAATTTTTCTTTTCAGTCACATATCGGGCATCACGTTGTTGGGTGTTCCGACCGAAGTATACCAACATGGGGCTGATTACATGTTAAATTTCATTGCGATTCTTGTCAGCACCGTCGTTATAATCATTCTTTTCTTACCTATCTTCTTCGATCTTCAGCTTCCTAGTACTTACGAGTATTTGGAATTAAGATTTTCAAGATCTGTCAGGTCATTGTCATCAGCCCTTTACATCACGTCTTTACTTATGTACATTCCGGTAGTGATTTACGTGCCAGCCCTCGCCTTTTCGTACGTCTCCGGCTTCAGTATGCACATGATCACTCCTATTCTTTGTACTATTTGTATCATATATACCAGTATAGTAAGTATACATTTAATACGTACAATTTTGAATTTTAATGTTTTATATTTCTAAAAGTCAAATGAGAATCGAAGGAGCCACAAGACCAAAAATTGATTTCTAAAAATGTTTATTTGCCAGAAAAGTTAACCCATATTTTGAAAAACTATACAAAATAAGAAAAGTAAAGTAAAAATTCTCAAAGTAGTATGTATGAAGGTATAATAACGCCACAAAGTGCATACCACTTACTTTTGTGAACTCTTCCGTTCTCCACTCTCTAAATTTGAATAAGTGAAAATTCACTTATTACAAGTTATCAGTCGTTCAAGTAGAAGATTAAGTGCATATATAACATTTAAAAAATTTGAGTGAAATTTTAATCTAAAATAATTGGAATCTGACACAAAGTTAAACATTTTTTAACTTATATTCCATGAAAAATAACACATTTAAGGCCGCAAAAGATGTTTTTAGAAAGAAGATACTTTCTCCCATATAAATTACAATTTCATGGACTGTCAAACTATAAGAACATATGTTCGGTCACATGAGAATTGTCATAAAATGTAATTCTCAACTTCAATATAAAACAATTACTAATTATTAGGTATACTGATAAAAATATCGGTAATATTTAATAAATTTAGAATTGCCTTACATGGAATCGATATAATCGAAAATCTATGCGTAACGAAAGATTATTTCAAATGACAGGGCGGTGTAAAAGCTGTTATTTGGGCGGATACTCTTCAGTACATGTTCACGATGGGAAGTCTTCTTTCAGTCTTTTTCCTGGGACTTCAATCTGTAGGCGGAATCTCTGAAACCTGGCGCATTGCTAGTGCAGGAAAACGAACTGCCATTAAGTAAGACCCAATTGTTTGTTCGTTGCAGCCGAAAATTTTGGTTGCCGATGGTTGAAACGTTAATTACATTGATTGACAAAATGCTACTTTGGTATTATTTAGGAAATGTATTTCGATGCTAATAATGGTGGCGCTGTTAAAAATGCATCATACAGAATTTTTGAGAACAATTTTTGAGAAGGTGTCCATATCTTATGTATTTTTTAGGCAAAGAGAATTTTATTTTTACAGCGTTAATTCTACATTTTTGTTGCTGAAGATGTTGAATCCCTCAGTATTTTATTTCACGACTTATGATCGGCAAGAGTGACGTTATAAGCGTGTAAAAATTGCGTTTTTGACCATATTTCCAGTTATTTTCTTTGTAATTTACAATTGCAGTTAGTATCGTTTCTAGAACAAATAAATAATTTGATATAATGCTGAAATTAGCCGCAGATTCATAGCCGCAGATTTGAAAAAGTGGTTGTCCTCAAACACAATTTTTGTCGGCCATTAGTGGTTTAATTTCAAATAAGTTAGTTATATGAGTATTTTAAGGTATTAATCGAGGGATATTTAACAATATTTGTCGGTAATCAAAAAGTTGCAACGACCTGAACAATAATTGCTTTAACAATTTAAAAACAAATGGCTGAAGTAAAAAAAAAATCATTATTAATACGGGTTTGTTGATGTTTTTAATGAATACTCGCTATTATCCTGTACTCCACTCCTCAATAGTGCAGAAAATGTCTAAAAATACGTAAAATACTATGAGAATTGTTTAAACAAAAACCACTGGTTTTTCGAATCTGCGGCTAGGAATCTGTGGCTGAAGTAAGTGGCTAGATTCTGCCTCATTACTTCGATTCGAATGATACTACGTTTAACAAAAGTAAATTCTGTTGTACAAGACAAACAATTTGGCAAAAAAAACGCAAATTTTTAACTGTTTAACCTTATTTTTTATCACATACCGTACAAAACTTCATGGGATGTTTATAATTTTTGTACTTCTTATTCTTCCTTGCTACTAGTTATCCAATCCATACCCTCGGTTTTAATAAAAAAAGAACTCAGGAACTGATATAGCTATTGTCAAAAGAATATTGTTTCGAATATTTTTTTCGCTTTTGCCACAGAATAAAAAAATTAATCAAAGCAAAAAAATGTGTGCTTCTTTCCCATTTTTTTAAAATATTCGAAGTAACAGGGAAATTCTATGGATAGCGCCGTTTTAAGTAAGAAAAAATACTTCAAAAATAATACTTTTAAAAGTTAATCCGGTTTTGCTGAAAAAAATTGGATTAAGGTTGAAAAATTTTGAACCAATTTCACTTTTCGCAAAACGAGAAAGTGATTTTGGGTTCTCTATCGTTTTGAGAATAAAAAAATACTTTGGAACTTCCAGTTCTTTAAATGTAAATTCAGTGTCGGAGATTGTTATGAAATATTATACTAAGTAAAAGTTTCGTTAGTTCTGTTACTGTATGCCTGTAAACGGTTTTAGCAACAAAATTCTAAATAGAATTAATTAAAAAAAAAGCCTAAAATAAATGTTTATTAATCTATAACTAAAAATGCTTTTGCAGTATGGATCCAAGTCCTTTTGCAAGGAATACGTTTTGGGGGATGTCAATTGGATTCACAGTCTCGTGGATAAGTCACTTTGGAGTCAGTCAAGGATATGTCCAGAGATGCTTGTCTATTCCAAAGCTGCACGACATTAAAAAGTAATATTTCCGTATACTTTCACTTGCACAGGAAAGTAATTTGTAAATGTAGTTTGAAATACTATAGGTTAGGAATGTGCAGTTTACTTATTACTTAACCCATACAGAACCAAATGTACACATATTCTATAGTAAGTTTGATGTACTTTTTAGTATTAAGAACGTGGGATATTCCACGTCACATGGAGTATATTTTTTAAAACATTTTTAAATTTGTTCTACAACAAATAATTGTTCAGATATATGAATCTTGCATTTAGGGCTATATAAAATAATTTTTTTCAAATTGATAAAATCATTTTCTGGCGAATTTCTTATAGTGGAAATTTACTATTTGTGATATGTAAATTGAGCCATTTTAAGGGGTCTACCCTAATTAGAACTTTCAATAAGAGACAATTTAAACAGTGTTGTAATATAAATATTGATATAAAAGTTGTTACACTGTATTAATATAATATCGAAATACATAAACAACATTTTTTTTTGTACATTTTAGGAAGTATTCATACATGGAAATAATAGTTAAAAAAATAAAAAAAAAAAGACGTGTACGCGCTGTTGATGAGATCTCTGGCATGGATGATCTGAAACAAAGAAATTAGACGGCGTTAGATTCAGTATGTTAATAGCTACAGCGCATATCGAGCGATTTTTTATTTTTTAAAAATTGACAAAATGGCGGACCTTTTTCGAAAAAAAAAACAAAACTGTTTTTTTTTACTGTTTTTGGCAAAAGAAATAGAGTTAAAATGAATATTTTAAAAATACCTCGGTATTCGCTGTAGTTGTAGTAGTTCAGAATATGTGATAAAAATTTCATAAGGATCGGTCGAGTAGTTTCGGAGATTTTATCCACACGTTATCGGAAAACGTTGTTTCGAAAAGAACTCGTTAAAAGTTTTGTTCAAATGCCTTCCTCTTCTTCATAACGTTCATTTTCACTTTCGAAAAATGTAAAAAACAAAAAATCGATTTTTTGAAAATTCTAATTATTGTAGACACCTTAATGAGAAAGGTAATTTTCACTCCGTAAGAAATGAATGCTGATTTCGGTAAGGGACTAATTTCAAAACAATTAAAAAAATTCCAAAAAAGAGGCTATATTTTTGGAATAGAAACTGGATTTGAGTATCGAGATTTAGCTTAGAGTTTTTTAACAGGTAATATATCTCTTAAATATCAAATTTGTCAATTATTGAACACTAATTTTTGATAATGAAATCATATATGATAATGATATTTGTTACACTCCTGTTTTTGTAAGTACCAGACCTATTGAAATATTGTCTGTTCTTTACAAGAATACAAGCATAAACATTAAATTAAGAAATGTATAGTAACTGAAGAATGTGTATAACGTGTACTTCGTAACCCTTATATTTATCCATTTAAAATGTATGTTTAACTCGTTTGATACATTAACAAGTCACATTGAACGAAATTCGTAGTGCGTCTGGCTGAAAGATTCTTCCCTTTTAGTCCTGCTTATAGCAATTATTGTAGCAATCCTATTTCAAGATATGTTTTTTATTTTAGGGCCATGTGGTTGGTGACATTTGGCTTTATTTTCATGAGCACAATCTGCGCCTTTACCGGGATTATTTTGTATGCCAAGTATTACGACTGCGACCCTCTTCGCGCCCAAGTGAGTGATTTACCGAAGGGATTTATATTTTCGACGGTTCCCCATTGTTTGTTCAAAATCATAGGTGTGGTGCTAAAAAGGGGACTTATACCCCAAATTGAGCCATAGCTTCTGAAATCCACGGTTTCTGGTGGTAATTCAATGCGTTAAGTAAACATAGAAGGTGATGATAAAAGAACACCATTGAAAGATTCGTGGCTTGTAGAACTCAACCGTTTTTAATCCCATTTTCACTTCGTGCTAGTTATAATAAAGGGGCAATATGATATTCAGATATGACGATAATTACTTGATACATTTTAACAGTTATAAGCATTTGAAATCATAGAATATTCATTCGTGTTTTCTTTATTTATATAATTACCGTCTTTTTGTTTTGTTGCATTGTTTTTCTAGATGTAAAACAGGTTTCGAGTTAAGTTTGTATTAGCACAGTAAATGGTTTTATTAAGCCTTTATATTATTATGAATCAATTATTACAATAAATTGGTTGGAAAGAAACATCGCGGCGCAATCTTGATGTATTAATATCAAAATATTTAAACAATACAATAATTTTTATTCTTGTTTCATAATACCGAAAAATTTGCATCATTCATAAGAAAACGAATGACTCTCATATTTATTTTGTATCTCATATCATAACAAATATTTTCCGAAATGTTCTGATGTTAAAGATATCAAATAGGGTTGGCGATTATTACTGAACATACAGGAAAGATTGCTAATATTTTTCTCAAAAATGAACGAACTTTTTAAAAAGTGCTGGTTTTTAGAAATCATTCAGTAATTTTGAAAAAAAACTTTCGTAGTTTGCATGAATTTTCGCAAACTCATATCAATGGGCAAAAAATATATTTCACCGGATAACAAAAAAATAGCATATGTTACAAGTGCGACGTTCGCACTCGTTCCATTCACGCGCAAATCGCCTGCTTTACGCACTTGTATCGTAATATACTATTTATATATAGATACACTGAACAAAATAAGTCTTAATTTAAGACCATTGATGGGCTACATTTAAGATGTAACCAAAAAGTAACCCGATTAGAAAAGGACAAACTCATACCCTATACATGGACTAATTTTAAGCCACTTTAATTTGTAACAATTTTAAGACTTATTTTTTTTCTGTGTAGCTTTGCGAGTAGCGAAGTATAATTGTTAATTGTAGTTTTGATTAAAAGTTTATTTATAAATATTTACCACATGCTTATTAATATATGCAATTAATTTAATCCTTAAAATTTGCGTTTTTGAAAACTTTAGTCTTTCTTTCTTTGTATGCGGGTTATTTTTTTTCGAAGCTCTTAAATTTATGTGATTTATTATTTGCGATATCTGTTGCATCATTAAGAATACATTATACAAAGTGCTTTACAAAGTATGTTAAGAAATTAAATATATTTTGGAAATTGGTTTTGGAAAAACCTGATTTTTAAAATAGTTCTAACAGAATTATTAAAATTACCAGATAATAGAACGGAGTGATCAAGCACTTCCCTACTACGTAATGGATGTAGCTGGTCACATATCTGGACTTCCAGGACTTTTTTTAGCCGGTCTCGTTAGCTCTGCCCTCTCGACTATGAGTGCTGGATTAAACACAATCAGTGGAGCTATTTACGATGACTTCATCGATCAATGGGTTGAGGAAAGTCCCACAAAACAGGCCAAAGCAGCAAACATTATGAAGGTAGATTCACCTTTATAACCAATGATTGTTAGGTATATTGCAACAAAAAATATAATTTAAAATTTTAAGTTATTCAATTCTTAACATGCAGTATATCATTTTACACAGTATTGCTCCAAGAGAGTTTTGTACTGAAATGTAGTTTTTTGAGTTTTGCTTTTTCATACGATTGGTTACTTCTCCTTATAGATTTGATGAAAATTAGACGACATAACATTAGTAAACATTTAGATACTTTACAGCTAAATAAATTAAATTAAATGATTTTTAAATAATTTATAAACCATACTAGATTACCATTATGTTAACTATATCCGAAAAAACATGAGCATTCAAAACAAATATTATAATAGAGGAGAACGGAGAGACGCGACGCTTCTCAAATTTTTTAAGGTGTCTTAATTTAAGACACTTACGTGATCATTTATAAGTCATTTCTGGATGCCTTATTATTAGTATCTTTGAATATAAGTCATGTATAAGTGACTACACTTGGGAACCCTCAATTGTCAACCATGAATTGTCATGGTTTATAAGTTAAGAAATATGATCATTTTCACTGTAAGAAACAAACATAGTCAAAGTTACTACCTCTTAGATAGAATAACGATGTATGTAGTTGAATAGAACTACTCTCTACACTCTCAGGTTATGCTAAGCAGTCGACGTTACTAAACAACGATTATTTCTACTATACGAATTCCAAATAAATGAGATCGTATGCGAAATTTTTAGTGATTTCCTGCATACATGCGATTTGTTTCCGCTTTCGAATGAAAACAGCTAATTTTGAATGCAAATCGATCCAAATGAAATTGAATGAAATATCATTTATTTTACGCAGGGTGTATCAAAAGAACATGTCACTTTGAATGAAAACTTAATATTTTCTCTTCAATATTTCGCAAAGAATCGAATGCAACGTATGACTCGACAGACGAAAAAAAGTTTGAAAAGCATTGAACGTATGAAAACATTAAGGAACGTTTAATTTCGTATTAAAATTGGTTGCACTTGCATTCCAAAAGTGGAAACAACCCAATGCAAGCTGAAATTTACTGAAAATTTTGCACACAATCTCGTTTATTGGGATAGTTATCCTTGTCGTAATTTCGACTATGCGAATAATTATCCCGTTTAGAGTTAGTAGATTTTACTATTATCTTCGCTCGCGTTACGAAATTGAAGTGTCTATTACAATAACTCGCCTACCGGTAAAGCAAATTATGATGACATTTCGCTTCTATGATCAGGTTAGGTTATGTGAGATTATACATTCCTTGATGGCTTGCTTTATTGTAGGTATGGTCAAATCAGTAAGCAAAAATGGATGAAAAGACATGTTTACTGTGTGGTTTTTAACTTAATTCGATCTTCGTGTGAAGCACGTGAAAAAATACCACAGGAAGGACCCGAAGTTAAAAACTAAATAATAAACAGTCTAAACTAAATAAATAATACATTCAATAATCTAGTCTTAATTCGGAATACATTCTCCCTATATAAAGGGCTACATTTGAAAATCAAGTAATAACCAAGATTTAATTGTATTATTATGATTAATAACAGTAACAAAGTCGTCTAAAACATCGACTAGCATTTAGAATTACGTTGATTAACGCTTACGTACACTTTGTCTATAGACGCCATTTATCTGAAACTTGTTTACTGAAAAAAACAATACTTAAATTAATATAAGATATACGACTGAATGTAAGCTGTAATATAAATAAGACCGCACTATACAATGGCCGACTTTAAGATATAATCATTTTAAGCATTTGTTTTTACAGTATTTGGAAGATTTTGGGGTTGCTGATCACGAATGTAAACTTACAATGGGAAATGTTGCAATACGGTTCAGCATAATGAATAGATCATTTTGATTTTGGAAATGCTGATAATGGATTCGTAATCAGCCACCAAAAAACTTAAAACGTATTTTTCATGGGTCTGTTTATTATTCCGTTTTCTCGCAAATGAGTTTTTTCTAACAAAATGCCCAATTTGGCACTTCATTTGTTTAGACCTTATAGTCAATTAGTAATTATATTTTTTTTAAATAAAATTTACGTATTCCCTGGTATATTGGAATCACGTTAACCCCAAATATATTGTTTAACAGACAGAGGAATTATTTTTGTTAAAATTCGATAAAACTGACCAAAACAAGGTCGTTTTCTGAGCGCACCGCTATGCATGTAAGTGTCAATTGAATATTGTCCATATCACACACAATATTAGGGTTAAATTAATGAATGAAGGGGCTATACATCTATTCGACATGCACAATTTAATGTTAACCCTTTGACGCATACATTTTTATTTGCATGGAAAATAGCTGAAACTTGTGGCTCGGGGGGTTTCGGGATCGTAGATTACGAACCTAAACTTAGATTAGACGGATTCAATATGACAGCCAAATGTAACAGTTTTCGAGGTCGTGTAAGACGAACTATGAAATATGAAGCATTCGCGGCCGCTTGCTGAATCTGCTAAAGTTTATCTTGAAAATGTAACATTATTCAGTAATCAGTTTGAATTCGGCCAAATAATCGATCATTTTCGTCTTAGTTCAGTGACGGTTTCTTTTCAGCATACATTCTTTGTAAAAAAACTCGTAATAAAAACGTCATTTTTATAAATTGTTCGTCATTATAAACGATTTAACACAATAATTCATAATAAATGTTAATTTGTTTACATTTGAAAACATCTTATCGAAGTACGGAAGAAAAAATTGGCACTCAAATTCAATTATAGTGTACTGAAAAACAAAAAAAAAGAATTACAAAAAGGTCACCGTGCTTCAAAGGGTTAAAATGAATCCTTATTGAACGATATTCCTGTAATTACTGTTTCTTCTTATTACTTTTATTTTATTTTGTTATTACATTTTCTTATTATTATATCAATTCGTCTTTAAAAGGGAAATATCATTATTTGCATTATGCCACAAGACATGAAGACACGTGTCACTTTTACAACGACAATTAGTAACGAATCACCCTGAAATGTGCAGAATGACCTTTACCAAAAATATTGCACCTCATAATTGTATTTCGTTCTAATTCGAAAAGCTCCAACGGATAGTTTTCGGGCAATTTAAGTTCGTAAGAAAATATTACATTATGACAACTATTGTTCAAGGTTAAAACACCTGATGGTTTTGCCATTCAAGCTATGTCGCGTGCTAGTCATAAATGAAGTATTTCGCCCATTTAGTATTTATACCTGCACCTCTATTCTTCAAGGTTTTACTCAAACTTTGGCACTGTATATGTTACATGTGCAAATAGAAAGTTACTGTTATAACAGACGTCGGGGAGCCTTTACAAGCTGTTAATGAAAGTAACTTTGTGTTATTTACAAATGCAGAATATTATAATCAATTTGTTGTATGTAATATTTCTCCATACGTTGTTATTTGTAACTTAATATATTTTCGTCAGAACATAATGTCTTTCTGTCTTAATAAAACAATTATAAATATTTAATATTTTTTAAATTATACATGTAGTTTATTAAATAAAAATAAACCAAAAACTTAAAAAACCGACAACTATTTGGAAATTCTATCAACCTTAAAAGTTAACCTTTCAAATACTGTACAAATTAAGTGCAATTTTATTACGTGTCACGTAAAACGCGTTAAACATTATAATTCGTTTGTAATAATCAAATATGAAAACTTGGCAATTTTCTTTGTTTTACGTTTATTTCAAATAATTGTTACCTTTATTATGTTTTTCGTGATTTTGACTTTGAAACTTTAATTTCAGTTAATTTCACATTGATTGCACCGGAAAATTAAATAGTAAATTTAATTAAAAACGATAGTGTATTTTACCCTACTCTCAAGTTAGTAGTTAATTTTTGTTTGTATGTAAATTTATGATGAATCATTTATAGTTTTTACACACTGTTTAAAATTTTAATTACTAGGTGTAATGTTAGATTTTGAAATAGCCTTGATTCGGCTTTCACCCTTATCTGATAATCTTATGTACGTAACAAAACATTTTATGTTGAATATCAAAATTCTAAATCTGTTTATTAGGACCCCACTTTACTCAACACGTTAATTCAAGCATTGCAAATATATCTTAATAGAATCATAAAATATCTTAAAAAATGGAAAATAAAAATCAACGCAAACAAAACCGCAGCTATCCTTTTTACAAAAGAAAGACATACTAATCGGCACACATATTAATCGGCATATTATTACACGACATACCTCCAATAAACTGATCAAAAGATACCAAGAATTTAGGAGTAGTTTAAGATAGAATGTTAATTTTCATAGGACACATAAATTATGTAATCCAGGGACCCGTAGGATCCTTGATCATGTTATATCTAATTGAAAATCATCACTGTCTAGTACTAACAAGCTCATTTTTTACAAAAGTATTATTAGACAAGTTCTTACTTACGGCTGTACAATATGGAACACTATTAGTAATACAAATTATGATAAGTTACAAGTTACTAAAAATAAGTGCCTGTGACTCATTGGTATTTACAGAAAATATAAAGTAAACGAATTAAAAATGCAACCAATCAAGGAATACATAAAAACAATGACTAAAGAATACATTAAATTCATCGAGAAACATCCAAATCAACTATTTAAATGTATCACACACGATCAGCAATTTTATCAATACAAGCATATCATGCATCCAATTTACGAATAATAATATCTGACGCCAACACCTATTTATTTATACGCCTGTACTTGGTTCATGGTATCATAATCCTGTTTTCTAGTTTTTGTAAAGTCCAAAATTTGTAAGGGTTGAGATTATGAGTTTAATTATAATACCGCAATTGTAAGCTTATTACTGATTAGGTAGAATGGTTAAAGCAGGAACATTCGACTATAATACGGACTATGTAATACCACATAATTAATTAAAGAAATAAATACTACTATACAAGAGTCACTAACAACCTCAGCAAAATTATACCATACATTTTTACAATATATCGAATCATTCTAATTGGGGGAAGTGATCTCATTCGGTAGCCCGTTTCCTGTATGTATTTACGAAGTTTCTGTATATTCAACCTTGATACAATTACCAAGAACATATAAGAAACACGAAAGGTCCTTTAAAAATTAACTTTTACAGTTTCTATTTCATTTTGTGCTCTTATATATTGCAATATTTACGACAGCTAATTTGGAAGTCGTAAATAATTTTACGTCCACGAGTCTGCATGGCAATGTGCCTTACATCGAGTTGTGTTTTTTTCAGGAAATAGTTTCACGCAATATGACTTTTCCGTAACCTAACCTTCCACGTCTACACGATGAACGCATTTATTTCTGTATATAGACTGAACGATATTTCATTCTTCACGTGCCATAAATCTCCCAAGAGTCCAGTCCTACAAAGGTTTCGAGCCTTGCAGGAAGGTACATTCCAGATGTCCTACGAACCTTTCATTCATATTACGATTTACGAGAAAATGAATCGAATCTTCAATAATGGACCATGAGATATTAACTCAAATTCAATGTTTATGCCAATAAAATTTCTTTCGAGAAGACGTTTCAAGGATAATTTTTTGTTACTATGGCATGTATCACGTAATATGTGTGAAGCGATTAATAAACTTATTTTTGCTATATATAATTATTAACACCGTGATGACGTAATGAAATGGTACTTCCACTTTATAAGTAAATAAATTGTGCAAATATTGACATTTTTTCCTAATTGTTTTCTAGACGTTTTGGGGGTCGCTCATTAAGTTTTTTTTTCAGTTTACAAAGTCTCGAAATAAAATAATTTAATAGATTTTTAACGTTTCGTTCCCTGGTAGAAAATGAATCAAGCTTCTGGCCAGTTTCTATCCATTTTACTTATTTTACTTATTACAAGTATAGGGAAACTGGGCAGTGTAACAAAAAACTGGACAAATTTCTACCAGGGTTGCAGAACTATCCTTTTTTTTCTTCGAATGTGTAGACTCGGTGTATATGGTGACTATACTAAACTGTCTTGAAGGGAGACATTTTTTTGGTTTCATGACGAATTCAAAATTTTGTCACTTCGAACAAATGCCAAAAAAAGAGGCAACGCAATAAAAAAAATAGAGTTATTTATCATATTCACATTATTATTGTCGTGGACAAATAATATATCATAAAGTGTACTAAAATTTGTGGATTTTCTTATCTTACTAGGTGCAAAAACACTCGTAATAGATTTAATATAATTTATAATAGTTTGCTAAACTATTCTATTAATCGAGTGTCATGTTCAAAATGGAGGTAAAGGCATCACATAGATACCATAATATGTAGTGATTGTTTTCATTGATTTGTGAAGAATAACCTGTACACCATTATGTGCAAACTTTTCTTAGCTACAAAAATGCACAAAGAATACATCAAACTGAAAAGACAACAAACAAAATACATTAAGAATTAAAAAAATGCTTCTCAATATGTTCATATAATTTCTAGCAGTGGGAAGCAGGAAATTTTGAATATTTCAAGGGCTAAAGATGATACAAAAATAAATTACTTTCATTCTTCAGCATTTTGGCCACCATAGAAAATCCCTCCTTTATTTCTGTTTCATTCACGGGATTTGGAAACAATGAAAGATAATTCAACATCGGAAAGGAGTGATTATGCGCCTTGCAAAACAAAGAATGTTAGTACATCTTATGATATTTTATCCGACGTATTGAATTTGTACAATATAAGAAAAATACCCTTGTCATAAATTTCTTCGATTGTTACATTTTATATTGTAGCATCTAGTTGGAGTCATTACATTCATAAAATGACGAAGTAACGTTAATTTTGGGAAATTTAGACATTTTTGACATTATTTTGGGTCCTTTGTTTTTTTCGGTTATTATAATTAAGTATACAATAATAAACATTGTACACAATAACTTTGTAATTTATTCGCAAATTTTATAGTTCTATGACGAGCTTTTATCGAGTACGTGTGGTAAACTGCCAACAATATGAGTGCAAACATATCGTTGCAGGGCTTTCATGAATTCAATTTTAACTTTTTTATGCTTTTAGCATTTATTTTATTTAACCATTTTGATGTTTTTCATATAAAGGAGGAAGTTGAAGGTTTCTTATTCAAAGGACTAAGTTAAATCCATTATTTAGGTTGAAAAGACAATTATAATGACCGACAAAGCCCAAGATCACCTTCATTATAATTTTAAAACGGTGGAAAAGTTTTTTGAAAATATCTATGTTACTATAAAACATAGATGAATTCTTGAATCATTTTGGGTCCGCCTTGAAACCAAAAAATTTCCTCTTCGCCAACTCTGATCGGTCCACCGACTACGCATATTAGAATTCGGTGTATAGTGGAAACAGTTTTGAAATTTGGATTTAGTGCGAAAAAATTTGGTAACAAAATTTCTTTTTGCAAGAAACACTAAAAATTTGTTAAAATACATGTTTTGAGACCTTGTGGATTAAAAGAAAGAGTATAGAGAACGTCATTTGAAAAAATATCAACATTTGTTTAATTTGTATAGTATAAATTTGAAGTAGAATTTCTGGAGGTCTCGGCATTAATGGGTTAAACTGACTGTATTCTGCACATTTTAATGTGTAATTTTGATTATTTATTCGCAAATTTTACAGTTCTGTGACGAGCATTTAACGAGCCAATAATAGGAGTGGTAACATATTGCAATGTTAAAATAGCGGATCACGTAATTGAAGTTTCAGAATGACTTATAAACGAATTCGCAATTAATTTATTACAAATTTCATAAACTTATTAGATAATGCATGAAACATTAAAATTAAGAAAATTATTTTAATATTTAATAATATATCAATCTAAATCTCTCGCTGCCATGAAAAGGGTTCAAAGACAGTTCATTAAACATTTTTTAGTCGTATTTATGAAAATTGCTTCCGTAATATTTTGCTGCAATTTCAGCATTTATTTTTTAAACAGAACTTATATTTAATAACTATTAGACATAATGATTCATTGTTTATTTTAGTATATTTTCAAAGACATATCTAAATTTGAAAGTCTATGACCTAATTTCACGACGTTTAATGCTTTTATGACTTTATAGATTTATATTCTGTATATATTTGTTTGTCCCAAATCGTTCCGAAACAAATTTTCAAGTTAAATTACTACGCCTCTCTGCACCGGTACGTGTTTTCACAGAGTATTCCTATTCCAGGTTAAGCACGAGTTGATGAGAAAAAGGTATGTGGTCTGTTTTTATTCAAATATAAAGAACCCAAGATTTATTGCACTTCGAAATATTGGGTAACATATACATATAATGGGTTTTAATTAATTTTAATAAACTCAACATTCGTGTGTGTGTTCTTTAGCCGACAAGAAGTACTGTTACGGATAGAATCGGTAGTCGCATTTTACGGTACTAGGAGTAGGTTTTTTCAAAGTGTTTTTTTTTCTGTATTTCATCGCATGCCCGAATATAATTCTTTATTCACAGGGATCTAATACGAATATACGTTTGTAAAGGTCCTAAAATGCCGACGACATTAAATGTTGAACAGTATAAAATATTGTAAACAAATAATTTATAGACAATAAACCAAATGAAATATCTAAATATACAAATAAAAAAAAAAAGTTGAAACCAATATTATTTGATCATTGTCGCATATCTAAATGTGAGAGTAGAGTAGTTTATTCGTTCCGAGCACGTAGAAACGAAGTCACGTTTTGAATTTTGGTTTGTGCTGACTGAACAAGAAGTTTCGAGGTTCGGAGCATGGCTTTTGATTTAATTTCTGGTACGAACTAGCTTTGAATGGATAGTAGACCTCTCATTCCGAGAGAGAGAGAGAGAGAGAGAGAGAGAGAGAGAGAGAGAACATAAAGTTTGAATGTTTAAAAGGTAGAAATTTAAGTGCAATCAAAACTAAATCAATCATAAACAAAAATCTATAGAATTCAAAATTTCTAGTGGTTAATGATGAAGCGGTTTTAATTTCTGATTAAAATGTAGGCCTTTTGTGAATTAGTCAATTTAGTTTTTATTATATCTTGCTTGAATCAAAGTTTAAGTACAATTATTGTTCATACATAAATATGAACATTACCGTTACTTGTTCACCGTGTTGTTTCGAAAAGAAACGTGTCATTAATTCTCGATACCTCCTGATTGTGATGTGTTCGCAGGTTATTGCGAGTAGTATAACAATTACTATAGTTACCGTTAATGCCATAATAAACGGATATTATGGTTACTGTTGCATTTAAATCATTCTATTTATTCAAAAACAGCGTGAGGTATTGCACAGATCGTTTTGAGAAATGTAAACAATTAAGAAAATTTGCGTTAGTTATTTATTATTTTTATCTTATTTACTTGTTTTGTCTTATAGCTATACTAATTGGTCAATGAGTCGTCTAGAGAATACTGACTCTGCTAAACAGAGTTTGCAATCGTGTATGATTCATGATCAGTCTGGATGACCTAAGTAAATTATTGATTTAGGCTAGTTAATATTTTAGTTACAAAATTATTGGAGTTAGTAAAATAGTAATATTAAATTCGTACCTTTCGAATGGTAACGTGCGCAATAATTAACAACTTAAATATTCTTAAACATTTTGGGATCAACTTTTCAACCTTTTAAGGAATGGACGGACACTTATTGAAGGCAAACTTTAACGCTGTATTTGAAAATGTTATTGCGAAGATAAAAAATTTGTACAAGATGTTTCTTACGTTTTAAATTTCGTAATTTTCTTACGAAAATTTGAGTTTTTAAAGACAAAATAATGCATTTTCTCCAGTTTTTTTAAAATCCAATGTAAGTGGGAGTCAAAATGCATAAAATTGCATTTAAGTTAATATTTATTTAATATTATGATTTATAAACAAATAAACATCTAAAAATCGTCGTTGTATAGATAAAATGCAGTCGCTCGTAGATGTTCAATTGGATCGAGATGAAACTGGATATCTGAGGTTTTTAAGGCTGCTGTTTACGATTCTGTACTCAGATTTTGAAATTTCAAAATGGCGGATTTAATATGGCCGACGAAAACGTAAAAAGTACCTGATCGAGATTAAACTGGGAACTAAGGGATTTTCGGTGTCGCTGATTAGGAATCTGAACTCAGATTTTAAAAATTCAATATTGCTAAAAATGTAATCTGAATCGGGTAATTTTTTACATTTTTATTCCGCCATATTGAATGTTTAAAATGTGAGTTCAGATTTGTAATCGGCGATCCTACAAACCCACGAGTACGCAATTTCATTTGGATCAAGTAAATTTTTACATTTTGGTAAACATTTTGAATCCGACATTTTGAATTTTCAAAATCTGAGTTCGGATTCGTGATCAGCGACCTCAAAACCCACCGAGTACCCAATTTCATAAAAAAAGATTCATCAGAAAAATGTGTGCCGGAAAGGGTTAAAGTCTGCACTTTTATATTTTGCCAACAGAATTTATTCAAAATAAGTTGATACAACTGTTTTTTTTTTCAAAAAACATAGCAAATTTTCAAAATATTTTGACAACAAGATTTTCAACATTCAAAATATTCGATAATACTTTAAAATATGAAAGGATTTTCTTTAAGATGGCCACTGAGTGGTTCCAAGAATCACTGATTACGAATAAGAAGTCAGATTTTGAAATTCAAAACAACGTCTCCGTTATGGCGGATAATGATTTTAAAATAAATCGTCAGATTTTCTTAGAAATGGTCTTTAAGGGGATTTTACCCTTTATTTTTCAAATGAGCACATTTTTATTCATCGCCAAATCTTGTTGTTGACCTACCACTACCAAGTAACTTGCGGTAAGGTACATAAATATAGGTACATAAATATATATTGAATTTTTAACTTCATATTTGTAATCATCTACAATAAAACCAATTCCGTAATTACAAACTTCAATCGGTTAGCTAACAACAAAAATAATATACAAAATCAGATATTTGAGCACCATTTATAAATCGTCATTTCGAAATTTGGAAAAACGGTCTGCATGACACGAAGCTGAAACGTTCTTGTGAATGTGATATTTTATTTTCTCGTGGATTCTGCGTTTCCGAATTTAACTTCCGAAAGAATTACTTTAAAATATTCTCGCTGAGAAAAAAATAGTTGTATGTTTTTGGGAATTCGTTTTGGACCAATTTCGTCAAAATCTGAAAGAGTAGTGGGTGTGCAGATTTTATTTCTTAGCCATAATATACTCCAATACAGCGCTGACGTTTACTTTCAAAAGGTGTCCTTCGAGTCCTTAATGAATTAAGAACATTCAGTAAGAGAAAATTCAAAACTATGGATTAAAATATCGGAGTTGAATTTTCTAAATATGAATATCATGAAGAACTAAGAGTATTACTATACCAGTCATATATCATTTAACTTAAAATTTTATAGAGATTCATGGTACCAAACTATAAAACTGATTTATTTTCTTACCACTGCTTGGCCTATTGGCGTGTAGTATTCGCCACTTGCGACATCTTCATATCATATAAGTGTTGCTTTGATTATAGTGCTATAAGCAGGGATATTAGTATTACCGAGCGAAAATACCTCTCTAGCCCGTCAATTACTTTCCATCCATTAGACAAACATATTGTTGAAAAGGTTAGAGGACAATGGTAACTTGGTTTTAGGCCGCGAAAGATCGTACGTCGATTGCGCCAAAATCACGATATGAAAAATAATCCTCCGAATACCCCTCGATCTTTGCAATTAATTGCATATTTCTCTGAAATTTCTCTGCGTATCAGAGACTCGGATAAGATTTTTGAAAATATCCTACGCACCTCTTTCGTTAAACCAATCAATGGGGAAATACTCGATAATTTCGAAGGTCTTGGGGCATTACGCCTGATAATATAACACATGTGGTTATTATTTGATTATAATGTTTCATTTATTGTTCTTCATTAATTTTAAAGAAGAAAAACCTAATAATTCCTGTTTTACTTATAAATAGCATTTCCAAAAGATCAATTTAATCCACAATCTTGAATTCAGAAAAAGTAGGTTTATAAATGAAATACGTCGAGAACGTAAACATCTATAGTGATACTGATCAATTTCAAAATTAAGTTAAACTCATCGGAAATTACCGCAATCTGAACTCAAATACTTTTTTGTTACCTCAGCTTTTTAGAACCTTTTCAAGCTTGTAAAGAATTGATTCCCGTATTAAAAATAATTGTTCATTTTTATTTGTTAAAGGTTATCGTCGTTATTATCGGCTTTCTTTCCATCGGGATGGTTTTCATTGTGGAACATTTGGGAACAATATTTGAAATGGCAATGAGCATACGTAGTGTCGTCGAAGGACCACTTTTGGGGCTCTTCATTTTAGGCATGTGTCTTCCTTGGGCTGGCAAAAAAGGAGCTTTAACTGGAGGAATTGCCGCGATATTCGTGTTGGCTTACATTGTTGGTGGAACTCAGTGGCATGTTTACAACAAGAGAATTCGCCACCCACCTTTGCCAACATCGACTGACAATTGTCCGTATCCTCTGAACGGATCTTTGCCTGAAGTAACAACGCTACCACCATTGACACCGGAAGAAGAACCTATGTTACTATTTCATATTTCGATGATGTATTATTCGACAATTGGAACGTTTGTTGTTGTAGCGGTAGGACTCACAGTCAGCTATTTTGCCGGGGAAATAGACATCGCTAGTGTAAAGCACGAACTCATTACCCCTGTAATGAGGAGGTAAGATTTTCTGTAATTTAGTTATAATTATTACTCGTAGATGAGATTGGGGAGTTTTGCGACCGGTTTGGGTTTTGAACTGTTTTCTATCTGTGATGGATCCGTGCCAGATGTGGGATGGATCTACTTCGTTCATAATTTGTTTTTATGAGAAGAATTCGTTACGCATTTAACTCTTAGCGATTTTTTTACCATAAATTATAGACGGAGTAGATCCACTGCAGGTCCATCACGGATCCGACGCGGATTTTAATTTTTTGATCGGGATACTCACAAAATCACAATATCTGAAAGCTTTGAATTCGTGTTCGATTCAAATGATAACTACTAGATATTTGTTTTCATAGAAAACAACAATTTTTGTATATATTTCATTTACACGAAAAAACATTTTTCTTTCTCCATAAGTTTTCGAATCTCCGAAAGTTTCGTGGAGTTGTATGACACTAGTCAATGATAATAAAAATTACGTTTTTTGTTAATTACTTTTTGTTCAGGGTGGAAAATAAGAAAAATGAGATTTATGAACAAATTTTATGAAAAAGCTGTGCAATTTATTAATTGCAATTAATAATGTGCAATTAACACGGGCATAATATCGAGCTTCTAACTTGACCGACTTAAATACACTAATCGATCGAAATTTAAGCAAAGAAACGAAAAAGTTTATTCAAATTATCAAATTACTTCGACCCACACCGTAGGTCTGGCGAAGTATTGAATTTGGTCAGTTCCCGCCAAAAAACTACCCTATAGTTTTTCATCAAATGTCGACGTTCCAGGCCCTAAGGAACCCAAAGCAACAATAACAAAATTGGTGTCCGTTAGGTTGTACGTCCGTGGGCAAAATTTTGTATACACGATATCTCGCGAATGGAATGACGAATTTAAAAAGTACAAACGGATTTGGGTTTCTCTTGGCCAAACTTAGATCTGATTAGTTTTTGGAGACAATGCATACTAGATTATAGTTTATAGTCTAAAATTATATAGAACCTTATAAAATATATGAACATTGCAAAAATGCTAAAAAGACATATACTAGATCTTTTTGCAAATTCTTCAGAAATTTATTAAAAGTTTGAAGAATTGTAGATAAATTTTCAAAATTTCAAAAAAGAAAATCTGAATAAATTCCCGTGTATTTCCTGAGAACTTTTTATATTATTTATTTGAGAAACCTGAGTCAGAGCAGCCTCAATTTGTTAAACAAATTTTCATTTCAGACGCTATTTTAGGCTGAGGTATTGAATATTTTGAAAATACGCTTCATGATATTGAATCCCAGACATGTTTGGACGCGTTATTCATACCCGTTTAAGATATTGTATCTTTAAACTTGCTGTATTTTCTAATACGCCATTGGTAAGTGAGGGGTTTGAGCCATACATACACCTATCACACGATTTTTAATACTAAAAAGTACTGTCAACCATTAAATTTTTGTACATTTGGTCCTTAGTAGGTAATAAAAAAGCCATCTGCACAGTAACCAGTGCTCTATACACTGTTAGGAAAATTCTGATTTATGTTACCGGAATAACAGAACGTTACTAAAACCTGTACCAGACAGGCAAATTATGTGACATTATCCGAAAATTACGAAACTTGTAACAGAAATATGAATATGAATGAGGGAGCTAAGGTGACGTTTGTTTGGTTTGTAGCCGCCAGGGGCAGATGCGAGGTTAGCATCTCTACAAGAGGCTCCCGTGATTCCTGGGGTTGAATGTTGATCTCATCATAAGGGATTCCATGGCCTCTCTTCAGTGCATAAAACATTTCATATCCGAAAATTACAAAATCATAGAGTACAATGACAATATATGAATAATATTTTATTATATGCCGGAAATGTTTTGTGCCAGTGATGTTTCATTAAATTTTATATGTTTTATATAATTTATTTATTTAAAAAACAACAAATCAATTTAAAGCACTAAGAATTTACATACGTAAACTATACGTGACTATATCAAACATGTTGATAAAATTAATGAAGTAAACAAATTAGTTTTATTCACCTTACGTATTTCTGTTACTGTAACAAAAAATTATTACATATTTCCGTTACATGTTTCAGAAAATCCCTATAGAGATTTTTAACAATGTACAGTATTCAGTCGAGTTTCTATCTTTCCGCGTATATCAACGCTATTACAGTGTTTTTTACTCCCAATAACTTCAGTGTGGTTGAATTCGACTTACTTTATTTTCTACCCCTATGAGCTCAGAATTGACTTCGACAGCTTTACAGTAAATTCTAGTTGAAAAGTGAGGTTGTGCTCTTAGTCTACAATTTTTTAAAAACTTCTTAAATCATCTGGTCAAATTCTGAAAACACGGTATATAATTTTTTATAGGAATTGGTTAAAATTTTAATTGTGCTTTGTATACATAATACTCGTTTATGTATACGATATATAGTTATCGTTTTAACCCTAAAATCAGGTTTTGTTATTTTAAATGTTCACATACTGGAAGAAAGTGTAAGAAGTTTATGATGTATGTTTGCTAGAATTGAATTAGTCAAATTGTGTTCTTTGTTTTAGACAAGTAGATATGTTTAAATGCATATGAAAAAGTCATATGATTAAAATAATTATTTCATTGTAGTAAATGAGCCATTAAAAATGTAGTTTATAATTGACTTTAAATGACTAAATATTAAAAATATTGCACAGTTTTTCAATGAAAGTTTGCAAAATCTGCTGTGCATTAAATAAGTAATTAAATAAGAAAATATCAAAACTATGTCAGTTAAAAAATCCTTGTGACATATTCTTGTAAGAAAAACTGTTATTTGAAACTTGTGTCTTGTCCAAATATTGTACTTTCTAATATTAAAATACGACTCTAGGCCTAAACATTAAGTTATTTAAAGAAAATTAGTTATTAGTATTGTAAAAAAACACAATTTTGAACTGAAAAACGACTTAATCCGTACTGGAATTTTAGAAGAATTTTACTGAAACGTCTAATTTTATGAGAAACGTTGCTTCAAATTTTAAAACACCATTGTACGGCTGACTGATTCGAAAAATCAGTAATCATAATTTATTTTTGCATTATTTTTGCAATGATGTATCTATACTATATTTGTCTTGTATTTCATGTTTTCAGATTTTTACCTCCTAAAAAATATGAAGAAGTCGCCATAAGTGAGATGCCCGAACCCGATAAAAGTATTCTGGCGGAGAAACAATAGTGAATTGTAAGATGTCTGAATGCTAATCATAATTAAATAGTGAACAAATTCAATTTGTACATTGTTCATGTTGCACCCATTTCATTTAATGTTATTCTCACATTCTGTCATTTTGAATATTACACTTAGTATTGTATTTTACAGATGTTAATGGAACATAAGTTTACTTGTTAGAATTTATTAATTTTAAGATTTATTTATAAGAATACTAAAAATAGAAATAAAAATAATTTGTATATTAAACCGACTGAAAATTGATAATTTTTATTCTGTATCATTTTCCTTAATAGAACCCTAAACGAGTAGAGTTTAAAAAGCATTTTATTAGAAAGTCATAGAAAAAAACTTTTTGCAATGATACCGACAGAGTAGGTTCAACTATTTTTTTGCGATCACTTTTACAAAGGACTGTTTTCAACAATATTGGCCCATCAGAAGGCTTACTGTCTCTAAAGAAATAATTCCGCTGTTTAACTGCTATTGTTTTTTGTTAGAATCTTGTAATTTCAAAAGGTCAATTGCCTGAAAACATTTCTCAACAATATTTAAAATATGCAATCTAAGACTACAGGCTTTTGAACATTTTTAAATAATGGAAGTAAATAAAAAAATAATAGCATGAGCAGTTTCGGTGCTACTGATGCGACAGTATCTGTCAGTTGGTTTTGAAAAATTCAACCGCCATATTGGATCCGCCATTTTGAGTTTTGATCAGATATCAGATTCGTCATCTGCGATCCTGAAAATATAAAAAACCATTGTCTAAGATATGCATTAGTAATGAAATTATTGCTCCAGTAGCAAATGAAAATACCCATTTATAACCTACTGTTTACGGGAAGCAAAAAGTAATGTTATATATTTTTAAAATATTTTGTCATTTATATGATTATCCTCAGAATTCTACGATAAGTATTTAGTTAAAATTTCAGTCCAATTTTGAGAAATGGCCGAGTTACAGCCAAATAAATCCAGAGGCCCTAACTACAGTCCCATTGTTCGAACCGGGCGGCCCCTCATTTGTGTACAGGAATGTTTCAAACATTTTTTATTGACCAGTTCTATTTTTTTATAAAATCTCGTGCTTTTTAAATTATTGAAATCGTAGCCAAAAATCAGTAAAAAATGTTGGAATGTTTCAACAATGTTTTTCCATGTGATCTCCATTTGAAAAGTTGGATTTCGTTTAAAAATGAGGACTAGGAATCATTATGTTATTTTCTTTCAAAACAGATTTTAATGAAATTTATTTTGTCTTTTATCTTTATTTGCCCGATCATAATATTTACATGATGTGACTGTAAATAATCGACCGGAAGTTTTCGGGTAAATAAAGAACTCCGTTTTGTATATGAATATCGAACTTTTATTTCACGAGTTCAGATGGCCGATTCGCAAGCGAGCCTCGTATACGTTCCGATTCGATCGCGGACCTCCGATCACATCGACTTCCTGAAAGATTCTCCTTTTTTCCAAGCCACTGAGAAAGCAAAAATGAAACTAAACGAAAACAAACATGCATCGTTGCTATACAACGATCTGCCAATTTTCTGCATCTGTCAACGTCTAGGTCCTTGGCGCCATAATCGAATTTCAAATTCAAACTGAAATTTCGAACGACCACAAGATTGACGGATTTCTCCGGACTCGCACCCGAGTTCCCATCGTAGTTATCACAATACAATACCGTCAAGCCCCGAATGACTCCTTATCGTAAGAGCCGACTTCACGGCGCCCCGATCACAATCGGAGACTTCACTACCAAATTCACTAGGAGTCATCGGCCAACTTGACGGGCCGGGTTAGCCTTCTCTCACGACCCTTGGATTTCTCTTTCACCCGAAAGCGAGAAACAGGCCCAGTATGGCAGCGCTTATTCATCTGCCCTGTCCTCTCGAAACCCTACAACAGGTTTCTTCATCACGAGAAAACATCGCAGCGAGATGAAACATCAATGCAACAGACCAACAGCATAACACCACTAAACTGAAAACGTCATATTTCTTAGAACGAATAACACACCGAAGGCACGCTTGCGAACAGACCTGTGCGTCTGCAGCCGTCTTTACCTAGGCACCCACATACGTGTGTGCAATGGCGTGGGGAAAACTGCAGAAAAACCCACGCCGAAGTACCTTACTTAAACAAAATATATGTAATGAGTACTAAATATCTAGATGTGAAATTCCCAGAAACTCAAGTCCCGCTCAATCATACTTACAGCGATGTGTCTGTAACATTTCTCCCCCCTGTGCGATGACTCGGGCGTCGCACAACTAGGTGGAAGACACATCATATCGCGATTTTCAATTCTCAGACACATCTAATTGTATAACTATAATCTTATTATATGCTTCCACAGTAAATCGTAAGCATCATACGATGGCAAAACTCGTGAATAAACGAACGTTACTAAAGCGCTCATAAATTTTCCGTCATTCAAAATATCATCATGGTTAACGTTACGCAACACCATTACACATCATAGATTGGACAACAATAAATATAACAACACCCGTATACATTGTCTCAATAACATACGTCGTAAGGTAACACACATTTCAATTAATACTCGCTTACAAGACATAAAGATACAGACGTTTGTGCCCTAAGTAAATTTGAACATAATGCTATTGAAGTAACTGACCAACATATCATACATTCTGCGTACATAAATTATCGCCGAATATGGAAACAAATACATTTTATTTCTAACTTTAACGCTCAATATCGAAAATAACAAAATCCATATAATTATATCATTCATCCTCACATATTATATCATTTTTCATCGCCTGGGGGTTCACAAAATTTCTCCGCATACCAAATAAGTTTCGCGACAGGTCTAGTGAGTTTACCATTAGCAACTCTTACTCGCGCCGAACGAACGCGACCATCCTTTCCTGGGAAGGTTTGTTCAATAACCCCCTTCCGCCACACATTGCGAGGTGATAACTCGTCCACGACCAAAACCAAATCTCCGATTTTAATATTTGTCTGTTCGCGAAGCCATTTTGCCCTAGGGCGTAACGTTAGCAGGTATTCCCGCATCCACCGTTTCCAGAACGCATCCGCGAAAGCTTGCGCGCACCGCCACTGCCGTCATAGTCATTTTTCCCGAATTTCGTACCGAGGTAAAGCGAGTTCCCCAGATGAGGACCCAATTAGAAAATGATTGGGCGTTAAAGCCTGTTGATCGCGTGGATCCGCCGATACGTGTGTCAACGGTCGAGAATTCAACGTATGTTCGATTTCGACGAGGAGAATAAGGAGTGTCTCCTCTTTAGGCCCTTGATCTCTCAAAATAATTTTTAAGGAGGATTTTACTGACCGGATTAGACGTTCCCATGCTCCCCCCATGTGGGGGAAGCCGGGGGATTAAAAAACCACTTCGTACGTTTATTTGTCGCGTGTTCGTAAATCGTATCATTATTAATTGACAAGACAGCCGCCCGTAATTCGGAATCTGCTCCGCGAAGATTCGTCCCGTTGTCTGAGTACATTGCGAGCGGCTGACCTCTGCGCGCTGCCATTCGTCTGAATGCCATAATTGCAGAGTCAGTATTCAACGCGTTAGCAAGTTCGAGATGCACTGCCCGAGTTGTTAAGCACGTAAACAATACACCCCATCTTTTTTCGCGACGTCGCAGATTCGTAACAAACATCGGGCCAAAATAGTCAACGCCACAATGACTGAACGGTCGTATCGAATGGGCTACGCGAGCTACAGGTAGATCAGCCATTAACGGCTGTCGCGGCTTGGAGCGTACCATTTTGCATATGGCGCATTTTGATACAACCGAGCGGATAGCAACGCGGAGTTTCGTAACCCAATATCGTTGTCGAACTTCATTTGCGACCGTTTCGTGCCCGCCGTGGCCCATTTTCACGTGAAAATAAGTTATAAAAAGACGCACTTCTGGGTGAGAACCATCTAAAATCGGCGGCTCGTTATTGAATTCTGCAACATTCACACGCGTCGTTCTACCTCTAACACATAAGATTCCTTCGTTATCCAGCACCGGTGATAATTTCAATATTTTGCTTCGCCGGTCTAACTCATTTCCTATTTTTAATTCGCGTATTTCGGTAGGAAAACTATCTTGTTGCATCGCTCTAACCCGGAGTTTTTCGGCGCACAAAAGGTGTTCTACTGAGACTAAGAATCTTGCGGTCGCACGTAATAGGCGCACCCACGAAAAGAAACGTTCGTGGTCGGGTAAAGCCGTAAATGAAACCGACACACTTTTGGTTATTCCGGTAAAGTTTTTTCGTTTTTCTTTTTCCGTCGCGGTTTTTACCGACTCAAGATTTCATCGTCAAATTTCACGTGTTTCGTGGCATAGTCGACGGGATTAAACTTTGACGGTACCCACCTCCATTCGGAAGTGGATGACAAATCACAAATTTCTGCCAAGCGATTTGAAACGTACGTTTGGAAGGTTCGCGCATCAGCTTTGATCCATGATAGAACAGTATTTGAGTCTGACCAAAAAATACGTCGAGAGATCGGAAAATCATGCTCTTGCGCAATGGTGCGCGCAAGTCGGCTTCCTATCAAAGCGGCCTGCAATTCTAATCTGGGGGTTGAAGTTGGTTTTAAGGGGCATACTCGAGCTTTCGCCGATATAAATGCCGTTTGAACCGACCGAATTCTCGACACGAAACGCCAATACGCCACGGCCGCGTATGCCCCGGAACCCGCGTCGCAAAACACGTGCAATTCGATTTGTGTTTCTTCGTTTCGAAGTTTCGTGTAACACCGAGGCACTGAAACTTCCAGGACTTTGTGTAACTCGCGAACCCATTCCACCCACAACTCCTGTTCGTTATTTCGGAAGCACTCATCCCAACCAATTTCGCTAATCCAGATCCTCTGCATCAATATTCTCGATCGAATAACGAATGGAGTAAGCAGGCCCAAAGGGTCAAAAATAGACATGATAAATCGGAGGAATTCGCGTTTAGTGGGTCGCCGCGACCCGCCCGCGATATTGGTTGGGATCGCGTCGCTTTTAAAGTTAAACCCCACAGAATCGCTCTCTATGTCCCAACGCATCCCCAAGACCTTTTCTTTATTCAAATGTTTAAGGTCATTTAGCCGCGAATTAGATCGATTACGTTCGTTACGTGGAATCGACTTTAAAACAACATCGACGTTCGAAGCCCACCCATGCATCGAAAAGCCTCCTTTGAGATTTATTTCTCTAATGTCTCGGACGGCTTCGATCGCTACCTCGACCGAGTCACAACTGGCTAGCAAGTCGTCCATGTAGGTTTGGCGACGGATTTTTGACGCGGCTATAGGATTAATAGAAGATAACGATTCGGCGTTTCTATTTTTAATATATAAAGCACTGCAAGGTGACGACTTTGAACCAAATAGCAAGGTCGCCATTCGATATTCTAAAGGGGTTGGTCCTATCAGCACCGCGCCAAAGAAAGCGTTGAGAGTCTCGATATTCTACTCTGAGCTTTACACGCAAGAACATATCACTTATATCGCTCTTAAACCCGATTTTTCCCGTTCTAAAGTGCATTAACACACCCGGTAGAGATTGCAGCAGATCTGGACCAGCGAGCAAACAGTCGTTGAGGCTCGTACCACCGAATTTGGCGGCTGCATCAAAAACCAGACGAATTTTCCCGGGCTTATTGGGATTTGTCACGCCAAAATGCAGCAGATACCACACTCGTTCCGAATATCTCGATCCCTCAACCTTTTCGGCATAACCTAATTTGATTAAACGTGACATTTCGGCATAGTACAGGGTAGCGAGTTTGGGGTTGCGATCTAACCTCGTTTCTATGTTCAGAAGTCGTTTTAACGCGCCTAATCGATTATCCGGGAATGCAAATTCGTCCTTTTTCCACAACAAACCCATTTCCCAATAATCACCTACCCTTCGGGTGCGTGAATTAAGTATAGAATTGGCGCGTGCGATGTCTGGCGTTATCCTTTCTATATTTAAAATTCCCAGAGAATCAATTTTGAACGATTCGCGAACTATGTGGGACAATTCGTCGTCATAGGATTGAACCGGCGGATCAGTCGAATCATAGTTTTCAAACATGACACACGCCGCGTGTCGTTGCCGAGAATGACGTTTCGATGACACATAACCATGCACCACCCATCCTATAATGGAGTTAGGGAAGCATACGGAAATTCGGTCGTGTTCCCTCGTTGATCGCGACTAGCCAATAGGTGGGCATTATCTTGGCCGATTAATACTTTCGGAATGCCGTCCGTGTATAAGTTAATTTCAATATCTCGCAAATGGGGGGCACGACGGATTAGATCCCAGTCAACTGTTTGTTTTGGTAATAGGAGGTTATCGGCGGTATGCACTCCGGTAATCGCGTGGGTTTCGCAATTTCCCACTATATCCAAATCGAACCTTTCGCTGTTTAAGGTTAATTTCGATCCCGGCGAAATTCCCGATAGGGAAAGCAAAATCTTTGAACCCTTTGCATCGATCTCACGCGCGACGTTCGAATCGATTAACGAAATCGTCGATCCATCGTCCAATAACGCATACGTATAGATACGCTGGTTTTAGGACATCGCAGAACCACGGGAAGAATTTTGAGTAATAGTTGATGATAACCTAGTCATAATCGTCATCACCGATTGAACGACATGAGGGGTATTCGTATTTTCAATCGCATTTGTTTTTTCAAATCGACGTCGCGGTATCGAAACTTCCCGATTCGAATTTCTAACCTCGCTGCGCTTTCTTTTCGTGTTTTTCGACAGGTTCGACGGTTTAGGGTTATGTAAAAGTTGGTGATGCAAAGCGTTACATCCGAATTCAGAACAGCGACGTTCGGTTTTACAGTCGGACGCGCGGTGGTCGTAGGGTAAACACAAAAAGCAAACATTTCGTTCTTTTGCCCATCGCCAACGATCGGGAATCGATAGTTTTCGAAACCCGAAACACGTAGTCACAAGATGCGAAGTGTTCTTGCAATAGGCGCAATAGGATTTATTGCTGCGGCGGACGGTTTCCAACGACGGTCTCGAACGCGCTGTAGTCGTATGTACGGTCCGTAACGGGTTTCGAACGCGATTCGAAAAGTTTACACTACGCGGTTCCTCACCCAAGAACCTTCCCCATCGACTAGCCATTTCCGCGCGTTTATATAAAAAATTAGAAAGTAAGGTTAACGATGGTTCTGAAGTGTTAACCTCTGCCACGAAATTGACAAAGGCGAGGGAAACGGAGTCCGGAAATTTTTTCAATAACGTGTTCAACAATTCGTAGTTATGTAACATACTCACGTGATTTATCGATTCAAGCGACATTATTCCACCTTGCAAACTTGTCGCAAATTTCACTAAGTCATTGCCCGACGCAGTTATTTTTGGCAAATCGCGTAAATTAGAGGCAATTTGATTCGCGATCATGTTTTTCTTGGCAAAGCGCATTTTTAATAAAGACATCAAGTCTTTTCCACTATACATGCCCAACGTTACACCCTGTAAGGCTTCACGCGCTTTTCCGTCGAGTGCTTCTTTAATACGGGCTACATTTTCGCGATCGGAAAATCCCCCCAGCTCGGTCGATAATTTTACCGCTTCTTCAAAATCTAGCCATCTCCCGGGATCGCCGTTAAATTTGGGTAATGCTCCGACAGCTAACCTATTCGCAATGACACGCGTTTCACTTCCGGTTGACAAATTTAAACAGGTTGGAACAACGAAGTTTACGATATTCTCAGTTAATCGAACTTGAGGAAAATTTCGAATCGGCGAAGTACTCGTCGTTCTCACGGTAACCGGCAAACGCGCAATAGCACCGCAAGGAAAGACCGTCGCGTTTCGTTCGCTTTCGAGCTCGTTTTCGAGTAGAGCCAAGGATTCCGTTTCAATACGTAATCGTTCGCGCCTGCGCACAATTTCGCGATGTAAAAATTCTTCTGTATTTTCTCGATCATTTCTCACCATGTCTCGTTGATGTCGTTGATCATCTGCCGTCACCATCTCGTCGAAACGATTTTCAGGTCGACGTTCGTCATCATCGGGGTCCGTGGCGTCAACTGGACTTTCTGCTCGGTCAACTATCCTCGATCGCAGCATCCTCGTCGTTGGCTCCTGGATTCTGGGAGATGTGTTTCGACCAGCCAGAGTTGCGTTTCTCTTATTCGGACGTCCATCGGCATCCCTTACAGCATCAGGCACGCGAGGCTGAGGACCAGAGCGGGATGCTTTTCTCCTTTTTGTCGGCTCCGCAGATTTGCCTTGAGCGGTGCGCACACGATTGCCCATACTTCCTTTTGGCCGGCCCATGAGGAGGAACTCCAAACGATTCAAATGTTCAAGATTTTCGAAGTCAACCGAAACTTTTCCGATCGTCCCGGCGAAAAGGCTCCCGGGTTTCGGCACCAGTAATTTAATGTAAATAATCGACAGGAAGTTTTCTGGTAAATAAAGAACTCCGTTTTGTATATGAATATCGGACTTTCATTTCACGAGTTCAGATGGCCGATTCGCAAGCGAGCCTCGTATACGTTCCGATTCGATCGCGGACCTCCGATCACATCGACTTCCTGAAAGATTCTCCTTTTTTTTCCAAGCCACTGAGAAAGCCAAAGTGAAACCAAACGAAAATAAACATGCACCGTTGCTATACAACGATCTGCCAATTTTCTGCATCTGTCAACGGGTGGTACTTCCACGTCTAGGTCCTTGGCGCCGTAATCGAATTTCAAATTCAAAGTGAAATTTCGAACAATCACAAGATTGGCGAATTTCTCCGGACTCGCGCACGATTTCCCATCGTAGATATCACAATACAATACCGTCAAGCCCCGAATGACTCCTTATCGTAAGCGTCGACTTCACGACGCCCCGATCACAATCGGAGACATCACTACCAAATTCCCTAGGAGTCATCGGCCAACCTGTGCGTCTGCAGCCGTCTTTACCTAGGTACCCACATTCGTGTGTGCAATGGCGTGGGGAAAACTGCAGAAAAACCCACGCCGAAGTACCTTACTTAAACAAAATATATGTAATGAGTACTAAATATCTAGATGTGAAATTCCCAGAAACTCAAGTCCCGCTCAATCATACTTACAGCGATGTGTCTGTAATTTATTTGCATTATTAATGTATCGTTTGATTACGTATTTGTTTAATTGCTTTGGATTTATAAAGTACTAATTCACGTACAGGACAAATCGTCCAGATTTAGCATTATAAGTTTCCCCAAGCGTACTTTTAACAGACTCTTCCTGTATATACACGATGATGAAGTGTCCAGAGAATGAAGTGTCTCAGACAATGACATGTCTCAGACAATGAAGTGTCTCAGACAATGAAATGTCCCAAACGATGAATTTTAGACTATGATGTATACCAGACGACGAACCGTCCAGATGATCAAATGGAGAACTATGAAATGGGTTACGATGAAATGTTTCAATATCTCTTTAATTTCTGTGAAGAAATATTCGATATTTGAAATTAATTACAATAACATGAACTCATTACTTCGACCAGACCATAGGTCTGGCGAAGTATTGAATTTGGTCAGTTCCGGCCAAAAAATTACCCTATAGTTTTTCATCAAATGTCGACGTTTCAGGCCCTAAGGAACCCAATAAGGAACCCAAAACAACAATAAAAAAATTGGTGCCCGTTAGGTTGTACGTCCGTCCGTCCGACCGTCCGTCCGTGGGCAAAATTTTCTATACGCGATATCTCGCGACTGGCAGGATGAATTTAAAAAGTACAAACGGATTTGTGTTTCTCTTGGCCAAACTTAGATCTGATTAGTTTTTGGAGACAATGCATACTAGATTATGGGGAGGTTTAACAAAAAAACGATCAAAAAACACGTTTTTTCCATTTTTTAACAAAAAATACAAATCGTAGAAAAAAATGTTTCAAACAAAAAATATAGAACATCGAATTCTCACATATAAAAAAATTTATTTTCTGCAACCCGACCTGTCAAAAACTCGACTAAACCGCGTTTTTTTGAGCATCAGTGTGAACAAGACGTGCTCATTTATCAGTGCTTCGGCTGACCTGCGGTCGGGGTCGAAGTTTTGAAAATGCTCATTTTCAATTTTAATATAGGGTGAATATGCCAATGAATGGACGACTACCAATGAATGGACGATTTTCTACATATTTCTATTTCTTATGAATGTATGATGCACAACATGCAACAAAATACATATTTTTATGTTCTTTGAACATTCAAAACAATATTTATAGTACTATTGATCTTCCAGTGTTTATTATTTTGTAAAATCAAAGCAAAGTTATAAAGCCATCCAAAACTGGTACTGAAAACGTCATTTGATTTAACCCGTCTATTCATTGGGGTTTAGCGGATTTTTTACAAACGTATGAAGACGAGGTTAATAATTAAATAAAATCAAAGGTTGAACTACAGGGTCATAAAGAGCAGAGTCTAACAATTCTAATGGTGGTATCATAATTAAATTTTCATAAAAGAATTCTAAAGTTACAATCGATCAAAGTGTGAAAAATGCTTAACCGTCCATTCATTGGCATATTCACCCCATTTAAGGAACAAGATATTGTTACAATATATGTATAGAAACTACTCGAACCTAACGATGCTAGAACTACCCTCTGCCGCCTTCTTTACTGGCAGTGTTAAACTAGGAATATTCCCGGAAGCATCAGCCTTTCGTCAGGGAACTGCGATACGAATTTAGCCAAAATTGTAGGCACCCGGGTCGAAGGCATCTAGTTTATTGTTATGCATTTGTCACCTTGAAAGATTTACTTTGCACAAATTCTTATCTTAATGATGGATAGTTATCAGTTGCAGCGGAACTCACAGTTACATTTATCAATGAGATCTTGCAGCATCTCAAACTCCTAATTAATTACATTATAAACCTGCAATTCATAATACTTGCACTCGTTTTATTTCGTATATGAAAGGACGCAAATTATATTATGGATCCGACGCGACTGAAATTCGGATGGGTGGACTATTCACTGAGTTGCACGTTAATTGGTGTCAGTTTAGTTATAGGGATTTATTTCGGATTTTTTAACAAACAGAAGCAATCCAGTACGACAGAGTATTTATTTGGAGGAAAAACCATGGGATACATTCCTGTAGCTGCCAGTATGGTTGCCGGGTAAGTAAAAAACAAGTATTTTAATTATTCCTGACTTCTAACCTTAGAGGACGGGAATAATAGTCTAGATTTTTCTAAACAATGATTTACTTACTTTTAGTTTAAAAATTTATACGTTGATCCATTTTTGAGAATGCTCAACAATGTTGGACGCTTATCAATATGTTAATGCACAATAAAAGACACACAAACAGTACAGAAAAATAATAATGGAATACAGATTTATTAGTCGTTTACATTAGTTATTTACAGTCGTTACTGGCAAATGAGCAAAATATATCCGGGTTGCGTATCAGTAGTATAAATCGATCAAATTCTACAATTATATTAACTCGCAACATGACTTGATTAATAGTATGAACAGAATATAAGTAGAAATAATTGCTGACTCGTAACATTATATATCCTAATACAAAAGTAGTCAAATTGCTATGCAGATTATTTATTTTCCATGCAGAAAGTACGGATAACTTATTAGTGTAGCAAGAAACCAATTTTATATCAGTTATGATAGTCGGTACAGTGATTGATCTTTTAATATCCATATAGATTGTTTCAATCTTTCTTCTGGATATTGCAAATAAAAAGACCTATATAAGTATGTAAAAGGCTCCTAAATTTATTTCAGTCCTAGTTTCAAATAGCTGCAATAATATTCACAAAAGACTAAATTATTATTCACTTTTAAGGAAATCTAAACTGTCATCAAATCCAACAAAGACTATTGACCGGAAATCAATAGATCCAAATGACTGTATTATTCAAATTTTGATTATATCCTTCCAAATTATTTATAATTATTGATGTGAATTCTAAACAACATCCCGAAAAAAGTCATTTCTATTATAAATGACAATTGTATGTAATCTGTCACTACGACAATCACACTTTAGTTTGACATTTAAATTTTATTTATTTGGTAATTTATTATCCACTGAATTAAACTAATGTCATGTAAGATTATTCACAAAAATACGTTTACTTATGTAGTATATTTAAGAACTGACCAATCATTGCAGAGAGGTCAACAATAATTGTACCTAGTATCCTAAAACATTGCAAAAAATAATTTGTTAACGCGTGAAATCAAAAGTAAATAAATTTTTGCGATTTAAATAAGCGGATATAAACATTTTTCTTGAGAATTCGAATATTACATTAATAAATTACTTCATATCCAAACAAATTTTGATTTTTGCGAATTAGTAATACCCACAACGCATATACAAAATCCGCTTATCATGACGGAATGATCTCGACGTAGTTCCATTTTCCGATAATTACCGAAGTTTGAGTTTATCGAGGAAATTTGAATGTATACGTGACATCCGACCAGAATTTGTATGCAGGAATAAAATTTTAATGGTAAAAGTTAAAAACCGTTTAGTTATTCAAAGTTACGGTTTCTGGAGTAAAAATACCTCAATACTGTTAAGCATATATAATAAATGAAATAGTACGAATTTAAAGCGAATATATCGTATAGCATACTTATGAGCATTTCCTTAAAATAGTGTTACTTTGTGAGGAAATCAAAGTTCGAAATTATTTAAATAGTACACTATATTTTAAGAAAATGATTGGTTGTTGCTTACTAGGATCGCTGAGAACGAAATCAATGTGAGAATTTGGCAGTCGAGCTTATCTCGATCATCTTGAAAAAATCTATGAAACATTGTTAATATGACAAATGCAGACTAAAACTGCTGCCCATCGGTGAATATAAAATAGAAATAAACAACACTAAAAACACAATTTTTTCATATCAAAGTTCAGCCGAAAATAAAACTTAGACAGATCTTGATTCTCGCGCAATTTATTACTGTTGATTACGGTCGTGGCATTTTCACGGAAATTATAATCGTAACATATTTTGCTTAAATGTGCAATATAACTTGTGCTCGCCATGCAATATTTAATTAAATGCAACATCCAAAAATCTACACGAACTTTGTTAATTTAGAGAATATACGTTAAAAATTGAGTCTAGATAATTTGTTATTCACTCTATCAATCTTTAGGGTACCCCCGAATGAAAACGAGCGATCGGTATATCATCGTTTAAAATGTACAAAAAAAATTTTTCTGAAATTTGCAGTTCCTAACCCCCTGTATTAAGTGCGCTATGTACAAAAATGTGTATTTTCGATTTTTAATCATTTTCTCTGAACCTACTGGATTTTAAAAATTCTTTTTTTTTAACCTTTAAAACGACGATGAATCGATCGTATGTTTTCATTTGGGGGCACAATTCACTATCTTATCCTGCTGAACCGTTGAAATGAAAAGATGCACTCACTTTTTAAAACGTTTGCTCACGGTTGTGACGTGAAAAACCTAGAAATTAGCAAACAAGTTTCGACTGTTTTTTCTAGTGAACAGGTCAAATCAAGTGGACAAATTTATATATAATGTTCATTATTAAAATGCTCTTAATCGAAGGTAAATAGTAGAGTACGCGGAATAAAAGAGATTGCTGAACCAAGAAATACGTAGTTAGACTTACACATTACATAATAAGTATATAGTTACAAACTAGTTTCTAGGCCTAACTACTTATTACCATTGTGAAGCATTGAAGGTATAAGGAGAATAAATTACTTTTTATATGTAGTGATTCCGCATATCTTAGTCAAACAGTATTTGATTTCTACGTGTCCTTATCATTGTTTTGATATGTGTAATCAGATAAACAAAGTCACAAGAAAATGACCGTTTTTCTGGAAATGCCTATAATATAAACTAATGCTATCATAACGGTTAATGAATTTGCATACAACTTGAAGAGGGCGTAAAGTTTATAAGACGAATTTAAAGTATATAAATCAAGGCTTGTACACATAATGCAAACACATTTTTTAATGCCAGATTTGTTATAGATTTTTTAATTGATTCATACTTACTGCTATATTAAAAATGTAGAATTTCATTTGTTAGATTACTCTGATGATAATGTTTGGCAAGCAATGTCGAAAATATATTTTGAAACATAAATCCCTGCAATTACAACAATAATTAATTGTTTCGAAGCCTTTTAATTAAAGGTTGGAACATTTCTTAAGGATGTACGATTTTGATAAACGCAGTTCTATTTTATTTATAGATCATTTGAAATATAATTTTAGTGACGTTGGGATTTTTAACGGTAAAATTATGTATATAAAATATTGAGTACGCATTTATGTATCCATATTACACAAAAAAGTTGATTAGTAAGTCTAACTACTTAACATTTGTTAGGTCAGTTAACTCTTTTTTTCTGTATTGGGGTAAAATGTGGGCTACGCGCATACAATATTATACGTAAGAAGAAAATTTGAGTTTGCTTATATGCCAATATGAAATAATTTGCTGTTATTTAACTCAACTTATATTAACTAAGCAATTTGTATGGCCAATTAAGGCATGTTTCAGGTATCACTTTGCTTGGAGTTCCTGCTGAAGTTTACCAATTCGGTGCGCACTACTTCGTCGTAGTTCTATCGCTAACAGTTTCCGGACTTCTCACTGCGTTTATTTTCCTGCCTGTTTTTCACAAGCTTCAGCTTCCCAGCACGTACGAATATTTGGAAATTCGATTTTCACGATCAGTTCGGACATTCTCGTCGTTTCTATACATTTTATCATTAATGGCGTACATTCCAATTGTCGTTTACGTGCCATCTTTGGCTGTTGCCCAAGTCACAGGATTTAGTCTATATTTAATTACGCCCGTACTTTGCACTGTATGCATATTTTACACGAGCATAGTAAGTGTATTATTTTAAACTAATCTAACGTAGTTTATACTTTGAAGAAGTTGTGGTCCACTTTTATATATTTAAAAAAACTGAACGGATCTCGAATTTTAGTTACTGAAATCAAGCAATTTTTTGTGGTTCCTAAATAAGTGACGTACATCTAACTGAAAGAATGATGTGGTGTACATCTAACCCGGGTTGGTAAAAAAAAATTGTTTCCGCATATAAATTTCCTGAAGATTTAAAAAATGTAGCCATAATGTAGTCAGTAATAATGATTTTAGTTGCACACCCAGGATTGATTTTTCATCCGTTCTTACATTCACAAGATTACATGCTTTGTATTTGTTTTAAGAAAAAGGCCCACATTGCAATTGATACCTTTCACATTTAATTTTTGTATTTCTTTACATTTTCTTCGTCATTAATTTATTTTCGTTGAGTTACATTCATTTTATTTCGAAAAAATATTCCAATATTTGATATATCTACTGTATCTTCATCAACCGAAAAAATGCTTTTGATTGTCTTTTAATTCATTAAGGACCAAATGTATCAAAATTAAACATGAAGTTTGATAGTACTTTTGAGTACTAAAACGCAATGAAAAACATTTTGTGGTAGATGTTTTTTATGTCTAAAATCTCGCTCTTTCAAATGGCACATCAGAAAAAAGCTTGATTTTTCAAGGGATCTTTTTGACTTATTGTTACTACACGTTCCGTATATTTCAGTAAATCCTTGATGAATTTTAAGAATTTTTTGTACTTGACAATTTCTTGTAAAATTTGCTGCCTTTCAAGGAAAAAAATGAACATACATTTTCATTTTTTCTTCAAAAACACATAATAAAATTCAAGAAATTGAAAATATAACCATACAATTTTATGCTTTTTTTAAATAAAAACTTGTATAACTTTGGAAACAGCGGATGTTAGACAATATGAAATGACTAGTGACAATTTTTTTTGTGGAGTTTAAATGCTAAAATATAATGTCGAACTTCATGAAAAAACGTTGTACATTCAGGCGTTTGAGGGTTAACGCGTCTAAAATTATAGTTCTCTTTTTATTCTTATTCAGTAATTCACCATTATACGATCGCCTCGTTCTTTGATGATTACATATGTAGTATCGGCTCGTCCCGCGATTTGCACAACATTCAGAGTAATGATCGAAAGAAAATGATGGTTTCCCTTTTGTTTCATGTTGACACCTTCATAACGTTTCGTTGTGCGAAGTGACAACTCAGAGTACAAGTTATAAAGAAATTAAACAGAATTTAAAAGAGTAATTTAACATTAAAAATGGGAAAATCAAAGCGAGAAATGATAAAATGGCAAGAAAAAGTGGAAGAAATGCAGAGATTCATGAAGAAGCACGTTAATAAAGGGCATAATCCAAGACACTTGCAAAGCCCGTCAGTTCTATTATTAAATCGGAAAAAATACCACGATGACAGGCACAGTAACCTAAAAGGTGTAAAGAGAAGAAGAAGTCGTTCCCCAAATTCTCACCGGAGAAGTGTTAGTAAAACTTCATATCCTCCACGTCATCGACGAAGCAGATCATTACAGTCAACATCGAATTCGTCGGTGGTATCTGACGATACTCGGCAATGGCAATCTTCTTGTGACACCTCACAACGATCATGCAGCAGATCTACGTGATCATCAAGCATAGAAAGTGCACAGCCTGATTCAGGTAAATATACAGGTGTACATACAGGTTATGTATGTATATAGAAAGATTAAACCATTGTTTTAACAAGCGTCTATAACCAGCAATTTTCATTTCCGACTCCTCAGTCGATAGCCTATGCTTATAAATTTTTACATCTTAAATATACATTTCGACTCAATCAGTCGATATTTTACAAATACCGACTTTTAGAGTCGAGATCTCTATTCCGACTGCACAGTCGATGATTGGTTAATTCCGACTATACAGTCGATGACTGCGTAATCCCGACTATGCAGTCGATGATTGCTTAACTCCGACTATACAGTGGATGATTGTTTAACTCCGACTAAACAGTCGATGATTATTTAATTCAGACTTCCATAGTCTATGTTTCATGTCCGTAATCCTATCATTCCTCTAATATTCCAAAAATAGTGAAGAATATCTCACTTAGGTGAAAGGACAAATACAAAGGAGGCAATTAACAAAGAATTGAACAAAGAGGTGCTAAATATCATTGGAGAGAATCCTGTTACATCAATTCCTGACGAAACAATCCTGCTTCCGCATATGTATAGTAGATCGCTGGCAGGCGCTATTACGCACAGGATTAACCAAAGAAGGAAATGATAAAATACGTGGAAAATACTCTTTAAGAGGTTCCCGGTTACTGGAAGCTCCAACTCTTAATCCAGAAGTGGAAAGTTTCTTACAGGATAATGAACGGAAACGTGACAAATCGTTCTCCGAGAATCAGAATATGACTGGATTGGTTACGGCTGCTGTCGGTAAAACAATAAATGTTCTGATGGAACAAGGAAAAGAAATCGACCGACTTCTATTGCGAAACAACCTATGGGATTTAGGAAAAATCCTGGCAGAACTACATAACAGGCAGTCAAAAACACGAAAAGCCTTATCAATCCAACGACTGCTCCAAATATTAAACACATTATAGAGAAAACAAGAACGGATGGTTTCTTATATGGTGAGAATCTTGGCGAAAAATTAAAGGGTGGCAAGCTTATACAGAAAGTTGGTGAAGAACTTAGATTAAAATCTAAAACAAAAACCAATAATTTAAAAAACAAATATTTAAACTGGAAGAGCCTATCCATGCGTCAACCTCTAGTATCGAAGATGGGCTACAAATCAAAGGGGGCACAGAACCAAAACAATGCCACAAGGAGTTCATCGAATGCCAACCACAGTGCAGTGAGAAGCCGCAGATATCAACAGAATCGACAGAAATACTACAGGTAAGAAAATCTGCGGGAAGGCTTCGGTTTTTCGAAAACGAATGGCGTAAAATAACTAATGATCAATTTGTGATTAATTGTATCACCGGTTATGAAATCGTAACATGTAGGACTGTGTATCAACGATGTCCTCCACAGGAACCGCATTATGAAAATATAGACGTCGAAGAATATAGAAATGCAATAAACCAGCTAGTCAAAAAAGGAGCTGTTGTTCAATGTATACCATCTTTTGATCAATTTATGTCTCCATATTTTCTTAGAACAAAGAAAGATGACTCAAAAAGATTTATATTAAATTTAAAATCGTTCAACAGATATATAAGTGCTCCACATTTTAAATTAGAAGTTATACGAACAGCAACAAAATTATTAGCACCAAATTATTATATGACTAATACTGATTTACAAGACGCATACTACTTGATTCCCGTTCACGAAAATAGTAGAAAATTTTTGCGGTTCATTTTTCATGGAACAACCTATGAATTCACTTGCTTTCCATTTGGTCTTTGTACGAGTCCATTTATATTGACTAAAGTCATGAAACCAATAATGAATAGCTTACGAACTAAAGGCTGGTTATCTTGTATATATTTGGATGGTATATTATGTCTAGTAATTACGACGATTGCATCAGAAATACAAAAGAGAGCTTGAACTTAATTCTGCAACTTGGTTTTCTTATAAACAATAAAAAGAGCAATGTTACGCCTAATTACCGATGTCAATAATTAGTTTTTATAATCGATTCACAGAAATATGCACTAGAACCCACTCCTGAAAAGAAAAAGAAAATAATTGAGACTATTAAAACTTTTAAAAAGAAAACATTATCATCTATTCGTGACTTTACAAAACTAATTGGATTACCAGTGTCAATATCACCGGGTGTTGAATATGGTCCAGTACACATAAAAAGACTAGAAATTGAGAGAAATATAGCCTTAACCTTAAATAATAACAATTTTGATAAACAAATGTGCATAGATAAAAAATAAATGGAGGATTTTGATTGGTGGATAAAAATGTTACCTTCTTCCTCAAGAAGGATACGAACAAATACTTTTGAATTAACAATATATTCAGATGCGTCACTGACCGGGTCGGGTTCTTTTTTGGAAGGTTTTTCAACAAGAGGGTTTTGGAATTGCACTGAACGTAAATATCATATAAATTATTTAGAACTATTGGCCGCATTTTTTGCATTGAAGTGCTTTGCAATTCAGGCAAAAAATGGTGAAATATTGCTAAGACTGGATAGTTCAACTGCAATTTCCTATGTTAACAAAATGGGTGGTACTCGCGTTAGAGTACTTAACGAAAGTGCACGGAAAATTTGGAAATGGTGCGCCAATAGAAACATTTTGTTATATGCATCCTATATACATTCAAAAGAAAATGAAGAAGCTGATAGAGAATCAAGGGTAACAAATATTGATACTGAATGGGAACTAAATAATATCACATTTAAGAGTGTTACTCATAAGTTTGGAATCCCAGAAATAGACCTTTTTGCATCAAGAAATAACAATAAATGTTCCTTATACTGTTCTTGGCACAGCGATCCTGGAACTACAATTAAACTTGGTGGAGATATTGTTCCGGCGGTAACATAGATCCTTTCAAAGCTAATGAAAACTCCATATTATGTTTTCTGACTTGTAAACATCAGGAAGGGGCCGCTTACGGTACCTTAAATTCAATGAGATCAACAATATCACTGATTTACGAATGTGACTTCGTAGAAGACATAAATATTAGGAGATTTTTTAAAGGTGTATATCGACTAAGACCACCGAAACCGAAATATGAACAAATTTGGAACACGGGCATAGTATTAGAAAAAATGGGTAAACTATATCCATTAGAGAGCTTAAATCTAACATAACTAACACAGAAAATGGTTATGCTCTTGGCTCTATCCACTGCCCAAAGAGCTCAGACTCAGGTCTCAATTAAAATAAAAAACATCGAAGAATCTGATGATGGGTTTCGGGTATAAATATCTGATTTAATTAAAACATCTAGACCGGGTGGAAAACAGCCAACACTAATACTACCGTTTTTCAAAGATTCACCAGAGTGGTGCACGGCACTCACACTTCAAAGATATATACATGTTACTAACAACATTAGAAACGACAATATAAATCTGATATTATCAGTTAAGAAACCACATTCTCCAGCATCCTCTCAGACTTTCTGGTCACTGCACAAGACATGCGTCGACATCAGCAGTCTTCAATGAGGGACTAAATATTAATATATTAAAAAATGCAGCAGGATGGTCTGAAAAATCTAGAACCTTTGACAAGTTCTATAATCGACCGATAGTTAACCCAACAGAGAATGTGGCAACAAAACTTTTAACAAAATTCATAAAATATAAGAATGATCAAAGTTTGAAGTAATATAATTTAACTAAGTTAACATTAATTAAAATTTCAAATAAATACATGATATGATGTTTTTCGGAACAAATTTGTTAAACTCTAAAAGTCTACATATGTAATCATCAAAGAACGAGGCGAGAGTATAATTGAACGATCAAACGAACTTACCTAAGTGAAGTTCGATCGCAATTATACGATCGCCTCGTTCGAAGATGATTACCACCCTCCCATTTCAGTTTGTAATTAATTGCACCCTTCCCAGAAATCACAAATTTATTCCCTTAGCCACTCGCAACTCTAAACTATATGAAGGTGTCAACATGAAACAAAAGGGAAACCATGATTTTCTTTCGATCATTACTCTGAATGTTGTGCAAATCGCGGGACGAGTCGATACTACTACATATGTAATCATCAAAGAACGAGGCGATCGTATAATTGCGATCAAACTTCACTTAGGTAAGTTCGTTTGATCGTTCAATTATATTTTTTCAGATAAGTATTTATAGAAAATTCGGCTTTGTTTTTATTTGAATAATTTACACACATAAGAATATTAGTAACTTCATTATAAGTAACTTTTACTTCTATCTTAGTTTCAATATAATTTTTCATTTACTGGAAATGAATTATGTTTTTAATGTTCAATTTATAAACTATAAATCAATAATACCTCAGCAATTTTTTATAAAATTACGAATACATAGGGAGGTATAAAGGCCGTAATCTGGACCGACACTGTACAAATTGCATTTACACTTGGAGGACTTATTTCGGTTTTTGTAATTGGTGTATACTCCGCTGGAGGGATAAGTGAAGTATGGAGCGTAGCTGCCGAAGGAAATCGAACCACTATTTTCAAGTATAGTAGCGATCATAATGAATTTTTATTAGTTACATTATTGTCTATATTTTATAATGATGTCATTGGTTTTGCAGTATGGATCCAAGCCCTTTTGCACGAAACACATTTTGGGGCTTTTCGATTGGAACAATGATGTTATTTTTAACTCACTCAGGAGTTAGCCAAAATTGTGTTCAAAGATTCCTATCCATTCCAAAGGAGATTGATGTTATAAAGTGAGTATTTTAGAAAATTAAATTTTCATTTTGAATCACAAGCTAGACAAAGTCATTTGTAGAATTGTAGAATACAAGGTTATTTGTAGTCTTTTTGTGGAATTGTTAGATCTCACAATAGACTATTAATTGAAAAATTTTCCTGACATTTGGTTTAGTTAGATTTATGCTTTATACAGACTGATTCCAAAAGCATGGCAATGGGCAAATGGCTTTGAAGGAATGCATTTAAGAGAGTGGCAAGTGATTATTTGAAAAGTTATATTTTTAAATTAATATGCAACCACACATTATCCTCTGATTAATTCAGTGTTATATCAGTGAAGTTCAGTAATAAATATTAGATATTGAACATAACCCTTTATGTTTTTCAATATTTGATTTATGAATACTTAACTCTGTTTGGAAAGAGATTACTCAATTGTGAAATATATATTACTTAATTAAATTGCACTTAAATAACGTAAATGTACAATTGATTTTTTAAAATCAGGCTTACATAAAATGTTTACAGTGTTACTAAACTTAATCCACCGATTTGGTAATGGTACTACATTCTAAACTATTCGATTAGCGATTAATTGACAGTACTTAACAATATTTATAATGGACTATGTGTACATCTTCCTATATCTTGCTTTTATTTTTACATACAATTTTTCATGATACTTTTTATTTGTTTCAGAGCCATAGCATTAATGACAATCGGCATGATTACAATGAAAATAATTTCTGCATTCACGGGCCTCGTTATGTACACAAAATACAAAGATTGCGACCCCCTTCAAGCTCATGTACGTGCCATGATTGTATCTTTAACTAGAAAAAAAAACAGAAAACTCATGTCTTAAAAATAACTAAATCCAACACTCTTAAAAGATCATTAAACGAAGTGATCAAGCAGTTCCGTATTTCGTAATGGACATTGCTGGTCACATTTCTGGGCTTCCCGGTCTCTTCATTGCTGGTCTGGTTAGTTGTGCTCTTTCTACGATGAGCTCTTGCTTAAATACCCTCTCAGGCTCAATATATGATGACTTTATTGATCAATGGGTTTCGCAAAATCCAAAGAAAGATGCAAAAGCGGCCAAAATCATGAAGGTAATAAAGCATTTATTATTATTAGATTATTAGATATAATATACCCATGCATATTAATTGCCTCTATCACTCTCCACAAGTAAGTTTGTATATCTTTAGTATCATCAAATTTCGACTATTGTTGAGAACAACTGAGGAGCATGGTTTGATTTGAACGTCCTTAACATAAAACCTTTTTCAAGTAGTTCCTGGAACAAATGAAAATCCATACATTCTCATGAAACTTCACAAAATCATTTACTTCGATACACAAAAAAAACAGGTTTGGACGTACCAACCAAATAAGCTCATTGTGATCCTATGTATGCTGCATATCACTTATATTGTTAGAACTATTTTAAAAATTACATTATACGCATTTATACAATATAGAAAAATCAACGTTTAGGTACTAATTTTGGTTTGTAGGTAATCGTCGTTATCATAGGTTTCATATCAACTGGTATGGTATTCATTATCGAACGATTGGGGACTGTTTTCGAAATGGCCATGAGCATTCGTAGTGTGGTTGAAGGATCACTTCTGGGACTTTTCATTTTGGGCATGTGCGTTCCTTCCGTTGGCAATAAAGGTGCCATTTATGGTGGTTGGATATCTATGATACTAATGGGTTGGCTAGTAGGTGGAACCCAATGGCATGTTTATAACAAACGAATACGATCGTCACCATTGCCAATGTCAGTTGATAAATGTCCTTATCCGATGAATGAAACACTGCCGGAAATATATCCGATGTCACCCCTTACTCCCGAAGAGGAACCTTGGCTAATTTTTCGAATATCAATGATGTACTTCACTCTGATTGGTACACTTATTGTTATGATAGTAGGTTTCTTCGTTAGCTGGATCACTGGAGAAATGGAGAAATCAACAGTTAATCCTGACCACATTACACCTGTAATTAGGAGGTATGAAATAATTACTTGAATAACAACTTATTATTAATGTAATCTGCAAAAATATTGATTTGAAATACTATTTTTAAAAAATTCATAAATTAATAGATTTTAATAACAACTATTTAATGAAGTCAGAATAGAGACTACTTAATTATTTATTCATAACGTTCATAATTAATTAAATTATTTTCATTGTAAATTCGATTCAGAAAACATTGTCTTTTAGTTTTTTAAAAATAATTAATACATTTTAATAATATTAAATATAAACCGGTATAAATGTAATTGGATAATTTAAGCAATTTGAATTTCCCCCAAAAAATCGTATTATTTAAAACTGAAGTTTAATCGATAAATCTCGTTATTTTGCAAGTACATACTTGAGTATCGTAGTACCCGGCTACCGAATACCAAACGATATGAAAATAAAAATGTATGAGTTCTGTTTTAATTGAAGCACACTCTTAATGGGAATATGGTGAAATGCAATATGTACTTTATTGTTTTTCTTCGATTGTGGAATAGGGTGTTACTGACAGAAAGTGACATTTACGTTTCGACGTTATGAAAGAGCTGTCGTATACTTGACTAATTGTATCATGAAACATGAACGCATAAATTTTAAAAAATTATGATCAATAAGAGCATGAAGAACTTTGTCATTAAAGGTGTAATCAATCAGATGTAACCTACAGTTGTTTAACATTAATTGGATATTTAACAAAAATAAAATAAAAAATGAAAGAATTGTTAATTTGGACTCGTATTTCGCTAAGAATGCATAATAAACATAATATTTATTATATATTAATTTTCTACTTTTTTCATAATATTTCAAACAAAATGGGCAGATGCATCAATATTTACATTTCGTAATGCAGGCTAAACAAAATACTAAAATAGTTAATTCGCAATTGATGATTATTCTCTTTTTGTCTGACGCACGACTAATTAATATTCTTACAAAGTACGTTTGAAGAGCTCAGCATAAGACACGTTACAAGTCAATTAGCGTTTGAAAAAATGATTATAAAATCTCCTGAAACTCCAAAGTACAATATACATTATATTAAGATTCAGTTAAATTTATTTTAAGATTACAGTAACCATAAATTCCCGATATATAACTTTTTATTACATTTTATGCTAAAACATTGTTCAAGGAATTTAATATAACGTTTTAAATAAAAACTTTATATGGAAAATAATGAATGTCTTTATACAAGCAGTTAAGTATTATTTAATTGAATAAATAGAAATGATACATCATTTAGTGATCTTTTATAGTTATAAACTTCTATGAGCTCAGGGCGAGTACACAGGCAAATTCGTGTTATTGCAAATCTGTGTCTTACTCATAAAAAATGTTACTTTGTCTTATAGTAAGTGAAAATTTAGTAATTTACTTGGCCTTAAAGACTATGGCATTAGATGTTTTGGCTACAATATCAACATTTTTTATATGAATCTCCGTCAAATTCTAGTTTGCTTGGCCTATAATCTTGGCATACGTAAATAGGTGAAGTTGTTAATAGTCCATTTAAATTCACTTGGTACGTCGCAGAATGTCTGCTATTCAGAATAGTCAAACGAATAGTCAGTATTTTATACTTGTACCTAATATATTTGACTGACTTTCTTTGAAGAACCGTAAGTTTTTGATGCAACCTACTCTCAAAATCAGACATGAATATCACATTCTAATATATTTCTCATATTCTTCTAGTATAGAAATTACATAAAAATTTGTTATAGTAATATGTTTTTTAAAATTGTATTATAAAGATAAATTAGTATAATATGATCGACAGAATAGTAGTTTCATAATAGCTAATAATACTTACCACTTGCCATAATCCCCAGCTATCCGCTTCTCTTAATGCTTTAATACTTTATATTTAGAAAAAGTGGTATAAACAGAAGTACTTAATAATGAAAATGTTTCGACTGGATTGGTTCATTTTGTTACTAATTCTTTCATGATGAACTTTTATGTTATTTGTGTAAAAATGACATATTTATTTATTATTACACTTTATAATAACAATTTTTCGCGACTGTTTAGTAATAACTCAACACGTGCACAACACATTGAATACGCCAAATAAAATTTTAGTATCATCTACAAAATAAATACAAAGCAATAATAAGACGCGTGGTGCTTATAAAATATATGTGGATGATAATAAAATATTTTGCTTTCTCATTTTATCAGATTTTTATCACCCAAGAAATATGCGGCAGTACCATTGCAACACTTTCCGAAGAACAGTATATCTACAGCAGTCAAAAGTGAGGAGTGATATCTGTCTATTGCATACAACTCGAAAGTAACATTGTAAAATGAAACACTTGTAATTACATTGAAATAAAGTACATACTGACAAGAAGATGTTGTGCACTCGACGTGTACTTCCCAATTTGGTGATTTTTCAATGCCACCTGATAAATCATAAATGTGTTCGTTCAGTTAATCCGAACAGATAATGTAATCGTACGAAGGCAGTTTGTTTTGTTTCCTGTTTTTGTCATATCCAGGTTGGGATATTCTGATTAGAGCACACAAGGTAAATTCGGCAGCTGATATAATTGAATTACCAGGTCAACTTCGTTGTGTTTTATCGTTCATTAATCTTCTTTCATATAACTTCGCAATGTTTTGGAACTATCTTTTGTTTTTAAAATTATTGGGCATGGTATATGAATGTTTATAAGTGATTTTATGTGAAATTGATGCATTGCGATTTTTAATAAACGATAAACTATCTCAACTTTTATAAAGTATTGAAATTTGTCAACAGTTGTATATAAATGAAAAATGTTTACCATATTAAAAATACACCATTAGATCACAAAATTATCTCACTAGTTTTCGTCCCCCTTTTCACCAATGTTTCGGTTTATATTATTATTTTAATAATTGATAGAAAAAGGTCTGAAATTAGTGAAATAATCAAAAAAGGAATTTTTAGAAGGTCTCAAACTAGTCCTTAATAATTTAATGTTTGCTTTTCGTTATCATTATTATAAGCAACTATTTGGAGTTCCCATGGATTCTCCATTATCACCCATACTAGCAAATCTGAGTATGGAATTAATTGAGAACATCTTATTAAACAAATTACGATATAAGCTGCCTTTCTGTAAACATATGTAGTTATTTTACTTGAAATGATAAATATATAACTCGACACTTTCAATTCTGCTAATAAAATTTAAATTTATTCAAGAAATTGAAAATAATGGTCAAATTAAAGCTTGTTATTAGAAAAGCCAATGGCTTCTTAGACTCTGATTGATCGCAAAAGGAATATGGTCACGAAGATATTTACATTTCACTTCTCACCATCCATTGCAATATAAAAGAAGTATTATTTCTAGGTCAAAAGAACTTATTACAAAATGGTTATCAAATTAATCTGAATGATAAATGTATAAATGCAAAAAAATTCATAAATTTTTTAATAGTTCAACAAGAAATCAACACAGCCAACAAACAGAAATCATTAAAGTATCGTATGCACCTTACGTAGAAGTGGAACAATATTGCAGAGGAGGGTTGAAAAAGAAAATATACATCCAGTTTCTAAACCTATTCTCAACAATATTGGGAATATTAAACCATATAAGGATAATTTACCAAGGTGGTATATCAAATAACGTGACTCAGTCTAAAAAAAGTTATATCGGTCTAACTGAACGTAGATTAAAAACATGAATAAGAGAGCATAGCAATAATACTAATGGAGAGGAAAATATTCAGTTAACTCTTCACGGAATAAAGACGGGTAAAGACGGGTCGTAATTTTAATTACGACAATATCAAAATCCTAGAAATTGAAAAAGCAACATGAAAATTAACTCAACTTTTCTGAAGAGGGTCTGCAATAATTATTAGACCGAAAATGTTAAAGTATAATTCAATTTTTTTTAAATTTTGTATTCTTAATATTTTTTAATGCAGTATAGTGACTGTTATAACCATGAAACATTTTTCATTTATATATCACAATTTTTGTAAACATATTTTCTAAAATGATTTAATAAGTATTGTTGTTTATCTTTTCGTTAAATTGACCGAAAAAAACAAGAAATATGCTATATGTTAATTATAATTCATAACGGTCAAGATATTAACGATCTTTGCATTTTTGCAAAGATTTACTTAATTATTTTATAAACATATTTTCATTTGATGGTACTTTTATCATAATTTTTTAATAATAATAAATTATTTAAGATAATTATAAAGAAAATATTTAGCGTGGTTGAATTTTTAGTAGGCTCTGAAATACATAGTTCGTTATGAGTACACTTGCACTTTCGGATGAATCAATAATAATTCATATTGAATAAATCATAACAATAACACCCGTCGTGGGTTATGGTAGTAGATATATATTTTCTCGATGAATACAAATATCCGTCAAAAAAGCTCGAAAAATTACATAAGATAAAAGCTTATGTAAGTAGTCTAATTGGACGTGGAGAGACTGGTAGATTTTATTTGTTGTAGGTTATGGCCACATCTAAAGAACTGAAATCCACCCTAATTTAAATCAAATAAAGGAAATATTGTGTGGATGCAGATCGTGTTTTGCTACATCTTTATAGTTAAATTCACCTTCTACGGAATTCTCATATTTGAAATTGGAAGTGTTCTATATAATATGTTGAAAAGAGTACATATAATGTTATGTAATAACAGTTGTTCAGTTTGTTTTCGTCAACTTATTTTTTTTTGGGGGGGGGGGGATTCTTGAACAAAAATCCCAATTCACGAATGGAATTTGTATACCTTAACATATATTTTGGACCCAGAGTATGTATTAATACATCAAATTATTTCGAATCCATCTCAAATTTATAAAAATTTGCAAGTGGAGTCTCTGATTTTTCTTAATTCGTAAATTTGGGAAGTTGAAAATGCTTACTATAAAGACCTCTTGCTAGTAGGCAAAAAACACCTTATGCAAACAAAATTATTTTAGGAAGTTATGAACATGGGCATCCACGAATTCAAAATAACGTTTTCACTAAAAGCAATGAAAAATAATTTTCAAAACGTTGCCATTTCATAAAAAATAAATGTTCTTTCAAATACTGTTTAAAATTTTGAAAATGTTGAACCAAATGACGGTTATATTTGAAAATTAAAAAAACTCAGTTTTTTCAAAAAAAATGTTTCCCTCTTTGAAATTTGTTTGGCAAGAAATGGATGAATGACGAATCTTTTCCAATACGTTTGGTTGGCTCTTAAAGCATATAAAAGACGCAGAATTGTTTGTTAAAAAACTGATCAGCTATACTTATTAAAAAATGGATAAATTCTTTTTTTTTTAATCGTATAAAGGAAAAAAGGTTTTTATATTTATTTTTATTAGTCTTCAATGGATAAATTTTGTATAAGAATAAAAAATACATCACATAGAAACTCACAATGATAAGTTGAGTTCTTGGTTGAGGTGATTATACAATCCATACGATGGCCTTTATTTATCATGGCATATCCGCCAACGATGATGTAACGACAATTTTATCCATTAACGGAAAGCTCATAGAGTTACTATCAAAATTCAAAATCAGCAAGTATTTCTATAGGTCTTTATCTAAATCTTTATCTAGATCTAAAGGTCGAAAAGATTGCTTCTCGCTAGACAAATTTTTAGCCCGAAATCTGTGGTTAACAGCAATTTGAATGATCTGAGATCAGTAAGAAAATTAAATGACTGATTATTTCAATAAAAATCTGCAATAACAATAGACTTTTAACCAAATTTTTATCTAACAACCATTCTTTTGAATAACATTTTTCAAAAATCGTAAAAATTCAATTTTTCATTCATTTTGTAAAATGCAAAATAGTATATTATGTGCCAAGGGCACAATGATCAATCTCACACAACTGTGAAGTTTGTCACACTCGTCGGAGATCGATATTTCGCCCGTGGCCAATAATGTATTTTTTGATCCGATTGTCGTAGGACTGGATAATTCGCGGCCGAAGGTTTCGCCATAGACTGAGATATCGATTTTTACGGCCGGAGGGGCAAACATATAGTTTTGTGCTCTCCGGCCAGAAACTGCAACTTCCTGGTCGCTGCGCGAAATGAAGTTGCGGCTTTCCGTCTACGTCGAGCAGAAAAGTAGTATACGGCCATTGGCCAGTAAAAAAGAAAGCCGCAGATCACAAATTTAATGATGGGAAACACAATCTTTCATTTTTTATATCACAAAAATTTAAGTGGTCGTAAGTGATTACAAGGTCAAGTCGTAGAATAAGTAGCGACTTCCGAATTACAATTAAACTTATTAAAAATCTTTTAATGCCTGTGTATTTATTGTGGATCCTGAGTAAAATTTGTTCTTAATATATATGACAATATATGTATACACAATTATTGTCATTTGGTACCTTTACCTTCTACCTTTTCTTTATATAACAAATAACAACTTCTTTATGTAAAAAAGGTACACGTGTGCAAAGTTTACGCACATGCAATCTTTTTATACAATTCGCAAAATTTGATCACCTTAAAAAGTTAATACATCTATACAGGAATAATTGTGACAGATGTATGAAACTAACTATAGGGGATTAGTTGCAATAACTATAGATATAGCGTGGACGTATTTTACTATGGACTCTAGGTGCCTCAACCATTTATTTTGTTGCTGCTACTACAGTGTTTTTTCAGCGCATAGTTCAAAATATGGGTGTACCCTCCTCTGAATATTTGAAACCTTACGATGCTATATTTAGTAGAAATGTCGTCGATATCGATATTTATTAACATGATAAAAGCCATAAAATAATAAATAGGAAATGTGGTACACTCGTTAATATCTCATTTCTTCCGTATACGTTAAATTTACCTGGACCACGAGTATAACGAACGATTGTATCTCAGTAAATTTATTTTCTATCGTAGTAGAAAATTACCATGGTGATAGAGTAGTACTAACCTGGCTTCTCCGTCATTTGATCAGAAGTTAGAATAGAATACATGCGAACGCCAGTACAACGGATCATCACATTCTTTCAGGCACCTGACATTACGCAGGAACTAGCCCGGATTTGTCTGAAAATAGTCTGGCGCAGGCTAGCCCAAGCATTAAGCTTATATGATACTGTTGTTGCGCTAACAAATGACTAATGGACTGTGTAATGTCAAAATTAAGCATTCGTGTTTTGAGAATTTATTAGATTATCCATTATTCATCAACATAAACAATTGTGATAATCCTGAATCTTTTTGTTTGTGAAATAAGTTGTGATAACAAATAAACAAATGTATAATCTCAAACTCCGATTTAAGATTAATCTCTGACAGTCAAGCTCCTGCCCAGTTCTAGTCAGTTGCTGGCCAGCGCATTTATAGTTTTAGTAGTTAATGAGGTATTGTCGGAATCTAGTGCGTAGTTAATCGAATATCGCAAACATTAACCTGTGAACTTTGTACCAGGCTAGGCTCCTGAAAAAATCTAGTCATCTGCTAACTATCGCCATTCTAATTTTACTGGTTAAGGAAGTAAAGTGCGAAAATAATGTGAAGGTAGCCCTACATCAGCAGACGATCGTGTAACTTTTCACCAGGGTCATTGTAATTAAAATAGAATTCACGCCTAAGATATAAATATCTACCTATCTTTTTGATACGATTTCGTCTAAATATGAAAGTCATCTATATATGGAAGCGTAACTTTACTATTTCCTAAGCTCCGATAAAAGCAAGTTTTTCATTGAAAATTATGACATATTCTAGTCAAAGTCGACCATAATCGTCGGCTGCTAGTAAATTAAAAATGTTTCCTCTCGTTTTCTGCGTATTTATTATTATTTCACGGATCAGCGTGGCGACGTTTGGGAAACTTTACGACATCGCGGCGTAAGTAGAAAAGGTGATCGCAAACATTAGCGTCTGCCGGTCGTAAATTCACGTCAAGCACGCATTCAGCCCTATTGTCAACTCGTCGTATATGTCAAAGACGGTTGCGCGTCGAGTGGTATCGCTTATCTTAATACTGTCAAAACTTAGGAGATTGAGGCGAGCTCGATACTGCCTCACTTGGATCTAAGTTCTCGCCGCGTGTCCATCAGCCTTTCTCGCGGCTCTATGTTTTTTCGATTCCATTTCCTACCGAAACACTCGCTGGAAAATGGCCGGAAACGTGTCGGTCGCGGATGTCGAGAAGTTCATGTTCGGTTGGACGGATTATTCGCTGTTCAGCGCCCTCCTGGGCATCAGCCTTGTGATTGGCCTCTACTTCGGTTTCTTTAGTAAACAAGACAGCACCTCGGAGTACCTCTTTGGAGGCAAAAAGATGGGCTACTTTCCAGTGGCTATGAGTCTAATGGCCGGGTTGGTATTATGGAATAAATTTTAAAAAATCACTTAATAAATACATGACATTACATGCCTAGGGCGCAAAGTTACTCTTTTCTTAACTGCAACAAAAACTTTTCTTATCATGTTGGTACAAAATATAATTTTTAAAAAATGCCGAGGTGGTATTGTCAAGTCGGAATATTCAATAGAAAATTAATAATTTGCAGTCGTAAACGTCACTACGCATGACGTTATATTTCATTACGCCTCGCTGTTCTCTAACCTGTCATTATTATTTACTGGTATGACAAAAAAAAAAACATTCCTTTGTCTGTAACTCTATGATGCCCATAACATAATACATGTTTTTTCGCCCTAGATGCGCAATGTATCATTCCGTTCAATAATATTAAACAATCAATCCTTAATCATCAAGTGTAGAGACTAACGAGAAATAAGTTAATCGCAATACAAATGGCACCTTAAACATTCAATTATCTAGCTATAAATCTGACTGTGCAAAATTGTTATATCGGAACACGAGTTTCTGTATCCTAACCTAAAATTGCAAAAAGAAAACGATTTTGCTCATTTTTTAAGAGAAATACGTACGGTAGGTTTCTTTGTGTATAACGTGAACTCGGGATCTTAAAGTAAAAATCTTAATTTTTTAAATGGCGATGAATTAGATGATTTGGAGATTGTGCAGTTTCAAGATTATAAAATTTCAAATTTCGTACATAAATAAGTGACACATATACATTCTAAAATCCTTAAAGTGACACTTCGAAATCTCACTCTATAAAAGTAAAATGTCTCTGTCTAAAAGTTCCAATTTTACCACTTTACTAACAATGGTGCAATTGTCTCTTTTATACAGTGTAATTTCGGAGATTTTATTTTAAGATATTTAGAGAGTATATATTGCTTTAAGTTCCTGAACTAATTGTTAATTAATCGTAGTCATCTGGAAGGACAATTCTTGACAGCTAACCAAGTTTTTTTTTATGGAATATGCAGAGAATTTTACATATTTTTTGTTTGTTACTGTATACTATTTCGATGAGCTCGATATTTAAGCAAAATTCACCAATAATCATATGAGTCATATAAGCAAACCATTTGAAATAGTATATTAATATCGTGTATTTGGTGAAAAATGGCGGTATGTTACACCTGATATGTGACCTCAAAAATGGTCAAAACGGTATTTTTTGCCCACCTCGTCTGGTTTCTAGGTTAGGTGGTCGGTTTCATTTTGTTGGTCTATGTAATATATAAATATGATATCATTAAAAGTAATATAAAATACTCATGATTGTTCAGAAGGGTCATTAACTTTTACAAGCTTATCCTTTTAAACAAAATTATTTTATTCTAAACACAAACGCAACCGAATTATTTCAATTTTAAATATTTGCCGTTTAATTACGCGACTGAATTAATTATTCAATGCAGGCTAATATCTATACTTTACCGATTTTATCGACTACTGAATTTCCCACGTGAAAGCTGATTGTAATCAGATCGAAGATGAGATGGTGGTAATTATACGTGCAAATATACTTCACGTTCCTTAATGCGGTCCATAAATAACCGCATTTATCAAGAGTACATCGAAAGTGGTGGTACGATTGTGATGATGTACGTCAGAAACAGAAAGTGATAACCACGTGACTGTAATTCATAATGCACTGTATATTAATTTTTCAAATAATTTTAATATTAATAAAATTCAATTAATAAAAGAGGTATTCACTGGTTTATTATGTTTATATATTAAATTATTATAAATAGATTTGAATAAAACGATTCCTGTTATAAAATGTGAAAGGTTTTAATATTAGAGTTGCCTTTTAGAGAGGAAATCGAGTTTATCTCTTGTGAAAGGGACTACGCAATGTCCATATTTTAGGTGAGAAAACAATGCAAAAATTTATGAATTAAACTCGGATATTTTATGTGATCTAATGCAGAACAATATGCACCAAGTAAAAATGAATTTAAATGAATGAAACATTTTTTATTACAGCTATTTTCATTTTCGATATTATTGCAAAATACATTTTTTTCCAGAATGTAAAAAAGGTATTGGATATAATTCACCAATCTGAACAAAATAGAATTCAACAGAATTACACTAATTCTTTTTAATTGCAATTATAACAAATAATCAAACGAACTGAATCTAATTAGAATTGGAACATTTTATCTAATTCTTTGTTGATTAAGAAAATGTAAAGAAATTGGATGGCATTTAACGATTCTACTAAATTGGATTTTGAACTGATGAAAACTATTCGATCATATTATGAAATGTTATGAAATTGGGCGTCATTTCAATTCAGTGAATTTTATTTTCGAATTAAAAAGTTTTTAAAATAATTTCTACCTTTTAATTTGTTTTCAATTGTACTTTTTTCATGTTATAAGGGCTAAAAGCTTGATATTTTAGGTTTAGCTAAATAGTTTAGGTAAAATACAGATTACAGAAAATTTCTAGATGAACGTCTGTTGTATTTATTAGTATTTAGTATCATCAGTTCGAGAACGTAAACTTTACTTAAAATGTATCAGAATTTGTCACTTAAAGTTGTTTAAACATGTGACATTCTTAAGTATTTTATGTTCACCAAAAAAAAGACAGATTAGACCGGCCGGGGAACAAAGTTCCGAAAATCAAAACTCCGAAGGACTAAAATTTCTATTTGCGTGAGTCCAAGGTGTTTTAATTTGCTTTCGTTTTGCCAAATTTTCAAAGACAAAGTGAAGAAAATCACGCTAGCCATGCTATATCGAAATCTTGGCCTTTCGGTATGTTGATTTTCGGAACTTTGTTCCCCGGCCATTAGACCCCTATCTGATATTTATGATATTAGTGTTAAAAAAAGTTTTGTTCTAATTTACATGTGAGGTGTATCGCAGAGAGTAAGAGTTTTCGTCATTATCAATCATTATCGATGTGTGGTTACTTAAGTTTCAAAACTTAATTAAGTTAATGGAATATATAATAAAGTTATTGGAATCGAATAAAATCGCCTGACTCAAAAAGTCATAAATAGACAAAATGTCTACATCGTTATCCTATAAACATTATATTTTTATCTCAAGATTTCAACATTTTCACGCGTTTCTTCAGACAATACTTTCCACATTGTCATCAATATTTTGAAAGAAATTTCTCTTTGGTTATAGGTGCTCCAACGTAATAGTCTTTGGATTTACATCAGCAAACTTTTTCTTAGCCAATTCATACCTAAAACATACTAAATCCGTTTGTCACAACATGGCATTACATACAAAATATTAAAGTCTTAATTTTGAATTCCAATCTTATCAAGTAAAAAGTGAAAATCAAGAAAAATGACAAATTTAAGGAAATAATCCTCCTCTTGATTACTTGTATAAATGGATTTTCTTTTTTGTATCCATGAATTATTGACATACAGGTTTTATAAGTAATTTTCTACTCGCAATATGATTTGATACGTGGCCATGAGATGTCTTTCTCGAATGTTGTTTTTCTTTTTGTCAATAAACAATTGAACAATCTTCATAGAGCAATAAGAATTTCCTATTAATTTCTAATGTTATTCTTTTCGTGTCCTATTTCGGTGGACACTTAATAAAAAATTATTTGGTATTATTAGCCTATAAGCAAGAAACAAACGTTATCGTTTTAATGAAGATATGCTATGAAGAATGCGAATGAATTAAGTTCACGTTCCAGAAATTTACTTAGTGCTATAAGCTCCAAACGATAAATCAGTTGAGATAACTAACGAATAGTTATGTAAATTAAGGAAATAGTTCACTAACCATTTAATTAGATGCCCAAACTATTTTCCTTCCTGGATCTGAGATTAGTCGTGCCATAAAAGTTTTTGCGCGTAGTAAATTCGCACATAGCATTTTCTGTGTATACAGTTAAATAATATCAAAAAGGATGTTTTTAACGTTATAATCGTTATTCAAATACTATTGTATGTTATAGCAAACATTAAGATAAGTATTACTGCTGAAAATCATGTTAAATAGATTGTTCTTAGTTTTTTCCATTCTTGGATAAAATAAAACGTGAGTTAACTTCCTATATTTTTTATTAATGTTTTGCCAATAAAATTTTAGGTTTTGGTAACTGATATTATTAGAAAATATTAAATATAGTCCAATCAATATAATGTAGCACCAGCCTAGAACTAACCAGTTAGAGTAATGATAAGGAAAGAATAATTGGTTGGGACAACTAACCTAAGTTTAGTGCAACCCAGTGTTACTATTTGATTAAGTAGTAGTAATGCACGTATTTTCTTGATTAACTGTTTCTTAATTACTTCAATCATCAGGAGCCTGTTAAAAAGAAACGCATTAAATTTAATGAACAGATGCTGCAAGCACATTTCAATTCCTACATAAAACGTCTTTTAATGTCAGACCTTAAATGTAAAGTACACAACAAATTTTATGTGCTTAAACTTAATGTCATTGTCCATAAAATTTCATGTATATCTCAAAAAGGGGTCCGAACAAGGTATGGAAAATTTAATGGACAAAATTTACTGAAAACATTCAATTTAATGTAAAGTGTAGCTCTGTTAGAAATTCGGTCTAAATATTGGTCCGTTGTTGGCGAATAGGCTTGTGTACTGACCAGTTTGAGAGCAATCGAATGTGGCCAGTTTTGCATACCAAATGTAACAAAATCGAGGTTTGTATTTTTATACCTTTTTTAGATAAACTGTAGATAGTTTCTGATCTCTCCATGCAAAAATGTACTTAGAATATTGAACCTGAATAACGTAAACACTTTTTAGGTATTTTTTAGAGTAAAAATTCTCATAATTTTTGTATTAGTGTACTAAAATTTTTCGCAAGTACACACTCTAAATTTCTTAAAGTGAAACCACTTTCTGATAAAAGTGACTTTTTCACTATTTTTAAAGTGGAGTTGGCTCAATTTTCACTTTAAGAAATTTAGAGTGCAGATTTTTAAATATTTTACTTCACGATTAAGAAAAGAGCGAACCTTAAGTATTTGAAGACTATTATTATTACGCACATAATATATACATTTTCAGCAAGTGCACATTTCCAATACTACTTTTTGGAGAAATTCTTATCATAGGTTTAAAAATGATTATGTAATAATTTCTGCCATATAAAATGTCTAAAGCTAAACTACTATGGAATTTTCTGCTATACTATGGAATATTTCTACTATGGAAAGGAATTATTTTCATGCTCTTCAGAAGTACGATTTGTCGGCTAATTAAAATAAGATTTTATAGACTTATAATAATAAATAGAAAAATATGTGTTTCTATAGTTCTCGTGTCATTCATTAATCGATGCTTTTATTTACATCTCTGCTTTACCAGCAAATCATTTCCAAAAAAATCTTATACGTCACTTCATTGATAACATATTCTGATTCATGTATTGACAATTCAGAGTACGATACAAGGAAATCGCAGGAATCTAAAATTGTTACTGATACGCATATACATAAACTGGCACAGACTTATTTACGAAACGTAAATAACGGTAGTCAGACAATGCAATACCCCAGTACCTTTTTTGCCAGTTATCTTTTTTTTTTTTAAATTAATAATAATCAAAATAAAACATAATTTATCACTTAATATTCAACGTTATTACTTTTACCAACTTAATGTTAACTCATAATACATTGTAAAATATACGATTCCAATCATTTCAGTAAATATATTCGGATTAAGAGTTATTTTTTATTTGTTTTTTTTTTCATTTGTTATGGAGGGCAGTAAACAAATGTAGTCTTGCCGTATCCAGAGTGTGAAAATATATGTTTACAGAATCGTGAACGTCTCCACATTACTGACTTTTGATACAAAATTGACTTCTTCTTTTCCCTAAACAAAACCTAAATGCAAAAGAAAAGTCTTGGTAAATATTCCCAATTTACAGTTTCAGAATCGAGTCTAAATTATAATTTATTCATTGAATAAAAGTATTGAAACTTAAAAAAAATGTTTCTATATTAAAATTAGTTATTTAAACTTATATATGTTGAGGCGGAAGAACAACAAAATGATTAAAGGCTGTCACAGGCTAAACGTGTTAGAAAAACAGCAGAATAGTGCTTCTTGAAGACATTCTCTGAAAATATGGACAATTTTAAAGGAAAACACATCACTCTTGAAGTTCATGGTGATATATGCAACAGCTTTTGTCCACAAACTGGAACCGAATAAACTGGTGGAGTTAGCTGACGTTTACAAACAGTAAACAAAAACAGTTTCACAGTTTTTCTCCAACTGCGCAAAACACATTAGGTTGAAAACTAATAATAAAGAAAATGAGAATAAAACTTCTGGTTATCTTACTCCTGTTCTATGCTTGTTGTAAACTATCATGTAATTTCGGATTCCAGGGATTTTTTTACCTAGTTCCGTTTTTTCTAACCTCTTCTACCATTGAAGATTGATTTATTGTCTCCACCTTCAATTGTTAATTTCAATTAAATCTGATGAAATGACATGAAATTATATTGATTTACATTCAAATAAAATTTTAGAAATTAAAATCGTCGGATATCAATTATATTTGGATTCGAAACAATGCTGTTTTGATTCATCTTCGAAGATATTGGAAAAGGCGGAATTTCTTATATCCCTTGGACATCCTAATGATATTTAATACATCCTCTGGTAATCTCTAGAGGATATTCGTAAATTTTTCTGGATATCATGTGGACTTCCTGAGTATATATTTTTCTTATACTGGATACAAAATGATGTTAATATACAGTAATTTTAGTATTCAGATGCGATAATCTGCCTCCATAAGATAAATCATTAGGTCTCTTTTAAGTTAATGAAATAAACCCGATTAGTTTACAGTGACAGGTAATGAGACTCATAATCCAATACCATACCATTTGTTCTCAACGAAGGCCTGTACTTTTCACTATGACACAAGTAATAATTACTTAAAAAGTTACTTATTCAACAAAAACAGGCTGAGTCTGTTATTTTGCTGTGTCTTTTAACCTTTTGAATATGACATTATTGTAAAAACCCATATTTTTTCAAGTAAAAACGAGAAAATGGTTGAAAATAGTATGTCGAGCCCCCAGCGGTAGCTAATGCAGCGTCAATTACGTTCAACAATAACAAATAACATATTATATACAGATGTACCGTATATTTGGGTGCAATTTCAGTAACATTGTCTTTACCTTGTCTAGCCACGTTTCTGGAGTGTCACTCCTGGGAGTACCCACAGAAGTATATCATCACGGAGCCCAGTACCTAGCATGCATAGTGACCAGTATCGTATCGGGTCTTCTAGTGGTCTACTTTTTCATACCAGTATTTTACAAGCTCCAGCTGCCCAGCACGTACGAGTATCTGGAAATGCGATTTTCCAGGTCGATTCGATCGCTTTCCTCGATCCTGTACATCGTCTCGATACTTACGAATCTTCCCATTATAATTTACGTGCCAGCACTCGCTTTCTCGCAAGTCACCGGATACAGTGTACACACGATAACGCCGATTCTCTGCACGATTTGCATCGCATATACGAGTATCGTAAGTATAAGAAAAAAGACATGATCTAAATATAAACGCCTTTTTCCCTAACGGGCAATCAGTCAAAGACTCCGTACTTTGTCGATTATCAGAAAATCGTATGACAGGTGAGGTCGATTCTTCTTGTCGAGGAAGATTTCCAATCAACATCATATACTAACAATGCCGATGCGTAAAAAAAAGTTCCGTATCTTCTTATTAGGCGCAATAGAGAATCATCCGATTGCAAATCATTTGGGGAGTCTTTTGACAATTTGTTTACAAACAGGGTTGGAGTGGTTTTCGAATGTGATCAATAACACGAGTGTCATTCATTGCTTTGCTCGTCCATGAAGAACGTGGAACATTTTTACGCTCGATTATTCATCGTTCTATATATAAATCATTGTTACGTAGGAATTCTACTGTATGTCACAACGAAATGAATCTACTACAAATCCCTGGACTTTCTTGATAATCAAACTTTTTCAATACAAAAGGCGATTAACGCTTATGGAAAAATTGTTAGATTATTATACAATGATTACATGTGATAGGAGTCCTATTTACAAACCGCGTTTGTTTTTGTTTGAGAATTTATTTACCTATTTTATTTTTATTTTTTTACAGATTGAACCAACAGAATGACAGGATTCGATGATATTTTAGATCGACTACAAGCGAGTCTATAAGATATTGAACGAACATTTTTTGACAATTCCTCAGATAATTTAGCACGTTTCCTATAATCGTAATCCCTCTAACGGTTAGACAAATTGAATTTTTCTTTATACACTTTTAAACCTAATCGATTTTTCTTTATATTTTGTGATTCACCTATTATGTTTCGGAATGCACGTACAAAGTTAATATAACAACTGATTAAATATTGCAGCATTTTCAATCACTGTGACACTTATTCTAAAAATATAACGAAAAATAGTATAATCGCTTTAAGGTTGATATTTACACCGAGAAAAAGTTTTATTCTACATGGTTATTAGGGGACAGAATTGCATAATGAGAAAATTTACTATTCCTTTTGCTAAAAATTACTACAATTTTTGTTATTTTTATTATGCCTTTCCGTAATTTTTAATGTTAGTTTTACCAAAAATTCAGAATGTTAAAATTACACAAATTTTAGTAAATTTTAGCAAAAAGAATAGGAAATTTTCGCCTAATGCAACTTTGTCCCCTAATAACCAGGTAGAACAGTAAAATTTCCAAAGAAATTTTTCTCCGTGCAGTAACTCAAATAAATATTGTTACTAATACTACTAATTACTATTTAAAAATAAATAGTATTCTATTGTTTAAAAACAAGACCTGCTAACTAATTATGTTTGTATTTCTCAACTTAAAAGTATTCATATAATAAAACTAAAAATATATGAAATAAACATACGACATTGTAATCTTTGGATGGTTATCGAAATGTTTTGATAATTTGATAGATGTTCTATTATGATATAAAATTAATTTTCTACGTAACAATGATTCACAACAGATAATACATAGAAATGCGTAAATATTTTCCTCGCAAGTGACTCAAAATCATCGCAATCTGCAATACAGATATGATTAATTCTGCGATATTTTTCATTTTCAGAAAACTGTATATTTAAAAGGCGAATTTAATATAAATGATACATAAGGCATTTTGTATACGAATTAAATGCTAGAAAATATCACACAATAGATACTCAAATTAATGTCCTCAACAAACATTTTTTTTTTAAATTTCCGTACGCTCTAACTCAAAAGTTCTTAGAAATCTTTGGGGATTTTACTGAAATCTTTTCATATTTATTACATGATATTTTTAGAAATTTTTTATCTAAATTTTTCAACATTTTAAATAATTTAAGAAAAATTCTTAAAAAATTTTAGTATATTATCTTATGAATTCTATTCATTTTTGTCTTTGCAATTTTTTCAAAAAATTGATAGTTTAAACAAAAATGCATTAGCTACAATATTTGAAATTCATTTTCTCGAAAACTAACAACTATTGGAAAAATTGCAAAAAAGAAAACAGAAACGATTCAAAACAAAAAAAATCTAGTAGCATAAGTTTTTGGTACAATTATTAAAAATATCAGAGTTAGCTATATATATAAATATTGCTGTTATATTCAACTTTTAAAACATTGAAGTAATAAAAACGGCGAAGCATAATACCTTTTTCAATAATATTACAGATATAAAAAAAGTTTTTGTACATAGGGTACAATTCACCTGTGTTGAGTAACAAACTATAGTGTTCAGGCAATTATACAAAAAATCACATAGTGATTAGGTCGATTTTTTTATTCTTCTTGTGACTTACTGAATCATTTTGATACATAAAAATTGCACACGTGTCATTCTACGCCAATTTGACCAAACCGTGAACCTCATCCCTCTTCTGGTGTCTGTTTTCTCGGTGAATAAAAAATACACTACATTTTTTATTTCTTTTATGTTCTTGAAATTGTAAAAGAAAAAAGTTCGTAGCAATATACCAGTAACAAATTTCTTCAAAATTTGTCTAATTCGGTATAATTTATGGTTAAAACATTTTGGTCCCAAGTTAGATGAAAATATCAGTAAAAAATTTAAAAAAAAAACGAAAAAATGTAGCCTAATTTAAAACATAAACATAAATTATAAAAATTGCTTTGAAAATTAAATTAATTGTTCACAACTTTTACAATTTAATACATATTTAATTTTTTTAGATTTTTTTATTAATATGGCCTATATACATACTTTTTGCAATCATTTTGAATTACATTCACGATTTGAAAGGCAAAAATACTCATTCGAAAAATACAGTTAGTCGACTTAAGTCCGATTATAAATATTTTTTGTAACTGAGGATGTAAATGAATCGAAATATTAAAGAGATTTATACTTTAACTCAATCTTCCTCATAATGGAGACTTGAAAGCTGTTTCTATATATGTAGTTCAAATTTATGGAATTACTTTCTTTATTGCAGAGATGAGTTTTTACAAAATAATATTTAATGTTTTCAGCACTCTATCTCCTTCATAAAATGAAAAGTCAGAAATTCATTAATATTTCAGTCGTTACAAAAGAATCTTTTGTTTTCATCACTTTTAATTACTTGACAGGTCTTAAATTCCGCTTATGTATGTTGTAACATGTAAAAAAAAACATTTTTTGTAATCAATACACAGATATAAACATATTGTACAATCAATATCTCAAGAAATTATCTTTATTTCTCATATGGTATAAGTTTATCCGAAACGGGAGAAAACTAAATTTCTTTAATTACTATTTTATAAATATTTCAAGAATTCAAAATATATTTTAAATACCGATTGAAACTACCCCTATTTTAATTTAGACGTTGTATTTGAACGCGACTGGTGACGAATTATCGGTAATCGAAAATGACCATTTATGGCAGTAGTTTAATTGGACGCTCATATTCTATAAACCAATTAAAATCATAGTTATTCCGATTCAGTAATTTGTACATCCAATCGGGAGCAATAGAGGCTTTTGTCTTTTAAGATTGCGGATTCACTGCAGTTCGAATCCGATTCAAATTTAAAATTTTTTTTTGCCGAGTATCTAATTTCAAAATTTATTATTCAATTAATATCGTAAAATAAATTTCTTTATTACAAACTATACCATGTGCGCAATTTTGTTGTTGTTTCCTTAATTAGTGTGGGGAATGTGTGATGTAAAGCTCGAAATTGCATCACGTAATTCGAGTTGAGGGTGACGTTTCGTACAAAAGACTGAAATATGCCGAGATAGGGTTAGTCGAAGTCATTTGTCGGTTCCGCTGTTGTTGTTTATGTAAACATTTTAACAATAACGTAATTAGTGATTTTACGCTAGGGAGGCGTGAAAGCGGTCATCTGGGCGGATACTGTTCAATGCGCTTTTACGCTTGGAAGCCTGATTGCCGTATTTGTCCTGGGATCATGTTCCATTGGAGGAATTTCCGAAGTATGGCGAATATCTTCGGAAGGAAATCGGACTGAAGTTTTCGAGTAAGAATCAAAATGTAACAACCTTTTTTTTCTAAAAATTTCGGCCAAGAGACAAATATAGAAATCTTTTGTTAACGAAAATGACAAAATCAAAATGCTTTATCTGAAATTTATATTTTTCTTTTGGTGCCAAATTATATTTTATTAGTATCTATTCTTGGTAGACTATTGTTATTTAAAAATGGTAACACAAGAAATGAAGGTTTCTCGTGGCTCTAGAGTGTTTAATATTTCGAGTTTTATCCATTTCTGGAAATATTTCACTTTTTATACGAGAGGCTGTTTTAATTGACATGCATGCATTTTTAATATCCTCGTTGTTCGAGGGTGAGTTTCGTAATAATGGAAATTCCAAATTATTAATTTTATGAATCAGTTTTTCTGTGTAATTATAATTCATTATATTTATTTCAAAATTTATTTCGTTTCAGCGGAAATACGTAATTACACAATGATTTGTTATCTAAAAAAAATACATTGCCAGTGTACTTATTATTATGTAGATTACATGTATCCGGATATGAAAATTATACTTGTTTTCATTAGTTTTTGAAATGTGCTTTAAATATGCCAGGAATATGTATAAATAATAAATTATATTGGAAAGTATAACATATTTTTTTACAATACAATTGAATATAGGATAATTATCATCATAAGTTGCTTGAAATTAATAAGGAATCGATTATATTGATAATTAAGATAATCTTAATATGTGTGCATTTTCTACTAGCGCTGATTTGAGGATGCAAAAGTGAAATTCAAAGTTAATTTTTCAAAATATGCAAGCCCGTTCGGTGAGGAATTATTTGATATCACGTTTTAGTAGCATAGTTTTATTATCATTTTAAACCGGCGATTATATATTTTGGCAAATAGTAAATTATAAAATCAAAATTTTCTTTTGTTGATTACGATACTGTTAGAGTTGACTCCTAAAACGTATATTTCGTAATAACAATACTTGATAATTGACAATGCTAAACAATAGTCAAACATGGAATTGAATACTGATGTATTCTAACATTAAAAATTTATGTTGCATTACAAATTTACAATAATCTGTAATATTATATCGAATTTTATGGTGCTATTATTCATAACAAATAATACCATAAAACATTCTAGCATGAATCCAAGTCCGTTTGCCAGAAACTCATTTTGGGGCATGAGTGTTGGGTTGACTGTTGCTTGGCTCAGCCATCTAGCTGTTGGACAAAATTCTGTACAGAGATTTCTGTCTGTACCAACTGAAGTAGATGTAAGAAAGTAAGTTTTTTAAGATACATGTTTAAAAAAATGTGTTTTGGACGCGTATTTTTACCCACTGAATCCAAGTCAGAAATCAGAATTGTCAAATTGGCGAAATTTTTGCGGTTAAAAGAACCAACTAAAAAGTTGCTGAAACTCGTAACTAAAAGGAAAGATAAGACGATTTTGGATGAAACAATTTGATAGTGTATTTCAATCCGAATCGAAAGTCGGAATGGCCAGATTGGCTCACATTTTTTCGAAATATTAAAACCCTTGTCCGAAATCACATTTTTCTGGCTTGAATTTCACACGGATTTCGAATTCCAAGTTCAAACTGGCGCAATATTATGACATATCCTTAACCTTTACATTGCAGGACATTTCCCTAGAAAATAATTTTTTTTCATTGTTTGTTTGTTGTTTATTGTTTTTATGGCCATTATACTGTCCATTTCAGCCACCTACACGTTTCTAACAGTTTTTCTGTGGTGTCGCGCTCTTTTCTACTCAACTGAAAAATATACCATTGCAGATTAAAGCACGAGGCTAAAAACAGATGTATCGGAAATTAGCCAAAAACACAATAAAATTACTCGATCGTTTAAAATTATATGTTGTAAGATACCATTCGTATTTGGATCAATTATAATTAAGAATAAAAGAATGAATAAATATGCAATAATATAAAAATATATTATGACAATAGTCATATTATATCGATCATTTGAATCTTAAAGAGTGTGCTAACGTCAAAAAACTGTCTGACACTACATCAAACCAGTCATTTTAACCCATTAAGGACGGGAGACGCACATATTTACGTGGATTTTCGACCTCCATTCTCAACAGGAAATAAAATTAATATTGACTTAAAAGTGACCAACCCTACCATTTCCGAGTATGCTCTTTCGATTGGCGTAGTCAAAATTGCATTTAAATTGATTTAAAAACCAATATGGCGCATTTTAAATAAAAAAATGAACAAAATTTCGTGTGTTTCGTTTTTGTGAATTTTTTTTCCTATCAATAACGTTACCAGATCGATGCCTTTCTGCAACCAAAAGTGCACAAAATATATGAACTTCAACTAGGAATTTTCTTGTTTTGCCCTGAATCAACATAACCTCTTCAAAACGTCAATATGTCGAAAAAATTGATGAATTGTTTTGACAAATTTTTGTCTTGAATACTATAGACTTTAGAGAAAATTTGCCAGGAACAAAAATGCTTTGAAATGAGTCAAACAATACTTTCAAATTTTATCAGAATGCGTTGAAGCATTTTTTGATTTTTCAAAAATTTGAAAAATCGAAATTTTGAAAAAAGTCATTTATAAAATCTGAAAAAATTTGAGAAGGTTCTTTAATCAATTCTAAGATATTTTTGTTTTTGGAAATTTCCTTTAAAATCTATAGTTTCAGAGAAAATAAATTATTAAACTTTCCTAGATTTGACAAAAATTTGTCAAAACAATTCATCAATTTTTTCGACATATTGACGTTTTGAAGAGGTTATGTTGATTCAGGGCAAAACAAGAAAATTCCTAGTTGAAGTTCATACATTTTGTGCACTTTTGGTTGCAGAAAGGCATCGATCTGGTAACGTTATTGATAGGAAAAAAAATTCACAAAAACGAAACACACGAAATTTTGTTCATTTTTTTATTTAAAATGCGCCATATTGGTTTTTAAATCAATTTAAATGCAATTTTGACTACGCCAATCGAAAGAGCATACTCGAAAATGGTAGGGTTGGTCACTTTTAAGTCAATATTAATTTTATTTCCTGTTGAGAATGGAGGTCGAAAATCATCGTAAATATGTGCGTCTCCCGTCCATAATGGGTTATCTTTGATCGCGCAATTTGACAATTCAGCATATGCGTATAATTTATACTTTTTAAATAATTTTATGTGGGTTATTATATGAAAAATATTAATTTTTATGAAAGTGTAATGACATCCTTAAATTATGTATCTATATTGTGTACGAATTTCCTGCGGAATAAATTATTATCATTATTGTTGTGTATTATTGTGTATGTAACGCATTAATTCGGTTTTATTTTCTTTAGATCTGTAGTAATATTGACCATTGGAGTTATGATAATAAAAATAATTTGCGTTTTCACGGGACTTATTATGTACGCTAAATACCATGACTGCGATCCTCTTACTGCACATGTAAGTATAAAAGTACTCGATTTTAAATTAACATCCTATTAGTTATTATATTTGTATTTTACAAGGCTTACACATATTGTCAATTAATTGTCATTTTTTTTATAACGTATTTAGTAAGTACTTCAGTAGTCACTGAAGTTAAAATATAAATTCTTGTTAGGAACATGTACAATTTGAAGGAATTTATGAAACAAATTATGATTTTCATTATTATAAAAGGATCTGAAATAGTTCGTATTTTCAATAGATTGTAGAACGCAGTGATCAAATTCTCCCTTATTACGTCATGGATGTCGCGGGACATTTACCTGGTCTGCCAGGACTTTTCCTGGCTGGACTCGTTAGTTCCACGCTTTCCACTATGAGCGCATCGTTGAATACACTAGCTGGATGTATTTATGATGATTTCATCGATCAATGGATGCCTGATTCCCCTAATAAAGACTCAAAAGCGGCAAATATTATGAAGGTCAGTAAAATTTGGACAAATTCGTACGGAAAAGTTGTAGAGAATCTTTTTCCAGAAAAAATTTGACGTAATTCGTTAAAATGCGAACTACGACTATGTTGTATTAAATAGGAAGTTTAATGGTCGTAGATAAAAGTATGATATTACAAAGATGAATTAAAATTGGACACTCTCAATATTAATTTCCTGCATAAAGTAATCACTAAACTTTACAAATAATTTAAAAAAATTTAATAAAATGAAACTCTTGCATTTTGGTTTTAGGTAATCGTAGTAGTCGTCGGCTTTTTGTCTCTCGGCATGGTGTTCATCGTAGAGCACTTGGGAACAATTTTAGAAGTGGCGCTAAGTATTCGTGGGGCAATCGATGGTCCATTGGTGGGACTTTTCATCCTGGGTTTGTTCGTCCCTTGGGTTGGTACTAAGGGTGCTCTCGTTGGCGGCTGGACCTCTTTGCTGACTATGTTTTGGCTAGTCGGCAGAGCACAATGGCATGTTTTGAACAAAACATTGCGTTATCCGGTGTTACCGACTACAATTGATAATTGCCCGTTCCCATTGAACGAAACAATGCCGGATCCTCCTTTGCCACCTCTGACGCCGGAGGAAGAACCGATGACCATTTTTTATTTATCGATCATGTATTACACGCTTTTCGGAACATTAGTAGTAATTGTTTCTGGGCTCATCGCCAGCATTATCTTTGGAGAAACCGACATTTCGGATTTCAACCCAGATCTTCTCACGCCTTTAATGCGAAGGTTAGTATTGTGGAATTTAAGGGTTGCTGTTTTTCACACGTCGCTGCAAATTCAAAAAGAATTCCTTATAATTCCTTTCATTTTCTTTTTCTAATGTTATTGTAAAGTTTACTCCTAATTTGGTTTAGTCAAAATCCAATTTATTTCAAAATCCATTCTTATGAAAACAATCATGCAAGATTATAAGTATTTATATGAGGATTCTGAATTTTTTAATATACTGAATTTTATTAGTTTGGATTCTATTGGTTTCCAAACTTATATGGGCAAATCTCCGAAACTTTTAATTTTGAAAAAAATTAAGACACACTGCTTACATTTAAGTAAATGCATTTACCGTTTGTCGTTACTAAAATTCCATATTGATGTGTATTTCTTACTTTACAGAGTCCTGCCGAAGAAAAAGTACATAGAAGTTCCTCTAAAAGAAATTCCCGTTCAAAATAAGTATCCAAACATTATAATACAAAATGGCAACACTGAAAAAATCAAAGAAGCCGAAAAAGTGAAAAATAATCTACTAAATTAAATTTTTTGTCACCAAGAAAGTATGTTAGAAATAATCTAGGTGAATTGTAAATAACTATTAAATATTAATTTAATTTTATACGCAGATAAGAGTGTACATTTCCATTAGTTAGTGATGTATCAAATGTAATTTAACTTATTATCGTTAATTTAGTGTAGTAGATCATTGTATGCTATTTATAAATGTAAGATAGTTATATTAAAATTCTAACTTCTTTTATGCCTTTGTTTATACATCAAATCTTTGAGTAAAACTTATAAGAGAACAATCACGTCCTGCATTTTAGTCTACATTTGTTATAGGTATAAGATTTGACTGAAATTTTTTATGTTTCAAACTATTATTATGGGTAAGTGTCAGGACTACCTGAAGATGTGGAATATATATATTTATTAATTTCATGATTTCGATTTAAATTAGGAGCGTTAAACCAGGTACAAAAAACATTTAATAATAAAATGTATTCTGAATCTGAGTCTGATTATAGCTGGCCAGTATACGTTTAGATTACATTACGTTTTATTAAATTATTGAAATATTGTTAAAATAATTACACCACCATGGACTGGAACGTGTTAATATAGATTGTGAATAGTGCAGATATGTGAACGATTAAGTTTCGTTTGTGAAACTTAATCTTAACATATATGTAAGAAGACATTACTACGGGAAACCAAAATATTTGATTTTACATAATTATTAATTCCGTATTTTGTTAACAACTCTAATACATATTAAACATTCATTATTTATTTCTACGTTACTTGCTACGAATGATTATTGGTTTAAATACAAGTTCATGAAATAGGCACTTAAACGATTTTCGTGTATTATAATAAGGAATTCAGTGGATTTTACTTAAGTGGTACTGAAACTAAAAACTAGAAACTCTAGACTGTTAAAAGTGAGGAGTTATAATGGTTTCATATTCAGTATCCATGTGGAGTTGAATAACATTGAGATTGGTAAAAATTATCACTGTTAATTTGCTATGAAAAAGCAGTTTTACAACATTTTCTTTTTATTTTGTGTACATCTATATTTGCATCACTTCATAGGACGTAGTACTAACTTGCCCATATTAAGATATCTGCGCTTAATTTTAAAATAGTGCTCTGGATGATGTGTTTTATGATCACGTTAGTGACGTTTTTACCCCTCATTTGACACCTAATTTCTTGTTGGCCCCTATATAGAAATAATGACATGACGTAAATAACACATGCTAACTTGGAGTGTTTAACACCCCATTGTGACACAAAGGGATCAAATTATCCTTGATGTTAATTACCATTCTCATCGGTTAAATAAATTAATACCTGATGTTGAGAATGCGAGAAACTACACAGATAGAAAATGTAGTTAATAATACCATTTTATCAAACTAATACACCCAATGAAAAAAAATAGTTAAATTCACTATTTCTGTATTAAACGAGACAATAATATTGTCCCGATTGTTATTTTCTGATAGTTAAATATATGCAATAGTGTAGATAATAAAAAATCTGCAAATGTTTTACAATTAAAATGCTCACTTGAAATATTCGTGAAAAGCAAAGCAGATGTAATAAAATTGATTAAACGAAAATAAGCTCTTCTATAGTAAAAATAGTTATTGTATGGTATATTGTACAATACTCGGAATGTAAAATTTACATACGGTTAACGACAACTTTTCACGTTGTTAATGTTACTAATGTGATATGTTACAACATTTTCCACATTTTTTTATTGTATTCCTTACATTTTAATGTGAAATGAAAACTTTTGATATTTCCACCCGTAATTTTGCACGTTGCCTGTGTAAAAAAAAACAAGTAATGCCCGTGTTTGGTCCAGACGTCTGTCCCTCGCATTACTGCACAACAGTACGCAGACTGTTTATTTACATAGATAAAAAATGTATCCCAATATATAGTTAACGCCTATAACGAGTGTTAGATGATGATATTACATAATGATCCATTTATAAAGTGAGTGGAATTCTAACAATTATTGAAAATTTGACTTTTTTATTAATTTGCAACGAACCTTTATACGAAATGGAATTATTCTCTAAATTTGAACTTTTTATGGTATTACACTATGTAACAAAAATTAGTGGCCTTGTGTTTATTTTACATTTTCTGTGTGTATTAAATGTTTAGGGATTAATAACCAAGAAAATAATATTTAAAACATTTTTCATTTGTTCAGTTCCATAAAAGGGTGGGTTAAAATATTTAAAAAATACCGTTTTTTGTACTTTTGTTTTTAACAAATTTATCAAGCAAATTTGAAAAATTTTTTAATAATCCGTCCACTAAATTGAATTTTTAAAACCTGACAACAAATTCGTAATCAGCGACCGTAAAAACGCCGAGTAACAAGTTTCGCACCAATCCGATTATAGAGAATTGCTTTCCACTAATACTTGCATGTCTAGTTATTCTGACTGAAATATTAAATATAAGTTAGGAGTGTTCAGTAAGTTCAGGTGCACCGAAATTTTCACATGACTTTTCAGTTTTGGTTCTTAAAGCTTAAGGTTTAAGTTTTCTTTTAAGCCCTATTAGAGCTTTTTATGCTTTTACATTTTCTTTTTAGAGGACGTCAAAAAGTACCAAAAAAGTTATTTTTTTATACTTTAATTCCCCTTTTTATGGGGCTGAACAAATTAAAAATTTGTTTAATATAAAATTTCATGTTGATTGACATCTAAACATTCAATTCAAGTCACTGATTTTTTGTTACTTAGTAATGATTTTTTATTACAATTTTCGAGAAAAGTGAGATTAAATTTGTCAACGTGTGCGTTTTTGGCTATATTTCGATTCTTTCTGTATCAAAAGAAAAATTACTTTTGTCAACAGCAGTATCATTCCTGAATGGATTGTTCATGCTGAAAACAATGGCGCCAGTAGAACTTTCCCATCACGTCCCAATTTTCGAAAAAAATGAGGTTAAATTTTATAAAATTATGCGTTTTTGACCATATTTTGATTCATTTTATAGCAAAACATTTAACCTCTCTATTGTCAAAAATGGGATTTCATACGAACATTTTACTAACACTATTGATTTCAGCACGAAAAATCCATTCGGAAATGATGCTGCGATTGTCAAAGGAAAATTCAGTGCCGAACTGTGTTATTGAAAAATATTGTAATATTCCCCATATCCCTAACATCCAAACGTACTATAATTTTCTTGAAACAATGGACGTTGAACCAAATTTGTTTAGTTCTTATTGTGTTTACCTGCGTAATTGAAAAGTAAATAAAAATGTTTGTTCATTAAAGAGTAGTGCACTTTACTTTCAGAAAAATGAAAAGAGCTATCTGCGTTTGTATACTCAATAGAAAATGTGGTTCAATAATTGTGCAGATATCCTTAATATTTATGTTTACATTTTAATGAGGATGAATGATCCATAGGAACGTGACTCATGATCCGATTAAAGATAAATTAATTTTTCAAATAATACAATAATTGCATTGTCACCTTCCTAAGTGATCATTCAATATTATAATCATATGCCAACATTCACTTAACCTCATCATCAAAATTGCGAACCAACATAATCTGTACTTGACCCCACTGTCAGATAGCATCTCCACTATTCCACTCTACCGTTACCATCCGTATTCACTCATGCGAATTAATATTTCATATATGTTTTAGATGCTGATTATTGTTATCACGAAAGCTTTTTTTAACTTCCCGGTCGACAGGGAAGTTATTGAAATGACCTCGAAAATGGAAAATGCTAATTTCATGATATCTCCACGTTTTGTGACCACTAGAAGCAAACTGACACTTTTTTAGAGAGATGTCTGCGTGCGTGCGTGCGTGCGTGCGTGCGTTCGTGCGTGCGTGCGTGCGTGTGTGTGTGTGTGTGTGTGTGTGTGTGTGTGTGTGGTTAGATTTTGAACATGATCGGCTGAGCGGTTTTCGAGTTATTCCAAAAAAAAGTAGTAAAAATAGTACAAATAACGTGAAAAAATGATATTATTTAACAAATTCCGTCATTTTTCGTGAGGAAACTGTTGATGCGCGTCAAAAAACTGAGAAATAAAAAAGCCGACATATCAAAAAGCCGACATATCGAAAAGCCGACAAGTAAAAAACCAACATATTAAAAAGCCGACACGGTAAAAGTATTATTCTCTTTACAATATGCCGATTTTTTACTAGTCGGTTTTTTTATTTGTCGGTTTTCTGACTTGTCGGCTTATGCATAGTGTTATTACTTCGACCCAGACCAAAGGTCTGGACGAAGTATTGAATTTGGTCACTTCCCGCCAAAAAATTACCCTACAGTTTTTTTTTTTAAGAAATAATGGGTAGATTTCAGAAATAGAACCTCTCTATGTAACGCAAAATATGGAAAACGTACGTGAATATAGCCAGTCCGTTAAATAAACCGGAATAAAATACGAGAGATTGATCGGGAAGTTATTGTTTCGACTCGCTAAGGGTCACAACCGCTTTATTAAGTTTAATTTTTAATTGAAAATGACTCTACAATCAGTACTAAATTGTTCAATGATTCTTAGGTAATCATGTAACAAATAACTGGCTTTGTTAATGCGAATTAAATAAATGTTTCTGTGCTACATTTTTAACACTTTCAAAAATTTTAAATATCTAATGAAAAGCAATGTACATACTGCATCTTCTTGGCGAAATATTTATAAAAATCCAAATGTTTAACCCATAAACGCCTGAAAAGACGACTTTTCATTTCAATTTCAATCAAGTATTTCGTATTAAAATCAAAGTTGAAAAAAATTGATAGGAACATATCCTTATATTTTCAAGTCGCTCTTCGAGATTCCGAGATCAAAATAAAGTTTTAGCCATCAGACTATATTCATAAAATATATGAAATTTATGAACAAATTTTTCTTTTATACCTCCCTTGAGGTACTATGAAAAACGATGAACTTTATACAAAAATTGTAACAACGAAAAGTTCTTAGAAATCATCCCGAAATATACTGGATTTTTTAATCATATTTTAAGATTTTTTAAAAATTTAAACTGAAATATTTACGAAAAAATCTGAAAAAAATTGGATGCATTTTTTGATAGATTCTAAACATTAAGTATTTGTTTTTTGCATTTTTTCCAATAGTTGATCGTTTTTTTGAGGAAAATATCTCAAAATATAATAATTTAGGATGTTGTTTTCTCGAACAGTATCAAGTTTTAGAAAAAAACGTTGAAGAACAAAGTATTCAAGAAATTCATCAAGAGATGTAACATAATTTTTGCAAAATTTTTCGTAGATATATACAAATTTGGTTAAAAATTTGAATAAACAAATTTTTAAATATCATTATAACAGTTTGAAATTATTCCAGTATATTCTTCTGTAATTTCTAATAACTTGCCATTCTTAGAATTTTTTTAAAAAGCTCATAGTTTTCTGGTTAGAACGTTCAGAAAATTTTGAATGAAATTTTCATTCAGAATGCCATTTTGAGATTCTTACAATGAAGTGGGTGTAAAAAGCAAACTTTTTTCATAAAATTTATATATATATGCGTGACTCTTACGTCATTTTGTTTCTCTACGGTAGTATCAGCGGCACAAACCTTAGTACATATCAATCATCTCCATGAGATGCACTTCCCTCTTCCTGTGATATGCATTGGATCGACAGGCCTTGTATTGAATCTTTTTTGCAACTCTCTTATCGGTGGTTATACTTACAGTCAAGGAGTATTTTTAAAATCTAGGAGAGACGGATATGTCGCTTTGCAAAGGTATCGTACATTTATAGTTATCTCTAGATAACGCATTTTATTAATTGTTGTTAGGTGACTTGTATCAGATTACAAATAAGTCAATGTATTAAGAAAAAATATATATTTTCCGAAAAAAAATAAATATATATATATACAGGGTCATCGAAAAGTATCGGACCCCCCTAATATCTTCAGTTAGAATGCACTTAGGAGAAAATGTCCAACAGCAAAGTTGTATGGTTTCAAGCGGGGAGTAAGATGATGACCTTGACTTTGACCTTGACCATGTCCTTCAAGGTCATTTCAAGGTCAATCTTATTTTTTTAAATAGAACCCCCTACATTTTATTGCATATTCTTATAGCTTATCTCGAGAGCTTTCCAAAACACTATAATAAAATATTTTTTTATTAAGTACTTTTTGAGTTATAAAGGTTTGAAGTTAACAATTTTTTGACACAAAATGTAGAATATCTTGTAAAATATTATTTAGTTTTCAGTAATCATAACCTTAATACTTTTGTGCGCGGAATAATGAGACCAATTAATTGGTTTAAAGAAAATACATTAATCGGATCCCCCTAATATTTTCAGTAAGAATGCATTTTGGAAAAATGTCCAATAGCAAAGTATTGTACGGCTTCAAGCAATTATGCTAATAGGCTCTGGCGAAAAACTGCCCGAATGCGTGATTTCCGAAGGCGTTAGCGGGAATCTGACCGAAAGCGTTGGCCAATCTTTATTCTCTCACTCTCGCAGGCACCAATGTACGAGCTCTTGAGCAAACAATACGGATCACTGATTTGAAACTTTGATGCAGTGCTGTCTTCTTCTTAGCGAGCAGCAGTCACCTCGTGGACGAAAACGAACAGCCTCAAAAATTTTTTCTGTAACAAAAGAAAAACCATTGCGCTTCAATTGATTATCTCAGACATCTTAATTTTGTTTCCAATAGCCCAGAAATTTTTCGTAAATATTATTAATTGATCTATTAGATTTTCAGTTGCTCAACGAGCTTTTTGCTAGTGCTGGTTAAAATAAACAAATCGATAGTTGGACCAACACTTAATAATTAGTATTTTTCTCTACTTAATTATCTAGATCAATTTCCTATCACTTACCTGATTAATTCTTCTTCGCTCTAATTAAGAATGGCGGAGCTTTCTGAAAGAGATCGAATAACACTGTTAATGATGCGAGGATGGGGAGATCAACAAAGAGGGTATAAAACAGTAACGCGATTATTTAATGAAAATTTTCGGAATGAAAATAATAGGATCTCCAAAAGTACTGTTCAACGTTTCGAGGCCATTGGTAGCGTTAAAAGCCGCCCAAAATCTGGTAGACCTAAAACAGCAACAAATAATGATAAGGCATTAGATGTTTTACAGTCTTTCGTTGAAGATCCCCATATTTCCATCAATCGCGTTGCACAAGAACACGAAATCGGTCATGCATCTGTCAGTAAAATTCTGAAATTGAATAAATGGCATCCATACAAACTCCATTTGGTCCAAGAGTTGTCCGAAGACGATTTTGATAGACGCATCGAATTTTGTGATCTTATGATGGAGATGATTGTCGACGATCCTCTATTACTTGATAATATTGTTTTCTCTGATGAGGCAACATTTGAACTGACTGGAAATGTAAATAGACACAATTGTAGATACTGGAGTGACGTTAATCCTCACTGGAAAAGAGACAATCATACTCAATATCCACAAAAAGTTAACGTATGGTATTCTTAATGGTAGACCAGTTGGCCCTTTCTTCATTGAAGGCAATTTGACAGCACAAGTATACCTAGTCATGCTTCGCGAACAAATTGTTCCAGCTATTCGAGACATAGCTGGTGGAAATATGGATGAAATTTATTTCCAACAGGATGGAGCTCCACCTCATTATGGTGTCATTGTCCGTCAATATTTGAATGAGGTCTTTCAGGACAGGTGGATAGGGCGAAGGGGTCATATTGAGTGGCCACCTCGGTCTCCGGACTTGACCCCACTTGACTTTTTTTTGTGGGGTTACTTGAAAAGTAAAGTTTATGCCACCAAGCCTCAAGATTTAGATGATTTAAGAGGGAGAATAACTCGAGAGATAGAACTAATACCGCCAGAAACGTACCGGAATGCGGTTTCGGCTGTTTATAACAGATTGGCACATTGCCAGGCTGTTGAAGGGCAACAATTTGAACATTTGTTGTGAATTGTTTGGTACAATTAAATATTTTGCCCAAGCTAACCAATTGGAATTAAATTTGCCTTAACTGGCCGGACTCACACACCACTCTTGCCTTAACTGGTCGGACTTGCACACCACTTAACAAATTGTTAACTTCAAACCTTTATAACTCAAAAAGTACTTAATAAAAAAATATTTTATTATAGTGTTTTGGAAAGCTCTCGAGATAAGCTATAAGAATATGCAATAAAATGTAGGGGGTTCTATTTAAAAAAATAAGATTGACCTTGAAATGACCTTGAAGGACATGGTCAAGGTCAAAGTCAAGGTCATCATCTTACTCCCCGCTTGAAACCATACAACTTTGCTATTGGACATTTTCTCCTAAGTGCATTCTAACTGAAGATATTAGGGGGGTCCGATACTTTTCGATGACCCTGTATATATATATACGGGGTGATCCAAAAGTCCCGGAACAGCAAAATATCTCAGCGGGAGTGCATTTTCGAGGAAAATGTTTCAGACAAAAGTTTCAGGATTTTTCCCTGGCTATTTAATGGCGATATTGAATTTGACCTTGAACATGACCTTGAAGGTTATTTCAAGGTCAAGTTAATTTTTTTAAATGGGAACCCCTATTTTTTTTCACGGATTCGGAAAGAGCACAAAAATTTTACGTCCGAATATGCTATGGCCGTTTTTTTCGGCAAGGTCATTTCAAGGTGAAACTTAAAACTCCCGTGACGGCGAAATATCTCAGAGGGTGTGCATTTCTTTGGAAATTGTTTCAGACAAAAGTTTAAGGATTTTTCCTGGGATATTTAATGGTAGCACAGAATTTGACCTTGAACATGACCTTGAAGGTTATTTCAAGGTCAAGTTTGTTTTTTTTAATGGAAACTGCTATTTTTTTTCACGGATTCGGAGAGAGCACAAAATTTTACGTCTAAATATGCTATGGCCGTTTTTTTCGGCAATGTCATTTCAAGGCCAAACTTAAAACTCCCGGAACAGCGAATTAACTCAGCAAGAGGCACCATTGAATTTAACCTTGAAAATTACCTTGAGGCTTATTCTAAGCTCAAGACTATTTTTTTTTAATTGGAACCCCGTTTTATTTTCGTAATGTTTCCAGAGTTTCCAGAGGGCAATGCATTATCATTGTTCCCAGATAAAAATATACATTTTTTTTTTACATCCGATACGTTTATAAATACCGTATGTATGGGTAACATTTTTTCATTGTTTCCAATGCTACCGCCGGCTTTAGCATTACCCAAGATGTACCGCGTGGAGGTAGCACGGTCGGGTTTACACCTCTTCAGGGTGCTTTGTTCAGGTGGTTCCCCTCGCCGTCACCAATACCGGAAGATCCTCATAACTTCGTTAAGAAAATGAAACGGGGTTCCAATTAAAAAAAAAAATAATCTTGACCTGAGAATAATCTTCAAGGTAATTTTCAAGGTCAAATTTTATGCTAGCATTAAATATCCCGGAAAAAATCCTGAAACTTTTGTCTGAAACATTTTACCCGAAAATGACCTCTTGCTGAGTTAATTCGCTGTTCCGGGAGTTTTAAATTTGGCCTTGAAATGACATTGCCGAAAAAAACGGCCATAGCATATTTGGACGTAAAATTTTGTGCTCTCTCCGAATCCGTAAAAAAAAAATAGCAGTTTCCATTAAAAAAAACAAACTTGACCTTGAAATAACCTTGAAGGTTATGTTCAAGGTCAAATTCTGTGCTACCATTAAATAGCCCGGGAAAAATCCTTAAACTTTTGTCTGAAACAATTTCCAAAGAAATGCACACCCTCTGAGAGATTTCGCCGTCACGGGAGTTTTAAGTTTCACCTTGAAATGACCTTGCCGAAAAAAACGGCCATAGCATATTCGGACGTAAAATTTTGTGCTCTTTCCGAATCCGTGAAAAAAAATAGGGGTTCCCATTTAAAAAAATTAACTTGACCTTGAAATAACCTTCAAGGTCATGTTCAAGGTCAAATTCAATATCGCCATTAAATAGCCAGGGAAAAATCCTTAAACTTTTGTCTAAAACATTTTCCCCGAAAATGCACTCCCGCTGAGATATTTTGCTGTTCCGGGACTTTTGGATCACCCCGTATATATATATACAGGGTCATCGAAAAGTATCGGACCCCCCTAATATCTTCAGTTAGAATGCACTTAGGAGAAAATGTCCAATAGCAAAGTTGTATGGTTTCAAGCGGGGAGTAAGATGATGACCTTGACTTTGACCTTGACCATGTCCTTCAAGGTCATTTCAAGGTCAATCTTATTTTTTTAAATAGAACCCCCTACATATATATCATCTACCTTTATCTATAGTTTCAATGGAATATCAACATTATAATATCTTAAAAAATATTGACAAGAATGAATATTTCCAAATTTGTTGGTAATTTTTTTTCAAGTTTGATGCCATGTTGGAATTCCTGATGGCTGAAACTCAATTTTGACTTCGGAATCTTGAAGTGCGACCTCGAAAATACTAAGATATGTTCCTATCAATTTGTTTTACCTTTGATTTCGATACGACATACTTAATTGAAAGTGAAGGTGTCCTTTCAGGAGTTAATAGGTTAACCTGAAGTCAATTTACATTTCAATGGAGTAAATTTGCAATCCATTGGAGTAAATAATCTACTCCTTATTAGGGAGGATATTAATGATTTATTCAGTGGGATTTAAAGTATTCTCCAAAGGATTGAAATATCATTACTACTTTTTACTAGGCTGGGCATGGTACCCGTTTTAGAGTGTACACAAATATTTGTGGATCTGCCTTAAAAATATAGATCAAAGTAAAACGATTCGTATACATTATTGAGAATTCTGACGATATTCGCGAAGCGGGCGGCCTTTATCGATCAGCGTGCGCATGCGCAAATCGGAATTTTCGACGTTGCGGGAGATTTTGGCTCATCACGGGGGTAAGAGGACCGCGCCTACACGTGGGACAGTTCATGACGTGCGTGCATACCCGTAGACACGCAATCAACAAGTACACTCCTTGTTCTCGAAAGGATTTTTTCAAAATTGATTTTTCATTTTTTCATTTTCCGTACCTTTGACCAAAACTGTTCAAGAAAGGTCGTTGATACCTATGCGATCGTTAAGAACGCCGACAGCTTGACGTTTGTGTTTTGCTTGGAACGTCTTCGATCATGGTGAGTACACTCGTTAGTGAGTAAACATAAACATCGTAATGACTGACGCGCTAATAACACATCTGCAAATAAATCATTGAAAGACAGTTAATGTCGAAAATTATAAAAAAGTATTTTTGTTGACAATTTCACGTTTATTGCAGGATTTCTCTTAAATAGTTCTTGAACCAAGATATTGTTAATTACAACCTAATAATAACAAAACAAATGGTTATTTAACAAATTGTTACAAAAAATAACAAAAGTTTTCTGAAGCGTGATAAGCAAAATAAGCTCAGTGACTACAAAAACAAATGCAGTATAAATATTTTGCTAAAGACAAATATTCGTTGTTTTATATTACGACTAAACGTTTGCTAAAATAGTCAAAGGTTCGCTGTGCTGGCAAATTATTTCTATCCGTCAATTATATGAAGAAATGTTTAATATGAAACTAATGAAAAGCACAAATATTTCCATTAATACGTTCTGAAACATGAAAAAATACGAGAATTATTATATTAAAAATTATTCTCTACTCGTGGGAATTGCTCTTTCAAGATTATTCGCGAATTATTAATATACAATTTCATATTTCAAAATCAGATTAAATTGATTACAGTAATATAGTTTTTTACATTTTCATTTAAAATAGCAAGTTTTAATTTTAGAATCCTATAATTTTTAATATAAGACGAATTTTATTGCTGCAGTATAATAAGAAAGTATAATATCACATAATTTTGTGGAAATAAATTCACGTAGTGACAAATTCACTAGTAATAAGAAAGTTATTTGCTAAACTAAGCAACGCAGCATAATTATATAATAAAAATTATTAAATTACATAAGATTTTTAAAATAAACATTATAAGAAACAACTAAAATTTTATTCCGTTTGAACACCGTTAGAATTGCAAATATTTCGTTAAAAAAATTAAAGTAAAAGAAAATTTCATGCTTTCCAAAAAGGTGATAGGCGAAACGAGGTCCTTAAAGCTGACAAACCAATATCACTCAACTTATACATACGATATAAATCCCCAGTGAAAACAGTCAATGTTGATCAGACAACATGAATTCAGAATAAATCTTTCTGTCAGAGTATTTTTAATCGAAAGTATTAGTATTTTTTTCCGAAGTTTTATTAAGATTATTACTATTACAGTGATTCGTTATTACAAAATTATTTTAATAACTGTTTGAGTAGGTGGCTTGAATTATAAGAATGCCATTTTTTTCAGAATACTCTCTAAATTACTAGGAGTGAAAATTGAGCCACTATTTCAAGTATGAAATGTTCACTCTATTGAGAGTGATATTTTACATCTTAGGAGAGTGATTTACTCTTAATAAAAGAGTGGTTCAATTTTCACTGCAAGGAATGCAGAGAGTACAAAAAGCGGCAACATTTTTCGTTTCAATCACGTTTTTCACGGATTTTGTTTCAAAGCTTATATTCCTCGTGTAGCTGTAGGTATTATGACTAAAACTGAAGTGGCTACTTAAAAAGTCTCTGGAGAATATAAGGATGGCTCTTACGATTAGCACATGCAATTATGGTCCCGACGAAAATCTACACATCATCAAATGTGCAACTGGCACTTGGATGCTTTTTCCACGAAAACAAGCATACTGAACAAATTTTTCACAAAAAAAAACACGCCTATAGCTTTGACAAATAAAAGCATATGCTGCTTTTCGCAGACAAAAAATCGTGTGCTACTTTTAGTTGGAAATTATAGGCCCATTAACTAATCAATTTTGTTTGTTACTTTTCCCTGCACCCTTTTACAGGTGCTGTTATTCTTTATAAGTCGCTTTTTTCGTTGCTATTTGAAATATTCAAGTCTTTCTAAGAACCGTCGAAAAGGTGGATGTTATAAGAATCGCAAAATAGAAATTCTATTATTGATAGTCACAGATATTCAGTATAATATAAACATCGTAATTTTTTTGAGTATACACGTCTTCTCAAAATCAATGGTAAATTTATATTTTTTTCTTACTTTAATATTCGGTTTTGCGTTCTTTTCATTTTATTTCACTTGACGAGAAATTTCATTTAAGACATTGCAATTTCGAACCTCCGGAAATAGCTAATTTTGTACAAGTCATGGACCGAGCAGCGAAGCCAAGGAAGGAAACCCAAGAAAATAGAACCTATTTGATGCGGATACAATCAAAGAACCTGACAAACTGTAGCACAAATACCAATAAAAACTTACCGCTCGAAATCTTAAATTAAACAAAATATAAAAATATCTTAATATACTAAATGGATTTTATTACGAATATTAATGTAAAATAGTTGTTATTAGCAATAAAGCATTCAAATGATCATATTTCAATTATATATTTCAATATCCAACTTAACCTTTTGACTGCCGGGAGTTCAAGAGGTATAATTGGCCTCAGAAACCTGCTATAAAGGTATCTTATATCATTGATTGATCACAGGAAAAGTATCGATTGGAGGTAGCACCAATATACTGTCTTTGCGACAGGGAACGGAAAAGCTTTATGTTTTATTTATATAACCTTTTTTTATCGTGAAAACATTACGTAAGTTGAATTTTTTTTCATTGCAATTTTAGCATCAAGGAAACAAAACAATTTATCATTTTTATAAGGCACTTTTAAACTTTAGAATATTGAAAAGATAAATATTTTTGGGTGCGCTAAAATATTGGTTTTAGCGGTAGTCTAAAGGTTAAGGATTTATTTAAAATATGTAGAAAGACCGTACTATTAGGTACGACAATGGTTTAAAACAAAAATAATGTTTCAGATCAATAGGAAACAAATCACATCTTGGACTAACTTCAATCCAAAAGTTGTTGCAAATTCAATTTTTTCTGATATTATTTGAATGATATATTTGAATAATTTTGTTTGCAGATTATCGTATACAGTTTTATTAAATTAACACCTACAAACTTTAGTTTGTATTTAAATCATCCTATTAATATCGAGGAGTATGTTTCACGATAAAACAAAATCTGACAATTAATCTGGATCCGTACAAAATTCTAAGGTAGTTGTTAAAATCATCGTTTATCATCAATGTTTGAAAAATTTCTCAAATGAGAACTGTTTTACAGTAAGTTAATGCTCAATTCTACCAAAGTACTTGAGATTCTTAAAAGAAGCGAAAAAAACGATTTGTTTATTTTGAAGTGAGGTTAGCTGCAAAAACCCGCAAAAATTGGCATTTTTGCCAATTTCAAAAATATTCATCGCAGGTCTAATGTTCTTGGGGATAAATTGTAGAGATTAAATACAACTTTAAAATGAACTTTCATCCATTGAAATAAGAAAAACAGAACGGAGTTATTACAAAAAAAGTAATTTTTTTTCAGAAACTTTTGGCTCGTCACTCAAATTCAGAGCTTCAGATCAAATTTTGGCAAAAGTCTTTCAAGTACAAAACATCAAAATAGATTTATTATTGAAGAAAATGTATGCATGAGAAAAGTAAAAATTCAATGACTTCATTTGTTAAAAATTAACTTTGAATAATCGTATCTTCTAAATAGTACAAGCTCAGATTTTTAAGTGGTTTGATTCATTTTGCGTCATTTTACTAATTTTGAAAGTTGATAAATCTTGGAAAAATTGATAACAAACGATATTTTCACAACTTTTGTTGAATTTTTTATTCATAGCACCAAGCATTTCTTTTTCGCGATTTTGCTGTAGCCTGTGTCGATGAGATTTAGTTGTATATTTGTAAGCATAAGCGGTCGAGAAAGAAATAAAGAACAAAACACAGTACTTCATCACTAGCGTATATATTTAGATGTCTCCTTTGTTTACAACCGACCTAAAAAGATTCTATTATAAGGTAACTAGAAGTTATTTTAAAGTGTGTGTTGGAAGACAATTCAATTCTTTAGAAAATTCAATAGGTTTATACTTGCAAACAATACTTTCTAACTGAATTACCACGAGTGCCAGAAGTATTTAAATAAGTGAAAAAAGTCACGCCTCGTCAGCCATAAAATATTATTATGTAGATTTAAATTTTAAAATTTATATTTGCAAATTGCAACACAGATTGCGAAGAGACCTACCTAAATAGGTACTACTAAAATAATATTGTATAAAAAAAATGCGGGAATGCCAAAAAAAAATCAGTGTAATACAATTTCCTATACAGTGTCTTTCATTGTATACATTTATTTAAAATATGTATATAATTTCTTTGGATTTCTACGAAAAACATAGCATATAATAAATAATATATTATTATAATATGTCTAATATTTCTTTCACTAAACATGAAAACATTTAATGTACTATCTTAGTGATCATAAAAAACAGTTACTCATAATATAAATAAATTTTTGTTTAAAATTGTTTAATGAAAAACACTTACATAAATAGTCTATAAATATTTTTTTAATCGTAAAACTTTCCCATTCTTATAAATTTTGAAAACGAAATTTCATGACATTATACACAATTTATTAAAAATGGTTGCTTTTTTTTTGTTTCTTACATCTCTAAAAATGTATTATTTACGAAATATCTTGATAATTTACTGGTGACAAACCAATAATTAATTTCTTTGTATTACATATTAAAATTGGAACAGCACGGGATTTCAATACTACTGATTTCACTAATTAATATTCTGGGATCTCATGACAGAGATATTAAAGTGTTATGTATCAGGATATGATTTCAACTCTGAATTGAAATATTAATCATAACCAGGTACCCACGCTTAATTGTACTACTGAATAAGTAATTCGTTTTTTTAATGTGATTATTCTGTTATGATGGACAAAATTGACAACGTAAAATTTGTATAAATTTGATTAAATCAGATTAAAAATTATTAATTACATCTGCCAGGAAGATCATGGAAAGGTTTATTTAAAAATATAGCAAAATTTAAACTTAAGGATATTAGAAACGATGAATTTTACCAAAATTTAAGATCTTTGTAAAATCAGTTAGTATTCTTGTATAAGATCTTGTTAAGATCATTTATTAATAAAAAATAATTTATTATCTTCTTGCTATACATTTCTGAGTTCCCACAAGCTATAAACTCCTGTCTCCTTAAAGTCTCGTTTTAAGTCATTAGACACCTCGAAGATTTCTTTTTAAAATACACGTCTGGATATATCTGCCTTCGATGCATATTATTATCTTCAAATTTGTGACATTATGTGCGGATACCGATTATAAAACAGACATTTAGGGTTCTTATACTCTTATTATCTATTACATTCTTATATAATAGAGGCAGTAAAAATGATTGCATTTAAAATGTTTTAGCTAATTGAGACGAGTATTTTCGGAAATATTCGGCAACATTTGATTTTTTTTAGTCTCCAATTACGTGTTTTAATTAATAATTGAAGGTAATTGAATATCCATCCATATTTTACACCATCGATACACTTTAGGTTATGTAGCGAATTGTATACATATGGGTGATTCTACTGAAGGGGGCCCGTTTCCGCTAAATTTTTTTAAACCCTTTTTTTGTTAAAATATAATATTTTTATTTGTGAAGTACATTAAGGATACAATACAAAGGGAAAATCTGAAGTCGCACAAAATTCATTGCCATTATTATAAATGTTATAGCCTATATTGACTTGCATTTAACGTTGTATTACGAATTTCATCTGATTAATTTCAAATTTGCTACTCGGGGGTTTTCGGAGTCGCTTATAACGACTACGTTGTCAGATTCTCGAAATTGAAAATGGCGGATCTAATATGGCGGATGGAATTCTTAAATTTTCCCTGATTATCTCGAAACTTGTTATCCGAAGGATCTCGAGGTCGTTGATAAAAAATATGTTGTCAAATTTTCTAAATTTCAAATGGCGTATGAAATATAGCAGACCAAAATCCGCATCTTTGCCTAATTAACTCGAAATTTGGTATTCTCGGGTTTTCGGGGTCGGTAATAACAAATTCGTTGGCAAATTTTTTAAATTTTGGATCCAATTTGAGTACCCAAAATGTAAAAATCGGTCGAATTTTTATATAAAACTTGATATCTGCGGGTATCCGGTGTTACCGATTATAAATATGAGATCAAAAGAGGTAATGGAACCATAAAGAAATAGTAGAAACGATTTTAACATGTGTAAATAGTCGAATTAACATGAACGGTTATAGTCGATTTTTTAAGTTATGAACGAATAATTTAAGTACCAAGAAATATTTAATTCAACTACTTTTCGTATTAAAGCGTTTTACTACAATAAAATAGTTCCAATAACTATTTTCTTTCTCCCTGTGTAAAGTAAACATCCCAAAACATATGTTATTTAAATTTATTGACAAATTATTCATTATTGTTAAAAAATTGATAAGGGACAAATTGCTAGTCAAAATTAAGTTAAAAAATTCTACATTGACATTTCGATTCTAATTCAGTCCTCCTCCGAATGTTTCCAGTCATGCCATCATGCTATTAAAATGCAATTGCAATTCGGTGGAACTGCGATTTTTGAGATTACTCATTATAATTCGATATTAAATTTCAAAATTTAGAATAGAGCACTAAATGCGATCAAATACAAATAAAAAAAAAAGAGTAAATATAAATATATATATAAGGGTATCATATACATTAGGGAGATTTTTTAGTCATTGAGAACTTCCATATGTGCGGTTGATGCAAAGTGGGATCACTCAAATGTCACATTTTAATCTGAGTTCAGATTTATTTATCAAAAAAGCAGTCGCCAAGTGTTTCTAAAAAAAATCGAAGCAAAGGACTCAAAAAGTCATTTTTATCGATATTATAATTCGCTGTTTTGTATTTTGAATATGTCTGACACCGGTTTCGTAAGATGCGACCGCAAAAATCCCTAGTGACGAATTCAAGTAAATTATAATGAGGAATATAAAAGAAATCTTATAAACCCTCTTTAAAACATTATCTTAATATAATATATTTTGATCGAAGCAAATGTAGTAAAAATATAAAAATGATATAAATTGAATGAGATCTGATTAAATGTCAAGTTAATAAATAAACCAAGCATCAACCACATATTGGTTATAACATTATGGTAAATCCGACTTAATCCAATTAGATACGAAATAATCTCCGAAGGGGTTCAATTTGATTTTCGCCTCATTTATCACATTGTATTCTAGATGGTCTAGTTCAGATCTGAAAAAAGTCATTTACGAAGACGACATATATTGACACAATTTCTACTACAAATCGAGTCAGAACTAATTAAAATTAAACCTTAATTGGACGTAAATCAAAATTGGTACGGAAATCTAAATTGGCTTTCTTTTGCAGAGTATCAACTTTGACCAAAGTAGCTCAAACAAAGTTTTAAAAAAGACGATTTTATTTGTTTTTGACCTAGCGCATTCAATGTTCTTTGATCAACATTTTATCGATTTTTTATGCTCGGATAAGAAACTATACTTGACAGATTTAATTAGTAATCCAATCTATTTTATACTAATACAAAGGGCAATAGCATCATTAGTTAACTCTTAAGTTTCAGAGGATGTTTCCTTAAAGAAACTGCACACAAATGGTATCAAACTATGCTAAATGAGTACTAACTGTTATTAGATGTAAAGTCATGAATTATTTTCTGGTAATTTGTATTTTTGTCACTTTTTTAATGTTAATGTAATTAGAGAAATTGTATTTAGCAATTGAGTTTTTGTTAGTTTCGTCAAAAATGGAACATACGCCAGTTTCAAAGCTTGTTATTAAATTGGGAATAGGTAATTCCTTTTTATTAATATCGAAGACGAATTTTTCACCCAAAGATATGATGTTCTGTACTTCCTCGGGAATTATTACGGTGAAAAGATTTTTAAACCAGTTCTTTTGGCCCTTATGTGCACGTTGTTTTGTGCTGTAATAATTTTCGGATAGTCTTATGAATTTGTTTAATAATTTTCGACTTATATTATAGAACATCGAATTAAACTTGAGATTTTCGTAGTAGAAAAATTCATCATATATTGAAGGCGGTAATTGCCGGGTAATGATTCACATTAATTGATTTTTTGTTTGATTGTTTTGATGTCTTTTAAGGTAAAATGAATATCTCTAATTTCAAGATTTAATATTTTTCTTCTGTATCCTATGTTATCATTTGTATACGAAGCGTTGATAAAATAGTTGTTAAATTTAGTTTAATGCTTACTATTATTTAAATGAGTAGGTAGAAGATGGTTTTTCCTGCATCTAAGAAAAAATATTCGTTGGTTTAAATATTTCGCTACTGATACGTTTAGTCGTGACCACTTTTTCATAATTACCACTAATTTTTTATGTTTAATTGTAAATTAAAAATATGTATAATATGAATATTTTCGGTAAACGTGTTATAATTTACCTTTTTTACTAGTGCGTAAAAACTGGAAATAAAGTAAAGTATGTTATAATAAAGCATTTTACGCATTCCGGGGAAGTGCATAAAACGGAGTTTTACGCACCGAATGATATAAAATATGATGGTTCATATAAAAAATGTGGTAATGAAAGTTGATTGCGCACTCAGGATTAGTAGGAAAGTGAACCCATGTGGAAAAGTTTTATAAAATTTTAATACAGTTCTTATATAAAAAATGTGTAAAAATTATATAAATAAATGGTTCTATAATAGGAACTTTATTAAAGTTTTATAAAACTTTTCCACCTGGGCAATTATGAGTAACTAGTCACAATCAAACTGCCCGATATTGTCCCACAGTGCCGTTCAATGCTTTTATGTACACTTTCTTAAGAGCAGGATTAAAACTACTGTTTGCACCTAAAAACTAAAATGGCTAAACCAATATGACAGGCACAAAAAAATATAAATCGGTCGGAATGGGTTGGAACTTATTACAGTAGAATCCAAGTATACTTGCCTGCTTGGATCCTCGCCTTTCCCTCCCGCGTCCTTATATTTGTCAAAAAAGGGGAGCGCCGCTTCTCCCACTCTTCTCAGTCGCGTTACGTACGTGACGTCACAGCAGGCCCTTCCTGAAGCCCCAGCGCGTAAAGTGGGGGAAAAAGAGAGCGATGATAGACAAATATAACGAGACGGAACTGGGCAAATATGCTGGGACGTAAATATATCGGGAAGCAAATATACCGGGACTCTACTGTAATTAGTTTTTTTAGAAGCAGCTAATTATGAATCTCAAAACAAATGTCAAAATATAAAAATGGCGGAAATAACATTTAACTGCATTGACGTGCCATCGAACACTTAATTAAAATGTATGCAATATTTTACCACCTAAATTGCTCAAAAACTAGAACTAATCCAATATTTTCAAGATCAGATACGAATTCTATGGACAAAAGCTTACAAAAATCGGCTTTAACATTTTAGACAACATGCAGTTGCTGAGATTTTGTAGGGCTGTGTAATTGGACCCTCAAAGAAAATTCACACACAATCAGTGCAAGAAAAAACAAGGACTTTCTTAGCCACTATACTATGCATTTTCTGTTAATAGGTCCTTCAGCACTTCACAAATAAAACTTTCGGCTGTTTCGTGAATACACGTAATTTGACGTTTGTTTACTTTTTACCATCCACCTAATTTATTCCAATCTTCCACGTAAGTCAGTAGTTCATCTCAATCCGGATTTACATGAAAAATATTTATTTTGGAAATTTCACGGTAGAATCCACCGTTATACAGTCACTTAATTATGTCGTCTCCGCCAAAGGGAAACTTCACTCCGCGTAGTTTAGCATGTAAGCCACAAGTGCCTTAGATGCTGTTAAAATGTGCCTTTGATTTATACATCCAGATGATAGGTCGAACCGACTACGACCCATGGTGGAGCACCGAGACGTCGAAGCTCCGGCGGGTGAACCGGAAGTCGACGTTGTTTCATCTTCAAGACAGCCGGTACCGTCTATGTAGAAGCAACGATTCCGGGAAACGTCATGCCTCTTCAGCCTCGACTCACGCCCCGCAAAGGAACGAAAAAAGAACACAGCTAATGTTCCGGAAACAAGAAGACGCCTTGTCTTCGTGAAGGGACCGATGACGTCACGATCGACGACACGTCGAATCCCGGCGTGGTTCGATTTGTGCACCCTGAAAGTATTTCGCAAAAAGCTGCCCAAAGAAATAAGTAGTTCGTATTTATCAACATATCTTATTGAAAATGTCCAGTACCAGCTGGACTTTCCGAAATGGATGTTCATCGAAAGCCTTATGACTTGTCTACCGGACTTCAATTTTAAAGCTTCCTAACGAACGTGAATAAAGGATTGGTATTTTCAAAGTAATTTGCTTATTTTATAAATTTTTAAGTGTAAGAAAGTGTGGACGTTTAGGCCTAAAATGTTCATTGTTCGAATTCTTTGTTTTATTGTACAAGAAGGCAATCCCGAATAAATAGTGATAGTAGTAAATTAAATATAGTAGATTAATTCAAAGAATATTTGCATATTTTACACAATCACGCAATAACAATCCCGGTAATAAATCAATGTTTCATAAATAATTCGAAAGTAATTGAAAAAGCCATGGTAATTTAGGATGACAACCGCTCAAAAAGTGCTCGTGGGATTGGCTATGATAAGTGCGTTTGTTTTTTTAGCATTTTTTGTGAGAAAAAAGTTAGTCTTTGATTCACGCAAAAATTCGCTTTTTATGGGAGTGTTAGCCAATATAAGTGAAGGCCTCGATAAAATTGATACGGGGTTAGATGCAATCGTCGCTAGGACGGAGACAGCAAAGATACGATTGAAGCAGTTTGCGGCGATTCATCGTGAGCATTTGCTATTTTGCGCCCTTTATCGAGGTAAAAAAAGACAAGCACGTGTCGAAGAAAATGGAAAAGTTAAATTCACGTGACACATACCTATGAAAAATGAGCAGAGTTGAGTTGAATTAAAAAACTCCAGGAGTATGATATGCTTGATAAGGTTGCTTCATAATTAAAGCAGTAGAAAATGAAACCTGTTTTGGGTCAGAATTTTAGTACAGACAAAAAAAAGTGGGCAGAAACAGGTACTATTTTCTACTTATGAAAATTTGAATAAATTTATGTCAGCTAATTATGTTGATTCAATTAGATTGAATTAGATTTCATTACATCTGAAAGCAATGGATAATTAACGACAGATGTAATGTTATTTACTTCATTATAAAAATGGATGATTTATAATTTAATTAATTTATTTCTCATGGGATCTTGTTTGATCTGAATTTTTGGTTCATGAAAATTTCAATGTCTTTCAAGATTATCCATAGTAACTTTGAGTTAATAATATTAAAACTGTAAGTGAAAAATATGTCTAATAAATGAACACCAAACTTCGTAAAGTATTACTGAAAATTTTCCACTAAAAGTGGCAGTAGTACGTAAAATATGTACTTGACATTAGATGTAAGATGTTCAGGGTTGAAATAAAAATAATTAAATTCAGCTTAAACAATTAAAAGTAGGGAAGACAATGGCGGATTGGTTAATCAATTCGAAGTTATAGCATAATCTTAACATTTTCACTTATGTTTTACCAAAATACTTTTGGTTTTAAATTGAGTTTAAAATTATTTCTCATACGAAATGACTAATTGTTTAACAAAAAAGTTATGCATATACTATCGTTTTATTGTTATTAATTTTCAAGTACAAAATACATTATTGTCATCATGATTAACCGTAACGATATATGTGATAATTTAATTTAAATACATGCCTCATTAGTAAAATACTACATTTTAGAACCTACAAATATTTGTAACTATAATGACTAAACGAAAGTATCTACATAAATGTCGTGAAGAACTTGTAATACCTAACTTAAATAATGTAGAAATGGAATTAAATAATCGAAAAATATTTTATTATTCAATCTCATAAATTGTGTCAGATATTTACACCAAATTGATGTATCAGTTGCATTGACAGTCTGGAATAAACGAATACAATATTAAACCATTTTTAAGCAGTTACTAGTAAAAAACAAATGAAAGAGATGTTAAATTGCATTTGTCAAATTGCGATGTATATTTTATTATTTTAATTGACTTTTGAGCTTTTATTAATATATAATCAATACTCATTTACTAAAAAAAAAGTACAGTCTATCTATAAAAAGTTAATGTGATCTATTTTTTTAATTACATCTTTTTCTAAAGTTGTTCCACATTATTCGAAACAATATTTTTAACCCCTTAACTGCGATGACTAAGATCTTTTCTACGGACTTTTCTCAGGCTGCTACAAAACCGGAAATCTTAGTCGTGACATAAATTACTGTCATTAATTTAGCTAATTAATAAAAAGCAAACCATTTCTAGATTGGCTATGGTTTTCAAAATCATGATGAATAGAAAAAGATACAAGCTCTTAAAAATTGTTGTTTTTATAATACTGTCCAAATCTTAATCATGAAATACGTGACATGGACTTAGGTACAAAATTATTAAAATCGATTTAAACTACCCAGAGGTATTCGGAGTCGCTGATTACCAATCTGATATTCGGGTTTGAAAATAAAAAATGGGAGATCCAATATGGCGGACAAATTTGGATAAAATCGAATCATTTTTATCGAAACTTAATACTCAGTGGCTTTCAAGTTCGCTGATTACAAATTTTATGATATATTTAGAAATTGCAAATGGCCAATGTAATGAGTCATACAAATTTTCTAAATATTGTTGGATTTGTATGGACGATAAGGCAGAATATTTAATATTTAAAATATCGCATTCGCTATCCAGAGACTGTTATCTGCCATATTAAATCCTCTATTTTAAATGTGCAGAATTTGATTACAAATTCGTAATCTGTGGCCCGAAAACCTACGAGCAAATACAGTCAAGCGAAATGATTTAAATTTGAAAAATTTATCCGCCAATCTGAATTTTCAAAATCTGACTTCAGGTATGTGATCAGTGAAAAACATCTGACTCTTCCTGTGAAATTCACATCGCAGTTAAGAGGTTAAATATCTGTTTGATAGTAACTTCTTAAAAATTCGTAGATCATAGGAATAAAAAATAAACCTTAAAAAACTGTATGGGAACAAGACGTGTCTAAGATTAATACATAATTAGTAGTATTAAAAACGTGCACAACGGGCATTTAGTACGATTGTAAATTTGATTGCGAGGTATAAAATATGTAGAAGGATGTTATTTTTCCACGGTGTCTCATAAGGAAATTAATAATGCAAAATTTACGAATTTATTGTAGAAATAGATAGAGAAATCAGTAATATGACAATCATCGAGATACGCGAAAAAGTAATTTGACCTTTTGATTAGAATTGGGCGAAAAAAATACAAGAAATAATGGTGCCAAACTACCAAAGTAAAGACATAGTATTTTCAGTAGCAATCGCAATCACATTGAGATAAAACTATAAATATGACACTGCAATCGAATATATATATATATATTATACTCTTGAATGTACAGATTGGATGTTGTTGTTTTTTTTACATATGTGTAATTTTGTAATAGTTTATGTGATAACAATATTAGTGATTCTTTAAGTGTTAAATAAACCTGTAATATAAACAAATATATTAAGGAGATTTGATTGCACACATAGTATGGATTATGTGATACAGGAAGAATATGTGAGTAGCATAGTTATAATATATTATATGAGGTAAATTTTTCCAAGCATTCCGTGTCAAAATATAGAGATATTGTTGGATTTACTCCAAATTTGTAATATTATGGGCCATTGATGGAAACAGAAATAATCTACAGAATAATTTTTATTGATTATGTGACCATACAAATTGTTAGCAGTAACAGTTTTTATGTTTCACATTCAATCCTCATTTTATTGAAATAAATTGTTGTTTCCATTTTTCAATTGATAAATTTTGCCTCCATATTTCTTTAGCGTTGGAATAGTAAACTTTGTTTTTCGAAATGATATACAGCTTAAAAATTATCAACAAGTAGACAACAAACTTTTCGAAAAAAAAATCGAAATGTGTTATTTTTTAGAATGCGATAGGTACTTTTTCTCGGGATCTAATAACGAAACTAAATCTACCTTGTTATATTTTATGTGTGAATTACGATAGTAGTCCTGAAATTTGTTAAACATATATATAGTTGTGTAATAATTGGATAATGGATGTATTTCTACGAGATAAATACAATGTGAATATTAGAACTAATATTGTTATAAGTTTTCGAATTACTTGTTAAGTTGTTGAAGAGTGTAGGTTTGTTATGTTGAGGTTTCGAAAGTCTTTTAAGTTGTTGTCCATACTTTTTATACCTCACCTTTACGACTTAAAATAAATGCATGTGATTAATCGATACAATAAACATATTTATTTACAACATTAATTTTTTGTTATTATTGAAAACCATATACTTCAAAACTTTATAATTAACATTTTCTTCAAGAAACTTTGGTTGCTATATATTATATTTGTTTTGATAATTTTAATTTGTGATATTCAGAAATAAATATACAGATATATTATTCTACATTTGATTATTATCATATCATACAGATTTTTTTAAAGCTTGTGTATATTTTCTTAATATCATTAAACTAATTTAGGACGTTGGGAGTTCTAGGTTTTTCTGAGAAAAGGTAAGTTTTGCAACAACGTTGATTGTATTTTTATATTTTTATTTCATAAAATATATTACTGAGTATTGTATTATTGATTGTTGAGTAATTAATTTTTCATTGCATTGTTATATATGGGCGATTCCATGTGAAATTTTTTTATCAAACAATTAAATCACTTGGTATATTTTTTTCAAATTCTGGAAGGAAAAATATTCGAAACGTGTTTTTTTTATTTTCATATGAATGGCAAAGTTTTCGAGTTATGATTTTTCAAAAATTTGACTACGAAAATACAGACCCTTTTTCAATTGATTATAACTCAGAAAGTATTCAAATTGTGACATTTTTGGTTTTTCTTCAACTTTTAAGTAATCATATAAGAAACATTTATTAGATATTAGGAAACATAAAGCAAGTTGAATTTTTCAAAAATTTTCATGTTTCATTGTTTATATTAATTAAGAAGTTATAAACAATTGCGTTTTTCTACTATAACTGTAGGGAGAAGCTAAATTGTTGCTCAATCAGGATAACATTGGTCACTTGGAGGTTTTTGAGGTCGCTGATTACGAATTTGACCAAATATTTTCAAAATTCAAAGTGGAGGATCCAACGTGACGGATCAAAATTTCAAACAATTACCCCCTAATCCTCGCGGGGGGAGGGGCAGATTAAATATCGCTGATTATGAATTTGACCTAATATTTTAAAAATTCAAAATGGAGGATCCAATATTGTGGATAAAACGTTAAAAAAATTATTTGAGTGCGGCAGTTCCATTCCTTGAAATATGATTTTCTTCGTGCAAGTCTAAAATAATCTAGTCCTATGTATAGTCCCTCGATATGGGGATGTACTCATAGAAAAGACTCACTTTGTCGGTTGCAATTTCCGAAATAATCGCAGTATTCTAATTATAAATCAAATTGCTCAAACATTCAACAATGTGTCTTGCTTCTAATAACGGGTTCTCAACGGGAATAACCTCACTTGACGTAACAATTTTAATTTCATTGCTTCGATTATCTTATCAAAACAGTGGAGCCACTTATATCCGAACGTCTATGTATATGTATATTGTGCACTGCTGCACTACTAGTAGCACCATTAAAGCTACTACTGGCACGAAATGACTACTGCGGTATTACACTGCTAGTGTGCAGTTATTTTTTATACGGTGTAAATATATAAGTGCGGTGATAATGTAAGTGCGGATTCACAATCAACGACCTCAAAAATCATTACCATAAGTACCCAATATTGTCACAATCAAATAATTTTAAAATTGTTATCCTTGTTATTGGATCCGCAATTTTGAATTTTGAAAATCTGTGGTCAGATTCGTAATTTTGTTTAACTCTCGATGTCTCGAAAGCCGCCGTCCATTTTTTTAATGATTTCGCGTATGCCTTTGTGTGGTGTCCTTTTTATGATACGACTTTTTTGCTCGAAAATGTAAAATATTTTGTTTTTCGTAATAGCTGTCGAGATGTTATTGAATCTGTGAGTTGGGAAAAATTACTATAATTTAGAAAATAAAAAAAAAAATAACGATTATAAATTATTTTTTCTGAAATTTTTCTATAAAGTATATTGAATCTGAAGCATATTCACAAAATTATATAGCATGTAGCATTTTTTTATTTAAAACAATGTTTATGAGAGAACGCAGAAATGTAATATTTGCCCGGGTCTGCCTCTACCGGTTATTACAAAACTAATATAATCAAACTTTTCTTTCGTGAAATGTTTTAGTTAAACATTTATTTTGTTTGTACATAAACAAGCAATAATGTGCAATGAAATGTATTTATAAAAATTTATTTAATGTCTTTAAGCTACCTGCAATTTTTATTTGTGATGAAAATTCTAAATTCTTCCAGTGAATATTCACTCTTTGAGTTAAAATTGCGCCACTATATTCAAAGAGTTAATTCACCCTGTTAACGAGCAAATACTCGCTCTGCATGGTGATAACTCGCTTTCAAGAGTGGAAATTTACTCTTAAAGAGAGACAGTCAGATACAATTCACTCTTTTAATTCAGAGTAATCTTTGACTGATTCAAAAATATTTTTGTTCTAAGAAGATTTCTTCCAAAGTTTATAGTTTTTGAGAATCAAAATTTATTAATCATTTCTATATTTAAAGAATAATCATTTCTTTTGTTGAAAACTATAGACTTTAGACAAAATTTCATCACAACAAAATTATCTTACAATTTATCAAAGAATACACTAAAATTTTTTCGTGTATTTAAACGACAATCCGAAAACTTACAAAATAAAAAGTGATATCAATATATTCTGAAAAAATTTGGGCATATTTTTTGATACATTCTAAGACATTTTGATTCGTAGAAAATGTTCCTACAGTTTATAGTTAACTTTTAAAAAGAAATTACTCACTGCCATCACCATTTTGTGACCACGATGTTATTTTGTTAATATTTTAAAAATATATCTTAATACAACCATTTTCTGCACCTTTTTTGAAGGAATTTTGTGACCAAAAGTACTCTTTTGATAAGAAAAAAATGTTTTATTCAAAAGTATAACCGATTTTTTGCGTTGTTTTTACATTTAAATCGCTATATTTAATTTTCTAATTACGATAGCTCAACTGTGATAACACTATTGAATAGGGCAATCTTGAAAATAGTACGATACATACCTTTTAATTTTGTTGATGTTCGATTTTCATACGAAAAACTTAATTGAAATTGAAGTGCGAAAAGTGTCCTTCCCGGCATTAATGGATTAAGGCAGATAAAGTACGGTCGATAAAATTCATGCGAATGTCCTTAAAAAAAATTGTATTATTGTTATGAGAAAATATTTTTTCAATTTAACTAAATGGTGAATTACCCAGTTAGAACTAAATATATATTCGTTTGTAAGTTATAGTAGTTCAAATCAGTAATTGAAATTTGGATTAACTTAATTTAGGCACTAACGAAATGGAGATTTAAAAACTACTAAATATTTAATTCCCACTGAGTAACTCACCATTTAGTGCACACAAGATATTCTTTTTATTGGTGTACAGTATCTGAAACTCGGTGGCTAAAGAAGTACGCATTAGTTATCGACCCTACTAACTACAGTTCAGATGCATTGATTTATCAATAGCAGAACAGATAGAACCCGCTATTCCTCTCTCTACCTACATACAGTATCCACTATTCAAGTGAAAAGGTAGAAAACTGTAAAATAATAGTAAACCTCCTTAAACCGGCCGCGTCTTTCTACAACGCATTATTTCAATGTAAATTAGGCATCCATTGACAATAATCTTTCACTGTTCTTTTTAAAATCAGTAATTCTAAAACCGGTATAATTGGAATTTTACATACAGAACTAAACAGGGCCTTAAATAAAATGAAAAAAAAAATTGAACAAATGGTACTTTGCATTAAATTGTTACAAAATATGTAATTTTCAAATTACAAAATGAATGGATGTAATAATGGAGGATTATTTCAAGGCCAATATAGTCACGTGATTGAATGATAGAGAGATACGTGCTCATCCGAGAGACCGCTTCATCAGTTGACTGCATTCCGTTGTCCAGTAACTCTCAAGCTTTTGACGATGTCGGAAACCTGTGCTAGAGGTAAGAGCTGTCATTGTGAATAAACTGCATTTATAGTTATAAATAATTAAGAATTTAATACATCTTCATCCAACAGATTTTATGCAGCAAGTCGTCAATAAAATAATCCATATTTGCACTGTGAATACTTATTTTATGTATAGAAACCTGTTTATAACTCGAAAATGACGTGATATTAAATTTATTACATTTATTGTTTGACATACAATTTGGGCTCAAAAATATTTTTTTAGCTAGTTATGACAGCAACGCTTTCGATTCTGCATAAATATTTTCACTGCCGATAAATCTAGCAATATACTATATGTAACCTATGTCGATAAGTCAGAAAGTGATACAAAAATTTGGCTTATGCATGCATAATTGCGTACTGTTTTTGAAAGAGCTTACAAAATGTAATAACACGTTTAGTGTCATTACGTAACATTGACTGGAAGATTACATTAAATTTTATCAACATGTTGTTTCAATTGTTGTAAACAAAAATGTTTACTTGGTTCATAAAAATACTTTTATTAATAGATAGCAATTAAACATACTTCTTAATTACATTTTAATTCGATATTACTTCAATCTCTCTTACCACAATTTAAGTAGTGCTTATGATTGAGTTACGTGTGCTTGAATTTCGCCCGAGTTACCCGAGTTTTGCAAGGAAAACTGAGATATACTAGTTTGAACGGTAATTCCGAGATACGTTAGTTTGATTCGGAATTGTGAGATACTCCAGTTTGAACGAAATGTCTGAGATACGTTTGTTTTCCTAGGGCCCGTCGATGTAATAAACATTTTTTTAATTGGAGCAGTTCGTATCCTACCAGTTTTGAGGTCCCTCTTTCGAATGGCGTTGAGAACATTTTCAAAAATGATGTTTAACACCTTGTTTTCAAAACTATTTAAAAAAATTTGTCAACTATGATTTTTTTAAAAGGCAATTTTCACTATGATGCCTTTTTTTTATCACCTCCTAACCTATCAGACTTAAAAAGTATGCCTTCACATATTTCGATTTGGGTCGATTTTGGAATTTAAAATTGCAGTAAAAATTGCCTTTAAAAAAAATGGTGGCTCAAAAATCACATTTCTTTTTGATAGTTTTGACAAAATTGTGCCATTTTTTGAAAATCTTCCCAGCACCATTCGAAAAAGCAACCTCAAAAGACTGGGACACGGAGGTATCAATTTTTCAAAAATTTGTATAGCATACAAAAATTCGTATGCAAATTATGTGTATTTGGACGTTTAAAGGCTTAATGACCGCAAAAGAACAAGAAATTACAAAAAGCTAAATAAATTGCATATAACTGTTTGAATATTTAAGAACAAATTCATTTTAAAAATTATTCCGTGTACATATTTGGAAGGTATAAATATGAAATGATAGTATAAAGAAAAACGGTTTTAAATGCTTATGTTATCTTAATTACACTCTTTATTCTTGAGTATTATTATTGAGTATATAAATAGTGTGTTCAAGAGAATTATTGTATACGGACGAAATAATTTACCGGCGACTAAAGATGGAAACTTTAATTTTTTAATTTTACTCCTATTTCCTGGGACTTTTCAACAACTGTTTTTTTTTTAATTCAGAAATAAATTTTAAAAACTACGTAATAATATTTCCAGGATTGATTAAAATTTTGTCCAATGTAATTCCATGTAACTCTGAATTGTACAGTCGAGCATCTGACTTCAGAGGTATAAATGCTGTAACAAAAATTAAAAAATTCTAATTTCCATCTTTAGTTTAGTATAAAATAATGTTTACAGCACCAGCTAAAAGTTCGTGAACGTTATGAATTTTCCAGCTCGTCAAAAAATGTGTCGGATTTCCTCCATAAATGTCTCCGGAAAACTCATAAGACATGTTATGAAGTACAGAAATAAAGCTTTCAACTGGTGCATTCAGTTTTACTCCGTACATTCTATTCTTGTGAGTGTAATATTTTTAAAACGTTGAAATTAAGTTAACGTAACTTTTTTCCTCTGTCTGTCAATTCTGATTAAATTTTTAATCATTTTTCTGGATATTTCCAATTTTTTAGGAAATACTACAATTCAAGACCTTTAAAATCGCTTGTGAAAAACGTCGCTAAGTTTTTTCGTTTCAGAATGATGATTTTTTTGAACATTTTCAATTTTACTCGTCCAGTCAGGATTCTTAGAAAAAACGCAAAAAGTACGTGAAAATGCAATTTATTCGTGTTTCGTGAGTCTGTAATTCTACTTTTAGCCCAGGAAAATTAAGAAAATATTTGGAAAAAATTGTAAACAGGACGGATCCTTCACTAAAGTATGTATTTTGTTGTTTAAATACGTATAACCGAAATATACGTTTTTTAGCGGCGTGATGGTCGTGCGGGCTAAGGCGTCAGTCTTATAGTCCGCCCGAACTGAACGTCGCGAAGGGCCCAAGTTCGAATCCCCGTCCTGCAATTTTCTCTGCTTATGTCCAGTGTGGAATAACCGGGGAACTTTGCTGGGCGAAGGTACGAATTTGGGACCGCTGCCGACCCCCGTCGGCAGTTATCGGTACCGTCAGCGTCTTATCCGCGGTCGGTACGTCGTGGGTCTTATCTCGGATAAAGAGGGGATAAGCCCCGCGTCATACTCGCTAAGGCACAGACCGCCGAATCTGCTGGTGGTACCGATATTGGGGAGGGGGGACTGGCTCTGGGTGGGTGTTGTGTTGCATATGCCTAGTTCTGTCATTGTACTGTCTGTCTCTGTCCTGTACCTCTCCACCCGAGAGCCGACCCGCAAATAGACAAATCGTCATTAACGCGGGGGAAAATAACCTGTCCTTTGTCCTTTGTCCTTTTGTCCTTGTCGGGTTTTATTAAATTAACATTTATATCGATTTAATTAGTACGCCTTGAACACATATGTTATTGATTTTCAGATCAGGAGTTTCAATAGAAGAGATAATAAATGAAGGCGCAATCTTTGAGGACGTCTATGTTCGTCCTTAACAGAACTCAATTTAGAAAAATGAAAAGTTAGTTAAAAAGTTAACACATTATATGTTGACTGTCTTTTTCTAAATTTAAATTAAAAATTTAGCAAAAGTAGTTTCATTTATCTTTGCTTTTGTGAAACTTCAGATCCGAAAATTGGTATATTCAACTTATGATATTAATTTTGGGATTCTAATCCCTTTGTGTGAACTATAAAATTTATATACCTACAGTAGAGTCCCGGTATATTTGCATGCTCGGTTCCTCTCCTCCCCCTCCGGTCTCCTTATATTTGTCAAAAGAAGGGGAACGTCGCTTCTCCCACTCTCCTCACTCGCTTTACGTTCGTGACAGCACAGCAGACCCTTCCTGAGGCCCCCAGCGCGCAAGATGGGGGAAAAGGAGAGCGGCGACAGCCAAATATAACAAGACGGCACCGGGCAAATATGCTACGACGTAAATATAGCGAGACGCAAATATACCGGGACTCTATAGTATTTCAATTTTGGTAATATATGCATATTATGTGATGATAAATATTAATAATAATTGTCTGATATAATTGTATCAATATAAATGTTATTTTTTGTCAAACATGGCCAATAAATACTTATCACAGCTATCTACATCATTTCAAATTTGTATATTTTGGAGTTTTAAGTTGCACTTGACGATAAAAAAGTGTGTTTCTTAAGAAATTTTAGTATTTTGCATCATATGTTCACAATTTTTTTGTTGCAGCTATATCAAATCGGCATGCGATAGTAACGCATATGAACACTTGATATGATTTTAAATGTCTGACATGCATACCCTGTTTATTATTTTTTTACAAATCTGCGTTATTTTGATGATAAAGTTCATTATCATATAAATAAATGCGTTTTTTCTGTCTCGTAAATGTATCGGGAATTATAAGAACATTATCATGAAAACGAATATTTTGGCAGCGAATAAAATTAAGGTACAATGAAAATATTACTAATAAATGCACTAACAGAATTTAAAAAAATTGATAATGATGGAAGATGTCATTGAATGATTTTTCAACGAATTTTCTTCTGAAATAAGAAACTGGTTTGTAAATTTCAGAAGTACTTGCAAATATTTTTGAAATCATTGAAGTAATAATTTTCTTTTGTAATTTCTTAAGATTAAAAAAAAGAAACAGGATAAAACTTGCACCAACATCTTTACAAATACTTCTGAATTGTTATTACTAATATGCAGTTAATGAAATAAAACACCAATTTGAATCAGTTAATAGTTCCGCACTAATTTTTTAAATAAATTTATATATTTATGGGACATTCCACGTCAATTCAATAAAATTTTTTCGCACAATTTTTTCATTTTAGTTTTATCGTATGTGTACTGTTAGTGCATGCAAAAGAAGTATTCTTCACCGTATACAAAATTTAAAATTCGACTGTATTGAAACTTGTGCAGATATTTAGAAAAATGGAAATTTCTGTACTCGCAATGTTTAATTTATTTAAGCTCGAAAAGATCAGGACTAAAACCATGTGTTTTTCTTTTTTTATGTCATTTCTTGTAAAAATATCCACTTTTACGTAATATTACAGCATGAGGTTAAAAAATTGTTTTAAAGTTTTCAATTTACATTTTTTGAAAGATGGATCCTTTTAAACGTCTGAAAAAAATCATAAAAAATGGTCAATATGTAGCCTTTATTGCAGATAGTTGAAATTTTTACCATAGATCGACTTACAATTGAAACATCGACCCGAATAGTAAATAAATAGAAGCCCCCTATATTACGTGTAAACTGCATGGTACAGGGGGCTTATTATTTTCAAATTCAAACTCTATTATTTCACTCAATTTTATTTTTCATTTTGAAGATATGGTAATGCTCTGCAAGATGCATTTATCAAAAGAACAAAATCGTTTACTCTAACCAAATATAGTGGCCGAAAATTTTATATAATATTTAATACAATCCTAAAGTCCATAACTATTTTAAAGTGATATTGTATAGGTAAAAAGTAACAATGGTATCTTTAGATATCTTTATCGAGATTGAATTTCAATTTATTGTAAATAAACACCTCATTAAGAGTATTTTTACATACAATAAGCGTCTTTATAATCGGTTGATACAGTTATCGTTGTGTACTTTGAAAGTTTGCAGAATGTTACTTTTATCGAGTGACAAGAAATAAAATTATTTTCGTTTACAAAAATACACGAAACTTGAAGCAGGGCCTTATGCACAAGACCACCGATAGGTTATCAAACATTGAAGACGTTATAACTTTATTGCACGTGTTGCCTGTTTTTTTTTATCTTAGAAGTCACTTGTTTATTTTTATATTTTTTCTTCATCGAACATGAGTAATGACGTAAGATAAAGTAACTTAATGTTTGGTGTGTACTAAGGAATAGAAAATTGTGTGTAAACTAATCTACCAAAACTCGATGTCATGCTAAATAGTACAAAAATGTAGTTCTTTAATGTTTTCAGAAAAGTTAGTGCAACTTTTTCTGCTCTTACGTGATAACATTTTATAAGTCTGTAACAACTACTTTTTATACAAATGAATGAATTATATTAATAAATAGTTAATATAAGTATTACTTAAACAAAATCACATCTAGCGTATGCGTTTTTATTTTGAATTAACAATAGAAATATTAAAATATCTCATTTCAAGGCTCTTACATTAACTGCAAAGTTATAAAAGTATATAAAAGTAACTATAAGTCAGAAACAACAGGTCATTTGGTGATGAATTTAGCAGCACTTTCTTGCATGTATGCAAAGTTATTGTGTATATTAACTCGTATATTTAAAGATTCAATGAGCGTTCGTTAACTGTTAATAAATCTTACATTAAATTCTGTCGTTTGAACTGCGCATGTCAACAATGCGTCGAAAAATTCGCAGAGAATCAAGTAACGACGCGTGTGTTTGTTTATCTCCATTTCGGTGAACCTGTAAGCACGTAAATATGTCCCGTAATGATCCCAACATTAATATTTAAAATCCTTATATTAACTATTAACATAACAAATTTAACCGAATCTCAGATTACGGTAACTATATCTTACCTTATGATCAAAATCCAAATTCTGTTAGCTTTACTATGAAGCTATTACATTAACTGTAAACAAACATTTCTTTCAGTGTCCACGTATATGGAAGAATACAATTTGTAAAGAAATTTATGTTCAACTCAACATAATTTATTAATAAGAATAAACGGAAAAGCAAAACTAAAATTTAATATGAAGAATAATTTTTCTTAGAATCATGCTCACCTTGCGGCCCGGGGTACAAATCCCCATTGGCAGCAATGCGCGAAGGACCCCGGGAGAAAATTCTTTATGTCGTCTGCCCGCACACGGATTCACAAAAACCCGATGTTCTTTCGACAGTTGATGTCGATCCATCAAGTCCTACTTATTGTCAAGTAAATTTTGAATTTTAAATCTATTTTATCTGTCGATTCCTTATGGATTATTTTGCTTTGTAATGTTTGTTTCATTTTGTTTCTACCAAATCAGATAATTCACAAGCTGAGAATGCCTTACGTTGGAGATGAACTTCATCATTCCGGATGGAATATTTGCAGCAGTTGTCATGATCTTCCACGAAAACGTAATATCATGGTTCTTCCTTCTTTAGTATCTGACAGGGTTTACTTTGTGGATGTTAGTCAAGAAAGAGCTCCGAAAATTAAAAAGGTATTTCTTTGAGTGTTATACTTTTTATGATTTAATGAACAAAAATAGGTATACATGTATGACATCTATATGACATCACTGAAAAAAATAAGACTTGAATTAAGACCAATAGTTAACTAATTTTAAGGGGTAACAAAAAGAAGCCTTGTTCGACTGAAAAGTAGACTTCTTCAAAAGTCTTCAAATTAGTTTACTATACGACTAAAATGTAGTACCAAAAATTACATATTGATTTATGAGAGATCCATTTAGAGCTACTTTTGTGCCATTTATCCTACACCCTGCTTCAATAACCCTCCCACTTGTTTAACTATCAGTGCTGTAAAAGATCACCTGACCCACGCTGACGCTTGTTGAATCTGCTAAATTTTATCTTGAAAATGTAACATTATCCAGTATTCAGTATGATTTCGGTCAAATAACTTTTTACATTTCGAACAGTCGTGTTGAATTCGCTCGAAAACCCCCGAGTACCACGTTTCACCTCGATCAAGTAAATTTTTACATTTTGGTCAGCCATATTGGATCCGCTATTTTGAATTTTGAAAATCAAAGGCCAGATTCTTAATCAGTAACCTCGAAAACCTCCGAATACCGAGTTTTACCTCGATCAAGTAAATTTTTACATTTCGGTTGGCCATCTTGAATCCATCATTTTTAATTTTGGAAATCTGATACCAGATTCGTAATCAGTGACCCCGAAAACCCCCGAGTACCAAGTTTCGCCTTATTTCAACGACGGTTTATTTTCAGCATACATTCTTTGTAAAATAAACACGTAAGTTTTATACATTGTTCGTCATTATAAACAATTTCACACAATAATTCATAATAAATATTAATTTGTTTACATTTAAAAACATGTTATCGAAGTACGGAAGAAAAAATTTACTCTAAAATTAAATTTTAATCTACTGAAAAATAAAAAAAATGAATTACAAAAAGGTGTCCTAGAACATCGTGCTTCAAAGGGTTAAGTAATTTTCAATGAGAAATCTACTTTTAGGTTAGACCTGCAGTACTTTATTCGGTCTTGATATTAACTTGATCGTTGAAATATAAAAGCATATTGAACATTAAGACATTTCACCCTTGTGGTCGAAATGAGGCAATCGTGCGAGGTTATACATTAAAAGTGGACACGATATCGACCAATGAGTTTATTAGACTTTGAAGTCATGATTTTGGTTGTAGATTTGGTAATTTGTACCTTATGTACGACTTTGAAGTCAAGGCATCTTTTATGTTATACTTAAGTATACATTCATATACTACACATCATATACTATTCAGTATAAATTAAACACTCGTCGTGAGCGGTTGTATTTGTTTCTGCTCCGAGTCCGCACATTGTGTTCTTCATTAACTGCATTTACGGCTCTTTTGATATCTATCAAATCAATCTAAGTTTGAAAAATACATCGCGTAATTTTTAAGGCAAATTGTGTTCAAATTTACCGTGTGAATTTAACGAGGATTGACATTCTAAATTGTTTGTCATTTAGTGTTTGTCGAATGTTACTATTTTCTGTGATGTGACTATTTTTTATTTTAACAGTGTCGTCATATTAGTGTGAATTTGTCTCTCTTCTGTATCTCGAAATTTATCTTTTATAACACTGACAAGTTTTTATTCAACGTGTCAAGCACTTAACTAATATTTTTTAACTGAGTGCAAAAACGACTACTGTGATTACTCGTTCTCATGTGTGTTGCGGATTAAAAAGAAATTTGAAGATATGTTAGCACATTGTGCCAAATTTTTTATGTCCGGAAGGATTACTGTAGGAGTCATATCACCAGTGGTACACAATGTTATCAGCTCGTGCGTGGTGAAATGCATCGAAACTGTTCTAATAGTTATTTTTTTAGTTTAATTGGAGATGCTGTGTCACGGTGCTTTTCCTAATCTTTCATAATTCTACGTTCTTTTTTTTCAAAGAAACTAAATATTGGTAACGTAAATTTGTGGATTTTAAACGTGCTGTTACTACTCGATGTGTTGTGATTTGAACGTAGTAATTTATGGCTATATTGTCTCACTGTCGCAAGTTATCTGGAATTATATTAATAGTTCAGGAAAGCAAATTGCTATACCAAATACGAAACTGGCTTTACTGATATTGAGTTAACTAAAATTCGAATTATAACAAGCCTCTTTTTACTGAAGTTTATGAAATTACTCTAAGTAATTGATACATGATTATATTATATCCCTGATTAATGATTAACAACCATGGCAGATCTTAGCAAAGGTGTACCTTGTTCCGGAATTTGTAAGGGTGAAGTGAAAAATCCCGTTAACTGTGAAATATGCAATCGTTCTTATCATAAAAAGTGTACAGAATTCGTCAAGGTCACGTATAAAGGGAGCACTCGTTTGGCATGCAAGCTATGCATCGACGCTGCAAATAAAGGATCTGCAGCAAAAACTGTCAATATAGTGTCTCTTGATTCATCTGCGTCTACTTCCGTTCCTGAATCCGATGACACATCAAGAATCTCTTTGGGATGCATCATGGCTGCCATACACAATTTAACATCATCGTTCAATGCGCACAAGAATGATCAAAATGTTCATAATCTCAAACTTGAAGAACAAAATTTAAAGATAAATAGTCAGTTGGAAATAGTCACAAACAAAATGAATGACAATTTTGATGAACTTCGGCAAACAAATAAAAATCTTATGGATCGGTGCTCCAATCTTGAAAAAGAGAATTCAACACTTCAATCAACCGTAAAAACATTGTCTTCTGAAGTCGCAAAACTACAATCGGACCATGATCGACGTGTTTTATTAATATCAGGTATCCCTGAGTTCAAGGAAATTAGCGCTAATGAAGAAGTTCTCGCTTTAGCCTCATATCTTGAGGTACCCTTAACAGCATCTGATATAGTTGATGTTTTTCGGATTAATTCTACCAGATTAAATGATACCAGTGAACCTAGAAATATAAAGGTGATTTTTGAAAGAGCGTATACTGCGCGCTCATTATTAACGAAGGCTAAAGGAAGTCGTAAAATTACATCATCTGCAATTTTCAAGAAACCTCCAGATTTTAAGATTTTTGTAAAGGAATGGCTTCAACCTGCTCTGTATAATCTCCTGAAAAAAGCCAAAGCGGTTGGCCATGAAAAGGGCTTCAAATATGTCTGGCATAAAAATGGTACGATTTTAGCCAAGCGTGATGACAGCAACGGTTCTAGATTTGTGAGAATCCAAAATGAAGAAGATCTATCAAAATTCGATTTATGACTACCGGTTACAAGATTTACATCAACTGCTTCAACTAATAGAAGTGTTCCAATGATTGTGCCTGTAACAAGATCATCTCAACCTACAGCTGATTCTTCGCTCAACGATATGTCGAAATGCTTATCATTTGTGCATTTAAATGTAAGATCGCTACCTCTCCATCTTCAATACCTTAAAGACATTATTTCTTTGAATGATTTTGATTTCTTTTGTATTTCGGAAACATGGCTAGATCAATCGATTCCTGATGAAGCAATTTCTATTGAAGGATATTCTTTTTTTAGAGCTGATAGGATTAATCGAAGAGGATGAGGAGTAGCGATCTATTTTAAACATCAGTTCAGATGCTTGCAATATTCAGTCAACGAGGATGAATTTGGCTTAGAACAACTTTGGCTATCTTTCAATTACCATAATAATAAATTTTCGATTGGTGTACTATATAGACCTTCTTATGTTTCACTTCAGTGTCTGGATAATTTACAGTTAACAATATCATCATTACTATCTCAATCCGAACAAATTCTTATTCTCGGAGATCTGAATATTAATATTCTTAACAAAGAGAAGGCTGACTCTATAAAATTGAATTGTTTGTTATCACAATGTAATCTTCGACAAATTGTTAACAGCCCAACAAGAGTTACTGCTTCATCTGCAACTTTAATAGATGTGATTTTAATATCAAATGATGTCAAAGTTAATGATTCTTTTTTGATAAAAAACTTGCAACTATCAGATCATTATCTTATCGGATGTACTATTAACTACCCCCGCCCATGTCACAACGAAAAATTTATTACACTACGTGACTTTAAAAACTTTGATGTCAAGCGCTTTGATCAGATTGCGAAATGTTACCCATGGGCACAGATTTATAATTTATTGAATATCAATGATAAAGTTTCATATCTCAATTCTGGAATTACAGAAATCTTTGATGTTTTCGCACCGCTAAAAACAATTCGTGTTTCAAAAAAATTTGCGCCATGGATAACAGTCACAATTAAAACGTTAATTAAGAAAAGAAACGTAGCTCAATCGATAAAACGTAAGACTAAAAAGGAGGCAGATATTGCGTACTATAAACAGCTGCGAAATTATGCAACATCTGCGATAAGAACAGAACGTAAAGCCTACTTGAATCAAATGACATCTTTAAACCAAAAAGATTTTTGGTCTGCTGCTAGTCATCTCAGTGTCTTGAAAGCAGTTGCCCCAGAACTTCCTCCTAATTTAAATGATCCGGACGTCATAAATAATCATTTTGTTAATTTACCATCTGTTATGCCAGATCCCAGCCTTATCGACTACTTTAACTCGCACTTTTCTAACAGAATTCCCGATAATTCATCATTCGCTTTCACTGAAATTTCCCTTAACCAACTATCTGAAATTATTTCTAAGATTAAATGCAATGGAGCAGGTTCGGGTGGAATTTCGGGGGAAATGCTTTTAAGAATCTATAAACATTGCTTACCGCAGATTCTGCATATCATTAATTGCATAATTGTCAATAGTGAATATCCAACTATCTGGAAACATGCCATTGTTCGTCCTATTCCAAAAATTTCTAACCCTAAACTGCTTAAAGATTTGCGTCCAATAAGCCGCCTTTCCGTGTTTTCAAAAATCTTTGAGGAAGTTTGTTATCACCAGCTGTTGGATCATTTTAACAAATTCAATCTTTTTCCAAGATTCCAATCGGGATTTCGATCCCTATTTGGCTGTGAAACATCGCTTCTCAATATATCTGACGAAGTTCTAAGAAACTGGGATAACAAACTTTTAACGTTAGTAGGGCTGCTAGACTTTACACGAGCCTTTGACATTCTTAGTCATGAACTCTTAATTGCGAAATTAGCTTTTTATTGTGTGTCAAAGAATGCATGTTCCCTTATTTATAGTTATTTGAGTAAACGATCCCAATCAGTTATTACATCTATAAATAATCAAACTGTTCTATCTCATAAGCTGATGCTTACATGTGGGGTTCCTCAAGGAGCTAAATTGAGCTCGCTTCTGTTCATCATATTTACTATTGACATTTATGATTGTTGTAAATACGTAAACATGAAAACGTACGCTGATGATACGCAGGTTCTGATGCCTTTTTGTGCTAATGACATGGAAAACGCTATAGCAAGAATGACACATGATCTGGAGTGTATTGATAATTGGGCATCTAAGAATGCTCTTATTGTCAATCCACTCAAATCAATGTTGATGAAAGTTGGTAGTAAAAAGCAACTCGCAGCCATTGACTTTGATAAAGTTAAAGTCGAGGTAAGGGGGAACCAGATTCCTGTTGTGCAAGAAGCAAGAAATCTGGGTTTAACCATTGATAGCCTCTGGTGTTTTTCTTCGCATATCTCCAAAAAAATATGTATCTCATATATGCGTCTGCGCTTGCTATTTCCATTTAGGCGAGAACTTCCACCTGAGACTAAATTGCGTCTATGTAATTCATTAGTGATTTCTAATCTTATGTACTGTCTCACTGTATATGGTCCATGCATTTCTGCGATTGAGTGGCGCAGAGTCCAAGCTGTCCAGAATGCCTGTTTACGGTATGCTTATGGTATTCGGAAATATGACCATATTTCGCAAGCGATGAGAAACTCGGGTTGGCTGAACATGAGTGATCGTCTGCACGTTAGGTTACTGTCCCTTTTGTCGCGGGTCTTAACAAACAGAATCCCTCAATATTTATATACATGCCTTAGTATGCTTGGCAGAGGCCGTATGAATGTTCGCACAACAACTTCAACGTTACTGTTACATCCGCGACACACAACAGCTAAATATAAAGGTGCGTTCTCCTGTATAGCTCCGACCATTTTTAATGCCTTGCCTGTTAGTATAAGGAAATTAGTAGAATTTCCGTCAAGTTTTGTTTCTGCTATTAAACGGTTTTATTTTAAGCGCTATAAATGAAAAAAATGTTTAAAAATTGTTAATTTTGCTTTTAGCTCTGTTATGAGTAATTCATGTTAATTTATTAGTTATCTTTTTACATCTCAGTGAGTGTGCGTGCGTGCGGGTATGAGTGAGTGTGTGATTTCGTGTATTAGCCTTATTTCTTTTCTTTCTTTATGTAATATGTATGATTTTATTATTTTGTTTTTATTCGTTTTTTGTTTCCCCTGGTCAGTCTGTAAAACAGCAATTGCTGTGGCTCGCCCTTTGGCATTTTTGTATTATTTATATCCTGTATTGTTTTTGTAATTGCCAATAAAGACGTGATTATTATTATTATTATTATTAAGTAATTTCTGGCCTGCATCTGAGTCTTGAAATTCTATCTGACGTATGGGACTATTTTTTGGTCGAAAAGTGGTAAATTTAAATTAATTAGGACATGTTGACTTTAGCTTGGCGACTAAGAGACTTCTCTTTCTGCTTGGGAAGGCCCCTTATATAGAAAATATATACATTTTATTTATTCGTTGCGGTATATAATATATTTTAACAAAATATTTAGGTATTAGAACCAGAAGAAATGCACAAATACGGCGTGGCAACTCCTCATACCTCGCATTGTTCTCCAACGGGTGAGATAATAATTTCAACGTTGGGAAAACCAGATGGAGAGGGACTTGGAGACTTTATCGTTATCGACTCTGAAAATATGAACGTTAAGGGTACTTGGAATAAAGGCAAAGAAAAGGCCTCCTTTGGTTATGATTTTTGGTATCAACCCCATCACGATGCGCTGATTGCTACAGAGTGGGGGAAACCTAAAGTTTTCAAAAAGGGTTATGGACCTGGAGATGCTGGTAAATATAGTATCATTAGTTTTGTGCATCGATTTTTTTAAAACATTAATTTTGACCAATGTAGATCGCCTTGTTATTCCGCAACTTAGGACATGAAAATACATAAAATTATTCAAATATTTAAAAGTTAATTGTTACTTCCTGAAATTCGACATTCTTTAATATTACTTTTAATGTTAACTCAATAAGTAATCTGCTCAAATCGGCATGGACTAATTCTAATGTACCTATCAAATATATGCGAGAGTTAAAATAAACGACTCCTGGTTTACTTGTTAATTGCAAAGCCACATAAATGGTTAACTATTGTCACCGTCATCCAAGGAAACAAAGGGCCTTTTCATATAAATAAGATATTATTTGATTCTATTTTAATTATATAAAATCTAGAAATATATAAAATCAGTTTTATTCTCTAAGTAGGTTGTATTAGTAATTGCATTTTTAAATTACAATCGTCGTTTATTATTATAGCGGGATATGGAAGGAGCTTGAATTTTTATTCATGGAAGGAACAAACGTTGAAACAGGTCATCGATTTAGGCCACGATGGTATTGCACCACTTGAAGTCCGATTCCTTCATAATCCTTTAAGTAATGAGGGATTCGTAGGATGTGCTGTGAATGCGGCCGTTTTCAGATTTTACAAGGGAGCAGAAGGTTCTTGGCTCACGGAAAAAGTAATTCAAGTGCCTCATAAAAAAGTAGAAGGTTGGGTTTCTCATGAAATGGCTGGTAAGTATTTGCTATTACTATAAGAATAGATCTGGTTGAAGGCCCATATATTCTTATGGGTAACGAGAGAAGCGTTAAAAGTATTTTTTTTTAATGCAAAAGGATGGATATATTCCTGATTACCTTTAGAATATTAATAGATTTTCACTAATAGTTGAATCATTCACTTGTGCAACGTATTTAACTGTTAGTATGCTTTCGATCAAGTTTATACATTCAATTTCACAACGAAAATGAGAATGGACGTCAAGTGCATTCCCTTAAGTTTAACGAGTGCAGGCCACTAAATGCCAGGAAAGAGACTGACCTAAAATATGAGTTCCTGAGGTGGTTACTGTCGATCTGTTAAACTGTTAATATTCTACTAAACATTACCATATTTCGAAATTAACCCCACTGCGTTAGGTTGCAGAGACAACTTAGAAATGCGGAAATATAAAGCTATTTTCAAGAATTTACAATACACCTTTGCGATTGGGTTTGATTAATTAAAAGAATATTTAAATATTTGCAGGCATGATCACAGACATTCTAGTGAGTCTGGATGACAAATATTTGTATTTTTCCAATTGGTTGCATGGAGATGTCAGGCAATACGATATCAGCGATACGAAAAATCCAAAATTAACAGGACAAGTATTCCTTGGTGGTTCAATATTGTCCGATTCTAAAGTCCGAGTCGTCGAAGATAAAGAACTAAAGAAACAACCAGATCCAGTGTCCATAAAAGGTCGCAGATTGTATGGCTCACCACAAATGTTTCAATTGAGTCTTGATGGACGTCGTCTGTATGTTTCAACGTCAATTTTTAAACCTTGGGATAAACAGTATTACCCAGAACACGTTAAGTAAGTGTAGTTTATATGCATTTCATTATAATGTATGTTTCGTAAAATGACTTCTTCGATAGTTAATTGAAAATAGTGTAAAATGAAAATCTTCATCAGCTTTAAAAAATCTTCTTACAGCGTTCAATTTTTAAAAACTTGTGACTAGATGTGCCACCCTCTTTATAATTATCAAATTGGCGGCAAAATCTTATCCAATTTTTAGCCACAGCATCCATTAGTTTCTCTATACTTACCATTATAAGTGAAATAGTTCAGAAGTTGGAGATTAAAAATTGGAGAATGTATTTCAATGTTAGGGTCGATTGCACCATAAGTTTCATTTATGTATCTTGCTGTTTAGATATCGATAGCTGGTACGAAGAACCGGACATCTCAAAGAAATGAACATTTCGAATGTTGTGTGACGAAGAATCGAGCATTTCAGAATTTACGGTGAAGAACCGGATATTTCAAGATTGTCTATAGCGATTTATTACATCGTAGCAACTTTTGAAATGTCAGGTTCTTCATCCCAAAACCGAGTTGTCCCGTGTTTCGTACCAGCCATCGATATGTAACAATTAAGACCCTTCATTTCCATTATTACAAAATTAAAAAAAAAGGAATCTCTCAATTTGAAACAGGGAATATTCACTGATTTACAGTGAAAAAAGTCACTGTCTCAGAATAAAGAGAGGACGATTATCACATACCACGTACGATTTTCGAAGTTTCCAGATCAACATTAAAGTATATCAACCAATTAGACAGTTAATCTGCACGGCAAATCAGTGATATCCTCAATGTCTGACATGTCTTATTTGGAAAAAGGTCTATCTAAAATAAGAAATAATTTTAAAGTTTTCGCAAAGCAAAATTCTTTGATTGAAAGATTCTACAGAATATTTGTCGTCTACTAAACGAGTTTTAGGTTAGGTTTAGCGCGTCATTTTCCTGTCGAAATGAAAGCTAAAGTTGTTTACTAAAATCTGAACAAAATGTTTAGCCTTGGCCGAAATTTGCCGACAGATGTACCCATGTTTATTATACTTCGACCTTCTGAATCCAAATTTCGAGGTTGGAATTTTGTAAAGTGCTAGGAACAATGTTCAAATTACTAATTTAAAGAAAAAAAACTAGCGTTGGCGTGGTGCCTCGCTAGCTCAGAAACTTCGACCCTGTGATGAGTTTGTTATTCCTTAATACTCGTTCGCATTACTAACAGCTTTCAGTTATAATATAAAATGAGTTCGTATTGTAGTTTCTTGAGTGAAAATTTGCGCTTACGAGAACATTCCCAATGTAACATAACCAGAAACTGGAAGAAAGAGAGGCGCTTATGAGTACGTTCCCTATGTAACTTAGGTAGGACAGAAGGGGATTGGAGTAGGGGGTTCCTTAACTGCGTAAAAAGTGAAAATGAGTATTTCAAAAACTTCGACCATTACCATATATCAGCCGAAATATTAATAAATAACATTTTTAACACTCCGGGCGTGAAGCTCGATTTCGCGTCCTAGGGCGAAACCTTCACGCTCGAATTATCGAGCCTCACACCCAAAAATATCGTTTCAGTTGTTTCAGTGTCCACATAGTCTCAAACGGTTAATTGTAACATTTAGATTTCTTCTCATAAATCATTCACTTTTAATTTCTCTCTCATAGATTCATAAGAAACTTAAAACGATTTAAAAATCAATGCTGATTCCTATGTAACATTTATGAGCCCAATTCAAATTGTTAGAAAATTTTTACTTTGGAAGAAAATCAGAATGATTTTAAGTAACGTATCTGAATTTCAGTAGCAATAAAATTGTCTAGTTCGTTCTTGTTCGTTGAACCTTTAAGAAATTAGTCACCAAGTCTAGAGCTGCCAATTTGAATTTCGTAAAACTAGCATCATATTCATATTTGGCGACTTCGTAAACCTCTACGTAAGAAATTCAATTAAAGTGGTAAATAATACTAAATATAAACATTCGGAAATTGGACAATTGCAGGTCTCAGCAAAAAAAAATTGTAGTACACTATACTAAACAAAATTAGAAACGCCTATTTATGAAGTTAATAACTAACTAGAACAAGATATCGTGAGCTGTGTGCAATTTTTTAAATATTTGCAGAAAAATGTAAAATTTGTTATGAAATGGTATCGATTTTAAATTCATTTCAATTCTAGTAAACCACGATTTCCCTACAATCCACATTTGTATGCATTTCATTATTTTTCGTATATTTTACATTATATTACCGAAATGTCTGATTTAGATAGCAGATTTGCCCTCTATTCGAAGCGAATGCAACTATGAAACGTGACCAAACGTAAAATAACGTAGCAAAGCAATACGTCAGAGAAAGTAAGAATAGAACATACGAAAATATGAAAAACTTCCGAAACCAATAAGATATGATTATCCGTAGTGTTTTGGATTTTTAATGAATCTTGTTTTAAACCACACTATTAAGTTCGTGAAGATTGACGAATTTTGTAACGATTAACGATTTTTTACTCGTGTTGCAGGCACGGATCCACAATGGTAAAACTTGATGTAGATGTGGTAAATGGAGGAATGAAGATCGATGAAAATTTCTTGGTTGATTTTGGAGCAGACAAAAACGACATTTTGTTAGCTCATGAAATGAGGTACATCACGCTTCTCGACTTTATTTATTCAGTCTATATACAAATTTCTTATTATTCTTAAATACCCTGCCATTTTGTAATATTTCTCAAATTTTAGTTTACTACACATTAAACTCGCTTATTGTTTTACAATGTTGTCAATATATATAAGTTAAATTAAATATAAATTATGATTATAGATATCCAGGCGGTGACTGTACTTCTGACATTTGGCTGCCTGAAGATTCGTGCACTCGAAAATAATGCTCAAAATTTGGAGAAATAAAATAAAAATATATCATAATATTTTATAAGTGTTATTCTGCTGTCTGGAAATATGATTTATCTATATTTTTCAAGAATATTAAGAAAGTTATATTTTCTTAAAAAGGCTAATTTATGTTAAATTGTTATTTGTGATACAAAATAAAACACCATGAAAAGAAGCTGGTTGCAGCTCATTTTTTTTAACTTTGACTTTGATGCATCTTCAAATTCTTCATTACTTATGATTCCTGAAAAGATTATGATTTCATCCTGAAATACATTGCAATCCGTTGTAATGTTAAATTGTGGGTAACATTTCATGTGCAATATTCTAACGTGATATTTTCAAAGAGTGTGATACTTTTTACATTACATATGGACACTGACGTCGAACGTTGCTTGCCGCTGAAAACGAATCCGTTGTCCAATTGGTACCCATCACGTCAGGATTTTAAGATATCTGACCCGAAATATTTCAAAATAACCTTTTTTGCAATTTGAGGTTAGGATATCTTAACAATATGACACGAGAGGCGAAATTGGATTCGTTTTCGGCGTTCCAAATTCTGTAAGTAAAATAAGTAATAAATAAAATAATAAACAAAATTTCAACAGTTTTCAGTGAGCCAAAATTCGCTTGGGTTACGCTAACCCAGTACGTACCCTGAGAATTAATATTCATTATCGAGCAGCTTTCCATGTGCAAGATCTGTGATATTCACATACTGTTATGTAGATTTTTAGTGTGTGCCAATGCTTGTTACGGGTTTTCATGCGGAAATAGTATATTATGCTTCAAGGGAGGAAAGCACGCGATTCCTGAGCGGGAGGTTTGCTGCCCGAGCGATGCGAGGGCAGCCCTCCTGCGAGGTGCGCGCGCTTGCCTCCCGCGTGGCATACGTTATTTTTCTCCCGACCCCGTTCATTACTCCCGCTGGAGGCACTTTCCGTCCCTAGGGAGTAATGAGAACGAAGTGCGCATGCGCCATGGCGCCGGGGCGGAATCGGCGACTTTCGTCACGCGTTCCAAGCGTGGAATACGGACATTCCGACGCGGTCGAGAGAAAATAGTATATTACTCAACGAGGGAGGGTAAAATAAAGAATGCCTCAGACTACATGTTTTTCACCCTCGGCTTCACCTCGGGTAAAAATTACACGCAGTCTGAGGCATTCTTTTTTACTTCCCGAGGGAAGTATACGATTTTTCTTCATGACAGGGAGGAAAAGAAGTAACTTTCCCCGCTTGCGGGAGGAAAGTTTCTGCTTTCGTCCCAGTGTGATGAAAAACAGTTTCGCACATGCGTCGAACAATATTTTTTATGCAAGTGTGCATAAAGTGCATTTAAAAAATGTCAAAAATGCGTACGCACAGCATCAAAAATGTTTAATTTCTTAATCTATTTTAAATATTATTAAATGCCGTTTTTCTTTAAAGAAAGGTTCCCTCCACTTTGATGGGACAAATTTAAGAGAAAAGAGGATTTCATTTCCAACAAAAAATTTGGTTAACATCCAAGATGGCTAAAGCACTATAGTTTTCGAGCTAATTACGATTTATGAAAGATCGGGCGTGACGCGCTTCGCAGAGTAATAATAATTAAGTGGTTGAAATTGGCAGCCCATTGTTTATTTATTGTATTTACCTTTTGGTATGAGAGACTATTATACAGCGAATTCGTCTATTTTGATGTATTTATTACATACATAAAATATATAAACTCCGTTGATTTATTGCAACGATCTACTTAAAACCCGTTAACGCCCGAAACTTGTAAAATATTTTAGTCCAGCTTTGACGTTGAATCAACATCAGAAAACAAATTTTCATAAATGGCAGCAAGTGTTATTATATGTTTTAGTGCTAGCTCTATAAGAACTCATTCTTAGATTTTACTTTTTTCCGTGAGGAAACTCAATATGGCGGTGTTTTTGTGAAAAAAAAAAATCGAAAAATCATTTTTTTGTTTAAAATCAATATTTCACACCGAAAACGTTATTTAGATGTAACAAAATGTGTCTCATAATGGCATAAACTATTTAAACTTTCAAAATGAACGTTAGCACATATGGAGATTAATACACAATAATTTTGTTCACGAGCAGAAAATATACAAATTTTTTTCCGAAATGTAAAAAACTCGGTATTTGGATGTTTTTAGGATCAAATTCCAAAATAGCGGACCCAATATGGCGTACAGAGATTCAAAAGTATTGTCAAAATATACGAAAGTCGGTATTGGGGTTTTTTTAGGATTGCTAATTATATATCTGTTTATGATTTTTCAAAATCCAAAATGGCGGACCCAATATGGCGGACGAAGATTCGAAATTATTGTCAAAATATACGAAAATAAGTATTTGGGGGTTTAGGGAACGCTGATTACGGATATGTACTTTTAAGATTTTTCAAAGTCCAAAATGGAGGATCCAACATGGCGATCAAAAATTTAAAACTGTATTTTTTAGGGTAAGATTAGTAATTCATTTATGGTTTTCAAATTTGAAAATAGTTGGTGCAGCATTAATTCGTAAACGAATACTGTACTGTTTTTCATATTATCATAGGTACAGATACAAGACAGAATTCAACCTTTTCTGTAGAGTACGAAATTTCCTATAAAAAAGTCGGAGCCATAGAGCGTAGGACCAGCGATCCTAAAAAACCCAAAATACCGATTTTCGTATATTTTGACAATAATTTTGAAACTTTGTCCGCCATATTGGGTTCGCCATGTTGGATTTTGAAAACCAATAAACGGGTATGTAATCAGCGATCCTAAAAACATTCAAATACCGAGTTTTTTACATTTGGGAAAAAAATTTGTACATTTTCTGCCTGTGAACAAAATTTTTGTGCACTAATCGCCATTTTGAATTTATTGTATGTATTAACGTTCATTTTGAAAGTTTAATTAGTTTGTGCCATTTTGTGCCACTTTTTGTTACATCTAAATAACATTTTCGGTGTGAAATATTGATTTCAAACAAAAAAATGATTTTTCAATTTTTTTTCACAAAAACACCGTCATATTGAGTTTCCTCGCGGAAAATGATAAAATCTGAGCATGGAATCTTGTAGAGCGACTCCTAAAACATATAATAATAACACGTGCTGCTCTTTGTGAAATTTTTTTTTATGCGTTTGATGCTACATCAAAGTTAGAATAACATTTTACAAATTTCGAGCATTAAGGGGGTTCTAAAGTAGTCGATCGATAAGATAGGAATATTCACAAAAAAAAACCGTAAATAAAAAATTACCGAAATGATTTTTCGAAATTCGGGCTCTGTAAGGGCAATTTTAATTATTATAAACGGTATCATAGAAAATTCTAAAGACATTAATTGAGAACTGACCAAGTATTTTCGGAAATAAGTGATTTTTATTTATTTCCGAAAATTCTCGGTCAGTTCTCAATTAATTTCTTTGACAATTGTCTAGAATGCCGCCTGAGGTAATTAAAATTGTCCTTACAGAGCCCGAATTCTGAAAAATCTATTCAATCAATTTTTATTTACGGTTTTCTAATGAAAATTCCTATATTATCATTCGAGCATTTTAGAACCGCCTTAAGATTTACCGACAAGGTTGTTTGAACTTGGACATAATTGCCGCTGGATGGCACAGCATGCAAGTTCTTATCCACTCGCCCATTTATCTCATCTCGCGGATCGGACATGATATGATAAGAGAAAGAGAGAGAGAGAACGATCTGAAATTCCGAATGATCTTCCATGAGAAAGAGCGAGAAAGAAAAGTCTAGTCCGTATATATATATATGTATACACATTTTTGCTTAAAAATTCCGCGCGCGACTCGAAATCGCGACCTCCGACGCATTTGCTACATAACAGCGAAGTCGATAAAACGAAAAGCGACGTATACGCGGAAGCGCAATTGTCCGAATGACGCCCGACATGTTGTCCCCGTCGGATCGGTCGCGAAGGATCGCGTCCTCGTGAAAACTTCCCTCCCGTCCCTCGACTCTAAGCATGTGCGGAGTGCGGGTCGTATATACTCGAGTGTGATCGCGCGGCGCATCGACGACGCGTTCGCTCCCGCAATAGCCGAGTCTCGACGATTACGCCGCCTCCCATCGCGATCCGCGACTTTTTCCATTTTCCCTGACGGCAGGTGCGCCTTCTCCTCGAGTTTTCCTGGTTCGTCCACCCACTTGTTACAATTTTCATACGACCTTAAGACGACATGAGGACGTGTCCGATCGTGTCCACTACTGGATCGGTAATTAAATCTCGCCGCTAGTGTTTTTTACCGCCTAGTCTTCGGAATCGCGAGGAAACGATGGCCGCCACCTTCGATCAGTACGACAAGTCCAGGTAAGAGGACACTAAGAGGTTACGTCCACGTGACAGATGTCCACCCCTTCGCTCTTTTACCTTACCTTAGTGTTGGTACATTTCTCTATTTACATATATCCACATACATAACATCAATGTCGGGCGTAATTAGTTCTGACTACTGACTTGATTTCTTTTCGGAGCATATTTCATCACGGATACTCGTGATTCTTTCCTAAGTTTTATTTCTTCAACGAATTTACGAAAATACGTTACATTTTTATGTTTTCTTTACAAATTCCAGGAATTTTCTAACTATGATTTTCAGAAATTGTATAAAAATGAAATATATACAGAAATAAAATGTTTGTATTTATTTAAAATCCAAAGAAATATTGTAATTCCAATATTCTAACTAAATTTGAATGTTTAGTAATTTATGGTTTGAATTACTTTATTAACATCGACGTAAGAATTGATGTTATATTTACGTCACTGGAGCCCAATATTATTGTACAATTTATATGCCTGTAGGGTATCTCTTGGTTGCTAACGCCCTTTTGTTGGTTATTTTTGACATTTTTTAGTAGATTCAAATTTAAACTACATGTCAATGAAAAAAGTACTTTTTCTAATTTAAAAATTGCAATTATTATACACAAATGACACCAACTTTACTTAGTTTTGAATTTCAAAGAATTATTGAAGATTTATTTCAAAGACAATCGATATTAAACGGAATGAAAGTATATAAATGATATAAAAGTCCTGTAAATATTTCTTTAAAAGTCATCAATATCAATTAGTATATTATTTTAATATTTATGTGATATAAAATAAATTTACTTTTACTGAAAAATATTACTCAAGTAGTCTCGACGACTGTAAGAGATTTTTAAGAAAGTCACATTTTTTATTTTTTTAAAGATGCAGAAAAAATTATTGATATGTACTCCAATGAAAATCCACAAAGAAAACAACATTTATTAGAAATTGCAAATTTATGCAAACTGTCACAACATACCGTATAGGTTAACGTGACTTTCCGATATGATTTATTTAAGGAGGTTAGTATGGTTAAGAATTAACAAACAGATTCTGACGAAAAAATTACTAAACGTTAATATGAATATAAAATGAATCCCCTGAAAACTTTGAGTCATTTGGATACCTCAGTGTTGAGAAATTATGAATAACATTTTGTGTCTATGCAAATATAAAAGAATTACCAATAAATTTATGATAATGCCGTTGTCTGATAAATGTCAGTATACTCGTGGTACACTGTAAAAAATTTTCATGTAAAATTACAATGCGTTGTGGGCTCGAAAAATTACCCACTTTCAGCGCAGGAAATTTACAATGTTGAACGATGTAACTTTACATAAAATCTTGTAATATTTCCTCCAATTGTAAAATTACAACGTCCAGCGTGGGCTCGAAAAATTACCTACGTACAGCATAGTAAAAGTACACAAGTCTAACATTTTTCCTAAACTCGACGTTGTAAATTTACAACACAGTATTGTACTTTGACCTCAATTGGGGAAAAATACCTACGCTCAACGTAGTATTATTACCAACATTTTATGTCTGATTTTTACCAGTCTGTTGTAAGTTTCATTTTCCTTTTTTATTGTGTGGTAATTTTACATGATTTTTTTTTACAGTGTACGGTACAAAAGTTAGTTGATTTCGTAGCGGGGTCCAGCAGACCCCAGTGTGACTGCGGTGTATACTTTGAAGAAAATAGTTCGTAATATTCGTAAGCAATTAGAAGAGACTGAGGAAGATAGAACTATTGGCGAAGATGCTTCAGAAATTTTCGATTATCAGGATGCAAATTACTTTATTTGTTCAGTTATATATCTTATATTTAAAAATTATGTAGAAATAAACAAAGTATGTAGGTAAAAATTACGTATTTTATTTTTTTAAAATTATGCAATTACTTATTTTTTATATTGTAATTTTATACTTATTTTGTAAAGGGTGTTTGCCGATAAGCTCAATACATACAAATATAAGTAAAAATACAATTACATATTGAAAAAGTTTATTTCAGATTAAATTTAAATTAAAAACAAAGCCTTTAATATACTTCTTTCTCCGTTTCAGAAATAATTTCATTTGTACTATAAACAATTAGATTAAATACTTCATGGTAATAACAGGTCACATTACTAAATTTAAAAATAAAAAAAAAGTATATTCACATATTTGACTTTGTTTGAAAGCCCTCGTCAGAATAAGTGTATCCAAACTGTGAGGAATGAATAAAAAAAAAGAGAAACATTAATGAAAATTGTATGTTAGAATGAAAATTCATGACATAAATGTCATAAGAAGGGAATAATTTTTATATAATAGTATGAAAAAGGTTCATTGACAAATTAAATATGTACCTTTTTATTACTTAGTACAGTGTTATATTTAAAATAATAGTCTGCACTTGTGAAATTTGAAAAGGAGTCAATGAACTGATTTCATTAATACGAATTATTGAAATCAATTTCATTTATCACAGATCTTATAGATAAATCCCACCACTCACCATTACAATTGTTAATATCTTTACAAAATAACGACAGAAGTTCATAAAAAACTAGATACTTATTATCAGCATAACAAAAAATATAACATGAAATATTATTTAATTTTATGTTAGCGAACTATTTTAAGAACTAAGAAATATGAAAACATAAAAAAAACAAACCTTATTTTTCATTTATAAAGAGAGTTGAAAATAACTTAAACAATTAATTCATTATATTAAATATAATAATTTAATGCAGACGTAACTTTTTCATGAAAACATTATACACACAGGAAATGTAATAATAAGGTAAATAAATATTTACGTCTGTAAATAAATATTGTTTTATTTATAATTGTTTCACTGCATGTACAGCAAAATGATTATAAAATAATCATTTTTAATCTAGTTTTCCAAAAATGAAATAATTTACAACATAACAATATTTTCTTTCAATAATTAATTAAAGAAATAAAATATTTAACCTTCATGCAATGTCCAAAAGTGTCAAGAACAACCACAAGGGCATCGTTACTCCATCTACACTACAGGCATATACAATTACAGTTATTTTTTAGTGTCTTATGTACACCTGTGTGCAATGATTCTGTCGTTTTTGACAGAGCTTTTGTGTTTTTCTTACTATTTACGCTTTATGTATAAAGAGAAGGATAGATGATATGTCAAAAACGACAGAATCATTGGGTTTACCTTCAAAAGGATTTGGTGTATTTAATTTTGAAATATTTAAATAAACACGTTGATAAATGTTTAATTGTTTTATTTTCTAGTATTTAAATATGTTCATTTTACAATACTATTTAAGGTGTAGTTCTTACCATACTGATAAGTCAAATGAGAGACAAATGAATAAAATCAATTATTCACATTTGATTCGCCATAAATTACAAAATATATTTTTTTAATAATTATAAATTTAACGAATAGTTTGTTAAATTAACTAATAGATGCGTCACACTTAGTTTAGAAATTATCTAAATAATCTAAATTCAATAACAAAATAACCTCTCAATTAAACTTCTTATTTAAAAATATGAATTAAAGATTACTTAAAACGGTAAGAGTTATATTTTTTATAATGTATTACACTGATTACACCTAATGTAGAATGAATCGCTCGATTTGTTTACACTTCTCAAACATCTGAGCAACCTTGCCAAACCAACGATTCAATGACACTCCAAAAAATTTGCCTTAAAATCATTATATAATATGAATGACTGTATAGAGAAACTCATCAATCAATGTCATCCAGCTTTATATATTAATTATTATTGTTATTAATTAAAAACTGTCAATCACATGCACTATAACAATAATTTATTTAAAGTAAAATATTTTGACGTTAACAAAAGCAATTAGTACATTACTTGTAGTGGTGTAATCGGTAATAATTTTACAATTTAAATTAAGATTACAATTTAAGATCACATCATAATATTTGCTTCGAATATATGGCGTAACCTGTGTATCGTTATCTTATGTACCAATTTGTTTACGAAATCTAAAATGACAAGATCAGTTGAATAATAATAATAAATAAAAATAAAAAAACAATAACTGAATACAATTTATATTTTATGTTATTGTTTTTATTTATTTTTTAATTTACTTTATTGTTTATATGTATTACAGTACTTACATAATCAATTTTTCAAGTGGTTTTGCAATAATTAGATTAATTAATTTGAGGTAGTAATCAGTTAATTAAAATCTACAATAATGTTTTTGGTTCTATTTTGAAACCCTCGTCTGAATGAGTAAATTAAAATAATGTTGAGGAAAACTTACAGAGGCATAATTCATATATCAAGCCACACAAAAACTTTTAAATAATACTTAATATAAGAGTTCCTAAATGCACATTTTTATTAGTATTACTTTAGTTTTAAAATGTTCCGTTGGTGTATTATACGAAATGTATGTTACTTATTTAAACGACTGATCATATACTTAAATTTTATATTATCATTCTATAAAAATATGTTCTGAAGACTTTTTAGATAACTGAAATTAGTTGTTCAAGTCGTTTTCAACTTCTTTTATAAATGACAAGTAACGTTTATTAAGGTTACATGTTAACTTTTTGTGTTTTCATATTTCACACTTCTTAAAATAGTTCGCTAACAAAAAATTAAATAATATTTCAATTTGTTATAATATTGATAATAAGTATTTAGTTTTTTCAAAACTTGTGTTGCCACTTTCTAAAGATCTTAACATTTGTAATGGCGAGTGATGGGATTTATCTATAAGATCTGTCATAAATGAAATTGATTTCAATAATTCGTTTTAATGAAATCAGTTCAATGACCCCTCCTCAAATTTCACAAGTGTAAAGACTATTATTTTAAGTATAAAAGTACTAAGTAGTAAAACGGTACATATTTAATTTGTCAATAAACCTTTTCAATACTATTATATTAAAATTATTCCCTTCTAATGACATGTCATGAATTTTTATTCTAAAATACAATTTTTATTGATGTTTCTCTTTTTTTTATTCATTCCGCACGGTTTTGGATACACTTATTCTGACGAGGGCTTTCAAACAAAGCTGAATACGTAAATGTACTTTTTTTATTTTTAAATTTAGTAACGTGACTTGTTATTACCACAAAGTATTTAATTTAATTATTTATAGTACAAATGAAATTATTTCTGAAACGGAAAAAGAAGTATATTAAAGGTTTTGTTTTTAATTTCAACTTAATCTAAAATAAACTTTTTCAAATTGTATATGTATTTGTACTTATATTTGTATGTATTGAGCTTATCTGCAAACACCCTTTACAAAATAAGTATGAAATTGCAATAAAGTATATGATTGGTCATATAAATAAATACAAGTAATATTACTAATAATGTGCATTTAGGAAATCTTTGATTAAATGTATTTCATACAGTGAAACGATTATAAATAAAGCAATATTTATTTACAGATGAAAACTCTCATGGTTCTCATGGGAAAGTTGTACATAATTTTTGTGCATTTAAGTAATGTATATTTTTGAATATATAACACCAATTTTGTTAGACATTTTACCAAGTAATTCCTTCCAGGAATTTGAGATGTTCTTGAATTTGATTTTTAAAATTTTTTAACACAATATTCTTCTCTTTAAACTTTGAAAACTGCTGATTTTGTTAAATTACATGTTATTTACATAATACGATTAACAATTTTACATTTTGGGATTAAATATTATTTAAAAATGCTTTATTATCGTTTTACAAGAACTGTAAATAGTTTTTTCCCTACGAGAGGTTTGAAAATAGTATATATGAATGAAATTTCAATGAAAAAAAGAGGTAAATTAACAAAATTCATTTTACAAATAAAGTATGCAATTGACATTACAAGAAAAATTAATTTTAATACAATTCAAATCTGATTAATCCAATATTACTAATCATTCAATAAATAAATAGGGTAGTCAATTGTTGCCCACCCTACAATGATTGGGGATTTGACTTAAATTTTATTTAAAAATAATTAAGCTTATGTCAGAAATAATTTCGCATCATGTTAGCCAAATGAAATGGATTAATGAGTTATAAAATAAATTAAATAAATCATATTGGAAAGTCATATGACAGCTCACATAAATTTGCAATTTCTAATAATTGTGATGTTTTCGTTACAGATTTTTCATTAGAATACATACTAATAGTCATAAATGAACGAAAATAGTATAATGAATAGGCGAAAAATATAACTATAAGCTCATATTGATCAGCAATGGTTTAGTTATAGAATATGTTAATATAAGTAAAAATAATAAAATAACTGACAAAATTTGAATGATTCATGATGACATTATGTTATTTTCAGTTATTTTTACACCTATTTTTAAATTATTTTGTATTGTATTGTATTTTTTAATTATAATTAATTAAACTAATAAAGTATATGGTTTATAATTACGAATTCTAATACTTTATGAAACATTCATAGCATTATCTTAGCTCATCTATTATTATTAATGAGAAATAATAATCATAACGTATTAAATCTACATAGTAACGTGTTAAAAAAATATACAATTAATTTACAATTACATTAAACCTGAAGCAAACAAATGACTATCTTTATGATCATTAATAATTAATTTTTTTCATAATAATTAACTATTAGTCATGGTCTTAATTATTTTCTTAATTCTGACTCAGAATTATTAAAAGAATAAAAACCACTTAGAAATAGCTTATATATATTTATATTACATCATTAAATTGTACTAATTTTTATTTTTAAGTTATTGTTTTGATAGTCTTTTAAATTTTAATATCATTATAATACATATAATTGTTTACTTTTCGATCCTAGATTCGGGTCGTCGTAATTCCACTCCATTTTCCTTTTCCATTTTTTATATATATTTTTTTATAACCTTAAGTTACTCTTATAGGTTATTATTAATACTGACCGATAAATATCAGTACCAAATTATAAGACATAATCATTCATTTTTTCAACAAATTATATTATATCTGTTAAAAAAAATATTTGAATACATTTTACTTATTACTTCATGTTATAACCACATATGAATGTTGCTACTACGTAGTAACCTATTATGAGGCGTGTTATGAAAATGAAGTAATTTCATCAATTATTGAAGTATGCTAATTAGATCAGGAATGTGTGTTACAGCAAGTAATTGGAAAAAACAAAATATAAGTACCTCATAATTTGTCAAGTGTTATTAGTATCGAGCAATAGTTTAATTATGTCTTTAGGTACTTATTTTAAATAATTGTTAAACAACTCACTCACTTAGTTATAAAAAAAAAAGATTAACACACAATTCTAAGAAAATATGACACAGTACTTTAATCTATATTTCAATGGAAATATAAAATCTTCCTGCAAGGTCAGAATTAAAAAAAAGGATTTATTATTGCAGAATGGTAGATACATTTTTTATTTCGTTTATCTGATTCATAATAACTCACAGGTTTCTGTGTCAGATTAGAATTCTAATAAACTTAAAAATTATTTATATTTATTAATTATTAAATTGATATATATTTATTTCAGTTGGTACTTCGGAGCAATGTCCCGACAGGATGCCTCTGATTTACTCATGGGAGAAAAAGAAGGCGGCGTGTTTTTGGTGCGTGACAGCACATCAATAATTGGTGATTTTGTTCTATGCGTAAGAGAAGACAGTAAAGTTAGTCATTACATAATCAACAAAATTCAAGAAAGGGAGCAAATTCGTTATCGAATCGGTGATCAAAACTTCCCAGATATTCCCAATCTTTTGGCATTTTATAAGCTGCATTATTTGGATACGACTCCTTTGATACGACCAGCCCCTAGAAAAATCCAAAGGGTAATTGCGAGGTACGACTTTGAAGGAAATGATCCAGATGATCTGCCATTCAGAAAAGGTACCATTAATATTTTATAAACTTTGTGTTAAAGCGAATTTAAATGATCTTGTCGATACTTTTATAAGAATTAATTACATGTTGTAGATTACGTTTCATTTTTTTCTATTACCATTAACAATAAAATCAATTATGAAATCTTTGTAACTGCGGTTCATAAAGTAAAATTAAAAAAGTTTTTATGTATGAGATGACGTCTCGGCTTTTTTTTTATTAATTTATTCGAAAGTCACAAAATAAAAAATAATTGACAACAATTTTTTTTTTAAATCTTACAAATCTTGATTTGAAAAAATGAAAACAATACTTATTGTTCCAAATTTTACAAAAATTAATACAAAAGTCTCGTTTTTTAAATAAAATTAAATTAAAGATCATATGTTTTCCTTTCTTTTGTTTAAACAAATTTTTGTTAACCCTTTCAGTCACGCATTTCTCTTTTCACTAAATTTGGTTGAAACTCGTTAGTTGAGGGTTTTTGGGGTCGCTGAATGCAAATCTGACGTTATTTTTTTAAAATTCAAAATGGCGGTTCCAATATGGCGGAAAAAATTGAATATCGACTGAATTCGCTTGAAAAAAGTTACCCAGGGGTTTTCAAGGTCACCGAACACAAATCTGATGTCAAATTTCAGAAATTTAAAATGGCAGACCCAATATGGCGGACAAAAAGTTGAAAGTCTACTGTATTCACTTGAAAAATGTTACTTAAGAATTTTCGAATCCTCAAAATCTATTTTCATTTTTGTATTCAGTGACCTCGTAAACCCCTGAGTAGCTTTTTTTTAAGGGTATTCAGTCAATTTCAATTTTTTGTCCCCTATATTGGATCCTCCATTTTGAATTTTTGAAAACCGACATCATATTCGTATTCAACAACCTCAAAAACGTTGAAATAATAAGTTTCCTGTCTATAAAAGAAAAATGGTCATTTTTTGGTATATTTTTGTTTATAATTAACTAAACTATAGTATTTTATTATGTGTGATATCTTACATCCAATCAATAAATGCCTTAGCTATGTAGAAAATCAAGCATAACGTAAAAAATATGAGAATCTGATTTGTAAATGTAAAAAAAGTAGCGGATAAAAGGGGGCCTCTGAGAGACCCACTGTGACGCAATGGGTTAAGAATTGTATTCCTCAGTACGGAAAATAAACCAAAAAATTCTGATATTAATCAATTTAATTTACCTATTGTACACTAACTGTATTTTATTATAAAGTAAAAACAAAAAAAAAAGGAAAAGAGCAAACTGTTCTGTAGAATATTAAATAACTTTCACGCTCCAATGTTGAAAGGAAACTTACTAAACAATTTGAAAGATATCACGAAGGCTAACTTCTCTATTGTTCACAACCAAATTATGTGTGCACTTTAAAAAAAATAAAAAAGAGTGTAAAATGACTGTGGCATTGTAAAATTACGCTACAGTTTTAGTACACTCAGAGGAAATTTTTACTTTGAAAGTGGTGAAAATATGATTTCCTTGGTTATTTCACTGTGTAGTTGAAATTGTACAATTCATAATATTAATTTCACTGTAAAATTGTAAAATTGTCATGTTCAAAGTAGATCTTATTACCTACGTTGAACGACGTAATTTTACTAAGTTTTTTTGAGCCACTATTTTGTGTAAAATTGCATTTTCAGTTGTAATAGTTCGTGACGATTGTAATTTCATTGTAAATTTACACTTTTATTTGGTAATTTTACACTGTTTCTGAAGATTTATTCATGTTCAAAGTACACTGTAAAAAATGATGGTGTAAAATTATTATCCTAGAAGTAGTGTAAAATCACTAGTCCACCAGAAATTTTACAACTTTGAGCGGTGTAAAATTACAATTCCACTGGGAATTTTACCACTATCGTAGTAATTTTACAACAAAATTGTAAAATGACTCCGTTCCGAGTAGGTAATCTACAAGACCCTCTCTGAGCGCAGTAATTTTACTACTGCAAAAGAGTAATTTCACTACTTTGAAAATCGTAATTTTACTACGCTAGAAGTAGTAAATTTACAAGAGCATTGTAATTTTACACTAAAATTTTTTACAGTGTAGGTCTTACTGATTACCCCTGTTAAGTGTAGTAATTTCACACTACTCTTTTTTACAGTGTACATGTAGTGTTAGAAAATTCAACGTTATTATTAAAAGTAATTTTCAACATTTTTCACACAGAATCAATTAGAATATTGTATTTGTTTAAAAGTTTATTACAGATTCAAATTTAATAATAATCAGAATTTAATACTTTAATTTTTACAAATTTATTTGATAAATTAGAGATTACAAAAACAAAATCAATAACATGACACTAAATTACCCTAGCATCAATCATTTTAATAGTTCAAATCTTATATTTAAAATTATTTTATATTTTATAAAATCATTTTCTAATTCCATTCTTTTTTTCCAATTCCTTTCTTTAGCTAATATTTGAACTTTATCGTGATCAAAATTATGTCCCGTTTCAATTTTATGTATTGTTAAACTTGTATGTAATTTAATAAAATATTAGATTTATGTTCTTTAACCGTTTTTTCTATCAATCTATCTGTTTCTCCAACATAACATTTGTTACAGTGCATACAAGGAATTTTGTATACAATGGAACTATATTTTATAACATGGAGTTTGTCTTTAAAATGGCTTGATACCTTTTATATTAGTATTATAAGATTTAGAAACAATCCTAATATTATTGAATTTAAAAATTCTTTTTAATTTATCAGTTATAAACATAATGTAATTTTGTGAAAAATCACTTTAAATTTCTTGACCACTTTCTTGAAATTAATAAATTATTATTTTAAATTTACTCTTGGGTAATTACGGGCCTTCGACTTAATACCAAGATGGAATGGTAATTAAAATACGTTGATTAACGTTTCGGCCACTAATATGGGCCCTCTTCAGAACAAAATGTATTCTAAAAAAATTTTTTACAAATATTACGAATTGTAGAAAGTTGTGAGAAATATATTAACTAGAGATATCATGAAACTCTCACCATAATTAAAAGTTTAAAATCATATGATTATTTTAAATTTACTCTTGGGTAATTCATATGATTTAAAATCAGGAGTATATTTTTATATTTTTCTCCAATTTGTAAAATTACAGTCCAATGTGGGCAAAGAAATTACCTACGAATAACGTCATAAAAGTAGACAATTTGGTATATTTCTGATGCGCAACATTCTAAATTTACAAGACTGTCTTGAACTTTAACCTCAATTCGGACAAAAATTCTACACTCAACGTAGTATTATTAAACAAATTTTATGTCCAAACTTTACCAGTTCATTTCAATTTTTCAATTTCAATTTATTCAGGATAGAGTACATAATATTACATAATATAATAATATAGTACAGAGTAACAGCTGACTAATGTCGGCCGTCCACTAAAGTGCAGAATAAAGCACTTGCGCGTGGTCCCGAATACAATTTTTGTTGATTTTAAAGTTAATACATATTAGTTACACACTTAATATATATATAAATAAAAAGCCAGTGTATAAATATAAAATAAATATAATTATAAAAGTAAAGTAAATCCGTTGCGTAGAAACAATTTATAGATTTAAAATTAAATTTGCATTACTATAGTTCAGATATTAATTTATGGAATTCCTGTCTGTGGGTGCTTAGTATCCAGTTTTTTATAATCCTTTTAAGTAAAATTTTGTTGTTAGAAGATTGAGTTGTTAAACTATTCTTTATTTTTAAAGGTAACATATTAAATAGTTTTGTTGCTACGTAATCTTGCGTTCTTTTTGAAATGGACTTATTTTTTTTAATAATTTGGATAGTCTGAGTTCTAGAGTTAATTTTACATTCGTCTTTAAATCGTTTAATGTTCACCAGTAGAACCGTTTTACAGTATAATTGACGTATATCTAAGATTTGGAGTGATTTAAATAGTTCATCAGAAGAATCAGTATATTTCTTAAACATAATTATTTTCAATATTCTGTTTTGTAGGATTTGTAAAGGTTTGATTGTATTGGCATAAGCACATCCCCACGCCAGGATTCCATATCCTGCTATAGACGCAAACAATGCGTGATATACACTAAGTAGTTGTTTTATATTTAGATAATTACGGATACGCTTAAATATAAATAGCATCTTTCTACTTAATTTCACTACATTATTTAAGTGGTCTTTCCATTTAAGGTTCGCATCAATAGTAACACCTAGATATTTAGTTTTAAACACTCTTGCTACATCCTCATTCCTATAGGTCTGTAATTGAAAGTGATTTGGCACACTATCTTTATAACATCCGAAGAGAACAAAGTTGGTTTTATGTAAATTTAAAGATAGCCCGTTATCGTCAATCCATTTTATAACTGAATTCAATTTAGATTCCGCCGTAACTTTCAAACAATCCCTATCTCGTTCTCTGCATAGTATTGCAGTGTCGTCTGCGAAGGATATTATGTTCCCGTCAGGAAGAACATGTAGCAAGTCGTTTATAAATGTAATAAAAAGTAAAGGACCCAGTATAGTCCCTTGTGGAACTCCGCTTTTGACCCTTTCCTTTGAGCTAATTTCGTTTCCTATTTTTACTCTTTGTGTTCTGTTCATTAAATAACTTTCGAGTAGCTTATAAGGCACGCCTCTTATACCATATTTATATAATTTCTCCAGTAAGATGTTGTGATTTACTTTGTCAAAAGCTTTCGCCAAATCGAGAAAAATAGCGAGGGCTGGTAGATTTATATCTAACGCGTTAGTTATATAATTAGAGACTTGAGAGATCGCATCATCAGCACATTTCCTTTTCCTAAAGCCAAATTGCCAATTAGATAAAATGTTACACTGTTCAAAAAATGTTAGTATACGAAGCTCTAAGCATTTTTCAAATATTTTAGCGAAGTTATTTATTAAAGATATTGGCCTATAATTATTCATACTCGTGCGACTACCGTTTTTATGAATAGGAATGATTACTGATTCTTTAAATATTTTTGGGCAGATTCCAGATACAAATATCAGATTAATCAAGTGAACCAAGGGATCCAATAGATACAATACATTGTTCTTAATAACTTTAACTTGAATGTTATCTAGACCAGTTGAAGTGTTGTTTTTTAATTCTGTTATTATTCTTAGTATCTCCTCTTTATTTGTTGGTTTTAAAAACAATGTTTTATCATTATTCTTAATTAATCTAATATAAGAATCTTGTACATTTACATCGCTTCCTAAATCACTTTCCCCAATAGAGCTAAAATAATTGTTAAAATTGTTAGCTATGTCTTTAGTCTTCGTTACTGTTTCATTTCCCATTTTGATTTTATTTATTACATTTTTATTCTTATTTGAATTATTATTTATTATATCATTTACCGCCGACCACAATTGTTTTGGAGATTTATTGTTTTTTAGAATTATGTCATTATAATATGTTTTTTTTGCTTTCTTGATTTTTGATTGTACCATGTTTCTTTCAGCAGTGTATAATTTCCATAGATGTTTATTATTTGGGTGTTTTATTGCATTTTGAAATAATTTATCACGAATTGTACACGCTTTTATTAGTTCATTATTCATCCAATTTTTTCTTTTGCGATTGATATTATTAATGTTATTTTTTATTTTTGAGTTATTTATATGTTTAACTAATATATTAAGCATGTTTTCTGCGCATGTATCTACATTTGTTTCAGTGAAAACTGATCTCCAATTTTCTAATTGAAGGAAATTATTCAATTTATTAAAATTTACTCTAAGTTTATTTTTTATCCTATTTTTTTGTTTGTCATGATTCGTATTTAAATCAATATTTGTTTCAAAGATCGTAGTGTAGTGATCAGTTATATTTGTTTTGATTACAGAAGCTGAGTTTTTCGATGATATATTACAGAATTTAGTAAAAATATGATCTATACATGTTTTCGAGTATTTAGTTTCTCTAGTAAAATCATTGATAAAAGATTCATATCCAAATTCAGTTAGCGTATTCATATATTGGTGAGATTCAGCCGTTTCTATTTTAATATCAATATTTATGTCTCCTATTATTATATTATTTGGATGCAGAGTTTTATTTAAGTAGTTATGTAGATTAAAGACAAACTCATCTACGTCTGAGTTTGGTGATCTGTAGATACCTGTAATTACTAATTTAAAATTTGTTTTTAATCGAATGTGTATTTCAAGTCCATTTGTCTCTCCAATCTGAACTTCCCTGGACTCTGCAGCAAATTTTTCTTTTATATATATTATGACACCGTCATTTTGATTATTTTTTATTGTTGTATGGTAAATATTATATCCCTCGATTTCATATAATCTACTTTCTGGAATCGCCCAAGTTTCCGTGCACACTACTACGTCTGGTTTCTTTGTAAATGAGAAGACAGCTAATTGTAATTCATTATAATGTTTTTCTATGCTTCTAATGTTTGTATGCATAACCGAAAAGTTAGTGTTATTTATAAAATTGTTATTGTTATAATCTAAAATGTTGTTGAAATTGTAGGTTTTTATGTTATTATGTACTAGACTATTAAAAAACTGTCTACTCATTTTTACAGATATTGAGTTTTGGATATAACAATATTTTTTAAATATTTATATGTATCACATTTATCTTCTTCCTCGGGAGAGTGATTAGTAGGCCGGTTTAGGTGGTATTTCTTATTGGACTCGGTGCAGTTTATACATTTTTTATTATCCTTTGAAACACAATTGTCACTATCATGTTCTTCAGAGCAATGTTTGCACGATCTAACGTTTGTACATTTCTTGACGCTGTGTCCGTATCCGTTACAATTACGACATCTTCGCAGGTTAAAATCTTCGTAAATTGAGCACCGTTGCCATCCTATGTATATTTTAGAGGTTTTCATTAATTGATGAAATAAAGCTGGTTCTACTTCTGCATATACAGTAAAGGTCTTCTTGTACGTGATCTCTTGAAGATGAAGTATTCTTATGGCATTTTCATTCATTTCAGGAAAATTTTGATTTTTAACCGCTGAAACAATTTCTTCAGGTGTATATTTTTGGCTAATTCCAACTATTTTTATTTTAGGTAATCGTAGTTGTTCAGTTATAATTTCATAATTGTTTTCATTTAGATTTTTTTTTAATTCTTCTTGTAATTTTTTCGTTTCTTCTAAATCAACACATTTAAATTTCAGCAGACCATTTTGTGCTTCTTTTATTTTTGAAATTCTTATGTTTAGATTGTTAACATTTACCAACGACGTAACAGTTCGTCTTGTTGTTGACGCATTTTGTTGTTGTTTTGGTTTAATTGTGATCATAGGCGCGTTCGGCTGTGTATAAACGATTTGATTTGTATTTCCAGAAGTAGTAATTTGCGCATATGTTATTTTCGGTTCAAAGATATTTTTAGGGAATTTATCTTCAAAATGCACAACTTTCTCATCTAATAGCTTGTTTCTTCCTTCCATTTCTTTAATTAGTTTCTTTAGTAATATATTTTCTTCTTTGATTCTTTCATTGTCCTTACTGTTTGTTTCGATTAGTAGTTTATTTTTCTCCTGAGTTTCTTGTACTAACATGTGAAGCATCTTATTTTCTCTATGCAAGTTATTTTCATATCCGGAATTTTCGCTATCCTCAATATCGTCTTGATTATCACTATCGATTTTTGAGAGTAAAAATGATTCATTTCGACTCTCATTTAATTTTGTATCTAATCTTTTTACTTTGCTCATTAATTTCGAATTTTCGTCATTAAGTAAATCGAATTCATAGTTTCTTTGTTTTAATTCGTCTTTCGTTTTACTTAAGGCGTGTTTGAGTGTTTTATTTTCATCGCTAAATATCTGTAATTTTTTTTTAAATAATCCAATCACAGCTTTCAAAGTATTATTGTCATCATTTTTCACGTCAGTATTTAGACTGACTGTAGAGATTATATTTTGATCACAACACACCATGTGCATGCGATCGATGATGAGTATATTATCTTGAGTTCTTGCATAACAGCTTCGGTGATCTACTTTGTTACATAGTATACATACACAAACCTTTGTATTGGTTTTATCCGGACAGCAATTAAAATTAGCACCTTCTTTCCACTTGTCCAAGTCACACTTGTTCACACTCCGCGCCATATTGCGCAAATTTTGTCTACAATTTCAGTCCTCGTGGATCAAGTCACTGTTCATTGCAGCAAAACTGCAGTCGCATATCAATAATTTAGAAATTCAAAAGAAACCAAAGCAACAAGTGCGCACAGAATTTATGACACAGTATCGAAATCGCAAAAATTCACAAAATTAACCAGAGCTAGGCGCAAGACATGTTGCCTGTTCGAACTCACAACAACGAGTTCAAGACCAATAATTTGTAACCATTGTAAATTTAATTTTGATTTCTTATTGTACATGTTGTAAAATTAGGTTACGTTTGATTGTTTAAATTACCATTAATAAATTCTAATTTTCCAATAGGCGAAATCCTTACAATAATATCAAAAGATGAGGAGCAGTGGTGGACAGCAAGAAACAATCTTGGCCAAACCGGTTCAGTACCTGTCCCCTACGTTCAAAAATACGACGAAGACAACAGTCTTACCACGATCGAAAACACTTCTTCGAGGCCAGAGAGCGGCGGAAGTTCAGGTTCGAATTCCACAACGAATCAACTAACGTCACAGTCATCCCTGGACATTGGACACACGGGGACAGCCACTCGTCGTTCAAACATTCAAAGAACACTGCCGGCTTTTGCTAAAGTCAAGCAAGCCAGAGTACCAAACGCCTACGATAAGACTGCCCTAAAACTCGAAGTCGGTGACATCATTAAAGTGACGAAGACAAACATCAATGGTCAATGGGAAGGAGAGTTGCATGGTAAGGTTGGACATTTCCCATTCACGCACGTGGAATTCGTCGTCAATGAGCCAACAGAGGAAAATCAAGAAATTTAGCTCGAGTGCGAAGATCGTGAGTGAAAATACAAGAGCATAGTGGCTGTCATACATACTGTGGTTACGATAGCTTCGTACGGTTGTGAGTTAAGTTCAGGATGTGCAATATTCTATCGAACATCATCGATGTGATCGATTATCGATGCTACTAACCGTTTGTACATCTGCCTGGCGTAGCATCCGCCTCTAGTCAGTGAAAGACGATCCAAAGTGCTGACTTCCTCTTGGAATGTATGACGAATAGACTCGGAATTAAATTCAACATCATATTCTCCCTCTCGAGTGTCTTTTCAGGGTGAATATTAAAAAGCCTTCGGAGGATGAACATAAGAAAACCATTACGTGCTGAGAAATGAATCCAAAGCATGTTTCGAACGATTCAGTGGTCCGAATGTACTACGTGTGCGCGCTAAAAATTGTGATAAAGTTTCTACGTGTATTTGAACTGGTTGACGACGACACTTAAAAGATGCATTTATTTTTGGATCGGTTAGAGTGTTGCGTCAGACAATTTTATGCTGGACAGCAAAGCTTCCACTGACAAGCGCTCTATGTTCAATAGTCCTCTGTAGCTTCAAGGACAAAATAGGCGCGCAGTATTAGGGTTAATAATATATAAATATATACATAAACATAAATTGTATTTCATATCATGCGTCGAGTCGAGCGGTATCGTGAAATGAAACGACAATGTCGGAAGGCAGTTCTTCTGAAGTATTTTGTGACGACGGTGCCATATACTGTGTATAAAGAAAAAGATCGAAGAGTGCCATTACGTAAACTCGATCCTTCGACAGAAATAAGAGGTGTTCAACAATGAAGCAAAAGGAAAAGCCGAGAGCTGACTGAATCATGTATTGCAGCAGTATAATACCTCAACGATCGATGACTACTCGTGTTCTTATCCATTAGCTTCCCGTTATGCTGGAGGCGAATGTACACACCAGCATAGTAATAATTCGCTGTATATTTTTCTAAACATATGTACTCGGTATCTCCTTTTATCAATTTTGGAAGTTGTCAACGATCGATGAGGAATTTCAGTAGCGTAAAAATACCTGTTGAATAAGTAAGTGATCGTGTTGTCATTTGTAATAAACGATTGTAGTGTATAATTGAATTCGTTGCAGAAAATAAATAGCAGCTGAAATACTATTAGCTATGAACGATTTCTTCGCGCGACTTGCGCGCGGCGTTTTTATTGAAAATAATACTTGAAATACACATTGGCCGAAGGTGTCATCATTGCTATACATTCCGAAGCCACGTGTAAAACATTTGGTATACTTGGCTTATAAATTACGTCGCCCCTCGTCGGTTCGCGGACAAAATCACGTGGCCAATAGACCTTTCGATAGTAAACTACAAACATGCGCAATGTACAATGTTGTCTTCGACAAACCGGATAAGTTGTAAAGCTATAGATATCGAATGTATTTACAGACAAAAAAAAAAAGAAGAAGAAACAGTTGGCGTATCCAAAGTCTCCATGTTTCTTGCGATATCCCTGTCACACTTCCCAGATGCATTTTTCTTTCGCAACGACTCAAAGTATCTCTACCGTGCCAGCTGTGTAATCAAGGCTGCGCACATCTCGAAGAATTCCATCGTATGGTGACCCCCTGGTCCCTGAGATGGAGGTAGCGTCGGATCTGTGTCAAACAAGACAATACTTATTTAATAACATGGTATAACTACAAATAAATGTAAAAATATTCAAAAAGATAAGTGCTTTGGTAATCAGAAAATGATAGACCAAAAAGTGTCTATAAATAATAAAGTTTTTATGTTTATTATATATTAAACGACTGAATATGAGTAACTGAAATATGGATGAACTTTTCGATTTATGATATTAAATTTGAAACCTTTATACAAATCTTTATTAGTGTAATCATTCTTTTTCTTAAGTTTATAACAATCATTTTTTATTTTCATTCATTATTGCATTACAGAATAATTTATGATATTAAAAACAGTAGTCCCAGTATACCCTTTCTAATTTCGACATATATTTAAGAGACTTGTTCTCGGGAGTGTCGATAGCTGAGACTGAAAATTTTTTCACGTATTCTTTAGACAGTTTTATAGCGCATATATTTTATTCAGAATTTTTCGCACACTAGTTAAAAAAAAAAAATAATACTTTTTTCTCTACATGGAAAGTAACCGAAATTTTTTACTCGGGGGGGGGGGGCTCTTGAGGTCGCTAATTATCAATGTAATCATTGATATTCAGGAATTTTCAGGATTGTAGATTACGAATATGACAACGGATTCGTGATAAACGACCCCCATGTGCGATATTTTGTACAAATTGGATAAATAACTTGGTCTCAGAACCGTAAGCAGCGACCAAAAAAAAAACCAGGGTAAAATTGCAGAAGAACTGCCCCACCTAAAAAATTAATTATACGACATGTTTCTGACGTATTTTTGCCTCCTGATTACGAATATGATAATAAAATTTGGCGGTCGGACATATTGAAACCGTTATCTTGAAAAAACTGCCAAAAAACACGATTTTTTCCAGTTTTTTGCATTTATTTCGAAAAATACGCAACTTACGAAAAAATGTTTCAAATAAAAAATGTAGAGAATGAAATTCTGTACAAAAAAGGTTTTATGCATTTTCTTCGTATTACCAACGATAACCTCACAAAAAAATGATAAACCTCAGAATAAGCGGCATAATGGGTTCTGTTTAGCCTTGAATGCTGTCCGGAAAAATTCCCATGATCCTTACTCCGTGATATTTATTACTACGCATGAAAACTCGCAATGCGTGCTAACTCACATCATGTGCCTGGGGCGGGGGGGGGGGGGGGGGGGGCTCCGTACAGAATTTTATTCTCTACATTTTTTCATAAGTTGCGTATTTTTCGAAATAAATAAAAAAATGCAAAAAAAATGGAAAAAATCATGTTTTTTGACAGTTTTTTCAAGATAGCGGTTTCAATATGTCCGACCGCCAAATTTTATTGCGACATTCTGGCACATCTGGCACATTTCATTTTTGGGGTGGGGCAGTTCTGCAATTTTACCAAACCCAGATACCTAATTTCAGAAAAATCACGTATTTAAAAAATTTGTCCGCCATATTGAACCCCCCATTTTGAATTTTGAAAATCTGACTTCAGAATCGTAATCAGCAACCGAAAAAACCCTTAGATACCAAATTTCAGGAAAATCAATAGATATTTAAAAAATTTGTCCGCCATATTGGTTCCGCCATTTTGAATTTTCAGAATCTGACCTCGGATTCGTGCTCAGTGATCCCGAAAACATAAAGATTACCTATGATTTGAAAAATTCGCACATCAGAAAAATGTGCCCCTCAAAGGGTTAAATTATTTTCTTTTATATAATTATGTGTTACACATTTCGAACAATATTTCTACAACTAATTACAAAATACTTGTTTCAAATTCTCACGTGATTCTCATAAATTCCTACTTAAAGTTTTTCGCAAGGCGAAGAATCTTTAAAATATTTGGCCAAATGAATAAAACATCCCAACTGTTTATATGCTTTGTTGACAACAATGCGTAAATGTTCACTGAAGGACAGCTTCGAGTCAATGTAGACACTTAAATCCTTAATTTTGTGACCATTTCAATCTCCTGGCCTTCAATTTCATACTTAAACTCAAATAGTCTATGCGACCTACAAAATTTTATCACTTTACATTTGGCTTTATTTAATGTCATTCTATTTTTGATGCACTAGCATTGTAGGGTAGCATTGAGATCTTTCTGCATATTTGATGCATCAACTAGTGGCTTTTTAAAATAATAAATTGTCAGGTCGTCAATATATAGAAGTGACAAAGACTTTAATAAGGGGCACAAGTCGTTTATAAATAGAATAAATAACAGTTATGATCAATGAAACTCGCGAGTGAATGGTTTATAAAAGATAGGTAACGTAAAATACTAAGCTGTACAGCTTCAAGTGAGCTATTCACATTGGTAACATAAGATATCCAAATTAAATAACCATAGTTTAATATAGGTAAGACTAAAAGTTTGGTACAACTGAGACATCATTTATAGACTGATAATTAGAAGTTTAACAACTAACGAAACCAATATTTAAGAGAGTTAGAAATAACAGAATTTACATCAATTTTATAAGATACCGAAAATGACCCCCAGATCAAAAATTTATAGTTATAATTTCATAATAGATACATTTTACAGTACATTCAAACAATTTCAGAGAATTTCAAATTTAAATACATTAGGCATCTATTTATTTATCCTACAACGCTTAGGAATTTTATAAAAGCAGCCAAATTATAACGAATCACAAATAGTATATTACTCAACGAGGGAGGGAGGTAAAATAAAAGGTGAAGCCGAGGGTGAAAAACATGTAGTCTGAGGCATTCTTTTTTACTTCCCGAGGGAAGTATACGATTTTTCTTCATGACAGAGAGGAAAAGAAAGATTGCTGCTTTCGTCCCAGTGTGATGAAAAATGTTTATCATCAGTGAAGTATTTTTATATGGTATACATTTCATTGGCAGAAATTAGATATCATAAATTGTCAGTTTTATGTCTAGTTTTTTTAAATTATTATATTTTGATTAAGAGTATTGTGTCTACTAAAAAATATCGAATTTTTCATTTACTATCATTTATATCGTTTATGAATGTTTTTGACGCTCTGTGCAAATAATTTGCATTTCCAGTCTTCTATTTTGCATGTGAAATGCAATTTTATGTAGACGTGATGTTCTACTTCTGTACTATCTAATCCATGTGCATAAACTAACATTTTACGTCTTTTATAGTTGAATAACTTTTAATTTTAAAATATACAAAAGACATATTACAAAGTGAGGTATAATGAGAAATAATTAATATACTGTTAAAAATGAAAACAAACTTAGTTTGCTACTGTTATTGAATTGTTTCATTTATAAATATTCGAACAATATTTTCTGTTTAGACATTTTTTGTTAACTGAATACTAGTTATCTTATTTATTCAATTTTATAATTTTTAGGTAGGTACGAACGCATTTGATTTGGATATAAGTTGTTATATATTTTTAAGCAAATTAGTATTGTTGTATAAATCATCTAATTCCGATTAGAGAGCCTCTAAATAGAAAACCAATGCCAAGGACTATTAGCTTTTATGTGCACAGTGTTCAAGAACGTTTAAGGGTCATTCCACGTCAACAATATCAAAGTTGTGGTGGGGGTCGCGGAATTCAACGAAAATGAAATATTTGATAGGTGTAGGTGTGGAAAATATCATGGTAAAATATTTTTCTAAAATTTTCAAAATGGCGCCCGTGACGACATGATCATTGAATTTCTTTAAATTGCGATATCTATTTTTCTAATTATCGCATTCAAATGAGACTACGCGCATTTTGTTCATTCAAAATTAAGTACTTTTATTGAAAAATAAAATAATTTCAAAAAAATTTCATTTTCCCAAAAAACTGCCCGAAAACATTTTTAAACTTAAATTTTGGTATTGAGCTCGTGTTTTTTTTTTAAATCTGCTATTTTATCTTGAAGAATATGATTTCACCTTTCATTTCCAAAAATAAAAATGGCGGAGGCTCTTCTCGTTTTTAAGTTATGATTTTTGAAAGAGCGCAATTCACTGTGCTCAACTGTCCGATACGCGCCGCAGCACTCAAATCAATGTTGCATATATTTTATTCTGTAACGTAGCGGCGCCGAGTTGTCAATCATCGTGAACATCGCGTATAATGGCTATTTACAGAAATGTATAAGTAATATATTTTACGGCGTTTCATTGAGATAAACAAAAATATTGTCTTGCCTTAATTTACTTATTATTCTGCATAATTCTAAACAAATTTTATTATTTTTAAGCAATTAATTATTTAAGTTATTATATTATAATATATATTTTTAATTTTCATGGCTCCTGTCAGTCGTTGTTGTAATCCTTTCAAGAAAAAGGGACATACATCAAGAGTTGGAAGAGAACAGTTACGCAAAATTAATAATGAAATATGTAAAAAGTTTAATCTTAATTATAATACATGGTTAAATCGCGAAATTTGTGATTCTTGCCGATTAATACCACCAAGTAAAAGCTACAATAAAATTCAAAATTACATGTACAAAAGCGTTTACTGTTGGTTAATTTAAAGGAACTATATGCTGCTTTTAAAAATGAAAACATGCATTTAAAAATTGGCTTCTCTACCTTCGCTACTTTGAGGCCAAAGGAAAACATTCTAGCCGGAAGTAGTGGAACACATTCGGTTTGTGTATGTAAAATACATCTGATATGAGAAACACTGAAAGAGAACAGTCATATTTTTAGTCTTTTGAGGCACTAATTTCTGCTGTAGTATGCAATCCTCCGACACAAACTCGCTACTTCCGGACATGTTTGTCTTGTCCTGGTATTGATAACGTGCAACAACAGTTGCTTGTGATGTTTGAAAATATTTTCGTAGACGAAGTTACTCACAAACAATGGACGTCAACGGATCGCTCAATGTTAGAAACTGTTGTCGTTCTGTACAAGATTACATTGAAAAGTTCGGTAATGATTTAATAATTCTCCTGAAACATCATTTTATTTCTAAATCGCAAAGTAAATTTCTTAAAGATTCTAAAGACAACTTAGAGGACGGTGAATTCGTTGTATTAGGGAATTTTTCCGAGAACTACTCTTTTTTTATTCAAGATGTGGTTCAAACATACCGCTGGAATAAAGATCCAGTGACAATTCATCCGTTTGTTGTCTACCACAAAGAAAATGAAACACTCGGTCATGATTCTTTCGTCATAATTTCTGAGAGTCTGGATCATTATTCAGCTGCTGTTCATTTGTACAATAAACGATTAATCGAAGAATTAAGAAAACAATACGTAGTTCAAAAGATTAAGTATTTTACTGACGGCGCTGCTTCACAATATAAAAATAAATGTAATTTTATTAATCTTGCACATCAAAAACAGGATTTTGATGTGGATGCTGAATGACACTTTTTTGCCACTTCACATTGGAAAAGTCCTTGTGATGGGTTAGGGGGGACTGTAAAACGGTTAGCAACACGTGCTAGCCTTCAAAGATCGTTTGATTCCCAAATTGTCACTCCTCGTTCCTTATTTGAACGGGCTGAAACAGATATGCCAATGGTGAAGTTTATTTATTGTACAAAAAATGATCTTCAATTTCATTTCCGAAAACTTCTTAACCCTGCGAGAGCAGTCTGTCATGATTGCACGTCAAATAGCGCGTATCGGATAATTGAGCACAATGAATTGCGCTCTTTCAAAAATCATAACTTAAAAACGAGAAGAGCCTCCGCCATTTTTATTTTTGGAAATGATAGGTGAAATCATATTCTTCAAGATAAAACAGCAGATTTAAAAAAAAAACACGAGCTCAATACCAAAATTTAAGTTTAAAAATGTTTTCGGTCAGTTTTTAGGGAAAATGAAATTTTTTTAAAATTATTTTATTTTTCAATAAAAGTACTTAATTTTATGAACAAAATGCGCGCAGTCTCATTTGAATGCGATAACTAGAAAAATAGATATCGCAATTTAAAGAAATTCAATGATCATGACGACACGGGCGCCATTTTGAAAATTTTTGAACAATATTTTACCATGATATTTTCTACATCTATACCTATCAAATATTTCATTTTCGTTGAATTCCGCTACCCCCACCACAACTTTGATAGTTTGATATTGTTGACGTGGAATGACCCTTAAAATAAAATTTTACATAACCAAATATATAGAGTATATGGACGTATTTTTGACATCAGGCTGAGTATGGTTAATTTGTATGTTCAAACATTTTGGGAAAATATTTAGTGCGATTATTTTTGACGTACAATTTTATGCACTTTCAGAATTTTTCAATAAAATTTTGATAATACTAATCGCTAAAAAGTCACGGGCGCTTTTCTATGAAGAAAAAAAGCGATTTTTTCCATTTTTTTTTTATTTAAATACGATTTTACTTCGAAATCGCATTGGAATACATGCTTAGCATAAAAATACCGCGCCCATGGATCCTCGGGATTAAAATGTACTATATATAATTTTGTAATTCAAGATGCCAGCTACCAAACTAGTGGAAAATGCATTAAACTTCATATTTATGTTTATAGAAAAAAAATTTATAATCCAGTAATATGGTCATTATGTAACTAGAATAGACAATTATAATTTTCGAGGTAGCTTATTACGAATATAGGATGAGAGTGTCCAAATGGCGGATTAAATGCGAAAATCGCTATCTAATTTATTGGCGTGCTCCAGACAAGATAGATAGGGAATATACTATAGTCGCCGATTATGAATACCTGATCACATTTTTTATGTCCGCCATTTTTAAATTCCGACCGCATGTTCACAACCAGTAGTATAATTGATATTCTGATGTAACAACAGCATAATACATGAATTTTAATTTTTTCGCAGAATATAAATATGACCATAGTTCATAATACATGTACTGTACCCGCCATTTTTGGAGCACGCCATCTTGAATTACGAAACTAGTGTTGGCGTGGTGCCTCGCTCGCTTCGCTAGCTCAGAAACTTCGACCCAGTAGAGAGTCGGCTATTCCTTAAGACTCGTTTGTTTACTAACAGCTTTCAATTATATTATAAAATTATATTGATATTTGGGGGTCCAATCATATTTAGGTCGAATAAAGTTTGGCTTCGATAGATTTGTTACAACAATATAGTGTTTCTTATATGTATGAAAATTGAAAATGAGCATTTACAAAACTTCGACCCCGACAACAGGCCAGCCAAAGTATTAATAAATAAAAGTTGCAAAGCTCTTACTTCAAGCACTTGTACTGTAATATACTATTCGATGCATATTATATGTTTACAGTGTTTCACTAATTACTGTATGTATCATTATGGTCTTATATATACAGTATATATACATATAATTCGTCAAAGATATCTTGAAAGTGTCGAAAAGATCTCTGACGGATATCTTATAGATATCTATAAGACATCTTTTTGATATATCGAAATAGTTATATTCGTATGAAGGGCGTAAAAGAACTTTGCGCCCGTAGGTGGTCACCGCGCCCGAGGGGCTGGCAAAGACTACCCCTGGGGGGTAGGGGGGAGAAACGTCGAAATTTGATGAAAAACAATAGGGTCATTTTTTTGCCGCGATGGCCAAATTCAATACTTTTTCAGACAATAGTCATAAACATTTTAAACCAGTTTTTATGGCATTATCGTTGACTTTAGGAAGAAAATGCATACAACCCTTTTTGTAGAGAATTTCATGCTCTATCTTTTTTGTTTGAAACATTTTTTAATAAAATTTGTATTTTTCAAAATAAATGCAAAAAACTACGAAGAAACGTAATTGGGGCTAATGTTTTTTAGTAATGGACGGGTGGATCTGCCCCAAAATCTAATCAGATCTAAGTTATGCCAAGACGCTTATTTTAAAAAAAAATTTATGTCAATACGCTTATCCGTTCACGAGTTATCGCGAGACAAAAAACGGGACGTACGGACGTACGTACGTACAAGATCACGGACACAAATTTTGTTATTGTTGATTTGGGTTCCTAGGGTCTGAAACGTCGACATTTGATGAAAAACTATAGGGTAATTTTTATGCCCGAAGTGACCAAATTCAATACTTCGTCCAGACTTAGTCTGGGTCGAAGTAATTATATATAGCACATTGTAATCCTGAGGGTCCATGGACCCATTGCCTTAGCCCATTGCAATTTCGAAAAATAATTGAAAAAAATCATAAAAAAACGAATACAACGTTTCTGAAGTGGATTTTACGGAAATTTTATTAAAAGATTCAGCAGTAACATTTTTCTCAATGCGTTTACAATGTATATATAAATTATTGAGACTAGAATTGACGTAAAAAATGCGTCTGTCACACCATTAATGGGTTAACGTTTCTCTGTCAAACTGGTCAGAAATGGAGAAATAAAGATATTATAAATTGCTTTGCCTGATGTCATTTTTTCATACCAAATGTCCAGATTCCAGATAGTCACTTCTATGAAACTACGCAATATCACTTTTTGATTTAAGCGCCACCAAGCGATCGAAGAAACAACTTATTTTTTATCACACTGTATAAAAATATTAATATGGATATGAACAATTATGCAGTTTTTCTTACATTATCATATTAAAAAATTACCATATCCGTATGAAAAAGTACCATAAATTATATAGAAATTTACATATCAGATGTGGGTTAATTACTTGGAATAAAGGTATAGGAAATTGCCTGCAGTATTTCTTACATATTATTATTTTGTCAATAATGCAAATAAAGTGTTAAATTATCTTCTTGATGCTTTTGGAATTTCCTTTAATATAGTGTTTTAGTCAGTTTCCTATCACTTTTGAATTCAAATAATATCTTCCGGTTTCGTAATCAAATATCATCCATTTCTTTCGTTTACTGCAGTTACTTCTAGGAGTTCTGTAAACATTGCATTTTACTTCATCGCGTTCGTTGTATAGTACCGTCTATCACCAATCGCGCGCAACGTCAGCAAAAATTATACACAATACTGATAACTCAGTAAACGAGAATATAAACATGTTTAAAGGTTTTATTTTCGTAAAATAACAACTGTAATCTGAACTGTTAATATGATATTACCAATATTAATAATTTATAGAGAGATAGGGTTAAAAATTATCATATTATGCAATAAAGGCTTATTTTTCAAATAACTGTGTAGAAAGATATTTTTCGATAAATTGATATTTGGACATTATTTTTTTTTGAAAGATCTATTTAATTAACAATAATATTAAAAAAAAATTATTTCGATATCACCATTTCATAAAATGGCTATCAAAAAATTAAAACTAATTTCTAAATATCGATTCATCGAAAGACATCTCTTTGTGGAACTATTTAAAATATAGCTCTTTGTTCCATACATTGTTATGACTTTCTCCCTATTTGAGTAGTAATCGTTTTCGCTGTCAGGTGGCACTTTCGTTCCACCTTTCAAGGTGAATAGTATGATATTCTCTACTATAATAAAAGACAAAAAATGTTTGTTGCTATATATTGTTATAAATTTAAAAAAAGTCTAAGAAATCGCCTTTTTTACAATAAATGCAATTGTGATTAAGCTACACGATAAACAACATTGAAAACATCTATATGAAATACCTCCGGGGTCAGTTTTTCAAAAATCAAAATGGCGGATCCAATATGGAGACCCAAAAATTGAAGCTTAATGAGATTTACTTGAAATTTGTTAACCGGGAGTGTACAGGGTTGCTGATTACAAATCGGACCTTAAATTTTCAAAATTCAAAATGGCAGATCCAATATGGCGGAGGACAAAATAAAAAATTGATTGGATTTACTCGAAATTTGTTACTCGGTGGTTTTTGTATTTTATATGATATTGAATTTTCGAAATTTAAAATGTCAATTTTCAATTTTTTGTCCATCAGATTGGATCCGCCATTTTGAATTTGGAAGATCCGAGGTCCGATTTGTAACAAATTTCAGCTTTTTTCCATGTAAAGAAAAATGTCGACTTCAAAGGGAAGTAAGGTATAATATACGCAAAAAATGCATTTTTTTTCGAGGTTATGTACAGAATTCGACAAATTCATGTGGCTTCTTTTACTATTTAAATTATTTAGTATTACTCTCACCCTTCAAAATGTGCTATTGGATGACTATCTGATGTTATTTTGAACAAAGTTACGGCCATCTTAAATTATGACATTTATCACAATAAGATTTCTACTTGATGAAGTCAGAAAATTTATATCGTTCATTTCAAAAATGGATGATTCAAAATGGCGGATAACGTGAATCTCATAAAGTAATTGGGATATGTAAAAGTCATATATGAGAAAAAATCTTAGGTAGTTTACTAATACCTTATTTTTAAAGGTGAGAATAGTATTAATTGGTGTAACTAGTACTAAATGCCACACAAATTTGTCGCATTCTGTACATAACTGCAGAAATGTCAAAAATGCAGTTTTCGAGTACATAACCTCAAATATCTCAAAATCCTGACGCGTAATGGGCCGATTCTAACCTCCGATTTGGATGCTATGCACAAAATTACACTCTCCCCTGTCCTAAGTTATGCAACCAATACCATGATTCATTGCCAAATTGAAAAAAGAAGTATTTTGGCTATTTTGGAATTTCTAATTTTTGAAAAAATTTGAATTTTTTAAGGTAGCTAGACGCTAAACACCTATTATTCAAGAAGTTTTTGAAACTTTCAGCAAAACTAATTTGAATAACAATGCGTATGTTTGTTAAATTTGAACAAGTTTGACCGTTTAGTTCCCGCGATATAATCAATCAAAAATCGCATGTTTTTACATAGATCAGTATGGTAGCCATGATGAAAGTTGTCGAAAAAATGCCGATTCAATACAAATTTTCTTATAGCATAAAACCTACTGTCAAGATCTTGACGAAAAACTAGTCTGAAGTAATTGAAGTAATGAGGAACCACATATTTGAAAGTCGTAAACATTGACCGTTTAATAAAAAAGTTCGACTTGATAAAAAATCCAACTTCAGAAATTTCTCGGGATTTGTCATACAATACAGAATAGACGGCAACGTCGCATTTATGAGATCATTCTTTGTTTTTGCGCGCGAGTATTTGCACATACATACTTTTCCTTTTTCAACAGCACACTTTTCTTGACATACATACCTAGATATCTTAACTGTGCAGACATTTTCGTTTTCTGTATACGACCACATTAAATAAAATACGAAACAGATTCTGTTTGGATCCACAACGGAGTATGTACATACCTGTGTTTAAATCGCGCTTTGCTGATAAAATGCGACGTTGCCACTATTTCTGTATTACGTTATTCACTAGGTTAATTTTTTCTTTCCATTAATTTAATTTAGTACGTATTTGATATTTGATTGACATAAGACTAATTATTTACTTATAATTAGATTTTACATATTGGTATTGAGGTTATGTTTTTACACTTTATAATTACATCGTTTTTGACCTTTTCTACGAAAGATTGTAGATAATCACCCACCGAGCTTGTAACAAAAATTTGGTTGCAAAATATTAAAAATTGTAGGAGTAGTTCAAATTTAAAACCCAAAGTTTTGATAATATGGTACTAAAAACACCCGTTTTCATTTGTTTTTTTTTTTTTTTTTTATTTTTAATATTTTGCAACCAAATTTTTTTTTTTAAGCTTTGTGGGTGATTATCTACAATCTCTCGTATGGATTTTAAAAAATTCAAATTTTGTATTTTTTTGTATTTTTATTCGTTTTTTTTTTTGTATTTTTTATTTTTATTTGTTTTTTTTTGTTGTATTTTTGTATTTTTATTTCTTTTTTTTTGTAATTGTATATCTTTTTTTTTCGTTTTGTGATTTTTATTATATCAAATATATCAAATCTGTCTTCAAGTTTGAAATCAGTGACCTCGAAACCCCTTAAGTAACGAATTTTGTGAAAATCCGACAAATTTTTAAAATTTTCGTCCGCCATTTTGAATTTTTAAAATCTGACTTCGGATTTGAAATCAGCGAACTCAAAAACTCGTTAGTAACGAATTTTGTGAAAATCCGACAATTTTTAAAAATTTTTGTCCGCCATATTGGATCCGCCATTTTGAATTTTGATAATCTGACATCAAATTTGTAATCAGCCACCTCAAAAACATAAAAGTATGCAGTTGTCGAGAATATAGTGATGCTAAAACTTCAATCTTTTAGTTTACAATGAAATTGGGAAACATTTTTGCTCGCCATTTATGACCGCCATTTTGAAATTTTTAAAAGCGAGTGGTATCATTTGAAAGCTGAACTATTTTGGACGCGATATCATGCATTTGCATGCTTCCTACGTTGCTGTTTTCGGGGGAAAATCTTAGATTTATGAAACAATTTTTTGAAAAAATCGTGTTTTTTTGTAAAAAATAGACTGCATCACTTTTAATAAGAGATTTAGGTCAATTTCGTCAACAGAATCTGATAGAGCAGACAAAAATACGTAAGAAGTGATAGGCTGAAGAACTTTTTGCATGACTGTAACATCGTTAGGCAGAGTGCTGAACTTTAGGCACAAAATGTGTTCGTCCCGTTCTAAAAGGGTTAATGTCGCCAATTTGCTATACATGCTTTAACAAGTAAGAATTAAAGATGTAAATTGTACTTATAACTATGTAGTAACACAAATGTATTATAGTCAGCAAAAAATAAACAGTGGGAAAAAGAATGTGTGAGTTCTCTCAAAGAGTTATTGATTCATCACTAATAATTTAAATAAAGGAATATGAATTCTAAGTTAAAGTTACATATAATTTTCAAAACTACTCCAAATTATGAATTTCTTTATGTTTGTATGTTTAATCTCTAAGTAACATAAAAAATATAACATAAGCTCTACTTCGATTACATGTATTGGAATATGATAAGAGAATACAAGTTCTTCCACTGGAAACCTTTTTTAAAATTTTAATATAAAGTTACTAATTTATATCACTGATTACCAAACAACTATAAATTAATATCTACAAAAAACAAATAAATGTATTAAAAAACATGGTGCGACTTACCTTGTTGCGAGTCTTCCGTTTCTTCGCTAGATAATGATTTAAAATCCAAAAGGTAACTTTTGTGATCTACTTGATAAAGCTGTAACGACATTTTGCTGTGTCTGTCTTTGAGCTTATTTTTCGTCCTGACACGTACACTGTAAGCGTTTATAACTTTCCACTCGAAGTTGAGAGCTTTCATGGCACGATAAACTTCATTCATGATATCATTTGGTTTCGACTGCGATCTAATTCCCAAGTGCCATTTGGCCCTTTTCACTGGAGTTCCTCGTTGAACTACCGCCGACGAACCACTCGAAAGAGATGCGCTCCGTTCGCGTAATGCTGTAATTGTTGGTATTGTCATTATTATACAAAATTTTGATTTTTTAATTAAATTTTTACACCGATACACTTACGATTCATTCTTTCGGGATGAGGACGCATTGGGCTGCTGCCGCTGGCTTCACCCGGACTGAAGGCAACTGGTGGAGGACTAGATGCGACATAAAAATCCTTGATTTCATCGGCAATTCTCTTGTTATCTATAATTAAATGGTAGGCGATCGCTAATTGATCGTGTGGATCCCCGCTAAGTAGTGCCCTATGAACCTCAACGTCTTTTACGTTGAATTTTTCGCAAACTTCAATTATGGCATCCATGTCAACTACCGACGAATCTTGTTCGATCGGTGAGGGGAATAAATATGTAGGAAGATCCTTTTGAAACCATTCGTGTTTTCTGAAATACGTTTTACATCATTTATAAATAATTAACATATTTTAAATATAATGCAACTTACTTAATATCTTCTATGGTTGCTCGTTTCATCGGATCGACTTGGAGCATACTGCAGAGAAGGTTAACAACAATACTCTTATTTAAATAATCCGGTATAGAAAAGATTCCAGCTGAAAATATTTATTATTGTTTTAAAACTGAAAAGAAAAACATCAAAAATACTATTTTTTAAACAACTGTAACTTACCTTTTATTTTACGAAAAAGTGTCGGTACGTGCTCGTCATCAAAAGGTAGGGTTCCACATAAAAGTGCATATAAAATTACTCCGCACGACCATATATCCACTTCTGGGCCGGCATACAGCTTTCCAGAAATTACTTCTGGTGCTGCATAATTTGGCGACCCACAAGAAGTACGTAAAAACTCTCCATCCATCATCATATTTGACAAACCTATTTCAAAAAGCAAACGTAAGTACTTTGCTGTTGTAATGATTCTATAGATAAAAATTATTATATACCAAAATCTGCAATTTTAACATGAAGATTGTGATCCAAAAGCAAATTTTCTGGTTTCAAATCTCGATGAACAATCATGTGCCGATGACAGTAATCGACGCCAGAAATTATTTGTTGAAAAAATCTACGTGCTTCATGTTCTTTTAATTTGCCGTGTTTTACAATATAATCAAACAGTTCTCCACCAGATACGTATTCCATTATCATAAATATATCTGTCGGAGTGCTAATTACTTGGTACCTGGAAAATTATTGTAGAAAAACATATTTTCATTGTTTTATATTGTTATATTTATTACATAACATTAAAAATTTGTTTCTTACAGTTTAATAATATGTGGGTGTCGAAATAATTTGAGATTTTGAATTTCACGGCGAATCTTGCTGACCACGTCTAAACTCTTAATTTTCTGGCGATTCAATATTTTGATCGCCACTTTATGCTTCGTCAAGACATGTTCACCGACTAAGAACAAATATTATAATTAAATTTATTGCCAGTAGTTGTCAAATTCTTGCTAGCAAACTGAGATTGAATAATACTTACTCTTCACCTTTCCAAAGGTTCCGACACCAAGTGTTTGACCGAGCGTATAGTGCCCAATCTTCACAAGTGGCTGTTGTTGTTGAGTACTTTGACTTTTCTCAGCCATTTTGACTCGCTGTTGTGAAATATAATAAATAATTGAAAATTGTTCTGAATTGTAATACAAAAAGATTTTAATTTAGTAATCTGAAATGAATTTACATTATTATGTAAATAAATATGACATTTAATAAAAACCAGTCCTGAAGATGGCCCACAAAACTGAAACGTAGAAAGTAAATACATTTTTTTTCAAGAAAAGTGTTTTTTATTTTTTTTCAAAAAGACCGACACATTGACCTAATTATATTATATATTTTAATCTACGGTCGGAAAAGTTCATCATTTCTTCATGTATTGAATTAAATTATTATATTTAGAATTAAAATTTTATTAAAAAATCTAAATTACAAATTGGCATAATGATTTTCAGCTAAAACCTTTTTTGTTATGGAAATACTTACTGTATACAATTCTTATTGTAGAATTTAGTATCTGTTAGTTTAATAATTACCCCAAATCGTTTGTTAATAAATATGTAAAAAAAAGAATCGGTTTTATAAAAAACACCAACCACCAAAACCCAATAATTTTACACAACAATAAACAACATTTTTTAAATCTTACAATGAAAAATTATATTTTCGTCTGCAAAAACGATTAAAAAACTTTAATATAACAATAGTACCATATATTATCAATGATTTTAAACATTTCATCCAAAAGGAAAAAGATGTGACGAAGTTGTTAGAAAACAATAATGTTGTTTACGAAATAAAATGTTTAAACTGTAATGTTTTGAGGGTAATACAAAGAGACAACTACAAGACAAAATTAAAAAACAAAAAGCCAATTTACCTAAACAAAGGAACACGGTAATTTATGAACATATTGAAAAAACAAAACAACAGTTTGATTGGGATAATGTAGCAATTTTGGACAAAGATGTGGTCAGTTACTGGTCAACAAGATTAATCTCAGAAATATTAAAGAGGATACACAAAATCTTAATTCTAAATATAATAATTTAATTCAGTACATGAAGAAACGATGAACTTTTCTCGTGATTATTTACATGAGTTCAATGACCCTGTTCCCGAAGATGACACCTAGTTTATCGAAATGTCGAACATTTTGTTTATTTTACTAATTGTAATTATGATTATTCTCAAGAATTTGATTTTATACATTTTTTTGACTCAGTTTTCGACAAATTTAATTTTTATTAACTGTTATATTTATTTATATTACAAATTTATTGAGTGAAAACACAATACGATTGTTGCTGTTATTTATTTTCAATTTACATTATTGTTCTTTTTTTTTATTCCCAGAATGGCGGAGAAACAACTATTTTGCTACTGGTTTTTAATTAACATAGAGTTAAATGGATATAAGCGACAGCTCAAATTTTAATTTATCTTTAGTAAAATTGTATGTTATAAATAGTTGTTACTACAAGTTTTGATTGAATTTTCGGTTACAGAGTGTATTGAAGTTATTTGAAAATTTAAGTATACAATTTTATCAGTTCCAAAGTCATATTTGATAAAAAATTCCAATGCTATTATCTTTTGATAAATTTGTCATAAACATATTTACAATGGTATAATGTTCTAATTATTTACGATTCAAAGTCAATATGTTTTAATGTATTTTATTTCAACAGTTGATAAAAAAATCAATGTTCTGTCCAGTTTTTTACATAAATTTTTGATAAATAGAATTTTAAAGAAATCAAGAAATGTTTATTTGCACATGTTTTTGGTTCCATTAAATAATTTTTTTATCATCTTCGTTTGTTACCAGATTAATGATGCCCATTATGGACATTAACCTTAATTAATAGAGACAAAAGTCTATATATATTTAGACAAATTAATTTATCATCAGATGATTGAAAGAGAACCGAAAAAATGTCCAAATAAGCATTTTTTTATTTATTTAAAAAAATAATCACGGTTCAAAGTAACTGCAAAAAACATCTGGCAATTATAATTTAATTCTATTGTATAATTTTAAAGCGTTTATTTGATTGGTTTTGTACATATTACATTATTTTTTTTTTCCTCTGTTCCCTCTTTACAGACTGTTCTCCGACGGTTTCGAAAATTTATATCCCAGCCGCTGTCCCATAGCGTATGCCCGAGTGAGGATGCAACTGCGTACCGCCACGTTCCAATCGCGTACTTTTGTTCTCGATCACAACTCCTTTAAGTTTGATCCGACCGCGAATTGCCCGCTGTGCAATTTTTATCACCCTTTATCACTTTTTAGGTAATTGTCCGCAAGCGGAACCCTGCCGGGAACTGTTGTTCAAAAGTGCGCGAATGGCAGAGTGCTCAGCGACAAATCCACTGCCCTATCTGTTGGCAGCCGATGATCTGGAGGCAGCTAAGCTGCTGTATTACTTTGTTAAAAGTTGTTTCCGCAGAAGAGATTTCTTACTTAACCCGTAAGATCGTGTTTGTACTTACATTTTCGTTCCGTCTTACTTTAACATGTATTGCGTTTTTCCGCGGCTCAAACCTTCCGTTCTCGTTTTGTATTTCTCTTTTATTTACCTGTCAGTTTATTTTGTCTCGCGTTATATATGTAATTCGGAAACGAATCCGTGTCCCAATAGAATTTATGTATTCTTATTTATGGGAAATAAACTTATCTATCTATCTATCTATATTACATTATTTGAGTTAATTAATTTGGATTAATTTATTTCATTGTGTCATGTAATAAACATTCAGTGTAATTTATTTGTCGACCACAGTGTTTAATATTGAGTTACTATAGAACCGATGTATTTAAACATTATATTACTGTTTTAAACATATACACCATAATAAGTTAATTGACAAATAACATTGACATCAAAATAAAAAGCATTTATATTTCAACCTTTTTCTAGGTCCTCTTACATTTCTAGGAAATATATCTCTTGGTGTGGTTTTTATTAACCCAGATAAAAGCCATTCATCATTGCACCCACCCAACCAACCGCAATAATTTTGTGTTTGCAATCATGTAGAACGAACCGTAGAAAATAAGCAGTATATGAAATTATTAGAACCTGTATAATATTTAATATTATGTAATTGCGCATAATTGGAATTATATATTTTCATATTGTACGGCCCTGGTACATGGGCATGCGCGAACGATGTACCGAGGGACAGTTGGCTTTTGAGTTCCCTTTTCTTCAGAAAGCAATTAGACATCGACCGAAATGGGATACTATATCTTCCCAATATTAATAATAAAGTAAAGCCACGAGTAAATTTCTAAACACGATTTTATACAGTCCACACTTTATTTATACCAGTTCTTTTACTCGAACATTTGGTCCAAACGAACCGGATAAAAAATCTCAAAATTATTAAGAAATACAAGATTTCAAGAAAATTTCAACCACGTGGCTGCAATCAACCAATTTGATAATTATCAACTATTTTTAAAATTGGACAATTACCAAGGATCTTTGAAGTGCAAAATAACTATTATCATCGATTATTGACGATTTTGAAGGATTAAGAAAAAAATTATTGGATATTTATACTGGATTTTGAAGGACGATTTGACGATTATCACCAACGATTATTGGCACACGAAATCAAATGTGAGTTCCTTTATTCCCTTCAATTCCAAATAAATTATTTATTCATTTCAATTTTTACAAGTTTATTGACGAATAATTAAAATAAATAAAAATAATTTGATACTATTAAGAAAGATATTTAAAGAAAATAGTTCTATTTAATATTTTACATTTATTTTCTCATATTTTCAAAAATATAAAATTATTTTTTAATATATATATTATTTATAAAAATAATCATGGATAATCTTTCCGTATTCAATCGCAAAAGAGGCGCATGCAAACATAAATTGACGAGTTTTATAAAATTTTATGATGGCCTTCAAAGTGAAATTACCGCTGGAAAAGTTATTGAATCGAATAAATTAGAGGAATTAAAATTAAAAATTGAAAAACATGTAATATTGATAGATGAATTTGAAAGCCATCAAATAAACATTGAATGTTTGGTTGACGAAAGTACGTTGCCGGATCAATACAAAGAGCGTGATAATTTCACCGAAATGTTTACTAAAAGTTTAGCTGATGCCCGTTGTTTAATAACACAATTAAGTAATTCAGAAGGCCATAATTCGCAACGGTCTCAAGATACAGGATTAGAATTAAATAGTGATTCACATTTTCATAATATTAAATTACCAACAATAAATTTGCCTAAGTTTAGTGGTAAATATAATCATTGGCTAGAATTTAAGGATATTTTTGAATCATTAATTCACACAAATAATACAATTAACAATATTCAAAAATTTCATTATCTACGTGCTTCCCTAGAAGGGGATGCGATAAAGATTGTACACTCATTGGAATTTTCGGCTGAAAATTATTTTACAGCTTGGGATTTATTAAAGAGCCGTTTTAATAACTCAAGACTTTTGGTTCATAATCATGTAAAATCACTATTTGAACTTGAACAATTAACAAAAGAAAATTCCAATGCTATACGTAATCTCTTAGATAATGTATTCAAACACTTACGAGCCCTTTCTACTTTAAAACAACCGGTTGAGCACTGGGATACTCTTATTATATTTATTTTAACAACAAAGTTAGATCGTGCAACAGCGCGTGAGTGGGAGAAATATAAAGTAGATAATGTGCAGCCGACTTTAGATGACATGAAGCAGTTTTTACGATCTAAGGCGGATTTATTGGAAACCTTAGAGGTAAACCATAAAATCTTAAAGGAAAAGGATGTAAAATCAAATTCTCGACAAATGGTAATGGCTATGACTGTGAATAAATGCAATTTTTGTAAGAAAGATCATTTAATTTATAAATGCGACGATTTTTTGAAATTAAATGTCTCGGAACGATTAGAAAAGGCGAAAGCTTTGAAGCTATGTATCAATTGTTTATGTCCAGGACATTTTAGCAATATGTGTCGAGGTTCATCTTGCAAGAAGTGCCATTTAAAACACAGCACGCTATTACATAGAGAAGAATCGCAAAAAAATCCGCCTCAGATTGTATGCACTAGTCATGGTTATAATGCAACAGTTTTGCTGTCAACTGCCGTTGTATTAATTTGTGATATAAATGGTAAAATGCTTAAATGTAGAGCACTGTTGGACAGTGGATCGCAGTCAAACTTTATAACGTCTCGATTATGCAATCAGTTAAAATTGCAACGATTTAAAACTAATATATCTATTGCTGGGGTTAATAATCTTGCCTCAACAATAAATGAACGATGTGATGTTATTATTAAATCTATGAGTAGTAATTTCTCTTGTAATATTCCATGTTTAATTCTGCCAAAAATTGCGGATAATTTACCTGCCAATGGAATTCAAATAGATGATTGGAATATTTCATATGATATTACATTAGCAGATCCATATTTTAATCAAACAGGAAGAATTGATATATTGATCGGTGCAGGCCTGTTTTGGAATTTGTTGCTGGATAGTAAAATAGAATTAGGAAAGGGTTTGCCAATTTTACAAAGCACAGTTTTTGGTTACGTGGTTTCTGGGAATGTAAACGGAATCACGACTCGATCACAATGCAATTTCGCGATTAATACCGAACTTCAAGGTGACCTTCAAAAGTTCTGGGAAATTGAAGAACCTATTCAAATGAAATTACTGTCGGGTGATGACATAAAATGTGAAGATCATTTTAGAAACAATTTACTCAGAACGAAAGAAGGTCGTCTTGTCGTCAGAATACCTTTGAAAGGGTCAATTTCTGAATTAGGAAGGTCGAAGGAGACAGCAATAAGATGTCTAATCAGTATGGAACGTCGATTTAAACGTGATCCAGAGTTGAAAAAACAATATATTGAATTCATGCAAGAATATAAAGATTTAGGGCATATGTCACTTTATAATGATTTTGACGACTCGCAGCTTTGCTATTTTCTTCCCCATCATGGGGTCATAAAAAATGACAGCATAACCACAAAACTTCGGGTGGTATTTAACGGTTCCGCTATAACAACTTCAGGATTGTCGTTAAATGATATACAATACAAAGGTCCAATTATTCAAAGTGACATTATCCCTATCTTGTTGCGTTTTAGGCAATATCCATTCGTAGTAACAGCTGATATATCAAAAATGTATAGGCAAATTCGCGTCCATACTGATGATAGAATATTACAGCTAATAGTATGGAGGGATAATGAAAATGATAAGATTTCAATTTTTACTTTAAATACTGTGACATATGGGACAAAATCTGCACCCTTTCTAGCCATTCGGTGTTTAAAAGAATTGGCTAATGATTCTAAATCGAGTTATCCAGCAGCAGCGAGGATTATAGCACGTGATTTCTTTGTCGATGATTTGATGACAGGATTTGAAAGCGAAGATGAGGCTGTTACCACTTGTAAGGAAATCTCTGGAATACTAAAGTCTTCGGGATTTGAATTGAGAAAATGGGCTTCTAATAATGAGAATATTTTAAGCCATTTTCATGATGTAAGGGAGCCTGTAAGCGTCTTACGTCTAGGTGACAATGAAAAGCTAAAAACTCTTGGAATTCAATGGATAACTAAGTTAGATGTTTTGTCATACCATATTTCTGATTTAACAAAGTCTATTTTTTCGTCAAAACGATCTATTTTAGCGGACATAGCAAAGATTTTTGATCCTTTAGGGTTAATATCTCCATGCATAGTTTTATCAAAAATATTACTTCAGAAATTGTGGAGTCTAAATTTAAATTGGGACGATAATATTCCAGATGATTTAAAATTACAATGGCATCAATTTCGAAATGATTTGTCTATATTAAACCAGCTGCAAATTCCGAGACATGTGCTACATAAAGACTCTGCAAGCATTGAACTGCACGGGTTTTGTGATGCATCTCAATATGCGTATGGAGCATGTGTTTATTTGCGTAGCACTAATAACAAAGAGAAAACGCAAGTAAGATTATTATGTGCAAAATCCAAAGTGGCACCTCTTAAATCATTAACAATACCAAGATTGGAATTACTAAGTGCACTTGCGTTATCTAGGCTAATTAATGTGGTTAAACAATCGTTTTGCAATTCAATGAGGATATTTTTATGGAGCGATTCTCAAATCGTTTTATGTTGGTTAAAAAATCATCCTGGTAAATTGCAAGCATTTGTTGGTAACCGAGTTCAAGAAATTCAATCTCTTACTTCTGATTGCACCTGGAATTACGTAAACACAAAAGAAAATCCTGCGGATTTGGTTTCCCGTGGTGTTTTACCTAAAGTATTAATGAGCTCAAGTTTATGGTGGAACGGTCCCGTATGGTTGTTAGGTTCAACAAATGGTTGGCCAAAAGGGTCAATAACATTGACCATAGATGATGTTCCTGAAAAGCGAATGACAAGTAAAGTTTTGACTGCGATTCATTCTACTACCTTCGATTTATTTGAACGGGTTTCGTGCTTATTGAAGATGTAAAGAATTATTGCATATTGTTTGCGATTTGTCAATAACACCAGACGTTCAAAGCTGTGTCGTCTAACTGGAGTGTTAAAGGTCGATGAATTGGATGCGTCTATGCGAAATTTAATTAAGGTAGCTCAACATCAAACATATTTTAATGAAATAATATTGTTACAATCTAATAAGGAGCAAAAAATAAACCATAAATTAATTAAATTGGCGCCGTTTTTAGATAAACATGGTCTTATTCGAGTGGGTGGTAGATTAGAAAAATCCAATATGTCATACGATGCAAAGCACCCTTATTTATTAGATGGTAAACATATTTTAACAAAACTTATTTTTGAAAATGAGCATAAACAGTTGTTGCATTGTGGCCCACAACTATTACTTTCTAGTGTTCGACAACGTATCTGGGCAACATCGGGCATGAGTATTTCGAAGAGTGTTGTACATCGCTGCATTACATGTTTTAAATTTAAGCCTAAAACGATTGATCCGGTAATGGCCGATCTTCCAAGTCATAGAGTATCGGCTATTACTCCATTTTTCGTAACTGGAGTAGATTATGCGGGCCCTTTCTCTCTTAAGGATAGAAAGGGACGTGGATGTAAGATAATTAAGGGATACATTTGTCTATTTATATGTTTTTCAACTAAAGCCATTCATTTAGAATTGGTAACTGATCTAACGGCTGATAATTTTATAGCGGCATTGCGCAGGTTTTCTGCACGGCGAGGAAAACCTGCACAAATATATTCAGATAATGGCACAAATTTTGTCGGTGCACAAAGAGAATTAAAGATGCTCCATGAATTTTTTATACAATCAAATGATGACATAATTCGAATGTGCGCACAAGAAATGATAAAGTGGCATTTTATTCCTCCCAGATCTCCTCATTTTGGAGGACTTTGGGAGGCTGGTGTAAGGAGCACCAAATATCATTTATTTCGGGTATTACATAACACGTCGTTAACCTACGAAGAATTTTACACTACACTTGTACAGATTGAAGGGATATTAAATTCTCGCCCCTTATGTCCCTTATCGTCTGATCCAAATGATTTTCAACCTTTAACACCTGCTCATTTTTTGATTGGACAACCGATGACACAAGTACCAGATCCAACTCTACAGCATCTTCAAGAAAATCGCTTGTCTCGATTCCAACTAATTCAAAGACTCCAGCAACATTTTTGGAACCGTTGGTCTAAGGAGTATCTAAACAATCTTCAACAACGAAATAAATGGACTGCGAAATCATATAATTTACAAGTTGGCGACTTGGTTCTGATCAAAGATGACAACCTACAATCATGCCACTGGCCAATGGGAAGAGTTACTCATCTTCACGAAGGATCTGATCACGTAGTGAGAGTGGTCACTATTAAAACGTCAAAAGGATCATTAAAACGTGGAGTAACAAAATTATGCCCTTTGCCAGCAAGAACCTCTACATAATCAAGACGAATTCACCTTTAAGGACATTTGGATAACAAATCTTATTGTGTTGAGTGACAAAAAAATTAAAACGTGTTACGTTTATTTAGTGACGATATTCATCTTAGAATATTACGGACAATAATTGTGACAAATAGATAATAATTTTCTATAATTTAATTAATCGAAGACTTTAATTTAAAGCGTTATAATTTAATTTATAAACTATGTGTTCTCTCTTTGCACGATTACCATCGCCCAAGGCGGGGACTATGTATAATAATTAATATTATGTAATTGCGCATAATTGGAATTATATATTTTCATATTGTACGGCCCTGGTACATGGGCATGCGCGAACGATGTACCGAGGGACAGTTGGCTTTTGAGTTCCCTTTTCTTCAGAAAGCAATTAGACATCGACCGAAATGGGATACTATATCTTCCCAATATTAATAATAAAGTAAAGCCACGAGTAAATTTCTAAACACGATTTTATACAGTCCACACTTTATTTATACCAGTTCTTTTACTCGAACAGAACCTATTTTACTTTTGATAAAAATTATCCTTCTATTTTCATAATCTATACTAATATTTAGATGTTAATATACATAAAGATAGTTAGACCCTGGAATGTAGTATGTTTGAGAACAATATCTGATACCGTTTCCCAGAAATTAATTTTTATTATTAATGATATTGTTGACGAGAGAAAATATTATTGTTAAAAAAAAGGAGACCTGCACAAATAATTTGTTAAACAACTTTTATTAACCCTTAAATGCCACACGGGGTCCGGGAGACCCCAGACCTTTTTCAATGACAAATTTTCAAATATTTCTGCCAAAAATGGAACTTATAGTTCTCTCTGATTATAGTTGTGGGTTTCAACTACCTGTCTCCACACTTATCAGTAATCAGTTCTGTCGCAGCAACTATTTAGAGCGATTCAAAATTAAAGTGGGGTCTGGAGTACCCCTGTGTGTTATCAATGCGTTTTTGTGTGTTTTACAGTAATATTTTTTGTCGTTTTTTAATACTGTTTTACCAATTTTAAAGGTAAATATAATCATGTAAGGTGATAACAATTTTGTTGTCTGTTATTTTGTTTGTTTATAACCTTTTAAGATGGCCTATCCAAAGATCACAAAACGAAAATGCAGTGTCCCTCATGTCTTAGGCACATGCAGAGTGACATTATTTTTTTGCCATTTTTTTTCTTTATATTACATTTTATATTAACTGCAGACATTTTCTGTAATTAAAACGATTTTTCAATAAAATTTAATAAGAATATGTACAGTTGCAACGTTATTTATGATGTATTTTTTTTTCACAATAAATCACACTTCACATTGCAAAATAAACAATTCAATATAATTTTAATTTTTCCTTACAGTGATATATCTCAAGAGTACTATACTCAATTTTTAAGTAAAAATATTAAAAATTAAAAATGTGGTACTAATTTGTTTCTGGAAACCCATATTTTCACTTTTTTCGCACACTTTATTTTGTATACAATATTGAAATGGAATTTTTAACAATGTAAGCATTTTACACAGTTTCTAAAGCTTTGAACAATATTGAAAAAAATGTACATATATAAATATCAAAAAATAAAAAAGTTAACAGACATTTTTCACAATGGGGTCTCGAAGACCCCGTGTGTCATATATGAGATTTTACAGATGTGTGGCATTTATGGGTTAAATACTGAAATTTTCTTCTTTTTGCTAGTAACCCTTTCGCCGTGAAGACCGAAAACTCGAAAGTGGGTTCAAAATGTTATGATTCCGGCCAATTTGAAATTTGTGTAAATATGGATATTTATGTTTTCGAAGATGCTGATTACAAATTTGGAGTCAATTTTCAATCACTTAAAATGGCGGATCCAATATGGCTGAAATATTTTTTTAAAGTCAAGCGGCCATATTGCATTTTCTGTTTAAAGTTTTAAAAATTTGTCCTCAAATTCGGATTAAGCGATTCAATATACCTAACTATGGTATATATCTGTTTCTTTATTCTCTATTTATTCATTCTTTTATAATTACGTGTATAAAGAAAAGTGATTAAAAATTGTCCAATTGCGGCAATACTGGATTTTATGTTCAGAATTTTCAAAATTTGACCTCAAATTCAAATCCTGCGATTCAAAATACCCAATAAAACTTAACGCTGGTATATATCTGTTTGTTTATTCTCTGTTTATTCAATCTTTTACAACTACGTGGAAATGGTTATTATAACTAATGGAAACGAAAGGGTTAAGAATTTGTTAAAAATGAATGGATTTTAACGTATGCCGGCTTATTCTTTGAAAAAAGATTCTAAACAACTTTACCGTGCAATTTTTGAAAATTTCTGAAGCTGAAGCTAAACATATCTATTTATTTTAAAAAAAAAACATTACTTTTCTCAATTTTTGAATAATTTCAGTGTTCAGGTAAAAAATTTGGAAAACCAGTTCCGTAAAGTTGTAGCGAATTAAATTAAAATTGTAAAATGTTTTTTGCCGTTACTTAGAACCGTGATTATTTTTTAAATAAATCAAGAAATGTCTATTTGGACATTTTTTCGGTTCTCTTTCAATCATCTGATGATAAATGAATTTTTCTAAATAAATAGAATTTTGTCTCTATTAATTAAGGTTAAGGTCCATAATGGACACCATTAATCTGGTGACAAACAAGGATGATAAAAAAATTATTTACAGTAGGACCTCTCTTATTCGAACCTCTCTTATTCTAATTGTCCAGCCTCTCTTATTCTAATCGTTCCCCCACAAGTCTTCTTCCACTATCACACGAAAAGTCAACGAAAAATATTGTCCACAAATCACAAGCTTGCAAGCAAAGTAAGTGGGGGTAAGGGGGAAATTAGAATAAGAGAGGTTGGCGCCATCTTGAAAAACTTTACTAATTAGAATAAGAGAGGTCCTACTGTAATGGAACCAAAAACATGTCTAAATAAAAACTTTTGATTTCTTTAAAATTATCTTTATCAAAAATTTATGTAAAAAACTGGATAGTACATTAATTTTTTATCAACTGTTGTAATAAAATACATTAAAACATATTGACTTTGAATCGTAAATAATTGAAACAATATAACATTGTAAATATGTTTATGACAAATTTGTCAAAAGATGACAGCATTTGAATTGTTTATCAAATATGACTTTGGAACTGATAAAATTGTATACTTAAATTTTCAAATAACTTCAATACACTCTGTAACTGAAAATCCAATCAAAACTTGCAGTAACAACTATTTACAACATACATTTTTACAAAAGATAAATTAAAATTTAAGCTGTCGCTTATATCAATTTAACTCTAAGTAAATTAAGAAACAGCAAAATAGTTGTTTCCCCGCCATTCTGGGAATAAAAAAAAAGAACAATAATGTAAATGTAAAATGAATAACAACAAACGAATTGTGTTTTCACTCAATAAATTTGTAATATAAATAAATATGACATTTAATAAAAATTAAATTTGTTGAAAACTGAGTCAAAAAAATGTATAAAATCAAATTCTTGAGAATAGTCATAATTGCAATTAGTAAAATAAACAAAATGTTCGACATTCCAATAAACTAGATGTCATCTTCGGGAACAGGGTCATTGAACTCATGTAAATAATCACGAGAAAAGTTCATTGTTTCTTCATGTACTGAATTAAATTATTATGTATTTAGAATTAAGATTTTGTGTATCTTCTTTAATATTTAGGCCATTTTCTTACAAAGAGATATGTACCATTTTCAAGATTTGATAAATTTCCTTGTATTCTTTGGGAAATTCTAAGAAATTTTTTCAAATTTTTAAACTTTCACCTTTATTTTCAAAATTATAACACATAGATTTTAAAATGTAGGCCTGGTAAACACTTTTCTATATGGAATCGGAAGCTTATACTACCAGTTTGTTATAAACATTTTTTTCAAAAAATTGTTTATAACTTTTTAAATATTGACTCTAAACAAATTTTGTGGCTATATTCTAAAAGAGCATGAAATTTTATGTTGGATTTTGTTTTTGGATATTTTTCTTTGGTATTTGTAGCATGAAAAAAAAATGGAAGAAAATTAATTGAAAATTAATGACATTTGGGATTTAGTGGGTTAATTTAAAATAGATAGGATTAAAATATTTTGACAAATATATTTTCAGTATTGTCATTTGTAGATTAATTTAGATCAAACAGAGCTTATTTTATTTATATTCAGTCTTACCCTTTTTTTATCCATGTAGATAGGAAAATTATATTTGGTATCCATTACTTTGTTCTTAAAAGCATTAATTTCTGCATTTGCTTCCACACTTAATTTTGGTTTCATATAAATCGGAGTATACATGTTTAATATTTTACTATTTAAATATATTTAAAATTATTTAATCCTTTAGATGGATTCAAAATTAAAGATTAACTTTAAACGAAACTATTGAATGTCTGCTTATTATTGTCGATCCATTCGTGACTACTAGAAAGCGTGTATCAGACTCTCAGTAAAATAAACTAGTTCGATAAATCAATTTTGAGCAATGCGCGAATAATATTCTAAGAATCTTATTAAAATGTGTCAAAGGTGACACGAAGCTTATGTACAGGAAACTTGCATCATTTAAAATTCCTAGTTCAGTATGTGATCCGTAAACAAAGTCAGTGAGATCAAAAATATTATTGGAAAGCATTACCTTGGAATTTTATTGAAAGGTGATGAGATGCATCGGAAAAGTTAGGCCTCCGACAAAGATCCTAGTGCCAGCGAACTGGGTAGACCGAACTGTAGAATCAGCATTCTCGTCGTGGGAAAATGTTAATCGCGTGGCAATACATTGACATATCTTCGTTTTCCATTATCACTCGTCTGATCTAGAGCTAAAACCGCGACGTTCTCCAGTGGTCGCGAACTACACGTCCTTATTAAACTTCGAAATTCTCTTCTTTGCCTCCATACCTTCGTGTCAATAAAGAAGCATCTGCTCTACGCGAACGTCACGGGGAACTGTAAACACGCATTGTAGGAACGTCAATAAAAATTGACATTCGACATCTGTAACATTACATAAGAATCATCACGGTAAATACATGCAAAACACAAAAATACTTTTCACTATTCGCAAAAAACGAACATAACCTCCCGACCATGCGACGTGAGCGCAGTACCACGAGCGTACGGAGAACATACTTTAGGAATCCGACACACTGAAAATTTTCAGTGCGGGTGTACTGCTAGTAAATGTACTCGGAAGTAGATCGATTTCATAATTAAAATGTACGTTAAATACGTATGTTATTATTTTCGCGATCGAAATCTATACGTTTTTCGATTTGCGCTAAAATCAATTTAAAATGATTTGGCAAAACCGTCATCGAAGATCCATTGTTTTTACATACGCAGTATGTTCACCTGTGTGCAAATAACGCGCAGAAAGAACGGAAGGCAAATTTGCAACAGTATATGATGAATGTTCTCCAACACACATGCATGTAATGATGTAACGCATCGTGTTTTAAATTTCTTGAAATATATGAACATAACCTGTAATATCGATTACGTTTTTATAGAATATCGATACATATCAAGGATATGACTTCTGGGAATCTTTTTAAGATAGTCCGCGGTGATAAGGACTGATAAGGGATTGGGGGAGAAAGTGAACAAATATAGAAAAAAAACCCCAAGTTTCTTTAACTGGCGGAAATAATGAGTACGAAATTGAAAAGAAATAATTCGCGGAAGGATCGCTGATAATCATATATATCAGTGGGAAAGATTGACAGCACACATAATACTCCAAACAATACCTCTCATCATGTGGGAACGCTGACTCAACATTGACGCTTAAATACATGTGGAAAGAATAGTTTCCAACTGTTTAAAATGAGTTCAAAAAACAGTCCGGCCAAAAAAAAGACCTTGGGAATGATAAAAGGTAAGTTTCTTAATATGATGCAAAATCTACATCGCTTCAAAATCTATATTTAAAAAAAATGTTACGTTAACTCCTTTTTTCTAACTGTTCGACAAAATAATTATCGACACCCATAATATCGACAAATACTCAAATTGTTGAAATATATTAATAAAATACGAGTAATTGTTACTTCTACTAAATATTCTTCGTGTATGAGTCAAATCATGAAACTGTTTAAAAATATTATACAAAACCTCCTCCTCCTTTTGAGAAACTGTTTTATTTTATTTCTATACTTTACAACTTTATGGTAAACAGTTGTTGGCAACGTAAGGTTCTTATTTCAGTGCATTTGACTTTATACAAAAATCTATATTTAAACAAAATTTGACGTCGACTCCTTTTTTCTAACTATTCGACAAAATAATTATCGACACCCATAATATCGATACATACTCCAATTTGTTGAAACATATTAATAAAATACGAGTAATTGTTACTTCTACTAAATATTCTTCGTGTATGAGTCAAATCATGAAACTGTTTAAAAATATTATACAAAACCTCCTCCTCCTTTTGAGAAACTGTTTTATTTTATTTCTAAACTTTATAACTTTAGGGTAAACAGTTGTCTGCAACGTAAGGTTCTTATTTCAGTGCATTTGACTTTAAATTAAGGTCAACGATAGGAAACAAGTTTAGCAATGGGAAATTTGTCTTGGCGGATGTTATTAGTATTCATATCTTATAATAACAAAAAAATCATTTTTAGCTAATAGATCAAAACAGACAGTAGTCAGTTACAATTATGAATTTGGTATTTAATATCGAAAGTACAGTAGGACCTCTCTTATTCTAATTGTCCAGCCTCTCTTATTCTAATCGTTCCCCACAATTCTTCTCCTACTATCACACGAAAAGTCAACGAAAAATATTGTCCACAAATCACAAGCTCGCAAGCAAAGTAAGTGGGGGTAAGGGGAAAATTAGAATAAGAGAGGTCGACGCCATCTTGAAAAACTTTACTAATTAGAATAAGAGAGGTCCTACTGTACAACTATCATTGTTTTCTTATTTTAACAAAAGCATGTTAGTCTTGCGGGTTATCTTAAAATAAAATGCAAGTAATGTTCGCCCAAAAGTGTTTTTTGCTTATTAAAAATGTATTTTTTATAAATATGAAAAAATACAGTAGTCGGCCACCTTTAAAACATGTTTAAAAAACAATATTTCATTATTAATTAAGTTTAGTCATACTTGTAGAAATGTACTGAATCTAAATGTAAAAAAAATATCCATTTGTAAAATGTTAATTTAATATTTACCCTGTATTGTATTTAAACCTTTTTGAACTATTTACAAGTACACTATATTAATGTATTACAAAATATATGGAAACGGTTGAAATAGAATAAGAACATTTCTTTTCAAACAAGTGTTTCTTGACGATATTCTTTTTTTCATTTATTGATTTATTTATGTACCTAAAATATACCTTTATTAAAAAATGTTTAAATATAACTTATAATAAGGAAGTAAGTACAATAAAAATAACAGGCGTATTTTATGTTCAGAATTAAGAAATATTATGAGTACAATATGTTTACTCTATCCGAGGTGCTAGGCCTTTAATCCAGTCAACTTACTCATCAAATTATGATTTTTATAAGTCTATAAATCTTTGTCGAGCTTGGAATTTATTAAATGGAGTAGTGAGAGTTTACCAGTTGTCAGGATTAAAAAAAATTGTTCTAAAGATCTTGTATTTTCTTATTACCCACTTATAATATTAGCCTTCTATATAACATATTTTTTACTTGGCAGTAATATTATGAAATAAATTAAAATATGAGATAAACGACAGTGTACAATATGATATTCAACCCGAACATTATGTAATAAAAATAATTGTATCTAAAACGACACAATCTGAAAGATGTGAGCTGTTGAAACTCCATAAAAGTAAGACAAGACCGTGTATGTATAGGTTATTTTAGTTACGCTTTAGGTGAGGAATAGAATGACAATTTGAATTCAAAATTTTATAAAATATAGTTGCAAGAATTGAATGAGACCATATACCTAAATAAAATTGGAGGAAATTAAATGATAAACAACGAACTTAAACAAAATTTAAATTAATTTGGAACTTTGATTAATTTAATGCATTTGCGAGTTGATAAATCATACAAGTATGGTATTTAATTCTCATACAATAATATTGATTGGGGTAAATAAATCAAGAAATGTTTATTTCTTTTTTTAAATTCGTGCCCGTTATGGACCTTAACTTTAATTAATAAACAAAAGTCTATATATTTAGAAAAATTCTATTAAAACTATCTATAGAAAATAGATAAAATCTCTTTCAATTGTCTGCTGATAAATTAATTTTTTTAATATATAGACTTCTGTCTATTAATTAAGGATAAGGTCCATAATAGGCACCAAATCTGATGACAAACGACGACTAAAAAATTAATTATTGGAACCGAACAAATGTATTTGTATTTATTTATATATATAAGGATATATAAAGATATTTATATAAACATTTCTTGATTTATTTAAAAATATTGACAGTTTGAAGTAACAGCAAAAAACATCTTGCAATTTTAATTTAATTTTATTGATATTGGTTTAATATTGCTTGCGCAACATGTCTCAATAAAAAAAAAGAAATATTTTAAAAATGTTAAATAAATTAATTTCATTGATTTCTTTGCATATATTGAATAATATTTTGACTACTCTTCATTCTTCAAACATTAATATTTCAATTAATCAAATCAATTGTTTTAAAATTAAAATTTATCAAACTTTTTTCTGAATATATTAATGGAGTTCGTAAATGTAAGTTTCTTGGTATAAAGGTTCTTGTACTTATTAAGTTATTAACTCGTTGTAAGATATTAAATGTTTTAAATTTTGTAGTATATAAACAATTCAGTTTAGAAAGATTAAGAACCTTCTTCTTTCGGCATCGGAGTAGAAAAATTTGTTAATTAATTGGTTTTGGTAGATTTGTCGAAAGTTGATAGTATTCTTTCAAAAGAAAACAACTTCTTGAATCAAATTCTTGTAAAAAGCTCTGCCATTGTTTACTACCATTATCAATAATTAAGTATAGACATTATTTCAATGTTTGTGAATGTTTTGACAACAATTCTACATGGACAGTTATACTAAGAAACTTACATTTACAAATTTGAAACAAAGCGGTCAAGAAATTCACAAACATTGAAATATTGTCTATTCTTAATTTTAAATGGAGTTATTGTAAATAGTAATTCTCAGCTAGACTCATTATTTTTGGATTTTGAAAAGGCTGTCGATAGTATTAACTATCAAATTTTATTAAATAAATTGAGAAATAAGGATTTTGGTGGTGTGTTACTTAAATGGTTGCTTTCTTTTATCCTAAATTACAAGCAAATTGTGAATATTAAAAAAATACAAATTTGCAGCATGCAGAAACAGATATTACATATGCCGAATTGTGCATTAAGTGGATTCAACTATCAGCTGAATATGTTATAAATGTTTATTCTAAAATTCTATTATTCGATGATATAACAATTTTTGCTAAAGTAGCATTACCTTTGGATGCCTCTAAACTTCAACGAGATATTGACAATGTACAAATATTGACAATTGACTTGTGTTTAGCAAATAAACTTACTGTTAACATCGACAAATGTAATAGTATGACTTTTTCCAAATTATTAAACCTGTTTCATTTAGAATATAAAATTTTAAATAAAATTATTAGTCGTCAGTAAATTAAAGATTTAGGTGTCGTTTTTAATTGTAATTTTAATTTTGGAGAACATTTCTTAAAGCGTTGAGTAAGTTAGGATTCTCGAACTACTCAAAATGTTACTTTAGAGATCTATTAACGTTAATAACTCTTTATAAATCATTAGTACTACCTAATAGTAATACCTAATTGGATCTCTAGAAAGTTTAATATTACTGCTATATTATAACAATTTCTATTTATCGTTCAAAATGTTATTCAAAGGTTTATTTTATATTGGGAGTGAAGAAATATTTGTTTATATATTACAGACAATCAGTTTACCCTGTCAGAGGTGCTAGACCTTTATTTGAGTCATCTTACTCATAAAATTATAAACTTTAACTGTCTATAAGCTGTTTCCATCAAGCTTGAAATTTATTAAATGGAGTAGTGAGAGAGGTGTAGTTGATGGGATTTTTAAAAATTGTCGTAAAGATCTTATATTCACTTTATTACTCACTTCTTATGTTACTTGTAAGATTATCGCTCTTTGTAAAATTTGTATTTTGTACTTGGGTTTAAAATGTCTCTATTATGAAATAAAATAAAATTAAAAGTAAACTTACAAAGTGGCCATGCTTTCGTCTGTCTTAACACAAAATAACTTTAAAATTATTTGTTAAAATAACTAACATTCATGATTTGTTTGCAATTTACATACTCTCAATATAGGTACGCAGAATTTTGTTTACGAGTAAGTGGAGATCTCAAATTTATTTTCAACTTATTTATGCAGGTTATTTGAAATCATCATTGTTTACTGACCCTTAGTACTGACAAATTGGAGCAATAATGACTTTTTATTATAATAATAAACTTAATGATAGTAAACAATTTTTATAAACTAGGTCATTTGGAAATAACACTAAATGATTAACTGTATTGGAACTAAATTAATTTGAAGTTGTTTATTCCAGCCAAATTACATTAAAAGTATATCTTCAACGGATAAAACATTATTGTCGACTCTAAAATAAAAAATTAAATATGACATGGAGCTATACATCTATCGAGCATATCAAGAACATTTTATAACTTATAATTAGTACAATTAATTTAAAATTATATAAAATGTTATAAAATAAAAAAATTAAAGGTTCCTTCAAATAGGATATAATTTAATTAATCTATTTTATTATAGTAAGAATAAAAATATTAATGAATTGATTAACTTTATCTGTTACTGTTATTATTATTATCATAAATTGTTAATATACCCATTTTTAATTGAAAATATAGTACATATTGTTTGAAAATATATCTTTCTCATAAATGTGGCCTCTCATTACAATTAGTATCTGTAAAAATGGAGTTACATTATCTTACAGGTAAGCCGATTACCACATCTGTACCGGTAATCCATTACCATGCCAGTGATGACGAAATAGAAGAATTATATCCAAGTACCGATGATGAGAAACAGATTCCAGATGACGGAGAAGGCAATGAAAGCAAATCAGATAAACGTTCGGGTAGCAACGAAAATTTATCTGAGGGAAAAGAAACACCATCTGATCCCTGGAAAATGCTTTCAGAGATTAAAGGAAAGATAACAAAAACATTTGAAGAAAAAATTTCCGAAATAAAAAATGAAAAAAAAAAACGTAAAAGAAGTAGAGAAACTCCTAGTGTGAGTGACTCTGAGGACTTGGTCGATGTGACACCAATGGAGGAAACTGCCTTGGAGAAACAAGACAATGAATCCCATTCTCCAGTTTTGCGTAGAAGGTCTGATTCGTCTAGGTTCGTTAGTTTTTCTTACATAAAAACTGGCTTGAAAGACAAGAAATCTGAATACAGCGTAGAAAGTGGAATAGAAGCTTTTGAAGAGATAGATTCAAAAATTGATACAATAAAACCAAATTTTAAGGATGATGACAGTTCCTTAACCAGGATAGGGAAAACTTTTACTGAGACTGTACAATATTTTATCAGCCCCGTGACGCCTGCTCAGACGGAGTCTGACAAACTATACGCTCGTTTTAAAAGTCAAGCCATTTATCACTTATGTTTGTCGTTATTTGTGATGCTATGTTGTTATGTATTTCCATTACCAAGGTATATTACAGGCATGTGTGCTGGCATTTTTATTACAATAACTGTACAAAAGATATACAAAAGTGCCAATATGATGTTAGTGGCACCCGCCAAACCCTTACCCGTTCTAGAAATTCCAGCTGTTAAAGAACATGCAGTAGTTGAAAAATTCGAGGGATGGGTGAACGAACTGCCTTATAATTATGATTCAGAAAATTATCATGTTGCACGCACTAAATCTGTATTTTTTATAATGGAAGGAGATATTTTACAAGTTATGGAAACAAGAACAAAAATTCCTAAACGAGCTGTCTGGGATGAACCAAAGCACAAACCAAAATTCACAAAGAAACGGGTATATTCGTTGAATGGGATAAAAGTAGAATTACTTCCACCAGGTCTCATCAGAAGAAGGTATATCCAGATAATTATATTTTTCAGATCTTGTAAAATTATGACGCTGAAGTTAGCGGAAGATTCCCAGCGTAAGATTCGAAAAAAAGTTGTTTTCTGCAATTTCTGAAGACGAGTTGTAATTGCAATGGAAACACAGATATCGATTTGCAATTTCTGCTGAAGTTTCATAGAGGCATCAGAAATAAACTCGAAATGCAAGCAAATGTTGAAAAACATCCCAAACATCAGAAAGACATCTTGAAGAGCCCTTTAAGAAGTCTTAAAAATTGTAAGATGACTTAAATACTTATCAGAAAGAGCTCTTAAAGTGGTCTTTAAGAAGACTTATGCGTCGATTTTAAGAGCTCTACAAGACGCCTCAAGTAAAAGGTCTCAGAAAAGAGGTCTTATTTGAGAGCTTGGACATATCAAATAAATAATATAATGAAAAGCAAATTTCTGAAAATTATAGATTCTATTTTTGTTCATTAATTATTAATTTATATCATTTTTACTGCTTATATATTAATAGAGTGTGGATCATGCAATAATAACACAAAATTGTAATAACACTTGCCAAATATCGTAAAAGTACTTATTTTGTCACTGGGTAACAAAAAAAAAGGTCGATTCTTGTTTATCTTAAAATTCTTATGTTTATTGAATCTTTACGTCTCAGTGAACAAAAAAAAAATAGGTTACAAACCTTTTTTCATTCGGTCAGTTTCATGCAAATCGAGAATGCAAATCGAGATGAAAGTTGGAAAAAATGGCTTTTTCTGCCCTCCGGCCAGAAGCCGCAACTTCTTGGCCGCTTCGCGAAACGAAGTTGCGGCTTTCTGGCTACGTCGAGCAGAAAAATAGTATATGGCCCTTGGCCAATAAAAAAGAAAGCTTCAGAAGCACTTTATTTTTTACTGGCCTAGGATTGTAATATACTATTTTAGCATTTTTTGAATCCCTATGAGTAAACAATGCGACGCGATACAAATTTCTAGTAGAGCTTAAATGAAAGCTTAAAACATGAACTTTTAAACGAAAAATTGAAAAGTCACCATTAATAGTGGGAGAACTTAATTTATGAAGCACCTCAACAAAAAAAAAAATAGCTGTGGTGACATGAACTGATAGAAAACGATTTTCCATGATCAGATTTTTGTTTAACTGGTCCCATTATGGTTTTTGTAGTTTTTGATGTTGAATGGAAAGTTAGAATTAATAAATTCAAAATGGCGGACTAAATTAAAAATTCTTTAAGATCTCTTTGAGATCACGATTTTAAGAAGTCCTAAGTAAGACATCTTTAAGAGCTCGTTTTATAGATTATCATAATTCAGATATCTTCAGGAGGTCTTTTTGTAGATATATTTGGACTAAGCTCTGGACAACTTCTTTAAGAGGCGTGTGCTGTATGGTTCGGGGCTGAAATTTTTGATAAACAAGTTTCTAATAGTGAACAAAATTAACAAAAATGCTAACGTTTTTTATAAACAATCTAATCAACATTTACTGAATACTCAGAGTAAAATGCCAATTGTGGCCAGCAAAATACGCATTCGGAGCTGACAATTTTAGGGTATCTTTTTTTCCTAACTGGAATTAAGTTTTCAATAGTGAAAAAAAAAATAACAAAAATGCTAACGTCTTTTATAAACAATCCAATAAACAATTAGTATATAGTCAGCGTAAAATATCAATTGTAGCCAGCCAAAAATACGTCCGAGGCTTTTTTGTGTGTTAGACGCGTGAAACTCTTGGAATAGTTTGGGATTTTTTCTATTATTAATTTCTTCTAGAACTGGCATTTTATTTCTAGACAAAAATAAGTTTCGTTGAAAATTTCAGCCTCAGACTTCAATTCGCACGCATTTATCCTAATTGTTTATAAATTATTTATAAACAATGCCATCATCTTTGTTACTTTTTTTCAGTATTCGATAATTGATTCCAGTTGTGGAAAGAAGCTTCAGTAAAAATTTCAGCCCTTGATGAGTTTTTGGTTGGCCGCAATTGGCATTTCAGTGTCAGTATAACGTAATTGTTTGATTGTTTATAAACAATGCCAGCATTTTAGTTTATTTTTATCACTATTGGAAATTTATTTCATGATATTCTTTTCATATGAAAAGAAGCTTCACTAACAATTTCAGCCTCGGTTGCGCTTTTGTATTGACGCAATTTTTAGATTTTTCCTAATAATCATTGTCCATCATATATCTGAATATTGTTTAAACAATGGCGGCATGCTTTTCAATGCTTGTTTGCATTTGACGTTTATTTCTGACGCCTCTATGAAACCTCAGCAGAAATCGCAAATCGATATCTGTGTTTCCATTGCAATTTTCACCCGTTTTCAGAAATGGTTTAGAACCACTGCCTTTTTAATCTTTCGCTAAGTTCAGCGTCATCATAAAATAGTATATATTGCAGTTTATTTTAATGGATATAAACAATGTTTAGGAGGTGGAGTAAAAAATATCCTATTTGCGTTACATTCGGAAAAGAGGCGTTGAAAGAAAGCACATTAATAGAAAATTCTTCTGATGATGAAATGCCGCAAGCCGATGCGGAAAATGAAAAGGTTATTGTCGAAGAAGAAGAGACTGATGAAGAATTGTCTCAATCGAAAGATTTTAAGGATGTTTTTGAGGATTGTAGAGACGACGAAGATGACATTAAAACAAAAATGTTTATATTTGCAAGGACTGATCGCCAGAAAGAGGACTGGTACCTTAATTAAATACATTATTATTAATATTATTAGGGATAGCGAGTTAACTATTAAACAATGATTCACGTCCATATCACGTATAATATAACATTGTAGGTTCAGAAGATTATCAGCTGCAGCCGAGCATGACAGCAAAAGAAGTTCGATATCGTCAACAAAGGATTCGTTATGCACTAGTTCTTCTACTCTTTTGAACATAAGCAGTGACTTAAAAAATAGTTCACCTTCCCCAATTTCACCCGAACTCACACCAACTTTATCGTATAATTCCTACATGGCTCGATATATTGATGGAAATGTAAAATTTTTTAAATTACTTATATACTATTCAAATTAATACTATGATTTTAAAAATAAATAATAAAATTACATAATTTCAGAATCAATCTACTAATTCAACAGCAGATGCAAGCATTTCTTCAACCAGCGAGCTGGATGCAGCTTGGGTTAACGCACTTTTTGGGCGAATCCTTTTTGACATGCACAAATGTCCTGAAACCATTAATGTTATACAAGATAGAATACAACGAAAGCTTGCGAATATCAAGCTTCCGTATTTTATGGAAAGTTTATTGGTATCAGAGTTAGTGATAGGTCAAGGCGCACCAGTTATTCATAGTGCAACGAAACCAACTATGGACGAACGTGGTCTCTGGTTCGATTTGGAAATTTCATACGGTGGTAGTCTCACAATGACAATAGAAACCAAGTTAAATTTGATGAAATTGAAACGGACACGGTCGACGTCTATGAATGATCTTTCAGCTGCCGACAGAAATACACCCGCCAGATCTCCAATGTTCGATAGTGACGTTGAAGATAGTCCCGAGACTTCTACGGAAGATGAGGATAGTTTATCTCTTGCTCCAAGTATTTCACCACGGGAATCCACGTAAGTTTAAATATAACTCCAATGACAAGAAACAAGACAACTTTAAAATTGTATATATGTTTTTTCAGACCGACGCAATCTTCTGGTAGGAAGTTTTTGAATATGGTCGATAAGTTAGCATCAAACAAATATTTCCAACATGTAAGTATAATTTGTATAGTTTTTTCAAATAAGGGAGAATACCATCTAAGATGGAACATCCGAAACTGAGAAATTCGGTTAGAATACGATAAGAGTTAACACCTAATAACAAATTTGAGTGTTTTATCATGTGAGAAAGTTTGAAAAATCTTTGTTGAAGTCGCTGATAATACACGCAGTAATCTAAGTAGTAATAGTCTGTGTTTATACTGCCATCGAAAGACTGCGGGCTACTACTAGTTTACTACTTAGTTTACTGTTTTTTTCTACGTGAAATCCGCGACTTCAACAACGTTTTTTAAAATGTTTTCACATGTTAAAACGCTCAAATTTGGTATTAGGTGTTAGCTTTTATTATTCTCCAACCGAATTTATCAATTTCGGAGGTTACATCTCGGGGGCAGAAATTACGTATGCTCGTGGGAATCCTCCTTTGTAAATTTTTAATATATTACAATATAAAACTAGTATTGGCGTGGTGCCTCACTCGCTTCGCTAGCTCAGAAACTTCGGCTCTGTGGATCGTCTTCTATTCCTTAATACTCGTTCGTTTAGCAACAGCTTTCAGTTATATTTTAAAATTGTACCGATATTTAGGGGGTCCAAACATATTTAGAGAAGGAGTGGCGATTATGAGAACATTCCTTATGTAACTTTGGTAGGAAAGAAGGGGAGTGGAGGAGAGGGCTCCTTAAATGGGTGAAAAGTAAAAATGAGTATTTTCAAAACTTCGACTCTCACCATATGTCCGCCGAAATATTAATAAATAAAATTTTTAATACTCCAGGCGCATAGCTCGATTTCGCGCCCTAGGACGAAACCCACGCCCGTCGTATTAAAAAATATCGTTTCAGTTATTTCAGTGTCGACGTAGTTACCGCTTTTTTGGCCTGAAACTTCGACATTTGATGAAAAATTGTAGGGTCATTTTTTGCCGAGGTGACCAAATTCAATACTTCGTCAGACTATAGTCATACGCAATTAAAAAAAGTTTTTATAGCATTATCGTTGACTTTAGGAAGAAAATGCATATAGCCTTTTTTGTAGAGAATTCAATGCTCTATCTTTTTTGTTTGAAACATTTTTGAATAAAATATGTATTTTTACTAAATAAATGCAAAAAAGTACGAAGAAACGTAATTGAGGCTAATGTTTTTTAGTAATGGACAGATGGATCTTCGCCAAAATTTAATCATATCCAACTGTAAGTTATGCCAAGACACGTATTTAAAAAAAACTTATGTCGATACGATTATCGGTACGTGAGATATCGCGAGAAAAAAAAACGGGACTTATGTACGGACGTACAATATCACGAACACAACAATTTTTGTGCTTTTTTGGGTTCTTTGGGCTCTGAAACGTCGACATTTGATGCAATATGGCGGACAAAGATTTAAGAATAAGCCTCCGTTTTGAACAAAAATTACTACTCCGGGGCGTTTTTGTTATAACTGAACAAAAATTAGTATATTTTCTTTCAGTTACAATAAATATACAAAGTAAAGCATGCAACGAAAATTAAATCCGTAAAAATTTTAAGTCTCCTTCAGTTTTTTATAAAATTCAAAAATATTTGGGTGATAAATTACTAATCGATAGGATAACTTATAATAAAATTTGAAGTAAACTAGACATTTTTTTTTAGGTGGACATTTGACGTGAAGTTAATCATATACAATTATATACAATTATTCAGCTGAAAGATATGTGCAATCGTTAAATCATCTCATTGAGTTGCATTCGCTCAACTTTTTTTTTAGTGTAAATGCGCATGAATCTATCGGCGGGAAGAGGGACACTGTCACTCTCTATCGCTAAAGAGCTTAGGAATCATGTAGTCTATTTTCCAGTCGAAAGGTGGATCTGCTACTGGATCCTTATCTATGCGACTTTCCTGTTATTCTCGTCATAGCGATGCAATTCTGAAATTCTTGAAATTTTGTTCAAATTGAGGCATTCGTAAAATTTCTGTCTGCCATATTGGATTTACCATTGCTAATTTGGTAAAACTAACATCATATTCATAATCAGCGACCCGAAATACCCCCGAGTAAAAAATCGTGTGCAAATGGAGGCATTTCTACCAATTTTGTCCGCCATATTAGATGCGCCATTTTGAATTTGATAAATCTAACATCGGATTCGTAATCAGTGACCCCAGAAACATTGCCAAACTAAATGTCGAGCCATTTGCTTTAAAATCATCGTCAATAATCAATTTTTCAGAAAAAACATGATTTTTTTATATTTGTTTATTTATTTAGCCAAAACAATAAAAAGTGACGTCTTCTTTGTAATTTTTGTATGTTATTTCATCACTATAGTAACGGATAAAACCAAAAAGACCGATCTAAAGGCGTTAACCAGAATGGAAATAGTCAAAATTGAAAGAAATCAATGTGGTGGGTTACCACTTTGACTCAAAGGGTTAAAACCTCATGAAAAAACATATTCTTTTGCACACAAGGATGGCTGTCACTAAATATAATAAATTTACTGTGTCACTTAGCGCTGCACTTATTTTTTCCTTTGATTAAAATTGATTTGTATGATTTTTAAGAATACTGAATTAAATAAATTTGTGGTGACGTACATATGTCAAGCTACACTGAGAGTAGTTTAAGGTTAGAAGTCAAATATGTTACAGTGGCCCTCCCCTTATTTTAACTTTTCGAGTCAAGGAAGATGGCGGCTTCTTCCCTTATTTTACCGCATCCCTTCATCCCTACCAATGGCAATATGAGAGAATAAAAACAGAGAGAGGAGATATAGTGGCGTCCTTATTCACCTGTATGCGCAAGCGCAAACAGCAGTCCGCACTCTTTTGAACACTTTCAAATGGCGAATGGTGGGGAAACTCATGAGGAAAGAAGTTAACATAAGGGACGAAAAAAAGTTAAAATAAAGGACGCAGTTAAAATAAGGGGAGGGCCACTGTATATAATAACTGACATGAGACTGGGGATCGAGGTTTTGAAAATTATCATTTTCGTTTTTTTCCTATTATCAGTTAAATAGCTGGATCTACCAAACCCTGCCCAAACGATCAGTGCACAAGCTAAAGGTCGCAGGGTCGAATCCACTAGTTTTATTTTTATATGGATTTGTTGAAAACATTGATTTAGATTTAATTTGCGCTGGAGGTAATTTACGTATGAATCCAGATATTTTTTGCTAAAATATATTTTAGATGCATAAATGATTACAATTTAGATTCAAAAATATGATTATGTATAAAATAGTTGGATATATATGAATTTTTATTTAGGCTACAGAACTTTCGTACGTACGACGAGCGATGGAAGGAGTCTCGAATACAGAAATCCGTTTAATGGTCAGCGTGTCAAGTATCGAAGGATGTCTAGCCGTAAATCTTCCACCACCTCCATCAGATCGGCTGTGGTATGGCTTCCGGCCCGTCCCCAGGATCACTTTGACAGCGAAGCCGGCATTGGGCGAACGCGCCGTCAACATAAACTACGTCACCAAATGGATCGAAACAAAACTGTTGAAAGAGTTTGAGAAAATCGTCGTTATCCCCAATATGGATGATCTGGTGGTCCCCCTTTGTCCAAATTATCCTTACGACATCCAAAATTAAATCGTCAATAATCGAAAGCTTCCGCTTGTCTGTGTAACTTTGAGCGCTGCTACCAGAACGAGTCATTTTCGAAAACAGTATTTTAGCGAGATCTCCGAAATGACTTTGGTGTACCCAGCAATCGAAATTAGATGCGTCAAATAGGGCGAAGCTTTCTAACCGTTTCTATGCCAAAGAATTTTGAAACTTCGTTTTTTTATGAAGTCGGGAGTAATGAAAATATATATATGAAATATGTAATTGGTAAAATCATTATGTATGGGAACACTCACGCATTCAAAAGAATATGAGTTTCTCTAAGAAGGGAATGAATGCTTTCTGTGATATTTTGAAACATCAAGGAAGAAAAAGATTTTTTTTTATTGATATTGTTTGATATATTTTTTGCCATAAGAATACCACTCACGATCTCCAGTATTTCAGGTATTTCCTGCATGCTGTGGATATAATTATTTTTTCATTAATTGACATGAGCAATATGTGATCACAAATGAAGTTATGTGACATGTATGTGTATATATAAATATATTTTTCTTTTTTTTATATTAAACCAGAGCATTTTTAAATATAAGTGTTCGATACGGATATGACAAATGTTTAAAATTTCTCTAGATATTGTGTACTGCGAAATTACTACAGAGTAATGAAAAACCACAATAAATTATACCATATATTTCCTACGGATTAATGTAGAAAAACTTCCATACCATGTATGGGTTAATTGCTTCCAACGAAAGTTAGGCAATTTAAAATAAATTTGTTAACAACTTTTTAGCCTTTTCTACTCGGAAAAGAGATTGTTTAATAGAAAACGCGCGTATGATAATAGTAAAAGTTACTACTCACTAATCAAAATGTAAAGTACCGGCTTTTGTATAACAATCAGCCAACTATGGTTTTGAGTTTCAAAGGAGAATTATAACGCATTAAAATTTCCCTAAAGAAAAAAAAACAATTAATGAAATACGATTAGTCACCAAGTAGAGGGCAATAATTAAACGCCAGTGATAGAAGTGATGAAATTTTACACGTTAAATTTACTTATGGACTTAGCCAAGCAACAAATGAAGAAATTTTAACCCGAATTTCCCAATTAAGTGCATTTAATGTCTTATAAATTTCACAACAAACATTGAGATATTTTTTAGATACGAATGTTTAATTATCAGTTTTAATTTCAGAATTTAATGTAAAAGGTAATGTATTATTTATCATGAACTAGTTTTAAATTTGTATTGTTTTATATTAAGTAGTAGGTGAGAGTCCACTAGTTCTGACCACCTAATAAATTAATTTATAAATGATAAAATTTATTATAAATGCTGAAGTATTTACGTGCTACATTATATTAGATAACCTCAATTTTTTTATAAATTTTTAAAAATGTTCAACATAAACATTTCTATAGTCGTAATTTTTTTCTTGTGTAAGCTAATTTTAGATGACTAGTTTAGGGATTCATATGAAAGGAAATCGCAAAAAAAAATGATATCCGAACCTAATTTCATTATCAAAAACAATTAAACTTTTAAAATTGCTAGATAAACAATATTTTTACCTGGGATATCGTAAAATTTGTCTGAAATTTGGAATTGTTATTATAAACAAATGGTACGTAGAAATGAAGCTTAAATATCAAGATCGAAAGCTGAGGGATGCAAGTTTGTGTACAAGCAACGATAACTAATCAACTTATTATTTTATAATAAATATTAAATGCAAAACTTATATTTTGCTATCAAATACTCGTTTCGTGAGTTTGAAAAATAAAAGTTATGATGTACCTTCCATGTAAAGAAAATTGGTTTCGTATTTAAAAGTTTTAGGTAATATACTACAAAAATATTATAAAATTATCAAAAATATAGGTACACATATTTAGAATTAATGGGTGATCGGAGCTACCGGACTCTCCCCTACTTGAACTTGTAGATCCTGCTGTAAAACTGCGATTGGGTTGAAAAAATTCTGTTGAAAAAGGCAACTGCAAACTAACTTTTATTAATCTTTCCAGTCACACAGTATCAATTTTTCTTGTTTCTACACCTTAAATATTAAAAAGTAATAATACTGCCTAATATTTAAAAATGGGCACTGGCAAACAAAATTTTTTTGCACGTAATGGCAGCCGATTCTTATACGATTTTGTCTATAGAATTCGAATCTGACCAAGTCCAAGGAGCAATTTAGGTTTCAACGTGTAACAAACGCTCCATTCTTTGAGCTATTATAAAACAATAAAGCGATACACTAAAAATGTCTGCATATGACGAAAAGACAGCTTCAATATTGTCTTGTGGTTTTTCGTTCGCTCGTTTGGAATTTTTTAAATCTGACTACAAACCCTGAAATAGTGAAACTGAGAAATACAAAATAACAATTCGCTGTTAACCCATTAACGTCAGAAGGACACTTTTTTCACTTAAATTTCAATCAAAAATTTCATATGAAAATCCAACTTCAAATAAATTGAAAGATACATGTCTTACTATTTTCGAGGGCGATTTAAATGTCAAAATAACGCGAAAAATCGAGTGTTCTTCTTTATAAAACTTTTTTTCTCATCGAAAGAGTATGTGTCGTCAGAAAATTTCTTCGTTAAACGTGGACCCAATAGTCATAGTATTAAGATAAATTTTTTTAATATTTAAAAACTAACATGGTGATCACAAAATGGCGACTCCAATGACAAATTTCTAATTAAAACTTAACAATAGTTTTTCTTGAAAACTATAGACTTCAGAAAAAAATTTCTAAGAATAAATACGTTTTAGAATGAGTCAAAAAATCCTCTCAAATTTTTTCAGAATGTATTGTTACAATTTTTTATCTTTCGAATATTCGAAAAATCGAAATTTTTAAAAAAGTCGTCCAAAAAATCAGAAAAAATTTGAGAGTATTCTTTGACCAATTCGAAGACATTTTTGTTCTAAGGACATTTTTTCTAAAGTCTACAGTTTTCAAGAAAAAAAATTATTAAACTTTTCTAGATTTCAAGACTAGTCATTTAAGACTACTGGAGTCGCCATTTTGTGATCACCATGTTAGTTTTTAAATATTAAAAAAATTTATCTTAATACTATAACTAATGGGTCCACGTTTAATGAAGAAATTTTCTGACGACAAATACTCTTTCCATGAGAAAAAAATGTTTTATAAAAAAGAACACTCGCTTTTTCGCGTTATTTTGACATTTAAATCGACGTATTTAATTTTCTAATTAAGATAGCTCAATTTTGACAACAGCATTGAAAAAAGCGACCTCGAAAATAGTCAGACATGCACCTTTCAATTTATTTGAACTTGGATTTTCATATGAAATTCTTTATTGAAACTGAAGCGAAAAAAGTGTCCTACTTGACGTTAATGGGTTAATTAGTCGTTTTAATCCTGTGCTTTGGAAACTGTACATGAAGGCAGTGAACAGTATTGAGTCGCCCTCGGAAACAAAAACTGTTTCTACTCATTTAAAATGTGCAACACATAGTTTTTGTTGTTCCAAAGCCCAGTGTTTGAGGTTTCAATTAATTGTTTTACGCGCGTTCAAAAAATGCCAAAAATACTTTTTTATTGCAGTTTTAAACCTAAACTGCTCAAAAACTAGAGTCAATCCAGTATTTTTAAGGTCAGATTCGGGTTCCACGAAAAAAATCCTATAAGAATCGCCTATAACATTTTATGCAGCATTCAGTTGTTGAGGTTTTGTCGGGCTGTGTAATTAATGCTACTAAGAAATTAGCATAAAAATTCTTCAAAATAAACTGAAATCAAGACATAATCCCTATGACTGGCTACCAAACATTTTTATCCAAAGGACTTGTGACGCCATATTGGATTCGCCAAATCGGATTTTACGGCTACATTACCGATAAATACTATTTTGTACGCCTCTAAGCGTTTTCTGGCTCTCTAAAGGTTAATGCACAATATACTAGATTAAAGCTGTTTGAAAAATGGAAAATTTGGAGGGGATACGATTAATCCTTTGACTGTCGAAACGATTTCTTCTGTTTTGGCTAAAATAAATAATATATTATATTTATTTTAGCCAAAACAGAAAGAATATATATAGAATGAGTAAACATTTCAAATTCATAATAATTTTCAACAGATTTTTATAAAACTGTATACTCGGCGGTTTTAATGGTATTTAAATATGATTAGAAATTACGGTTTGAGATTTCAAAACTTGTGAAATATGAATATCCGCACTACTAGAGAATTGAGTACCCGAATCCAAAAGTTAATTAAATTCAATGATGAAATTATAAAAAATCAGGTAAAGGTTAGAAAAATCATAATTCGGAAATTGAATTGAAAAAATGCGGGTGTATAGAGAATTTAATTCTGAAATTTACTTTATTTAACGTTTTTAATCAACTTACGAATCCCAAAAACACGAAAAGTGTAAAATATTGTGAAAATGTTTGAAAACTTTCGTATTTATTTATTGCATTTTCGGGAATAACTTAATAAACAATAGTTTTAGTTTTCCAAATCGAAAATTGTTTTCAACTACCTAAGCAGTAGATGCCTAAATAAATAAAAAATTTGAAATTTGATAAATTTATTAAGATTTATATAAGTTTGTTTTAACAAAGGAGTTATAGTTAACTGTTTTAAACGAAAATCAGTTTTAAAATATTATTCGCTGTATTCGATCAGTCAATTTGAATTTTTAAAAACTTACGTCAGATTCATAATCGGTGCCCGAAACCTCCAAGTAATAAGTTTTGAACAAATCCAATTGATTTTCGAAAATTTGTCCAGCATATTGGATACGCCATTTTGAATTTTAAAAATCTGATGTCAGATTCATAATTAGCGACTCTAAAACTTTTTAAGACGTTATCGACAGTCAAGGGATTAATAAGTCTCATGTTGAAAGAGATACATTTTCTCATTAGTATTATGCATCGATAATAATTATTATTCTTTGATCTAGAACACTTTCTTTCCGTAGATTTAAAATTTAAAAATAAGTTTCTAAAGAATATATTTAATATCGTCGATAACGTGATTGACTTAACTAATCAAATTAAAAAGTATCTCACTGGTCTATTTACCTAGAGACGATTGTGATTTGAAAAAAAAACCTGATTTACTTGTCACTTCGAATCTATGGCGATTCTACCTGGTATAAAAATAATAAAAAAGTCAATTTCTTAAATATTTTGTTACTTGGGTAGTCTATGGTAAATTTCGGATTGGGAATGAGTAAATCTCAGTCAATTGTACTGAAGGTAAACTTGGTAGGAGAAAATACTCGTTTGCATAGAAACGGATAGAAACAATAGCGGTAGAAGACGAGCTCCTCGAATTTAATTTTATTTTACAATTTCGTTCAGGCAGTTTTTTACCTTGATTGTGACAATCACTTTCCAGTAAACGACCATTAAAATTCGAGAAAATTAAATCGTACTACTGACCTGCGTTTTCTCGAAACTCCATCGCGAACACGGAGTTGTTTATCGTTGTTTTCTCGGTGGTAATTCATTCCAGTTTTTGCAATATTTTTATATATTATATGTACACATACACACAAACACACATACATACATACATCATTATATGTTTCTTCTGGCGGTCTGTGGATATTACGCGTTGCGAATGTTAACTTTCGCCGATTATGGTAGACAGTTGGACCCCCACTGCTTTACGAAGTCGGACCAATTTTTTGAGCGCAGAGCGAAGAATGCGAAATTCAAATCACACGAGTTTTTTACCATTATTCGATTTAAATAATTAATTTTTCTTTTGTAAACAATTGTCTTTTTGTGCTCTCGAGTTTCTGGTCGATATTAAAGCAATCCTCCAGTTGATAGTTGATTGCTGATATTAAGAGTGTCCTCTTCGTTCCATCAGCTCGATGTGACCGAAAAGATGAATCATCGATGAGATTTGCGACTTTGAAAAGGGAACCGTCCATACGGAATCATACAGAAAATGACGAATCGAGCGGTCGCGCTCGTCACTTCGGGTTCCGCGTATGTCGCCAAAATGTAAAAAGTGACGCTAGTCGTTTTTTTACAAAATTATGTCGTATCTCTCAGCTCTTCGTGCGTGTTTTCCATGTATTTGTTACGAGAAATATGAATAAAGTATTGTATATATTTGTTGAACAAAGTGGCGGTGAGTTTTTATATTTCTAATACATCTACCTTTGTTTATATAAATTAACCATCAGATGAATTTACACACGTATTGAATATCGAAATATGATTGGAGTTTGCAATGTAAGTCACAAAAGGTATTGTGATTTACTGCGTACTGAGAGTAATAAAATTTACATAATTTCATTGTGTCTGTAAACCTTATATACTTTGAGTAAAAAAACACACGAAATACATCTAAAACAACGTATTAATAGCGAGAGTAGTATACAAATAATTAATTCCTTGTATTCTTGTGAGACGGGTGAAATATTGAACTGTTTTGTGGATATATATACAGGGTGATCCAAAAGTCCCGGAACAGCAAAATATCTCAGCGGGAGTGCATTTTCGGGGAAAATGTTTTAGACAAAAGTTTAAGGATTTTTCCCTGGCTATTTAATGGCGATATTGAATTTGACCTTGAACATGACCTTGAAGGTTATTTCAAGGTCAAGTTAATTTTTTTAAATGGGAACCCCTATTTTTTTTCACGGATTCGGAAAGAGCACAAAAATTTTACGTCCGAATATGCTATGGCCGTTTTTTTCGGCAAGGTCATTTCAAGGTGAAACTTAAAACTCCCGTGACGGCGAAATATCTCAGAGGGTGTGCATTTCTTTGGAAATTGTTTCAGACAAAAGTTTAAGGATTTTTCCCGGGCTATTTAATGGTAGCACAGAATTTGACCTTGAACATAACCTTCAAGGTTATTTCAAGGTCAAGTTTGTTTTTTTTTATGGAAACTGCTATTTTTTTTCACGGATTCGGAGAGAGCACAAAATTTTACGTCCAAATATGCTATGGCCGTTTTTTTCGGCAATGTCATTTCAAGGCCAAACTTAAAACTCCCGGAACAGCGAATTAACTCAGCAAGAGGTCATTTTCGGGTAAAATGTTTCAGACAAAAGTTTCAGGATTTTTTCCGGGATATTTAATGCTAGCATAAAATTTGACCTTGAAAATTACCTTGAAGATTATTCTCAGGTCAAGATTATTTTTTTTTTTTAATTGGAACCCCGTTTCATTTTCTTAACGAAGTTATGAGGATCTTCCGGTATTGAGAGTGGTTAAATTCATTTTGTTCAGTCGATGCTATTACTGGACGATCTGCTCTAGGGAGATCCTTTACAGTGCCGTAAACTTCGAAACAATTTATTGTTCTGCCAAAAGTCGATTTAGGAATCAGTTCCTGTCCCTCGCTTGTCCTCTAATTTTGTAAATAGAATAATAAACTGTTTAAAAAAAGTGTATACATACATCTTACGCAACACTTGTGCAAAGTGAACTTGGGCGCGCGAACAGCGACAGAGAGCACGAGTCACCAGCGAAGTAAATCAACAACATACATTCACATTGAATTTATACATACGTGTACAGTCTTATAAGGTTACATTTTGGTCTTAACTTTATCGTTTTGTGAGATACATGGCCTTTCCTATCTAAACGTATTAAGCATCATTTCAATAACAAAATACATACGTATATTTCGTACAAAGAGCAATGGCTGCGCTAAGTGAACGAGAAAGAATAACCATTCTCATGATGAGAGGCTGGGGTGATAACCAGCGATCTTTAGAGAATGTGCGAACCTTATTTAACACATCATTTAGAGAGGGACGAGAACCGATTTCTAAATCTACTGTTAGCAGAACAATAAATCGTTTTGAAGTTCACGGTACTGTGAAGGATCTCCCAAGAGCAGGTCGTCCAGTAACAGCATCAACTGAAGAAAATGAGTTGAATGTCGCGCTGTCAATAACAGAAGATCCTCATACTTCCATCAGGAAAGTTAAACAGCAGCACGACTTATGTTACGGTACAGTACAACGGATCTTAACTAAAAACTTAAAATTTAACCCATACAAAGTTAGACTCGTACAACAATTGAATGAAGACGATCCTGATAGACGCCTACAGTTTGCGGAATTAATGATGAATCGAATAGATGCTGATGCCGGTTTCTTGAATCGCATCGTATTTTCTGATGAAGCTACATTCTTCTTAAATGGGGCAATCAATAGACATAACATGTCTTATTGGAGTGAAACCAATCCTAATTGGATGGTCGATAGTCGTTCTACTCAATATCCTGAAAAAGTAAACGTATGGGCAGGTATTATAAACAATGCGGTAGTTGGGCCCTTCTTCATCGAGGGTACCCTTACTGGTCAAAAATACCACGATATGTTGAGGGACGACATCATCCCTGCTATTCAGGTTATTGTAGGCGAGGATTTCGATCAGACTTGGTTTCAGCAAGATGGTGCAGCACCCCATTATGCAACAGATGTTCGCAATTATTTGAGTGATGTATTCGCAGAACGGTGGATAGGTCGAAGGCGTGTAATAGAATGGCCACCAAGATCTCCGGATCTTACGCCCCTTGACTATTTATAACCTTGACGTATCGACTTTTTATAATCGCTTGGGATATTGCCAAGAAGTTCATGGCAATCACTTTGAGCATAAGCTTTAGTAAGATACATAATTTCATCAAAATCTTAGTATACCCATCTTGCCTTAACTGTCTGGGGACACCCACACACACACACACGCACACGCACAGGTGACGGCGAGGGGAACCACCTGAACAAAGCACCCCGAAGAGGTGTAAACCCGACCGTGCTACCTCCACGCGGTACATCTTGGGTAATGCTAAAGCCGGCGGTAGCATTGGAAACAATGTAAAAATGTTACCCATACATACGTACCCATACATACAATGGTGCCTCTTGCTGAGTTAATTCGCTGTTCCGGGAGTTTTAAGTTTGGCCTTGAAATGACATTGCCGAAAAAAACGGCCATAGCATATTTGGACGTAAAATTTTGTGCTCTCTCCGAATCCGTGAAAAAAATAGCAGTTTCCATTAAAAAAAACAAACTTGACCTTGAAATAACCTTCAAGGTCATGTTCAAGGTCAAATTCTGTGCTACCATTAAATATCCCAGGAAAAATCCTTAAACTTTTGTCTGAAACAATTTCCAAAGAAATGCACACCCTCTGAGATATTTCGCCGTTACGGGAATTTTAAGTTTCACTTTGAAATGACCTTGCCGGAAAAATCGATCATATCATACTCGGACGTAGAATTTCCCGCTCTTTCAGAATCCATGAAAAAAAATAGGGCTTCCCATTTAAAAAAATTAACTTGACCTTTAAATAACCTTCAAGGTCATGTTCAAGGTCAAATTCAATATCGCCATTAAATAGCCAGGGAAAAATCCTGAAACTTTTGTCTGAAACATTTTCCTCGAAAATGCACTCCCGCTGAGATATTTTGCTGTTCCGGGACTTTTGGATCACCCTGTATATATAAATCAGTAGGTGTCATGATCACTTAATAGTAGGTGAGGCGAAAAATTGAGAAAACCTTTGTTTCAAGTTTTAAGCTGAATAAAGTGTTCTCTAACCCTTTGACGCCGAGATGTGCTGGTTTTTTACGTGGATTTCAGCCTTGCAAATTTGCCAGAAAAAAAACTTTGGAAAGTTTCAAAAGATCCAGTTCCGACTATTTTTGGGGTTGCACTTTCGAATGGCGTGGATAAAATTTCGAAAAAATGACATTTACCCTGTCCTTTCTTCAAAATTGTCAAAAAAACTCACGTTATATTGTACCCAGCTTGTAAACCATAAAATAGATAATATAATTTACAAAAAAAATCAAACATGGTTTTCCATCTAATAATTTCGGGATTTTCTTATAATTATAACGATGTAATGTACGTTTCGAAAATTGGGCACAATACAAATAAATAGCCGATAATTTTATTCATCACATAAAACAAGTTTTTCCACTTTCTCGAGTAACACGTCACTAATTTTGATCATTTTCCGATTTTTATAATAAAACAAGGGATCCTGAGTGTAATTCATCGATTGGAAACAATAGCAAAAAGCGCGTATTAATTAATCGTTTATAGTGTTCGATCTGGACTTATTTTTGAGTTCACAAAAATGATGTATTGCGGATTTTTTATTTTTTTCAGCTGCATTTTACGCACACTGAAGTAACAAAATATTGGTCAAGTGCAAAAAGGTTTTTGAAAAGAATGTGCATCCATAATATTAAAAAAACTCTTATGCACCTGTATCGAAAACTGTAGTATTATGTCACTAGAAACAAATTACTATACGCAGTTTGGGTGCTGTTATTGAAGGAATATAATGAAAAAATTCAAGTGGATAATAATACATTTCGGTCCTAGACCGTAAAGTTGAATTTTACGGACCGAGGATCGAATACTATTTTTTGATACGTCAGAAAGAAAACTCCACTATGTAACCGAGGTAAATTTGTAATTCTGGTAAATGATGAATTTTATTAACAATTCTTTGAATATTTCTATTTAAATAAAATATTGCAAATGCTACTGATGGTTTGTTTAGAAAATGATTTGTTTTAATAATATAAGGATATTTTATTTTGGAGTTACGGAAGAGAAATAACATTCCACTCCTTAACGGACGTCTGTAAAGCTAGCATATCAACTATTAGAATCCAGCAGTTTTACAGTTCCCAATAGGTTTTTAATATAGTTCTATTAATTACCGCCATTAACTGCTAATTAAAGAAATGAGAAGCTATAACTTCGTAATTCACATGGTAGCATCGCATCATATTTTGAAGGTTTGAAAGTAATTAAGCCGCTTCCTGCATGGTTCTATCATTTTTAAAGATGTTGGCAAGAATTCTGATGAATTCTAAAGAAATTCGAATTTTAACGGCCCCGAGATGCTAACTGCACAAATGAAATCACAGCATTTCACTATAATTCGGACTACTGATTGATTGAAAATTATTTCCAGACGAGTTCTGAGGTACATTGCCATTTTAACACTAATTCTGATTATTAACAATGAAAATAAAAAAATATACACCCGATATTATGTGACAGCATTCCAAAAAACATTACAAATATATCTCTCATCGAGGTTATATAGAAATTCCTCATCCAGATACTAGAATTATAGTAAAAAATTGTAGCCATTTTCATCATACATACGTGAGATGCTGGTACTTTTTTCAGTGTTTTGATCTCGGAATTAGATAGGATGTCTGAACGAATATAAAGAAGAGTTCTGACCAGTCAATTATTTTCCAATATTTGTATTACAATAAAACTGTTAAAAACGACATTTTCATCATACAGACGTGAGATGCTGGTACTTTTTTCACAGTTTTGACATCGCAATTATGTGGAATGTGTTTATTTTGATGTTTGAAAGTATATAAGGAAGAGTTCTGACTAATCATTTCTGTTTTTGCAATTTTTATTTTTATGGAGTCCTATTTCTGAACTTGTTCTTTTTGAGAAAATCACCCATATACACTCTGTTCACTGTGTCTTATTATGGTTACTAAAAATGAAAAATTCTAAATAAAACTATTTCATGTCAGTACATACAAAGCGATATTAGGTCAGATTTCCATTGCGCCATAAAACGTCTCTATACGATATCAGGAACAAGTACCAACGTTAAAATTCTAGGTAGTGGACATTTTCGTTTAATTTTCACTAAATGCACCGTGTAATCCTTAACGTACTTCAGCAATAAACAAATTTTCGTTCAACAACAAATTTCCTCGTACAAATTGTCCGAAACAGAGACCCTTTCAGTAGAATCACTATAAGAAGATCCCAGTTACGTCTTTTTACTTATTTATTTGTTTGTTTATTTACACATTGTATCTCACCGGACCGACAACTACCAGAAATATCATTACTAATATACAGAAAACGTCCGAGAAATGTTTAGAATAAGCTTATACTAATTAAAAAAAGAATAAAAAATATTGCTTCGTCTTCTTGAAATAAACTCTCAAATTTATCTTGATTTCATCTTTAAAAGGCATATAACTCTTTTAAACTCAATTCAATTGGAATATTCCGCTTGGAATTCTCTTTATCGAATATTTTGATTAGAATGAATGCGATCGTTAATTATAAAACGAGCAGGTGACTTCAAAACTAAACTTTAATGCAATTATGATTACTATAGATACTTAATTCTTTTGTTCACGGTCAATAATGAAAGTTGTTAAAAATTACGTCTTATAAAAAATATGCAAATGAGAAACATATGTGTCAGCAGAATTTGTACTGTATCCAAATAGTTCGGTATTTTGTTATTGCGATTTGGCTTCATAGCAAATTTATGGCGAATAGTTTTATCTATAATATCAAAACTTTATACTGGTGCTATCTATAATCTTACGAATTCTCTGATATTGAATAAAATCATTGCAGTTGTATTGTTTTGAATAGATGGATCTTTATTCGTCTTGGAAGGTGGCGCGGAAGCGCCATCTCGCTGTGAGAAAGTCGACTACTCGTTTGGGGATAAATGTCAACAAATACTTTGAAATAGTTATAGAAAATGTCGAGTAATGAGTTTTTAATAACATTTTGTATTATTTTAAAACTCGGTGGCGAAGGTGTTCATTGTTACGAAGAAGGTGAACGAGTTTATAAAGCCAACCATATAATTTATTGCGGTATAATTGATAATAATGATGAAATTGACATAATTGTCTTATGTCTTCCAACTTCACACTTCAAGTTCTCTTCGTTAAACCTCATGAAATAAATATAAAATTAAGAGTTGACAATGACAATAGTGCAAAAATAATTCCCAAAAATTGTGTTGCTTTGCTGATGTACCTAAATAAGTAAGCCAAATGATGCCTTCATATCTCTTTCAAATAAATTGATATTAATCTATATCGTATTTACTTATTAAATTACAAACAAATGTTAAATATTTCCTGATAGGAAAGAAAATGTGCATTACAAACAATCTTGTTTAAGGTTAATTGTTTGCCAATTCTGCACATAATCTTCCATTTGTTTCGTAATTTTGCAGGTTTTTTAGTGAAACCATATAATGGTCGTACTCCTTTAAAATCACACTAAGAAACGCTGTACCACCCTTTTCGTTTTTCTTTGCTTCGTTAATTGCTCCATATTTTACACTTATTTATTGACATTTATCCCCAAACTAGTAGTCATCTTTCTCTCAGGTTTATCTAATTTTTATGTTGGATAGAGGGAAAATGTAAAAATCTCAACAAATAGTATTGAACTAATTATATATAATATTTTATTTCGTTTGACAATAAATCCGTTTTTTAAACCTCTTATAATACAATAATATCACAGTTTGGAGATCGATGACCTATGCTGAAAGTACATCCGATATATACAGGCTGCAACTTGTATATATACAGCTAGAAAATATTTACACTCTTCTGTACATTATAAACATGCCATTCACCGATAGGCGAGAAAGAAAGCCCTGCAGTATTTCGTAACAAGTTACGAAATTTGCTCTTTTAATTAACACAAGTGACAACCTCGCCGAATGTCAGTGATTCACTGAAACCATATAGATATTTAAGCTCTTGCAACATCGATTATCCTCGATAATACAAACACGAATATCAATTTGTGATATTATGAGTATAAATGAACGATCAATCAAATTTCATCAAAATACGTCATCGTATACATAATTTTCAAATATACGTAACAACAAAAATAAAACGATAAAAATAAAATCGTCTTAAGAAGAATATTTCTTTGCTGCTAGTCATGCGCCAACTCGAAAGGATACATTTGCATCGATTCGCCGGGTGCTAGTTAGTTCACGACTATCTTTAAAAAATAATCCGCTTAAGTACTCTAACATAAATTATCTATAAAATAACTAATAACAAACTTTAGTAATATTTTAAAGAAAAATGATTTTTATCATTTATAAATTGCATTAGTGCAAGATTCGTAAAATTCCTTTTGTTTTGCTGATTTCATCAGTCAATCGTGAGTCGAAGAAATTTTAAGCATCGATCGTCTGACAATCGTGCCACGAAACTTGCACAAAATTTCGACGTATGTGGATGAACATTCAAATAATATAGATAAAAATCAGTCGGGTTTTTGCCGAAATTAAAAGAGCAATTAAGGTCGGTTGGACCAAGTACGAAAGCGAGTTAACAATCAATTTAACGCGAGTGCTAGCTCTTGAGAACACATGGTGCGGACTCCAATTCTCTGACAGCTTCAGCCCATGCTTCCAATCTTGGTGCACATGACAGAGTGAGATCTCCTAATCGTTTCTTTGCCATTATCACAAATTCTCCGTGACCATGTCTTGCGTCACAAACTGTTGGTACTCTGACACGAACCTCTTTTGTATCCCGAGATTCGTCAGTGCCCACTTCGTTTTCCTGAAACACACAAAAAGATTCTAACGTTAATCCAATGTTTTTGATTGTAATTCGTGGTAGTATTTCTATCATTATAGTTAATCGATGATATGAAAAAATGAAACGTCTTCAATGATTTACTTTGAACATAAATTTAACATTGCTCTTTACTTCTTAGTAGTTGCTAAAGTACACTAATAAAAAAATTTATCGCTATCAGTTAGTCGATTTTCGGTTAGTAAGACATCAAAAACTTGTAATTCATTAGTAAAATTGGATTATTTGAATCTAGCCACTGTAATTCTTCTGGAGCATTAAGAATTTTTTAGTAACAATGATCAAAGAGAAATTAGGCCAGACCAAAGATAATACCGCAGTAAAAGTTAATGTTACAAATACAAATAAAAAATAACTAAATATGTTTACAAATGGTTAGTTTTGTTATTTTCAAATTACAAATTATGAAAAGAAATCATTATTTTCGTAAAAATTCATTCAAAGAGTTGCTGATAACAGACAACAAATAAAATCCTGTCCATCACTTAAGAACTTGAAGATTACGTACAGGATGCAACAATTTTGTTTAGACTTTTTTAGTATTTGCAATATGTCATACTGCTCTTTAAAATGAGTTATTTCAATCATTTTGAATTTAATTTTCTATTATACATAATTGTACCATTTTTCCTTTTGCTGCTATTATTCGAGGCAATATAAATGACACAAGTAGGAAGTCCAATCTTAAACGTATTGTTTAGCGGCACTACCATAAGTATAAGTGAGCTGGTAGTTTTGTACTTGTGAGATTATAATTTTGTTAAGTGCGACATCTAGTGTCGATGCAACGAGATGAGGTTCAGAGAAAATATTTTCAGTTTACTTCAAAATTACAAAGAATGATTTGAATTATTACAACTTTTCGATACAAAATAAAATTTTATAGAAATTGTACAAAATACAACAATTTTAATATCTATAATTGGTTCATTATGTTCACGTCGTATTGTATTGAAATTGAAAATGTTTTTGGCGAACAATTTGTATTTTTATTTTTCTTTTGAAAGCAGTGTTACAAAAATGCTGGAAATGTAATTTAATATTATCTCGAGTACGAGATTTTTTCTTTTTGCGGATTTATAAAAAAAATAAGGTCAAGTTCGAGGTTTGAACCCGGAATGTTTCGATTACCGGTTGAATGTTCTGAATTCCATGTAAACTGTTCACCAAAAGCATTTTCCTTTCATATTTACAATAACTGACCAACGTTGTAACATCATTGTATCATCGACAAATTTTCTGACGGCAGCAGGGCTCCAGAATATTAAAATTTGATTGAAGCATAATCAATATAAAATTAGAAGACATCTTACCTCGTTTTCCTCGACGAGTCTTAGGGTTTTGGTGATTCTGAGTACGAGTTCGGCAGTTTGAAGCTCCGGCCTCTTCTCCACCACCCTGATGGTGCCCCGGGCGACGAGGTCACTCTGGCAGTAAGCCTTGGCTAGCTCCTGCTTGGAACAAGGTCGACATTCGGTTTCCTCGATGTCCTCCTGCTTCTCCAGGTCGTAATGGATGACCGTAGGCTGGTCCTTGCCGTGGGACGGCTCGTCGGCCTCGACGTAGAGGGCGGCGATTTGACCTCTGGAGTGGAAGCACCGGTGAAGGGCCTCGTGTTTACCATCTCCAGGAGCATAGATCTTAGTTAGGCTGCCCTTTCCTTCGAGGTAAACCCGAGCCAGGCCCGAGACTTTAACGCAGCCGCGAAAACCGCGCGATCCGCCTCCGCCGGAGAGTACCACTCTCAAAGCTCCCCGAGGGTACTTCCAGGATACGGTACCTCTCAAGCACCTCAGGTACACAGGTCGTACACCTTTGCCTCCTCCGCCACTGTAAAATTTCAAGTCATAAGTTAACTTCTAATGAATATTTATAAAGTTATTTTTTAAATTTGTAATATAAAGAGGAGAAATTTTATTAATCCATTAAGCCAAATTATATAAGAAATTGTACTTTTTTTGGTAGAACTTCGAGGACACACCTTCAATTTTTCTAAACATTTTGAAAAATCATTGTGTATAGAAAATACAAATCTGTCATTGAAGTTCTAGTTCTAAAAGTAAAATATCTTATGTGATTTCACTTACAAGTAAACCTACTTGCGTGTCGGTGACTGATTGTAATGTAACTTGACGTACATTTAGAACTCTCAAAGATAATTAAACGTATTTTATGGCTCAAAAATCCATAAAATGATACGAAATTGTGCAATCTCTTAAAAATCACAAATAATGTTCTGTCTCAGGCCTTGATATTGAGGCTAAGATTCATAATTGGCAACTCTGAAACCTCAACTCCCAAAGTCCCAAGAATTAAACAATTTTATTTAATTATATTCTATGCTATTTGGATAGATTGCACATAATTATCTCACTTTGAGGATATTTTAGCAGCGAAATAGGTAGTTTCAACCCTTAAACCTTTTTCTTTGCTGATAAGAAGAAATAAGTATGAGTGGGCTTATAAGTGCTACGATTGTATCAAGTTTCATTCAAATCGGTCATTGACACTTGGGCAAGTTTACTTGTTAGGGTACACTTTAAAACGGTTGAAGTAACTTGACCAGTCTAATAAAGAGTAGTAAGGATATTTGAATCTTTTAGAGTACACTTTAAATCTTATAGAGTAAATCATGAAAACCACCCAAATTAGAAATAGATTATGTACTACGACACACAAAAGATTTACTCTTTTATAGACAAAATTTCACTCCATCAGTTATAGTATGCCGATTGTGTTCGATTCGCAAATTTACTGTATTATTAACAACCTCGAAAACGTTTTGTTCAGAGATAATGTGGACTTTTATTTAGCCTGTGGATAATTTCGAAACAAAACTCGCTTACATAAATATAAATATTTGTAAATACGTTAAATTATATCTACTTAATTCTCTATATTAGTTTTAAAAAGTTAAACTACCAGTGAAAGCAAACAAAAAAATATCCAAGTTGCAATAAAAAATAATAACTTTCAGAAGTAATGTTTATTAAACAAATAAGTTATTTGAAAATATCGAAGGAAGGCAAAAAGGTTGATTCGATCAAAGTTAAAAGAATCTAATCAAATTTTAAATAAACAAAATATGCTTCCTTTAGAATTATCGAAATGGTTTGATGTCGAGAATGTTAGAGTTCCGAATATGGTCTAAATAGAATAAGCAACATGACAATTACATTTCAGTAATTTGTTTGAACCGTGCTGAGTAAAAAAATGTTGATTAAATTTTGAATTAAGTATAGATCGCATCGGATCGAAGCAAAGAAAATCAAATTTGAATGCTTTCCTAAGGCTATTTTAGATCTACTTAGATTAGAATTGGTATATAACTTTTCAATCAGAGTTGACGAAGACCAATGTCGAAATTAAGACGATAAAAGCAATTAAATTAAGTAAGTTGAAAACTTATCAAAGCTTATCAAATCCGATTAAAAAGACAAATTGTCATTAGAAAATTTTCTTGAAATGAAAATCATTACATATCGTTGTAGATGAAGACAGTCCCTGAAATAGCTCTGCAAAATATGCCATATTCTACATTTGGATGAAGAGCTACGTCAATGGAATATCTTTACATAGAATTTAAATAAAATTGCGTTTTGCTAATGCTAATAGATGTATAAAATTTGAATTTTGGTCGTTAATCGTCGATTAACATCATCCTGTATTGTTCATCTTGACTGACATCACTTAAATAACCATCGTCGAATCTTTATTAACCCGTTGAGGGATGCTTAATTTTGATACATAAATTGTTTAACATTTTAGAGACGTACATATTTTATAAATTTCAGTAGAACTTTTAGATATTTAAGTTTTTTTTCGGTCATTGATTTTGTGGTATTATTTTCTACGTAAAAAATATGATTTAAAAGACGAAAAAATGCTTCTTTCGGCATTTTCATTTTCTTCAATTTCTTTGTTGAAAAACTTACTGGAGTATTAAAAATTCTACAAAAAATTACACGAGATATGAAACTGTCCGGTAATGCGGGAAACGATTTGTTTTTCATAAACACCCATTTTCCACTTTAATTGTTTATAAGAAACAAATACATAAATCAATTGTTCGAATGGTTAACCAAATTTTAGCAACTCGAACTCTCAAGTATTTAGAAAGCATATAAATATGGTATATTAAGTTAAAAATTATTGAAACTATAACTGTAAAGACAGTGAATTCCATATAAAATTATTTACAGTGTAGTCGGTGACTATTCATTTTATGACAATGGAAACATATTTTTTTTATTTCAAATTATTCTGCTGTGTTTTCTGCGGCATTTAGTCAGATATTTTAATGGATTTACAAAGTGACGTCAGCAAGAAACAGTTACGTTTCACAAGTCGTAAGAAAAATAACGTTTTGCGTATAAAAATAAACCAAACACTATTAAAAAATGAATGACCTATATTACTGTCTTCACTTTCAACCTTTCCGTAAGTTCTTGCAAAAAAGTCTACGTGCAGAAGAATTGCATGCAGCACCGCTCGAACAGTTTTAGTAGAAGTAATTGTGAGAAAAGATGTATTTATTGACATTCATAAATATTTTTATTGTTTTATTCTGTTATTTGAATTTTATTTTTTTATGTTCTTAACATTCAAGTGGAGTTATTTTTATTGCATAAATATTGTAAATATTGTGGTAAGTTGGATGTAAGTGCACTGGAAGTACCGTTTTCTTATCTGTATGATGTAAAAAAAATCAAAACAATAATTTTTCTAAACTTCAGTCAGTCGAAAGTTATGAACATATAAAATGTGTTTTTAGTTCTCAGTGAGTGAATCCGCAATTATTAACTTTACTATTTCCAATGTAAAGAAAATTAGCATAATATTTAAAATATATATAATAATAAATATAAAAAATAAATATAATAAAATAATTAGCATATATTTTAAAAAATATTTTGTTTCAATATTTTGAAAGTTTTTTAAAATTTCCGAATATATCTGAAAAAAATTCCAATCTGTGTTTCTAATGAATTATAAGCATTTTTAGTGCACAATTTATTTAAGACGTTGACAGATTATGAGGGAACTAATCCCACAAAGCCTATTTGTTTTTGTTTTTACAGATAATATGAAAAAATACTTACAAAAATTGTAAATACAAAAATTGACGATATTTGGAACTTAATGGGTTAACTGAGTAATAACTAATTTAATTAAATTAATATGTTTATTCTAAATAAATTACTCAATATATATTGGAGATAAAATGGATAACTGTATCCAATATTTGCGTTTCTAATAGTATCTGCCAACTTGCATGTTAATTCCCATATTTTCACTTTACACTGTGATCTATCATACTTAATTAATTGTGAAAGAATAAACAATAAGCTCAGTATTCATAATTAATTAAGGTCTGTTTGCATTATGTACCTGTTAACCGGAATAGAAAATAATGGTAAAGAGAATGTAGCGGAAAACGAATGCCTCGTAAACACTTTTAATTGCATCAGTGTGAAACAATTCATTAAGAACTTGCTATAGTGTTTAGGCCTTGAATGAAATTAGTGATAATAAGAGTAGTCGCATGACCTACTGAGTACCTTGGTATTTCGATAGGCTATTCCGTGAGATAAACTCCCACGGAGTTGTCATTGTTTCACTTATAATTGATCATGATTTATGAGATTCTGCAAATCATAACAGGATGAGTAATGGCCTAAATAAAAAGAAAAAGTTACGGTTTCTCCAAGATTTTCATAAAAAAAAATGTCTAATAGCCCACTACAACTTTCTGTCAAATTTGTTATATTAACATAGTACATTATGTAACAAGGGCGCCATTACCGATCTTCGACGAGTGCAAAGTTTCTCGCACGAGCAAAGCGAGGGTTACAATCACACTCGTCGGAGATCGATATTTCGCCCATGTTGCATACGATATTTTTTTATATGGCGGCGTGGGGCTCGGTAATTTGCGTCGAAGATTTCATTGCAGGGCGCAAAAGCGAGTTCTACTCCCGGAGTGTTAAAAAAACATTTTAGGATTAGATTTGAATGAAAATATTACATACTATTAACATTTTTTTTAGGTATTTTCTTTTCTTAAACATTAATAGTGAAAGATTATGACCATTTCTGTTGAATGCAAGACAATTGATACTCAAAGCTTCATTCTTAACAGAAATATAGATCCAGTTTCTCCATTAAAATTTGAAAACTAGAAAATGGCCTTGTCTATCATTTTGGAGTATGCTTTCTACAATGGCGAAGTCAAAATTGCATTTGACAGCATTTTAAAATCAAAATGGTTATTTTAAATAAAAAACACAGACAAATTAAATTTATTTTTCTTTATAGATCTTTTTAATTTTGAAAATGTAATGGAAATAATTCCGGAAGTACGCAAAATTATTGAAGAAGATAAGTGAATTTTTGTTTTCCGAAAAAATTACCCTATCTTCTAAAAAATATTATTGTGGTCACGTAAAACATAATCAATTGTATCACGAACTTTGGTAAGAATTTAATTTTTTAGGAAATGGTACAAGACTGTGTTTAAAGTCTGTGTTCACAATTATGACAATCAATTTGTAAACTTCTAAATGGCCGACAGATAAAACAAATGTTGTAATAGTGAAACGTGACATTCTAAATCTATTCAGTTTTTAGATGTGTTGTATCTGACCATAATGACATTTTTTATAGGTTAGGGTAATTTTTTAAGGAATACAAAAATTCTTGTCTTATTTTGAATAATTTTATGCACTCCTGATTGAGTTCCGGAATCATTTTAATTATACTTTTGAAATAAAGAAAATTCATAAGGAAAGACAGTTTTTGTATTTGTTTTTTATTTGAAAGCCCCATTTCGAAAATAGTAGACTTGGTTACTTTGAAGTTAATATTAATCCATTTTTCTGTTGAGATTGTATCTCTGGTACTTAATGGTTTACGACAATATAATGAAGATTTCCCTTTCGAGAATATTAATCAATATTTACTGTTGGAACATCATTTTAGTGTCTAAAATACAAAAATAATTGCAACGAACCTATTTGAAAATTTTGACATTTCAAAAATCATATGTTACATAAACACTTTACAACGTCATGTTTGACATCATGGCTAAATACAATCTATTTTATCTAAGCTAAATCTTTCTAAAAATATCTTAACACCTCCCAAAGCTGTCAGGTATAATACTGCCGCAGTCTACATTAAATAAGCGTTATCATATGTTTTTGATATTTCAGGACGATTGACATAAAAAATACCTCGGGTGTATTTGCTACAGATGCGTTAGCTTGAGCCGAGGATAACATCTTTGATAAATAACCGAAGATGTTATCCCCGCGACTAACTAAGCTGGAGGTATCCCCGAGAATCGTTACATTTACTTATAAGAGCTGGTTCTCGGGCGTGCACCCGAGATTTTTTTCGGGATTTTTCCTGAATGGTCACGCAAGAGCGATCGAATATCTTGGAGACCCAGCAACACGGAATGCACTCGTGTGTACGCGCGGCTGGATATTTATTTTTAAGGGGATTGTAATGAGAACGGTCAAGCCTGACGATACGAGAAGTACCCCCCACTCCCCGGGCTGTTTACCCCCTCCCGACATCTTTTTGTACCGCCATGGCAAAACCGGTTTGGCGACGTTGTAGTACAACTGGTTTGCGTTTATATTTAATAACACATAGCCATTCTTCGCTCTCGGTTATTAAATTATCGCTGCTATTTCTTCGTAGTCCCGCTCCATTTGCGAACGTTCTTCAACGTGACGTTTCCACACGTATCGACTGTGGGTCGAGGAAATGCTCCAACGCCTTTTAAACGAGATTTAACATATTCGATCGATCGATGTCAATCTTGATTTGTTTGTTAATAAGCAATAGCTGCATTTTCAAAAAGTTCTGGTTAGTCACTGTTTAATACGTTTGTTTAGAATTATTTTATTAACATTTATATATCAGAAAAATATTTGAATTATTGAGATATGCAGTTAAGTATATTACTCGAAAGTTGCATATTGGGCTAAATGTATCATTCCATGAGTAATTGTTTAGTTTAACCATTAAGATATTCGAGATTCATTCTGAACAGGAACTAAGATTAATATTGACTTGAAAATGACCAAACCTACTATTGTTGACTATGCTCTTTCAATTAGCTTGGTCCAAATTGCGTTTAAAATGCTTCAAAAACCAATATGGCGCATTTTGAATGAAAAATTAACAAAATTTCATTGGGTTGAATTTCGGTAAATCACCTTGAAATATAGAATTTTAACCTCAAATTTCTGATCAGCGACCCCGAAATACCTTGTATCTACATTTTGTGGACAATTATACGACTACAGATACGAATTTCATCAATAAAATGTTAATTGCTCAAATAATTGAACAAAAAATGTATAGTTCAAGTTCATAGATTTTGTGCAGTTTTGGTTACAAATAAGCATCGATTCTGCAATATCATGCGCCCAAAACAGGCTATATTGGTTTTTTAATCAATTTAAATGCGATTTTGACCACGCAAATTGAAAGGTCATAGTCGAAAATGGTAAGGTTGGTAACTTTCAAGGTAAAATAAAAAATTTTGTACGAAAAAATTCTACTTTTTATAACATAAAGGCAAGTAACTTATATATCCGTCGTTTTTGTTTATTTTCAAGACAGGATCTAAAAGTATAATAAATTTTACCGAAATGATACGTCTAGTTTTTTAAAATCAGAATAGTTAAAAAAGTCGTCCGTTTGGGAAATAATGGACTAAGCAACTGTTTTTAAAATAGAAGCAGAATAGATAACAATGAATGTAATATATATATTATAATAGAATATAATTTAAGACAGAGAGGTGTCAATAAAAACGAGTACATAAACGTAAAAATCTGTTTGTGGTTGAAAATGCTCCAGTTGTGAAATAAAAATGAATCAAAATTATCAAAATACTTGACGAAGTACTCTAATTAAGTACTGATACAGTTATCAAAGTACTCAACGAAAGTACTCCATTTAAAGTATTATTGAACTGTTTTTTATGATATCTATATTTAAAAAACTTTTAAAAAATTTATTAATATACGGAAATTTGTGGACTAATGTAATAATTTCTACAGATTTTTTTTAATATCACGACTGTATTGCAATTGATGTAAAATTGTGTACTTATGACTAAAATTGACTGAGTTATAAATTATTTGTCTGAAAGTTAATTTCGAAATTGTTTTCGATATTGAAACAATAATTTGTCCAAATGAAGTCATAATTATTATTTAATAATTTTGAAGTAGTTTTTGACATTAAGAACATATATTGTTTAATAGTTCACAATTACGAATAATAATCAATTACAATTATCTAATTATTAAAGATTAAACTTTGTGCAAATGTTTGGATGCTTTTTGACACTTTCAACATTACTAACATTTTAATTTCCGAGTATAATACTAAAAGAATAAAACAACGAACTTGTTTTAATTCATTTAATCAATTAAGGTATGCTGGGATTTTCAATTACTATCAAGGATAATCAAGTATTTTTGATTTTGAAAGTGATCTTAAGAAAATGGAAAATGAAGTATTAATTCTCGTTACAATGATTATTCCATACTTTTGAAAAAAAAGGTTACAGGTAATTTTATATTAAAGAAACTGTAAATAAAAAAAATAGTTGCAATATTTGTCTGTAACCTAAATTAGTCAAAATATTTAAATGAAATGAATGTATTTTTATGCTCGTAGTTAAATAATAACCAAATATTTGAGGGGCTTCTTTGAACAACAAAAATCATGATGTTTGTGATGTATACTTCTTATTTTTATAGCAAATTTATTCTGATGACAGCAACTCGTCAGAAATAATTCAAATTTTACTAGAAAAAATATCGTGATTTGATCGTTAAAGACGTTCGTCAAATATTTAGTTATGAATCAAAATATACTAATAAAAACTGGAATAATCATTCATGAATTCATTTTAAATCACCGTTTCAATAAAGTCGAGACTTAACCAAATTTTAATTCAGTTTGAGATAACTTAAGTACTTAACTATAAAATGATTAAATGACTTAAATATTTGATAAAATGTCTCAATATAGGTACGAAGTTTAGTATTACGGTCTGCTAATAAAAAATACACAATGTAAATAGTCAATGTTATGCAAATTACTTTAGTAAATATCTTGCCAAATTAATATAGCTAAATAGTGATAACTAAAGTAACTAAACGACTTATGGGATAATATTTTTCAATGCTAGAAACTCGTCTACCAAATTAGAAGCAATGACAAACTTCTTTGCAAAATTTTAATTTTCTTATGTAAAAATTGAACTTTTACTAATGCACTTATGAGACGAGTTCAATTTTTTAGTTTTGAACAGAATGAGGACCAAATGCAGAAGATTGGATGCACCAAGAATCGACCTGAGACCTTACGATTGCGTTTTTCTTACTATGATTCTCATGTAAAATCTATTTTGAAATGGATGCGTTACATTTTTTAATCATTTTACTGAAAAATGTCAGAAAAAAATCTACACGACTTTTGAAACCACTTCTGTATAATTGCGAGAAACTAGTTTCTGCATATCCACAACAATAAGAAGACTCATAGAAACTTTTGGTAACCGGAAAAATACTTTGCATTGTTTTGAAGTGCCTGCGTAATCCAAGATTCTGGAATAGGAATTTGCCGATAGGAGTGCAAGGACTTTTCGACATGGGTTTATATATAGGCAGGAAGAGGCCGAGGACGACTCTGAGACAGGTTCTCTCTCGACGACGTGGCAGGAAGCTGATGGATAAAAAGTGGTTCACGCATACCGCGCCTTCCCAGTGCGTGCATGACTAAAAATGGTTAAATTTCGAGCGACAATGTTCGCGAACACGCATTCCTAACCCAATGCTTATTTTGGGGCATTTTTCAAAAGGCAAATGAATATGATTAATTCTTAAAACATAATATTTTGATTTCATCACGTGGTGGTCCAAAGTAGTAAAAATAAACAAATTTTGTTTATTGCTTAGTTAAATACTTTTTGCATACTAATTTTCACGTCTTTAGTTTTCCTTTATTGTAAATTAAAAAAAAAACACAAGTTTTATATCCAATATTTGCATTTAATATTTATCCTTTACTTAATTATTTCATGACCGGTAGACGAATAACACATTAAAAAATTTCTTTCTACGTCAAATGATGATTAAAAACAATATAAATGACACGAGATTATGAAAGGGCGCTGAACTTAGCTGGTAGAACATTCGAGTGACAATCGAATGGTCTCAAGTTCGAGCCCCGATGCGTCGAGTTTTTCAAGTTCGGTTTTCATTTTTTTAATTAGAAATGATATTAAAAAATTATAAAAAAATATTCTACCAATTCATCATTGTGACAATTGAAATAATATCACAAATAGTACAACCGAAATTTTACATAAGGTAGTATGTCGCTTATTTTCTCGAGTTTGATCCATTAGCATGGTATTTAAGTTTTCTTATAAAAATACTGATCTTTTAAATTTTATGAATCTGCAGCTAATGTTATAAATATTTTTATAAAATACGTCCACTTTTCGGATAAGAAACTATGAGCAATTTTTATATATGCACATGATGACACGTTTAATGAATGTTGCGTCCTCCAGTTAGTTTGACAGTTACTAAGGTTGTTTTCGGACTATACCTTCAATAATAACCGTTAAAAAATTAAGTAAATTGCGCAAAATCCATCATTTTTAAGACTCTTATTCTGATTGCTGTTTAAATTGCGCTGTCAATAAATACCTCGATTAAATCGCCACAATTCACTTTTATCGCGTTCGACTTTCTCCGCGTATATTTCTCGAAATCTATTAAAATCGTTCGAGTTGGAGCGTAATCGTACCCCCTTTCGCAAGCACTCGCGATTATTTAAATGCCACTTATCGATTAAATTATGGAGGTTTAATTCGAACCGAACTGGACTTTTGTTCGTAAGCGCCCTGACGCCGCGGCCGACCAGTTCCGTATAAATCTTTCACGGAAGTACAGTCGCTTTAGTCACGCTTGGAGAACGCTTGCCCAATATCGTTTAAGCGGTCTCAGATTATTTATCATTAATTGCGTCCGCGACCGGGTGAAAGGAGTCCTGAATAGGAGTTTGCGAAAAGGCGGTTCACGGCGCCGTTTTCTAGACGAAATGACCACCCGGCGAAATGTCCGACGCCGTTTTCATTACGGCTCCTTTTTAACCGCTATTATTGCCCTAGCCTTTATTATCGCGGGCGTTATTGTTGTCGTCGTTATTATTATCGCCGTCGGTCTCATCTTATGCCTTTTGCTCGCCGAGAGCGAAATCTCTACAAAAGGGAACCTCCTCGAAGGTTTACTAGTTTTACGACAGGGAGAAAAACCTGACGATGACCGCAGGTTTCTTTGCGAATGCGGGCGGTTTAGCGACATGTGACGATAAACGTAACAAACGAATTGCTGTTATTTTTTTCTTTACGGCTGAGGAGGTATTCTTGAAAGTTAAGGGGCTATCGCCGTGAGATCTTTGTCGGTCTTTCGATTTGAGTGAGAGGTTTATTTTTTTGGTAAAAAATTTGATTTTTATAATTTTTTTATCGAGATATTCGACTAAATTCTTATTCGCTCAATATCCAGTAATTAAAGGTTTTATGGTTTAAGTCAAATTGTAATAAAAATATAAATGTAATATATGAAACAATTTGCTCAAACTGTCTCAAAAAGTACGATTGATTTTTGTACCGTAACTTGCGCAAAAAGTTACAGTCTGATAATGACATTAATAACAAAAACAGTTTGGAATTAATTACAGGTGCAGCCGAAATCAACCCTCAAACGTTAAAAAAACGCAGTAATATATTAAATTTTCTAAAAAACAGCTGTTATAAATATAGGTGTTTAAAGTGGTCGTTTTTAAGAAATGCTTCATTTCGTATTTTATTTTATATGGACTCTTTAAAAATAATTGTAATTCGCCTTTACCTTTTAGAAAATTTTATGCGCTTTAATTGATTTGCTCCTCGTATTTTGTTACCATTTACTTAGGTTTCTTTGCTTACAACTACTGAAATTTACTATTTGGATGTTCAAGATAAGGGAAACATTGGTCTTTAATGGTTACAGGAAAAATACGGGAAATTGTCAATAAATACTAATAAAATTACCAAACATTTCATGCAAATTACCAAAATTATCCAAAGATATCCCAAATAACTAATAAAAAATATTTGACAGTTTTTAGTGTCCCGAAAATCCGAACGTTCGGTTTTTTTCAATGTTTTGTAATTGACAATTTCGATACAAAAATCAGAAGACGAAAAGCACATTTTTAGTAAGAACTAGTATCCACGAAAAAGTAAACATGACCCTCCAAATTTATAAATGCATTATACTTGAACACCGAATTCTACATGAGGAAAACCTGTCGCTGCTATAGTATAAATCGCTAAAACTGTAGTAGTTTTTTGCAGCTGCATTTGAAGCTTACCATTTAAAATGTTATTAGGAAGTTACTTAGAAGTATCGGGCAGTTACTTCCATCATCTAATGCAAAAGAAGACAATAAAATTAGGTTTTTCATTTCAGAATTGTTTCTTCGTTTATATTGAAGACATTTGTTAAAATTTGAGCAGTAAAAGCATTCAAGCTACTAAAATGAATCTAAAAAATGGTACTAGAGCCAATTAAAATTATGCAAAATGAGTAGATTTTAACGAATTTGATCATTATATTCGATTTTTTATTTTTAATGTTTGAAAACTGACAGAACAATTTCATACGTATTTATTTTGTTTTATTTTTTATTTGGGTATTGAATTACATTTTTGAAGAAAATTTTGCGATGAGTTTCAAGATTCATAGAAATTGGGTTAGAATAGGACAAAATATTCTTATCTGTAATAATTTTTAATGATCTTTACATAAATATTGGTAAGATTTAACGTGCCCTTTTTTGATCACATAAATAAACATCTAATTATGAAATGTAAGAAAATTCAAAGTGACTTTTAATTCATTCAATCCTGAATAGCTTAAATGCAATTCAATGTCACACTAAATTCAGAAAAATAATTCTATGTAACAATTTCAGTGGAATTTTCAAAGAGTTCTGCATAGCATACATGGCAATAAATTTAAAAAAGTGTGCTGTATTTGTATATTACTTAACGTTGATATTTCGAAATAAAAATTTAATAAAACATGCTAATTTTTTAAACAATCTCAAATATTTAAAACAATTTAAAAATAATCATTTCTTCTGACGTATTTTGTTTGTTTTTTTTTCAAATTGCAAACAAATATTGAGAACAGAATTTGAAATTGACATGATCACAACAAAAAGTATCGTTATAGTTACAATACTTACTGTTAGTGACCTCAATTAACTAGTTAATACTTGGTATGTTATGTTTACAATTTCATCGTAATCTACAATCATTTACAATTGTATTTATCAGGGTAGTATTATTAATCACACGATTTAATTTTCAAACAATTTAATCCATCAAAACTACGTTGATATTTATGGTTCTCTTGAAAATTTGTAAAAGAAACTGCTTGATATTTTAAATTTAACTATGCAATTAAACTAAAGAAAATTCGTAATATCAAATTCTCGACACTAATTATTAGAAAGCATTATCTATTTATTACTTAATTACTGTAACGATAATATTTATTATAATAATAGACAGTATAAAAATGCTCAGGTTATTTACGTTTAAGTTAACTTCAAATACAAAATAGAAGTCGACATCAAGTTTTTTGTTTTAGAGTTACGTAATACCGATCTACTTATTTATTATTATGTATAAAAATTATTGTATTATTGACAAATGAGGATTTAAAATATAAAAATAAATAAATAATCAATCACTAGACATTAGGTCTTATATATGTCTTAAGTGATAACTTATACGCCTAAGATTTGGCGCCTGAACACCCTGTGGGACACCTGTGGAGATCTTTTTCCAGCACGTGAAAAAAACAAAAACTTTACCCTCCGATAAGTTCCAACCGGTTAAGTTCAGTTAATAGCGTCCAGGCGGAGACACCAACGCATTACAGAGCCGAAAATGAACCTCGTATACCATAAATTTAAAATTTTAAGCGATTCTTAAAGCAAATATGCTTTTTTCAATATTTCGAGGTTTAATAAAGTCATTATATTTTTAATAATAATATGGAAAATTCTTTTATTTATTATAAAATTGTCTTATTAATATTAGCGGTAGAAAGAAGCTAAAAGAAGTCTACTATCAATGAATGCAATTCGAATTAAATATTTAATCCACAGATGTCATTTTTAAAGATTATACTTATTTAATAACAGCAGTGCATTTCTTATTTTCTTTATATTATCTAACACTAAACTATATATAATCTTTTATACGAATATTTAATTTTTTAATGAAATTATTTTTAAAATTTGGATACTTGTTAAAGTGCTTCGCATACATTTCCTTAATTTATACAGTCATGTACTCTCACTTCTTAAATCTCCTGGTAGCAAAAAAATAACGGATAAGCAAGAAACCGACATTCGAACTCTTTGAAGTAACCTGATACGTCTCCAATAAAATCCGAAACGCTTTCAATTCGAGCAAATTTTATAACGAAAACATAATCTAACAACACTTTAGAATAATTTAATTTACATTAATAACTGCAATGAGTATTTTACTATACTGCATTATAATAGTTGCTTTTTTTTCGTTTTAAAGTGTGATTAACGATTTGCATATTCCTCCTGAGGAATTTTACGATTGTTTTTGTTTTGAAAGACAATGCACAATATGATAATGTGATTTAATTAGAATGTGATGATATCATTTGGTGTAAACTAAAGTAAATGTGAGTAAATAACGGTGACTAATTTTAAATTCAATATTTTTAGTAGTTTGATACTTTAGAACCTAATACAATCCATCTATATAAAACATATTCAAGTAATTATACTTTTTTTTTAACATACAAAATAATTAGTTGTAACCTACTTATTTAGTTTGATTGAATTTGGTAATAAACTGAAGGATAATGAAAAGTGACTATTTTTAATCACGTTTTATAGTAAATATGTGACTTGTTAACAGTTAACTTATACTCTTATTGTGTTTACAAACTTTTAAAACAGGAGAATTTTTAGACAATTTAGAAAATCAAAAGAAATGTTGCGACAATGTTACAAAGCTATTTATTAGATTGCATTGAAATGTAATTTAATTAAGTGTAATTCGTAACATAATGATCAAAGTGTACATTTAGATCACCTTACTAAATAACAGTTAATCAGTGGTTCATTGAACACAATATTAAATGTTAAAAAAATCCATGCAATTTCCTGAAGCAAGTGATTTCTAAACAAAAACTTTTAAGTGTTAAGTTAAAAGATGTTAGTAGATTAGGTTAAAAATTTATTGAACGTTTAGTACATGAATAATATCTATTTTAACTTTTTCTTGAATATTCCTTGACTAGAATATTGTGTATTTATCATGATTTATTTAAAAAACAATATTAAGGACCCTGCTCTAAACAGTTGGAAATGATTGACTGTAATTTTGGTAAATAAAGTTCACATCATATGATTCAAAAGTGCTTAAAATTAAAAAAAATGAACAGCTTTCGAGATATCGATAACGAAATAATAAAACAGATGGCCCCTACAAAACTTTCAAATACATATAATTGAGGGGCTATTTTTATCCGTGCTGTTATGCTTTTTTTTTTAATACAAGACAAAAGATTGAATCCAAACTAGATTCAGCTTTTAAACATATATCAATATATCTCAAGTAATGGTTGTTACATGCGTAAATTGAAAAAATTAATAGTTTCGGAGGTACAGAAGGGGACATAACGAAGGCCCCGCAATTATATGAATTTCAACATTTCGTAGGGGCCATCTGTTTTATTGTTTCACGATCGATATCTTTAATTTTTTGCTTTAGGCCTATAAACACTTTCCATCTGCATGATGTCAACTTCATTTTGCCTAAGTTACAGCTGATTTGAATGTAATCCATTTTACATATGTTTATTGCGATGCCTTTTATTGATTTTGAGAATAAATGTACTCTGATATAATCGTAAAAACAGTTTGTTAAAGAATATACAGACCGACTAAAATATTACTGAACGAAATATTGCTAATAAAAAAAGTAATTTCTACTAGTAATTTGTAAAATACATTATTATATATATTAAAAGAAATGTTAAATTGTCAGTACTCAAGAAGAAAATGTAGAAATTTCAGGATTAGTTTGAAACAGTTACTAATAGTAACACGTGAGTTAATACGTGAACAAAATACGAAAACACTACGTAGGTAAGTATCGAAAATAATATCAGTATTAAAGAACTTTTATCTACTAGTAAAAATGTAGGTTTTTTCTTATAATTTGTCAACATTCTCAAAAATGTGGTTAAGAATGTTAAATTGAAAAAAAATAATCAATCTGTATTACGATTCAGTTGGAAGAACTAGTATGTAGTTGAATTTACTAAATATTTAGATGCTCTCCGGCAACAGTATATTTAATCGATATTATAACTAAAGTTTCTGTTTACTGGAGATATTTTAGTCTAGAATATTGTAAAATTTAAAACAGTAGCATCAGTATAATTGAAAAATCAACAATTTTAATTATTTTTAACCAGTTCAAACATTTTGCTAATTATGTCTTATTACTGGACGTTCTGTAATGTATCAAAACTTTTTCGTTTTTTTTTAAAGTGATCCCGATTGCAGACTAACTTTACTGTTAAAAGAGTTACTAACTTATATTAATTTTACAAATACTGGATGATATTTTCAAAAGATTGCTACAACCACCCAAACAATTCTGATATAAATAAATTCTACATACATTTCAGGATTCTGCTTAAAGCTTAATTATAATAGTCTCCGATTAGCGATTTGCAATAGTTATATCTATATTATTTATTATTATTTTTTCTGATTTTTAGTTCTTTTGTGTCTTGAATGCATTATTTTAAATGTCTTTCGATCTTAATTTTCTTTGAATTATTTATTGTTATAGTGGGCATGAGTATGAAATTAAAATACGTCATATTTTAAAAACAAGTTATTACAACTGGTAAAATAAATTTTTTCTGTGTGTTTAAATCCTGGTGATTCACTAAATCATTTTTTTCTATTATGAGAACACGATAAAACATTTTCCTATAAAAATAACGGAACTATTCCAAAATAAAGGATACTAGAAAAATCTTTTTTTTTAACTGAATTTTGCACAAAATTTCTGAGCATTTCTTGACAATAATCAAGCATTTTTTGTCAGTAATATTTACAGAAAGTTTCAATCATTTTGAGAGTTGAGTAAAAATGGTCATGGCGTTACAATACCATTACTTCCTGAAAGTTTATCCATAATGATTATTGGAAAATATTCGCATGCAGATTTAATAATGTCCAAATTCTGTCATGACAACATGTCACTATTTCAGCAGAAACATCATGAACTATTGAAAATATGCACAGCAATACAGTTACTTCAGCGATGATTGAAACGTACTGCAATATTCTTTCTCCGGGTGTCGATGATGCCTATCATTATCCAAATTATCTCTGAACGCGGAAGAAACTGGGTCTGACGACGTATAACGGATATCGTGTTTATATATATTTATGTAACAAACCTTCCGGTCCAATCGCACTGATCGGCCGATGGCACCGCGGCTGCCGAGTGGGAGCTCGCGGGTGCCGCGGATGATCCTCCGATCACGAAAATGAGAATCGAGGACGCAGCAAGGAGAATCGGCACCAGGAGCAACGATGATGATCTCTGGGATCGCTTCATCTTTATCTCCATCATTTCTTCCCTACCACTTTCTGTCCCTATCACTCTTGGATGGCACTATCTCTCTCTCTTGATCACTCTAGATTGTTTCTTTTCGAGCGGTCAGATCTTCATCTCGTTGGCTGTCACTCCGGTAAGGACCGACCGTGAATCACAGCACACTCCCTTCGAATCCGAAGAAAACACAAATTTTTATAGATCGTTTTCGATCGAATCGTTCTTATCCGAATTTCGATATTTTTAGATTGATAACAATGATAAATTGGGACGATAAACCAACGTCAACGACCGTCGAACACTGGTTTTGGAGACGTAGAAAAGTCGCGGCTCGGCATGTCGAACCCTCCACAGAGAGAGCGGGAGCCAAACTGAAGCTGAGAAACGGAGCGAGGCCCCGAGTTGGCCGCTGGCGATCCTCTCGATCTTCTCGGTGGCGATGGTGGTTGTGGTGGTGGTGGTAGTGGTGGTTGCACAGTGGTCACGTACTTGGTAGTGGGAGAAAGGCGTATATACGCACCATACGCACGTTATACAAGTTGGAACCCAACGAAAGGGTCCCAGCGGGTCGCGGGGGAGGAGAAATGGGGAGAACATGGGGAGACCGAGATATGCGTGCCGAGAGTGCACGTGCAACAATAATGGGCTCGAGTGGCTTTTGAGTTTTGAGCCGAGTTGTGAAACTAAAACGAGCATTCGAAATTGTCGAGCGAACTGCAGTAAAGTTTGCAGCGCGTATACGATTATGGCTTCGTGCAGCAATATATATAGGTGCACGGTGGTAAGCGCGGTGCTCTTTTAATTTGAATCAGTTACGGGTGCACCGATAACGCAGAAAGAAGTAACGTTTCGACGTTTCGCTAAAAAAGCTGAACGCTGTTATTATCGCGATTGGTAGCTACCAATAACAATGTTTAAGGTTCATCGAGAAGAGAAACTCTCATCGCGTAAACTGAATACTTATGTAAAGCGAACCATTTTTTTACCCGGGAGAAGATTTTTGCGATAAACTTGGCTAAATTAGTCGGTTTCGAATATTTTACCATTTTTCTGATAGACGATGAGTTCATGCGTTCTTCCTATTTAACTTTGCAAAATGGAATTTTGTTAGTTGTAAAATGTCTTCCACAGCAATTTCAGTGTTACAAAATTATTTACTTATTGATTTTGTAAATTATTATTGAATGCTTCATAATAACATTACCCCACATTAAACATAAATGGTATTGCTGTGTAGGAGTATATAATAAACAAATTAATAAAAAGGTCGGCTTTGTCCTACAATTTAAAGTGTTGAACATTTTTCCTCAACGTTTCGAACAACTCGTGTTCATTTTCAAGAGGTTACTGCTGAAAGTTAAAAAAAATGCAGACACCTCTTAAAAATGAACACCACTTGTTCGAAACGTTGAAAAAAAACTTGAAACATTTTAAATTGAAGGACAAAGCCAACCTGTTTATTTATTTTTTTATTACCCGACATTGTTGTTGGCTTTTACTCTTTAAGGATGGAAAAGCCATTTTTTAAAACTTTCAGCTCTCTCTTTTTTTGTAGTTGGCCTAGAAAAATGCTGTATGTATCAGGTTTCAAAGTTTGAAGCCTGCTCTTTCAGACAGCATCGTTAAAATACACCTATGACACGGTGGGTTTTATCCACTGGTAAACAAATAGTCCACCTAAATGGGATTTTCTTTCAGTTAAATAGTGTAAAAATTTCGGAGCATTTTGCGCCAAAAATAAAAATTACGTTAGAGTTTTCATTATATCTAGATCGATATAATTTTTTATTTATTTGTAGTCTATCATAGTTGTTAGACTTTGTGAGGCTCTCTTAGACTCAAATATTATCGAATCAAAGCAAATAACGGTCTTTTCAAGATCAAGTTTTCATGCGCAATTTCGCTAACTATTAAGAAAAAAGTTGGAAAGACCGTAAAAATAGTCATTATTGGTTCTAACTTGTTGTTACAAGATCTTAGAAATAATAATACTTTAAAGCCACAATTAATTATAATGTTTATTTACATTTTAAAAAATTTAACATTATTTACATTTACATATGAAGACCGCTAAACTCACAAATGGCTGGTAACTAAGTGAAGTTTGTATTCCGAATACGTTAGACTAACTTTATATTTAGACCAACGAGTTTTCAATTCATATAATGAACTGAATTCAAAGGCTTGGGAACTGACATCACCTCGTCTTGTATGATGTTTTTCACAAAATTCTCTATCATGTACAAAAATACAATGCAGTTTAGAAGTAACTGATATCTCTAAGTTCTAATAAATGTTTTTAAAATTATCTGTGTATTTGCTATAATCAGGATCTAATGATGTACTAAATGAAGTTTTGCCAGGATTGACAACTTTGTTACCATTTGTATTGCCTTGCAACCAATGAACTGAAAAATTTGACAATAACATAATTTCTCATTTTAGAACCGACAAAAGAAGAAAAAATGGTTGTTATTGCTTTTTTTCTCAACAGTTAAAGAAATTGCATGTATGAAAAAGTTGTAGAGATTGAAAAGACTTACAATTTGCATACGTTATTTGTTTTGTTTCCATAAAATTTGAGTCCCGAAGAGCTTCGCAGTCACAACTGCTGTAGACTACAAAAAATCGATTTTTTGAAAAGGACTCTAACGATTATTTTGATTTTTGGAGCAAAAAACTAAGGAATGTCTACCTGCCCTTCAAGCCCATCGTGATGAAGCAATATAAAAAAAGTATAGTACATTCTTCCAAAATATTGTCAGAATCTTGAAGATCTCACATTTTGAAATTGAAAATGTCTTAACCAGGATAAAAGAAGACATGGATGACTGCTCTGACAAATGACGCTACATGTTTATGAAAATTCAAAATAGCGCCTTCAAGATAGAGGTCCAAATTAATAAAACCGATATTTTTTTACTTTTGTCACATTAATTTCATCAAATGTTTCTCAAATCTTCATCACTTGAAAAACAAAAATTATGTATACAATATACATGGAATTCAGAAAAATATACTGAAAATATGTACATTTAGGCATAAGATAGTATACCCATATTCTATACTTACTATTGAAATCGAAACTTTACCCAAAAGGAAACAGGTTAATTTCACGTTTTCTGAAGAATGAGACATTTTATGATTTCCAAACATATTAGGTATAGAATCTATGTATTTAACTGATATTGACGAGAGTAGAATTGCAAAAATCGGAAAAATATATATTTTTTTATGAAAGCTGCCATATTGAAGCCACCACATTAATTCGGTAAACGCCCAAAGTGGGTGTGTTACAGCAGATATCCATGCCACCTTCTATCGTTGATATGATATTTTAGTAAGAAATGTTCAATTTTAAAATGTGAGATTAAAAAAAAAGTTGCGAAAAATGTGGAGATCTTTAGAAAAAATGGACTGTAACTTTCTTATATCACTTCACAAGTCAATTTTAATGACGTCGTCTGAAAGAGGAGGCTTCATACTATTAAAAATGGTATGTGACAAATTTTTTCTAGGTCAGTTGCATAACAAAATACATTGTTGAAAGTTGATAGAAAACAATGGCTTTCCCGCCTTTAAAGGCTGAACAGTTTAGGTACCATTTCCGAGGTACTTTTCCGAGCTCAAAATGACGGAGTCTTCAGAAGTTCCCGATCAATTCACGTTTTCGAGAACAGTAAAGTTAAGTATGTCAAATATTGCTATTCACAGTAAGCAAAAAGGTGCCATATTTATATGAATTCTAAATGTTTAATATTATAAGTAAGAAATAAAATTCCCAGAAAGGCAATTTCAAATATTTAATCAATCTGAAAATATAAGAAACTGCGAATTTAAAATTCATTTAAAATCAAAAAAATTATAAGTCTTCACCTGGTAGAAAAAAAAGGTATTGTTAGCAGTGATTGACCATCATTTCCCACGTGACGTAAAATAGTAATGTAGATTATATATTTTAAATGCTTTACAAAAAAAAAATGATTGTACTTAGAAATTTGAGAAAGGTTACAATGTCGTCATGGAAAATTGTGTATATTTATACACAATATGACAGGTTTGCATATTCTTACGTGCTGATAACGAATTAATTTTCCTTTGCATATTGAAATAACCATCCAGAACATTTTTATTATTTCTGCACAAAAAAGTATTTTTAACAAAAAATTCATCAAATTCTTGACATTTTACAAATTATATTATATATTATAAATTATTCTTATATACGTCCGAATGTTAATTAAATTGCTATTTTTAATAATTAAATCATGAAAACAGTTCTAAATTCTTTTAATTTCGTCTGATATACGTCAAGGAAAAAGAGGTTAATTACAAAAAATATTAATTGCTAGGAAGGAGAGAAATGGCTATAAATATCTCTCAATTGCAAGATATAGTAAGTTTTTTGTATAATTTTAGGTAAATGAAGCGTCACAAGATTAAAGCTAGTTTATAAAATTCATATTACTTATATTTCCTTGCATGTCATTGAAAAATAATCATGATCTGTAAAATTTATTCTTTATAAAGAATTCAAACACTGGAATTCATAGTCGCTTCCTAAAATTGAATACTTAAATACAACTTATGAAACTAAAATTATGTAATGTAAATAAGACCTCTAAGAAAAAGATTGAATTATGTACTGAACATTGACTAACTTATATTATAAGCATTTGTTTGTATAGTGAACTTGTTGTTTTCATTACTTTGGTCTTACTATTTGTCATCACTATGGATCCGTTATTTTGAATTTCGAAATCAATTCGAATCTTCATTCACGTTCACCTCGACGCGACGAGAGCAACATCAGATGTTTTGTTAACACTAAAGGCAAGAAAACATCATGTCAAGATCTTCGTAATAATTGTAATTGTAAAACAAGTGTGATCTGCTGTAATTTGACCTCTGATTTGTAATAAACGAAACAATCTGCCCAGTAACTGTAATGTGTCTGGAGTTAATTTTTGTTTAAATTTCGACGGCAATTTGAATTTAAGAAACCTGACCCCAAACATTTTATCAGCGACCCCAAAAACATTTGCATACCAAGTTTTATACAATTCTATTAATTGTTTTTGGATTTCGTGTGCCTGACCGTAATATTACAAATGAAACTTTACTTTTATCGCCATTTTTGTCTGCCATTTTGGAACTTTTGTTTTCGGATCACGTATATCTGAAAGAAAATTCATTGTTGACATGATATATTTATGACTTTTAGAGATATTCTAATGCCATTATTCAAAGTAACTTTCAATACATTAAAAAACCCTAAAAATTCAGATTTAAAAAAGAAAGCGCGTATAACTTTTTTATTTGAAAATGGACACAAATTTTCCATGAACCATTGGAAAGAGAAATCATTGACCAATAAGAAATGACTATTGTTAAATTTTTCTCATAGATTTTAAATGCTAAAATATACACAGTGTCAAAGTTCATGATAAAAATTGTGCCTTTGGGCGTTAAAAGGTTCAACAAATGATAAATCATATGTTTTCATCTAATTATGTAATTTTACTGACCACATAGAGAGCATCAGTTTCTCTTATTTTGCCTTGAAGATTGACAAAATTAAATGCTCTAATAATGCTGTTTGTTGAAACCATATAAGCAATAATGTTTTCAGTATCATCATAGTATTTATTGGAAAACGCTCGGCATTGAAATGCTTTAAGTCGTAAACGTTTGGTTATCAGGGATCATTACTTTCAGTTGTGACCAGAAATTAACAAACATTTCATGAGGAAATTTCTGACAGGGACTGTAATAATATTTAAACATACCTGATTAGATCATTCTATATTAAGTTTCATCTCAAGTTGCACTGTATTCAGATCTGCTCCTCATTTCACTGGATACCAATTACACATAAAATACCGACATTGAGGGAAGAACCTTTCCATTTTGTATATTATAAACAGGTAATTTTTTGACGATCAAATTTATATTTAAATATATTTCAGTTCCTTGAGGCGATTCATTTTCTGACAAAGCTCGCCTTGAACTTTGTTCTGATTCACGCTCGATCGTTGCTCGAGTCAGTCGCCCGATGTAACAGGGATTTCCTCCTACACCGAAGTAAGGAAAGGATGGAAGACGAGGGGGTTCAGAGTAGGGCTTGAGCAACAAGTTGCCCCAAGGCAACCTGCTTGGGTTATAGGCAAGGGTAACACGCACGTACTTGGCACCACCTTTCTCTCTCTTGGTCTGAACATGGATATATTGTTGGATCTCTCTCACTCCTTTCTCGATCCTCATTCTTCTTTTGGCCATTCGTCATCTCCCTCGAAAACCCCGTTTTCTTGCTCTTTTCGACCTGGAACCCAGCTCTGCATTATATCGGAGCGTGCGTGTACGTGTGTAGGTGCGACGCATTCTCGCACGCCTCATTACGCGATCAAAGGCACACGCAGCATTCGGACCAAGATCTCTCGAGAATTTCTGCAGGCGCTTTTCGTTCTCCCGTTTCTTATATGTAACCACACGTGCGAGTATAAATACTCGAGTTCCCCACACACACACACATTTTCGTGTTTTTCACGCTCAACATTTATCCATTTATCACTCGATATCTGCTTTGTTTTCGAAATCCATTATCTTTAAAATTACGAAGGATTAATGTCCTTCCGATAAAAACTTAATCAGACGGTGACCACTTGCGACCAATCAAAATTACAGGGATCCCCGTTGTTGTGCAATTATAATTTTATGGTTGGGATACGCAAATCGAATTGTAATGGCAAAATTATTCATTACTGCTACGTCCATGGTGGTTCGGAAAATGACGTAATGCCCAAGTAATTTTCCGCTCGCTTCGGAGGTGATCGAGTAATGATGGGTGGTTCGAAATTGGTCAGTGGTCGGTAGTACCAAAAGACTGCCGATCTTTTCAAAGATGTTATCGATTGCTTCTTAATACGAAGACGTTAAAGAGAATTAAGGCTACGATTTTTACATACATTGTTTTAGAAAGTTGACATTAATACGAAGTAATCAAAGTATGCGTCGTCTGAAAACTGGCTTTTATTTATGGTGTTGCATAAATGTGTACAATTTGAAAATATTAATAAAATAAAATTAATGAACTTAATTGCATAGTTTAAATTAGACCTTCTCCATTTTGTCCACCATTTATTTCGGAAGGAATAGTAAATACAAATCTTGTTTTTTCTCTTCAAATCGTCAAATAGATTATATATCTGGTTTGATAGTAAAGAAAATGTGTTAATGAAGAGTTAGAAAGACATAGGACGGACCCTTTCAATGAGTAATTTTCAGATTAAGTGGTCGTAGTAAAATGACATATTTAAGGAATCACAGAAAGGTTGACATGAATGACATTTATCTTTATAAGAGAAACATTTTCTGCCATGTATAATTAAAAAATAGTTTTTAAACTAAACATTTTTTTAAATACTAAACTTTAAAAAAGCTTTGATTTTCTTAAAACTAAAATCCGTGTCTCATCTCAAGTTCTGGGGTAGTTATACTTAGTAACATGACTAATGTTCTACTAAATATTATATCCAAAAACAACATATTTCAATTTTAAACCATTCGAATAACTTTACTAGATAAATAACAGACATGTACTCAATAAAACTGTGGCGAACGCATCAAGAACTTGTAATTTTAGGGTTTTATACTTCTTATGAACTCATCAGTTGAGGTCCAAAATTTTCGGGGATTATTTACCAAAGAAGTACCTTCTCTGAATATTATGGAGTTACGAAACGATTTATTTTCAATTATACGATTTTCAAGCGAATACTGTCAATTTTAAAAGTTCTGAGAAATTTTTCATATGCTTTCTTAGAAAGCGACTAGGATTTATTAAAAGAGGGTAAACAAGTTCTAACTTTTACACATTTTAAGTTTGATATTATGTATTTCATATTTTAATTACTTGAAACTTAATTAATATAACTACGTTTTTATCAATGTTAGTAAATTATAAACAATAACTTTCGTTGCTCATCTCTGAAATAAGCAAATATCATAAATTACTAACTTCAAAAAAAAAGAACTGTTTATTTCTTTGCTTTTACTTCCATGCTGTTGTATATGTTTACGTTTATGTGCTGATGTAATCGTTTTTCGTTTAAAAGCTTTCAAAGAACTACTGAAAATAAATCAAAACCTATTGAATCACTTTCGAATTTTGTACAATTTTTTCGTGACTATTGAAAGATTATATCCGACGACTACTGGAAACCTCTTAATAACACTGCCCAATGAAATTGATATTTTTATGTCCGGATATTGGCTAGTCATTTCTATCTTTGGCAGACTGAAACCGAATCCGATGCTTATATTGTTCCGTCACGTCAGGTTTCGGTAATATCACCTGCTGAAAGTGCGAAGAATGCTACTTTTGAATAATTTTATTCAAACTTTGTGGAACTTTGGATCAGTAAAATGTATTTTTGGATTATTCCACTGTTATTTTGCACACGTTCGACGATTACATGGTATTGGCTATTGTATGATAAACTTCTATAAAATATTCGTTTATGAGTGTACATTTTAACAGTACTTTTGTGTCACAGTGATTTTTTAACATAATTGTAACCGTTCAATAAATGCAATAAATGTTTTCTTATGCTTAAGTAAAATTATATTACGTTAATCAAACCGTGAATCGTAAATAAAAACATTTGATATAAAACAATATCTGTAAAAGTAACATTCTCGACGAATCTGATTGTAACCATTGCGAATAATTGTCAATTTGAACATTTCATTAGCTAATTAACAAAAAATTGCAAATACTTTATGTGTTGTATTAAAAAAAGAAGGTAATTATACTATTTATCGTGTTACTGAATTCGGTATCATTGGGTCTTTTGATGATTTTCATTTCCTTATGTGATAAAAATTGTCAGTACTTTCAGATTTGTTTTGATAATAAGTATTGTTGAGTTACTATAGTTTATGATTAACCATAGTTACCGATGACAGGTTGAGGATACACGGAAAAAAATTATGAGTAGTATTTGCCAAAAGTAAAAGCATAATTTATTGAAAAATATAAATAAATAGTACCCTAGCCGTTAAGTAATAAGTTTTTAAATGTCGTTTAATCGCATATTAACGAAAAACTAGGGTAGATAGTCTATAACAGTACTCGTAAGAAAATTGACACCAGTTACATTAAATATAAAAATTATCTGAATTTGTTTACTTAGAAAAGATTTTAATACATCATTGGCGTTAATCAAGCATTTAAAAGATAAATTCCCGATAAATTGTAGCAAATTAGGATTGTTCTTTTAATTTAGTTGTATTAACAATGTTTACTCAACTTTTTCTGTAAATTTTAGTTAAGTTCTGGGTAGAATCTACTAATTATTTTTTTCTGTGTAACATCGTTATTATTACCTTGTAGGGATTGCTGAACTTTTTTCAAAAAGCTATTGAAATTTAAAAAAAACTCAAGATTTCAGGTATAGTTTGGTAATTTTGTGCGGGAAATGTTCCATCATTTCTTGTGGTTGTGAAGTAGTAATCCTAAGAATCTGCTGATGTCCATAAATTCAGAACATTTTTACGGACAATATTTCATATGTACGTTCGCTATCACAATTAAAAATTACAAATTGGGATTGGATTCTCATTCATTTTTATTGCAATTACCAGTACACCTTTAGAGTAAAATATGTCGCATGTATAAACTGATGCTGCTCATAAAATAAGAATGAATAAAACTCGGTCCTACCGCCATTAAAATCCATGTTTTCTTCAATATTCAGTGTGTGTTTAAGAATAAAATAAAAGATAATTATAGACGATAGTTATTTAGGTATTTAAATAGTACGCACATCTCATATGATTATTATAATAATTAAATTATTTAGTAAATTTTCTGAGGATCAGTGAAGACTATATAAAATCATTGAATACAAAATACAATCGGAAACGTTTCTTGGAGAAGAGTAATATTCCAGATGGTAATTTTGAGACAGGTGAAATACAGAACATTTCCAATATTTCTGGTAAAAATGTCTAGATTTGTTGTAATATTTGATGTCTGAATCGTAAAAACTCCAAAAACTTTAGCAGTATATAGTATATAGAATAGTCATTTTTATTAGAAAGAAGTTTTTCATATTCTGCAAGGTTGTCCCAAAATTACCAACTAAAATGGTAAAATTTCCATTAACATTCTTCACCATATTCGAATACACTTAATTTTATTTAGCATATTTTTAAGTTGTTTAGACCAAGAAAAATGTAATGAATAAATTCAACTCCGATATTTATCTTGCATCATTTTTTATGGCTTGCCAGTTCTCTTTATCTACAATCATCATTCAGAAATCCGCACCCGTTTCTATTAATATGTTTATGTTATTTGTATACTTTAGTTATTTATTCCATAAGCAAAGAAGTCAAGCATAGTGCCTAAGAAAGGGAGGAAATGAGCACAGAAATTAAATAATTGCGAAACAAAAAGTAAATCTAATTAATGAATTAATCAACATGTAATTGCTAATATTAAAAAATTTTAGATTATTCTGGTTGAAATAAAAAGGGCCTAGTATCATAAAGAGATATTCGTGCCACTCCAAATTTGAACTCTGTGTTAATTATCCCTTTTAACGTATTCAATAATATAAAATGGTTATTTTTTAATATAGATTCTGAATTGAGTTTCAATTACTTAGTAAAACATTTAAATATTTTGGTAAAAAATAATTCGGTACGTAGCTTTCTAAAACGATAGGTATTGTATTTTTGTTGTAATATTATACTGCGATGTAAGTTTACAAGGTTGATTATTTTCAGTGTACATAAAACAATGCAATATCCAAAGCATATTTCGACAGAAATAATATTTCTAACAATATATACCCGTAAACCGTTCGGTTACCTCATTTCACATTCTTGGGATCTTCCAATCATAGAAACAGAACCATTAGTTCACCATAATAATAATTAATTTAAGTAGTACACAATTAATCTCATTTTAAATATTTTAAATCCTTTTTGAATTAACGAGAATATTGATATTTATAATTTGTAGTAAATAATTCACAGCATGCCTCGAATTATGAAAAGAGAAAATATTCATTTGAATTTGGGAGCTTAAATTGAACAAATAACGAAGTTTGACAATGTAAATACGTGAACAGTGTGAAACATATATGTTTATTTGTTTTTTACCGTCTATAATTCTCTAAAGTTTAATAAATGCCAATAATACACTGTAAACTACAAAATTCAAAGCAGCTACATTTCTTCCTGACATTGCGAATCAGAAGTTATTGTCACCTCGGATTTCGGGAGATCTTCAAATTCGCCAAGCATGCCCTTCAATGACTCCTCGAGACATTTTTTCCTGAAACAATCATTATTAAATTATTATACAATAGAGTTTAAATGAAATAATTCCACGTTTTAGATATGCAATCTCTTATCAGATAATTATGTGGAGCTACACACTCTAAGTAATAAACTATGCAGTTGTAGAGAAAGTGAATTTTCAATTTTCCTCCTTTAGACATACATTACATTTCAATAAATTAAATTTTACTCCATTTCTAGTTGCAATGCCATTATTGGAGCAATTAAGTATTCCGATGATAATTCAATCAATTATTGAATTCCTATAATGTCGGCGTGTGAAAATTGAGGATTATTACTAAAGGAAATTTACAAAATTGTTAAATGCGTTCCATAATGTACCTTGGACATTTTCATTTTCATTAGCCTCTTTATTGTAGCTATTTACTGAAAAAGTGTAGATTCCAGTAAGTTTTTGGAAATCTGACTTATAAAAAGATGTTAATCGTAACCTTATAACTGTTATTTTTTGTTTATTTCATATTTTTCTCATTACACTGAATCCTTTTAAGGAGCACAGAAAAATATTCTGTTAGAATGTAAATTAGATTCAATCCCAACGTTTTTAATTTTATTTAATTATTTAATTTTAAATAAAACAAGAGTTTATGCTTCCCACCCAGACATGGAAGTGATTAAAGAGTAGGTCGAATTCAATATTTTGGGGTAGATATTTGGATTTTGCAGGAAAAATCCTATCAGAGTTGATTCTTACTGGTTGGACAACAACATTCTTTCAGGCTGTGAATAGATGTTCAAAAACGCCTAGAATCGGATTTTATACCCCTTTCACCTTCAGTATCTCAAAAACTAGAGCCAATTGGATATTTTTGGGGGTCATATTTGGATTCCGGAGCAAAAATCATACCAGAATCGACTCTTACTTATCGGAGCAACATGTCTTAAATTTTTGTTGAGGTGTATAGACTAGGTCATTTTCAATCATTATACGGGGTGACCAAGAACTGGATTACAATAGTTCAGGAGGTGATTCTCCACGATATTTCAAACAAAACGTCCTGGACCAAAATTGGATCTGAGGCCCAGAAGTTCAGTGACGGGTCATTGCAGTTTACAAAAGAAAAATACTTTTTTTAGTTATTTCAATAAGTAAGGGCTCATTTTCAAGTTTTTTTACCTCCTACATTTTATCTATAAGGGCATTTAATTTTCGATGAATATTTCTGAAGTTATGGCTTCAAAAACTGAAAAAAGGGCAATTTTTTGTGAAAAAAGGGTGGTTTTTCGCATATAAATTATTTCGCCAAATAGCTAACGAAATGGCACACAGGAAACATTTGTAAAGCTTAAAAAGACGATTAGAAAGCTTAAAAAGAAGAATTTGCCCGGTCATACGTTCGATTTGGATAAAAATTGAGTCCGCAGGAACATTGTTATTGTCATAGAATTGACAAACAACTCGTTTGGTACTAACCTAAAAGCGTGCCGAGTTGTTGTAAAAAAGTAATTTTTTCTAAGCTTCAATGGCCCGTAACTCAACTTCTGGGTCTCAGATTCAATTTTGGTTCAGGACTTTTTTGTTTGAAATATCATGGACATTCACCTATTGAAATATTGTAAAAATATCGTTCTTGGACACCATGTATATTGTAATCTTGTTGTGCTTCAATACCTGACAATTGCGGATCGACTTTCCCTATTGTGGCAAAATTCAATGCTAATATTAATTGATTTTCCTCTGCAACATGAAGCTCGAAAAACTCAACAAATAACTAGCCGAGCGAAAAATTATTTAGACTGGAATCAGGTCTTGATCATGAAGCCTGTGAACAAAATCAGGTCTTGACACGTCCCCTTATCAGGCCCTGGCTGATCTGCCCTGATTTAAAATTTCTAAAGATGTTAGCGATTCCAGGAAATTCAGAATAAGGCAAGCCTTGTACATTCATGGTCTGGTCTTGATATGGAAATTCACTGGCTTCCCTATATCAGTTATACTTTATTTTAACATAATCAGGGTTTAATCAGAGCATATTCAGGGGAACCTTACTGGAACCTAATCATGTCCTGATCTGGGTACATTCAGGAGTACCTGATCAGGAACGTCTTACTGGAGCCTGGTCAGGCCCTGGTACATATTTCGGCTGCCTGAATAAATTTTCGCTCGGATACCTCTAGGAGTCAATGGGTTAATTCAAAAGCGAGTTTTATCTACTATCCGAATACTTTTTGATATTGCATATTGTCACGTCTTAATAAAATACCATAAAATTCACTCATAAGTGACTACTAACTGACCCTTGAATTTCAATTATCTGCAGGTCTGATGGATCTGTTTGTCCGAGGCAATGTACGCGAACCGCATCGGTCTGTATTACGACAATGCAGTCGATCATTTTTTGAAGAGCATCCACGCATAGCTCGTGCTCTCCAGTCGCTCCTGCTAATTTAGTCCAATTGGCCTGCGCTCGCGCCCAGCTTAGTCTTCCGTATCCCCTTGGCTCGTTTTGCGCCCTCCCCGATGCTCGTGTCCACTTCGGGCAAACATGCGCTAGTTCTTTAATCAGCCTCCAAGCAGAGGATGGACCCGTCTCGGTGACGTCACGCGTCTTCGGGTCAAGTGGGCCTCGTTAAGACGACAATACGAGAAATTGTAAAGCAAATCCTGGGACCGTCTCCCGGACTGTCGGGAACCGAAGCGCGGCCAATTAAAAAGCAGGTGGTCGCACATTGAAATTGACCCGCAACATACAAAGGAATGTCAAAATGTTGCGGAATTAGACGGCTAGTAATGGTTCGGAGCGACTTCAAGTCCATCTTAATGAGAAAAACGGGACTGTCTCAACCGTTTCGTGACGTCTCAGTCTAACTAGAATGCAAAAATGTGGTTGAAGCGGCAAAAAATTGTGGTATATCTAATGAAACTTAATTATTGATCATAGTTTCTTTAAAAATGCATCAACGAAAATTTAAAGAGTTTTATTGCACATGTCAGATCTGTTGTAAAATGACGTCGAAGAGCATTACAAGAGCTTTGCAATGTTTGGAGTCGTGGAAAAACGCGTACGTAAGAGTTTTTCATCTTACTAAGCAGCTAACTAAACCTTCCTTGATAGCAGTATAAAAAACAGTTCAGAGTGATCTCATAATATGTTCTACAAGAGGTCAGATGCGTGAAATGATGAGATTTTTCTGAACTCGATACATTATAATATTATTAAGAGCTGGAGCTCAGAAAAGCCTCATAATTTGATGCAACTCGTCTCTTGTAGAACACTTTATGAGATCATTCTAATCTATTTTATATTCTGCCTTTACATCTGTGTTCCTAATAATTGCTATTCTAAATACCCGAAAATCTCTCATTCTTTGATTGTTCGCGGATAAAAATTTGCACAGTTTTACGTGGCGACATTTAGCACAATTCCCCTAGGAATAACGTGATAGCATATATGACAATCATATAACTGCACGTGACTCTTTGGATGCTCGAGTGAAATTGTAATTTTCATTACTAGAAAATCACTAGTTATTGCCACAGTAACCGACAATATGAGCCCTCATCTCTGGGAAAACTTCTGACTCCCTGGTGGAAAAATTGACCACTTTTTGTGGTTTATGGCCATTATTACCGGTTAGTAGCCAGATTATGGCCAACATTTTCGCGTGAATTCTGGCCGGTTTTCTCGTGGTAACGTAACGCTGATGTATCCATGAGCTAGCCATTATTGATGCTCAAAAACTTTAGAATATAATGCCAGATAGTTGGGTATTTTCTAGTCATCGCGAACTGTATTTAAATTAACGTATATACCATCGGGTAAAAAATGGCCAATAACTCGTCAATCGTAATTGCAGATATTATGGATCTACATAGGTTAGGTTTGTCATCTCCTATTTAGAAATGAAGAGAATGTCTGTACATGTATACGTGTTAAAGAAAGTTAATAATAATACAAAATTGTGTGGTTATAATTATATTTAATTATAAGAATAATAAAATGTTTATTGGTACAATACGGTTACCATACTAGTATAAATATATAATAAGTAATAATAATAAAAAATTAAAAAGGTTTAACGTTTTCGTTCCAATATTTAAGACCCCCTTCAGAATTATAAATTATCGTTTACAGAAAAAACAGGGGAAATACATAGGTAAGTCTTAATTATTTTATAAAATGTGTATAGAGGAAAAAGATGAAGGCTCCTCTTTTTTCTATACTCCACCCAGCCGCCCAATAATCATTACAGATGTTAGGTAATGTACACTTGATAAAATAAATAAGATTTTATTGGGAAGGTATTCAGAACTGAACGTTTCTTATGAATAAATTATGTTGCATAATGTATATAGGAAAGGAATTAAGTGGTTGTCCTCTGTATTGAAAATGATAAACTAATAATAGATGTTAAGGTGTAGGAGTATTAGCTATTAATATTATTACAACAAAATATCGTACACATCTGGTAACTTAGAGGTTTCAAATCTAATGTTCACAGTGGTGGTTTCATTTTGTTTAATAAAATAATTTTCAATTTCTATTCGTTTTATGTAATTTTTTTCTTTCGCTAGGATTTTCACATTATCATAATTAAAATTATGACCTGTCTCAATCCTATGACGAGTCAACCCTGTGTACTTACTTTCTTCCCCATTAATATTATTTTTATGCTCTCTTATTCATGTCTTTAATCTACGTTCTGTTTGACCTATACAACTTTTGCTGCATTGAGAACACGGTATTTGATATACGACGTGAGATGTTTTTAACATTGGTAAATTATCCTTATAAGGTTTAATTTTTCCAATATTATTAAATGTAGGTTTCAAGACTAAGCGTATATTTTCTTTTTTAAAAGTCCTCTGTAATTGTTCAGATATACCCTCCACATACGGCACAGATGTTGTTTTAATAATTTCTGTATTTCTGACATGTTCCGTTTTTTCATTCGTTTTTTGGTAGAGATGTTATTTCTTTTATTTCTGACCATTTTTTTATCAATTATTAGTGTAATCATATAGCTGATATTCTTTTATAAAAATGGTCAGAAATAAAAGAAATAACATCTCTACCAAAAAACGAATTTTTAGAAGGTCTAAAATTAATTCTTGACAACTCAATGTTTTCTTTTCACAACAACTATTATAAACAACTATATGGTGTTCCAATGGGTTCTCCATTGTCACCCATAGTCGCAAATCTGACTATGGAATTTATTGAAAACATCTTAGTAAACAAATTACGATTTAAGTTACCGTTTTATATACGTTATGTAGATGACATATTAATTGCGTATCCTGAAGGAAATGAGAAATATATACTTGACACTTTTAATTCTTTAAATAAAATTCACGGTTTTATTAATAGAATCAAATTTACTCAAGAAATTGAGAAGAACTGTCAAATAAAATTCCTGGACATGCTAGTCATTAGAAAACCCAATGGCTTTTTAGACACTGATTGGTCACAAAAAAATACATGGTCAGGAAGATATTTACATTTCACTTCGCACCACCCTTTACAATACAAAAAAAGTGTGGTTTATGGTCTATTAGATAGGGCGATTAAACTTTCTGATATTAGATTTAGGCAAAAAAATTTAAATATAGTTAAAACAACTTTGTTACAAAATGGTTATCCGATTCAATTAATAAATGCACGTATAACCAAAAAAGTACATGAATTTTATAATGGTTTAGGAAGAACGGAACATGTCAGAAATACAGAAATTATTAAAACAACAACTGTGCCGTATGTGGAGGGTATATCTGAACAATTACAGAGGACTTTTAAAAAAGAAAATATACGCTTAGTCTTGAAACCTATATGTAATAATATTGGAAAAATTAAACCTTATAAGGATAATTTACCAATGTTAAAAACATCTCACGTCGTATATCAAATACCGTGTTCTCAATGCAACAAAAGTTATATAGGTCAAACAGAACGTAGATTAGAGACACGAATAAGAGAGCATAAAAATAATATTAATGGGGAAGAAAGTAAGTACACAGGGTTGACTCGTCATAGGATTGAGACAGGTCATAATTTTAATTATGATAATGTGAAAATCCTAGCGAAAGAAAAAAATTACATAAAACGAATAGAAATTGAAAATTATTTTATTAAACAAAATGAAACCACCACTGTGAACATTAGATTTGAAACCTCTAAGTTACCAGATGTGTACGATATTTTGTTGTAATAATATTAATAGCTAATACTCCTACACCTTAACATCTATTATTAGTTTATCATTTTCAATACAGAGGACAACCACTTAATTCCTTTCCTATATACATTATGCAACATAATTTATTCATAAGAAACGTTCAGTTCTGAATACCTTCCCAATAAAATCTTATTTATTTTATCAAGTGTACATTACCTAACATCTGTAATGATTATTGGGCGGCTGGGTGGAGTATAGAAAAAAGAGGAGCCTTCATCTTTTTCCTCTATACACATTTTATAAAATAATTAAGACTTACCTATGTATTTCCCCTGTTTTTTCTGTAAACGATAATTTATAATTCTGAAGAGGGTCTTAAATATTGGACAGAAAACGTTAAACCTTTTTAATTTTTTATTATTATTACTTATTATATATTTTTACTAGTATGGTGACCGTATTGTACCAATAAACATTTTATTATTCTTATAATTGAATTAAACGATCGAGAAAATTTGAAATTTTATAATAATTATATTTAATTGGAAGAGTATAACGTTTGTTTGCGAGAGAATGTAAATAGGAATATCCACGTTAACCTACAAATGTTGATGTGATTGCAAAATACCCAAATTTGTTTAACAAATAGCTTACATTGCATGTGGAAGTTTAATTTTTCCTTAAGCTGTGTTGTCTTTTCCTGGACAAATAAATTTGTCCAGACAACAACACTCGCAAATTCAATAGAACTTTTTATATACGAATTAACATACATAGTTTGCTACAAAAACCCCATTTCTAGGGAAATATAATCTGATAATCTCCGCACCAAGCAAGTTTTATTCACATTTTTACAATTGCAATCGATGTTTCTGAAAATATGATTCCCCTATATCTAATAGCGAATTCGGAATCTGCACCATTGCTGCACTTTTGCACCGTTTTTTGCACTAAAATGTAGCGAATATGTATAGAGATATCTAACGTGACGTCAGGAACGTCGAGAAGTATAGTTACTTATGTGAATGCTCAGTTTTTTTCTAGAATTTAGGAAACAAATATTGGGCAGAAAAACCATCTATATTCTAGGTAATGACCAATTAATCTGCTCATATTGTCCACCAGGGGTCTACTGCATATAATCGATTGCAAGCAATATATGTTTATAGGTATACAATTAAAGAAAAGCATGATGCCAATGCTACAGAAATCTGATGAACATTTCCAGCATGTATTGATACAAATATAGGCGTACAGCTGTGAAAATTGTTCACCATGTACACTCCAAGAACTTTATATTTGGGACTGTATTTCCACCAGTTTAGGGATATCAGTACCCTAAATAGTTAATTTTACTATAAAATATTGCTATGTCTGTACGTCACTCAAGTCTACCGTAACATACACTATAATTTTCTCCGAGTATATGTATCATCATCCATCGAATGGTGTAAAAATATCACGCGAGTGCAGTTTTGCTTAGGAACGTCACCTAGTGTTTTTAGAAGAAAATAAAATCTCGGAGATATATTCGGAAAGAGCTCTATATAATTGTGATATATGCGATTTATTAGACTCGTAAAATGTCTTCTTGCTGGAAGCGGAATTCTCTTGCTTCAAGCAGAAATACTCTTGTTATATGATCAAGAGGATTATTTCACTTGCGACAAGTGGATTTCTACTTATTTTTACGCAGATGCGTATTTGAGAATATTCAATATTTACAAAAAATTTAATTAATTTGCCAACTATCACTGTATCATTTAAGATATTAGAAATTTGGTACAATTCAATATTATATAGTAGTTTCAGAAAAACTGAAGTTTCCAAAACAGGATAGTTTTTAGTATTAATATGTTTAATCAAGGCGGATTTTATTATAGATGTCGTTCACAAATAAACCACATAAAATTGTTATCATTCGATTTCACAACATGCTGCATATACAAATAATAGTTGTAATTATTAACCTGCTCTCTAAATCTGAATTAGTTAAAAGCTACTGATGAAGTGGGTGAAGTTTACTTATAAAAAAATGACAAACCACTCATTTATTACTAATTCTAAAAACTACTAAACTAAAATATTCAATTTCTATTAGTACTTTCTAGTAAAAATATTACTAATCAATAGTAAGCCACTTATTATTTCTTATCAATAGTTTTAGCCAATTCAGATTTAGACACTTCGGCTAATATAAAAACAGTAACCGATTTTTTCAAAAACACGCTAATTGAAATTAAATAAATTATGAAGAGTAATCTCGTTTTAGTCATTCGAATTCAGAAAATGATAATTTTTACTAATATGATTTCGTCAAATAGTAGAATTCATTATAAATCAGGGATATCAATAATATGAAAAGTAATGTAACTCACACTCATTACTTGAAGAAAAAGCTTTAACAAATATTTTCGTTTTTCACATTTACTACAGTTTTACCGACTCTGACAACATGAATTATTATGCCGTATTCGCCGACTTTTATATCCTATTTTCTAAATTCCGACAAGAGAAAATCTAACTGGCATTTCGAAGGAAATCCAGAACAGTAAAATGGCATTTTATTCCGTATGAATAGAATCCTACAAGCGGGTAAATTTTCGTTCTTGGAAATTTAGAATAAATATATTCAACTTAGGAAGTATATCACCGGAAGTAATTTATACATTGATTAATTTACTGTTACTCGTTTTCAATATTTGAGATTAACTTAAATGACACGATTATTTGACAATAATAAATTGCTATTTGTGCATGATCAATAAATATATCCATTCACATCAAAATTAAGAAAAATCTCAGTATTTGAAACATATTATTGTCACGTGTAATGTTTAATCATTTTACAGTAAACAAAATGATGATTTATGCAACTATTTTATAATCTGTGCTGCAGCAATATAATGTGAAAATGATCAATTCGTTCACGAAAATCAGAAGTATTGTAAAGATGCTTGAAAAATTAAATGAACTTTTGTTGCATGAAGTTATATCTGTTTTTTTTTATCAATAAATGTTTGAGAAAATGTGAACTAACCGGATTGAATTTCATTTTACCAGTGTTTTTTGTAACACTTCTGAATCATGGGAGTTTTTTACTTTAAAAGAAACATTACAGTTATATTGCTTTATATAGAATTAACTTACCTCGTTGTTACCTTTTTATGTTTATTATCAAATGCGAATGAATCTATTTTCTTAATTTTATTTAAGTTATCCTTCCATCTAAAGTTACTCCAAGCTATTGTAACAAAAGTAATGTTTTCTATAACCATCTCTCGAATTCAAGGTCTGTTTTATTTTTTGTAGCATAATACGAGTAGTCTTTCTTCTAAGTATTTCGTGGGTGTATTAAGTTATATTTTCCTATATTGGATATCATCCGACAGCAACAATTGGTAATATATAGAAATTATATCTTATATCTTTATTGTAAAAAGAAAATAATTTGAAATTTATTTATAAAAAATAAACTTTAATTTTTACAATAAATTTTTCACTTAGGAGGGTCAAAAAATTAATTATTTGAAGTACAAAACAATTGTTTTCTAACATTCGGAACGCAAAATGATGTTTCGCTCCCTGCATCGTGGGATCAAAGTAGCACCTTTTTCCTAGGGTGAAAAGTAAACATATCAGAGAGAAAATTAAGTTTCTGATACTTAGAGCGCAAAATACCATGTTGCTTCCTAGTTGCATAATGTACTATTGTTCAATTATGACCCAACAATTTCTTACGAAACGAGAGAGAAATCGGAAGAATATAACATATAACATACTAAAATAGATTTAATTTTTCAGTCATGATTTGGCATCGATACCGAAGTAAACTTTGCGCACTTTAACCAAATTTGACCACATTGAAAATCGAGTGTCCAAGTAATTTAAAGTTGACTTTTAACCAGCTTATTTGATTATGTTTTCGGAAGCTTACAATCAAGTATTCGGAAAATATACAATATTACACAATTAACATTCTGCGTATCGTTGACGTTATTGAAGGACCTTTACACAAAACGACCTAACTGGCTACATTCATTTTAAGACGTTACTCCATTCGAATGTGTAATGTCGGGGAAAAACACAATGAGGGAAAAACCCAACGTTGGTACTGCAGTTGATAAAATATAGATTGTGTCCATAATTTTATTATTATTATGTAGTACTAGTCACATGAACATCAACTGCGTAATTCATAAACCTATACCTATATGCAAATTACGGACTAATATATATGTACTGTAAAGTTTCCCGAACATCTTCTGGTCATCATTCTACAGTCCGTCCCACATTAATAGGGCACCTGATTTTTTTTTATTATTATCTTTATTATTTTAACAAAATACGCGATATTGTTTATGTGCATTAGATAATTAAATTGACTAATGTTTGCACAAGTTTAGCAAGTCTATATGATTAATTCGTACATTTTTATTGTTTTAATGAAAAAAGCAGTGTCTCATATGAATCGGTCCATGCAAAAAGGGCACTAAGTCCATATAGATAATTGTTGCGAAAACGCAAAAAACTGATTTACTTTTCTTGCAGAATGAAAAATAAAAATATTATTTAATAGAAATGTTGCTTTTATGCACTTACAATGGTACAAATATCGTTCTATGCTTAAAGTTAAAGAGGATTTTTAATAATTATAAAAAATATCAGTGGACTTAGGTCCCTTTTTACATGAATCACGAGTAAGATGAAAAAAAAGTAGTAATTTTATAACGCAGCTAACTAATTTATTTGCAAAAGTATAATACAATGTATAATTACATTTTGCGGTGTATTAAGAACTAAATTCATTATCTTTTTCATCAGTAACAGTAGGCCATTATATCAGGGAATTGTAGAAACCCTAGATATAATATGAAATACGCACGAACAGTAAGAGACCGACGTTAAATTACAATAGTTCCGAAAGATTATTGTTATTTGTAAATACAGTAAGTATGTGTGTAATAATCAGCAAACAAATCTCTCTTAATACGAATAAGTTGGAATTATTCATATTTAATATTTCAATACTAAACATTGTGATAACATGATTTTCGAATAGGTTAACATATTAACTATATTTACCCATATGGATAGTATACAAAACTGGTACTGTATTAGTTGTTCGCCAGTGTTGTTGCAACTATTATGTAATAGTATTAGATTATATATTTATATATTTCTTATAGTATACAACTACAACGCGTATCCTACAATATATCTTGACAATTTATAGCGGTAAAATATACGACATATATTTATTGGCACATATTTTAACGCTATAGTAATAGCTATTAAATATTATCTTTTACTACATTTCTTTTTCAGTGTAAATAATACGCGATATAAAAAATGTCACTTCCAATTTATGCAAAAAGGGATCTAAGTCCTGGACTTAGGGCCCTTTTTGCATAAATCGGACATCAGGAAATGAAGATTAATAATTTAAATAAGTGCCAAATGATAGACCGGAGCCTAAAAAGTAAGAATTTATCATTATCTCAATTTACCCAAAAATGGACTTAGTGCCCTTTTTGCATGGACCGATTCATATAGGGGCACTTACGTTTTGTTGAAATTTGATTATCAAGGAACTGAAATTATTAATGGCCGATGTTCTATTCATATTACGTCGTAGCTTAATGTCACGTACAATGAAAACACTGATGACTAATTCAGTTAGTACTGATATTTACTAATGAAGACAAAAATCGACTAATTCGGCTGTTTTGTTATGAATTTTAAATTAGTTATTGAGTTATTTTAATTAAAAATTATTTAAAGTTCACTAATGAACTGGCAGTTGTTACTAATGAATTAGTAGGTTTTTATTTAATATTAGGGAAAATCAATGGAAAAGTGCCCGGAGTTTCGAGATAATGACCACACTTAATTTCTGAAAAAATGTAAAAAGTACCCGATCCTAATCACATTCAGGCATGTTACGCTTTTGCAAGAGGGAAGCAACTCTGGATGCATAAATGTTTGAAGGTACGTAAAATAAATACACTAATTGTTTCGTTCTAAATAATTAGTTACTAAATTCTAGATGAAATCCATTTCATATTTCGGTTATTTTAGTTATCTGGCCTGCCGAAAAGAGGCAGATTAATTTAGTTGACCCCAATGAAATACAAAAGTATTGGTGTGGCCTTCTGAAAAAACCGACAAACCAAAAGCCGGCAGGTCAAAAAACCCACAATTGAAAAACCAACATTAAAAAAATCGACACTAAAAAAATTGACTGCCGGTTTGCCGATGAAATCGGTTCTATGACTGTCAGTTTTTGATCATTTCGCTTTATTTATTTGTCAGTTTTTCGACCGGTACCCACTCCAACTACCCATAAGATGAATAGCCGAGGTTATCAGAAAATGCTTGAAGAATACCTCAATGGATTCGACGTTACTCTACTCGGTAAAGTCAGCGTGGTATTACATAAGGGCGCTATATCCTAAAAATTTTAATGTATCTACATCTTAAATAACGACGGTTATGTTATTTATTACTAATAATTTGTAAATATGCTTTGCTTTCCAAGAATAAATCAATTTATTTTAGAAAAAGAGAACGATTTTCTTTAAGTGCCCCTATTAATGCCGGACATCACTTTTTCACTACAAGGGTCAAAATATACGAAGGAATAATGTAGCGATAACCAAACTTTTGGGAATATTTTTTGATTGAACTCTATGATAACCTTAAAAAGTTTCATGCAGTTAGTTAATTTAATAAAATAAATAATAAAGACAAATAGGGTGCCCCTATCAATGTGGGACGGACTGTATATCAATCTCTGCCATGGGAGTGAATTCAAGTTGTTACGGTCTGTAATCGCCTCTAGTGGCGACTAAGCGAACTGTGCTGTTCGTAAAAAAACTTTCTCAATAGTGATTTTTAATAGCTTTACAGTAGCAGTTTTTAACGTTCGCAATCTTACTACATTTAATTAAGTGAACGTGTCACTTTTACACTAGTGCAGAATCAATTGAAAATCAAACTATTTCAGTAAAAATGTAGAAAATGGACTCAACTGAAATGTTCAATTATAAAGTATATTTATATTGGCATAATAAGTAATATTCAGATAATTTTTAATATCTCTTAGTCAATTCTTTCTGTACGAAAATCTTGTCTACTATTACATATAATTACATACGTCTCGTCTTTCTTCGGGTCGTACATGTAAAAATCGGCGTTTTTGACTGTGTGCAAAAATAAAAAATAGACTTTAGATTTATTTTTCATATAACGATTAAATGACGTTAAATCGAGCTATTTTTTGCAACCTTCAAGGTACTACTTTGTGAACATTATAAGTATGACATTACGCTTTATCTTTACGATCCTTCCGTAAACGACGTTAAATTAATTTATTCCTTATCTCATCTTATGCATCGGGACCGTAAAAATTTTCCACTTTTCGCTTTTTGGCGTGACACTTTCAATATATCTGGGTCATAAGATTGATTCAATATCTCCACAGCATTATAAATAACGCCCAAGACGTCTCTTGAAAAATGTGCCAGCTCCGCATGCAATTCGGTCGACGCGTATCAATTTATGTATATACCCGTGCACGCATGCGACGCATTTCTATATACGTATGAACGTACGTACGTATATGTGGATCTACGAGAACGTATTCAGACGTATACAAACGCAATGGAAAGACGGCGGCCCATTAACGAACTCAGTCATCGCTAAAGGGCTTCTTCTCGATCTTTTACTTTTGTGTGTGTGTGTGTGTGTGTGTGTGTGTGTCATGGATCTTGGTGTGCGTAGATCCAATACTTATGGGATATCCTTTACTGGCATAACCGAGGGTATCGCGTCGCGACGGGAACGGGAGATAAAGAAGCATCGGAACGAGAGAGACGACATATTGATGTGAAAGAGACGGTGATAGGTGAGCGCATTATAATGCTCCGTTGCATCGCTATGCATAATACGAACTGGCCGCCCGCGGGCCACGCGTCTGACCACTCTCGGCGACCCCCACTTATTAAGGTAATCCTTACAATTACGGAAAAATGCCGCTACGCCAGCTCCAAATGGCTCTTCGTCTCTCTTCGACATTATCTCGCTCGTTTCGATATATACGACCTTCTTCTTTTATTTTCTTTCCGCCCTGCATCTCTACGTCTCTTTCCAGTGCTCGTCATATTTTCGCCCCCTTTGTAGCGCCCCCGGCGAGAAGGGCGAATTTTTCGGCTGGCACAAAAAAAAAATCCTGCCGTTGCCCTCTTTGACCTCTGGTATACCCCATTACGCATTCGGAATCCTACTTGCGCATCAGACGTTCGTCGGTTCCCGTCGAAAAAATGCGCGCGAATTTTTTTCCGCGACTCTGCATGCGAGATCCTTTTTTTAACGGACCGTATGCTGGACCAGAGTGGGGTATTTTACGCGGGATTTCTCGGTGGCACTTGTGGACCTGTGAGAATGGAAGCCGATTGATGGATGATTAATTTTGAGGTATTTTCTAAATTGATCACTTAGAACCAAACAGTTATAAATGCTTATGATTCTCGGCGGATATAGTTCTTAGATACTGAACCAGCCAACTAGAACTTCGCAATATAATTTATATAAATAAATGCAGCATTTTTTTATGAACGTATTATAAAAATATACTGATTCTCAATCAATTAAATTATTGAAAATGTGTACATTAGACCTTCAACCTCAGCGCCTCATCCAATTCATTATCAAATAATATTTTTTCAGAAGCATCATGCTTAAAACTATAAATTTGGAATGAAAAGAGTAATATACTCACTCGAAAAAAAAATCTGATTTACATTAACTTGTAAAAATACCTTCAATCCATTCACTTCCCTCACTCTACTCCCCTCCTTCCTAATATGTTTCTAGAGATCTTCATTGCAAGCTAAGTTAATCTAGGACCACCGTCTAGTTCGAAAATATTTCCTCCTTCAATCATAAATTTGTTCCGAATTTGTAAGCACACATAAATTATGTATGGTAAAAAAGAAAAAAATGTGTCAAAACGATAGTATCACTGCACACGGAAATATTTACGCACATACATAATCCCACATACACATTTTTTTCATTTTTAGGGTCTTTAGCATCAAAAAGATCATTAGATGAAAAACTACAGTCTAATATTTTTTGGAAAGGTGACCAAATTCAATTGCACTGGATGGCAGTTACAGCAGTTGAAACCGGTATAATTCACTTGAAACTTCTTTTATTTTGGTAGCTCAGAAATTAATGTGGCAGACTAATAAATCGGAAACTCGTAAGAAATAATGATTAACTAATTTGGTGAATAGTTTTTAAATATTTATCTGACATTTTTAATTCTACATTTCATATATTAAATTCGTAATCACGCCCTCCGAAAATATTTAAGTAGGCAGAATAATATATGAACTGTCAAACAGCTAGGTGAAATGTTTTTCACGAAAACCCCTGAGTAATAAATTCAAATTTCCTTGTAAAGAAAAATGCGTCTTCAAAGGGGTAAAGTCTTAAAAAGTGAAGTTTCTCATAAGATACTGCATTAAATATGAGAAAATAAAATTAGTCATAACTTTTCTCGTAAATACCCTAGCCTTCTAAAATATTAACTGCTTTATAAAGAAGTACATCAAAATCTGTTTGTAATTTACATTACCGAGAAAACTCCCTTCAATATTATAACACTAGTGTCGAAAGATGATTGACTATTGGCCACTAGGATTCCCTGTTCTTCCTGCAGGAATTTTATGATAGGAAACTAAATATATTTTTGATTGATTTCGTTGTTACATTTTTCGTTGATTTTATGTTGCGGAGCACGGCGTGCGTTTAAACAGTAGACTTTTACTTGTAATTTTACATTTAAAGACGTATTACTTGTAACAATTGCCACTGTTCTCCAAAAAAATAAAAAAAAAAATCTATCTGTCTATCTAAGTAGATATGTACTTATTGACAAGTAACAATTTTTTTTAGAAGTAGATGTTTACTTGTGAATATTTATTTGGAATAACAAAATTATATTTCTATGTATCATAAAAATATGTGAGGGTTCCTTCGAGAGAATTTGGAATGCTAAATTCATATTTGGCCTAACAATAGTGGAAGCATTTCAGAGATTTAGAATATTCTAGTAAAAAATATTTGTCCTAATCTGTTATTCGAGGTCAGTTCACAATCATTTTCTTATTGACAAAAACTTATAGTAAAGATAATTTCTTACCTTTTCATTCTGAAATGCCCAAATGGCATTTCTTTTACCGAGATATAGCAGCATTAAATTTTTACATGTTATAATTTTTTACATCCATTCTTTTGGAATATATTTAAAAAGTACTTAAATAGATTTCAAGTGGTACTGCAATATTGCCATTAATAAACAAGTCTACACAAAATTTATGAATAAAATATGGATTTTGTTCGAAGTTTTAAACAATTCTCTAAGTTTCTTATATTCTTAACTTTATTAATAAAAAAACTTTAATCTGTTGACAACAGTTTTGATTCTCTTCTTTCGAATTCTGCAATCACGCTTAAAAAAATAATTCCGTAATAAAGCTTAAAAATCACCAGAAAAACAATTTTATACTAATTGCGAATTCGTACGAACTATTGGGTTTGATTTGAATTTTAATGCGAGACGTGCACGTGTTCTGATTCGATGAAGGCATATTTGCAAAATCTTAACAAAAATTATAAATGTTTAATTAAATGTTAATATTAAATGAGATAATTAATTATTTAACTCCGTAAATGTTTTATTTCTTAAATTTATACAAAAAAGAAGACTGATAATTTAATTGTAGGATAATTGTAGAATTGTAGAATAATATAAATAAATATCGATAAAAATGAATCGATAAATTGATTTTAGAGATAGCGACAGACGAGATCTCGTAATAACATTTGTAAAAGATATTCTTAATTTTGTGCTGGGCAGTATATCAGTCTGCAATATCATAAAAAAAGTTTAAAAAGTTTTTTGAAAAGTTTTGTTTCTTGTGACATTTCTCGGTAGAAACAAATTATGACCTATTAAAAGATAATATTGTTACCAGTTTAATAAGTGCGAATAAAGGTTCCTTGTTTTTTAACAAAATTGCGACTCCAAAATAGTGACTAAGAATTTTATTGACTCGTCATGGTAGAATAAAATATCATAACTCGATTTATAAATAGTTTTGTTATTCTTCGCGATCTAATAAAAATATTTTGGTTTCGATTAGATTTGATTTATATGGGGATGAAAATCTCAAAATTTCTTCAAAAATAAGTTTTGTTAAAATGTCCATGTTAGCCAATAGCAGATACTTCTGATATGAACAATACTTATTCGGGAATTAAAATGAAGAATATAGCCACACATGATATGATTGTTATCATTACATTTAAAACACACGTAATATATATATAATGCTTAGCGCCAAAATCTTTGATTTTTTTTTTATAAAATCTGAGTTTTTTTAAAGAAATTCTAGTTATATTTTTCTATGAATATTTCTGTTTATTTTTAACACGCGATATGAACATGATTTTTTACAAAGATTCATTATATTTTTTATAACGACACATTTAGATAAAAGTTCCAACAAAGTTATGTCCAAATTGTAGACTGCCGTGACGAAAAGGACTAAGCAGTATACAGCTTACATATATTTCTACATATAATTACGTGTTTGTGTATATATTTAAATTTTGTCTTCTTCCTTCACTTCTTAAATGTCGCAATGGCTTTTAAAATTACTCCAAAAAAGACTATAGATGATATAATTCAGCAGTAACACTTAATACCGGCATTACATAATATGATATTTATGCAAATTCCACCGAAAACTCGCGCAAACCATAATTTGCGCCAGCAAACAAAATGTTGCGCGTTTACAATTATATCAATGTATTTCGCAACTACATAAGTAGCAGCAGTTTGCTCGTTGGAGCCTGCGCAAAACTTGAATTTTAAAATGACGTGTTTGCGAAAAAGAAACTGTTAATTTCTATTGTTAAGTGATTGCAAAATGCGGAAAGGTTCGAAAGTACGTAGCCCGAAGGAATTTTCAATTGGTAATAAGCTAATAAGTGACGGCACCTGCTGCGCAAGACTCTGATGCTGCAAAAAGGGTTATAACACGGTAGAAGCTTCTGATATTTGGTAGCATCCGCAAAGACTACCTTGTAAATTATTTCAGACTGTGAACATTCTTCTATAATTTCAAACATTACGCTGTTTTTTTAATTTTCAACCACTTTGACCGTAAGTTTACATTTCTTATGTGAATAACAAGGGCAGCTATTTAAAAGTTACTTCACGCTCAGTGCATACTAAATTTTATCGACATCTACCATGTTTAAACGTTGTAAATTTTTAATTCATTAATGTCCACGAAATATTACTATTTACAATTGGAGCCTGTCTACATGAGGATTTCAATATTGAAAAAATTGCGTTTTATTGCTTTTTTAGTAATTTTTTTTAGTAGTTTTATGTATTTATTATAGAAAATACAAATCCGACAACAAAAAATTTGTTAAACAAAGCAGGTAGAGAACCAACTCCTCTGAAGAATAAAGGTTATATTCATTTTCATTCCAATATTAACGCAAATAATGCTAAAAGCGATGGATGTAACTTAGAATAATTGGTTTGTCGTGTGTCTAACATTTTTTTTTCAGAATTTGATGCTCTATCTTTTTGATTGGAATATTTTTTGTTTGATATGTATTTTTGAAAATAATTGTAAAAATCCGTAATTAAACACGGATTTTTCAAAATGTCTGCTTCAATATATCGACCTACAATATTTATTATCATATTTGGAATCAGGAAGCTAAAATACGTTAAAAATTCTCAGGTCATTGAATTTTATATATCTGTTTCATAACAGGGACATTGTACATGAAACACTGGGGACATACTGTCATGGCGGTGTTCATAATAGGAACAAGTAGTTTATGCACTTTTGTCCGAATTAAAATAATTTTGTAACTACAAATTAATTTTATAAAACTAATTATTATTTCAAAATTATAACGATATGATATACAATAAAATTTTTCAATATTTAACGCTTTTTTAATTTATTTGTAGTGTTAATACATAATTCTTTTATAATGCCGGTTTCATGATTGGGACATTTACCTCATGTCATTAAAACAACGCACAGAACAATATTTAATTGAATAAGATTAACAAAACAACGTCACTATAATAATGGCAGAAAGTTATAGTTGTTGAAAAAAAAATTATGTGAATCAGGCGGTTAACGCTCTGGTCTACGAAGTCGTAGGTCGTGAGTTCGATCCCCGTCGGGTGAACAATTTTTCTTTTTCCTATTCAAGCAGCAGCTCGCTGTTGGTAAGACGAGCCACGTTGTTTGTTTACGTTTCGAAAATATTGTTTATCTGGCGGAAATCGACTCATGACCGCTGCTGTACTTGGTGTAGGTTTCTGCAGTTTCCTACATTTCATACACAAATGTGAAGTATGGCGCCATCTTCTTAAGTCGATCTGCAGCTCTCGCAAATATAACAATTATTCAGTATGTATGAACCAACTTTGTAAAAAGGGCGATTCCACCCGTTAAAATAATAAAATAATAAAAAAATAAATGAATGTTTAAAATATTCTTCACACTGTGTCACGTTGACTAAGTGGTAATTTTCAGAATATTTTAATTGGGATATGCATAAGATGTTCCAGCTGTAATGCATTCTCATGCACCTATAAATACCTCCGTCCAATCCCGCCTAAAACTGCTTTCTATATTGAGCATAATAGCAAAAAACGGGAGCAAATATGGCGGTAACGGAAAAAATTCGCGCGCAATTTTGTCCGACATTGGCTTGATTTACCCTCCTCGAAGGCGTCCTACAGCTATAATGCACCGTCAGTGGAAACATTGAATAAAGGAATTTTTGAATCGATGGATTAACAAATGTTTTTGTTTTGTTTTATAAAATAAGTCATTGCTTATTGAATTGGAGGAAATGTTTAGAGGAATTAAATGACAATTTTTCAACTGTCTTTGAATTAAACAGATTAGTTAACTATGCCTTTGTTTCGGATTATTTTTTCTGGGAAAAGGGAAGAGTCTTGAAAGAGGCATTTCTCATATTGGTATATTTTTTTTTTTCATTTTGCACACAAAATGAGACAGCTTCTCAATTTATGCACGACTTAGATTCTAGATTCCGTAAGAATAGCAACATTAAAAAGTTACAACTACACAATTGATGGATAACATTCGATGTGTTATTGATAGACAACTATTTATATTTGATTGCTTTATAGTTTTTTTTTTGTGTCATATGCAATCAATTTTTGACCAATGGGATTTTCTCAAAATGACGTGAATGTATCGCAGACCTGCATAATCTAGTCCTCCAAAGGTCTCTGGTTTTTATTTAAATTACTGTTCTAATAGATAAGAATTTAATCGATTATTTGATCTTCTTGTCATTTTCTGATAATTTACACTCATGTACAATATCCTTTCTTCGGAAATGGAACTGCCGTATATAATACATAATTTGGCAACTTTCATTTTTTGAAGGTGATATTACTAGATGTCTTGGCTTTTCACCATTGGTTTTGCACTGATTCGCAAAATGCTAGTCAAAAAATCAAAACTAGTAGTAATGTTTACTATAAACAGTAGTAACCGTATACGTATAATAGTTTATTGATGGGTTAACCCCACTTGTGATTTCGGCAAATATCGAAACGTCTTTAAAATTGAAAATTTTCGAAATGATTTGTGAAATGAGTGGTCAATTTTGACAGAGTTATTTACTATTATTCAACTAGACCTATCGATATTTTGTGGTTCAGATGATTCTGTGACCAATAAGTTGGTCACACACTGAGAAAAGTGTTTTTTACCCAGTATTATAATTCTTATGCCCCGTAAAATATAGTATTTTACGCATAGGGATTGCCATCTTTCTACTACCTGTTAAAAGACGAAGATTTTATATTATTCTAACCGATATGTCAGTTTATTTTAGCCTTTTCTCTTTAACTAAAAGCAATTTTTGTTTATGGAAATTTATCTAGCAAATTAAAATATTAAAAATGCCTTCTTTTAGTCATAATAAAACATTCTTTTAAAATGGGAGAGTTTATTACAGTTTCGTATAACCTGTCAAAAACAAATGCTGAACGACGGAGGATTTTGCTAGTTATAATATTTCTTTTAATGGCTATAATACGCTTTTTAAAAGCCAACGGATAGTAACTGATAAAATACACTTTTCTCAGTGCAGCAAAACGTAAAAAAAATTATACTATTTTCTTGATGGACCTTCGTAACTCAACTATGTAGTAATATTTTTCAATAAAAAAATAATTGAAGGGTGTTCAATGTATGTACTGATGTGTATATGTATGATAATATCATGATCTTCTTAATTAGAATAGTAAAATGAACAATTAACTTTTCAATGATTCCTGAACGAAAAAAATTAAAATGATAACTAGCCTAATATAGACTTTGGCTAAAGTCTAGCACGATTGTTAAACGACCGAAACCAAAACCGAAACGAAAGCAACCAAATTTCGGTAATAAAAAGGTGTAGATGTTACGTTGTTGATATTGATGAAAAGTCATCATATTACTTAAGGTTTCTCGATCGTGACTGAAGGTGGGTGGAATACGAAAATATTTTACGCAGATTTTTACCAATTATAAAATCTCCAGGTAATTTCCAATAATTTAACAGATATATTTTTGAATATATTGGACATCGAATGTCCCCGTTCAGGAATTTAAAAACGAATATAAGAATTATGAATTGATATGCAGGTTAAAGTACCAACTTCCTAGCGACAAAATTAATTCAAAATTTGTTTTGGTAGCCAGTAAGCTAAACAACATTTCCGAAAAAAAAATATTTTCGAAGAAAAACATTTTTTTATGACTCTTAAAGATTCGTGCAAAATTTGCTCCCTCTTCGTCTGCCTCCGGTCACGCCCGAGGGTCGTTTAAATGAAATTATTATGTTTTGTGAGAACTTGTTGATAATGCGTAATAATTGCATAAAAAGAGAAAACAATATCATTTCTTATTTTCAAAGTATAACATTTCGACTAATTTTTCCGTCTTCTTCAGATATATTTTGTTCCTTTTCCCAAAAAATTATTAATACAATAAGAGTTGCATAGAAAGAAGTAATAGCAATAAAATTAATTAGAATGTATTAAGATGTAATATAAAGTTAGTATATGCCAGTCAAAATAATTTGCACCAATTGTTGGTTTAATTAAAATACATAGTGTAATAAAAACAGTTCTTATCGTCTTTTATTACAATATGCTTAAGTTATATTAAATTAATAGATAAAGTTTTATTGGAAAATTAGCTGAATAATTTATTTAAGTCAACATCTTGAATATATATATAGCTAATCTAGTTCATGAACTAGATTCAATTTTTTAAACTTGTTTCTGTCTGTAGATAAAAGAAAAGTTATGGGTATCATTGATTCGGTACATTTTTAATATTTTAATAATTTGCCTTCGTCGTTATATGTTTTCTAAATTTTCTAACCTATATTTTTTGAAATCTATATTATTTTAACCTATATTTAATTAGTAATGAGATTATCGAATTTACAAAAATATTCTATTCTTTACTATTTTATTAAATTTGATGTGGTGGTCGACGTATTTTGGTTTGGTAAATACAAATTTATCGCTTGGCCATATCTTGTCAAATAACATTGAAAAACGCCGGTTTCTGCCCTTGGTCTTTCATTTATCTTGAAAAACTCAACTTGGGCGAAAAAAAGTTTTAATTAATTTGGTTCAGTAAATGCTACTTTTGCAGAATGCATATTTATAATATTTCATTCGTAGATTATGACAAACTTTTGGGAATTTGCATGCAACAATTATAACTATTTCAATAAATATTTTTAATGAAAAATTGATTATATATAATTTACTAATTACACGGAGTAACTTCTATATCTAGGAAAACTATAAAAAACTGTATGTTGAAATTTTCCCTTACACCTTTAAAACTCGGTCCATTTTCATATTTTTTCTTTTAGCAAAAGCGCAATCGACGCGGAATTAAATTTAATTTTAAAATATTAATCAGAAAAAAACCTAAATATGGAATAATATCGAAAAATCGGCGTAAGTGTTAGAAAAAAATGAAAAAAGTCTAAAAGTTGGCAATACTTTCACCTGTAGTATCGTCAGATTTAATTTGATCAACATGAGACATGAATAGTCGAAAAGGTATGCTTTTCAGCTTCCAAATTAAAAAAAGTTTTAAATCGACTAAAAATTACAGCAATTATGAGTGATTTTTCACATGAACTTGCCTAAAAACGGGTTTTTGGCTATAAACTGAGATTTTAGGGTGTATCGAATCATTATACCATACCATTTTTCACAGTTTGACAAAACGTACTTGTGCCTATAGTCGCTATAAACGTGCGTGCAGATTTTGTTCTTTCCTAATACCGTGTTATTTATACATTACATTACTATTAATAAAATATTGCCCTTATTTTGATTGGCGGAATGACGGAATTATCTTGAATAAATTCATACGCAATTCAGTGTCATTGGTCGTTATTTTTAATCTTGAAAATTACAATTTGAGTCGAATAACTAAGTGTTAGTACAATTTTGAATCCCTGGTAAATAATTAGTATGAACTTGACATGACAAGAGGGTTATTTATCTCTGGCATGTCTAAACTGAGAAATTAAAGAAACATTTATAAAACAAAGAAAATTGTTTAAAAAATTTGGTTTGCGAGTGTAGAACATCAAAGAACGTAGTTTTTGAAATGATGCCAAAAAACACGAAATTCTTCGTCCGATAATCGCTGCGGTAATCACGGGGATATTCACCAGTTTGAAATGAAGCGATGATTTTCTCATGGAACAACGAGCCTCTGCGGGAGCAACGGTACTTGCATTAGCAGCGTGTGAACGTAAGTTAAAACGTATTCGCGCAAAGCGTTGGTCAGTGGACTTTGAAATTGAGTGGGATCTTATTTTCCACTGCTTTGACCTCAGCGTAAACAAACGTAAGTAAACGTGTTTACGTACAATTTTTTAAACAAAAAATCATGAACGTTTCGACTAAATGTTTTACCATGCTAGCTTATACGACATAATGCAAGTCTGGAATGTCGAGGGACATTTTTGTTTTTCGTTTTAAGATATGGAGGTTAAATACATTTGTTATTCAAAACAAATAAATATTTTTATGCTCGTAATTCTTAACCCATAAACAAACAATTGATGTATGTCTTTGATGAACAAACCATGATGTTTTCGTGTTGCATTCTTTTAGAGCATTCGACTGGGAATCGAAAGGTCCCGGGTTCAACTCCCGGCACATCGAATCTTTCCACTTTGGTCCTAATTTAAAAAAAAAAATCTTAAGAAAATGCTGAATTTTCCAGCAAAATTTGCATTAATTTCTGTTGGAGAAAACGAGTTTCTGTCATCAGAAATAAACTAGCTAGAAAAATTAAAAGTATGCATTAAAAAAACCATCAAAGATTTGCTCTTCAAAGACACACATCAGATGTGTGTTTATATATTTGTTAGTATATTTATTATTAAGTAAATTGTTATATTTGTATATTTGTGCCGATAGAATTATCTGTAGTCATTTAAATTATACTTAACAAAAATTGAGTATATACAAAACATTTAGTAATATATGCAAATAAACTTTGTATTCAACAAAAGCAATCTAGTTTAATAGGATAACCATGTTAGCTAAGGCGGTATCTATTGTCTTTAGTATGAATTAACGGAACGGGGCCTATTGAAAATAATCAATTAACAGTGAAAAATTAATTTTATGAAGAGTGTCTCAATTTTCGCTCCAAGGAATTTAAAGAGTTACTTTTCTTTAAAGGTTGATGGAATGATTTGAGTCGTCCTATATGATTTGGAGCAAATTGAAAGCATTTTGGGCCCGAGAATGTTTTTGGGATTTCGCGTAGCCTAATTAGGTAATTAACTACTATTAGTCTCCTTGCTATAACGGCCAGTCAGTCTAACAAATACATTTTCTTTTAAATTAACAAATAAAAATAAAGCTTTCACGATTAACATAGTAATTATATTCATTTGAAAATGGTTATTACAACATAGTTTTCGGAGTTGTTGAATTCTATGCCGTTGAATTCGAAGTTCATTTCAGATTTTCGAAATTTAATATTCGCTTGGAGAAAATCCACTTTCAAACATACATTTAAACGTTACACAACACCCAGAACACTAAAAACAATATCAACAATGTTCTTGACAATTTCAACACCTATAAAATAATCCACATTTGTATATTTAGCGTTTTGAATTGACATTCATTCCATGCGACTCAGAATGGCGGGAGTAACAGAATTTTAAGGCTATAAAAAGTAATCTTTTTAGAAGTATTACCCTCTTAAACAGTTACTAAAGAAGAACATTCTTGAATGTTTTAATGGTTAATATGGATTAAAAATTTGGACTTATTATTCGAAAATACCGATAAGACGACTGATAATTTGAATGGTTCGAAGAAAATGAAATGTAAGCTTTCAACAATACAAATCACTGTCAAGAACTTCAAATCAAACACTTCATTTCTATGGCAATCTATAGTCTAAACATATTATTATATGTTTAAATGCAGTATAAATGTTTATAGTACTAAATGTTTGTCTTGAGCATTTTATAATGCCAAACATACAATCCAGGAGACTAATAGGGAAAAGTAGGAACTATAGGATTTTTTATTGAATAATTATTCATTAATTTCATCAATTACATTGGTTTTAAGTTATACAACATATGTTAATTATAAAATGTCTGGGCAGTTTTCCAAATAATGATACATTTTTAATTTTTTAGCATCCTGCGTATTTTTTAAAATTTTTACTTAAAAAATACTATACTTATGTACTCTTTAATGATTTAGTAAAAAAATGTTTGCATGAAATTTCCTAAAATATTCTTTTCTTATTATAGATATCAGATATTTTCTTTTTTTTCTTTTAAATAATTTGTTTTGACGGTTTAGTAAAAATAATATTTTAATCTCCTTGAAGCTATAGGTCATTATGAAAAATATTTCTTTTTAAAAGGAAAGTTATTTCTTTTCCTCTCTGTCATGAAGAAAAATCGTAAACTTCCCTCGGGAAATAAAAAAGAATGCTTCCCTTGGTGAGTAATATACTATTTTTTTTATATGAGCGTCAAAAGCATTGACATTTAAGAGATAAAATTAAATTAAATTGAATGTCTATTAACGTTTTTTAAATAGTTATTAGCAATAATATAGGGTACAGAAGGGTCAATAATTTAAGTAAAAAAGATACAAATTATTTTTGAAAAGTTGTTTGTAATGAATACTGCTAAGTAACAAAATTGCACAAAAACTGACATAATTACAAAATTCAGAAAAAACAATTGTTAATTAAACTAAGGCGAAGGATTGCGTTAAAAACGGGTAACGCTCATTGAATCAGTGTAACCAAGTGGAGTTTTCTCGTGGGAACTAGCGGGTGACTTAAACGAACCCAACTAATCTGATAAATTAGCATTTCGCGCTGGACTTGACACCGTCTCATCATCTCCTTTTCCCAGGATAATTTTCTTATGCGATGCCGAGCACGGGGATCTAGATATTTCGATGTTCTTCACGACGGAAAAGCACAAAGGGTCGGCGCCATATACTCGCGGTGCTACTTAACGCATTGTTGATCACGCCGCGATTGTAATCAAGAAAGAATGCCACATATAAAAAACAATAGGACTTACGCCTCTTCAACGAACGTTGTCTTGTCCACGTGACCTGGGGTGCATTCGCGTGGTTCTTGTTCGTAATCAGTAATACTCAAGGAAGCCATGCCATGTGTGTACTGTTCTAGCGTGATCTGACCTGAACGAGCTGGATCGAAAGTGTCGAACAAGACTTCGAGTTCCCTGAAAACAAAAATAATTAATTTCTTTTTATCCTGAGATCGATTAAGTGGTATCCTGTAAAAATACTTAATTGGATCATGCCATTACGTTTATACTACACCGAGACAAAGGATTATTTACTATAAAGATAGCATTCTAACAGTTAAGAAATCATATGATTAAATACAGCCAATCGAATCATTTGTTTGCATATGAAAAATTATTAATTTCTTATAAAGATTTCTTTTAAGAAAATAACATATTTGTAAAGAAATATTTCTTAGTAGGTAAGAAATCATTTTGAAATCAAGCAGTCTATATAGTATATAAACGAGAGCTTTTGACAATTCGGCATTCTTATCATAGAAATTAGTATACAGAAAAGTAAAAATAAGAATGATAATAAGGGATTTTGTATTTTACTTTTGGCATGAGAATTAAGTTTTGAAGTTAGTTTTGCTGTACTACCCCGTCATACGTCGACTTCAAATGTATACTTAAACAGTGCCTCGCCATATTAGACACATGCCAAAAATCACCTTTTTGCCATTTTAACTGCAAATCACGTTCATTATTAGATAGTTTTAGTTAAATATTACGAGAAAGCATATATTACCCAATGAGTTTTATTATAAAAGTAGTGATGTCTGTCTAGGGACAAATCACGTCGTTAACCCATATTGAAAATTACATAATTATCCCGGTCAGACTGCGTAAAACAGCTCAGTGACGCTGTGTCCTTCCTTTTGCTTATACATATTTAGTTAGTAAGTGAATTCTCTGATGCATATAGTGTATTCCTGATATAAGCAATAACGCCGATTATTATTATAATTACTATTATTATTATTATCACAAATTGCAAAAGTTCAACACTATTTTCATACAAATGTGTCAAAGCACCAATAAAGAATTTACTTCAGCAATGTTTACGTTTTTACGCAATGAATTATGTATTTTACAAAATAGAGTCTGTTCCGCTGTATTGGACATTTATTTGTTTGCTTTACGTTTTTATGACAACACTGTTGCTAGTTACGCTTGATTGTGGTAAATGTATAAATAATTACATAAAATGCTACCATAAGTATTAAACTAAAAGTTCTACTAACGAACGGTAATGGTCTTGCAATACAACAACAAAAATTCAGTGAAATATTAATTTTTCAGCATGGGTCTAATAATATGCGGGACTGTATTACATTATATTACTATGCCATTAGTTAGACTCGAAGAAATGAGATATCAATATTAAATTAGTATATTATGTAACAAGGGCGTAATGCCTTATCTTCGACCAGTGCGAAGTTTGTCGCATGAATAAAGCGAATATTTCACTTCTGGGCGCAAAATCGAGTTCTACTCCCGGAGTGTTAAAAAAGCACACTTTTACAATTGCAATACCTTCGTTATATTAAAGAAATAACTTTATTTAATTTTCAATAAAATAATATTGCTTTATAATCCGATTTCTTAGTGTACGATTTCGAAAATAATCTAATGTTTGAAACTTATAAAATTACTCTCTAAACTTGAATTAATCAAAAACGACTTATTTACAGCGAAAAGTGAGTTACCATCAATTAGTAAGTTTTTTACTTACAAATAGTACTGCAAATACTAATTCATTAGTAAAATTCTACTAATCTGCAAGTAGATGTTGCCTTTTTTAGTTTAGTAGCTTGTAGAAATAGTAATAAATTAGTAGGTTTTAACTTTATATTAGCAAAAATGATTAATAATTCATTTGGTGATTCATTTTTCACTTTCTTATTGGTAGTTTTTAACTAATTCAGATTTAGAGAGTATGTTTGTATTTTCTCAGGATTACTGTCTAAAAAGAAACAGTAATCATGTTCACGTTAAGAAAGCTATGTTTCAACATATACTATCGTAATTCGCGAAACTTCATTCGGTAGTAATTCTAAAAAGTATGTACGTATTTAGAGTACCAATTAGCGCAATTGCAGTGCGAAAAGGAGTGTCTTAATTTAAGGCACATGTGGCTTCACGTGTAAAATGTCTTTTGATCTATTGTAGAAAGTCGTTAAGACCTTTTTTGGCGCGATACAATAGTGTCGCCTATATAATACTCCAAATATGCATATATTCTTCGCTTCACATTCGTATTCAGTTTAATATTTTTGGTCAAATCGTTTCCAAAAATTAATGGAACATACGTTTAAATTTCGTGAAAATAAATAAAATTATAAAGTACAGTGTCAGGTGCATGGTTACGGTGAAACACTTACCAATCACAATATCTCAAAATCATCTTCAACATAATTCATTGGCCAACATACTAACTATTGTTTTGAAAATTTAGTAAAATAAAATAAAATAAAGATAAGCTACGAAGAAACCTTGAAGATCGTTAACTAACTAAACGTTTACGAATGTTACTTACAATTTAAAATATGGCAGAGAGAGATTTTCAAGTTTGTTAATTACGAATCCGGTATATCAGATTTAAACAATTCAAAAAAGTAGATCCAATATGACCGATAAAAATTTGGGAAAAATATGAATTCGTTTGAATATTTGGTCCTGAGTAGAAATTTATTAAGGCCCTGATCAGGGCCTGACCAAAAGCGTTACACCCTGATCAGGGCCTGAACAAATTTCTGCTCGGGGTATACAGGGTTTCTTTGTGATATACAGAAAATAACTGTTTTTCAAAATTCTGGCTCATCATATGGGATGAGATTCCATTACAAACAGACATATTCAGCATGTTTTACTAACCGTTGAGAATGATTAAACAAACTTGTAATCGTTGGAATTAATTAAGTTAACCCTCCAAAATAATAAACAATTAGTTATATTTGTTAAAATTATAACAACGAAATGTTTTTGCACTCTATATTCGTGTGTATACACGGCAACGATTTTCTGTAATTCATGTTCCATCACGTTGTAGAACTAGTTTTAAAATAAAACTTATTTAGTTTTTGCCTTCGCATAACATAAGTCAGTCGACATAGAAATACATGTTAAAATACTAAGAGAAGTACGTCATTAGTTGTTGGAAATCTTGAATGGCGTATCAGGTAAGAAAACATCAGTGGAATTTGAATATCTCATTTTTGTTTTACTATTTTTAAACTAACTAATCATAATTTTTGTGTAGTTTTTATTTACATATCATTCCTAACCTTAATCCGAGTATGCATGCTTCCGCAATACACATTATAAATGTCTAAAAACTAGTATTAATTATTAATATACTAGTAAATGCCATTAGAAAAAGTTGTTTCGAATACAAAATATGTTTGAGCTCATCGATTGGTCCATTTTTTTCAATTCAATTTATGACATTTAATACACGACCAATTCAATACATGTTGTGCGAAAATAGCATCAGCGTATAATAAGGCAATGAAACCAAGGGTCGCTTATAAATATTCCTACCAACGACTTGACAATCATTGATGTAGTAAAATATATGAATGTATCAATATACGAATACATTTTGCACTGGATAAGAGATTATCAGAATTCTGAACATAATTTCGTAAGCAAACAAACTAGCACCGCGACACTCCTCTAACGGTGTTTTAGAACACGAAAGTACCGCAATTACTCACGAGTAATCATCTTGACCCCCGGGACTTGAAATTTACTAATGTATATTCATGCTTATATTTATGGTATTATTACGTATTATGCATGTATATGTGTAATTACGTTAACATCTTTAAAATGGACATTAATGGAATTCAAGGAAACGGAATAGTTTGCATGCTTTGTGACTGTGACTGATGTAAAGTGATTATTGGACTGATGTATATTATCCAAGAATGAAAAAAATAACATGCGATATACGGATTGATATTAATAATGGATATTTATGCAAATGAACCATTTCAAGCAATTATTGTGAAGGAATTTATCAACAGTGAAGATATGTCTATTGACATATTAGAATATATTTTTAAGGTGCGCATGGTATACGGAAATCTATTTAAACATATTTTATTTGCGATTCCAGAAAAAAGATCTAATGATCTTAGTTCCAGTTAAGCACACATAAAACGTTAACAATGACAGCGAATAGTTTTAAAGGCAGCTAAGAAATTTCAGTAATAAAACGCATATTGTTCAAAGAAAAAACGAAATAGTTGAACCAGCTAAGAAAATAGTAAATTCTGCTAAAAATGTTGGGTATGTATACCTCAGAACTTTTTCTAGTGGCTGCGATTATTTCCAGTTTGTTATCCTGTAGCCAAAAGAAATAATTGTTCTAATTCCTTAAATTAAGATTATTTCAATTAGATAAATTAGAACAGATCGAGAATGATTAAAATTGATCGAGAAATATCGAAAAAGGGAGAATCATCAAAGATCAGGCATAGAGAAAGGTAAAGAAATGTTCCAGATATAAGAAGAATCGTGGAGAAAGATAAAAATGATAGAGGAAAATTAGGAATGGTCGATAATGAATATCCAGAAATTAAAATCGATCGAGAAACATCGAGAAAAATCGAACACTATTAATGAAGATACAGAAACATCGAGAAGAATCGAACACAATCGATGAAGATATAGAAGCATCGATAATGATCAAGATAGATCGAAAAAGATCGAGAAAGATCAAGAAAGTTCGAAAAAGACTGAGAAAGCTCCAAAGCGATCGAGAAATATCTAGAAAGATCGAGAATAATCAAAATCAATAGGGAAAAACCGAAAAAGATCGAGAAAGACCGAGAAAGATCGAAAAGAATCGTCACAGAGCAAGAACCGTGGAGAAAGATCGAAAAGAATTGTCAACGATTGAGAATCATCTAGAAAAATCTAGAAATGTTCCAGAAAGATCAAGAAGAATCGAGGAGAAATATAAAAAATTATCGAGAATAATTGAGGAAAATTGATGATCGAAAAACGTCAAGAGAGATCGAGAAAGATGAAAAAAGATTGAAAATATTCTAGAAACATCGGAAAACATGGAGTACTATCGAGAAATATGCCAGCATATTATATATATTGATGCATAGTAGAAACATAAAATTTAGACATCCGATTAAACATTTGTTTACATAAACATTAATGTCAATCGTACATTGTGCTTGTTGCATTTGAATGTACATATTTATTGAAATAATGTAAGCTTTTATTAAAATTAATTTATATTAGTAACACATAGATATAAAATACAGTAACGTCATTATCATATTATATCGACATTTAGCTATTAACAAAATAGGATCAAAAGATGATGTTTATAAATAAATAAATATATGCGTTTAACACAATGATTGCTTGACGCGGTGAACATTCCAGAAATTCCCTTTTTTTAGAAACATTCCCCAGTGGCAGAATTGGTTCGAACGAAATTATCCGGTAGCTATGCTAATAAGAAATATTTGAAAAAAGCTATTTTAGTCCTTCAAATTTTAAGCAGTTTTTTTAGTCCATTTATTCGTTCGTTTAGACTGAAATTCTCATATGCCCTTAAGCAAATTTAAAATATTCCTGGAAGTATCTGCAATATTTTCTATGCCTAAATGAGCCAAGTTTCGTGTTTACATTAATTCAAATTGAATATTTATATTCAAATGTATCATACAAAATTGTTTTATTGTAGTCATTTGATTGACGGGATTTATTTTACATTTTTATTCTTTTGAACATAATTCTTTCTTATATTGTTCAATATTATGTATTACCCATATGTATGTTAAACTTTCATGTTCCATGAATTATATTTCTATAATAATACATTTTTGTAATAGAAATTTCGGAGTTTTCATTTTAAGGTAGGTCTTACCCTACTGAATTAGTCAAGCCTGACATGAATAAAGTAAATGATTCGTAACATTTGATTCCTCAAGGATTACAGAGTATATTTACAACACTGAGTGCAGATAAGAAACTAGTGTAAGAGTTGTTACAATATAGTATTTAAATAGTAATGAATCTTGCATTTGACTAGTTTTTGAACTGAGAGATGCCACACGTATAATCTGATTTGAATAGAAAAATAACCTTTTAATTATATTTAACTATCGAAATTTCTGGTTTAAAAATGTTCGAATTCAAGATTCCTTAAAATGATTAGAGTTTTTATTTTTCTCATAATATATTACAGGTAATTTAGGATTAATCGCTAGATTCGTTTATGATGGGCAAATCCACATAACTTTTAACTTTACAGCTACACGAAAACATTGTTTTTTATTAAAACACAGTTGTAAACTCATTGTGATATTATTCACTGGCCCATAAAATGAAGAAAACCAATCACAATCCTCGCTTTAAATTATTGTTTCAACGAGGCAAGAAAACCAAATGTAATAACATAAGAAAACTTGAATTTTTTGGTTTGAAAAAATATACATAGAATCCTCGAACAATTCTAAAGAAAAAATAGCTCTTATGAATATTTCGTAAAATGTATATTCCTGATATAAAAAATGTCGAATTTTAGAATCTCCAAAGTTTCACATTTTTCATCTCCAAAACTTAGAGGCAGTTTTTGCCCAAAATTTTGTAAAGCATTTAAGCAAATTTTTGTATAGCAATAATACAAACAGTAAATACAACACCTGTGCATATAGTATCAAAATCTTTCGAATGTCATTATCTTTTTCAAACATGTCGAGGCGTTTCTGCAATGTCGAGGTTTGAAGTTGTATATTTAAACATGAAACCGACATTATAGTTTAAGGGAATTAACGCCTTACAGAAAATTTATCGCTAATTCTAAAGTTCACATATTCAAAGAAATGTAATAAGTTTTACAAAAAATAATGACAAATTTCAATTAAAGTGGTCAATGTCCAAAAGTTTTATAAAAATGTTTCTTATAAAACATGAAAGATTTGAAATAACATATTATTAACGATCGTATTTAAGAGAAAAAAAACTTGTTTCAATTAAAATTCACAAAATTTACTTCTTTAATATAGTATGTATGCAACAAAAAATGAAAATATTTACTAGTTGTTACAGCAATATTATAATTAACTCAACAATAAAGATATTATTTCTTAAGAAAATGATTCTCCACAACTTCGATGAAAAAAATTCTGTAAAATTAGTTTGTAACGTATAATTATCGACAAATTTGAAATTATTACGAAGAAAATATCAATAATAAATAGCGGTTAGTAATGAAAGTTTTGTCAGAAAATAGGATCGTTTCTCTCTTTAGTAGCATCATTAGTGTAACAGAGTAATTGAACCTAAGCCGGCACCTGGACTACCACAATGTTCTAAAATGACGCTGTGCACAATAATCAAAATGTAGAAAAGAACGGTAGTTCCAAAAATCGAAGAAAATTATAACCGACCGAGATTTTCGAAAAACAATTTGTCGTTCCTTGAACCATTACTTCTCACAAATACAGCTTAAAGCGTGGAAAGTGGCCAATACTGGGATCGAAGCCCATCATCGAGCTCCCATGTGCGATTTAATTGGAATCTTTCGAGACGAATATCCACGAATCGGGACCAATTTAATGAGGTACGCGTTCCTGACGCAGAACCGCACCAAAACCAATGGGGTCAAGTCTCAATTTCGAGAAAAAAAATTAGGACGCATCGGCGTAGGGATTGCGAGATTCGCGGTGGCGGAATGAACAAAGCGGGACTAGAACAAAAAAGGACTACACTCGAAGGAAAAATCAGCAGCGGGGACAATTTCTCGTCGGCAGTACTGTCATTATATGCAGCCAACTGCCGAGACGGAATTCTGATGCGATTATACCGCACGAGACGAAGCGAAATCACGGGCGAAGCTTCGGCGGCGACGGCGGTAATATTTATTTCTCAATTTGAGAGCTGAATGCCTCCAAGGAATGTAAGTAATTTCACTATTTTTCCACGTTATTGCTCAAAACATTAAAATGCGATTTTATGCCAGTACTTTTCAAAAAAACGGACTTTTAACTATTTATTTTTTGTTCCATTGATCTTCTGCATAAAGTTTCATTATGATGGGAAAGTTCAAACCATTTGGTATCCATCAGATCTTTCTTAATATTTGGTATAGTTGTATAACCAGCAGATTTTGAAAAATACTTTGTGATGTTGGAAATGGTGTTCTGTCACCAGTGTAGTGTAGAGAATATCGCAATTTGGTATTATGTCAGCACTCCATGTGTTGTTTTGAATAGTCGAAGAACTCTTTTGTACAATTGCTTATTGCATGATGAGGTTTGGATGAAGTTCAACCCAAAAGTCATGACCACATCCAGTTTACTTTTGATAAATTTGGGTGGTGTCTTATGGTCTTTTTTTTAAGATAAAAATGAAATTAATTATTCACGTCGGGCAAGAAGCCATAAACGTCGCACACACCCCTAACAGCAACGAACCTTATAACAATGTTAAGTAAGGTTGCTGCAAGGTTGAGGATATTACTTCAACCTGACTGAACCTTGTCCTAAGGTTATATGCTGTGGGAAGTTACTAGAAAACTGAAAACGGGGTTGTTTCTAGAGTCGCTAACAGATAAATCACGTTGAATTGAAATCGTAGCTGCTATTTTTCTGATTGAACGAGTTGTTGCGAAATTCAAATGATAACAATCTCGATCAATCAAATCTCGGTACATATACAAATATCTAGTTGGTTATTTATATAAGTAAATAAAATTATTCTACAGTATTTTTGATATATAAGTATTACAAAGATACTTCGCTCTTTCACGAATAGTGGGAAGTTTGGATTTGGCTAACAGAATTTTAGTAGCAGTTGTTTTACGAAGTGTCTTTAATGTCTTTAATCAGCGATCCCGGATGTCCGGGATTGGTTTCCTGCGTAAGACATTGACAACATTGGCTTTCCTACGTAAGACATTGACAACATTTTATGGACCTGCCCAATATATTTCGACCAAAGAACAGAACTGTGGGAGCAGCTTTCTTAACAGAATCTACAACCAACCCTATGCATCGAAGCGCTAATCCAAGAGCCCAATTTTGTTGCGTGTTTTTGCATACTAAGATTACTTAAAAATTGTTCACTGCGCATTTCGTCAATTTGTAGTAGTAAATTTACCGATCCAAACACCACCTTTCTGTAATCGAATGTAATTTAATTTCTCAATCTCGTGTCCAATTTGTTATAAGCGTATTTCTTATAATGTAAATAAGCGAATAAATCTGTAACTGATTTAAATTAAACAGCTTTAAATTAAAAAAAAAGAAAAAAATGTAATAAAATTATTCTACAAAAATTAAACACTAAATGTGCTTTTTCTTTATTTGCTGCTCAATCGCGGCTTTGTTCTTTAGCAAGTTTTTCTGGCCTGTATGTTATCATTGCTAATTTTTGTTTTCTACTTTGTTAATTTTAATTTGCAATATTTTTATAATTTTATATCTTACTCTGACTATGAATGAGCTGTTATGAGACTTTTGACAATGTGATTTGTCCAAAAGAAGGGTACGATACAAAACGACCCACGACATAACATAAATGTATTAGTTCTTAAAAAAAAAATAATTCAACACATTTTTTTTCATTGTTTTAATTTATTTTTTCAATGTCTTCGCAACACTTTTGAACTGCATAAACGTTTTTCTGACTTTAAAAGATTTTTAGAAAAAACCGATTAAAAAGTTTAAAAAAGATACAGGAGGTGAATTCTACTATCTTCTCCATAGTAGTATTGACAAAGAGACTACTGCAATCTGATGGAGCAAGCAATTTTGTATGAGTAAAAATAAATATGTAAATATGTCATTAAAATTTTGGAAGTGATTGACCAAATATCAGGATTAAACAAAAAAAAAATAGTTACAACACCTTTAAAATTAATCCACCCAGTTTTTTCCAGATCAATAATTTTCATCATAAAAACATTGTCCTGAAATAATTTGCGAATTTCTGGAATTTGAGGACATTCCAGCTAAAATGTAAGATATTTACAATACATACAACACTCAGTACATTTTAACTATTACGGGAAACAAGATATGCCCAAAAAAATCGCAATTGTCTGTTACTACTTACGATCTCTTTTTAACTTTTTAATCACCATTTTTGTCACCAAAACCATTGTCAGTACAACACAATTCATGAGACTACTATGGTCTCAACTTGATATTAATCATATGCTTTATTTGCTGCGTCTTTAAGGGGTCTGTCTAGTAACTCACTTTTGAAAAATCGGTTTTTTGTTTTTTACTTTTTTCGAAAGTAAATATATTAAGAAATATTGTGTGATAAGGAATTTTGTACGGTCCAGGCATCGCTGACTAGGTGTAAATAATTTTTTTTTAAGAATTTCATGTAAAAAAAACTTTAAACGCGTTTTTCTCGAAACAACGCTTTTACTCGCCTTGTTGATGAAATTTTCGAAACTACTCGACCGATCCTTATGAAATTTGAACCACATATTCTTTAAATCTATCGCTATGTCCCCTATAAATTTTTTTCAAAAATTTTGAATTTAACTATATCATTTTTTCAAAAGTCTGCGAAAAAAAACGGTTTTTTGAAAATGTTTTGTTTTTTCTTCACCATTTTTTTATTATTTAAAATAATTGAACAAAATTCACAGGGGACATTGCCATTGTCATACCAAACCTAAAGCACTTTGATTTTTTTGTTTTAGACAACACAGCTCCGAGATTTTATCAACAAGGCGGACCTACCTACTTTTCGAGGTGTTGCGTTTGGTTGACGTTTATGGTCATAATACATGTATAAAATAAAAGAACAAAATTTTGTTATGTATTTCAAGAGTGCATTTACTAAGCCTAATAACTTTTATATCATTACCTTTATCCAGTATCCCAAGAAATAATCACGAAAATCGCGTTTTTTTCGGCGCGAGCTACTAGACAGACCCCTTAACACTAAAAAAACGTGATTTTTAACGATTTGTTAGGTTATCTCTGCAATTTGCCCCCTATTTTTTATTACAAATTCGTGTTTAGCGGGTCAAAATACGCCGGAATAAAGGGGTCCCATACCCAGCACAAAACATTTTTTTTGTTGGCATGTGTCATTGTTATCATAAGTTTCTGATGGATCTCTGTGTCAGGGAATGTCCTACCGTTATGTTTCGTTTTTCGTTTTGCAAAAAATCCACTAAGGAAGAATGCATACAATTTACGATTCAAATACGTGAATCACAATATCGGCGACAAGTAAAACTAGCTTCGCTGGGGCGACAAATTTCGCACTCGTCGATAATCTGTAATCGCATCTTGTTACATAATATACTGTTCTGGCATTCGATTATTAACCCTAAAATGTCAAAGGAAATCTTTTATTGATAAAAATTAAACAATTACTTTAAATCGTATAATTTTTTCTGTAATCTTACAATTGAGAAATATATTTTGTTACAATTTTACTCTTCTTCAAAATTACAGAGAATTCATAAAACGATGGTGCATCGCATCAGCCGTTGCCCTATAATTCCCGCCGCTCCTCTATATTTTGATAATTTTTTGATTATAGAATAAAATGTACGCCCAATTTATAGAGATTCTATGCGTGATCCGAACCTCGGGTCCTTTTGACTGCCGGTTGAATGCCAACTAAACTACTCGTCTTGCAATGAATTTTTCAAAAAAATGTATGCAGATTTTCTTTTATAATTTGAATTAGAAATGGAAACGAATATAACATATAAATGTTTTGAAAATTTTCTGATTATCCTTGCTTCCAACTTGGACGAAAAGTGGTTATTATTCATGTTTTGGAATGACCTGCATCATGCAAAATGTAGTTTAAACGGAGATCTTTAAATTGACTTTTAACTTTATTGGTATTCCTCGTATCAATACATATGCCAATTTCGAACAGCTTTTATACAAAATTTCCGAGATTGATTCCGTTATTTTGGCATTCATTTATTAAGTACTGTTATGGTTCCGCAAATATAACAATAAATGCCTCAATGCGTGCATATGTCACATTGAGGAAATGAATGAATCTTCAATAACCCTTTGTTGGCATTGTTTCTTTCGGTAACTTCTCGAGAAGGGTTCATGTTTTACGATATTAAAGAGTTCATGTAAATTGAAGAATAAGAGATCAATTGCTACTTTCGAAGACGATACAACAGATGGATACGCATGCTTTAAAACGGTTATGATCTTCGGTACCCTTAAACTTTCGAAAAGAAGAGAAAAAAGGAATATGTCACAATACCCAGACATTCACATTCAGATGCAATTTGTGAGACGTGAATTACGTTAATAGTTAACTTCCGCTTTGATCAATGTAGCAAGGGGTTAGTACGAGTAAAGACCTCTGACTTCCTGGATCGAAATGATAGTAATCTGAAATCGGAATCCTTTTCAGCGGGTAAAGAAACGAAAGTTTCACATCGAAGGATCGAAAGTTAAAATGAGTTGTAGGAGTCGTTCCACGTAACAATCACGACCGAAAGGGCAAGATGCGATTTTGTGTCATGCCGTAATCGTAGGTTATGTCCTTGTACGCGGTCAAAAGAGGAGGGAAGGTTAGGGTCCATCCATCCTTCGACCTGCTCCTTGGGCTGATGATCTCGCAACGTGTAATCCTGCCTAACGGAAGGATGGCGCTACAAAATAGTCCGAGGAGGGGAAGGGGAGGCAAAAAAGAAATGTAGGGTCAACGAGTTAAATGCCCACCGGTAGTTTCAAATTATTGGCCGACACCCGCGGAGCTTGAGTTTTTCGCGGTAATCTCTTCAATTCCGTTTGTCACGAGGCTCCAAGCTCGCCTCGCCGCAAAATGACAGTTTTGCTCCCCGACCGCCTCCACATCCGCGAACGGTAATGGAACCGAACGATTCTGCAAAAGGAATGAACGAACGCCGCCGCAGCAATAACGCCTTTGCGCTCCCCTTTTCTACTTATTATTTAAGCTGCCCTTTATTTCGTCTACGATTTCTGACAGGATGTAAACCCGCTAACTTTCGAATGAGTGGTTCCAAGATTTTAGACGGTGGTCGGGTTTGAGAATGAAAGTTATTTTTTTCTTTGGAAATAATCATTTCTCCTTTTTGGTTAGGCCGGATCATTTGGCTCCGTATTTTAGTGTCGCCTTTCTACTGTAGTGCCATTTTTTAAATCATTTCTAAAAATTCGTTAAAAGTACACAGTATGCGATTTTTCTAGAATTTGTTATTCAGAAATTGGTATGGGGCCCTGATATGAATGTTCAAAATAGCAGAAAGAAAAGCGAATAGATACTTGAGACAAAATCCAATGAATTACAGAAAATTAAGCTACCATAGTATAACCATCATATTGATTTTTGAAAGGTTCAGATGAGGTTTGTAATCATCATTAAAAACACCCGTGCATTTTAATATTTCGTGACAATGTATTTAAATAGTGAAAAATGACTAAATTATTCTATTTTCTACTCTTTTGATACAGTTCATAATATTTTTATTGGATTCTATAAATGTTTACTCTTGCTTCTTTGTTATTTTCTAGGTTTAAAGTCGGCAAGCAATCGAACGACTAGCGATGGTAAAAAACGATGCAAAGACAACCGCGTTTTCTGTTTTTTTTTAAATATTCTCAGATGTATATAATACAAATAATATTTAAAATATTATACGATTCTTGTCGTAGAGCATTTTAATAATTACGATGTTAATGACCCCTCGTCAACCAGTTTGCTGTTTTCTTATTATTCGAAAGTATATTACTCCCAAGGATTATATAAAAAATGTAAATTACAAAATTTATTATTATACTCAAAACTCCTGAACTGTTTTGTTATTCCTTTCTGCTTGGACTTTCAAGGCGATGCGTACTCAAGTTGCCAGTAAGCGTGTTCTGGGTTATTAAGTAGTCGCATGATTCGCATCGAAATGTCTTATTTTTTAGAATAACCGGCTCGTATTTTTGTGACATTATATGTAACAGAATGTTTCCTTTTCGACGATTTCGGCTCATTTACATGTTTGTTTATGAACTCGAAGAATGTAATAATACTAAAAGCGGTCACTATTCTAAGAGTTACTGACCATTGAATTTTTATTAAACGGCATCTTTTTTGCATTTCTTCATTAGCACGTTTAAATTCGACTTTGGTAACATGGCTGCAGGTCTGGCATGATTACTGCTCAACAAGAAACGATTTCAGTGATGGTTAAATGAAGATGCACATGTACACGTTAAACACTAATGTTTAAATTTTTTGTTCATGACGGAAATAATGGTATGTTAAAACGAATTAAAAAATATGTCATCTATTCGACAGCTTTTACGATGACTATGAAATTTGAAAACTCTTACGAAAACAATGTTATGACTACTTGCCGCCAAGACTATGCCATGAGAAATGTCGAGAAAGCATTATTTTTATGTCGTAATTTTGATTTCAAACATTGTATTTCTAGTCTATTGTAATTATTCATAATCTTATGTTAGGAGAACTATTTTATTTTCACTTTTTGATACCCATAATGATCTTCTTTTGGGCTTGATCTCAAAAGATCTTGCGCAGGCAATTTTTTTCGGATATTGTTTCAGTTATGCCATACAATTATTTCACATCAACAAGAAAAAAACCTCTAGAGGAAATATTAAATAAACTCAATTTTTCGAGTTTTGTTTGTAGGTTATCGAATAGAGTTTTATTAAATTAATAGCTACAAACTTCAGTTTGACTTTAAATCTTCCTATTAACATGCAGGAATATATGTTTCATGATAAAAAATATGCTTTATGATAAAAAAGTCTAATAATTACTTTAAATCCCTAACAAATCCAAAATAGTTAAAATAGTCGATTTTCCTCAATTTAAAAAAAAATTTTTAACTCTGAGCTATTAATAGTAATGAAAAAAAGATAGGTTCATTTTGAATAGACCCTTTGGTCATGGTAGGTTTTCTGAAAAACCATGTCGACCATGATTTTGTTGAGTGTACTTCCAAGATTAATAATCGCACAAACAATTATAAATAAACACTGTTTTCGTTAGCAAATTTACTGTTTTTCATTCTACTGAACTATTTCAAGCACAAAACATAGAAATAGATTATGGAAGAAACTGTATGCATGAGGAAAGTCCAAACTTAATAAAAATTAACTTTAAATAATCGTCTAATCTTCAAAATTGTGCAAGATGAACCAATATTTTTTTCCATTTTACTCAGGTTTTTAAGTGGTTTATGATTTGTTTTCCATCATTTTTCTCGAAGTAATCGATAAATCTTGACAAAATCGATGGCAAACGACTATTTCCACATCTATTTTTGTAAAATTTTAAAGTAAATTATCAGATTATTTTGATCACAAAATATCTTCCTTGATGTTAATAGGAAGATTTAAAGTCAAACTGAAGTTTTTAGGCGTCAATTTATTAAAACTGTGTTCAACAACCTGCAACAAAAATAACAAAATTGAGTTTATTTAAAATTTCCTAGATAACATTTGTTCTCTTTAGTCTTAAAATAATCGTGTGGCATCATTCAAAGAATATCAGGAAGAAAATTAGATGTGCAAGAGTATTTGAGTAGAAGTTAGTCCAAGCTCATCATCGCGCTGGGTGTTTAGTGAATACAGAAAGTATATGGGACGGAGCGTTATTTTTTAAATATCGTCGTAAAGGATTAGTTATCTCCAAAATGGTATTTGAATGTTTTATTTCATTTCAGCTATTCAACTCAAGAATAAACAAATAATCGAAATAACGACATAAAAAATAATCGAAATTAATATTAAATTAAATAGCATTCAAAAATTGAAAACTAATTTTTACGCCACATACCATTTTTAAGATAACCCATTATTTACGTAGGTATTTTAAAAATAAACTTCAGTACCATTATATTTCCTATATATGTTGGCTATAACTATATTATAATATAATTCTTGACACTCAACTCATGCAAAATAGAGTTGGATATTTAGTGCAGGAAAATGTTTTTTGTTTGTTTGATTTTAATATCGTTTTAGAGGTTGAACTTCCTAATTTTGAAATAAAATGTATTAAATTATTTTTGAAAAATGCTGGAGTAGAATTTATTATGGGAAAGAATTATAAAAAATCTAATTTTGATTATTCTGAACTCTGAATTGCATGCATATTCGTGCACACAAAGTAATTTACTTGAATTTTTACGAGTTATAAACATCTTAGAACACGACTAATTGATTGTTTAAAAAGAAAACTAAAAACATAATAGGTTTATCTTAGTCTAGTTATAAATACCTCAAGTATCTTATTGCAACGAATTGTAATTTTATATTACGTACAATCGAACGCCAAAAATTTCTTTTGTTCTACCCAAGTAAAACGAGAGATAAGCTATCCGTGGAATGCGGTAAGGTTACACCGATATATCTGTATTTTTCGATTCCTTTGCATTAAATGTTCAGCATGCACCAGGGTGGTCTAAATAAACTTCTGAAGGTTTGAACCTGATAGGTTAATCGACGAGATAAAAATGTCTCGCATAAAAGTTGCTTACTTTATTCGGCAGATACGTATTGATTACTTTCATCTTCAACATGGGAGTTAGTCAATTTTTTTTCTATTTTTGCGTTCCGTATAGGACATCGGTGGGTTTCATAACCTTACATATTTTTTACTATTTTGTCACATGTGATAGAAACCCAAAAAAGTAACATTAAGCTTCTATTCTGATATTATATATGATATATAATTTTTAAAGTAACTAATAGAAAAGAGAAATGGCAAAATATTTGTTTTTTTTTTGTTTTGGTTATCGTTTTCCCTAAATAGTTAGATTGTTTAGAGAAACGGGCAATATTTAAAAAATTGTATTAGAACCTAAACATCTTACAATTTGGTTCCTTCATTTGTTTAATTGTAATTTGCAAAATTATATATATTTACAAAATCATTTTCCCTACTTGTTTCTTAAATGTTTAACGCTACTTTCGTATTTTCAGTAATAAAGAGAGCAAAGTACCACTTTTGATCTGATTATTATAAAATTGTTGAAACAAACCCTCTATAACACAAATTTTTGTAATTTACTTCTATTACACACACAGACGAAATTTAGTACCAAAAGCCCTATATTTTACTTCGACCATTTCCCAAAGGTTTTTGGCATATGAATCCGAATGTAAGTAAATTTAATAAAATGCTAATTGCCCAATCAACACATGCAGAAAAAGAAATAGTTGATTTATCTAAAGAGTAGGATCTGGTACAGCAACGTTTATTAGTTGGTTTTACTATTTAAATAGTAGACTTAGCTACGTAATTTGCCGAGGTTACTGTTTAAATTGTAAACTTAAGTAAAATTTAAATTCAGTTTTAAAAATTTCGAAATGGCGAATCCAATATGGCGATTAAAAATTCAAATAATTGTGCCAGCCTTCTGAAAATCACAACTCGTAACGATTTTTAATAAAATTCGATGTATTTTTTTTTAATTTCAAAAATATCTGCCATATTGGATCTATCATTTTTAATTTTTGAAAACTGACTCCACATTCGTAATCAGCGACCTCGAAAAGCTCTGAGTAACGATTTTTGAAAGCTGAGTTCATAAACAGTTGTAAATGCACATTATTGCATTATTAAAAACTTACTTTTTTAAGTAACTTTCAAAGATCTGCAACTTTGTTAAAAAATATTTTCAGTAAGGTAAATGTCCCAGTTGCTGGACACCTTAAGATTGATCCGAATTGCTGGTCATAATGTAAATACATACTGTAATGTATAGGCATGTCCAGCAATCGGGACCAATCTTAAGGTGTCCAGCAACCGGGACATTCACCTTGCTAACCTATATTTCCATATCATCGTCAATTGCCATTTTGGATCATAAAAAACCGTTGTTTTATTTGCAAGATATAATAAACCTAACCTAAATTATGTATTTAGTTACTCGGAGTTATCTCAGGGTAACTCTTTTGACAGAGTGTTGTTACCTAGAGTTAACTCGGGTTTAACCGTGGGGGGGGGGGGGGGAATCGGGCTGTCAATTTATACTTTGGAATGTTTTTTTTTCATTTTTTGATTATCTGCATTTGTCTCGGCTGTTTCTTTTATTAAGTCGCAGCTTACTCCTCCGCTCTTTTTTGTTCGACTGTCTGATTTTCGTAATGAACTGCAGTGCTCTTCGACGCGCGAGTTGATTGGAGCAATCTTCCGATTCGTTTACGCACAATTGATCGGGGACTGCGTCCACTTTCGGAGCACTGCAGCACACAGACCGAAAATGATTACACGCGCCGTTTCCTCGAACTCGTTGGAAGGCTTGTCCCTACCTCGATTTTCATTTATTCTTTTGCGTAACGAGTATCCCGAGTCGTCCTCGGCACGTCGATGAAATTACAAAGCGAATTACCGAGGGCTGAAGAGTAACGGCGGATCGATGAGACCGGTCCTGAAGAGTATGCATTTATCCAGAAGATCGTACAGATAAGCGACCGGGTCGTCGGGCTTGTCCGCGAGGAGGTGACCAATAAGGAAGTTGTACAGCTCAAAGATCTTGTGCTCGGTCAAGTACGTGTACACCAGAGTCTCGGCGCTCGGCTTCGCTTGCTGCAATATAAACGATAGCGTTTTAAGTATTTTACTATGTTTTACTTCTCTTTTTGTTTGCTCTAATAGGGAACGCGAATCGAAGATATGTATTGCCGATAGCCCAGGAATCTCAATTGCAAAAGTAATACATTTGAATAAATTTTATAAAAAATACATTTGGACGTTCGAGAACGACTAATTTTTTTAATATATCTTGTTTTGAGCAATATTGAAAAGAAAAAATACCAGTTAATGGCTTAAATCACTAAAATTAACATTTTTTATATGGTATATACATAAAAATGCCAACGAGTTATTCCCCAAAAAGAAATCTCTAACTTAACTTTTAACCCTTTGAAGCATACATTTTTCTTCACGCTGAAAATAGCTGAAATTTGTTATTCGGGAGTTTTCGAGGTCGAGACCATCCGAAATGCAACAATTTACTTGATTGAGATGAAATTGGGTACTCTGGGGTTTTCGGGATCACTGATTACGAATCACGCCTCAGATTTTCAAAATTCAAAATGGCGGATCCGAAATGGCCTTGATAATTCATTAAAAATATTGATTTATTTAAGGATATAAGGAAGCAAACAATTGCAGCAAAATGAATTAATAATTATCTTAAATATGTAAATAATGAGCTGCATTATATATGCTACACCATGCTTCAAAGGGTTAAATGATCGGGATTTGATATTCTTAATATTTTCCAACAACACATAAAAAGAATGTAATACTTTTAAAAAAGTACAATATATGAGTCTTATTGTTTCAAACGGTTAGACTAGTTGTCAACTTTTCCATGCGAGAAAGTTCTATTGTTTCACATGCATCACTCATAACACGATGTGACAGCGATCTGGCACTTTTATGGGGATCTAGTACAAGCTGTAGATCTAGTGAAACTGAGCAATATGGTTTGGTATAATTTCCCTATACACCTCAAAAATTTCATTTTATGGATTAAAAACCATCGTCAGGCAGGTTCGTGTGAAAAATCTATACTACCCTAATTTTTATTCGATTTGCAACTTCTTTTTTTTTAATTTGATTGACAAAAAGCTCACCTTTCAGACTATTCAAACCTTATATTGATGAAATGAAAACTGACGAAACTACAGTTGAAAGTATCTGTGATATTTTTCATTTTTTTCAATTTTATCGATCATTTTACAATATTATTTGATCGAGGAGATTTTTTGCACCTTTGAGTTGAAAGTATATTCCATTCCGCTTTAAATGAGTTTTTGTTGAAAGAGTATGGATGAAAATTGACGTTTTATAATTTTAGAAATTTTTCGCCAAATTTACGTCATGCATATCTAACCTAGAATTAGCATCATTGAGCATCGCGAAGAACGAAAATGATAACAACCATTAAAATACAACAAAAATACAAAATGTATAATGATTTGGGTTTTCTATATTATAATTCAGAATAGTTTAGAACAATACAAATGAAAAAAATAAAACAATATGAAAAAAATATTGGCTGTTTTATTTAAAAATTGTTACTTCAACGCAGTAATCAGCAAGTACGTTGATTGAACTTTTCCCTCTGAAACATTTTTCAATAGTTTTTATTTCTTGGTCAAATCTTCTCGCCTGGTTCGTCACTCATTTGGCCCATCGATTTTTAGAGGTTCTATATTCGAGATTAAAAAATTTGTTACACCCATCAACCACAGCATTATTATTTTCCAGCTTTGCTGATCCATAAGCAAACCACATATAAAGCAAAACTTATTGCGATTATCACACATTTTTATAGCAATTTAATCAAAGTATTGAAACTTTAAATAATGCTTCGTATTAAGAAACAACTTTCTTTTTGTTATGAAAGTTATGAAGGTGCAAAGAGTAAAAAAATTACCACAATCAACTAATATTGCAAAATGACCGTTAAAGTTGACAAAATTTAAGAAAATAAAAAATCGCAGATTCTTTCAACTGTAGTTTCATCAGTTTTCATACCAGCAATATTTGGATAGTCTGAAAGGTGAGCGTTTTGGCAAACAAATTAAAAAAAAAAGTTGTAAATCGGAAACAAGTTCTTCTGATTTACTGAATAACTTTAGAAATGATTTTAAAGATAATGGGTTTTTCTCGATACAATATAATTTTTAAGTAGGCGCACAGTTGTCATACAATTTTCCATACTTCCGTTGAGAACTATTTTACAATAGCAAAATAAACGAAACTATTTTAGTTACTAGTTACTGTTACTGACAATATTTATGTTAATTAACGGTTCTAACAAATTGTTCTCACCAATACCGATTCTTAATAGTAATTATTGCAAGTGGAATTAAGATTAGTCAAATACTATAGTACATAATTACATTCAAACTCATTATGCAGATAATACCGTTTGCACGAACAATCACTATAAACACTAGGAGGAAATATCTAAAAAAATAAATCTTCTCAATTAGAATACAGTTTCAATTAAGAAAGGTAGCCAAATAAACTGAGCGAAGGCACGTAGCAAAACCAAACACGTTTAGTGCTTAAACGAAATTCTTTCCATTCACGATATGTGAAATATACCCTTCAGGCATATGACGATGTATATTTTTACGAATCGACAGTTAGCGTCATCATCATTTTTTACTCGGCAACTTTCCATTTTCGATCAGCCGATTTTTGACGTCCACAGGGGGTCAAGACTTCCTTATAACTGCGAAACGGCGAAATAACGGATTGGATTGGAGTGAATCCGGCATATATCCCGCAGGGCGTGTCACCATTCTTCTTCGGTTAGCCACATTAAACGTCGAATATTAGCGGTCACCGACTCACGACACGCATCATCGACATTCTCAATTGAAGAGTGAATTATTGTTATCGCGATACTAACATTTTATTCGGTCCATTTTCTTCAATCCATAAAATACAGTTCTTTATAAGAATTTAGATATTTAAGTTGATTTTTGCTGAATTTACATACAAGCCCTTACTTTTTATTACTCAAATTGACTTTTGTTCCATTATATTTAAAATTATTCAGTTTTTAAATTGATTTACTTTGATTTGTAGCACATTTAGTGTTTTGAAAATTATTTTTTGAATGTTATTTTATGGAGGCAGTTATTGAATAACAAAAAGCGGCATTGACCTACAGATATAAATTTTGTTAAAAATTAAATGCCTCAAAAAAGCAAATTTAAAACAAAATTGTGCCTCAACGTTTCGAATCTTTGTCCATCTTTAGGAGGACCAAATTCCTAGTGGTAGGGAGTCAAATTTCGTCTTTATGTGACTAATTGAGCGTTCGTAGCATGTGTGTAAGTGCCGAGTCTTCTTCTATTTTATTTAATGCATATTTTTGCAATTTAATGTGTACATTCTCAGAAACACGTCTATTGTAAAAATGATTGTCTATGTCCAGTCTTTTTACATTATTCCAGTAAAAATTGGCTGAGTGTTGTAACCTCCCGAGTAAAAAAAAAGTCTCACAATAGTCTCGCGAATATGTCTCCCGAAAATATCGCTAAACTGCAAATGCGATATTTAAAGCGATACTTGACGTCTCATGGATAAAAAATTATCGCTGGTATCGACAAAGTATCGGAAAAGTATTTCAGATATAAAATAAAAATAAATAATAAATGAATTAAAATTCTCCTCTTCTATAACTATTATTATATTTACAAAGTCAGTATTATAGTTCGCAATATCTAATTATTATTTGTTTTTATTCATTTACAAACTGCAAACATATATACTGAAAAGATTCGACTATTAAGGGCATTCTATTACAGTAGGCCCCGTCCTAAGGTATACGCCCAAAGTTATATGTATATCCAAAGTTATACATTTGGCTTGTCCAAAGTTATGTTACTGTTTTCCTCTCCATCCCCCACCACATTGTTTCGCTGAGCCATACTCGCTTCGCGACACTCACACACAGAAGCACTCATTGCACGAATATAAACAGAGTTACGGAAGTGGGGATAGTAAGGGGCTATAACTTGGGATAAACTTTGGGTAACCTTCCTAAAAGATAGAAATACATATAAGAATGTACTTGGTGCTATAAGTTCTAGAGATTAGTTTTACTAAATTGAAAAAAAAAGTTACATGAAATAGTAAATTTGACTACTAATAATTACATTTAATAAAAATAGTAATTTCAAGTTTGCAAAGTCCGCAGATATAGTAAATTTATTTACCATTCCTATACTTGGCAAGTTCGTGCTGGTATTTTTCAACATAAGTTGTCCCTTCTAATCGTTATCTGTCGTCGTTTGAAGAATAATTCACCAATTGGTCAAACGGTCACCCATGAAAAAAAAATGTGCTGCTTTCCACTACTTTGGGCACGTACTACTCATTTTGATAGTTGAATTTGCCACATAGATGTTTATCTTGCATTAATAACGAAAATGCAACGATCAATGCTGCTGTAATTCTATTTTATTTTACTACAATATCTGACTTCATAAAAAATAAACAATTTTATAGAAAATAACACATTGATTTGTTCTACATATTTAGTACATATCTTTAAATATCAGCAATAATCCTTACTATAAAATAGTTTAATTGCTAACATAATATATGACCACTCTAATATTATTGAACAAAAGATTGTGTATGGTAAATGATGAATGTTACAACGATATGTACATTTTAATTTCTATACATAAAATAATAATCAATTCATTTTCAATTTTAAAAATAATTATCGCTATATAATTGTATATTTCTACATATGCAGGAAAGAATAAATTAAATTACGAATTGAACGACAGGTTAGAAAACCCATCGTCACGAATGCTCCCCTATGACTTTGAATTGTACATAATTATGAAAGTAATGATGAGTTGTCAAATATTTTGTGATATTTGTTTACTGTTACTCTGCTTTATTTCATTATCATAGTGTGTTTTCTTATGTACTATTATTTTATAATTTTTTCCACTTTATCATAAAATTACAAAATAAATCCGTTATACTTCAAGTATTTTACTTCTCATCATAGCTTTTATAACGTACCTCGACGGCACCTGAATACTTCTCATTTTTATATATAATTTCCTAGATTTAGTAATAGTATAAAGGGTGGCATTCAATAATATCAAGAGTTTTTCTAAAAATAATTTAAATTTTGTTTGAAAATGACATACATTTCCATAAACGTATTCTCGTCTTTAATCACACTGAATTTTAGAAAAAAAATTTTGGATCTTCATATACATGTGGCCAAGAAAACTTTCCTGAATGAAAAATGAAAACATTTTAAGAACTGTTTTTTTTCTATGGTTCTTTAAAGTATTAAATATAATATTTTTAACATTCCGTGCGTAAAACTCGATTTTAAGCACTAGGGCGAAATTTTCATGTACGTAAAATCGCGCTCTACGCACGTCGTATTAAAAAATATCGTATGGAATATGGGCGAAATATCGATCTCCGACGATTGTGATTGTCACCCTCGCTCCGCTCGGGCTACAAACTTCGCAATCGTCGAAGATTGATAATTGCGCCCTTGATGCATAATATACTATTAGATGTTTCCTCATTTAAAAGTGTCTTTATTTTCATTTCTTCCGAAGTTGCTAAATAATTGATATGTAATAAGTAAATTTTCATGTATTCAAATGTCGAGAATGCGCAGTTAAATGTGAAAACAATTGTACAAAAATCATAATATCAACTGAAATTCAGAAATGTAAATGTATACATTATAACTGTTGATAGTTTTTTATTATCCGAGCAGACTGGCTCGTCCGTAAAAAAAGAACAGATATGAGGCGTGTGGACGCCTTTCGCATTCAAATACGAATTCATCGAGCGAAAGACACCAAGAAGTGTTTTAAAAATGACCTTTCAAGCGTCCTCTAAAAAACACGAATTTTTTGGTTTTTCTTTTTTTATATTTTATGAATTTATGTTAACAATAACATTTATAATATAACGAGTCGACGTTTTAAAAAAATTGTTAAAACTGTTTAATAAATCGAATTGGTTTCTTATCTACCATCGATCTATCAGATGGACATTTTATAAATATCCATGTGTTTTTCGGTAAATCAGAATTTAGGAATTATTCGACGATATCTGAAAAGAACTGTGAAATTGGTCTTTGATATATGTGTACCATAATATAGAAATTAGGATTGCATTATAAAATATTTGCACCGCTATAAAAACACCAAACAACATTTTATTTTTTATACCAACAAATATATAAAAATTCAAATATTCAAATTAAATAATATTCGAATTACTGTTTTTTTTTTCACGTGAGGCAGTGTTGTGGAATAAATATGCTATAATACGACATAAGAATAAATTTAAAAAAAAACAAAATTTCTGAAAAAAAATAAGGTAACTCAATTTTGTTTATAAACGCCAGATAAGCTACTTTGAGTATAACTTTTAACATCCAGCAACTTATTAATACAATGCTAAAGCGTCAATGTCATCCCAGTAGAAGTTTTGTATCATTACATGGGGTTCTGGACATAGTGTCTTAGGGATGTTTTTTAAACTGAAAATTGTTTTTTTTTATCGCGCATGCATTACACAGTAAATCAAAATAAAGATGGGAACCAATGTTTGAAACTTTAAATGCGTTTTAGTCGCATTTTCTAAACACATATGATTATGCCCAAGCTACCGTAAACTTTTTTTTGTTGGAAACTTACCGATACAGTAATTTCTTATTTTAATAAATTGAATGCTTTTTTTCGACCTTCAGTTGCACTTTCTTTGTGTTATCGGTCATTTATTTCGGATGGATGGTGAAATAAAAATCCAATTTTCTCCTTCCGAAATGAATAAACAACAAAACGAAGAAAGTACAATGAAGATCCTTTTTATTTTGTGTTTCTTGTCATATAGTGCATATGTTTTCGCGAATATGATGCCAAATTTGTTCGATAGGGTAATTTCGGGTATTTCTGCGGATGTTTCTATTAGTGAGGTTTTTGTTACTATGCCCATTACCCCTCAATACTATTGCTAACAGAAAGCAAGACCGAAAACTATTTTAAAAAATTATTGGTGTTTGCTTTAAAGGGGTGGATCTTTAATTTTTATTATAAATACAACCAAGGTGAATGGCAATCAAGAATAAACTATTTTTGAAAGCCAATATCACGTTAACGAAAACGCTTTGAAAATATTTTTTAATTTGACAAAATCGGAAAGTCACAGAAGAGAGAATTATGCGAGTGGTGGAAAAAATGGTCTAAGGCAAATCGAATCACTCGTATGCGTTTCACGCTTGATTAGGCGCTCGCACATGTCGTAGAGCAATCATCTAAAAGGAATTTTTATGACAAGACAGACAAGAGCGCATTATTTCGTATTCTTTGCGTGCAGAAAAGTGTTTCGTCTGGTATTTCTGGAACGCACTCGCGGCATTCTGTTCCTTACCTTTCATTTCGCCCGCGGTGAATTCGGCATCCGTGGTTTCGGTTTCCCGTGTTTGGCCCCCCGTGTTTAAACCGACCATCAAAAAATCATTTTCGCGAGCGCAAAAGTGAGGGGGCGAACCGAAGAAAAGAATTTTGCGTGGGTTGATATAGAGCGGACTCTCTCGTTCCCCACGGAATAGCGCACTTAAACGGCGCATTTTTTCGAAATTGGAGCGTTCCATCGAGATTCTGGGGACTAATGGCGTCGGTGGGCTATATATACGTTTGTGCACAGATGAACCAACGCCAACCGAGATAATCGGGTCCCTCGGGCGAGGCTGTTCCTCTGGAATTTATTTATCTGCAGCCTCCTCCACTCGCGAGAGATCCCATATTTCTTGCCGTTCGACAGAGGCAAGTTTCACAATCAAGGACTTTTGTTTTTGCTTCCGTCGGATCACCGCCTTTCGAAAGCTCGTTCGTGCAGCTTTTTTCGATGGTGCCAACATTCGTGTTATGTTGGACGAATCTAGATCATACGCTCGGCTTATCGAAAATTAAACTAACACGTTTCTTCAAGATTTTTTGATAATTCCCCTTATGAACTGCGCAATGATTGCGTGAATTTCGTTTCCGTGCGTGACAATCACTTCCAAATAATTTTTTAAACTCTCCTAGCATTATCAATTTACCGAATCAGGAAAATGTTTACTTTATATATAGGGAGTAAAATAGTATTTTGCGCTCAGGGGATCATAACAGTACATTGTACAACTAGGGAGCAAAATAGGTGTTTGCCAGCGAGGGCGAGTTTGACGCCCGAGGGAAGCGAGGTCGGCATTTCGAATGAGTCTGCAATCGCCTGTTCTCCTCTCTTACACATATTATTTTCTTATAGGAGAGCGTGTTATTTTGCTCCCTATATCGCGGAAGCAAATAGTATATTACTCAACGAGGGAGGTAAAATAAAGAATGCCTCAGGCTGCGTGTAATTTTTACCCGAGGTGAAGCCAAGGGTGAAAAACATGTAGTCTGAGGCATTCTTTTTTACTTCCCGAGGGAAGTATACGATTTTTCTTTATGGCCGGGAGGATAAGCGGCATCTTTCCTTCCGCTTGCGGGAGGAAAGTTGCTGCTTTCCTCCCGGTGTGATGAAAATAGCATTTTGTGCTCAGAGTAAGGAAAATACTATACTTCCCTCGGGAAGTAAAAAAGAATGTCTCAGACTGCATATGTTTCTCACCTTCGGCTTCGCCTTAGGTAAAAATTATACGCTGTCTGAGACATTCTTTTTTTACCTTCCTCGTTGAGTAATTAATGTACTATTGTTCCTGGCTATACTTATTTTGTTCCATAGGAAGAGAAAGTGCTACTTTGCTCCCTAGGTGTAGGGAGAAAAATAGTATTTTTCTGTCAGAGTGTGAGAAAAGATCTTTTTTATTCTAGAAAACAATTCTTTAAAGGAAAGCTTGGTTGTTTTGAGATTTAATAATGACTTCTTGCATCTCACTATATTGTTTCACAGTTGTCACCCAATTGGTTCTTTTTGAAATAATAAAGTTTCTTTTAAACGTTTGCTATTTCTCCTAGCTGATGTTAGTACGTATTAGGTTGTGTGATTTGTTCATTTGAAATACAATAATAACATTGAGTATATTGAACTTTAACAATAAAATAAATTTTTTTAAATTTCTGAAATAGCCCCATATTGACAAAAAAATTGGCATAAGAGTGTTCCAAAATATCTTATTCCCTCATTATAAAGTAAGAGTATTGTGTTTTCGTAGATGACATATAGATACCAAATTTATGTCTGCGATTTTCGATGCTACTGTCATCGGCTGGCATCAGTCCAACTGGAACTTTTCGCTTTTAGTGATTCAGAGTTGTCTGAAACATTTAAATTATAGATGGAAATTTAAAATTTCAGTTATTAGTTTTAAGGTTGAAGCGCTATTCCGAACTCATATATTATATTTCGAAATTTAGAAAGCGAATTATAATCAACATCCTCAAATCCGAAATACTGAATTTTATTTAAATTCAGTTATTATAGATTTAATTTTGGTCCGTTGTACTACATTTCGAAATTCCGAAATTTGATTCATAATTAGGATACGAGCATTTTCAGAAAAACTCATTTTTCGTGTAAATAAAAGTTGAGAATTAATTTTTGTGTACTATATGGGTGTATAATGATAACATTTTGTTGATAAATATTTCTTATAAATATCAAAATATAATGAATGATTACATGATTGAAAAAAAAAACTCAACTATTTTCTTACGTATTTTGGATCGTTGAGTTCGAAATCAACATCACAATCTGTCAATTGAGGATATCTGAAACATCGGTCTTAAAAAATCTTTTAAAAATCCGAGTCATATGATAAAATGTTTCCAACAAAAAAATAAAAAGCATTCAATTTTCTAGAAAAAAGTTTGAAACATGATTTTTTATAGATAAAAAAAATAAGGGTTACACATAAACCGCATTATAAGAGTTTCATAATGGTTTCTGATATATTTTGGAAATACTTTGCTAACCATTTTATGTCAAGTTTCGTACATTTTTTGTACAAATTAGTATGTGATTCACAAAAACATAAAAAAAAAATATTTCTAGCATTCTAGCCGACAAAGATTTGCTCATTGAATTTACAGTTTTACTTTCTTAATAACAATTTTGTAACATCATATAAGTTTGTTTAAAATAGCTTTAATACGTAAATCTTTATTAACAATATTAACTAGCACTTATTTAATTACAAAAGATGTAATATTATTTTAGTTTCCATTTCCGTTTTGAATTCTGTATATCCTGAATCTCAATAACATAATAGGCTGTGGGTTTCAATACAGAATTTGAAATATCTTCGTTTGAAATGGTTGAAACAAAGTGTATATTTTTGTGTTGGTCGACTTCGTAAAAAATAGCTTTCGTTGTGTTTACTTTCTAATTTTATTAAACACTCTGCAATGCTGATTTAAAGATTTACATTTACTATTGGTTTGCACATACTTATAATGAATGAAATTGCTAATACAAGTGCAGTGTAAAATTGCTGCTCCTCGAAGAATTTCGAACATCAAAAGAAACATCCAAATGCAGAAAAAAACTTGGACAAATCTCGTAGCGTGCGGTTTTTATTACTGCGAATTACAGTCGTGACATTTTAGCTTTTAATATGCAATACTTCTCCGCGCAGTGTATTATTTAATTAAATCCTCAGCGGAATTCAATATCGCAGCAACCTGCATAAACTTTGTTCATTTCGAAAATGTGCATTAAGAAACCCACCACCCACCGGTACCCAGGGTGATGTGTTGTAGTCATTACTATTTTCTGATAAACAAATAATTACGTGATGTAACAGCGATCTAGAATTTTTATGGAGACGTGCCACAAGTTGTAGATCTTGGAAAACTATATAAAAACTAGTATGATGTAATTTTCTGATGCACCCCCAAAATCTTGTTCTGCAGCCAAGTTCTTGCGAAAAATCATTCATAACTGCTCTAATTTGTATTCAATTTAGTACTTTTTTTTTAAATTTGAACGCCGAAAAGCATACCTTTTCGAAAATTCATGTTTCATGTTGAGCAAATGAAAACTGACAAGACTAGAGTTGAAAGAATTGGCGATTTTTAAAAGTTTTAAATCGAATAAAAATTACAGCAGTTATGAGTGAGATTTTTCACATGATTTTTTTTTGCTGTAAAACGATATTGCTATATTTTGGGGTGTATCGAAAAATTATACCATTTTTGTGAAAAGTGCTTGCAGATTTTTGTCTGTTATCCGTGCGTAATTTTTTAAGCACACTAGACATCACTTTGGTTACTACAGTTATTCATTTGTATTATTTTTTTGTCAATTCGCTCCAATTTTTTTAAATGATGGCAGGAAAAAACTGCAAAGTGTAATCGAACGTCAATCATTCTAGCTTTAAACCGCCTCTTCAGGATTTTGTCCACGGCAGTTCAACAAATTCTGATTGAATTTCAAAAAAAAAATATTATGTTTAATCTACTGTACCTCAATAAACAAGACAAGATATAAAGGAAGAAATATTAATTTTTTTTATTGTATAATAGCTGATGTTTTTTCTTAATTTTCAAAGCAATTTCTATTTATTTTGACGACGTAACATTTTTATGCGATGACTGTCAGATATAGAATTGCATCTTACCAATGCTCAGTTTGATGAATAATAGTTTTGCATAATTATGTATACGTATTTATAAACGAATAATGGACTATATTTTAACATACATAGAAGATAAGAACAATTTCATTTTTGATATCCACATTTATGTTTTCTTTTTTTTGCCGACGCATTGACCATGCAATCACTAGAGAGTTGCATCGTCAAAACTTCTGCGAGGCAATGACCGACTCAAACTGAATAGTAAAGTCGAACTTAATTGCAAAATTTAAATGCAACTTTATATCCGTAGATGGTCCATTAATAACAAAAAATCAAATCATTAAAATGCGGTAAATAAACATTTGCTTCGGAAAGTTAAAACAAATTTAAGCTAATAGATAATAAAAACTGAGTATTGTTTCCTTAATCGTGTTTTAAATTATGTAATTTTCCCGAGATACAGCAGATTTTAAAAAAATTACATTGGTTTGTTAAATATTGAATGAGTATTTGTAAAAACATAATAGAGAAAATCCTAAAGAGGAAAATTAACGTTGCTTTCTTCCGATTTTAATTACACTTTGCAATTTTCTCTTTCGATCATTTAATAAAATGGAAGCGAACTGACAAGAAAATAATACAAAAAATGACTTTGGAAATCATAATTCAAAGGCACGTATACATACGTAAATGAAAACAGCGCGAGTAAGACGCTGAAAGTCTTCCCCTTTAATTTATATTTTTTATTTTTTTCCTATGTTAACGTAGCAATAAGACATCTATTATTATAACTTTTTCAAAAGGTCTGCAACGATATGCTCACACTTTTGACCGTTTCTGCATACTGACATATTTAAAAGGAAAATGATAGGTCTCTCTTAGAGTTTTTTCTGGAATTGCCCATATTCAAAATTCCTGTTTTAATTTAAAATTCTCTTAATTTGATGTTAATTTAATTCATATAAAAATTATCTTGTAATAATTTACAAACTTATGAAAAGATTGGAGTATTGATAGTATTGACTTCCTCAATAATTAGTTCCGTTTTTAAATATCGTTTAATAAAATGTCCACGAACATGACTACTGTAGATATTGGAGAAACATAAATTACACAGAGAATTGTAATTTTGATAAATAAAAGAACTTTATTTTTGTTCTGCATCTATAGAATATCTTAATGCCTATTAATGGATTTGAGTTTAATGTCAATGGATTCATGAAAGTGAGACTAGAGGCATAATTTCAAATCAATGTCGTATTATATTTTTTAAGCTACCAAATCCGATAACGTGATAAGCAAGAACAATATTGGAATTATCCAAGAAAGAATTGGTTTTCTCATGCGCAAAAGGTGGTGAACATGGCAGTACTATAAATATACTGTCTACCCTAATGACGTTTGGTCGTATTCCTGCCGGCAATGGATAACTATTAGGAGGGTTCAGTCTAGTCACGTGTCGTTAGTAAGGGGTGCGACTGTACCACAAAATTCGCGGAGGGACTAGCGTGGGAAAGCTTCGCAACTTTTATGCGAATTCCATTTACCGTATTACTAAGTTTTAAAAACTAAATTACATATCTTTAACTTAAATCAATGTACAAAATTCGGTAGAGTTTCAAACAATTCGGACAAATGGAAAGTGAATAAACTAGCTCGAACCAGTCATTGGTTAAAAATCATTGCTTTCCGTTTATTAAAGAACATTTGAAATATGGACATATTAGCCAATAAAGTGGTAGGGGTATTTTAAAAAATTACCGAAATCTTCTGAAGTTAAGGATATCAACACATTTTGACGACATATTATTCAGCAACTGAATATTTATAATAACATTATGAAATATTTGCTTCAAACATTACCCTAAATAAAATTATAAGTTTCCGAAAAGTACAGTAATTTTTCCGGAAAAGTGCACCAGAAAATGTTGAGTGTGGGACCTTTTTTATAGAAGTGTAGTCAGAACAAATTGAAACATTTATTAAAATAATAATAAATTTCAATAAAAATGAAGATCCCTCTTCGAAGTTACTGTCCTATACAATTTCTCTTAGAGCCGACTTGTTACAAAATAAAATAGAAGAAAGTGTTAAAAAGCAAGGAATATTCTGATATATTTACGGATAGAAAGTTTCTCAAATTTATTATTCATCAAGCACAATATCGAAGACATAAATTGATTTCCGTGCTAAAATCTACTAAAATCCAGCGATTTGTTTGTAAATTTGTTTTTTTTTTGTTCAGTAATATAATACTGATTAAATTAAAGTAGCACATGTTGATGCAACTTTTCATACATTTCGTAATAACGTTTGCAGTGGTAAATGCAGAATATTCATAACACGGTTGAAAATGTATAGGATGTGTAAAGCAGCTAAGAAGATTTAATGGCCTTTAAAAAGTTAAAGAACGCCATGAATGTTCTAGTTGCACCGGTAAACGACTCGTTCCAGATCTTGTGGAATTAACTGCGTTGCAATTACAGTTATATTCTGCATATAACACATGTAAAAGAAAATTTCGACAATTTTTTAATAGTATTCCACAGCTCTAAACAAATACCAAGAATTTTTCTTATTCTTTTTGAGATTAGATTGATTCTATTTTTTGTTTATTTTTACATAGAATTTCTAGAAACATGTGTACTGGGTTAAGCAAGTGGACCATGCTTAGATTCGAATTTAGCTTAACTGTGGTTTTTAAAGGGAGTTTTGGTAATATAAGTGACAGACTGAACAGATTGCTAAACACATACAGTCTTAAAAATTATCGGTCAGTATTTAATGGTAGTTGCGTTCGTCGTACTTAACATAAATATTAATTAATAATAACGCCTTATACTGAATTAAAAGATGGAATTGCATTTTGGTATATTTTTTTCAATATTTGTACTCCCAAAGTCAGAAACTCGTCTGCCCATTCCAGAAATTTGTGCACATTTTTGTTAGAAACCATTCTTTATCAAATATGGAATTTTTACTTAATCTCTATTGATTTATGAAAAATAGTGAAGGCCGAACTTTTAGAGATCCAAAAGTAAAAATTCCATCTTTGACAAACAATTTTTTCCTACAAAAGTTTGCATAAATCTCTGAATTCTGACCTGAGTCGAATAAAGGTTGAAAAGTAGAAAATGCAATTCCTTCTTTTCGTTCAGTATAAGGCGGTATTATTATCTGTCCTTCTGTAATTATGAAAGAGAAAATTAGTTATTTTCAAAAATAGTGACTGTATTTCCTTATTTTTTTGCGATGAGCTGTCATTATTCACAACGATTAGTAACGTTGTGCATTGTGGTTAGGTGGTATACATAGTGGACAATCGAAATTCGAATGGGTTTGCTACGAGCGGTATCAGATACCACTTCACATATTTTTAGATACCATTAAAGTATTATTAGATATTCTTTGTACTAGTATTAATAGTATTTGATACTAATAGTAAATTACCACTACCTTTAGTTCTAAAATTTAGTATAAATTTAATTTTATCATGTACTGTTTTTCTCAATTAACATATATTTATTGTCTTGGATTTGTATCTACTTGACTCACACGTGATGATCCTGAAGAGGACCAACAAAAGGTCGAAAGGTTAGGCTTGATTATGTAATATTCGGAACTGTAATGGCCTTAAAAAACAATAAATATATGTTGATTTAGTACTAAAATGTTTTGGTATTTCTCTTAGAGTAGAAGCGTCGGAAGACTAACACTCTTAATAATCGCTTTCACAAATTCAGGAAGTGAATTTCACTGTTTTAACTTAACACAGTAAATATACACGTATAATATACTGATATTTAGGAAGGAGGTGTAATTATTAAAGCATATAAACGAAGGAAATGGAAATATACACCTCTTGTACTTGAAATAATAAACAAAATGAATAACTACAAAACTTGTAGCACCATAAGTCGGAAGAAGGCAACATAAATCGGTTTTACAGTATTTTCATTTTACAAATATGCTTTGTTGCTATTTCAAAACTTCTTTACAAAATAAATGTTTCACAACTTCCGGAAATGTTGCATAAATATTATATGTAGGTAGGACCTATCAATATTTATAAATTGTGTAAGTAATACATTAGTTTTTCACCGTTAATATTTGATATTTAACGAGTCACATATGTGTGTTTAATTATAACGCTACTCCTAACACTACTCAAGTGCGACTGGACTGCAAGTTGGCATGTTTTTAAACCTCAGAAAATAATCGATACTCATTTGTTTATTGATAAAGAAGACGGTTAAAGGTTGAAACTGATCCCTGAATTGCTCAAACACTGCTAAAATGTATAATAATATGCAAGCTTATTTGAAGAAAAACTCTTTTCCATAAAAGTTGGTGTCGTATTTCCACACGATACTTTGGACGTTAAAAGTAGTGCATATTTCTCACACTCAAATCAGTGCAGATAAGTTTTTCTCACGAAAAAAATCTCCTACTTCGCACACTTGTATCCTAATGTACTAATATACGATGTATGAATGTAATGATAATGGGAAGATTCTCATTTATTTTCTTCTTATTATTAAAGTGAGTTACTCGTAATCAGATCTTAAACGTTTTATATTAAACTAAACGTATATAATACACTAAAAAATTTCGCTGAAAAAATTACTATGTGGTTTGAACGGGATATACTCATAAAATGCCGATATTTTTTATATTTTCCTGAAGAAATACCCATACCGTGGGGAAATTTGGGTACAGGTATTTTAATTATTTCATTAAAATCCAGAAAAGGTCTTCATTTTCTCGAGTATCTTCCGCTGAAATCAGACGGTCTACAAATTTTACCAAGAAAAATTTTCTCAACGTAAAAACACTTTTATCAAAAAATTAATTTTGGCAACTACCTCCTTAATCAAAATACAGATGTGTTATTAAAATTAAGTCAACAATTCAATCATGACCAATTATACCAATTAAATTGTCGAGGTTACTGTTCACCAGTGTTCGGAATTTAGGGTCATGTAATTTGGGCATATCTCCTTCTGGAAATTTAACGCGCTACCAGAAAAGGATAAAAATGTTCCCAGAAAAGTGTCTCGTGCTTCGGAACAATGGACCGGCTGCACCGCGGTATACTGGTAACAATCAGAAATGTATTTTTCCGCGAAATCGGTCGAATTTCACGGCAGTGTACCCTCGAATTTGTGAACCTGCGTAATTGGCGAGCTGACTGTCCGTCGGGTTCGGGGTCTAAGGTCCCACGTGCTAGTCGCTCGCACGCAGTGCACACGCATGCCACGGGGCCCGTCATATCGTCATGCGTCAGTAGGGGTTGCCCGGGCGTTTTAGCCGCATGACGTATGGTAGCCGATGCAGAACAGAGGCTAGACTGGTGTGGGAACCACCGAAGTTTCACACACGGGACGAGCAATAATAAACAAGGAGAGCATAGTTCCCCCTAGTTTTTAGAACTTCCAACTCGTATAGGGTCCTCAGCCTACCTACTTGTGGGCGGAACATGCGTGCACTCGACGTCGAGGCTCTATACGAAACTTGACGTGTCTGGACGTTTTACTGATGTAAACAAACTGCTGGTGATATCGGCCTGTCACTGCCAACGAGCACCCTCCAAACGCAAATGAGACAGGGGACAAAAGTTAGATGACGTTGTGTGGAAGCCCGATCGATACTTCTTTGTTATTTTGGGGTCATTGAATTTTAATAAATTTAACTCTCACGGAAAATTTATGAATTCAAAAGCTTATAACAAGTAACAATTTTTTAATATTCCGTCCATTCTCTTAATCCATTAATGTGACTCGATCGTGTGGGGCCGGAAATCCTATACGGACACCTATCTTGTGCCAGCTAATCTGTTTGGGATGCGTGTCGAAAAACCGAGAAATCAAAAAGCTGACAGGTCAGAAAACCGAAAAATCAACAAGCTGACAGGTCAAACAACCGAGAAATCAAAAAGTTGGCAGATCAAAAAACGGACACTTAAAAAATTGACTGTCCGCTTGTCGATGTATCTATACTTTTTTCATGTTTCACCTTTTTGACTGCCAGTTTTCTGTGCAGGCGTTTTTTCGACCAGTACCCTCTATATTTTCATGTGTCGGTTTTTTGACTGTCGGCTTTTCGATTGTCGGTTTTTCGACCCCCGCCCATCTGTTTGCTATATTTATCGAAGTAAATTTACTTGAAACTTATCTACAGAGATGCGCAATTACTATTAGCAAAATTAAAACAAATGTAAAGAACGGAATACAAAAGTTAATGCAGCAATCCTCAAAATGGCCTCCAAAATTTTTGAAAAAATTGAGATCTCACTAACTAAAAAAGTGAGAGTTTCTTCAAAAAAATAACAAGAATTAGAAGAAATTCTGAGAATTTACTCAGAGGAATACACTGTTATTTGCTTTATGTTGATGTTTTTACAAATTTTTATTTTGGGATTTTTTGAAATTTAGAAATGGTACGGAAACAATTCTAGTATATTCTCTAATGAATTCTAATCAACTTTATTCTTTTCACTTTTATTTCAAACAAAACTGCTGGGAATTCATTGGAGAATTTATTTCAAGTTTTTCGTAAATTTGATTAGATATTAAAAAAAAAACAAATAAAAGTTTTCAAATTTCGTTTGAAAAATGTGGAAAAATTCCATTGTATTTCTAAGTTAATAAATGAGAACTTTTGATCTTTTTCGTTTTTTTAAAGAAGTTCATTGTTCTTATCTATAGATCTAAAATTATTTTTAATAGAAATATCGTGTTTTTCTGCAATTAATTGTGTATAACATTTTAACCTATTTTAGATAAATTCTATCGTGATATTCTGAGTGAAAATTAAATATGATAGGTCCATTTATTTTTTCTTTTGTTAAATACAGTATGAAGTTAACCTGTTTTTCGAAAATTTACGACATTTTGAACAATTAGAGACAATGGGTTAAATTGAAAAGAAAAAATTTTTACATATCAGGTAATAAAAGAGTAAAATCGACGTAGATATGTAACCCTTTAACGTCTTCATGTGTGCAGTTTGTACATGGATTCCAACATCGATTTATTTATAAAGTACACATTTTTTAAATATTGCAACATGCATTTTCGATTAATTTTGAGGTAGCTCTTTGGAATGGAGCTGATGATTTTTTTGAAAAATCCGCGTTTAACACTTTTTGTTTAAAACACTGAGAAAAAAATGTTATGGTACAGGACGTTTTGGCTCCAGAATCTTTAACCTTGGTTTGGTGCGAGATTCATTTGTGATCAAAATTCATATAATAAAACGGGGGAAGCGGAGAAATTGCAACGTCATGATACTATCCTAACCTAACACGCCAGAACTTTGCCTGCGCCTAATAATGCTAAAGAGCATATGAGTTCCATAAAAATAACCTAAACTAACCAGTCAGAACTCCGCCTTTCCCTAATAATGCCCAAAAGCATATTCGCAGCCTAAAACTAACCTAACCTAACCAGTCAGAACTTCGCCTACCCCTAATAATAACTAAAAGAATATCCATTATATATTCCATTTATCACTGCGACACATTTGCTTTACTCAAATATTTTAATATAGGGGGGTCAGGCTGATGTCTGCATAGTGGTATTACGTGGGAGGGAATAAGTACAGTTTCACTTGAAATGCAATTTTCACAATGATACCTGTTTTTAATCAATTTTTAACTTACCTGTTCTCGACTCTTCTACGTCAAAAATATACTTTCACATATTTTTCGATTTGAATTTTTAAATGGTTCCATTTTTCTGCATTTCAAGGTTTTGCTGGTTTCGGTATTTAATTGATATAAACATTGATATACAATAAATGATTTAACGCGAGAATTTATTGTGATTTCCGAGATTGGGCACGGTAACTTTCGATTAAATTCAACCCAAAAGTTAATCCCACCTTAGGGATTTTCTTCTGATATGTATTTAGTAGTATGTCTGTGTAGTAGTATGTAATAAAAATAACCACCGGAGGAAATCTTAAAATATTTTTCAATTTTTTTAAAGGTTATTCCTAATATTTTTACTGTAATAAAATGTTGGTAGAGTTTTACATAGTCGAATATGCTCCAGTGTATAAAGGCTGTCGAGCATCTAGAGGTGAGGCGAGGGGATGAGTAAAAAAAACAACCAAACCTTTTCTCCGATTTCATGCATTACATTTTTTACATAATTTATTTGATTCAAAATATGTCGTATTGTCGAGGTAATCGTATGAGCGAATTTGAGCATATTCCGTTACTGGAAAATAATTAAAAATACAAAATAAAATTTCGAACCATGGCGTGAAGTCTATGTGACGTGTAAAAAGTGATTCATAAATCGTAGAACTTGGAGCATTTGTCTCTACCCCTCACCCCATTTCGGGATGCTGGAGAACCTTTAATGCCAAAGGCGTAGAATTAGTTCGGAAACCAGTGATGTCATATTTGCTCTTCAATGAAACTATATCGTGGTGATAAAATTGTGTCTGAACATATAAAAGTGAGAGCCTACCTAATTCAGACGATAGTATTCTTCAAGTAAATACAAAAAAAAATGTTTCTTTAGTATTTTGCGATTTTATTTTGTATATAAAAGTTAAGATAAAAGTGAGACGCCTCTTACATTATCAGTATTTCTATTGGCACTTTTATAAAGGCCAATGAAAAGCACCGCCTTAACTTCCCCCGAGAATGTGCAAATAATCCGCAACAAAATCGATATAAAGAGAAAAAGTTTGGAAAATAAAAAGCGACACAACGAAAATTAAATACCAACAAAATGCACTTGTTGCAACAAAACTGTATCGGCACCAAATTTCCGTCTGACTGATTAGATGGGGAGGTCGACTTCCGCATTATTTGTTTGCGCAATTTATGCCTAAAAAACTGATCAGAAATAACGCAATTCATTGCAATGAGTGCGATTGGGCTGTTCATCTGAAGTGTGCAAATATGACAATGGGATATTTCACCTGTTCTCAATTTGATGCTGCTGAAAGTGATTAAACGTCTTTGCTATTATAATTATGTACTTACTTTTTCATTTATTCACAGTTTAATAAAGTATATCTATCGAAAAATGGTACATTCAGTCGTGGAACACAACACCTCACAAATTTTCAAAACCCCTAATTTACACTTTTTTTCTGAACCATAAAACAAAACAAAAACTACTCTTACAGGTTCTTCGGCAATAAGATAAGCTACAAATACGACATTTAACATTCCAACAATATGCATTTTTAAGAAAGTTTTGATCCAAAAACATATTTTAAAGGGTATTGATCTCACAATAAAATACCTCAAGAAAATGACTAGTTGAAAATTCTACATAAAAGAAGAGAAATATACTTATACCGTAATATCAACGGTAGTCCAAAATATGGATGGCAAAGAGCAAACAAGGATTTAAAAAAAGCCTCCAAAATATTCAACAGCCATTGAGACAACATTTTGATATACCCTTCTTTATCTTCTGTTTAATCGATTACTATTTGCCGTTTTTATTAGGAACATTCAATATTATTTGCAATAAATGGGAACGATATTTTTACAGCACTTTTTTAGCAGTAACTTGAAGAGGCACAAGGGTGTGGACTGCTATCCAGTTGTATGTACTCGTTTCAAGTATTATATATATATTCCATTTGTCACTATAACACAGTTTCATTGGTGGGATACTATAAAAGCAATTTGGTATAAAAGTAAATTGGCTCTCAGACTATATGCAATGCTGCTAAAAGTAACATAATATGCATACTTGCATTAGCAAAATACGTGCCAATAACCTAACATTACTGATAATTGAGACGATTATAAATAGTAGCATTCGATACCACTTGTGGTGTAGTACCATATGCCCCAACATAAGTGATTCAGCTAAGTGACTGAGCATGTTTGACACAGCAATAACAATTATTCCATATAGAAGACGTTGGTTATTAACCATTTTAAGTGGTTAAAATCAAGATATTATAAATATAAAATTTGATTGAATGTAGAATTTAATGTGTTTGAGGAATTGTTACGCGATTAGGAGAGCAAAATTTATTGAAGGAATAATAAAACTACGACATGTTCTGAATAATAATACGTCACTGTCGAAGGTTAGATGTACCTGCTGTCACATTGACTAGGTTACATATTCAGGTAACACATCTAACTATAAAAATATTGATAAATGTTGCAAACCGGGATGGAAGCTTCGCAAGGATCGCACGAACATGCTTTTCTAAGTCTTTCCCTAAACGGACATTTGCGCTGATGCACGGATGGAGGTGTTCGGCTAGATGATGCGATTGTAGAACGTTGCTCAAGTGTCTCTTCACCCCAGGAAGAACTTTGTAAACTCATTTCCATCGAAAAATGACGTCAAATCCAATTAGTTTCACCAAATCGGTTGGTAAATTTTCCAAAAACCGAAAGATGAGAAGGAGAAAGTAAACTGAAAAATCGATACGTTTCCAAGACTACTAACAGTTCGATTGTTTTTTTTTTAATTTCGCTTTGGCGATTGAGGCAAATGCCCACCTCTTTAAGGAAGATCGAAGGGCCTTTGATCGGCGAAACCGGTTGATACCGAAGAATCAAAGAAACGTCGAGGTTGCGCGTTCTCTCGCGCCGGCTTTCCAGGAAACAAACTCAAAACCGTCTGTTCGATCCTTATACGGAGGTTCGCCGCAGTTGACACAAACCCTCTAAGGTTGCCACTGTAATTGGTTAGCGCAAGCGTCAGTTTTTGCGTTTGATCGGAGGTAAGGGCGCTTTACCGATTGGAACTATCAAAGTGCCGTACCTAACGTTCCGCGATGCATAGCGATGAGCCGACAGTCCGTTTACCGGTAACAAGACTCTTTTATTTACGCTTTGAAAACAGACCGGTTAATATTCATCTTGTTTATTGATTGTCCAGTTTCTTCGTAAACGTGCTTAATTGAGCGACGGGAGATAGAATTCGACGTGGTGCAAGCTTCGCCGTTCTTATCGACTGACTCTTCGTGTACGGAATCGAAATGAATTATGCCTTCAATTAATAACATTAGTAAGGAAAAAGTTCTCGTCCTGTTTACGACGACCGCCAATGGACTAATTTTTTTGTAATTTTCCATTGATCGCACCTATAGTTTCTCTTAAGACTTTATGTATTGAGGTACATCCATAAATAACCCAAGTTTGACGAGAGAGAAATGGCGAGGGCTTGAATATACCGTTACTAATTAGATGTACTCTACTAGTAAAGTTTCATACCATTAAAAGCTGCGGAGGGGGGGGGGGCAACATGTTGGAATCGTGCTTTACGTATGTAAATTTGTATAATTAACAAGAGAGGTCGGCAAGTGTCCATTACTGACATTGATGATCCTGGAATATGTCATTCTATAGTAAAATCCACGAGAAACGTATTTTTTACAAACAGTCCCAATTCGTTTGTTTATAAATATTACTTCTCCCGCACGACATCTCTAAACTTCGGATCGGATGGAAGGGGTCAAAATACATAAAAAAAACTTGGATGGATCAGTATAACTCGAAGTCCCACTGGGGTCTATTGGGTACACGTCAAAAACCCGACAAATCATAAAACAGACACTTAAAAAATCCGACATTCAAAAACCAGACATTTTAAAATGTAGACATTCAATACCCAGGCATTAAAACTAAACATTTCAACAGACATTGAAAACCAAACATTTAAAAAACAGGCATTAAAAAACCCGACATTTCAAAATATAGACAACTCCGATTGGTGCGTTCACTACATAAAAGAAATGACCTTAGGTCGCAATCCTTGGGGTCACACAGGGAGGTCATTTGAAGGTCAAAAAAGTGTGACCTCCGGATTATTTATTAAGCACATTTAGAATTCAATCCTTAATTACATTTATAGAATATGTACATTTTAAAATATCTGGTTTTTGAATATCGGGTTTTTGAAGTATCTGTTTTGTGATTTATTTGGTTTTTGAGGTGTTCCCGGTCTATGCACGTCCCCGGACTGTTTGTTTATTATTAATATCTTGTAAACAAAGACCCATTAGCAGCTAAAAAAATACGTGTCTACAGATTTCACTATAGAATGATATATTACAGCCCCTTCAACATCGGCGATGGACACTTGACGACATTTCCTTGGTATTTAGCGTATTTATAAATATGGATGATTCTCTCAAAAATAAAAAAATAGCTCATTTATTTTATTTTGTATAAAAAATAAAAATATTCAAAATTTCTGGTTATTGAAGCTTTAATGAATGAAAAACAAGTCCTAACTTTCATCTGGTAATCTTGGCTAAACAGTACACCAGGAGGGTTTAAAAAAGATGTAGAATTCGGAAATGAATCTGGTACAAGTAAGAAAGAATTCCTACAGAATGTTTAGCACGCATTTTATCGGCGATGCGAATCACGCTTTGGTACTCGCCATAAATCGAATTCCGAATTTCCAGCCAGTACCGCAGTCCATAGTACTGAAATGTGTCCTTTATTCTGAAAGCACAGAAATCTATTTCTATCCTCGGATTCAGCAAAAAAAAAAGAAATTTAGTATACCAGTTTGCTTATAATTGGCCGAAGCCGTCGTTAACGATGCGGCCTACTAATTGAGAAGCTGCCGCCGGCAGAGTATGATTCGGTTTATTTGTTCTGCCATCCGATGTAAACTCACCAGTGGTTATTAGGATTTGTGGGTCCTGTGGACTCTTAATAAAAAAAATTCTGCGAGCAATCTTGTGGTCCCCGAGGTCCCATCGAACCGCCGATAAATCAGCCGTGCACGTGCGATTGGGTCCACGGGCTAGACCCTGTTACCCGCGAAATAGAAGAATCAGGGTAGCCGTTACTAAAGAGCGAAACTGAAAATAATACCTGAAATTGCGAAATAAACCTTTATGGTCACTCCGGTAATCGTCTGTTTTATCTCAATTAAATCCAAACCTATTATAACATTTAAGATTCTTCTAGACGTGCTAATATTCCAGCGTTATCATTGACCTCGTTATGAGGCTCTTTTACAGTTACAAATCTTGAACTCATTAAATTTGTTATTGTTTTTCTACTTTATTGAAATCATTGTCAATTATTTTTTATCCGTAATTGAAATCTTTTGGATATAACGAATGTTTAGAGAAAAAGGACTTATTTTGGTCATATTATTAAAAACGGCTGTACGTGGAGTGTATCAAGTATGTTGTTTAGCCGACTTATTTGCTATACAACCAAAAATTTTTTGTAACGCGTACATGCACTTTATTATTATTGTAGAAGAATGATCTAACTGATCATGCGACAATATGCGTTGTGTACTGCTTAAACTACGTAAAATCCCATTCGGAGAGGACAGCGACCTCTGTCATATCCAATTATTTCATGCGCTGTCCAAAAACTCCATTTGACTAGGAAAGGAATATTTTGACCTTGAATAACTTTACTGACATTTACAAAACAAATAACTTCGGAGAACAAATGAATATAATAACCCTTTGAAGTAGATCTATTTATTTGATAATTTAATATTATTATATAATATAATATAATAATAAATAAACAAATAAAAGAAATAATGACATCGATGTCAGTCTGGTGAATAAGAAGTTTGGAAAGTCCGTGTGCGCGTGCAAAGAATTTGGAATGGATAAACATTTGCTTGAAACTTGAAATTCAAAAAATGAGCATTTTGAATTTATCGGGGTTCAATTCCACACGATGACCAAAACTAGCCTGTCTTCTGTTTTGGAAGGAAGTGATGAGATTATTTTGTTTACATTTTTTGAAAGACAATATTTAATCAGTAAAACGATTCAAACTTAGCTATTTTGAATAGCATTTGGTTGTGCTACATTTGTGTGTGCAGTAACGGTTTACTGGGAATTAGTCGGATAAAAGGCGAGTTATCGATTTTAATTAAATACTCCATTATAAGTATAATATTACATAAATAGGTTTTAAAGTTTAATTACATAGCCCCCAAAAAGTTGGAGGTCCAACAAACTATACCGTAATATCTATATGTATTTTAGATCTCTGATTTCAAATCTGGTGTCCGTTTGACCTCATCAGGTCTTGATCAAGGGAAATTGAAGGTCAAACATAGAGAATCAAATTAATATCTAAGTAAACCAGTATGTTTATACCTTTTTAAGGTCGCTGAATCGGAACCCGGTGTCCATTTGACTCCATCAAGTGTACCTCAAGGATAATTGTAGGTCAAATGTAGAGAATCTGTTTACTATCAAATTAAATCATTATATTTATAAGTTTTTGGGATCGCTGAATCCGAATTCGATGTCCATTGATCGTGACAGATCTGAGTCAAGGTCAGCCAAAGGTCAAATATAAGGAATCGGTATGATATCAATTTAAAGCACTGTATAAGATGTTTTGTAATCTCTCAATCCAAAAAAGGTATCTCTTCGCTACATGAGAACTACTAAAAATTAGAAAGCTCCAAATTGAAAACAATCTACGTATTTATTTTAATAACGTAAAGTTCAAAACAAATGTTTGTTAAACCACCGTATTTCCGTATTTAGTGCAGGGTTACTAGTGTTTTTTATGATTTTGGACTATTTTGTTGTCAAAAGTAATAATTTTAGAAACCGCAGTAATCTGTTAACTATGAATGTCCACACGCTGGTGAAAAATGTAGTTTACATGTCATTAAGTAGCAAAGAGTATTAAAGCTACAAAGTTTGCGACAATTCCTTCATAGTTTTGACTTTTTTTAATGCATAGAAAACACAATCATGCTCCTTTATCACTTTCGTTCAGTTTTTTAAGTCGACTACAGTCAACTTTAAGCCGAATACAGAAATTCGACTGTATACTTTGAAAGTCATCTTCAAGTCAAATTTAGACAGTCGATTATTGAAAGTTGGCTATTGAAAGTTGACTTCAGGCGACTTTACGTCGACTAAGCAAAAGAGACTTCCGCTATAGAAATGAATTTTGTCGACAAGAGTTTACTGCACAGCCGATTTTTACCAGAACATTCATCTACTAATGGTCGACTGTTGACTGTGAAGGTCGACTTTTAGCCTACTTTTGATTTTTTAGGTATTTGTGAGGGATTGACAAGTGGATCAAATTAATTTCTTTGAGCAGGGTTCGAAGTTTTCTCTAGAAGGTCAGACGCTCTTTTGGTTCCGTCCATCCCATTCTCATAAAAAGCTCGCAGTCTTTCTGAGTCCTTCTTGTTGTCCGAGTTTTATTATGATGATTTGAAGATCAGTAGCTAGTTCACCACTGACTACATTACCATATGTGCAACATCAAAGAAGCTCAATTTCTATTATTTAAATATTAAAAAAGGGCGATTATGATATACCACGTAACATTATCAAAGTTATCAACATTAAAATTCAGCGACCAATTGCACGATAAATCGGCAGACAAATCACTGAAGCCCGGAATAAGTAACATGTCTTGTTTGGGAAAAGGTTAATCTAAAATAATAAGTAAATATTAAGGTGTCACAAATCAATATTTTTTGGTTGAGAGATACTACAAAATGTTTATCGTCTGCTAGACGAGCTTTAGGTTAAGTTGAGCGCTTCCATCATGTTCCTTTCCACATAAAAGTTCTAAAGGACAAATTTCAATACAACTATATGTGCAAATCATAAAAATCGAAATTCGAAATGCAACTTCTAAACCAACAAATTTGGGTATGCTCTCTCGATAATAAATAAAACATTAATTTGTTTTGAATAATATTAAAGCCTCCAATTTCATTGGTAATAGAGTTAACTTAAATGTAAATAAGTTGCATTGTACCCTCAGGTAACAAAAAATATTAATTTGTTCATTTCACTGTTTATGCAGTGAATATTTTGTAAACCACTGATTTAGCAGTGAGTATTCATTCACAGATTTAAATAGTAAACTTTTCATTGTTTCAAATCGAGGGAGTAGAAGTTCATACATGTATTTGAATCGCAAATTATATTTTTATCCTGTCTGTTTTTTTTAACGAAAAATGACAAGTAGTGCCGAGGCATTTTGTGGCACACGTGAATCTTGAGTATTTTTAGTGACAATAATCACTTGCTTTCAGACAACAACGGTACGAACGCTATTTAAAAGAAGTCTTTTAAGGAGTGGCCAGCTCCCCAAAAACGTGGATACCCTTGAAAAGTGGTTTGTTGTAGTTCTGTTGATAACATAAGCACTTCTTAATAATTTTTTTTACATCTTTTTCTTTTTTATTTATATTATGATTTAAATTGCAAAGCATGCCACTGGATGAATATTAGATGAACATTTATTACTAATGTACAATTTTATTACTGATATTAAAATATTAATGCCACCATAAATAAGAAAGTTGCAAAAATCTGCGGTAGGTAGTTCCGTAGTGTATAAACGACTAAGAAACATTTGTCTTTTTCGTGTTCTTTTTTTAAAACTTGTCGTCAACATCATGACATCGCTTTGTATATGCAGGAGGATGAAAAGGATTAATATTAATGTCAGAGCATGCTGACAAAGCACAGTATGGCAGAAAGCTGCCATTGGTTCAGATCCAGCGTTCTTTCTCTGTCTCCTCTCGTTTCTTTTATTACGTGCATCCCTTTCCAAGTGCTTCGTCATCTTGCTGCAGTGTCTTTCCTTCTCTTAGACTGGTCACTGCGTATATATGTAGGTTATCAAAATGTTTTGCCTCGGGGTTTTCGGACGTGAAACAGTCTCTCTTTGATGGTGAGACAACGCCGACACACCGGAGCCATCTAAATTATTGCTATGGAACCAATTCCACACTGGCGAATCAAATCTCGCTATTTCGTCCACCTGAAGCCGCTGTGCATTTGGAAATTGCGTAAAAAATTTACAATTCTGATGAGATACTCGAAATTTGGGACACCCTTGCATCGATATTCAAGTTGAATGATTTACGACTTAGTTGCCAAGAAACAGGTAGCGGATGCAGAACGACTGTCAAGAAGACATAGTAGTCTATTTCGTTGCATAGACCCCAAACGAACTACAGTTGTATGCCTCTAGGCTAAAAAATAGTTAAAATAGTTAGGTAGCCGAATAATACGAGTTGATATTTTAGTGGACAAATATTTAATGGACAAAATTTAATTCCAATTCGTAATTAGCACATCGCATGGACAACCTTTCAAACACATGAAAAATATCATTAAATGAAAATAAAAATGGATTTACAAATGATGATTGCCTCTACATTTTTGTCAACTTGTGATCATCATCAGAAGAGAGGTTAATTTTCTTTGCCTTTAGTGATGATTTTTTACCCCTGTCCTTATCATCCTATCTTGATGCATGCCTCGACCTAGGATTTTTAAATCTCTTCAATCTAGGTGGTCCATACATTTCTGAGCTCTACACTAATCTGATATTACATTGTCAGAACTAAGACACATAATTAAATGTGAAGACAATCTTGTATATTTTGGAAGATGTAAGAGCTTACTAGAAATTAGTTGTAAATTGAAGTAAATATGTCGTGGAAGAGTTACATGTAATAGATTTACTTCGATGGAGAAAATATTCTTTATGGATGCGAAATGTTTTTGTGGGCGTGTGTGTTTCTTCTAATGAAAGATGCAACTTTTTTTTGAAAAGTGCGTTGTTCCAGCTAATGCATATTTTTACATGGAATCCATATTTGAAAAGAAATTTTAAAAGAAAGACGTGAAAGTTGTTAAAAGTGTCAGATAAACTATTGAATCTATATATTTCTATTAATGTGGGAAACTTAAGATAATTGTCTTTTATTACTTAGAAGGGTTTTAAATAGTCAAGTATCTTTCGGAAATACAGAAAGATTTTGTAAATCTTCCTGAAAAATATATGTTCAACAGATTTATCTGTAAATTAAAAAGAATTTTCAACAGATTTAAAAGATAATTCCGCTGTTTTCACACAAAGAAAAATTTTCTCCGTAAAGATGTACCTTAAACATTAATGTTTAATAAATAAAAAAAAAAATTAATGTTATGTTAAAGAACATAAAAGACAGTACAATTTTTGAATAAAAATGTATCGAACTAGTTTAGGGATTATTCCAAGAGACTTAATTAAATTCAGGAATGTATATTTAAGAAATAAGAATAATTCATCATAGAGCAAGGCTTAAAAAACAACAGATCTGCCTTCGGGACATGCTGTTTTCATCATTTTACATTTAATTTACATCAAGATATATTCTATTTAATTTTCCTACTGGATATTCGTATACTGTATCGATTTACATTAGGATTTTATTACCATGGTATTGGACGAAAATTTACAATAATTTCTAGTTACAAAATTACTCGACTTTTTATATTCCTTTTTATATTTTATACATATAGTGATCGATGGATAGTCCATTCCCAAATTACCATTTTACTCAAATTCTTATTTGTACTAATAATGAAGCCTTTAATGTGTTTAAATACATTTTTTTATACACAAATACAATCTCAGATAAAGGGTAATATGAGAATATTACTGAATAAACGCAGAAAAACTAGTTCCAGTTTTGACCTAATAAAGAACAGTTGATATTCTTTGCCACTATTTTGTGATTAAAATTTAAAGTTTAATATTTATGATATATTTTAAAAGTACAATAGGTACGAGATTTGTTTGAAATCGACCCATTTTCCTGTTTAATATACTATTTTTTGTCTCAGTGTAACATCACAAACAGGAAACCAAATCAGCATAATATTCCAACACATTATACATCAATATAGCAAATAAATAAGTGGTAATTAAAAAATGTACACAATAAGTAGTTCCAGTACGAAACTAGTAGTTACAAGTGAGAAATGTTCCATCATTGAATCAATTAATGATTCCTATGTTTCTGTAAATTAATGTCTCTACTAAATCCTAAAGTTTCTTTAGGATGGAGAGATTATTAGAAAAAATTGTTATTTTAAGAAAAGTCACATGTATTATAGATGAATAATTTTGTTAATGGTATTATACAATTCTTCATATTTAATGTTTAAAGTTTAATATTTACGATATCTTTTAAAAGTGCAACAAAATATTTATATATATTATGTATAAATTAACAGAATACATTATCATCTTAAGAGATGACGCATTCTTCAATCTTGTTGTCTTCGGACGTCATCGGAAGCTACGAGATTTGTCGGAAGATATAAAGATTACGTCAATTTCTCCTTCTCATTCCGGCATAGTTAGAAGGATTACTGTATCTCAGGACATATAGGAAAATGCAGTGAACTCTCGATCTGCAAATTGTGCTTCGACACGTTTTGAATGGTATACTGGTTATATGACTTCAAAATATTGTACCCGTGCATTTTTCTTTTCAACATCTATTATTGGCTATGCAGTATCGATTCTATCACTTGACGAAGATTTATTTAAAGAATCGATCGATACTTCGAGTCAAGGGATTTAAAAATATAACATATTAAGACCTGATTGGGAATTGGAAACAATTATTAGCAACTGATATTCAAATCATTGATTTTAATATACGATAACTAGCCATACTGGTATTCGTTTTTTATTTGAACTCAAAACTCAATTTACCACGTTACCTTTTCCGGACTTCTTCAAATAAGTCTGAGGGTTCAATATCCACTTAAGATATCCAGGGTATGTATTGTCGATGCACCAATAGGACCAATAGTATATTACGTATCTAGGGCGGAAACAGAGGCATAGATACGTATATATAATGACAGATTGCAATGCGTGTTTTCGCCCGCGATGCGTACACTATTTTTTGTCACACCCGTACAAGAAAAGTCCAACTCATTTGTAGAGCGTGTAAAGTGGTCCAAGGCTGTCAAGCACATTCAATGATCTTCACAACGTGAAGGATTGTTTTTCGATGAAAGGCTGCCAACAGATTGTAAGCGAGAGGAAACACATTTTTTCCGTCCGGTGACGCTCATCTTTATCAAACCGGGCGGCAATAGGGCACTTTCCGTCCTCTTTTTCGGGCGCAAATATGGACTTTTCGTGATGGTGTGACAAAAAATCATTTTCGTATAAAAGTCATTACATAAAAAGTCCATGCTAAAACGAATCATGAATCCAATTATATATAAAAAAAATAATACAGGAAATATCTTATTATGAATCCGCGATTTTAACTATAGAATAGTAAGTGGAAAAATAACTAATCAGTGATACTAAAACTCCTACTTAATATAACTTATTAAATGATTTATTTTTTCGACGTTTTGCTAAGGTAATATGCTAACTACTTTTTAAAACTTAACAGAAGATTCTTTTTTGCAGATCCTAAAGAACCTCTTTTTTTTAGTAAATTTCAAGCAGACCGCAGTACTGTTAAGACATATACGACTAAGATATTTCTGATTAAGTGTAAAAATTTTAATGGTACTTTAAAAGTTATTTATGTTGAGAGAACTAAAATATATTCCACACCTCAAAGTTTATTTCACTTACAAAGCAGTGTCTAGGTTAAAAATTATAACATTTTATACTGCGAAGGTATTACTATATTTAACTTGTTCGAACCGACTAAAGTTATTATTTGTGGTATCAACTAATATTTTTCACTTTATGAAATGTACTATGATGTATAGTAGTACATTTTAAAAATGGTCAGAACTGGATGTTTCTAGTTCTACTAGAAATAATTATCTACTTTTTATTTCTTCCAAATATTTTAGCTGTAAATTGTAGAGCAGTTTTTGAACATTCAGACATCAATGGCTAAATAAATCTAAATACATTACCGTATAGAAGGAGTTCTTATAGACCTTTCAAAATTTTTGAGAGAACTGTTTCTTGTTTAGTATCGGATAGGGAGAACGAATTAGAAAAATACAACAAGTGACGTTTTGAACCTTTATTTGTGGTCCTCTTCAGAATTAATAAAAAAGATGAAAGTGAATACAACTATATTGGAAAGATATAGCGATTGAAGTCGAATAGAAACAAATTTTGTTTTAAAGTTTATGTAAGAAATATTATGGGAAAACGAGATTAAGAGTCTTTTTTTCTTACCTTTGTTGAATGAAACCTTCACCCTACAAAGAATTAGTGGATCTAATTTGTTAACCGGAAATTGATTCTATAGAATGTTTAAAAATGAAAAAAAAAAACAGTAAAAGTTTAAATACACTTAGTAAGAAAAGACAAGTTTGTGTATATATATTCAATCACCCACTTTTATAAGTCGACGGTTGAGCTCTAACTGATAAAAATAAAATTCTATTCGACTTCTTCCAAGTAAGGTGAATAATGAAAATAAACATTTAGTATTATAGTAATATGTGTTTGACTATCGTAAATATGAGATTTTAAAAGTATGAAAGTATAATCGTTAAAATTGTAATTAAGAAAAATAAGTTTTCAAGAAGTTGAGATTTTTCAAAACGAATGTTTACAGCATTATTAATAGTTTTTATAAAATAATTTTCTATATGTAACCTTTTGTAGTAATTATGTTCAGTAGCTAAAATTGTAATGTTGTTGTAATCGAAATTATATCCTGTATTGATTCTATGCAGTTAATTTAGTGTGTTTATCTTCGTTTTCAAAAATATTCCTGTTACGTTCATTTGTACGGTTTTTTAGAAATCTTTTGGTTTGACCGTTGTATATATAATTGCAATTTTGACCATTGATTTGATAGACAACTTCATTCCATTCGACTTCAACCACTACTTCTTCATTATAGTTGTATTCACTTTCATTTTTTTTTATTAATTCAGAAGAGGACCACGATTTTGGACCAGTAGACACCTTCTTCCTGTTCTGCTTGCGTTACCCAAACGAATACAGAAATAAAGTCACCAGTGGTATTATTTAACGCAAGTTACTTTTACGATGTGTCTGGGGATAACCACGCCACACAAAAGATCTGAGACCATCCCCGTAGACGGCTTTTTTTTATTGAAGTCGTTTTATTCAAGTTTAAGGAATAGGTCCTATGAAATGGACGAAGCAAAGCTATTCCGAATGTATGCATGAATCGATCTTTTTTTTGTGTATATTAACAATAAAATATATGTGACAGATAATTCAGTAGAGTATAGAATTATTCGTCCTTAGGGCGCGAAATGTTGCGCCCATGGTACGAACATTTTTTGTCGCAGCAGGATGTAAAGTGCGATGAGCGCTCCGTCGCGTGCAGCGTTCGTTCCTATATGGTAAAAATTCGCTTTTTCCGCCCTACTGCGACAAAACACAACAATAAAAGTGTTGTTACAATTTGCGAATGTGAGTTGTTCAGTTTTCATTATGTTTCATTAACTCAGAAAAATTTGAATGACGCCTGAAATTGAGCCGGTCAGTGCTTGGTATGAGGATGTCCGATCTTGATAAGATCAAACGTTGTAATCCTCACTAGGTCTTAATGAATAATGAAGTAATTTTATCAGAGTCTGATCAGAGCAGTATCAATAAGTCTACTCGACATATATTGCGAATTTCCCAAAAACATTTCGAACGACTGACAATAGATCAACGGGTTTATTTACAAAAAAATTAGCTTATATTCTATGAATTATTTAGGAGTCCACAGAATCTGCGGGTCATTATCATTATCAATCTCTACTCGACCGTACACTGCGTCCTCGACTTATGACCATCTTTGGTTTAAGAGGAGTCTGGTGGAAGAGACAGAGAAGAAGCGAAGGTGGAACGAAGAAAGGTGGGGCCGATTTCGAAGAGGTGAAGAAGAAGGTGGTCTCGTCGACGACGACGACGACGACGACGAGTATAACAGAGGACCTGCAGATAACATTTACGTTTTAACAGACTCTTCTTGTCAGACGAGCGAGATATATATTCAGGGTCATATATACGCAATACACTCTTCTATATAGTTCTGGTGTGTTTACATACACGTGAAGAGCAAGTCTTGGGCCTAACGAGTTGAGCGCTCTCGACGGTGACCTCTGAACAACTGTTCCTGGTTATAGCGATATAGAAGAAGGGGCATTATCGTATCGTACATCATATTGAAACGTGCTCAGGGCAAACAAACTCAAAAACTCCTTGAATTCGTTAAATTTTTTATCCAGAGCCTCGACATCACCTGCATAAACAGTTCGGCTCGATTGAATACCCTTGGTAAATACTGGGTCTAAAAGCTACTTTCGCAAAAAGGGTGTGTTAAGCAAATACTGATTCCAGAGTTTTTGCACGAAGATAAAAATTAGGAGACGTATCTATATGTTATGGAATCTCTGAGGATGTTTAGCTTACGATAGTTACGAATCACTGTTTATAGGAATCGAATGGAGTGTTATTAAAGTCAATCATATTTTAGGTGCTTTAACAACTTTCATGACAACAATTACGACGTTATTACTAATCTACACTTTACAATTCTACGATTCTTGCTTAGTAGTTAAAGAAAACTAAGTTTTTATTATATGTACTGTTTCAAAACAACTCATTATTTACTAAATTTCAAGGACTTCCGAATGAAACAAAGATTAGATTACAACGATTTTGAAAGGAAATAAAAAAAGATTAATATTTTTCAAAACAACATATATGAATTTTTTTCCAAACAATGTAGGTACTGTGTTTATATTTTTTGTACTCTTCTTCGCTTGTTGAGTAATTTTCAAAATATGAAGGCTTTCAGTGCGTTTTTCCGTAACCCTACCCGAGCAGAAATTTGTTCAGGCCCTGATCAGGGTGTAACGCTTTTGATCAGGCCCTGATCAGAGCCCTAATAAATTTCTACTCGGGTAATAGTCGCAATTGTACCGATTTTGGACTTGACTTTGATTGATCACAAAATGTAGTATTTATCTATGGCAATGCTTATATCTTATGTTTTCGAGGTTGCTCAATGAAATGCCGCTGCAAAATTTAAAAAAATGACACCTAACCTCGATTTTTCACTGAAAAGAGGGAAAAATACTGATATTTCAGTACTTTTCTTCTCTTTTTCTATATTTTTTGGAGGAAAACTATTTTTCTACCATTACGAAATCTATAAAAAAAAGTGTCCTGGATGCCTAAGGTATAAGATCATTAATAAAATTATTGATATAAACTGTATCCTATCTTACTTAAAAAAAAAGTTAAAAATTATGGTTACTCAATGGTATTTATTTTGTTAGAAAAAAGAGATTTTCCTTATATCTCAACTTTAATATAGAATATTTGTAACGTTTCCATCAATCGTGCTATCCAAAATCGATTTAAACTCGAGCGGTGTTTATTTTAAATATCAGTTTTCAAACGCAAGTGATACAAATTATTTGGACACCTCGTTGACGTTTTACCTGGATATGAACATATTTACATAATGTCCAAGATAAAATCAGTAAAAGTCGAAGTAAGAGTAAGAATCGAAGGTTAAATAGTGTGCCGTTGCATTAGCTTTATATTATTTAAACATCAACTTTCCTTATCAAAATATTTCCTACCTAATAGCCCAAAAAAATATATATCACAGCTGTTCAGATATAAATACAAAATTAGATACCAACCTAAATAAACAGTAATAAAGTCAAATGCAATTTTTTGCTGGATATAAAAACATTATAGAAAAATCGTTAGTTTCCGCTATAAACAGATCTATCATCAAAAATTGATTCTGCTGCGTATTCCCCAAAGTGTTTTCTATCAAATATTTGATATCGAAATGCAGCTTTTGTAATTCGCGTATTATTGCCAAAAGTAATAATCTTTTTTCTTTTTATAACGTAGACTTGAAAATTTAATAAATTGTACTTTCATATAATTTTATCATTAACCTGAGTATCAAAGGATCAAGCATTCCATTACTTACTGGCTTTCAATTTTTTATATTAATTAATTCCGTAAATTAGTGCCAATTCAGTTTGTGCAATAAATAATTGACGTAATAAATACACGGAGTCAAGCATATAGTACTGGCAAATACAATGTTGATATTGTATACAATATTTGATACTATACAAACTTGATGAAGCCTAAATTTCTGAATGAGTTTCTATATCAAGATTTTAAAGACAGAAGTACAGACAGATATTTCTGATAGTGAAAAGGTTATAGAATGAAAAGTGTTGTGATTCGCTTTTATATCATCAATGATTGTAAGACTGATCAAGTATATGGCTACACTGAGGGAAAGGATTGTTTACTATAAAAAAGGCTTCTTAACAGTTAAGAAATCGTATATTTAAATACGGCGAATCGAATAACTTTTTAAGTATGAAATAATTATTCATTTCATATGAAGCTAACATTTTTTTAGTGCAAACAACGCATTTTGTACCTTAAGAAATATCTATTAAATGCAACCAAATATTTTTTAATAGTTAAGAAACCGCTTGTTTACTACACATTTATAGCTATAAAGTAATGATTTCTTAATGGTTACAAAATATAATGGTTGGAGTCGATACGCATCGTAACATAACCTCAAATGACAACACGGATGTTTTGTTTGGTTTGTTAAAAACGATTGAGTACAATTGCACAGTATAGAGAATATTACAGTTACATAAAGTATATTACAGTAATTCGGTGGTTGTTATTGTGAAAAGAAATAAATTAAAGATATTATTTATACGCCTTATTAATAAGCGCGTTTTATAAACAAATAGATCGTATAAGACAAATGTTCCATGTCTTATTTGTGAATTTGCACAGCTGCCGAGTCCAAAGTATACATTTCTTAACTATTAACAAATGGTCAATTCTCATATAAGAAATAAAATGCTAATATTAAACGAATCGCCTTTAACATTACAATACCATCTTTACGTTAAAAGAACGATTTCAACATTTCAATTGACTGATATTTCTTTAAAACAAACAATCCTTTTTCTCAGTGTGGATTATTACGTCCAATTTCTCGCTGTGATATTAATTTTTCTCAGATTGCAATGAACGGCCAAAGCAAATATTTAAATAATTATATTATTATACTCTTTATTATATTAGTTATAAAACTAAAAAACATTTCACTGTTATTCACAATCTTAAATTTTATACACATTGTTACGTAGAAAAATACGTAACATGTAGCTTCCTTCTATTAATGTTTTATGCAACGTTGAAGTGTTTCGTTTGAAGATAGGCAAATTTTATTGGATACAATCACTACAAACAAAAACAATTTTTTTTAGTTATACACTGAGGGAATATTTCTGGTAAAAATCACCATACTGTCTAGTTCCAGCGGGGTATACTCGCAACATGCGCAAAAGTGCCACACTGATAATACAAATGTCCATGCTGGCATTGAAAATGCGCCATACGTATTAGAAAAGCCCATACTATTATGGCACTTTTGCGCATATTGCAAGTACATCCCGTTAGACCTATAGTCAGTATGGGACTTGCACGTTTTGTAGTAACGATCGGTAATATTTGTATCAAATGTGTATTTTTATGAAGATGCCAATTCTTTGTATAGTTTTCTACTTCTAAGTGTATACAGTTTTAAAGATGCATGAAGTGAATATTTAAAACAACCCATGATTGGACGTTACATATACGTATGTGAATCAATTTTTGTGATACATTTTATAAGTTCTACGTAAAATTTTATTGCTACTGATGATAGGGTTGAAACTACACAAAATCTAATTACCCATTAATACATAATTACTCGAAATTCACCATTTTTAAAAATATTGTTATATTATATTAATATAGAATAAAATTAACTATGCGCCTGTACTATTTTGTGTTCACTGTATGTATCCACAGAGAAACAAATTTCATTTAATCATTTCACAAAAGTACATGATGTAATCATAAATAGTCCGTATATAGTAAATAAGACGATAATATTGTTCGGTTTACTATTTAGGCTGCCGTAAAATATTTTTTTCTCACTGTGTTTTATTTTTATTGCAACAATATTATGTATTTCATTTAAAGGTACCTAATGTTACTTTATTAAAAACATTACTACGCGATAAAGCATACATTGAGTATTGTCCAAAGGTTATTAACTTACATTAGTAGAAACATTTGCATAATACGAAGAGTTAGTTTAATTTTTGTCAACCATGAAACAATGTATATAAAATCAAAATTTATCATTTTAAGTAAAATTCCACTTGAGGAAACATTCATATCAAAGAAATGTATTTCATCGCCAACAAAAGAAGAGTATCCGCCTTCGTTATTTCAGAATATTGTTCATGAGGTACACGATTAACGTAAATGTTTATGTGTTTCGTTTAGTCATTTCCGGCTTTGAAAAAAGTCATTTCGATATATCAGTGTTTGTCGCAAGTATAAGCCTTATTACACCCAAAAGAATATTTGCAAAAGCGATAGTACAATCATGATGAACAAACAAGAAGAATCGAAGGCATTAATCATATCCGGTTATTTGAATGTGTTTTGTACAGCGAATGAAGTTCACTAACGTTTCCAAGTATACCTATATATATAATCATACGACCTGCCCAAAATACACCTCGGAATTCCTAAAAATGTGACTACTTTTGTTTAGCACACAAAACGCATATAGTCGAGACGGAAACCGCGATAACCTCAAATAATTTGGTGAAGCTTTAAAGGAGCGTGTTTAACCATCCATTATCTGCAGTCATTTTGTCATTTACCGGTTTGTCTCCTTTTCCATTTCGGTAAATCCAGATGTCCCTCGTTCACATTGCAGCTCCGAAAATGCAGGAAAGAAAAAAAGGAAACGAATGACAATCCGAGGATTTTAAACCTTCAATCAGATTAATCTTTACTCCGATGTCCGAGTAGAAATTTGGGTGGTTTCGGAGGCTTATATCGTAGCTTTTACCGTCTTCACGATTTCTCGACGCCACTATTTTCGAGCACTCAAACGATGTCTCATGTGTCCAGACAAAAACTACTTTTAGACAGGATGCAGTCTATCTACCTGAGTCTCCTTATCTAAGGCCGTTACACCTGAAATATCGAGCTTCTTTTCCACTCTGTCTGAGATGACGCGATCATACGACTGGAGGCCCACCTCGGTTTCATGTACTTGACCGTACGTGAGATAAAAGCAAAGCACAGCCACTCGCTGTCCTTTTGTGGCCGCCATAAATAAAAAACAGAAGTAGCTCCATTTCAAAATGTGCTTCTAACGCATGGTTGCCCATTCAAATCCAAATATTGTACGTAAAATATCACGTTTTAAATACCGACTACTTACAATAAATTTCAAAGCAGAATTTTAGAAGTTTCGGTATGTTAATAGTAATGAGAAGTTTATAAAGGTTACTGTTCAATTCAATTGGATACAAAAACTAGCACAACACTTAACACAATCAGGATTTAGTGCAAAAACATAACATGCTTTCCGAAATAATGTAGGTTTGTTTTATTGTGTAACATATCATGTTTAACAAAAATTGAATGTAAGGATACTGATTTAATTTGAATAGTTGATATATTCTCTTTCATGGAAAACTGCAAATTAGATTAATATGAATTACACGAAATTTACATTACTGCTACAAGATATTTTTTACAACTAAAAAGATCAGTCGCAAATGTGGAGAACATTGACCACTAATTTCTGAAATCATATCCACAAATATTGTCTAATTACCTATGGGCATTTGACTTATCTTCTTGATGTGCGAGCTCTATCAAGCAATAATATTTATTCAAAGTTATATTAAGATGTACAATACGTATTGCAAAATGTACAAAACCTATTGAAATGTAAAAAACGTATATTATGAAATTTACAGTGAAAGTTAGAGGTTCCTCTTTTTAAAAACTCGAGCTGATCTTGAAATAACATTCGCAGTTGCCTCCAGGATTATTGACAAGGTCATTGACCCCTGTGAACTCTATATCTGAGACTGTTTTTTAATAAAAGCTATTTCTAATATATTAGGGTGTTGGTGTTAAAGTTTGTACTTCATGTAATTTATTTATATTTGCATAATTTATTGGCGAGTCTCGTTGGGCAACAAAATATCGTTTGCTGTCTCTGCACTTTCGTATTGTTGCGTTTGCAACGTTTGAAATTTGTTAAAAACCATATTATCGTGCAATATTCTGACGACAGAAAAGTTACCTAGATGTCGCAATCATAGAGATAGTTTTATTAGTAATTTAATTATTTATTTTTGATATAATAACACTGGTCAATACCGAAAAATCATCAGAGATACGCATACACTTTTCTGAATTATTTCCGTGCACACCAAGTGAATCGGTCCAAATTGCACACATCCCGTAAGTAAAAAAAGTTACTAGAGGTTAAAATGATTAAAAGCTCAATAATTACAAAAAAATGAAAACAAAAAGCATCTAAAATAAAATTAGACAAAATTAGAAAGATAATCATCAAAAGTTGTTCTTTTACGAGTACATAATCTTATTTTTTATTATATTTCTTTGGGATGTATTTTGATACATTGCATTCCGGTTTTATTGGAAATTGCCTATTTTAAAAGAAGAATGAAACACATCGAACACCTAAAGAAGCTTCATCATAAACCATGCCAGGATGTAACCAGAAGTCAATCGATCATTTTCTCCAGGAATCCTCTTAGAAGTAACGAGTATAAACCTACAAATGATAGCTTGTTTCTTTTACGGCTACTGGGTCATTTACCGAATTTTTTACTACACTTTTATATCATGCCGTTTTTAATACTTTTACAGATAAAAAATGTTGAATATTCGTAAAAGCAGAACGTGTATTAGCGGATAACAACAAACGGGAAAAGAGCAATAACCAAGCTAGTAGGAACTGGGATTACCACAAGGCGCTATTTCAAAGAGCACCGATCGACGTTCGATAAATCCAGTCGTTAAAAATGACAATACGACCGCGTCTATAAAAACTGTTTCTAAGCCTTTTATGGGTAGACATCTGGTGCGATTTTGAACATCCATGTTTATTAATCTGCGGGTCACATTAGAGAAATATTACATTTTCGTTAGGCCCATGAAAATTTGCAACCTCCATCTTGAGTACTGATTTATAATAGTAGAGTTCAGAATGATTTCGAAATATGCTGTAAAAGATATCCCACTTTCCGTGGGTTTTCTGAACATGGCATTATGAGATCTTTATAAACTTATGTCCAGAACACTGTCACCCAGATAGCAGAATAAAAAAATAGTTTAGTAGTTCTATAAGAGGATGGATGAGTTAAATTATGTGGTTTTTCTGAGCTTAAGGTCGTAATGACATCAGTTGTTGACGAAGAAAATTTACCAATCAAAAGTTCCAGCAACAAAGTTAATGCATATAAAACAATTTTTAAACAACAACAATTATAATACAGGTCCTGTAACTACTATAATACAAAATAGAATGAAAGAAATTAAAAATAAAATAGAATAATAATTTTAAAGAAAAGTATAATGAAATAGATTTTTCAAAAATTATAGTAGGGAATTAAATTATAGAACAAAGAGTTTGTATTGCAAATAATTTAAAAAGTTTTTCGTGTAATAAATAAGGAAGACTCGCCCTAGTAGAAAATGAATCCAGTTTTCGGGTAGTTTCTATCCAGTTGATATTTTTCCCATGTTAAAGATATAGGGAAACTGGGCAGTGTAGTAAAAAACTGGACAGATTTCTACCAGGACGTTCACTTTTGTGATCAAAAATTAAAATGTTTCATCCTGTAACACGTAGGAAGTCTAATAAAGTATTTTCGTCTGAAATGATTCGATTTTTACATTACATCTAATTTCAGGAGGTGCCACTACTACTTATTTCTTTTTTACAACTTTCAGCCTTATTAAGTGTATTATTTTCAATTTTAATATTCTTATTTCGGAGTATAATTTTGTGGATTTCATAAGAAATATTTGAATTAAAATACAATGCAAAAATAGTAAAGGTGTGACTATTCATTAAATGATTTTATACTCAAATAACTGGTAACATTATCAATCAATGATTTATAAAAAAATTAGCGGAAAATGTTTGCATAATGAAAGAAAATTTCTTACAAGAAAATTTCTTACAAGAAAATATAAAAATACATGTTAGCCTTATTATCTAAATTTTTAATGAATTTGCTTTTACGATGCAGTTCTTTTTACTTCCGATAGTTATTATTTGCAAAATTCCAAGATTGAAACTCGAAACTAGCCTTATGGATTCAAGCACAGGATAAATAACTCTAGTCTATAGCGGAAGAAACGCCGGAATGGCTAAGGCATTTTCGTTAACAGGGACGAAGGCCCAATGAGGCGCCAGCAGCCTGTGTGTTATGACGCTTTCGAAAAAGAACAACGATGAAGTACAAGTGTTAGGGAGTTCTTCAAAGCAAGGAGCTTGGAAATAAATTTGAAATTCGTTAATTTATGGTTTGTTCGACGATAAAAATTTATTACGAAAGTCGAACATTATTTTTTCCCTAAGTTTATTGACGTTGAAAGATGCTTGATGCAGCAGGCACATTTAATTTGAGGGCAAGGAACATTAGTACGTCCGCAGAATCCATTTGCGTCTTTACTTACGGTTGCAATGGACGACAACGTGTATTCAGCATGCCATATTGTTGACAGTTGAGAAAAAGTGAAAGATGACATAAATTATTAGCTCAAATCGTGACATATATTAATAGCGCCCGCATAGTTGGTCGAAACGAAGCAGTAAACATGGTGCACCATGCTAAAAAATGCGTAATGTTAAATATCCTTTATATGTCGAAAAGGTTAACTAAAATATATTTTGTCTACGACTTTATTTTTTGGGATACCGAGTATTAATAATTACTATATAAATAATGTTAAATAAACTTCAGCATTTTCTTTTTGATACCTATGAAATCTATAGGTCTTATAATAGACATAAATATACCGGGATATCACTCGGAGAGATTTATGAACCCTTCTTAGAACAACTAGAGAAAGTGATCTTACAATATGTCACACATTTTTCCAGAGAACCAGTTTCTTAGTTTTCCTCACTGATTTGCAGTGTACCTTTAGTTACTGCAAACAAAAAATATCGTTTGCGAAGAAAAGAAATTAATAAGGCAATTCTATGGACTCTTGAGTGGAATTATTAAAAAAATAATAATTTTATCAACCAATATCTGTGCATTCACTTATTGTAGAAAGTGCACATGGACTTTTTTTTTACCAATCGTATAATAATTGCATAAAAGAATAATTTTCAAAAAATTGCTAAATTTCAAACTTCCTGCAAGAAAAAAACTGTATGGTTGTATTAGATAGCTACAAGGTAGGAGTGCTTAGAAATGTGGCAAAGTTAGGACAGAAATTGATTCCTCCTCCACAGGGTCTATATTCAAGCAATTAACATTACTTTTGCGAGATGGGCATGGGTTTTTTCATAGATTTCACTACTTGGAATTATTATGGTCAATCAATGACCGTCTCGTATTGAATTAAACAAAAATTAACTGAACTACAAAGTTTCACGAAAAACTTCCTTTTTAATCAGTTCAGTCCTGTTGATGTAGTAAATTTTACTATTTTCATTTAAGTCAATGATTAGCAGTTAAATTAATGTAAACATGTAGCTTTCTTACTTTGCTTAAGTTATAGCTTCTACAAATCCTCCCCCTTAAGAGTAGACGCATTTACTAAGAAATAATTTCTGTAATAATGGACAATGTACTGAAATCGTATTTATTAAAAACTTGGGTTTACATAAACCAATTGATCGATTTCCCTACGTATTTGAAGAACCACATCACAAAGATCTTCCATGTGCGGAGTTTGAAGAAAAATGAGGCGATAAAAATAGAAACGCTCCATTACGTCGCGTATTTAGAATCATTCGAAGCAGCGTGCGACAATCAATATTTCTCTGGGAAGCATCAACTAAAAAGGTTCACATAATAAGAGCTAATTAGAATCATAAATAACTTATGAGGACTTACGGGCTTGTAGAAAGTAACGAGTCAAATTTGGTGTGCAATTGTGATTCTCGTATCGTTTTACGATATTGTTTACGTACAAATGCTTTCCCACGCACACTTGACTCTTTGTTTCGGCAGGCATTTCATATTGCCCATTGTCCTAGTGGATATTGGTAACATAACGACTGAGTGTTTTATTTATATAAGTCGGAAACACCTTTCTGAAATACATATCAAACAAAATGATGTCTAAATGAACAGTCAATTTGAAAAAAAAAATCATTACTGGAAGCTCTATTAAAGCAATACCCAATAGCAATGGATATTTTTCTTTGTATTTATGTGGATCATTCTAAAAAATCATGCATATTTATATCTCTGATAGATAAGTATTTAATTGCGTATTATTTGACTTCTATATAAATTTTGTTGGAATAAATGTACACAATTTAACCGTAAACTACATAAAACGATTATTCTTGATGATAAACGAAGGTTAATTTAAATGTATGATAAGTTTTCAATTTATTTGTCGTAAGTATATTAAACAAATATTGACTGTATAACAATCGCAAGTAAAATCGTCAATTTTGAAGACATTTTTGTGTCTAATATCTTCAAATAAGACGTTTAGAAGACACGAGTTTTTGCAGTGGAGTCCACTTTACGCTTATACGTTTATGTTTACGTTTATAGAAAATAATTCTGTTTTTCAAAGATTTATCGACTACTGATAACGTTAAAATCTTTCAAATTTATGTATTTTCCGTGTTCCTTGTGTAATCTCCGTGGTTTTATAACTTCCAAATGATTTTGTATAGATCATTGTTTATGCATGAATATGATGGAATCTAACATAAAAATTAGCAATGTTAGCAAAATTTAGAACATCTGGTATATGAAATTTATTAATCATTTCATTTTATTATTTCGTTAAATACTGGGCGGAAAATGTTTCTTTTGCGCACAGAAAAATGTTTGAAAAACCTTCGATTGCACAGTAGTCGATTATAATTACATAAACAACACTGAGTAAATTCGTATCGCATCTAATTATAAAAGGGATAATTTATCACAAAAGATAAAATTAAAACAGGCAATTTAGTTTTTAAGAGTTTTCACTTTTAATGTAATAATGTTAAACTATTAAATTTTTATTTATGCATTTATCTTTCCTTTTTTTAATTTTATAATTTTGCATAGATATTTTGCATAGATATTTTGCGATAAGTATGAATTTTGTTGTATTTAATTTGGTAGTAATTCACAAATTAAACGGTTACACTGAAGAGATATAACGCATTTATATCTATAGCTAAATTATCATCATATGTATGTAATTGTCCAATTACTTTTTTATATTGGAGTTTATTACTGTAATGATGTAATCATTATAATGATTACCGTATAGCTTTTCTCAAAATAAAATAATTGGACTTCCCCGAAATTACATGGAAATATTTAATGTAATTCAGGCAGTTTATTCTGGAATACGTGTAATTTTTAAAACCTGACCGATTCCTTTTTAATAGCAAACATTTCCTTCGAATTCAATCTATTGCTTCAGGAATTCTCGATTATAGAAAACAAATCTTAATGAATTTAATTCTAAATATCATGCATTCTTTGTTGGCTTATTACGAATCGATTTTACATATTTGATCATGTCAGAACGCATTACCATTAATATTCTTTATCGTTTAAACCATCGAATATTTTCTTGAATAAAAAAAAAAATTCGAACCGCAACATTTACATTTTGCTTATTTGTTAACAAAAAATGGTCTATTTTTATTTAATTCCCTACCTAATACAGAAATCAACTGTATAATATGTCAACAAAACGAGCGGAAAATATGTGAAATAAAACTAGTGTCACTTGTCGGATGGATAATTGAATATTTTAATGTTTTTTGTTCGTGATTCAACGACGATACCGAACTAAAAATTTTATTTTTCCGCGGAATATCTCCAAAAACTTAAAAAGAACGCTCGCAAGCAGATTTTAAACTTGATAGTTATTTTGATACAATGGTTCGTCACTTCTCACGTAATTCAAAGTTCTATTCTTTTATTTGAATCTATTTTTGAATGCTTGCAATCAAACATTCGGAAAAATGTACATTTCGCAATCAACATTTTGCGGTATCGTCGCCATTTTTTTAGGGATGTTTAGATAACGTAAAAGGTTCATTTTTAGTGGCACCTTGATTGGAGTGTACAATCGCTTTGGGAAAACCACATTGTAAGTAAAAACCCAACATAATGATAATTCCTTCTTTTAACATAAATATCTTTCGATAGTTATAGTATTGTAAATAAAATGTAGGTACCTTAATGTTATAGCAATGTGTTCCGTCAAGGCATTCCTTTGTTACAAAATTTCTGATGTAACATCTGTATAGCGACATGATTTTTTACTGTTTACCAGTCGTAATTTATTATCTTGATAAAACCCTACTTATGTTACGGTAGTCATGAATGTAGGCCAAGGTATAAAGATAGACATTTTTCGAGTGACAGAGAATTACACTAAAAGACGGAACCGCCCAACTAGTTGAGTAGACTACTCAAAATATCTTGTTTTGGCTTCTTTCATCCTGAAAAGAATCGTTTTATTAAGTGAAATATTTTTGTTTATTATATAATGGTGTTCATCTTAATTTACATTTCAGTTCTGCTTGGGTACTTTCAACTAATTATTATAGTGTGTTTCCATTATTTTAAGAAAAAGTCAGGAAATTCAATAAATTGCTTTTGTTACAAAAGTTATTAATATTAAAGATATTTTCCAATTTTGAGAAAACATAAATGTTTATAAACGTATATAGTTATATGCATGATGTAATAATTCTCATTTACAAAATAATTGAATATTTCATGTTATAATTGAAAAGCACAACAATGTCACTGACGTTTGTTTAATATATTTAATATATTTTCGTATACTTTGTATACCAAAAATTCGTATTACCGCTGCTTTTAATTAAATTTTTAGAAATGCGTAATGATTTTTTGTACACAAAAGCATACTGAATTTCGGTCCGTTATAAATCCATAGATAGTGCAGGATCATCTCAAAATACAGACTTTCGACGGAGTAGATCCACCGAAGGTCCGCAAGGATCCGTCACGAATTTAACATTTTTTTTTTTGTTTATTTGATTTTAATTACAATTTTATTTAAAATCTTTCGCAAGATTCGAAATTAAGGTTATCGAGCAATAGTTCGTTATACATTTTTTATCCTTATTTTTATACAACTGTCTAATTTCTGCCTTTTTCAAATGGCCCGGGCAAATGCGTGTTTGAAATATTTTATTTATAATAATATAAGTTTGATGTTCAATAATAAACTTTTCCAGTTTTTTATAAAACATTTTTATCGTTATTCTATCAACTCCTCCTATTTTATTTTGACTAAATTTATTTATTATATTCTTTATTTCTGTACTATTAGTACCGCGATAAAAATAGCGCATCTTCTATTCTATTTAAGGATATATATATATAAACGTAAAAAATAATTTTATAGTTTTTATAGAATCAGTTCCCTGTAAATTAAGATTTTGTAAAAACTTTCCCAAATATTTTATCCGTAAATATTTTTTAAACCCTTTTTTCTGAGTGTAAAGAGTGAAGACTTTCGATTATATAAGTGAGTAGTGTGCTGGATTTTAAATTAATTAAAACGATCTGGAGTATTTGTAACCTGCTGCACAATGTCCGGAAAACATGCGTGAGAGTAACATCTGTCTGGTGCAAAGCACAGTATCTTCCTCACATTCTTTTTACCATGCATGGGTACGAGGACGGTGCAACGACGTTCCTGGCGTACAGCCATTCATTCTTTCGACTTTCGTTCACACGTCATCCCCATTTGGCCCCTCAAGAAGTTGTCACCATACGACAAGCTGTTTCTCTTATGTTTCTGTGGGTAACAAGTAATTTAAAAAACATTTTCACGCAGAAAAAAGTATTACACACTTGAGCCGCAAACTAGTTAAATTCCATTGTTTTTACTCCTTCACGACTTTTTCGATTTCAGCTCTAATTAACAATTAAGGACCTGTTTTACATTCAACAACTTATACAAATATACCAAAAGGCATATTTAAAACTGCATAAATATACATTTTTTTAACTATTTGCTATACTTTTTGAAAATAGTTAAAATTTGATAAATTTCAGACATAAAATTTGATATAACTTGATACTTCTTCCAAAATCAACCGATGATGTCTTTACAGCTATGAAGTCAATGATGATCAAAATAAAGAGATATAGAAAGATAGTCATGTTACATAATTCAAGGCCCAGATTAAAAAAAGAGATATAGAAAAGAGAATCAACCTTCACATAAAAAAACAGATGTTAACAATTCGTTTGAATGTCATAACCCCAAATACACAAACCTGTTATTTTCAACATATGTGTTTGCGATCAAACCTGATAACAAAATTACTGATATTCCTTATAACATCTTAACCTTAGCCTATCATAATGAAAATCAATCTGACTTCTACAAATTAGATAGCTGAGACTTTCCTCAATTGCTACACATAATCACGAATTCACATTTCTCAAGTCATATGAGGGTTTTTTGAGGCCTGTAAACTGATAAAATCGAATTTCTGTTAGTGTTTACAATCTGTGTCATCTACGTCGTAGAGTTAGATTTCTGATTCTACATTTTTAACGTCGGGTTGTCTTCTGGGTTAAAAATGAATTCGCTCATTTTCTAATCTGTACATCTGATATTAACCATTCATATAGGAATGTTTTCTTCAAAAAATATGTGGAGGATACTCAAATCTTATTAACTTTTGCGCCAAGGGAAGCTCCTGAAATTTTCTTTGCATGTTAGTAATTGAACCTATTGCGAACTGAGATAACGATATTATGGTTGAAATACCCATCGTTATCACCATACTCTGTAGTTATTTCTTTAAGTCTAAAAAAAAATTACTTTGCGCTTGTACCTGTTTAGTGTAAATAGTAGTGTTATTCCATTGGTGGATGAAGTTTAAAATCTCGACCTACTAATTAAGAAATAATTGGTCTTCTTTTTTCTTACTCGCATAAATTTTTTTCCGTTACCAGTTGCTTATTTTTTAAAATCTATACTACGCATATAAAATTCTTCTTGTTAGTAATGCAAAATATTTCAAATAACATTAAATCCTACTATTTTAAATCCTACTGTTTTAAAAAGTGCCGACATTGTTGTCTTATATTTTTGTCTGACGTTGTTCATTCAAACTACTTTCATAATTTCTTACCAAACATAACCACTGAACCTTAACCTCTCTTACCTTTGGCATAAGAAACCTCCCTCCCATTTCATCTAGGCACTATTTAGTGGTTGGCGCCATCCGATCGTCCCAAGGGGATCTTTCTTATTTTCTTCACTATGATTATGGGCGGTTATGTTTGCCTGCCCTCCATCACTGGCCTTTTTTCTGGCGGATAGCCCCCGCAAATACAGTTACCTTCGTCCATTCATCAGTAACATTCGGGGATCTCGTAGATGCTTTTATTCAGTATAGTGTTATCTGTTTTTAACTGCAATACAGTAGACGAAGAACAATAGAGTCTTTACAACTCAGTGCAATAATAATTACCTTATTTTTTATTGCAAGAGTCGATAGGAAAATGGATACATTTTACACAAAGTTCACAATGGCTTGTTGATTGTTGTCTGTACTATGTTTATGAATAAATACGAACTTGCATGTTATCCTAGGCGTCAAAATCCTTGGCCCTTTAAGTATACACGACAATACATCCGCCCATTTGCATGAGTTGCGCAATACGCGAATAACCGTTAGTATACTTTAAAGTACAAAATAAGCATGATTGACTTCGACTATGTACGCACCGCAAGCCGCATGAACTAACAGGTTTTCACTGAGCTTTCATTATTTCTGGAACCTTTATTTTTATTTTAGAATGAACTGTCATGAGCTACCCCGGAGATTCTGCTAAATTTTTCTCCCAAATGCCCAGACTTGCCCCATTAAGACCCAAGTGGATACTTTTTCCGTACGATTTTCTATGGCAGTATTCTCAATGTTACCATGTTGATAACAAAAAATAGAGCCACAATATATCACAAATATGTAACGCAAAATGATATGCTGATTCTATTGTCATCATTACATTAATTCGTATATACAATACTTACCTGATGTTCTAGAATTGATTATCTCTATCGATTTGTGTCAATTTCTTAGAGTCGGTTTTCGACACAATTCCGACCATACAGCCAGTTTCATATTCGATACGGGCACTTTATAAGTGAATGACTTTATTGTCGTTAACTGTATATTTTAAATGAAACTTGAATGAAGCCTTACCATTACTGACATTGCTATATTATTCTATCAAATAATTATTACTATTTCGAATCCCGAGAAGAATACGAGTCTGTAAATTCCTAGGATGACCATTCCAACGCGCCGGTATTGACTTGCTCTGGTTGTCAATCGTGATTAGACATCAGGTATTACGACTTCACCAACAGAATCGGGCTAATACTTTGTCGTATCGCAGCCCGTACTGGACTGGTACTGGAGTACTAATTCTGGCTATTGAAATTTCAAATACAAGTTTTAACTGAATCGTAGATTCTTCGTACTCTACCTTGAGCGTGGTCATTTAACTCATACATATTAATTACTGTGCACTAGCTTTATATCGTCACTCGCTAAGCTCATTTTGAACCCATGAAGCGATTTTTGTCTTTCCACGAAGACCATGAAGACCATGAAGAACACAGGGCCGTGATGCCGACAATTAGAGAAACGAACTCTTGTGCATTCTCAACATCTTTGCGCATATTAGCCCCTATTCTCTTCTAGGAAACATGTTGCCCATCGAGTTCAACAGTGCATTGATCTTGCTTGCTGTACTGATGTTACGTTCCTTTACTTTTAGGTATAGTGTTATCAGATTTAAATAAGTTTTGCTCGAGATGACTCACGCACATTGAGTCACTATCAACACGCTTTACTAAAATGCTAGCGTGTCTACATAGCGTTGACAAACAATAGCGGGTAAAGCGTGAATTATGCAGAAATGAAAAAGAGATCAGTGGAACCAATGGTATAGCGGAACGATACAAAAAGCAAAAACCATTAAAAAAGGGAAACCCTTCGTGCCCAATGGTATATTTCTTCTCATTATAATATTGCTTTTCCAACTTCCGAAATGATTTCAACGGGTTTGGGAAAAAGTAAGGTCAACAATTGACAAAACGACTTCCAAAAATTGACAGATACATCCTTTCGAAGGAAGATAGGATAATATTATATTAGTTATCGAGTCAGCAGTACTTACATTTTCCATTACCCTACCCATCATCACTTTCCGATCAACTAATTATTATACTATTTTATATCATACAGTGCGTAAAACGCTATTTTACACATTTTTTACTTTTTTCCGACGCATTTTACACTCTTAGAAAACATAATAGTACATTTCGATACATGTGCGTAAAATGCGATTTTGCGCTTCGTTTTTAACATGGGGTTAGATAGGACGGTGTGTAAAATCAAATGTTAAGCATAGTATGTAAAAAAATATCTTACGATACATGTGCGTAATATACTATTTCCAACTTCAGAAATTATTCCGAAGGATTTGATTTAAAAAAATATATATTATTATTGTTATTATTATATTTTTGTATTTTATCTGAAATTATAAAAAAATATATAGTTACTGGGGTTAATTAGATTCACCAAAATTAAATATCAGATAAACTTAGGAATACAATTTGGTGAAATGTTCTTTTATTTAAAAACCATAAAGCTTTAATCTGTAATTTGCTTTCCAACGATGAGAATTTCACGCAGAATGCCCCATATGATTATCAATTTTATTAAATCAAGCGGATTTTTGAAATTGATAAATAAAACTTGAATTAATCATTGAATAAAATAATATCGAGTATTGTGAAAGTATCCAATCAAACTGCTAAAACAAGGTAATTGTCTTCAAGAGGACGGGACTTAATCTTTTCTATACCAGACCCCTTTTTCCTACACCACCAATATAGATAGATTTATAGCTATTATTTTCGAGAACCGGAGTTTTAAAAACCAGGAAAGAATATTAAGAAAAAAATTGGAGAAAGGGAAATAGTTATTTTTGTATGAAGGGCGTAAAATGTAGTTTAAAAAAAAAAGCCAACTCGGGGGTCATGAGGGTGAAAATTCTGCGCCTGAGATTCAAACATTGTTTCTTGATGCACTAGACGTAAAATGACCATTATCCCTTGTCCTTTATCCCACTCTATCTTCCTTTCCCACCTCAAGGTAGATATCTAAGTAGAGAGAGAGAGAGAGAGAGAGAGAGAGAGAGAGAGAGAGAGAGAGAGAGAGAGAGAGAGAGAGAGAGAGAGAGAGAATATAGAAATTGACTATTCCCTACTTCAGAAATTATTTCAAAGGGTTTTCTAAAAAAATATTGGGATGCTTTAAATATTACAAGAAAACCGCAGTTCACACCCCACACTCTTCAAATAAACTAAGCCGATTGGTGGATGGAGATGAAGCCAGCGAGAAAAGGGAAAACTTAAAATTACATTTCCTAAAATCGGATGTCACTCAGTAGGGGTGAATTCGTAGGGAATAACGGAAAACTCCAGACGTGAAAATTTCAGATTGAAGTAAATTAATATAATAGAGGAAGAAGATTTATTTAAACTGCGTGGTATTTAAGTGAATTATTTTATACGATAGTTTGATACGATCCAGCCACAAATGAAACAATCCTAAACTAAACACCTTACTAGGATAGTAATCCGATGTCTTATTAAGTAATCTTTGGAGTAAAGTTCCGTAATTAGTTGATAGTTCAGTAAAAAACCTGGCAATCTTGTGGTACTCTGAACTTCCAAAAAAGTTCTGTAATTGTTCTAGGAATATATATTTCGGCATTTTAAAGCATCGCAACAAGAAAGAAAAATGTCATCAGATTTTTTTCCCAAATGATGACGAGACTTCTCCTTAAATTTGTGTGCACTTTTGTGGTAGTGGCTGAACCGGCGCGTGAAGCCCAGGCATTGCAAATCGATGGATCGTTCAAGATACAAGATCTCGTTATGGCGAATCGGGTCCACCGATTCGCGGCTGTTCCGATTCTCGCATGCCAATTGTCTCCTTTAGAATTTCACTCGCGTTCGAAATGGCAACTCCTTTCCTATTCGGGCAAGGCGGGTTTGTCGCGCGTCTCCGGTCGTCCTGGAAAAAAATTCGAGATCTCGATGCAAATGCCTTGTACAGTCGTATAACGCTGGAAACTGGACACGGTAGTCGACGCTCACAGTCAACTTATGCCGACTCTCTAACGACCACTTGTCTATATACTTATAAAGATGTGTTGGTCTGTAACACCCTATATAGGGGTAACGTGGGCATTCCGTATTCCAAGAGACACTTGCGTGAAATTCACAGTACGATCTTACTTGGTAATACGATGCGAGTCAACTGCTCTACATTCCGAGAGTGGCGAAAAGTTGTCCTGTTAACCTTCCGAGGGCTACTAAATAAAAACTTATCATATACTTTTGTTGACTTAAAATGGATCTGGATGATACAACACGAATTTTAATACCCTTCTTGAGTTTAAAAATTACAGATGAAGAGCAAAGTATCAGAACGTTGTTATCACCTTGATCAACCTAACAGATACATACCTTATCACTGAAAGAATTTATGTATTGCAAAGTACAATGAAATAAAAGATAATCCCTTTCTTAGTTATGGCGCGGTGATTTTGATAATATAATTTTAGGAAAAAAAAATATGAAAGAGAAACATTTTTTATTTTATCTAGTATTATTTTTTCTCTCCCTCCCTCCCTCCCTCTCTCTCTCTCTCTCTCTCTTATATAATAATATAAGCATATTAGGTTTTATTTAAAAGATTTTCAATTAAAAGTACATAGAAGAAAATCCGATTTTACGACCACGATAATGGCTGAGATTGGAGTTCCCTACCTATCCCAGTTTAAAATTCGGAGCATTCATTTGAATTTTATAATTCTTCGGTCGAAATAGTACACTTCGTTACTAGTGCGGGAAAAACGCATTTCCCGCATTCTATTAGAAAAAATATTGTTCGTATTACGAGAGAAATCTTTTACACCCAATAGGCGATCAATAGATACTCACGGTCCCGGTCATGCGCGATCTTCTGCGGACGTAAAACTTTATTTTACGGTCTTAACATGACAAGAACTATTTTGATACAGTAGGCGTAAAATGAAAAGATTATGCTCGTAATGCGAACAGTATTTTTTCTAATTGTATGTGGGAAATACGTATTTCCCGCACTAGTAACGAAATGTACTTTTTTTAACTCCATGCGCTAAGTGCTTACTTAGCGCACTGTTTTGCGTGCGCAAAGTAGAATATTCACGCACTGCTTACTTAGCACACTGTTTTACTTTGCACACTCAAAACACTGCGCAAAGCACGTAGCGCACGTCCTTAAAATAATATCTTAATCGCGCACTATTTTTAGTGCGCGAAATAACCCATTAGCGCACTGCACTTCGCACACTCAAATCGGGGCGCGAAAAATTTCTCAGTGTCAAAAAAAATAAAATACGATATACGTGCGCCGTAGATGACTCGTTACACTCGTGCGCAAATCACCTACTTCGCGCACTTGTATCGTAATATACTAATTTGGACCGAACAAGTGTAAAATTCGAATGTATGCTCCGAATTTTAAACTGGGATAGGTGGGGAATTGGTATCTGAACCATTTTTGAGGTCGTAAAATCCGATTTTACGCCCGGGAGGGCGAAAAAGTTAATAATATACTTTTAATTGAAAATGGTCATTTTACGCCTACTGCATCATAAAACAATGTTTGAATCTCAGGCGTAGAATTTTCTCTCTCATGAATTCGAGTCGGCTTTGCTCTCTCTCGGGTTCTATTGTCGAGGCATAAAACTACAGTTTAGATACAAAAATAACTATTTTGTTCTTCTTCGTTTCCTAAAATTATATTATGAAAATCACCACCATAACTGAAAACGGAATGTTATATAGGCATCTCTGTATTATTTATTACTACCAATTCAATTTTTAAGTAATTTTACAGTAATATTTAATGGGTAACATAAATGTCAATGGAGCGTCAAAATATTTGTACAGCATTTAATGCTGAGGTATTGTCTTATTGTCTTATTATGCTTATTATCGACAAGTGTATGCTTAATACTGTATAAATTTGATAAATAATTTCTTCTATCATTTTATTCAATTTCGTCAGGTTTTTGTATTGAATCTTATACCACGATATTTTCGTTCACAAGTTGTGTATATATAATCCCAATTACTTTGCTACGTAATGGAGAAGACTGCACAACCAATTAGGAAGACCTGCTGGGAAAGGAGACAAGTACCACTTTATAATGAAAAAGGAAAAAAGAAACTCCGAGAAGAAAACGTTCATTAACCTAATAGAGACATTCTTACATCTGCACGCTTAATTAAACCATTATTTTTCAAGAAACAAAAACGAGTTCCAATATTTACGTACATTCAACGAGTTACTAAAATAGTATGAAATGTGCGAACTTTTATTTACTTACTTTCTGCTTTGTTCATGATTGCGTTTTAACCCTTTAAGGGCGGGGAGAGACAATTTTCAACGCCGCATTTCATTATGATTAGGTATGCGAAAAATGTTAGTAGAAGCAGTTCTTATGGCATGAAGCTCGCTCTTTCAGATCCTGAAATCAAAATGGCAACAAAAAATTAAAATTTAAAAAGATGTGGGCATTTCTTTCTAAAAAATAAGGTTTTTTAAACTTTTTTTATAAAAAGTTTTGTATAGGAATGAGTAATCATAAAAGTCTGAAACTTTAAAATCGTAAAAACGTAAGACCACCAGGTCTAAGTTTTAAATGCACGATTCTAACTTATTAAATTTTCCAAATGGAGGACTTTCTTTCTTTTACAAAAGCTTAAGGTAATTCCTGAATTGTTTAAAAAATTATGGATTTTCATGACACTTGGTAACCAGTGGTTTTTGTGTCGATTGACGTTGAAAATTTTTGAAAAAAATTGTGCACCTAACCTCTATTTTTCAAAAAAGTACCGTTTTTTTAGAAGATCTTTTCTCCTTTGGTATATTTTTTGGAGGGAAACATTTTTCTATCATTATGAAATCTATTATAAAAGTGTTCCCGATGCCTAAAGAAATAAGATCATACCTAACAAAAATTGTTTTTCCATGGCGGTTTCAAAATGGCCGCTAACGAAATCATTTGCTCTAGATTTTTTTAATTACGGCATTTGCAATATTAATTACTTTCCTATGCTTCCATGGTCACAGTGTTTTTTCATCGAGTTTTCGTGGTCGCTGCATACAATTTCATTGCCAATATTACAAAATTAAAGATGGCGGATAAAATGGCAGTTATCTGAAGGAAAAAACTTTGTTTCTTATCGAATAAGACAGAAAGTTTTCTTCATTAAAGAAAAGTTAATTATCTTATTTAAGTATTTATTTTTCTTACACAGAAAACATCCACAATCTTAAATTACTCAAGAGTTTTCTTGGTCGTAAAATCCGATATCACATTTTCGAAATTCAAAATGGCGCATCTGAGGTGGCTCAGTGCGCAAGGTATCAAATTGCTTATCCCTCTCGCAATAAGAAAATATTCGAAGGTCTTCAGGCATTAGAACTGAAAATATATAAAAAAACAACATTTTCACACTTTCTTTATTATTATAAACAAACAAATGCAATAATTAATTAAAAACATTAATTTATTTAATTCCCAAAAATGTTGTAGTATTAAGAATGTAAAAATTTGCATCAAATAATTGGTTTTTAACGAATTGAAAAATGTAAACAATGAATTACAAAAACGTGCCCTTGTCAAAGGGCGCCATGAGTGGAAGGATTAAGAAATGGTGTCCATATGGCTCGACACGTTGGTAATAAGTGCTGAACGTAAATTCTGTTTGACATTATATAGCTTCTGTGAAAATACAATAGAGGCTCGGTATATTTACGCACTGGTTCCTCACCTTCCCCTCCCGTCTCATTCCTTTTCAAAAAACAAGGGGAGCGCCGCTTCTCCCACTCACCTTAGTTGGGTTATGTTCGTGACAGAAGACTATTCCTGAGGCCCCACCCTGAGTGATGGGGGAAAAAGTGAGCAGCGACAGGTGAATATAACGAGACGAAACCGGGCAAATATGTTGGGATGTAAACATAATGAGACGCAATTATAGCGGGACTCTACTGTAAATTCATTTGAATTAAAAATTACTTTAAAAATATGTTTTATTGTGATATTATATCTCTCAAGCTTGTCAGTTATAATAATGCCCTGAAAGTAAATGAATGGAAAAAAGTTATTCGGGGTCCCTTACTCAATATTTCATGAAATTTCTATTTACGTCTTTTGCAAGCTGTATATTTTCGATATCGGTCTGTAGCTATTGCCAAGATAAAATAAAGTACATACATGTAAAAACTAAACAGATGAGTTGAAGAAGGACCGAGACGAATCTCACAGTTCGTAGCACATGTGTTCCGCAAGGTACACGGATGCTGGACCTGTGCGAGTAGTTTTTGCTACGGGTTATATTCCCTCGAAAATTTTCGCGTTCCTCGTCGTGTCCTTGTTCTTTGCTTAGTTTTTAACGAGCTCCCGACTCCGCAACAGAGCGAATTAAAGCACGGCGGAAATCGCTTTTTATCCCGGGTCTTCCGAGACGTTATTTATTATTCCTAGACGACCCTTCGAAATGTAATATTGGCGTTTTTTACCCAGGTTTTAAATGTTACTCGTCAGGCACAAAGTCGTGCTGGGTTTATAAGAGGCTGCTTTGTACGCGTGTATGTATTCTACAATATGTCCCCAAAAATCACGGCAATGCTTTGGATCCGAAAGTGACGTCGATAAGTTTTTTTCTTCCTAAACGGATATGCTGCAATTAGTACGATGATATATATACTTTTATCAGTTTTGAGCGTGAATGGAATATAAAGCAGATGCTTCTAGGCTCACACATTTTTTTATTTGAACCACTTTAGTGGATGTTCAGAACGTTCCATTGATAATGACAAGTATTGTATTATCTGCATTTGCCTAACATACAATTTTGTTGAAAAGTGTGTCAAAGATTTTTACAATTGAATCCTGACTGCCCAGGTTAATACTTTTCCTTACATAATTTCATTTTTGATCATGTTGGTCGATGTTAAATGTTAGCCCAAACAACGTATACTTTTTAAAGTTTACAAAAGGCTTTCGAAAGATATGTTGGAAAAGATCTAACTTATTAGAGGACTTATTCTTCAGATCTTGAATTAAATTTATCATTTCGGCTCATCGCTTTTTCGGAAAATCAAGTCACCATTTTAAAATTACTTCCTACCCACTAGGTGTCGTTTGAAAAATAAATGTCGAACTAAGAACGATTCTAATGAATGAATTAATACTTTTAAAGTACTGAGAGAAAGAAGAGAGATCTAAGTCTTTCTAGATCTTTGTCTTCTAGGTAAATCAAGGAGATTGACAAATTTTTTATAGTGCTTTGAAGATAAGGTCACGATTTTCGCTTAAGCTAGTTAGCCCGCTAGTTAGCCCGTTTTATGATACGAATTGTAACTAGTAAGAACAAAAATACCATTAAAAATTATCGGTGCATTAGATCTAGAGATGCGGTATCCATCAAATTTAAAAATGTGGTTTTCATAAAAACGCATTTAAAATCTTTATAAGGGATCGTAAAATAAGTCCTCGAAGCCTTTTAACATTTTTTAATTGTTCTGTCTTTGCAGGAATTTTTGCTTCCTTCGTAATGAATTTTGCTCTGTACCTTACTGTTTTTATTTATTATTGTCCAATTTATCAGTAAAAAAGAATAGAATTATGTCCTAATTCCGCTCCCATTGAATGAAGAATAGGTAGATACTTTAATGAGCCATCTTTAATTGTCCAGATCAACAAAGTTGTTTTGATTGAAACGGTCAACACATCTTTTTAGTAAGATATCCGATATGAAATATTTCAAAATATGCGGAAATGCTTGCATTATGCCATTACTAAATCGTCTTATGAGTTCATGAACGATTGAAACTTGACGATGGCTGTAGCACTCTGATACTCACTCGCGTACCACTCTGATTTTGCTCTGATCAACTAGAAATTTTGACACATCATTCCTAAAATATTGCTGATTTATTTAAAAGAAATAAACAAGAGAATTATTTTTTTCGAGTTTCTAACTGGGTATCCCCCTTAAGATCTGTACAAGACAACTAACATGATTTCAATTTGATCGGAGCGAGAGAAAAGGTTCTAAATAGGCTTAAAATTCGTCAATTTATGTAAAGGAAATTAATAATCACACTATAAAACGTTAAAGATTTTTTTCTAATCTATTTGAAATACCCATTTGTAGGATCTAAGTAGAATCTAAGAGAAATGTATCTCTACATATTCTGCATATACGTCGTATGTGTATGCTTGTGTTGTTTTTTCTCTGTTTATTTAATGTAGAATATGTTAAATCTATCGTTTGGTGTTACATTTGGACGTGGGAAAGCGGTAGAAACTTAAAACGTTTTAAATTTCTGTCCTATGGTACTCGTGGATTATTGAGGTCACGAGTCAAGAAATTGTTCGGGTTTTAACACTCAAAATTAATCTAATATCTAACTTCTGACTCGTATTCATCTCCAACCACCCCGAGCATCAATTGTTAAGCCAGCGGACGGCGCTAAAAATAGTTCATAAATGCTAAATTGCTAAGAACAGTTAATTTATAAGACGATTTCTCGGTGACAAATACATTTTTTGCGTTGTAAAGTGGATTTTGAAGCATAAAAGTACTTTTTGAAAATCCTTTTGAAATGAAATTATCTCCTGATATTATTGTATGATCTGAAATATAACGAAAAAGCATGTTTTTTGCATTTTTAGTTTAGAACACCTCTAAAACCTGACCTGTTGGACTTTTGAGATCAGATTTGGATTTAGCACGACAAAAGTCTTTGGAAAGTATTGTTTCCTTCTTGGATCTATTGGTCAGTCAAATTTTGTCTGTCTGGGTTATTGTAAATTTCCATTTGATCCGTTCGATTTTTATGTCAATAACAGAAAAATGCGTTGAGGAAAAATAAGTATTTATGAGTAAGTTTTTTTATTTAGGCAAGTGTATATATCTGTCCGTAAGTTTACAGTAATACTTAAAAGATGCATAATTCAAGCTGAAATAGACATTCAAAGAAAATAAATATATGAAAAATAAATGTGTATAAGAGCGTACCAAAATTAGTGTCGATCACAACATAAGTAAAAAATAATCATAATTAAATGTTAGTTATCGTGATACATTTCTAACCCACATAAGTCGCTCTCACATACCGAATAAATTGGATTGCGAGGTTTTCTTAATGTTTGGACTTTGATATCATGCACTATGCAGAACGGCATTCTATATTTAAAAAACATTCTCGTTGGACACAGTGAAGATTATATGAGTGCACACAATGCGACAAAAGTGCAACTTCGACCGCAGTACGACTGTCGATTCAACAGATATATTCCTTTCAACGCGCTCGTGCGGTGCATTTTTTTTCTTGGAAGAGGCTGCTTTATTTATGAACACGACACGTCCCAGAATTCCGCAGCTGTATCGAGAGTTTCAGCGATTCATTTTGCTCGAGCTGCGATCGCAAAACGCGGATTGAATCATTTTATCATAGATAACAAGATGGGGACGCTGCGCTAGAACTGTACGGTATATCTCTGATATATGCATGCCGTGTACAGGAAGTAAATTTTTGTTTTCTTCATGCATGCACTTTTATTTAAATGCGATAATTCGGTTTCATAAATTATTTAAATGCATAGGATAGAAATTTGTTTACGAGTTATTACAAGATTTATGCATGTAATTTATTGTATCATTTTAAAAATTTATCGGTACGTCAAGACTAAATACTTCTGATGGAGCTAAATCTTAATTGCTATCTAGGTTAAATTTGCTTTCCATTTATTAGCAGAAAATGCACTATCCTTGTTAAATGTTAGGTGTCATTACAACGAAAATCGTTTATTCAACTTATGATTGAAATCCTATCTTGTAAAATTGAATATATTTTTCGTATTTCACTATTTAAAATGTTTAGTAGTAAATAGAAGTGTTACGGACAGAATCGATGTTTTATCGACTGCGGTACCCGGCGTAGGTTTTTTCCCACAAAGGTGGTTTTCCCTACGCCATTGCACACCCGAATGGGGGTACCTCTCAAAATGAAGCAGGCCTGTTAGGTAAATTATGTAAAAGGCTCTTCAAAATGGTGACGATCTCGATATAATTATTTGTAATTCGAATAGTATAATATCGATGTATAATATGACGTCGTAGTCTATTTAAATGTTCGAGAGTTTGAAAAGTCGAACTAAGATGTGAAAAAGTGACGATCGGGTTCGGAAAGAACGTTCCGGAACGTCGTAAGGTTAGGGAAGTCCGCATCGCGATCGGATCGTCACCGGTTGATCGCTAATAAATAGTTAATATTTTCTTTCGGTCGATTAAATCGCGTGTTTTTATTTAAAGCCCTTCCACCAATCGTTTACAAGAAGTATTTGTTTGAAAAATGATATTCTACATGTATAATGGAAATTAATTTATGATATTGCACACAACAAAAAAATAAGCCTTAAAATTGTTACATCTTAAATTCATCATTAGGTGAGGCTTAATTTCAGCCCAAAATTGCGTTAATTTTCTTAAATTCAGTCAATATTTAGGCGTAAAGTCTTACTTTCAGACAACAAAACTGACTTTAAGCCGATTTTTTTTGGTTTGAAATAAGATTCGTCTAAATTAGATGCTATAAGCTCGATAAATCTTATTTTAAGCCAAAATATCGACTAAAAGTCAGTTTTGCTCACTGAAAGTAAGACTTTAAGCCAAAACACTGACTGAATTTAAGAAAATTATCGCAATTTCGGGCTTAAATTAAGCCTCACCTGATGATGAATTAACACTTTTAAGACTTATTTTTATCTGTGCACAGGCTAATTTTCACGAAGATACATCAGATTATTGATCATCTGATGTCATTATTCCGAGGCGTCATAAAATCAGTCGTCATAATCTGATAGGACATTCTTACCTTGCTATTCAACATCGGCCGATGCACAGGAAAAAAAGTCTTAAAATTGTTACATCTCAAATTAAGCACTATAAAAGGCTTAATTTCAGTCTAAAATTGAGCTAATGTTCTTAAATTAAGTCAATATTTGTACTTAAAATCTTGTTTTTAGTTTGGAAACTTACTTTTAGTCAATATTCAGGTTCGAAATAAGAATTCTCCAACTTAAGTGTGACAAGCTCGAAAAATGTTTCTTTAAGTATAAATCTCGACTAAAATTAAACTTTGCTGTTTCAAAGTAAGACTTTAAGTGCAAATATTGACTTAATTTAAGAAAATTAGCTCAATTTTAAACTGAAATTAAGTCTTCTACAGTGCTTAATTTGAGATGTAACAATTTTAAGACTTTTTTTTCTGTGTATATTTGAATATTTAATGTTGTAATCACCACATAGCATAAACTTCTGAGACTCAAAGAAAAAAATGAGCCTGGCAATTTCGCAAACAATGAGCCGACTTCTTTTAAAAGTTCGCTTAAATGTAGCTATTAAGTCAGATTATGGTCTTGAACAAAATTTTTGCTACCTAGAGCATACGGAAGATTTTATTATTTCTCATTTTGAGATTGGAAGGCTACAAGAAGCACAGTTTGCGATGAACCCGAAGTAGGCTTTATTAACAGCTTAAAATTAGACGATCGTGATATTGTTTTAAGCTTTCTTGGTCAATTTTTTTTCATGCCGCAAGAAGACTCAAATTTAATATCAATTCCGATCTTATTTAAGACAAACACACAATAAGAGTAAACAACATAAACAATACCGACCTTACAAGACGAAACAGGTTCAGTAACAACCCTACGATGGTTCTAAGCAGAGTTTCTATCACATCCAACGACACGAAAAATTTTACGAATTCTTTTAATTGCAGTTCTGCCTTATGATAATATTATAGAAATTAAGAAATTTGTGTCCATTCTCGTTTCGAATTATCAACATCAGTGTTGTGGAGCACTCAATAGTTAGCAACTAGCTATCTATTGGTCTTAATTCAAGACTTACTTTTTTCAGTGCTGTCATCGTTGTCATTTATCATAAAATATGATAGTGCAATATTCTAAATTCATCATGGTACTTCGGAATTTCTATTCAATTGCTTATCCATTCCTCCAAAAACCCATCACCACCTCTAGTTACATAACTATTTAATCTTATTGTTACTTTCAGTTACGTATTTTTGTGGAACAATTTTAATCGAAAAAAAATAGAACTATGCCAAGTACAGAGTAATATTAACCCAGAAAGTTTAAAACAATCATCACGATCAATTCATTTTAAGCTGGTAAGAAAGCCGGCTTAGGATTCACCGCAAACAGTGCTTGTTATAAGCCTTCCAGTTTTAACATGAGAGAGGATAACGTTTTTTATTAAGTTTCAAGACAGTAACAACTTCTGTTGAGATTATATTCTGACTTAATGGCAACATTTTAGCCAATTTTTAAAAGAAGTAGGTCCTCATTATAAGACTTATGTTTTTCTGGGTGGCTTAATTTATCTAGTCAGAAGCTAGTATACCATACAAGCTAGAGCTACACAATGAATCATATCGTTCTTCCTGGCAAATGATATCTTAACTTTGTCATCAGGCAACAAATAGACTGGATTTACCTAGCAATAGTCCAGCGTAGGTAACGAGCTGTCAACGGTAAGGCAGTTCAGGATGTATAACTTCAAATCGTAATTCGAGGTTAATCTGCACTAGTCTAGCCCCTGTCCAGTGTTAGTCACCTGGTCGTTATAGTTTTAATAGTAAAGTAGAGTCCAAATCTAATATGGAGCTAATCAAATACCTTAAATTTAACCATTGAACATTGAATAACACTTCACATTAACTAAAGTGGAAGTCTAATTTGGAGCAAGCCTAACATCAAATTTGATCGTGTTACTTTATGCCAGGATATAGAATCTACATTTAAAAGAAAAGGTAGTGCTCTTACTGCTTTGTCGAATTGCTCTGAAGAAATTATATTATCTGTAAATGATGGTTTGTTGGTAATCCAAATTTTTCAAATACTGTTAGAGAATAACGATGGGATCAAAACAAAACAGGAGTTCCTAAGAGCTGCTCCAATGATTCTTATTAATTACTTTCCATATATACCAGACATTTTAATGTTACATTTCGAGCCCCAATTTTACTAAGATCATTAGATAAGTGACATTTGTTAACATTTGTTAACTCTATTCTATATTTACCTAATTTTGTAATCAGTTATTTGAATAAATGCATCATGATTATTAATCACTACAGCAATTAAGATTAAACTATAGATTTCCTATTATTTTGTCAATCATTTTTTATTTGCGATATAATCAAGGATGAATATACTTTTATTTTAATGTTGTCTATGAAATGGATAGATTTGTGCACTATTCTTCTATTCTATTTTAGTCGAAAACGTTAATATTCTAAGTAAAATTTTGCATTTTTTTCGCATGCGAAATTTGTATTACTTTTCTTCCGCAATCACATTTTTTTTAAATTTACGGGACACAAATATAATTGCTACATATTTTACAATTTAGAAGGTATCACACGTGACATAAATAATTGTATATCTTTTAACATTTTATGCACCTATATGCGGACATGATAAAGTTGTTTACTTGTTTTGACATTCTTATTATGTCTAAAATAATAATATTAACTGCAATCTATGGATCTGGATTTCGATACTTAGACAAACACTTGAAATACATTTACGAGAAAAAAACTTGAAACAAAAGAATTTTTTTCTTATTGGTACGTGTGAGCAAAAAAGAGAGTGCAAACAAATCACGGCACTTCCAGTGTTTCGAAAGGATGGAAGGCTTTGATGAAGGACCGTCCGCAGTGTTAAGAGCGCTAATGGAACTCCTGAATGCTGAACGTAAAGACTCTCGACGATTCTTTCATATTCTAAATGAAATAGCGTGAGCGGCCTTTCGTCACAAAGTAATAAAAAGCTTTTGCTACTCACCGATAATTTCTCAAGTGTTTTTAACTACACATTATCTGCTTCTGTCATACGTGAAATATCGGCAAATGTGTAAAATGTTTTCGCCACCATCCTTTCAAAGTATAACAAATAATAACGGGATATTTCGGTGCACTCAGTGCTCAACTGAAATTTACATATTGCTAAAAGACATTCTTAGGCGCATTATGAAGAGATGGAGTTTCCGAAAAAGTGGGCATATATTACCAATAAATTACACAGGCACACAAGAAAGAGAAGTGTTTTGGTCAGGACACTACTGTATTTTTACCTGATAAATCCGAATCCAAAAGTCAGAATTGTCAGATTGGCTAAGATGTTTGAATATAGTTTTTAAAAAGTGCTGAAAATGATTAATTAAAAGCAAAATAGAAAACAATTTTTGACAAGATTCTACGATAGGGTCAGAATGGCGCCATGTCTTGCCCACCCTCCGCTCCCTAACGCCTCTTAAACTTAAAATAAATGCGCATATACACAAATTAAAGGCTAACAAGTAAACATCTACTTCAGATACACTACAGTAGGGTATTTACATTTATTTTATCTAGTTGATTTCGAATCAGGAATTCAGAATTTTCAACCAGTTCAAAACCGTCATTAAAAGTAACAAGAAATTGATTTTTGCAAGACACTCCGATAGTGTATTCCTGTTTAATATTTCCCTACAAATCAGAATTCGAATTCGATATTGTTAGATTGACCCTGAATTTTCAGAACTAGAAAAGACAAGCCGAAAAAAATCACAAAAAAGGGGCTGCACAACTGTCTATACCTGGATCATAACATGAGACTAGAATGATCCCCATTATTATGATCAAATTTTAAAAAAAGTCATTTGACACATTAAAACAACCTTTTTTAATTTTTGTTGGGTGTTGGATTCGTATTCAGTAATCCCAAAAAACCAAGTACTAAGATTTGGATGAATCAGTATATTATTTTATTTTAAAATTTCGTTCAGTGGCGTGATAGAAATTTAGAGGTCGGAATGGACACTAGTGACCTCTTAATATATTGGCGTCTTTATGTGCTAAACTGACTTTTTATGTACGCATATTTTGGTATAAATTTTTTTTTATTTTTGACGGAAATGGCTTGCAATTCACATGTTAAATGTCGCATAATATTGCACAGTCTGTCAGTGTTAAAAAATACATGGATTCTCTGAAAGCGTCTCAGTAAAAATATATCATTTTTTACTTTCTGTCTGTAGTTTTGAGATATTTTTTCATTTTCAGAAATAACAGCTAAATTACACTTCGGATTCGTATTCGCATTTAGTGTGAGCAAAAAATGTTTTCCTTTGCAATGCATTTTGTTAGAAGTAGGTTGAGTTGAATTGTTTTTTAATTTGAGGTACTCTGATCCATTTGACGTGTTATCTCTAATCAGTAGATTCTTTAGTTTTTCTAACAAAATCTAAGCCAATCTGACAATTTTATTTCAAAACCAAAACAGCCCATCACGTCAGGAATTTTCGTAACCTCAGGTTAAATTGATAAAAAACGGCCCATTTTGGCTATTCTTGTAGATTTTTCAACGTACAAAAAGTGTTTTTTTTTTAATACTAACGTCATGGGCAATTTGGATATCATATTCTGGTTTGGCGTCAAAATATCTACAAGAATCACCTCCCTTGTTTTTTTATAATAGACTTGATTGAAATTTCGCAGGCCTGTGTTATTTCAAAAGAAGAGTGAGATGTTTTAGTGTAGAAAGTTTTGTTTTATTCAAGTGGTTTGTTCGTGGATCAGCAGCATCATTTAAAATTAGAAAATAATAGAAGCACTAAAATAATTCCATAACTGTAATGTCGGTTGTTATCATAATTATTCCTCGTGACGCGTCGTGATGAAATTTAATTTTTTTAAATTTTAAATTAATTTAATTTAATTAAAACAAATTTTTTTTTTGATTTAATGAAAATTTAATGAAAATTTCGAGAAATGTTTAAATTCACATAACTTGGTCAATTTTCATCCGTTTTTTTTTAAACAAAAGTTTCGTTTTAGTAATCCAAGTCAATGTTTGATCGGAAAATCGGTGTCAAATTTGAAAAAAAATCACCAATACTTTCAACTGTAGTATCGTCAGTTATCATTTCATCAAATTAAAAGTATGCTTTTCAGCTTTCGAGTTAACAAAAGTTTTAAATCGAATAAAAATTAGAGCAGTTATGAGTGATTTTTTACACGAAGCTGCCTAAAAACTTTTGGCTGTAAAACGAAATTTTCGAGGTTACTTTATAAATTACACCATACCATTTATTATAGTTTTCCTAAATCTACAACTTGTGCCAGATCGTTATCACGCCGTCTTAACCATGATCAAACATTTACTTAGATTACTAAACGAAACATTCTTTAATATTTTGAAGTCAAATTATAAACTTGGCACTGTTTAAATTGATATAACTGTAATAAAAATTATCTACAGATACTACAGTAATGCACTTTCGCACAATTGAAAACTGCTAATAAAAAATTAAGTTTGCTAACTTTGGCATTAGTTACACTTTATTTTTTCTAAAATTTCTTTGGGATAATCTTATTCCATCTCCATATTATAAATTATAACGTATTTATTTGGTACAGATATGGCTTTATTTATATGCCATGTATAACACAGTGGAGATTTTAGATATTTGGTAATGTATCTCCATATTTTGGCTTTCTTCTATTCTCTTCAAACTCAATAGTGTGAAAATCTTTGCGACATATTGATAGATATTATTCCTAGACAGTAGCGAAGAATGTGTCATTGTGCCTTTGTACACATATAGATTACATAGGAAATAAAGTACTCGCATGACAAGTGAAAGTGTTACTCTATCTTAATCACACGATCATTTTGCTGGTTAATTCTTCGTGTCGGTTCGTCTTTCACTCTTACTTCCTACACATGATAAAAAGCATTGCTTCGTCGCACCAAACACTATTCAAACTAACATAAATAATAGTAACAACAATAAATTAACAACAATACCCAAATTCCTTCAGATTAATGTATGTACTTGCATTACATAATCTATAATTTGTGTACTATATTTCATTAAACGACATATTTGTAAACAATATATCGTAAATTATTTACTTCCAACGAGTCATATGCAGTTAAGCAGTGAAAGTCTGAATATTTTTACGATAACTGCCTTTACTGCGCCTGAATCACGAGTGATCTGTATATCGAAACATTTCAAATTTATGATATATTTTACCGTCAGTTACTAAGAAAACAACGAAATAATAAACTTACTAGGTTCAGATCATTTGTAGGTTTTTGGAGGATTTTTAGTAAATTATATATTTCTCGTGGATTTGTTAGAAAATACATATTTTTGAACATAAAAAAGTACCTAAAAGAAGATGCAATATTTCAAAGATTTCAAATCGCCTAAGAATTCAACCAATATTTTTTTACGGTAAAAAGTGGTTATTAATACATTTCAAAATTATTAACAAAAATTTGTAATAACAATTTTTCATTTAGTCATTTAGATACTTTGAATCCAAAAATGTCTTTCTGAGCTTTTTGTAATTTGTATCCATATTTAGATAAAAAACTTGTGAAATATACCGAAATTTCTTTCTCTTTCAACCCTGATACATTTACAAAAATATTGATTTTATACATAAATTCGTCCGAATACTCAAGAATTTGTTGATCTTTTCGATTATTGGATATAAGGATAACGAATTTCTAGCGCTGAAAATCATTCTGTATTATCGTGATCATGTTTGGAAGTATCGGTAGCACTTAACATAGATTTCTATTTGTAAAATTTTATTTTATACTATTTATATACACTTTTGTTCCGTTCGTTGGCAATAACGATTCGGCATTTTTTAGATGTATTGTACATGTTTTCATAATCTCGATGCACTGCTATTCGAGTTAGACGATTCTCCGAAGTATCAAATTCCAGACAAACAAAAGTTCAGTGTCAGCTGTGAAATGGTCGGTATTTGAATTAACCTGGATTGTGTGGTTTCTGAATATACAAACTATTATCAAAACCGCAATCTACAAAGATGGAAAACAATATGCCTTGATCCTCTCGGATTAGACAGTCCCGGTGGGATTTAGTTAAGTATATGTCAAACGAAACAATGAGTACCTCTCGATGCGTTAAGTGATTAAAGCTGTTTTACTTGGAAAAGTTTCGTTCTTCTTTTGTATTCTTTAAAACATTCAATTTAGAGGTATATACTTATTATATTTAAACATGATACTATTCGTTCCATTTGCAACGCTTTGAATATTCAGTTATTTAATTAATAATTTGTATACATGACCATCGATGTATTTGTTAATAATCAACTCAATAATTAACTTAAAATAATTATTTCCCTCTTCCAATTAATTAAGTAATTATAGGTATCTTCTTGTTGCCAATAACTAAAATAGTTATGTCTACGATTTGAATTAATTAACACAACTACAAAAATGACAAAGTCAGCTTTTTAAAATTAGGGTTTTAAAGTTAGGAGAACACTTTCAATTTTTACAAAATCCTAATTTTTGTATCACAGAATGTTCACATATTTTTACTCATAACGTCCAAATGTCAGTTGTTTTAACATCATATATGATATAATATTTAAAAAACAAAACGTACCATAAATGTATAAAATAAAAAATATAAAGCTAAAACGTTTTGATGCATAATTCGCACCCTCGTCAAAAGCTTAACCTTAAAAATAATTAAAAACGTACATAAAAACCAAATCGACGGAAAAAATGTTATGGTTATGAAAAACAGGGGTCAATTATTACGGATTTGTACAAAAATCTAACCAATTCTGGAAGATACTTGAAACTTTGTTCCAACTAACCACTCAAGTACAACGATCTGCGATTATTCTGTCTTAGTGGATAGACTAATTAACCTGATACTACCTTTCATCACAAAAACTTGACACATATAAAACAGATTTTCCACGACTGGCAGCAATCTGACTGCATTAAATAAATCCACTATCTACAAAAGAATTTTATACTTGCAGAATTCCACACTTAGTATCCAATGCAAGATTCGTTTTCGAAACTTGTAACTAACAACACATGTTTTGATACAACACAAAAAATATCCTTGATAATCCATAAGTGAGATTTCTAACGACACAAATACGTAATATACCTAAACCATGTAATATTCCGTTACTAACTCATAATTACACCAGACTATTCGATGTAACACTAATTACTTTTGAATAATTCTTTGATAAATGCGATGAACTTTAGAATGAATGAATGTACATTTATAATACGCAATGTCAGCATATGCAATTTTATGGAGTATATAATACAATTGCCCCATGCATATCAATTTCGTAAAGGATCATCCAGTAGTATTACAATACCTACTTTGCATTACTAGGCAAATATTTACCGTAAAGAGATCTAAGCTGGTCAAAGCAAAATTTGAAAAAATTGTATAATTCAAATATAAAACATCCAAAAATATAAGTACATCTTTTAGAAAGAAAACCCTTCCGGTTGTAACGAAGAGAGGTTTATCCCATTTTGCCAGAGTACAGAAGGCTCAGTTTACACAAGAAACAATCCAGCGACTCTGCGGGGGATCTTATCAGGATTACGGTGAAGGGACTGTCAGAAAAACGAAAAATATCTCGAGGGAATCTCGAAAAGGGCATTTTTCATGCAAGCCTACGCTTTGGCTTCAGTTTCTACGAGGGTAAGGTTCTTAACTAGTTTAAGCAGGTGTAGACACAATAGGTAACATCTAAGCTTGCTCGCGATTCCAATTCTTCTATTTGAGGGAGTGATGAAAGACTCCGCACTTAAAAGATAGTCCGAAACTAAAAATGAAGAGATCAACTAATCACGTTCGTCTTTCCCAAACAAAAAAAAAGAACAGAAGCGAATTGCTTATTTCATAAGAAAAAAAATTTAAAAATAAAAAAAAGGCGTTTAAAAATAGACCCTTGGTTAGCCAACGTAGGCAAGAAGTTGCAAATCATCCTCGAGATATTAAGTATGTTTTCAATAGTCTTGTATATCATTCAGTTGGACCAAATTTGACAAGATTTTTGTCTTTGTCATGGGGTACATTATATTCCACACTGTTAAAAATACTGGTGTCATTGCGGAAAACGATGATATTTCAAAATTTTTGTATTGTGTTAATTTTTTGTACATGGCAGATAATAGAAATTATGTCAGATCATGGCAACAATTAAATTAGATTGTTTATTAAGATACTTTGTATAATTAAGTTGTAGAGTATTTTTTAGCATTTAGTAGTATTCATCTTAGTGTCCTGAGATAAATTATTTACTAATAGTTAATGTAAGCTAATTTCAAGGCTCTTACAGTAACTGAACAATAGAAAATGACAGGTAACTTAGAGATGAAAATACCAGCACTTTCCTGCATGTCCGCAATGTTATTATAGGTATATTAACTCGTATATTTTGGCATTCAATGAGCGTTCGTTAAATATTATAATAAATCTTACATTAAATTCTGTGGTTTGAACTGCACATGTTAACAATGCGTCGAAAAATTCGCAGAAAATCGAACGGCTTACGTTTATTACAAATTAGCTTTACTATGAAGTTATTATATTAACTGTAAACAAACATTTCTCTCATAGTGTACTGAACAGGTTAAAATCCAGCCGAATTATTTTATTTTTAGTCTGATGAACAATCAATTCACCTGATTTCTATCGGTCACCTCTGAAATCAGAGACTTGTGGATTTTGTGTCGTCAAACCTATAACTTTTCTACACGTAAAGAAAGAGTTAGCTACAGTTGTTAATTTTTAGCAACCTCATCGAAGGAATGACAGCTAAGAACTGACAGCAAACGAGTTTAGCTTTACGGGCTAACTATTTTTCGCTGAGCAAAGTTAGCAATGACAGTTAACTTTTTCGCTATAACATACTGCCCATTGTAGTTGCTAGTTTTAACTTTTTTAGGGCCAACATTTTCTCCTAATGCAGTTGGCTTTGAGGTTAGAAAATCAACTTAATGTATATATACAGCACGCGTTAAGAAGAGTGGATCGTCGATCACGAAATCAGCTGATCTGAGTGCTTTATTGTATATACTCAGTTACAGTAGAAGCAATGCTGGCTTTGTAATATTTGTAACAATTTTTTATATTTTCGATATTGAATAATGTGAAAAAAATTCGAATAATATGGAACTGAAAAATTAAGGGTTTAATCTATTTTACTTTCGCTATCATCTATATTAGATGTTACGCATAATATGAAATTTTCGCAAAATTTTACGTAGTAATTTCATTATAACTTCGTCTCCATAATCCCACTTTTGTAAGACATATTCATGATTCCTTCCTGGTAGTCTGATACAAACAAGTAATTAGTTGCAACTGTCAACTCCAGACGAACACTCTTGCAAATGTTCTTTAGATGTTACAGCTAATAATTTTGAACGGTCTTTGCAAATTATTCTTTGGAGCAAGTCGACAGGAAACTCGATTTAGCAATAGTAGAGAAGTCATTTTTTCCATGTACGTAAATAATATTGACAGTTGTATTTGTCAAGCGATTATAAAATAAATATGAACAAATAATTGCAATGCCTTTAACATAATGTAGAAGAAGTAACGCCTCCAATCCAGAAAATTGCATTTTTCTATTCTGAATCTGCAATACCAAATTTTGTTTACCAAACGTATGAGTCTTTGCTGCACGATATAGAAGAGTTAATGTTATGTTTCAGCCAATTGCAGTTGAGAAACTGAACCAAGATTTTATAAATAACTTTAGCAATTTATGAATTCATGAACATTCATATTTCCAAGCAAGAAATATCAGGAAAAGCTCGATTGTGAATAGCTAAAAAAATAATATGGTATCTCTATGTTGGGTTGCAGGAAGTTTTTCATTTTCTGACACTATTAAAAATATTTTGGATTGTGAACATTTTCCATATAACGGAACAAACTAGCTTTCCTTTCGATTTGAAAGTATTTTTCACAAAAAAAAATGTTTAATTTCAGATATTTTCAATGTGGGAGATATGTGGCTGTTACAGGTATGAGGTCACATGGAGGTTCGGCTGAGGTCGCTTGTTTTAAAAGCGTAATCTAAACATTAAAATTGCAATTTTTAATCTTAGAATATTGGCGTTTTGGCGAGTTTAAAAATGCTCAACAATTTCTATAACGAAGAAAGCCATATATAATTTGAATTTAGTGTTTTTATAAATTAATGCCATGTCTTTTAAACTTTTAAATGGCTTTGATGTAGCCGTTACAAAACGATTCTAGGACTAGTTTAAATAGTACAATTGATTACAATTACAAAGTGTATCAATTGACCGAATGTCAAAATAACGCATCCCACTTTACCTTTATAAATAAAAAAGTAAAACCATATTGAAAACGATAAAAAAAATGGTCCAAACAACCTTAGTATAATATTATTGTTAATTGGCCATTCAAAGATATTCTTTTACAATTGATGGGGTTAATAAAAAGAACAGTTAGATATGGTTGTTGGGTTGTAAGGAAAGTATACCTTTTCGCTATACCTAAGTCTCTCCAATTTTAGTGCAACAATACAGTATCACGTTCTCCGAAACCAAGAGACGATATTAGTTTTCAGGGATATTTTTTACCTCGAAATTCAGTGCGGAATTGAACTTCCTTTCGATAAAGATCCCGAATCGTACATCGAAAAAAAAGGAGGATTGGAGAGAACATTTTTTACGAGGCTGGATCATTGTGCCGGATGATTGAACGTTTGTTTTATTTCCCCGGCGCTTTTCGAAAGTGGCTGACGGCGCGTCGGAGGTGGAGTGACGCTTAGGTATACCAATAAATAAATTCCGCGTGGCACGGTAACACAATCCGTGGGTTGTATTCGGAGCCTGTTTGCCCCGGTAACTCGAGACGTAGCGAGCCGCGCTCGACTAATTTGTGAAATTTAATCAACTGCGTTAGCCGCGTCGTTTCAGAGTGGACACGCTGCTGCACCGACCCAATACCTAAGTTTCATAAGCGCCTTCATATTTTTTTTTTGTTTTGTTCCTTGCGTTGGCGAACACACCGGAATACGACACGCCACGTGCGGGGGGTCGCTCCCTATACTGCGTTTCTGGCGGAACAACCATGAAATTGACAGCTAATCTTTGTAACAAGACCTTTAAATTGCTTTCGCCTTACTACAGTTTTGTCGTTTGCAAACATTTCATTCGCTTTTATGCACGTAAGTGGCAGTGAAATGCAATGCTGTCAATTATCTTAATGTATAAATGATGTTATAAAAATGAGGAGTTGATAAAATGTATGAACAAAGTCATTTTTAGACCATTCAAGCAGAATGGGAACATTTCAGTTTATCAGGCCACACTGGATATATTTTACATCGGTGGTCGTGTACTCATCTGAGTGTGTCTAATTGTGAAGGACAGCGGGAAAATGAAAAATTTCAATAGAAGCAAAAATGTTAGTTTAGAAAAGAATAACGTCTCTATTAAAAATACAAAGAGCGTTAAGATTTAAACAAATGATTATTAACGTTAATGTTTTACTGGGTAAATGATGATATGATATCCCGCAGCACCCGTTCTAAGTTATACGTTTGGCTTATTAAAAGTTATAGTAGTCTCCAAGGTGGATATATATGGATATTTATATAAATAAAAATATATCAAAATAATTTCCACCGTGCTAGACTCTTCCCCTGCTGCTCCCACCACAGCTATTTCCTGTGTGGGATGCTCGCTTCATCACACTGAGACTTGAAATGCCTGTTCTGTCGTATGTTATGCGCTATTTACTTATGTCAAGAGTTAAATTTCGTTTTAAACAATCGCAAAAGTAATAATCGTCTATGCTGGTCGCACTTAGGTGTTTCCCAGAGCCCCAGGATGCTTTGACCAGTCGTACAAGCGTACAGAGATAAATGAAAATTAAGAAGTGAGGATAGTGAAGGCTGCGTATTGGGATATAACTCAGGATAAACATCAGCCATTTTTAAAGAACCCACCATAAGACGGGACAGATTATGTATGAATGCTACCGGATCAATGCTGTTGGAGTATTCAATCTAATTCCATACTCAGCTGTTTGTTGTGGTGCCACATTTTTCATTTATATTTGAAGTTTTCTCCTGCATAAGTAAGATGTACAAGGTATCGCATAACTTAAATGACGATCGGATTGTTTCAAGATCTTGAAATTAATGCTTATTGGAAGAGCATTCCACCGGCAATCGAAAGGTCCCAGGTGTTCAACTCACGACGCATCGAATTGTTCTACGTTAGATCTTCGTTTTTTTAATCTAAAAGAAATCCTGCAGAATTGATCTGTAGCACTAATGCAATAAAAATTGTGAAATTCATTACGAAATTTGCAGAATTTGACCTCTAATCGAGCAGAAACGTATTCGTTGTTAGAATGATAGCTAACATTTTAATTTTTGTCTCACGGTTCTAATCGCTCTATCGGAAGTTTGTACTATTGATGCTAGCTATATTTTAAAATCAAAATATGATACAATGCGATTCGCACAACCTGAATAGCCTGCACTGTACATTACACATAGGTAAGACAGTACCGTTCGGTATAGTACAGTACAATCCAGTACAAAAAATACAATACAATACAAATCAATATAGTACAATACAGTACAATACAACACAGTGCAATACAATAAAATACAATACAATACAAATCAATATAGTACAATACAGTACAATACAACACAGTGCAATACAATAAAATACAATACAATATAGTACAATACAGTACAATACAACACAGTGCAATACAATAAAATACAATACAATACAATACAATACAATGTAATACGATACGATACGATACGATACGATACGATACGATACGATACAATGCAGTACAATACAATACAATGCAGTACAATACAATACAATGCAGTACAATACAATACAATACAATACAATATAATGCAGTACAATACAATGCAATGTAATATAATGCAATGCAATACAGTACAGTACAATACTGTGCAATATAATACAATACAGTACAGTACAATACAATGTAATATAACACAATACAGTACAGTATAGTACAATACAGTGCAATATAATACAATACAGTACAGTATAGTACAATACAATACAATACAATACAATACAATACAATACAATACAATACAATACAATACAATACAATACAATACAATACAATACAATACAATACAATACAATACAATACAATACAATACAGTACAGTAGAGTTCGATTCAGTACATTACATCATTCGTTCTCTAATTTAACCGATCAAGGCAGGATTTTAAGATATCTGATCCGAAAAATATTCAAAACTTTCCTTTTTGTCAATTTAAAGTTAGGATATATGAAATATCTGACGTGATAAGTCAAATTGGATAACGAATTAGTAAAGTAACAAAAAATGTTGCTGTCTTGTGTTATTTTTGCGAGAAGTACATTCGGTGATTGATTACACAGGACTACAACAGCATTATTATTAGATAACTTAAATCTGATTTTTTTCGCTGAAAACAAATAATTCGTTGCCGAATTCGCTGAAGGCCGATTTTTCACGTATCCTAACCTCCAATTGTCAAAAAGAATATTTTTGAATATTTTTGGCACAGATATCATAAATTCCTGACATGATGGGTCAAATTGAACAACGGATTCGTTTTCAGTAGCTCTGATTCAGGTTGCCTCCCCCCCCCCCCAAATGTGTGTTATTTGTGTTTCCTTCGTAAAATTAAATTTATTATATCTCGATATTGTTTAAAGAAGGCCCATTTTGAGTGTGTCATCTAATAAGCTTAGTCGAAGGTGTTTATTTCTTATTAGAGGATGTCAATACATATCAGTTATTTTTTATTATATTATCTTTTTATTATCAGAAGCGTTGGCACTAAATATAAGGGAAACTGTTGAATGAGAATTAGATCATTATCTAATAAATCAAGTTAGATATGATTAATTTACTTAATTTTTAATATATTTAATTGTGAAAACATAGATTGAACAAAATATATATTTAATACATGCCGTCTTCTTGTTGAAATGGCAATTAATTTTCAGTTTGAAATGAGCAATTTGAACTAACGTTATACCCCATGGCTGTGACTCATACTAATACGGAAATGAAGGTTGCACGACATACTTGTCAGTTTCCTCATCTTGCAACGGCTTCGTGTGATTTCGTAAGTCGGAATTGTATTCTTAAAAGACTCATCCCTATAATCTCTAATTTTAACAATCACGGAAAGTTACGTCTATCCTCACACTTCACAAGCGTGCTCTTCTTGCTCATTTAGTTGATTGACATACAAGTCATATGAATTGGATGAACTTTCCACAGTTATTTTTAGACTTTTTACGGTATTTTTTTAGTTGTTCCATTTCTCAGAAAATACTCAATGTTGTAATTTCAAGTCTAATGTGGCACCTGTTATATAACTTATGTAATGATGATTAAAAATCCATTACTAAGGGCATGATTTTTCTAGTTTTTACCTTTAAGGTGATCTTGTCGCCCATTTTCACTGCGATATTCGTAATTAGGGCATCGAAATACGTCGGAAAACGTACGTTCTATAAAATTGAAGCATGGGCTTTTCGGAAATATGTCTCATTTATATTCACGTTTTACTTCCATTCACAAACTACGGAGCTCCCCGTCCAAAGTTATACAAGCCTCTTTCTCTCTTTCCCCCACTACATTGTTTTGTTGAGCTCGTTTCGCGACACTCGCACACAGAAGCACCCACTGCACGGATATAAACAAAATACGGAAATGGGGATAGTGAGGGGCTATAACTTTGGAGAATCTTCCGCCATTTTAAAAGAACTGACCGTATAGCTGAGGACGGGGTCTACTGTAGTTTAGATCAACTATGTATGTTGCGAATGAAGTTGTTCTAATTTTTACTTATTTGAAAATAAACAATTAATGAACCTAAACGTACATTCCAATGGGTGTTCAATATTTTAGCGTATTCAGTAATATAATTTATTCTCACATTTTCATAAAATATGACTATCGTAGCAAGCAATGTAAAGATAGTAAGTCTGCCAAAAAGTCTAAATTAAGTATTCGTTTAGATTAATTAATGTAAATTTTCGTATAATAAATGTATGTCTCCAAATTATCTTCTTGGTTCATAAAATTTCTAAGAAAAATTTTCTCCACGTAATCTTTTCTCGAACTGGACTTTTGTTGGCATCACAGTTGCATCTCCAAATTAATGATTTATTTTAATTCGAGGCTTTTTTGTTTCCTGCTTATAATCGAAACTTAATTGAAAAAAAGTCACATACATCATCAATCATCAATGCCACAATAATCAATAAAATAATATGTCTGATTCATTCTTGAATGTACTTCGGAAGATTGATAGATTAACAATTATTCAAGAGACCTTCAAAACGGTTGGAAAAAATTTGACTGCATCATTCCAATCATGGTGTACTTCAGACGTGACTGTACGATCCTGCTGCCCCCGCGTACTAGGCACGCGACAGAACCACTCACAAGACAGAATGCAAGTATACCTATATAGAAATTGCACAACTTCAGTTGAAACGGTTCTAGTTCGCGCTGGATATATTGGAGAACAGGAAAACACGAGAGCGTTCAACCCGAATCGGGGCATTCTTTAGAGAATCTTGATAGTACGATCCTTTTTTTGTAAACCTGTTCATAGCAGATCGAGCTAATTCTTCGTACGTGTAATGTTACAGTTACTTGTAGGTCCTTTTTTGCGCAGCAAATATAAATCCACAGTAATTGAATCAATTTCTTAAACAGAGTATATTTCAGAACATCAGATAATTATAAATAAGTGTATCTGAATAGAAATGAAATATCGCGTCGAGAAGAACAATCGATTTTAAAAAATGATGCGTTTTATAATACTAATTTTGGAGTTAGTAATAATGCTAGGGTCGGAGAACAGTCTACTTTAGTTACGAATATAATTAAATGGTTTGTATATCATATAAATTAAACAGGAATGTGTCGAAATATTTTGCGATTATCCATGGAACTCTCAAACTGAACGTTCGACTAAAATTGTGTAGGTTGGAACCATTCTTTATTACATTTACTAGGCGGTATTATTACACTGAAAGAAATTGGTATATAATTTTATAAAGCAATCTTATAATGCGGGGCGTATACTTTACAACGTATGAAACAGCTAGCAATTAGGAAAATAACTTCAGTTAATCTGGTTTCATAATCAAAGAAATATTGAATCCGAATGACTAGTAATAGTCGTCTAGTATTCATACATATAAAGAATTCAAATTGCGCAATATTTCCTGTTAATTCTCATATAAAGCTTGAACCTTTCTTAGTGTGCGACGTAAAAAATGTGCTAAAACTTCATTTTATATTGGAAGTATTATGTGAAACTTGCGCCGATAAGATACTATTTTAAACAAATAACACATGGGTAAAAAAAATTTGGTTCTTGTTTATCTTAATATTCTTATGTTTATTGCATTTTTAGGTCCCAGTGAACAAAAAAAGGTTACAACCCTTTTTTCATTCGGTCAGTTCCATGCAAATCGAGATAAAAGTGCAAAAAAATTGCTTTTTTATCATTTTTTGAATCCTTATGTGTCAAAAATGCGACGTGATACAAATTTCTAGTAGGGCTTAAATGAAACCTTAAAACATTAACTTTTCGACGAAAAATTACAAAATCACTCTTAATAGTGGAGGAACTCTAATTATCGTTTTTGTAAATTTTAGTAACTGGGCGTTATAATCGCATCTATAGCAAATTTCAGAGGCAAATTTCGGCCGGGGAACAAAATTCCGAAAATCAACACACCGAAACGCCAAAATTTCCATATAACATGGCTCCAGCGTGATTTTCCTCTCTTTGTCATTGAAAATTTGTCAAAAAGAATGCAAATTAAAATACCTTGGACTCACGTAATGTCGAAATTTTAGCGTTTCGGGCTTTTGATTTTCGGAACTTTGAATTCGGAATTTTCTATTTTATATAAATGTTTCTCAAATACTATAGCTTTAATGTAATAATACAATTGTTATTAATAAAACTATATTTTTGCCTGTATCGAAAAATACATTTTAGATTTGTAATCAGAGACTTCGAAAACCCTTGGGTAACAAAATCATAAAGAAATTCAAGTAAATTACAAATATTTCGGTCGTCATATTGGATCTGCCATTTTGAATTTTGAATAGTGGTTAGCAACCTCAAAAATATCAGAGTAACAAGTTTCAAGCGTGTTCGCGTAATTTTTGTAATTTAGTCCTCCATATTGTGTCCGACATTTTGAATTTCTTAAGTCTAACTTTCCATTCATCATCATTAACTACAAAAACTATAATGGGACCAGTTAAAAAAATCTGATCATGGAAAATCGTTTTCTATCAGTTCTTGTCACCACAGCTATTTTTTTTGCGGTGCTTCATAAATTAAATTCCCCCACTATTAATAGTTATTTTTCAATTTTTCGTTTAAAAGTTCATGTTTAAGTTCATGTTTTAAGTTCAGTTTAAGCTTTCATTTAAGCCCTACTAGAAATTTGTATCACATCGCATTTTTTACTCATAGGGATTTATTAAATGCTAAAAGCCATTTTTTCACACTGTCATCTCGATGGACGAGAAAAGGTTTGTGACCTCTTTTTTTGTTTACTGAGACCTAAAGATTCAATAAATATAAGAATTTTAAGATAAACGCAGGAATCGACTTTTTTTTTCTTACCCAGTACAATTGAGCAATAGTTTTATGTATACATATTTCGAAATTTTGATGGTTTCGACAGTATATTAAACGCCTACTTAAACCGCTCAGTGATAACGTGAATTCCTAACTTAAAATTGTCAAATTAAACAGAAACTAAATAAATTTTCAAGGTCCAATCATTGTTAATATCATTTACGTGTTCCGCTTTAAAGTTAAGTGAGAATTCGTAAGAATAAAATTGAAATTACACTTTACAGATCGTATTTTTATTTTTGCGAATACACGCCCTGTTTAATTTGAATATTTTACATTAGGAATTAACATTATCATATCATAGCGCCCTAATGTAAGAATAATAATATATAATTTGCAGTATAATAGCTAAATTATAGTATGATATATTGTAACAGAACATGCCAAGTTTTCTTATGTACTAAACCAAAAAGCCATTTGTATAGCGAGAAGTAAAATGCGGACCACGAGCTGCGTGTGCACCTATCGGCGGTTTTAGAAATTATAAAATCCTTTATGCCAACATCGCATAAGATATATTTTATGCTAGTAGTAAATAAACTGAATTAAAATAAAAACCAGCCACCTATATTAGTCTGGACAATATTTTCTGTATTATCCTTCAATAAATTTCAATAAAATTGTGAGAATGTTCCAAAAACCCATTTCATTCGGATAATCGATTGCAAGTGGCAAATAAATGAATGATTACGAGAAATAAAACAGGAGCAACACTTATCACTCATGGACGACAGTGATTATTATCCGCGATCCAAATACGTGATAAATATTCTGAATGGGTTTTAAACGTCTCCTGATATTCCTTAATCTTTTTTTTTGCAAATGTAATTTACCATTTTAAGAATAATTGCTCTCGGATGCGACTTCAATGACGAAATCGTTTCATCCCGATAATTCATCACCTCAGAATTGGTTATTGATTTTTTATTACTGAAAATTTGTGATCGTCGACGACGCTCCAGAAGTTTGCTGTACTTACGCGATGAACCAACACGCGAAATTATTGCTTCGAAATTGCCCACCGAAGCGTCAATGGCACTCATTATTTCACGTAACAACCAATAAGGTAATGAGATTTCACGTCGCGGGATTTTTTCTTTTCTGGAAATCGAAAAAAGCGTCGGAGACCCGGTGTAATTCTCACTTTCCGCGTGATATAATCTGGTCTTGAATTCAGGGGCCAACGAAAATACTTTGTAGAATGGAAAGGAAGTCCCCTGGAAGGTCGCGAATTCGATCATCTCGATCCGATAAACACGGTTTTCGCGCTTGATCGAACCAGCATCCGATCTGGTCGTTTTTTTTATCCTTACCAGATACGATTTCTCGTCCGGTCATCTCGCGGTGCGTATATTGTGTGCAATGTACGTCGGTGTAATATATTCATTATATATCAGGCGTGTTCGCTCGCGCGCACACTTTACGATGACTCAGCTCGAGCCTGGAGCGCACTCGGTATTATAATTGAACCGGTTCCAGTGCGAGGGAGATGAGGAGGAGAGACTCTCTTCTATCAGAGCCGTTGAGTCCGTTGGTTTCGTTCCGCACCATTCCCCCGCAATCTCGTCGCAGCCCGTTTCTTGTCCTCGATGTTGCAGCTCGATGTGTATCGCCACGTGTATATGTAAAACCTGCTCTTATGTCGCCGAGTAAGGGAGAAACTGCTGTTCGGAAACGCGCAGCGGAAATATGTATTTCTCTCGCCGTCTCTCTTTCTCGTTCAACGAGTCGATTATGAACCCAACGCAACCGAGGAGTGATTGCTCCACCAATGGAAGACACGCAGCACGTGTCCTCGTCAGTGGCTCGTGGATTGAATTGATGGTGTGATAACTTTAATGGTTACGGAGAAATTGTTTATTGATCGCAGAGGAAAACCGCCATACTGAATAAAATAATCTATATCCGTAGGATCTATATCCAGGAAACAAAATCGATCAAATTTAATGTTTAATAGAAACTCTCTAAGGATCAGGAAGTGGCTTTCACTATGCCCGTGTCTTTGGCAACTCGTAATTGGAACGTAACACATTTTAGGACAAAGTTATTTTTTATATTGCATAAAATATGGAAAAATTAAATTATTACCAACAACAGAGCCATGTAAAAAGAAAGTTCTGATCTGGAGGTTTGACTATGTATGATATATGGTTATGAGGTGACTATACCGTATCCGAAGTCTATTTGGCCTCATCAGATCTACATTTTAACATAACCTCTAAAAACCAATAAGGTGGTAACTTTTTGGAAAAATTTATCGGTTTCGCTTGAAACTGGTTACTTAGAGGTTTTCGGAGGCGCTCATTACGAATTTCGTGTCAGCTTTTCAAAATTCAAAACGGTTGATATTATGATAGGGGAAAACGGGGCGAAGCGGCGAAGTGACGAATCTCAAATATTTCCATTATGATCATACTGATTGCAAAATATCATATGTGGTTTCTTTGTTTACGCCATTTTTCACATTTTAAGACATGATATTTCATTTGTTATTCTCTTACCCACTTTACTACACTACCTTTGGGAGCGAGAAATGTAATTTTTAAACAAACTTTTCAAATCATTTTCCTGTACTTTGTTCTCAGATTGGTCAATATTTTCACTTTGGCGGTTTAATAACCACTATTTATATGTTTATTCTAAAAGGATATTTTTTGGATTTATTTATAAAAAATGAATTATTCTTTTTCTGTATGTTTATGATGAGATATCGTATTTGGAAGTCCAAATAATACTTTGGGACGAAGAGATCATTTTTTAATTTAGAATGCACTTTTGATGAATGCATTGAGTAACTAAAGATGAAGTTAAAATAGGTTATCCTGATATAATACGAGTATTCAAAGCTTCCGTAGATGCAATTTCTGCACACATATCTAATGATATATCTGAAGAGGTTTATTTAATTCCACCAACGCGGAAATTTTATTTTTATTAAAACAAACAATAATAACTTAAAAGATTATAACTTGCGCTTAATTTTAGGATAGTCTTCTCAGAGACCTCTAAACATAAGGATTCGCCACTTCACCCCGATATCGCCGCTTCGCCCCGTGATTTTTAAGTTTTTTAAATTGGCCATAGCTGGTCATCTGTAAAACATATACCATAAATAATATGATGTAAGTATTGACAATGAAATTACCTATCAAATGATACTTTGCATCACCCTGAATACGAAATTCAAAGAGAGATATGATACACGGAAGACTGATAGGTATAGATATCAAATTTCATAAAAATCGATTAGTATTTTTTAAAAATCTCCGCCATTTTGAATGTTGATAATTTATCGGCAGAATCATAATATGCGACCGAAAAAATTTTGATGCCAAATTTCAGAAAAATCAGTAGATATTTAAAAAATGTGTCCATCATATTGGATTGGATATTTTGAATTAGGAATTTGAACCTTAGAATCCTGATCACCGACCCCGAAAACCATATGCTTCACGGGAAACATAAAAATGCACGGTTCACCGGAAGGGTGTTTTAATTGTCTGGCAAAAGGTTGTTTGAAAATGGTAATGCGGGGTGCCAGGAAGTCATTTCAACAGTTTTTAAAATAAAAACAAATGCCCCTTTCCTCAAAATAGCAACAACCAGCAAGAAAAAATAAATGATAGTGATATTTGATGTCACTCTTCAATGTTCCTCTCCTGTTTTTGTTGATGCCACACTCGTTGTGGAACTAGTGTTTTATTTAGTGACGGTAAAGAAAATTGATCTAAATTTGATCAAATTTGGCCGAAATCAGATGGATCGTTCACTATTTTGAAACATTTTAGGATTCGAAATTTGTCCACAATTAATGGGAGTTAGATCAAAATTGCACGCACACGAGTTCATTTTCAGATGCACATTTGATATTTTTTTTAGCCGTTTATACACGCCATTGCGATGGTACTGCATGGATTCAAAATTGTGTCAGATGATGATCGAAATAGGATCACTTTCTATCGAAATCAAATCGAACTTAGGTCGTTTCAAATGACAGCATCTAATAGGAAATTATTCGGTTCGCAATTGACTAAAACGTGGAACGAAACGAGTACAAAACCTTCGTTAATTTGACTCATTTAGATCTGAAAGCTTTTGGTTCATTTTGAACCGAATCGTTTCCAAATATATTCTGTCGGCTGCAATGTTTAACGATTTTACATTATTAAAGGAGAACAAATTTTTGTTTAATAACACCTGGTAACAAAAAAGTCGATTATTATTTATCTTAAAATTCTTATGTTTATTGAATCTGTAGGTTTCAGTGAACAAAAAAACAGGTTACAAACCTTTATTCATTCAATCAGTTCCATCGAGATGACAGTGCGAAAAAATAGCTTTTTTAGCATTTTTTGAATCCCTATGAGTAAAAAAGGCGACGTGATACAAATTTCCAGTAGGGCTTAAATGAAAGCTTAAAGCATGAACTTTTAAACATAACATTGAAAAAACACTATTAATAGCGGGGGAACTTAATTTATGAAGCACCTCAAAAAACAAAAGTTGTGGTGACAAGAACTGACAGAAAACGATTTTCAATGATCAAATTTTTTTAACAGGTCCCATTATGGTTTTTGTAGTTGCTGATGATGAACGGAAAGTTAGACTTAAGAAATTCAAAATAGCGGGCACAATGTGACTAAATTATAAATACTACACAAACTTGCTTGAAACTTGTTACTCGGATATTTTTGAGGTTGCTAATCACTTTTCAAAATTTAAACTGGCAGATCCAATATGGCGACCGTAATATTTGTAATTTACTAGAATTTCTTTATGATTTTGTTAGCCAGGGACTTCGAAGTCTTTGATTACAAAACTAAAATTTATTTTTCGAAACAGATAAAAATTAAGAAGGATATAGTTTTGTTTTATATCAATTGTATTATTACATTAAAGCTATAGTATTTGAGAAACATTTATACAAAATAAAACACGAAATTTGCCTCTGAAATTTGCTACCGATTCAATTATAACGCACAGTTATTAAAATTTACAAAAACGACGATATATAGTTTTTCCGCTAATAATAGTGATTTTATAATTTTTCATCGAAAAGTTCATATTTTAAGGTTTCATTTAAGCCCTGCTAGAAATTTGTATCCCGTCGCATTTTTGACACATAAGGATTCAAAAAATGGTAAAAAAGCAATTTTTTCGCACTTTTGCGAATGAAAAAAGGTTTGTAACCTCTTTTTTTATTCACTGAGACCTAAAGATTTAATAAACATAAGAATTTTAAGATAAACAAGAATCGACTTTTTCTTTGTTACCCAGTGTAATTGTAAGTGGCATTTGAAAATTTCAAGTCGGAGAAATGCAAATTCGAGAAAGAGAAAAATAGCAATCGCATGTTGCAAAATTTGAAAAACGATTCGTCTACCTCGGTTGAAATTCCAACTATCTCGACGAAGACATCGACAAATTGAACCTTCTCTAAGCAATAAAATATAACCGAGTACTATTGATATCTGCTAGTCATTGGCCGCAATTGCTGGACCATCGCGAACTTCTACACATGACCAAGAAAATCATCACCTGTTACAAATCTGAAAATCACTAAGAAAAAAATGAGAATGAAATAATATTATTGAAGCAATGACACCATCGAATCTCAAGGAATGGACTATCAATTTGTTTCTTCCTTTCTCTTTGTTCAGCTATATAATTTCAAAGGCATGAATGTTACATTATTTTGAAAACTTTTAAAAATTAAAAATTAAATGCATTTTTTATTTTAATAAACTTGCGTCAATCAGCACGAATTTGAATGACCCCTGAAAGACGTCGGATAAACAGGAGTCTGAAAAAGTTAAATGCTAGATCAGGCCCCGACATATTCAGGTAACCTGATCAGGGGCGTATCAAAATTTCTACTCAGAATACTTGAATATTAGAATATGTTCACTTGGACCGAGTAGGATTAATATACGAAATCAAGATCGTTGCCAATCAGGCCCACTGCACCATACTTGGATTTCATCCTACAAAGTAACAAAATGCAGTGACGAGAGAAACGTAATATTTCAGGGCCGAATTATCTCGGCGGGTTTTCGCAAAGTCCGAAAGAGTATATATGAGAATTCGCATCTCGTTATACGAGACGCACGATGGGAGATTGGGCCTTGTGCGGAGAGACGTCGCGGTGCGTGGCGCGAATCTTTCGCGTGGGTGCGGCTTCGCGCTGCGGCGGCCCCCGGGTACGACGAGGTCCATTGTTATACCGCGGCTAAAGGGAGCAAAAAAACGTTAGCTCAAGGAGAAAGGAACGAGTCCGAGGAAGAAGGAAGGCGAGGCCCGTGCCGGTACCGAACACGAGCTCGCGCGTCCGCATCATCAGCTGCGAGTCTCCGCATGGCAGCGAAACAACGTATCCGACTCGCCATTGTACGCAGATACCGAACCCATTGTTTATGCTAAACGCTCGTGGATCAAATTTATGAGGAGCCTTTTTTTCCTATACCGGCAGAACCGCACCGCGGGCGAACCTAGTGCTGGAACTGGCCCGGAGTCCATTAAAGTACTTTCCGAAATAATCGAGGTATAAATAACGCTCGAGGAATACTATATAAAGGATGACAGTACTGGATTTGAATGTGCAACGTTCAGATTTGCACTTTCGGATCCGGCGTCGCATCGTCGTCGTCGCCAACCGATCGGAACGAACCGATAAAGAACCCGAAACGTTTGAAAGTTCGAGCTTTGCCTATGTAAATATGGAACGACATTTTGTGGTTCCTTCTTAATATTTGCATGAAGAAATGAACAATGGAACTGAAACAGTAGATTCCTGAATTAAAAAGCATTCATTCAATTTTGATTAATGTATAGCGAATCTGATTGGTGCAGAGAAGATCGAATTTGATTGCTTTTTTGGAGAATCCAAATCTCTTTAGAGTAGAGACTTCTATTTATTTTGTAATAATAAAGGCCGACAAAAAAGAAAGGTGGTCTGTACATTTAACTAGACCTGAAGATTTTGATGTATTTTGATGAGCTTAATCTTAATCTAATCCCCAAAAATTGCATTACTGAGTACCAGAAAATTCGGGAAAAATGTTTTGATCTGGATCAAGTATACATTTTTGTTGTATTGTAATGATCTGAATCTGAATCGGAAATCCGTTTAACCCAAAAACCCCAAAAAGTCGCAAGAAATTGAGAAAAATGAACTTACCGGTGAAGAATTGAAGTGATGACGATGATGATTACGAACCAGCAAATGAGAAAAGGGATGAGAAAACTTGCAATCGTTATAACAAAGAACGATTGAATGATCTAATAAAAAATATGGGATTATCCAATTATCAAGATGAATACCTAGCGGAATAATATGTTACCGAAACAAAGTACAGATTACTATTATCGTAAAAAAGAAAAGGAGTTTAGGCAAATTTTCGTTAAAGATAAGGAGAGAATACACCCATATTCTGTACAGATGCAGAAGGGTTGATTAATAAATTAAAACCGACCGAAGAGTGAAGATTGTTTATTGATTCATCGAAGTGAAGTCTTAAAGCTGTTCTGCTTCATAACAGGAATACATATGCATCTATTCCAACAGCTCACAAGACAAAACACAAGGAGGCGTATGAGAATGTGCAAGTAGTATTCCCAAACAAGTAGTATTCTCCATCCAGGGATGTCCTGAGTAGCTCCTGAGGACGTCCATATGTCCGCTTTTGGTCCTCGGGAGCTTCTAAGGACATCCTGAGACGAGCTTGTGTTGTATGGGTTGGGGAAAATAAAGTATTCCGAACATCAATGGAAAGTTTGCGGTGATTTGAACTATTATCAGGTTTCACAACAAATCCTTACTTTATATATTTGTGACATAATAGAGACATGACAAATCATTACTTACAGAAAGAATAACTTAAGAAAAGGGAGTTTCATCAAGGGTCAATGAACATCATACGCAGACCACTGACTAATCCGTTGAAAACTCTGCTATCACCTCTTCATATCAAGCGTGGTACCGTGAAGCAGTTTGTCAAAGCTTTGAATAAAGATGGTCAATGTTTTCTATATTCAGGAGAGAAATTTCCCGCAATAAGTGATATTAAGTTGAAAGAGGGTGTCTTTGATAGTTCTCAAATTCGATGTCTCTTAGGAGACAAACATTTTATTAAACAGATGAATGACTCTAAAAACGCAGCATGGCAAAGTTTCAAGAATGTAGCTAAGAAATGTTTAGGAAATAAGAGGAATAACGATTATCAGAATTTCTTCAAAAGTTGGAAAATTTTATAAACTTACAGGTGCTTGATAAATCTAAAATTGCACTTCCTACATTCTCATCTTGACTACTTCCTTGAAAACATTGGAGACTACAGTGAAGAATAAAGAGATCGATTCCATCAAGATATGTGTGAAATGAATAACCAATACCAAGGAAGATGGGATGTTTTCTGGAACTATGGCAGGTTTTCAGTATAGTTGCGGCTTATTTTTTAGTCAATTCTGTTTTATATGGTTCTTCTAACCTCTTACTGACTATGAAATGGACTCCATCCAATAAAATTGGGCAGCATTTCTGGGAGAGTGATTGTATGTTATTAATTTCCTTCTAGGTAACTGATCAATTTTTCCTGAAGAATATGGAAAAGTACCTCGATATTTGTCTGATTGTTTTCTAACATACTCAAGCTGAAAAATAAATGTTTTGATGTTTTAGAGTCAGCAAGGGACTTAAATATGTAAGCATTTTTACTTCCATCCTATCATGCATCTTTACTTGTTTAGTCATATATGTGTAGGAGAGATATGGTCATACTTCCGTATAATGTATTCAAAGCGAAGCCATGCACTTTGTATACCGCTTGAAACCTAGCACAGTTTTTCTGCGCGTTACAAAGGCCATACACAGTTATACAATATAAGTGAGGTAACACAATAGTGTCACAAAGTCTAATTTTAATCTCACATGTTAAATTACATCATTATGAATACAATTGACGTTCATATACGCGTAAGCAATCGATATCTTTCTAGATATATGTTTGATGTGAAATACCGTTTGTAATCAATTATAGATTCAAGTTTCCTCGTTTCCGGAACTACTGGGATTATATTGCCTTTTATTTTGGTGCATTGTTTCACAGCTGAAATAGCATCAAAAACTTGTTTGTAGCGCTGACAAAAGAGTGAAATGGTTAAAGTGTTGCAAAAGTTGTCTATCTGATTTTCGGCACTTTATGAATGCACATTTCAATCAATTCTATAATTAAAAAATGGAGCCACTTTTCCTATATGATGACCATTTTTTAGCACAAGTCGGGAATTTATTTTTTTTCCTGAAAATGATATCCTTAGAAAGTTGCCGCTAGAAGTGGATACCTCAGAAAAAAGATGTGTGGGTGGTCGTGGTGATATCTCCACATCTAAGTTTATAAAAGCAGAAAATAAAATTTCGTATTATTGAGCATTTCTGCCGACATCGCAGGAAGTATGGAAAGTAAGTTATAAATTAGATTTGTGTTTAATATAGGAATTAGAAGTCATTTTATTATCGGGCAGTGAATAATTAACTGTAATTAAAATTAAAAACTTAAGTTTTTGGTCATTTATTTGACCATATCCAGACTACATTATTACAATAAAAATTAAAAGTTACGAGAGCGTTAGATGTTATTCTTATTTATATCCTGTGTACTTCCTTCTTGTATTCACTCCAAATGCAGTGTGCTATAATGTCTAAATAATGTATATCGAATGTAGTTGCAAATTTTCAAGATGACGGCTTACATTTACTACAAGTAAAAGTGTGTTGAATTTTGTGTTTTAGTTCGGAAAATGAAGGAATTGTAATCTATCTATTACCATTTTATTTATTTTTGCACATTTCTGAGTATGATCATACAAAATCAGTTTTTCAAAATGTATAATGTTGGATCCAATATAATCGGTAACACATTTCGAAAATTGCACTCTAAAAAATATTGTACCTCAAAAATCGGGGTTTTTACAGTATTTAAAAAAACTACCTATATGTTAAACGTTATTTTTCAAAAATTCGATCAGCGCCATTCGAAAGAGCGACCTCAAACCTAATCAAATAATGAATCTCTCTATATCAAAAAAATATTTGTATAAATAACACGATAGTAAAATCCATATGGAAATTATGCACAATGGATTGTTAAAGGGTTAATATAGAATAGTAATTAATGCAGAACGGGTTTTTCTATTGCCTACAATACTTTTCCGCTCTTTATATCTATTATATCCCAACCTTCATAAATCCCAAACAAGTGCATGTTTGCATTTTATAACATGCCAAGTAAAAGTACCATTATTCACTGACCGATTACAAAAACGATTTCTAATTTCTTTTGAAAGTAATTTATAGAAAAAACGGCGAACATTTAAACATAAGACATTAAATTTAGGGTGTTCCTGTTGCGCGCAAAAAAAATGAAATTATCAATGAAAAATTACCTCTGAACTACAATGATAAACCGAATATTCTTAATAGAAGCTTATACTATTGAAATATGATTTTTTTCAAGTCATCGTATAGGAAAAGTGCTGTAGAATGTTATTTTGTTTGGCAAATTGAACGTTTATATATTTTGTTTCAAGTTTAAGATGATAATAAATAAGTGTAATAATAAAGTGTAAATGATAGTTAAAAAAACATTTTCGCTAGACACGTGCTAGCATTTATTGGATGCACCTCAAAATCCCGACAAATCATAAAACACACTTTAAAAACCCCATATTAAAAAACCAGATATTTCAAAATACAGAAAATTCAAAAACCGAACATTTGAACATGTAGACTTTTAAAACCAAACATTTAAAAAAGCAGACATTCAAAAACCCCTATATTTCAAAATATAGACAACCCCGATTGGTGCGTTCAGTACATAACAGAAATGATATCGGGTCGCCATCCTTGAGGTCTCACAGGAAGGTCATTTTAAGGTCAAAAATGCTTGGCCAAGATATTGATTTTGTAGGTCACTTATGAAGGTCAAATTAGTTTGACCTCCGGATTATTTATTACGTACATTTAAAATTCAACCCTTAATTACATTTACAGAATATGTACATTTAAAAATTTTTTTTTTTTAATGTTTGTATTTTGAAATGTCTGGTTTTTTAATCTCTATTATTGAAATGTCTGGTTTTTGAATGACGGGTTTTTGAACTGTCTGTTTTGTGACTATTGGAACTCTAGAGGAAACAAGTATGACTCACTTTAACGTGAAACATATATATTCAGCAAATTAGAGCTTGACAAATACCTCTGAAAGTGATGGAAAAGTTCACTCCGTTATAGTGAAATATGCATTTTAGCATCGAGTGAGATACTATTCACTCTTCGCAATAGTGCAAGGTCTCTGGAAATGTAGTAGTTCCGTCTTCTCTATCGTGAAATTTCACTCCAAGAAAACAGTGGATTTGTCGATAAAAATGGGTGGAAACTTTGAATGGGTAAGTTAAGTCACTTTTGTGCATACCAGTAATACCTTCAACTGTTTTTAACTTGATGATGTTTGAAAGGTCCTTTTCATGTGACTTATTTAAAATATATAATTATTTTTTTTATGATTCTGAAACTTAAAGTAGATTTCCATTTTTTATTTTCTTTCTCCCTCAGACAAATGACTCATGATTTCTGTTGGAACTGAGACTAAAATCGAATTCAAAAGTGCGCCCACGTTCCATCTTCAACTCGAATATAATCCTTTTTTGCACGAGACATAAATCGTCGAGGATCGAAATATTTATACACAGGTTGCAAAGTTATTAGACCACCCCACATGCCCGCATGTACTATGTATATATGTATATATGTCGTGTCCGCGCGTGGCCGCAATTCACAATGCTCTTCTCTCGACATCTTCCAACCTTCGGTTGTGAAACGCTTCTTTAATGAGTACTACGGAGTCTTCGGAAGTACCATGAGTACAAGCACACCAATACCTGTAGTCATATCCACATGCACATGAATAAATATACGTATGTGGATACGTATTCAAGTCAGAGGCGTGCTCGTCGATCGACGCATTTCCCGCCTCCGATCGTTGAGCTCGCGAGCGCAATGATCGTAAATCGGCGTCTTTTATTGGACGACTTTTTGCCAAGAAAAGAAATCTACCGCGTACCTTTTTTAAGTACTCGAGAGTGCGGTAGCGAGGAAGGTATTAATCGGTCAAGATTTCTATACGTGCGCGCGCATGCTCGTATTTGTATCCATCAGAGATTGAGAGAAAGAGAAAATCGAGAGGATCGTAATCTCGTGCAATATTTATGTCAATTTTTTACTTCGTGCTAAAATGATCAGACTGGTTATATCGTTCACTTCTTCTTTTTTCTGATTCATTTTCTTGGTGGTTGCATAGGAATATATGTAAATTCGTAGTTATAAGATATAGTTCTATTTTTTTAATTTTCATTCTGAGTATATCCTGTGTTGCTTAGATAGAAGAAAGTGCGCACAACTACCGAACGAATTATTCATTATTTTTTTTACATTCGTTTCTGACAGTCTAGAAACGTGAAAAAATCTGGGTCTATAATTTCTAACCTAAAATTTGTTATACTTTTCGATCTTGTCCTCCAAAATTCAAGGAAAAATGCGATCAGAAGAATTTAAATGCAATTATTTTTAAAAAGTTGGATTTTCCATCAAAACATTTTTGTTTATCAATAACTTTACGAAAATCAATTTGATTTTCAAAATGGCGACTACAAATAAGCAGACAATTTGATGACACTTTCAATTTCACACGTGTAACGATTTAAAGAGATACATTTTTCGGTAGTTTTTTGCTATTGCTGTTCACGAATCCGCCTGATGCCAAATTTCGATGGTGGAATTTACATTGTTTGATCCTAATGCGAATGTTTCACAGGCGATATAATGGGGTTCTACAGTGGTCCACAGGTAAGATTGGAAGTTTCAATAAAAAATCTAAATTAACAATCACGGAATAAATTTTTCGAAATCGGACTTTGGCAATTCTAATTACTAGGGACGGATTTTAAAAAATACCGAACACCCTAATTGCGAACTGATCAAGAATTTTCGGAAATAAATAAAAATCACTTATTTCCGAAAGTTCGCTGTCAGCTCTCAATTACTTTCGTGGATTCCTTATTCTTTTCACACAATCAAGACATCAGAGAGCAGCACTGTCGTATTTAAATATGTTGGACAAGGTCAAATTCTCCATCCTAAATTTATTATTGATTTCTACACTAAATTTCAGCTGTAAGGATATCAGTCAATATGAAAAAATTACTAATTCGAAATGCCAGACACGAGTCAATTACCAACTTTTTTGTCAGACAAATCATTTTTTGTGTTAAAATATTTTAAATGAATAATTAAAAAATCATATAGAAGGAAAGTAGTCAATATCTTTGAAAATAACCATAAATTTGAAAAAATTCTGTTTGCTCTTGATAACTTCCCCATCCGTTTAAATGTGTCGGACATAAAAATACACACGTAAAAAAAATGTCACGTGTAATGAAATCAATCACCTAAAATTTCACCAGCTCCACTGCCTTGATTACCACTTTTTATTTACAACTTTTCTCAATAGATGCAGTGCATTCTAACTAACATCCAAAAATGATTTTCTTTTTAAGAAAAAAGAAGCGTCGTTCACAGTAATAAACAGGATAACAAATTTAGTTTCGGAAAATTATAAACAATTATAAATAAATAAGTGTAAAAATTTCTTCATATTTCTAAAATATAAACCACTTTTGGATAGAGTTTTGGGTAAATTAAAACCAAATTTGTACTTATAGGTGTACTTAAAGGTTTCTGAGGTATATTATTTCTGAGATATAGTTTCTGAGTTATAGTTATTTTTGTATCAAGGGCGTAAAATAGAGTTTTACGCCTCGACAATAGAACCCGAGAGACGGCAAAGCCATCTCGAGGTTCATGAGGGTGAAAATTCTACGCCTGAGAATCAAACATTGTTTTTTGATGCAGTAGGCGTAAAATATTTTACGCCTCGATTTTGCGGACCTAAAATGCCAATTTCACGCCTCCGTGGGCGGAAAATTTATTTTACGCCTACTGCATCAAAAATATATTTTTTGTTACAGTGTGCGTAATATAGTGCGTACAGTGATTTTTTCGATTTTTAGGGACACTTTACGCACCCTTGTAATAAAAAATATATTTCGGCGCACGTGCAAATATGTTTTTTGAACGAATATGAATTTGCTTCCCCTCGCTCGGGACGCAACCTCTCCCATTCGTAAAAAAACTTTTACGCCCTTGTATCAAAAAATACTATTCCGATTTAGGGGGCAAAAATTACCAATATGCGCGTCCTTATGAGGGCGTGAAGTACCGTTTTTACGCTCTCGAGGCATAAAATCGCCATTTTACGCCCTCGGGCCTAAAATAAAAACAGTCTGAAAATGGACGATTTTGCGAAAAAAAGCCGATAAATGCGATGTCTTCTGGTAAGAAGCTTCGCCGGCCCTCGGACGCCAAATCACCAATGGGGGCGTAAAACGACCATTTAAGGCCCTTGGTGCCAAAAGTACTATTAGGTTTGTGCTCAAAAATGTTAAATGGTGGATCCAATATAGCGGACAAGAAATTTATTGGATTCCCTTGGACCTCGTTAATAGAATGTGTTTGGGGTTGCGAATTATGAATTTGAATGTTATGAAACATTCAAAACGGCTGATCTAATTATGCGGACAAAAATATTTGAATTTTTAAAAATAAACTTCAAATTTGAAATCAGCCGCCTCAAAAATCCTCGAGTAACTAATTTTATAAGAGATAAATTGGAATTGCAGGGTATAAAAGTTATACATATAATGAAATTATACTGCAATGGAGATCCACCGCTTTGAACTTAAAAGTAGTTGTGAATTCTCAAAATCTCAAAATCCTGACAAAATTCAATTGTAATGAATGACGAGTTTTAATCAACAATTCTTTAGCAAGCTTCGATGTAAACTTAAAATTATCATTCAGATATGTTATTAATTTTAAATATAAAAATATCACAATAAGAAAAATCGTTGTACACATTAGACGTTAATGAAAATCAAATGTTATAGATTAGTCGCGTAAGCAATTAATAATACAACGCGAAAACAGTCGCGCCTTGTCGCTAATTAGTTTCTCAAGTACCTTCAGATGTTAAAATTAGCAATTAAAATATGGTTCGACTCTATAGAGTTGAGGTATACCTCAACATCAAGAACCAAGCAGAACATAGTAATTATGGCGTCGATGTAGATCATTCTTCTGCATCGATTCGCGCAGTGTGCAGAGCAAGCTATAGGATGTAAACATACATTACAAGGGACGACGTCCTGATGTTATTAATTATCACTTGTCATTCAATTACTTCAAAAGTATTTTTATGCCTTGCAAATCAATCTTCGATCGTTTTATTATTTTCAAACCGAAAGGTCATAATCACGACGTGAAGCACTGGTTCGTCAAGTTCTTGCACGTACGCGCACGTTAAAAGACGATTAATCAATTGGATCACGAAATCTTCGGAATAAATGTGTCGATATCGAGTACTCTTGGTGATTACTCTTCCAGAAAAACTGGAATCAGAGTTTCAATGCAATGTGAAAAATGCAATCAATTTAAATTAATAAAATTTATTAAGGTACCGTTATACAATTAAACGTGTGTATAAAAAAAACATCTTAATTAGATTATTTTGTGAATGATTGTACTGTAACATATAAATATTTTATTTGTTAGTTTAAAACCAGGGCCGTATTTATGAGATACAATCTCACTCCAAATCTCATCGTGGATGGTAGAAGACGCAGATCAAATATTTCTAAATGTAAAAAGTTAATATCATTTTCAACTATCAAATTAATAATGTAAAAATAATAATATCACAAACACAACAAAAAATAAAATTTCTTTAAATATAATATTTAAAAAAAAATAAATAAATATAAAAAAATTAACTTCACCATTTTCGGTCATATTCTGGTATTTTTTGAGTTAAAAGTATTTTAAAAGCATGGGTTGAATAAACTCTGGGATTGGATTCCAGAGACGCCAGAAAGACATAGGTGATATGTTTTACCTCGAGCTCACAGCTTACTTTTATTTATGTATCTATCAAATACAACTAATTATTCATTATGGACAGTTATTTGCAGGGTATAATTTTAAAAATTTTATAGGAGCTTTACCTATTTTCGATATGAAACAAAAAGTTTAGTTTCCAAATTTTTATTTCGCATAATGCGAAACGTTAGTGTGGATTATTTAGTTAACTTTAATTAAAAATGTTGCATCAAATACTTGCTGCATATGCAATAATGTAGGCGAGCTTAATTATTTAAGACTGATCCGTCTGCTACGGAATGTGAGAAGTGGTAGCTTTGCATGTTAGAAACTGTTCAAGCTATGGAAAAGAACCCGAATTATTACAATTGCTGCTAAGGTTTTGTTGCTGTTGCTCATGCCGCTAATCCGGTTGGTCCTGCTGAAGCCGTTGTTCTGTTGATGGCACGGCTATTGTTGTCCTTTTTTCTGCTGCTGTTTATGACGGTGTTTTCTGCTGTTATAGTCGTTGTTGTTGTTCCTGTTGTTTCTGTTATTGATGATATCGTTGCTGTTGATACCAGTGCAGTAGTCTTTGCAGATGCAACTGTTGCCGATGTGTTATTTTTTGCCGTTGAAGTAGTTATTGATACTAATGTAACTGTTACCATTGTTTCTGTTTCTGTTGTTGTTATTGTCGTCTTCAGGCTCCGACTGAAGGAATTTCAAAGAAATTTAGTAATATTAATGAAAGGGTGCTCACTCTAAAAAGAGCGAAAGACCACCCTAAAAGAGTGATATCAGTCATTCCAAATGAAAGAGTGAAGAAATTCACTCTTCGCGTGTAGTGAAAATTTACTCTGTGCAGTGGTAAAATACACTGCGAAGAGAGTGAGGTGAGATTTTTTCATTACTGAAGTGCTATTTCTTTCAAAATAGATTTTATATGCATTGAAATTAAATATAATACATTATTTAATGTCCCTACATAGTATCATCTTTTTTTCTGAAAATGTTACTGCATTTCAATACCCTCTGCCCTCTACCAATGCAGCAGCAATATCAGCATTTGTCACAAATATTGAGTAAACGGGTTCACGTTGACCTAAACTTTATACTGACCTCTTTTGTTTGTCCTTTACTATTATTTACATTGTCTCCTATTTGTGTGTACTGTAAACAAAATGAATAAGAACCGTAGTAAAAATAATGTTTGTAGTTCAAAATATGATTCATCACCTCTAAAAAAACGCAATTCAAATTATCTGCATTTATATTGCAAACAAAAATGATAAAAATAGTGATTTTTTCAGTTTTCAAACATGAGGTTTTGAATTATTTTGAACTTTCTCAGTATTCGATTTATTTTGCAAAAGCACTAGAATGCAATTAAGAAATTTATTTTTGGTGATGAATTTCATCATATAAAATGAAGAGCTTACTTTTAGTATCGTTTAGTCAGAAGACTTTAATATGTAGATTCAGTACATTTTCATTAACCCATTAACGCCGCATAGAAAGTTTACTGCAACATCAACGCTTATTTTCAATATGAAATAAATTTCGAAAAAAATAAAAACTATCAGATTCTACCATTTTCGAGGTAGTAAATAATGATTAAAAATTCGAAATTTTCAAAAAAGTCAATTAAAAAATCTGAAAAAATTCTTTAACCACGTCTAAGACATTTTCGTTTTATGGACATTTGCGTCAAAGTCTATAGTTAAAAAGAAAAATTATTAAACTTTTATGGATTTCAAGACTAATAATTAATTTTCTTGAAAACTGCAAAGTTTAGAGAAAATTTCCTTAAAGCAAAAAATCTTAGAATTAGTTAAAGAATACTCTCAAATTTTTTTCAGATTTTTTAAATGACTTTTTTCAAAATTTCGATTTTTCAAACTTTTTAAAAATAAAAAATTATCACAATACATTCTGAAAAAATTCCAGAGTTTTCTTCGACCTATTTTAGAACATAATTGTTCTTATAAAATTTGCTCTAAAGTCCATAGTTTTTAAGAAAAAAAAATGGTTAAATTTTGAAAATGAATTTGAAAATGCAGTGGCCATTTTTACTCAGACATAAAAAATTTCAAATATACACCAGTGTATCTTTCAGTACAACTATCGAGTGCACCCTTGCAATATATTTTAGCTCACTCAAAGTAAGATATGGTATCGAAAACTTAATATCTGTAAAAAATGCGTGCTGAAAAAATCATGTTTTTCTACTATATATGTCAAAATCATATATAAATTTCAATTTTTTAATCATTTTCTTACAACGATTCGAAAGAGCGACCTCGAAAATTGTAGAATCTGATAGTTTTTATTTTTTTCGATTTATTTCATATTAAAAATAAGCCTTGAAATTGGATCCTAATCAATGGATCTTTCAGCTTTCACCATGAAAATAGTATTGTCATAAATACTGCTATAATTTTTATAATTTAAAAAATAATGTTAAATATGTGTTTCAATAATGTATGTATAACACTTCTGTCCTAAAAATTGCGATTAAATCGAAGAAACGTTGGTGAGGTAGGCAGTTTGGCATCAACGTGCAAAAATATTCAGGAGGGAAGAAATCGGAAAGGCGCGTGATTATCTGGCGACGGAAAGCTCACCGATTTTAACGACCTCCGAAACGAGCACGCGTTCATGCATTATGCAGCGGGCGCTGCCGGTCCTGAGGGACCGGGCTGCATTCGGACCCCTTTCGGACGCTTGTTCCCTTTTTTTTTTTGCCAAATCACGCGCAGGGCATCGGGATGACACGAGCATTTCGGTACCCTCAACTTTCAAGGATCGCGATTCCACCTCCGAATGAACTGCACTCTCTTATCCCAATTTTCAATCTTCCGAGACTACTATACCGTCATCACCTGCAAACATGATTACACAATAAGGACACATAAACTCTTATGTCGTCTCGTTACAAACTGAAACTTCGTAGTTATGGAGAAATCGTGTGATTGATCATAATCATTCATTAATTATTGCCCTTGAAAGTTCATAAAATTGCTCTCCGCATTTCCCGCAGTAAAATATGACTGCTGTGTGACGAACCACACACAATCCTCAATGATTGAGATTCACTATAAAGCCATATTATTAAAGCCATCAAATCTCATTTTAAATTAACCTTTAAAAGGCCGGAAAGCCAATATATTGGCTCAAAAACATCATGCTAGGATACCTCTTTATCCTTAAGTAAATTGATGCGCTAAGTTCGTATCTGAAGTTGGTTTCACCTTATCACTTCAGAGTGAAGGTCAATGACGGTCATTTGAAGGTCAAACCTATCAATATGGTTTGAATCATTGCAAAAGATATATCTTTATGTTTTTGGAGTCACTGAATTCGGGTTTTACGGAATTTTGAACTCAAATAAAAAGAGAGATGAAGATTTCTCCAAAGTCAGGTTGAGAATATATCCAGGGATTCTGTGTTTTTGAGAACGCTCGACACCGAATTTTCTCATTTAACCAATCGCATTTCGGTCAAAAACTCAACATTTCTAAAAAATAAGCACGAATCAAAACACATAAACCCTGAGATGGCCATATACTCAGAAGAATGAGTATAATTATGTCTATTCACAATCAAACAGGTGTTAGATTCAGATGTATCACCTCGGGATACTCTTAGATATAATGGTTGTTCGAATATATATGATACTTTCTGCATTTGACCTTGAAGTGACCTTGTTTGACCTCGAATGACCGTGATCATGACCAGTTGGATGCAGCACATCTCAAAGCCTGATAATATGATTTTATTCCTATTTTACCGAACTAAAAATTTTTCATAACCGTCCAGGGCCAGAGAGCCGATATATCGGCTCGGTCCATGATAGGAACTTAGTACATAGTTGATGGGTGATACAAGACATGAATTTGGGCACTTTCAAAGGAGGTTCCGAAACCTCAAAACCCGGCCCTTTAAAGATTAATAAAAATTTACTATTTTGCAAAAGGGGCCCTGTTTTTACTTCATAAAACATGGATTTTCAGCAAATATAGAAATGCGTCTGTAACCGTTATGGACGAAATAAAACTTTGGGAATCAGTAACTTAAAGATTAATTTAAGAAACCGTCGGTAACTGATATGCTTAAAGATAGATGCGCATTTTTAATAGTTCTCGACGACAGAGAGCTGTTAAAATAAGTCATATGAAATGATTTACGTTTTTTTATCTTTATCTTCAGTTTCTTCACTCGTCTAAATAATTCTTCAATATTATTTGTATCAGAAGAAGAATAATCACGTTTGCGATGTCTTCCCATCTTTAAAACATCCATTTAAAATTTTCGAAAACTGGTTAGTTTTTATTAACGATGCGGACACGTCAAACACAAAGAAACGAATGCAGCATAGATAATTGAATGTGATAGTATACTTATTACACTATGGTTATGTACATGGTGTATACTTATCACACCATGGTTATGTATTCGCATTGGGTTTAAAATTTGTGACACTTAGATGGAAAGTAGCAGACTACAATAGTAACTCCGAGAACGAGGCGGGAAGTATAATACTAAATAAAAATAAAGCTCCGTTTGCCGTCCGTAATAAAAATTCTGTTGTTCGGTAAATTGTATAATTTACTTCAACATCCGGAACCTTCAAATTTCTTATTTTATAGATAACTGACTAAAAATCAAAATATTCCATTACTTCGACCCAGACCAAAGGTCACGTCGGCAAATAAAAAAGTAACCTACAGTTTTTCATCAATTGTGGACGTTTCAGACCATAAAGAACTAAAAAATGTAATAAACAAATGGTTGTCCGTGATCTTATACGTACGTCCTATTTTTTGTTGTTTCAGAATATATCTCAATGGAACGACGGATTTTAAAGTTCAACCTGTTTTTGAGTTTGCTCATTAGTTTTTGGAGCCGATGCTAACCACATTATGTGGAGATCAAACAAAACAAAGCTGAAAAAATACGTTTTTTGCGTTTCCTATAAAAAATACAAATCACACCAAAAACTGTTTCCAACAAAAAATATGGACCGTCCATGCCAAGAAGACAAGTATTCCTATTTCATTTGATAAAGCGGATAAAAGAAATTAAGCTTTTATTAATTATAAGTATTACGCCGAAACAAAAAATTAGTAATAATAATAAATCCATTCTGTTGCCAACAATTTTTTAATATTTTTCGGATCATATATGATATTATATCTTAAAATCCTGACCTGATGGGTCAAATCGAACAACGAATTCGTATTCAGCGGCCAAAAATCTATATGATGCACTATTTCTAAATCAAGTTATCTCTAAACAATTTTTTGTTTGTGCTCCAGTGTTATTATCGCTAATTATACTTATAACAACCGACGATACATTAAGTTACTCTCGAAACTTTTTCCACTACGTCCATAAACAACTCTTTTGAATATTATTCCTCTGAATGAGTGATTTTTCACTCTAAATTGTTCATTACTTTAATAAGTATTCCAGAAATCATTGTAGGGTGCAAACATATCAAAATTTCTTAAATTCTGAACGTAAGTTAATTTTTAGGAATTTCTATTACGGTATTACGCCCTAAAATACATTGAAAAACTTGAAAGCAAAGTTGGAAAATAAAATGCTTGAGAAGATGCAGGATATTTTGAAGCTTTCAAATTTTTTCGTAATTGCATTTATATCGAAATTTGTGTGCATTATTTAAAAACCCCCAAAATATGATATGCAATGATTTTTTAAACTTCGATCCACTGCATTATTATCGGAAATTTAAATACCATTATTTGTGCTAAAATAACTCCCACATTCATTTTATTAAATTTGTTTGAAACTTGGATAATTTATTCCTCTTGACGTTGCCGAATTAATTTTACTGGAAGAAATTTACTCAGACAAAATTGTGCTGCGATGAAGTATCCTGATAAGAGAAATTGGCGACGAGAATTCAATGACGCCTGGTAAATTTGCGCCGGATTTGCATAAAAAATTTCAGAATTATTTAATACGTTTCCCCTCTTCTCGAATTTCAAACCCTGAAGAGATTTATTATAGCTCGAGGAGAGTATTACTGCCATCTCCGTAATTTTTCGGTGAAATTTTGGTCATCTTTGATTCTCTCCTCATTTTAAAGTTGGATTAATTAAGTAATTTTAAATGCAAAATGTTATTAACATTACATTAAATGAGAACAGGAAGTAAACTTTTTCTGAAGTAGATGACATAAAAATTTGTTACCGAAAAAGAAAATCGTTATGTATTTAAGCAGTCATGAAATCTAATATTTTGAAATGAAAAATCTGAAATTTTCATGGTAAGCATGATTTCAACAAATTTAAGTCATTTTTATAAGAAAATATTTGACTCTCGTCCAAGAGAAGGTTTCTTTCTAAAAAAAATATACTTTGAAAATTGTATGAGAAGTTCATCACGGTCGTTTGAATCCCAAAATTTTGTTGCGTCTCTGCATCATTTTTAATACAATTATAAAAGTTAATCGACCGAATCTACAGTTTGAAATGCCCATTTTTAAATCAATAAAATTAGCTGTAAGGTAATAAAGGAAGGTGCTATGCAAAGAACCGTAAAGTTTACAAACCGTAATAATGTTAACAAATAATAAAACAGATTCAATAATTCCAAAACATTCTCCTAAATCTAAAATTGATTTAGACGGCTCAAAAGCTGATCGAGCTAACCGAATTAGATCCTCATAGACCCCGTTTCCGTTCAGGTCAGATCGAGTCATTCCTATAGACGGGATGTTTTTAACGTACTTATTATGAATTGAATCCTGAAAAAATCACGTGCTTCAATGTTTAAATACCCTAAAGATGTTTAAAAAAGATCATGGTTATTGTCAAACTCGGAAAAAAATAAATACCTAAAGTTGAATGAGCGCGAATTCAGATTTAACTCTCGCCTCAAAGCGGAAAGGTCAGCACGTGTCTGCGGAGACGTGTTTCCGGTATTTTTTGATTCCGGATGTCGGTCGTAATCTGATTCCGCCAAACAGGAATACGGGCGATTTAACGACTACAAATTTTAACACTTACGTCCATTGACAATGGTACTTTCCGGTATGTCGAATGATCTCAATGGATGTTTTTTGCCGGTGATTCCAACCAAAATTATCGTTTCTGAGAAATATGCGGGATATTAATTTTCTTCGCTTATACTAAGCTGAACACTGTAACTTCAGATTAATCGTATAATGCTTTAATTGAAAGCGATATTTTGAATATAATTTTATGCGATTTTTATGAATTTATTTATGAGGAACAATAAAATAGGGTGTAATTAACAGTCGTCCAAATCTTAATATTGAATTATCATAATAATTCCGAAATATAATCTCACTTTTCATAGCGAGATGTTTTTACTTGGCTAAATAGCGAAAGTGGCAAAAGCGACTACTTTGTTATTTACGTAAATTTTATTAATGTTGATAATTATATTATTTTTCTGTATTCAAATTAATTACTAGTAGAGAATTTTTGCAGTGTCCGAGAAACAAAAAAAATGAAAATTTTGTGGTTTGTACTTTTCAGCATCAAAAAACGACTGCAAAAATGAAGTTAAAAAATAGTCAGGAGAAGTCGGAAGCTGTTACGAAAATTATATTTATTGATGCTACTATTTTTTTCAGTATGAATACACCACACAATTCATAAAATTTTAACAATGTAAAATAGTTTATTGAATAAATAAAGTTATAAAGTGAAATAAACAGTATTATTACCGAAAGACAATAGTTAAAACATAGTTTTTTCGGCATATTAACTAGATGGGATAACTATGGCGTGTTAAATATTAGACTATAGGTTATTGAATACGAAATCAAAATAGTTGCAGCAACCAGAGAGAATTTAAAGTCATACAGAAGAAACCCTTTAAATTGAATACATTAACTTTTTTTTACTAAAGATAAGTAGTTTTTGTCCGTGTAAAATTTGAAAGTAGACAGGAGAGCAGATATTAAATATTTTATTCACTTAAATTCAAAGTAATAATAGTATATGTTACGAAACATTAAATTTACGAAGTTTTTTTTTAATTTTTTAAATTTTATGGTAAACCACTCTTATTTATGTAATCAATAACTTAAAAAATCCTTTTATTAAAATTCATCTTACGTCATTATGGTTTTTCAATCTTGCAATAATCATAAAGTTATTAATGTTTAAAATATTCAAATGTAGTAGATATGAGTCTCCCGCAGTATAAGCGAAAACAGCGGGAAATAATTTCAGATATTAAACTTCAAAAAGTAATATTTAACGCACCTACTACACGCGCTCGTAATAAGACGATAACGAACGAGATGATATGTGGTAAGAAACATAGTGTTAATCGACATTTATCAATATTCGAATTTGAATATTTTTTGCACACGCTTAGCCCACCCGAAACTGAAAGGCAATTAAATTTAAATAGTAAATGGATAAGAATATCGAAAATGAATGGTCGCGTTTACGAGAATGTAGCTGGTAAGGGAATAAATCTAAATAATTAGCCGAGTCGTTAATAGCAGTATTTACAGCTAAACGGAGAATATAAGTCATCTCAGTGATCAAAATAAGTAGGTAATATATCTAATTATTTTTAGAAAGTAATGGAAAGGCGTGGAATTTTTGAAAAATATTAGGCGCGATCTGAAAATGCAGTGAATTATGTTGTGCATGTATACAACGCGTGCATTGCACTTAAATGTATATCCAGCGATTATTTTATATCTTTACGTGATAGTTAGCAGTCACAATCCTGAATGCAAATTACGGTCTGCGTGACATACATGATCATGGCAATAAAACTAAAAATTGAAATACATAATACTTTACGCCTTAAGCAAAATTCAAGAAATACCAATACAAGAATTGTTCAGTATATTCTTTTTTAAATCTTTATTATTAATGTAATTATACCTTTCAATCGCATTTTTTGCATATAACTCTGTCCAACAGTGATTTCGACTTTGAAGTGTACGACGTATCCTTTTCCATGTATATTGTGGTGTTGGAAATGGCGTTACAGTCATGATATTTTCATATTACGTGGGGTCTTCTGGAAACGAATTATTAAATAGTTTTAATTTTGTGTTTTTAAGATTATTTTAAGTTTTTTATAATCATAAAAATCTGTCCTCTCATTAGCAATAGATTTTTTGTTATATACTGGTATGAACTTAAGAATACATTAAAAATACGAAAGTCTTTTAACAAATATTTCGAAAATTATGATTTCCTTTGCCTTAATAATAATTTTTTAATATCACCACCGTTATCAATGTCAATTATTCATTTAAAACATTTCGGAAAATTAAGAATCGCGAATGGAAGAAGGTTCACGCAATTTCGGGAATTAAAAAATGCCACGTTTGGAAGGTTGAAGGTGATAAAAATAGTAACCGAGTATCGTGCATGGCTAGAACAGCGACACATAATTGGAAAAAAATTGAATAAAAAAAAGCGTAAATAAAATGCATTGTCTAAAAGTTATTTATTTAAATATGATTAGATTTTCAATACAAACATTTAATAGATTTAAAATAAAATTACTTGCAAAACATAATTTTCTAATTTTGTTCGGAAAAAAAAATCTCCTAATTACAAATATGGTTTAGCCCGCTTAAAACTTACAGTAATTCTTCTTCATATTTATAAGAATTTATGGTGAAAATTTCAGCAAAACAGGTGGTATTTTTGAGAAAATTGAGTTTATTGATTTTTAGAAAATCGGCCGCCAATTTTTTAATTATATTTAATTTTGCTAAAAATGGAACGAAAAAGAAAAATTATTTAACGGTTTCTTCATTTTAAGCGTTAAAAGTTAAAATACTCATAACTGCGTTAAAAATGATCCTTTTCAAATTCGGCAAAATACGTAACCCCTTATTTTCCATGAAGAATAACATATTAAATCTAAAATTTTGACCATATCTGGCTGCATGATTTGAACTGAATATATATTCATGTATATCATCAACAAACGACTGTTCATAATATCATATAAAAAAACCCTAGTCGAAATTTCTGCTCGGGAATACTTTCTAGTTTAATGTTGTACTTAATTTAAAAAAATTCTATTAATAAATGACTATAACGGTTGTTTCATTTTTATTTATTTATTACATTAGACCCACCCCTCCCTGGTAAATAATGATTTTAGTTTTCGACTAGTATATGTCAAGTTTTATTTCCCATGTTAAAGGTATAGGACAAATGGGTATAACAAAAAACTAACAGGGCTTAAATATATCTTAAAATAACTTGTGAAATAATTGTACTTTACATATGACTGCTTTATACCCTTTAGTAATTTAAGGTGAATTAATGCTTATCTTAAAACAGGATTTTTTATTCAGATGTGAGATCTCCCTATAGGGAGGGAACTAATTTAAATATATTTTCCTGCAGGCAGTCTCCACCTCTGCAACACAAAGGTCTAAGTACTCGTGGCAAGTTTGTAAGAGGAGAGCGTTGAAATGATACATGTACGAGGTTTTAATTATATATATTTTTTATTTTGGGGCCTCCGTACTTTCCAAACTGTAACTTACTTAATAAACACGGCAACTGTATAAAAAGGAAATTTCGCTGTATGTATAAGTGTATTTTTAACGTGAAATTTCATGTACGCATTTAGCGACCACGCATGTAAGCGAAATTACTTACAATATTTATATTTTAATATATACTATATAATATTTTGTATTGCCCAAACTCTGCCCTTTCGAATGGTACATCAAAAACGCCGAAAATTTTAAAATAACAAATTACGCGCATTTATTTAACAAAAATCAGGATTTTTGTAGGATTTTTTTCACTTAACGTTATTTTTTATCATTTCCCGCATTGTAATGCCTCAGATATTTATAAATATCGCATAAAAAATGTTTGGACTAGAAAATAAAAGTAGTGCAAAAAATTAAATTTCAAAATGGCGACTCAAAAATCGGTGCTAAATTCGATTTTTATTTCAAAACCATAGTAGCCTGTACTCAGTCGACTGACCCGAATTTAAAGTTAGTTTTCAAAAATTCAAAATGGTGGATCCAATATAGCAAATGCATTTATGTACTAAAATCAAACGAAATCACTTCATTCTTGGCACTTGGTTGTTTTTGGGGTCGCTGATTCCAGATTGTGAATCCGCCATTTAGAAAACTAACATCAGATTAGGACTAAACGACCGTGAAAACCGTCGGGTACCCAAGTTTAATGTGATTCCATTCCAGTCAATTGATTGAATACATGCGATTATGATTTTGACAAAAAGTCGACTTTAGTAGGCATTTTTGAACCGTCATTCGAAAGAGCAGGGTTTGGACAATAAAAAATTCCAAAATTTTTTTACTGTGTTTTACTACTAAAAGCACTGTCAAACTGCACGTTAAATTTATGAATATCCTTAACCCATTAAAGACCAAACGGACACTTTTTCATAGAAGTTTTCAACGTCTGTTTGTCATAAATTGCCGGGATTAAAAAAGTTGTGGACCGCTTATTTTTGACCTGAAATTGAAGCAACTTTACGAATTCGCAATTAAAATGTAAGAAAAAGGCAAATCGAAATCGCTGCGTTTGATTATTTAAAAAGAAGTCGTTTTTTCACTAAAATTTTCTTTCCTGCAAAATTTTCGCCTTGAAATCCGACAAACATCTCAGTAAAGTGAATAAAAAGCGTCAATGGACCTTAAACTTCAAAATGTATATACCAAAATTTTTAATTTCACGATATCTTAAATACTACTTCGTTTTTTTTCGAAAAATGACGAATCTAAAACATGATTTTCTTGTATAATCTGATGTCTTAAGACATTCAACTTCCTTGACAACTAGTCAACTTTATACATTCAAAGTGAATCCAAAATTCGTGATAGACGACCCAAAACTCTTTATATACAAATTATTATCACAACTGAAAATAAATTAAAATTGTTGTCTGACATTTTGATTTCGTCATTTTGAATGTATAAGTTTGATTAATAAATAGTTATTTTAACTCAAGGTTTCAGATGAAAAAATGTTGTTTTGGAATCATTAGTTTAGAAAAAAAAAAGTTGTAAAAAAAAAGTTGTGTTAACATTTTCAACAGGATATAGATATAGTGAAATTAAAAATGTTGGTACGTACATTTTGATTTTTAAGGTCCATGTACGCTTTTTATTCACATTACCGAGATTTTTTTATCCGATTTGAATTCGAAAATCCCCTTGAAAATAAAATGTTTTTGCAAAAAACGACTTTTTTGCAAATAATCAAACGCAGCGATTGGATTTACACTTTTCTTAAATTTGAATCGCAAATTCTTAAAGTTGAATTTCACGTAAAAAATGAGAGGTCTAAAATATTTTCAATTCCACAAATATATGACAAACAGACGTTGAAAACTTAAATGAAAAAGTGTCCGTTTGGTCCTTAGTGGGTTAAAGGGTTAAGATGAGTATCTTATATTCCACCCTGCACTAAGTTTTCACTTTAGATAATTTAGAACGAAAGTGTAATTCTTTATTTACAAATAATGAATTACATGAACAAACTTAGTATAATCATAGGTGTCATCTTTCAATAAATATTTTTTAAATCAGTAACTACTCCGCTTTGTTTGATATTACAACAATTGTATTTTTCATGTTCGTAGAAACACATTAATGTACCTTGTAGAGAACTTTGATAATTCTTACGCAGTGTTATATTGTGACTTCGGTAATCGCGTCAAAGTAGTAAACGCGTATAGAAACCGCCTTAAGGGTATGTAACGATACCATTCTGCAACGCAGATAGTGCTATACGTACGTTTAGATAAGAAAGGAAAACAAAGGTAGATATGCACATATCGTAGAATGGTATCGCCTTTGTTGGGAGAGAGAAAGGTAGGGCCCGGAAAGATTTATCTTCGCCCGCACTTATCGCCTGCAATATCGAACGTCGTATACGGATCTACATACATGCATCGAAAGGACCCATAATCGGACTATTCGAGACTTGGATTACTAATGCGGTCCACTTCGTGGTGGGTATCGCGACAACGGCATTAAGATTTTCGTGCCAAATTATTAAGCGGCTCGATTTCACGTGCTGCAAAAAATTTCTTTGTTCTCCACTCCTGGAGTCGTATCTTAGATGTATATGTGCAGAATTCTTAAATCTTAAATGTATATTCGTGCTGTATTCTTTTGGTTTATCAGTAATTATTAACAAGCGCTTGGAATTGTTTCGCAATAACAGCATATGATATTGGTTTACTGGCTGTTTTTAAGATTTCACTTAATAAACAAACAAAAGTTGTGATGGAAACTAACTAGTTTCAAACCGTGACAAGTATATGGTCTATAAAGCTGTTTCAAATTTATTCAACTTTTAATTAAACAAATTTTATTCAGATATATAATGTAAATAATAAAATCCCTCAATAACAAAAAATAATGTGCCCCACTGATGCTACATAATTGATAATATCTTTGCCACTTACAAATACCAGAGGATATCTTATACTAGATAAATATTAAAGCACAATTTTATGCGTCAAAAATACAGACGTTTTCCGACTGTTAAAATGAGAAGATAAATGTATCTAAAAGTTCATTCTTTCTTAACGTTTATTTATACATATTTTTGAATCTAGTCTGTATTTTTGTGTATAGAAAATTAAACAATAGTGACAATTACGCGAAATTGAAACTTTTATTAAATTGTTTACATTTTTACTGCAGGTGGGAGGACAATACAACCCACATGAAATTCTAGTAAGAAGTCCGATAATTTAACATTACCTGTTTTTTATATGTTAAAATCATAAAGAAACGTTTACTCATTGGTATATTAATACCACAAATGTACAGTAACTTGACTACAAAAAAAGTCATGGTTGTACATTCCGAGTTCTTATACTCAATTTTAAAAATAAACTTTGGTAAACTTTTCTTGAATAATTCTTGAAAAATTATTATAATTTCAAACAACCTTATTATTTTTATCATGCCATTTTATCTTAACACTTCGTTATATTTACAATAAAAAAACTATTTTTCGTCACACAACGTGCAGATCAGATTTTACGATTTGTTGTCGGGGTGCAAAAGTGAAACTTAAAGTTGTAAGATTTAAGGTATAAAGTTGGTATAAACGTTCGGTGATAATGCGTTTTGTGTTTAAAAAGCCAAGTTCACCATCATATTTGACGCATAGTGTCAAATTAACTATTTTAAAAGTTACACTTTATAACACTTTATGCGCTTTTCTTATTTTTGCGCCCTAGGGCGAAAGTTACCGATGCCAACACTCTCGCTTCGCTCGAGTGATTAACTAATTAAGGAATGCTATAAGGTTTAAAGTGAAAACTGAGAAATTTCGCTGCATAAAAGTGAAATTTCACTATACAAAAGTATCGATTTGGTCACTTTAACTTATGCGCTTAAACTAAATCTCGAAAGCTGCAGTTTCCGTTTAGAAATCTTTATCGGTACCATATACGGTGTCACCCGTGCTCGCTCGCTCAGGGAGGCCTTCAGAGGGTGTTCCAGTTGAGCGATCGCGTCTTGCATAAATAATTGAATGGAGCACAGCGCGATATGTATGGGAGTGGCCGATATGCCAATCTACTGTACGACCGGGCAAAAGCCGGTATATATCTTTTATATATACATATATAGGATCAACTCCTCCTACGATACACAGAACTGGTACTACGCCCAGTCTTTATTCGTTTCGAAAAATGAGAAGAAATCGAGTGCCCAAGGTCCGAATAAATGAGCGCTATTTTACTATTAGAGAAACGAATAAGGATTTGCATTTACTTATATTGTTGGCTCTCGTCAAAGATTCGATCGAGTATTGCACGGAACTGAAATTTCACATTCGGTTATCGGCGTTTGAACTTGTGCAATTGTTCGAACGTTGCATAATTTATAATACATAGGGTTTACATTGGAAACTTAATGCTGGGAAATTCGAATTGCGAATAGTATTTCGATCATTGAGTAGTGAGGAATGTGTGAAGTGTTTTGTGATTTTATGCTAAGTATTAAATTCTAAGAAATAACATAAGCACGACAGTAAGCAAAAACAACATTTTAGTGTGATATACAAAATTCCTTCCAAAATACAATTCTGTTACGTTTCATTAATTTCATATTTACTAAAAATTGCGTTTTGTAACATAGAAATCTATTAATAAAATTAATTAATGAGACACGTGGAACGTAGAGATTTTGTCATTTGCATTCATTTAATTTCATAGTCATTTTGCATTTTAGTTTACCCAGTCAACATTACGTCTAATAGTGACAACCAAAGATGTAATAAACGCTGAATGTTGTGTGAATAACGATCCGTTTTTATGAACAAAAATCGGTCTCATTTGTTTCTCTGAAGTTCAACTCCAAAATATTAATTTCATTTTATGTGATTAACCCATTAAGTGCTGATTGGAAATTTTTTCATTCCAGTTTTCAACATTTGTGTTTTACGGGAAAAAAGGATCTAAAAAATTTATGAGTTGGCACATCTGACGTAAAATTTACTGAAATTTACTGAAGTTATTTTTTAAAAAAGTGTAAAAAACTATGATTTTTTCCAAAATAACATGGATTTTTTAAATTAATATTTGTATCTCGATTTTTCTCTCTGAAACCTTTTCGGAATTCATGCTTTCAGTAAAGAAATCGTATATAGGCGAAATCACCGCCGAAAAGTTAGAAACAAAAGAAAAAGAAAATTATAGACTTCCCGAAAAAATTTTATTGAATAAAATTTACAAAATGTTTTTAGGGATTTTGAAAAATCAAAAAAATGTTTCATCAACTCCAAGAACTTTTTATTCAGAAACGTTTCTTCTGAAGGTTGATCATTTTCAAGTAGAACATTTCTGAACTTTTCGACCATTTTTTCGTGTTTGAGTCGCCATTTTGGATGCTTTCACCTTTATTTTCAAAATACCTTTTAAACTTTCAAGGACTCGATTTTTTTTTAATTCAAGCAACAATTCCAAGCCGATTTCAGCGTAAAAACACGAGATAAAAAAATACACTTGGAAAATCTGTATTTTGGGAAAAAATCATGTATGGTTTTTCAGGATTGCGTTTTTTGAAAAATCTAATAACAGATTCTGAAAGTTCACTTAATTTTACGTGAGATGTGACTCCTTGAACATTTTTTGGATCCTTTTTTGCCCAAAATACAACCTTTGATAACTCTAATGCAAAAATGTCCATTCAGGACTTAATGGATTATAGGCATCAAACACTCAGCTACTCGGTTAGTTCTCATTTACTGACTCATGGTCAATTTAATATTAGCTCTGAAACAATTTTTTAAAATGCTCTTCAAAAGTTACATTCATCACTACATACCATATCCTGAGAAATTCCAAGAAAATGTATTGAAAATTGACTAGTAGAATTCAGAAATCATCATAAATTATTTCCAAAAATCTTCTCTCATTTTTTTAGTGCAGTGATTCTCAAGGGCGAAAATTAGGGTCGATGACAGAATACGAGGGACGGCAAAGCTGACCCAAGGTTCATGAGGGTGAAAATTCTACGTCCGAGATTCAAACAGTAATTTTTGATGCAGTAGGCGTAAAATGATTTTGCACCTGAATTTGCGAGCCTAAAATGCCAATTTCACGTCTCCGTGGACGTAAAAGTTTCGCACAATGAGGCGCATAATGAGCTTTTTGTGCCTACTGCATAAAAAAATAAGGTTTTCGGTATTACAGCTATAACATCCGATTGTACGGCCTACTTTTAGACGGTAAAATGAGATTTCACGAATCACGTGAAACATGAATCTGCGCTGTCAAAAACATAACCCATCCGGACTAAATGCAGTCCGCGAAATCCAATTTCTACTGCTTACAGTACCAAAAATAATGTTTGACACAGCCATAAGATTTTACGGCATTGTATTGAAAAACACTATTTCTTCATATGAGGTTGAAAAATCGAATTTTACGCTTCTCATTTCGAAGGGAAAAATTGCATTTTACTCCTTTGAAAATTACATGGAAAAGTTACGAGTTTTTCACTCTTTCGTATTTTAATTTGTTAACATAAATCCAAATTTTATATCAGTGTGTCGAAGAATTTTGTCTATATCATGGCTGTAAGATTTTACACCCAAAAGATTACCCGGTTCCTCCTTGACTCTCGGCTACTCTGATCGGCAACGGGCTTTAAAGTTGGTTTTATGCCCGTGTAACGAAAATAACTAATATGACACCCGAATTTTCAAGAAACATATTCGATAATTTTCACATTAAATGTATTAACTTAGAATAACAACTTTTTATTTTAAATCCCTTAAAAAAGTTGAGATATTGCGATATTTAATAAAGATATTTACTCAATGTAAGAAATTCATTGAAAAAATTATGTAAATTTTAATAGAAAATTCGTTGATAAGATTAATGAATAATTATTTCTTTTCAAATAAAACGATTTTCACTTAAATAAATGTCTCATACGAATAGCCAATTATTTACCCGCAGTCAATAGATATTAAATATCAAATCATGTAATTTTCATAAATCGTAGTTTTAAAATTTATTAATTAAAATACGGTTTGGTTCGCGTGACACATTATTAGTTTTTATCTAACTCTTGTTCGAGTCACGCCCATAAAATAAACAAATAACGCGCTTATCGTTCGAGTCGTTTTCAGCCTCAAGTAGTTTGAAAACTGAAAGAGAAAGGTTTGCCGGAAACTGGTCGGCTCTTTTGACGTATATTCGTTTAAATAGATTCTAGCACACGCGAGATATACAAGTTAGATACTGCTTGTCTCAACTATGACTGCACGTACATTATATGTACGTTTCGTATTCCTTATTAAAGACTCATTCTTTCCGAATGGAACGCAGTGTCTAGTGTTTTTTCGCAATTTCGCCTCGGTGCTCTACTTTACTGGTGTTCCCGAAATAAAAGAAACCACGACGTTTCTTGTCTCGTATATCCACATCTTTGAATGTCTTGATCACTGTTGGCCTTGGTTAACTTGTCTTTTAATTATGCAAAATGCATATTCCGTAATTGTGTCAATAACTTACGTAATGTTTATATTTGTAATTCAAAATGTGACGAAATAAAAAAATTAATAGGTATCGTTTTGCGTCATTCCTGTACTTGACATCGATGTTATATATATTTTTTAAATAAATAAAGGTATGCAGGATTAGATAGGTAAGCCCGACCTCTCCCTTATTTTTTATATAACATCACTTTTGTTCGTGTAACTCAATTTCATTAAAACATTCTTCAGTGATATTCTGGCAGGCGATAATTATGTTATGAATTGAGTTGTTTCTTACTCCTGCAACTATATTGAAGATAAGACAGGGAGGTCAGAGATCTGTCACTATTCGGATTGAACCACCTTCTTACTTTAGAACGAATTATAAGCGACGTTGCCTGGTGTAGTGTAGGTTAAAGCATGTATACAGTTTTATTGTATCAGGATTATTGTATATATGCATCATCAAAAATTCCGGATACTGGGAATAAACCGTTTGGTTGCAATTGATTTAAAGTAAAGAGCTATTTATATTTGCCAAACAGTTCCCTATACCTTTAACATTGGAATTCACGCAACTGGTCAGAAACTAGCCGAAAATTGGACTCATTTTCTACTAGGTAACATCAAATCAGATGAACAATCTCAATGAATAGTCACTGATTGCCATAGTGAAAACGGGGCCATTGAGAAGCAGTGAAATTAGTCAGCCATAATAAATCAACCACTTTTCGAAAAACTAACGTTAGATTTGGAATCAGCGACCATGAAAACGGTAAACGCAACATACGCTAACAAGTTTACAAAATTGGTTAGCCATATTATTCATCAGCCATATTGGATCCCCCATTTTGAATTTCGGAAAAAAAACATTGGATTTAGAATCACCGACCATGAAAACGGTAAACGCGACACCCCCCCCCCCCTCTCCATATTTTGTTGGCAAAAGAGGTGTGGTCTTTTAGAAACGTTTTAATTAGTGGACACGCGAAGGTTAAGAATGATAAATTTTTCTATTTTTGTCGCATTATTATCGGAAAGAGATAATACCCTCATGAGTGGATACCGATTCATGTGAGAATATTGTACGTGTGAATTAACAGTTTCCCCTTCCTTCCCTTTAAGTACATAATAATAAACCATTATAATATCTGAACAACATACGTATCATAACAAGCTGCGCGAAAATGCGGACAATTCTGCATTCCACTTATGTCATATATTACAGAATGCAATGTCTATCCAACATTTCCAGCAAAATTGTTGTTTGTATGTAATTTTTAATTGGTTCTGCTATTGCAGAAGAATTAAATCGAGTATAAAGTTGACATACAGACATATTTTTAAATCGGAAGCAACAAATGTGAAATTCTTAGTTATTCGTAAAATAGAAATAAAAAATGAATGTAATGACTTTAATTCAAATTAAAGACGAGTACACTTTCATTGCAAACTAAGCTTCTTTTAATCCTTAATCCCGACGCAAGGATCGTTTTCGACCCAGCGAAAATTCAAATTGTACTTTTTAAATTGCACAACGGTAATCATTTTCAAACGGCAAGACATAGTTTACCTAGGTAGTGCGAGGATGAGGCTTTAAAATAGCCATCGGAACTAAGGATTAAAAGTGTAATTCATATACCAATGCAATACACTAGAAGAATTTTTCAACCAAACAGGGTAGTCTCTAAAGAAACTACTACCATCCATATGCCAAAGGTAAAAGAAAATGTTGAAATCGTCGATGAATGTTTTCAAATAACTTTTACCTTTTAACTTTTAACTTTTACGAAACTTCGTATCGTTAGGTTTTTGGTATCGCTAATGAGGATTCTAAAGTCAGATTCTGAAAATTCAAAATGATGGATCCAATACGGAGGTTAAAATAACCAGAAATTTCTTGTTACTGTTTTGCTGATAATTTGAACCGTTTTTTCTGGTGATCCGTCCACGAATTTACTGTTAAAATAACCAGAATATTGTACAAGAAAAGTCTCCTTGCGTTACTGTAACTGACATTTCAGGTTAAAATAATAATAAGTTCTAGTTAAAATTACTATTTTTCAGAGAAACGCAATCCGAACTTTTATTTCAAATAAACCCAAAAACCTCTGTTATGATTAAACAATATTAGCACAAATTGATCTATGATATCAAAATGACGTCATATACATACCATACCTTATTACCATTCTATTGATCACTGCTGTGCGTATAATTGCTGAGATCCCTCCAACTACCCCATAAAGGGGGTAATAAAAGTTTAATAAAAACAATTTATTTTTAGTTTTAAAATTATTTAAGTTTGTCGACCGCAGTGTCTAATATGTAATAATTTTTGTGTATAGGCGGTCACCATAAAAACCGGCTACGTTTAAACATTATAAAACTATTTTAAACGTATACAACATACGTTAATAAGACATTGACATTACAATAAATTAGCGGACATAACAATGACATTTAAATAAAAGGCTTTATATTTCGACCTTTTTCTAGGTCCTCTTCAGAAAAATTGAGAGATTTTTTTTTGGTGTGCTTGTTTATTCACCAAGAAGAAAGGTATTTTTCAACGTACCCACCCATCCAACCGCAATGATTTTGTGCTTGCCCTTATTTGGAACGAACAGTAGAAAATGAACTGCATATGAAGACAGTAGAGCCTATTTTACTTTTGGTAAGAATTAGTCTCCTGTTTTCATAATTTACATTAATATTTAAACCTTAATGTATATTAAGTAGAGGGTTGTACATTTCTGGTAAATATGATTTTTCAAGTCTAATATTTACCATATTTTTGTTGTTTTTGATATAATAATTCTCAAATTCTTTCCTTTTTTTCGTTATTTTCTATTGCTAAAATCTTTACTTTATAGTAGTCAAAATTATGATTGGTATTAATTATATGCATCGTTAATCCTGTATATTGTTTTTCATCTCCATAAATGTTTCTTTTTTGTTCATTTAATCTAGTTTCTAATTTTCCACCCGTTTGTCCAATATAAACGAGGTTACAAAAAGCGCATGGTATCTCGTATACTACTTTACTGTGTTTTAGTGAAGGTAGTAAATCTTTGGCAGGTTTAATTATAGCGATTGTTTGTGTATTGGTTTTGATACCAGTCTAATATTTTCTTTTTTTTGAGTCTCTTTTGTAACCTTTCCGTAATACCTTTCATATATGGAATAGATGTTTTTAAGCAATGTGTTTCTTTATTTTTGTTATGACTTTCAAGAGAATTATAAAACTTATCTACTCTAGAAGTAATGCATTCATTTATAATATCAGTAGGGAAACCATTTTCGAATAAAATGCGTCTGACCAAATTCAAGTTTTTTCTTCTATATCTTATCTCAGATAGTTGTATTGCTCTGTCTATCAAGCCAAAAGCAACACTTTTCTTGTAGTTTAGGGGGTGGTTGGATGAAAAATGGAGATATCTACCTGACCATATTTTTGTGATACCAATCAGTATCTATTAAGCCGTTATTTTTTCTGATCATTTGTCAAATCAATGATTCGCCTCTGAAAACATTCAAGGGTGATTCTACCCTAAAATGTTTTTAAGGATTTTTCTATACTTGTCAATCAACCGAGCAATCTGGTGACCAAACTGATAAAAATGAGATGAACTAGTGAAATTTAGGAGAGTGCACGGAAAAAAGAAATAGTTTGTTTTACTATCTAATTAGTAGGATTTAGTAGGATCTGGCACAACTATGTTGTTGTAGTTGGTTTTACTATTTAAATAGGAAGTTTAACTATCAATTTATCAAGGTTACTATTTAGATTATAAAATTGACGAAAAATGATGACTGTGGCCTATTCCACTATCTAGTTAGTAGTTACAACTATTTGATTTTTCCGTGTGAGATTTAAATTCTGTAAATGCCTCCCATTATCCTCTTTATCGAGTGATTTGAAGAGGCACATCGTATAGATTTCGTCTTATAAGAAAGTCGGACATTGATTAAGCCAAAGATAAACGCAAGTGATACTACTAGAATAATTTCCTACTAGTACGATTAGAAGATACCTAACATGCTGTATAAATCCGTGACGCCATCCAAGTGAATCAAGGTATAATCTACCCCAGATTGAATCTAACTGCATCAGCTGGGATCTAGTACGGAGTCAGCAAAGACTACCTAGCTAGTAAAGTGTATATATTTTGCAATTGAAGGCAGAACCTAGTGCGTACAGCCGTTTTTTAAAGATTGCTATAGTTCAGCTATCTTACTTTGACAGGTGTCTAAAGCACGAACGCTCTTCGAAGTGGGCGTGATGTAGCATAATGGGCGTTCGGCGTTCCGGACTAGAGGCGATCTTCAAAGTCATATGCTTCGTCATCTAATTAATGATCTGCATGAGTCGATTAATCGGGTTTTCTACGACTCTATTAACTTTTTAGTCAATTTGCCAACTTTAAGACAGGTAACAGAAACATCAACATCCGAATTGTTTTCTTTATTTGTTTACAAAATACATCATCTAGAATCTTATTGATATACAGGCAAATCTACAAAAATTATTAATATTCTAAAGATATACTTTAACGTAAGTCTTATTACATCAGAAATAACAGTAATGAATAAGTCTGTCCGATTTGGAATACATAAAATTCATGAATATGAAGTATTCCTCCCAAAAAAATCGCGCGTTGTAGTATAACCCGAAACTTTTAATTATAAAAATTCTAAAAATTACTATAAACAAAATTGGTTGGTATATAGTTTAATTATAGCATTGGATATTATGCTCTATCATGATATTAAATGTCACAATCGGTTAAGTGCATGTTTTGATCCTCCCGAAAGGTATGCCGTATAGATTTAAGTAAGATATTGTCAATTACAAAAGAACTTTTAACTTGTACATGCCTCATTTTATGCAATGTTTGTACACATAAGAAAATATTTTGTTTATTACTAGATAAATAGTTGGTTTGATATCGTTGATAATTAAATACAGCACAAAAATCTAATTATGACGTCTGCAATGACGGTTCGTTCTATGGTACTAACTAAATATATGGTTACGGCAGACACTTATGAATCATTTGCTCCAAACGATAAAAAGTGATCAAGTAGTAACACTTGTTATGCGGAGCCGATTGCTACTGACGATACATTTCGAATTTCCTCTATTTAAGGCAATGTTTATGTTTTGTATATACCAGTCGTATTCAATGGACATAATGAGAAAGAGGCAAATGTTTTTACGATCCTTTGTTAGTTTCGTTGACGAATTTATTCTTAGAACAGTCGCGGTGAAAGTTATATTAATTCGCAATTGTTACAGTAACAACTTGCAGTTCTGTGATTCTACTTGTTAATTAGTTATACTGGTCAATTTCGTTCTATAACTACCTCATAGATAGTAAGTGCAACTAACCGCTTTTTCTATTTGAATCCGACACCAATCCAACGTCATTAAGGTTGCGATTAAAGTCAGAACAAATTCCTATATAGAACACTACTTTATTGGTACTAAATTTATTTATTCTTGCCTTTTGTAAACCTATGAGTTTCAAATCAATAAAAAATCTTAAGGTCTGCCATCAGATATATATTTTTATCTGATTAAATACAAACGTTAGAACCATATCCTTGTCCAAGAATTTGATCCTCCACTTAAACAAAAGATTTGTTAAGTTAATTAAACATTCATTTAAATAGTATCATTAATCAAATATTTACTTGCTGCTATTCAAGTATAGGCTCATTAAAATGTACTAAACTTTTTTCTCACTATATACTAGTTCTAATATGGACATATGAGATATTATTTTATGTCTTTTTTTCGGTTGCATACAAATATTACGTACTATCAAAGATGGGGAAACTTGAAAAAGCGGTAACACAACAGGACGCGCCGCAGTAACCTCCTTAAAATGAACACGGGTTTGTTCCAAACGTCGAGGAAAACTGTCATCAAACCAATTTGTAGGACAAAACTGACCTGTATATTTATATTTCTTATTATATATATTTCTTCACAACAACAACATTTATTTATCAAAGATGGGTATTTATTTGCTTTTCCCTAAATACTCGATGGATAGGAATTTAATCGAATAGATGAACTCTATAATAAAAAGTATTGTAGATAAGAGTAGCCGATCTACGTTTTAAATCTTAAAATGTGAAAGGAAAAATTATACAACCGATTAAAGAAACACTCTCCCCATACTTCAAAATCTGTCTTTTACTCGGTTTAACCCTTATTCTGATGACGAATCTGTACTCGAATTTAGAAATTCAATATACCGTATTCAAAATGGCGGACCAAAATGCAAAAAAGTAATTTTGATGAAATTAGAGGATGATAAATTTTGGAAAAATCATATCGGATTCATAATCAGCGCTCCAAAAAATTGTGAAGTGGAGTTTTAGTATTTCGTATTCTGAAAAATGATATGTTTCTAGAAGATTGTTCTGTCTGGAACACCATTTGTTTATAGTTAATAGGCAATTAATAATTATAATTATCTTTATAAAACTATTTGTTCTACACTATATTGGGAAGACATTGGTACCAATTATGTGGTACAATAGAAGAATTCTGTAGTTTAACATTCTGGAAAACTGAGTGCAACGAGATGGCACTCTGAGAGTTCCGCTGTGCATGTAAGCGTTAAGAAATTTAATACCGAGTAAACGATACTTCTCTCAGTGTACAAGGGTATAAAAAAGTTAACAGTTTTGTGAAATTAATCATTTGTTTAGTATTAATACGTTTAGGATCAACTTGAAATTTATGAAAATTAACCAGTTTCCAACACACCTGCCTGTCAAGTATCAAAACAAACTTTGAAATATTCTGGACCATTGAACGTAAATGTCTGGACATTTAGCTTCAAATAACAAATCACATCCTTGCTACTGAAAGGAAATAAAAGGCAAAACTTCACATAAAATTGAATTAAAATCGAATCGCGAATTCAAAGGCTAATGCATTAATCTGGCCAGTACGTGCGTCGATGCATCGTCCCCGAACCGAATGCTGACATCAATATCTTTCCGATTCGGTTTACAAGCGCATTGTGCACGTGCACTCTTTTATTCCATGGAAGCGAATAAGAACACGCCCGATATTATAAATTTAAATGTATTCTAAAAAAGCGATCGGCGAACGGGGAAAGGGACGTACAAAAAGCCGGAACCCATACGACGAGGAGTCTTAGGAATTTTTTACAGCGAGCCGCCCTTTGAGTCGAATCGGAACAGATGAGTTTGGTCACGATCGCCTCCTCTTATAAGGCATTATTAAGATACGGAAGACCTCGCGACGAAAATCGAAGTCATCGAAGGGTTTCACGGATACCCGATACCGCGCGAATGCGTCGCCCTATAGATTATGCACCCAAGAACCCTGGTCCATTTTTCAGATTCGAGCACAGGTAGCCTTGGAATTAATGGTAGTCTCCTCGTCTGGGCCTCCAGGGCGTAGGTGTGTTCTTCGCGAGTTCTGCTTCGCCCTTTCTTATTCTATATACGTGTATATATATATAATATATACATATACTCCCCCTGAATTTGCCTTCGTCTTCTTCGGTCGTCGTCCTCCTCTTATCCGCACGTCGTCTCCCTCGACTCGAAGGGGCCAACATTCAGGTGAATCACAAAAGAAATCTGCCCAACGAGATATGAAGGAGGCTCTTACGTGCGCCCTTTTGAAATTACCGATGGTTGCTACATTCAAAAGGCTTTATAAATCAGGATTTCGATTTATATTGTGGTCGTTTCCATTTCTTTCGGTATTGACGCGTCAGACTTTTCGAAATTACTTTTCGATATATGTATCGCTTTACCTCTTTGTGCTCGCTTATTTATACCGCCGAAAATAAGGGGCATAATAATATTCTTGAATGACGTCCCTGGCCTCGAATGTGTCCAAAGTTTTAAGCATTGAAGATTGCGATAAATTTTCCGATTTTATTCTTTACGACAATCTTCAACATGAGGACTTTTGCATAGTTGAAACGGGTCGTGATTGTTTGATGTGTGCGTATTTTAGACAGTTTGGGGTAATAAAGTTGTTTACGTTTCGTTGTAATTATGTATTTCACATTCACGGGTACTTATGTATGTCGATTGAAACGTTATACTATAGAATTTATAGCGGAACTGATTATATTTGAGAATTTCGACACATGATATATGTCTTTTTCTCAATTTGAATTCGAAAAACCTGGAAATTAATACGGACTCCATCTCGATCGCTTTTGTATAGCAATTTTACAGTTATTTCGATATAAATAAAGAAGTGTAAATAAAGAGTATAAATTCATTTCAACAAAAATGTTGTATCCGTGATCTTGTTTGAATGAAGAGATGTCATTTTTTTGCGTGCGCTGTAACTTTCGAAAGGCGTATCGAGATCAATTTTTTTATATTTAGACACGAGTACGTTTCTTGGTTAAACTTAGATCTTATTAGATTTTAGACCGGGTCCATCCATGTGTAAATAAAAAAAATTGTTTAAAAGTTATTTTAAATGTGGTTCTTTTTAGGTCTAATTTCACGGATTCCAAGCGAGATACTAGATTTGATGAATTTATTGGATCCGTACGTATAAGGAGGGGAGGGGAAGGGCTCCTTCAAAAGATAATAGTAATTTTCTGTACAAGGGCGTAAAGGTTTTTTCTACAAATGTGAGGGTTGTGGGCCGAGGTGAAAGCGAGGTCCGCATTCACATTGGTACAAAAAACATTTTCGCACATAATACGTCGAATAATATTTTTTGATGCAAGTGTGCGTAAAGTGCACCTAAAAAATGTAAAAAATTCGTAAAGCCGCACTTTGCGCACACTGTATCCAAAAATATGTTATGTAATAATATTCTGGCTAACATGTGGAAGGGATCTAAGTTTTGCAAATGATAATTTTCAATATTTAGTTTTGCACTGTAGTTAAATAACTGGGTCTATCAAATCCTGTGGAGTTCAGGAGTACATGAAACAAAGACCGACATAGGCCGCAGGGTCGAAGCCACGAATATTGTAAATTTATTTATTTAATACCTTTACGACATGAATGTGCCTTTAATACAAGAAATTAAATCACCTATGATTCGTGTTTATAAATATGTTACATAATAATATGTTTCGGCTGACATGTGCTGGGGGCGAAGTTTTCAAAATTCTCAGTTTTATCTGTCATTTTCAGTTTTTTTTCTATTGTCAATTAAATAGTCGGGTCTACCATATCCTGCCTAGTCGAGTACTTGAGCTAATGGCCGCAGGGTCGAAGCTACTGGTTTTAAACTTCTATTTCCTTGAATATAAATTCTGTGATTGAAAGGCATAACAACATAACTGACATTTTTAACAAATTTAACATAACGTCAGATATTTGTATAAATAATCATACTTATCTAACTTAGCTAAATTTAAATGATTATTTGTTTAGAAAATTGTTTGTCATTAACATAAACGTTTAATTACAAAAAAAGACTTGCACATTTGCATAACTGTATTGAGATTAAGAAAAATAAATGACGTTTAGAATTTCTTATTTTTTTTATTAATATCTGTTACATTTGTAATATTTTTTTTATTAATATAAGTTCCCATTTTTAAGGTAAACTTTTGTTAATATCAGATTTGAAACACGCCCATTTTACATTTTTTTATAATTTTTTCGCCTATATACACACAAATAAACTTTTCCATGCGGTATTTGTAAACGTTTGTTAGTTACATCTTTGTTAAGGTCTCTTATTTATTTTAATATATCGCTGTATTATTTGTTTGTGTACGGTTACCAACTTTTGAAATAAAGAATTCAAGATTTTTCTCATTGGCATGAGGAAAAATTAGGGGCACCAAGATATTTTCTTTATTTTATAGTTGGCATTAAAACTTCATAAAACTTCAACAACAGAATTCATGGAAGGAACTGTCAATATAATACAGAGGTGCAAGAAGCAACTAAAAGCCCATTATGATTCATTTAAACAAAATATTCTTTTTATTGACAACGAATGTCAATACGCATCGTTTAGAAATAGTCGCAATAGTCTTTTTCATGAATTTTCAAATAATATTAATGTAATAAGTTTCCAATTATTGAACTCAAATATATACCTAGAGGGAGAAATATATAAAAATAAACATGCAGAAATGTCTTTATCGAACCAACACGCTTCAAATAACACGTTAAATTGCTCCAGAGTTAATCGGCTTTAACGTTTCAATTTACGAGATAATAGTAGCGACATAAATCCTAATATAAGATCAAATTTCAATAATTCTCGAAATCCGATCTTTAACGAAGGAAGAATAAATCATATGCAATTTATCGCTAATAATATGACTTCTCAGTATTGATTATCATTAGTATGAATACTGATTACGTTCGCTTTATGTCGATACAGAGTCTGCAGAAAAAGTATATCGCGATATGTCTATAAAAAATGCGGAAGGCCCTTGATAAATGAGCCGCCAAAGTGGAGCCGGGTCAAATGTTGAGAGATATACGCACGTGAGCTTAAAAAAAAACAAGGAACATCCCCGTGGAGCAGTTCCTACAGGGCGGTAGCTACGGCGACATACTGTGCGCCCTACTGGTTTGTCCTTTTTCGATTTATGCCCTGGTGGTCGTACCTGCGGTTCTCCAAATATTACGGACTTTGCGGCATGTTCCTTCAACGTTTACATCATAAGTTTAATATCCATATTTTTACCCTAAAATATAGTAGTTTTATTCCTTGCTATTGTTTATATATTACTTATGCGTGATTAACAATAATTACTCTCGTCTCCAACCGTCATTTAACCCATTAACGTCGAGAAATACTGAATTTTGTCGTGGATTCCAACCCTGTATAACTAACAGCAAAAAGGTTCCAAGTATCTTAAGTTACTTTTTAGAATGGCGTGAGTACAATTTCGGAAATATAAAATTTTAAATTTAAATTTTTTTCAAAAATATAAAAAAAAAAGTTTTTGTCGGACAATTTTTTTAACTTTCTCTATCATAACATTTTCTAGGTATGATATAAGTTATTTAAAACGTGATCCCAATAACTGAATTTTGGAAACGACGATTGCATATTCCGAATTTTTTAATTTAATAATCACAATGTCATCGTAATATTATCAGCATTTTTCGTAAGATTACGCACGGCGAGTGTACATTTGCAAAAAATATGCCTGAATTCGATTGTAACTTATTGATCGAGAGTTTTTGCTGATTACGATTCTGAAATAAGACTCTAAAAATTCAAAATCGCAGCCACAAAATGCTTACTCGCATTTGAATGGGACTCAATATTCGGTGGTTTGTGGGGTTGCTGATTACAATCAATAATTGTTGAAAAACAGAAAAGTTAAATGTCTATTTTTCGAAATTTTACTCATGCCATTCTCGAAAGAGGAAATTGCAAAACAGTCCGACTGACCCCTTCGAGACTTTCTACCTATTTTTCTATTAATTCTACAGAGTTAAAATGCATGTCAAATTTCAGTACTTTTCGGCGTTAAAGAGCTAAGCAAGCATTTTAACGAAATTTTGATGATTATTTAAGTATGTCGCAAATTATTTACGTACAAGTTAGAAAATAATAATCAAATAATGATTAAAGCAATGACCATTTCTGTATTTATTATATTTCATTTTGACGCGTAAATATAAAGTGTATTTTATCTGTATTTTAATCTGTATTAATCGTTAATTTATACCATAGTCGATTTTATTATGGACCAGAAAGTGGACATTCAAAAACAAATGCACAATGTTGTATAACTGAAATTATCCTCCTAATAAATTTATTGCGAAGTCAAAAAAAGTCGCAGCATTGTTTAATAATATTGAACAGATCCGCATTTTCTTACACATAAAATATATAAATATTTTCGACTATTTTTTTTCTAAAGTCATTTATTAACATTTCGTATTTTGATTTTAAACGCAGATTGCGCAGTCTATAAGTGCAGATTTAATCCATAAATGATTTCAAAAATGTTGGCAAGAAATGTGTTGACGATATTCAAGAGTACAGTTTAGAATGACACTAATTATTTAGTTTATAATCCAGGAAATGTTCTTCGTTGATGCTTCTTTAGGATTTTTTAATTTTTATATAAAATATTAAAAAATACGTTTGAACTTTCATCTTAACCCTTACTGGGGATGTCCCACCTTTTTTTTCGCAATATTTTTTCATTTTTTACCAGCATATCTATTGTTTTGCAAACTTTTGAGTGTCTTATTTCTAGAATTTGCTAAAAAAATGGAATAATTTATATATTTACATATTTCCTATAAATAATTAAACATTCATAAAATTTAAGTTTCATAAAAATCTATGGATATTTAAAAAATTTGTTCGTCCTATTGGATTTTAAAATATTACCTGCTATTATTCGACCTCATCTATCTGACCCCAGAATCGTGATCTGTGACCTAGAACATGCTTTTAAAAAATGTGTATTGCAAAATAATCTCCTTTCAGAAGGTTAATTAGCTTTTTAAATTTCATCCGTCACATAACATTTTGTGTACACCGGAAGTAGGGTTTCAGCCTCTGTTTTCGAAAATGTTACGTGATTGGATGTCTTAGACCGCAAGTTCATGTTCGCGCAAAAAAATCTTTTAGAAAAACAAGACCCAATTTTATTCACAGAAGAAAACATTAAAATTATCAAACAAAACATATACGAAAAAATATCTTCTTAGAATCAATCAAAAAATGACATGAGAGACATGTATTATGCTTGAAATCTTACTCGCTTGTTTTCTGATACTCTCGAATACTGTCCTTTCCGCACGTGTGCCTCCAACGTGCATGTTATTGAAAAGAAGTAAAGATTCGCCACATTATTATTATACGTGGTGCCTAATTATATTGTCAATTATTTCAGCACAGTTATTTCGTTGTCGCATATTCTCTAAAGTAACTATCTGTTTTGCGTGCAGTAATTTGAACCATATGTTCCAGCTTTGAAAACTGTAGAATCTCCTTGATGAAACTGAATACTCAAGATTCAATATCTCAAATTAAACCCAATTTTGTGTAGAGCTTGAAGAATTTAAAAATAACTTTGAATAGGGTACTGCATCAAACTTTTGAATTAGCGTTCATTAATAAATCAACGTTTTTTAAAAGATTTTTTTCAATTGAGTAATGTGATGTTCGTGTATCATATATGCTAAAAAATATGTATAAAATATACAAACACATGTAATCAGTTCGTAGAAAATTTATCTTTTTATAACAACGCAGATTACTGAAGAATAATATTAAACTGTGTTTACCGCTAATTTAATTAAAGCTTTAGCTTAAGAAACTTATTGAGAAATGTTGCAATAATTGATCCCATGCAGCATTGCCATACGCCGATGCCACTACTTTCTGTTATTTTATTTTTTACAATATTTAATTACTGTTTGATTTTTTATTTATTTATCTTGGGTCCAACATTTTAAATTTGTGTTTACTTCAGGCATTGAGGTCGTTCATATGGAATGAAATATCACAAACAAAACACTGTATAACCACATATGTTTAATATGTATGTGTGCACCGAAATCAAATATCTGCTTCCAAATACTTTTATGCAATTTTTTCAGCGACAAAAATACTAGAATAAGCACTAGTACAATATAGCTTCTCAAATAGTAAATGGTAATGTTCAACTCTGCAAATTGCAAAACTATTCTTTAGTGTATTTCTTCGTAACAATTAAGATAGTCGCTTAATAATGTGAGTATCAAAATATGCACATCTTGATAAGTGAAATAATGCAAACGCTAGATCTGCGTTTGTGAATGGTAAAATAATTGTAAAAGTAGGTTCGTTAATTTTGGTCATTATTTCTATAACGTTCTTTTTTCGTGCTTGTTGATTATAACATTCGTTATTTTCAAATAATATAGTAGATTTTTATTGTAGACTATGAATTTGAGGTTAATTATAATGAAATTATTTATGAATTTCGTTTGGAAATTTCATTTGAATTCACATTTTATCCGGTTATCCATAGACTCAACATATAATTTCTAAAATATAATTTAATTTACCGATTTTTACATGCTCTTTATCATGTGATTTTCAAGCAAATTCAAATTTGCCATTAACATTGTTGACAAATTTGTCTAGGACATACACCACTAAATTGTGTATTATTAAATAAATTATAACGCAATGTTAAATAGAGACTAAAGATTGCCGTGTAGTTTTTTTTTATATATTTCGCAAAGAAAAGTGTTTTATCAAAAATGGTAAAAAAAAATACATACAAAGGTTTGTACAGAATTTCGACAGGAACGGCAACATGAAGATTGAGAGTACTTATTTTTGAACTTAGTCGCAGATTTTTGACCATCATCTTAGAAGCAGGATTGATAAAACACATAAAAATAAATAAGTGAAATTAGCACCCGAACGTCTTAGGCGCGCTAGTAAAAATTTACTCCTTATGAAGGGAACACAAATTATAAAAAAATTAACTTCTTTAAATTAATTTTAAAAGTAGGTACAAAGTATAAATTTTCAGTTATTAACCATCCTGTGCACAAGGACGAGTATACTCGTCCAAACTAGATTGTTTCCATATGGGAAAAGAAAAAATCGTGCTCAGACGGGTTACAAAATATATATATATATATATTAGAATGGCTGGAATTTTGCAGCATTGTTATGTTGGTCGTTTTTTTGATACTTTGGGTGATCCTACTAAAAAAATTCTTGGCTCCCTGAAAAATCGTTAAATATGGTGGTTTTTGCAAAAGAATTGCCATTTTCAACTATAATAGGCAGTTATGAGTTGTTTAACCCTTCAATTGCAGGCAATCGATGACTGTTTTACGTTCTTGTCCACCTAAACATGAATATAATTCTAATAAATATTTATTTGCAATAGTTTAGAAGCCACACATAAAATAAGACTGCAGAAGGAATTTGTCAAAATTTTTTACTGATTTTCTCATTATTTTCTACAATTTTGTAATTTTTGTATAAAATGCGACTTTTATTACAGAAATCTGCCCTCCGAACATGTATTTTGAAGACCTATATCAGGAAAAAATCCATAAATACAATTTTGCCTAAATCATACTCATAGGATTTACATTTCACAATTGATTTTTCCAGAGTTGTTATTTCAATTTTTTTTCCCTGATACAAGTCTCAAAGATACATGTTGAGGGTACCAATTTCAATAACAAAAGTTAAATTTTTTTTAAACAATGTCAAAGTTATTTAAACAAAAATAAAAAAAATCTATTAAAAAATTTCATTTTTCAGTCGTTTTGTATACGTAGTTTTTGAACTACTGCAAATAAACATCTCATGCAATTATATTTGTGTTCAGGAGGCAAAAGTACATAACGCAAGTTACTGTTTGCCTGCAATTTGTCGGTAAACGGACTCATAACTGTCTATTACAGTCAAAAATGGGAATTTTTTGCAAAACCACTATATTTAACAATTTTTCAGGGAGCCGAACAATTTTTGTATGCTTCTTCATGATAAAGGTCTCAAAGGCACATACTCTGGGTACGGATTATAATAAGTCCGACATATATAAAAATGGCAAAGTTAAGTAAATCTTAAAAAAGACACCCCAATAGGATTTTTTAGGATTTTTTATTTAGAATATTTAAAAAAATGTGTTTGTTTCATCCCACAGTACTCAGGATCAGTGTTCGGAATCCTATCCTCTCAATTTTGAAACGGCGAAACTCACTGGAGAATAGTGAAATGGAAGCCACTACTTAAAACAGTGACTCTTTTTTTCACTGAAAATTAGCAAATATCCATTGTTTCACGGTGAGTGCTACTGATTCAAATTGACAGATTACGAAAGTCATAATTCAGATATTATAGGAAGCAAAAGTAAACTTTGCAAATTCATAAATTTAAAAAGTATTTTTTGTGGCGTCAACTTGCATTGCAAGCATTGCATCACTCGTTGAAATATACGTAACTAATCTACCCCCTCAATGGTTACTACTATTATTCTAATCAAGTTATTTGCTGAAAATTTAAACAACATATGATTAACGAAAATTAGTGCATAACTTTGATCCACTCGATTCAGCGAGTAAGGAATGTTTCTGTTCCGTTCGCATGAGGTCAAATGGGAACGCATCGATTCGCATTAGAAGCCTTATCGAATCTCACTGATGCAGACACCCTTGAGGAATGTTCCCAAAGCGCCGGAAGCGTTCGTGTTTTCGTACCTACGAATTTCAAAGGGCAGATTCGATCAGCATGTATTACAATCTGAAACACGAGTAAAAATGTTAATTCTAACCCTCCTACAATTTTTGCCGACTTTGCGGGTGAATCGAATTGACTCTCTAAATTTGAATCAGCGAAAATTACAGTGAATCAGTTTATATGCTTTCGCTGATTCTTTAGAGAGTAGCTAGACGGTGAAATGAATGGGCGTGCATGTCTGAATATTTCGAAATAGAACGTGGAATGAGGAAATATGTAATATAAAACAGAATTAGTGAATTTAAAAATAATGTATGTAATGAACTCTGCTCACTTTTCAGGATTCATAAGTAACAAACAGTTTCCTTAAAAGACCGAAAATTATGGTACTAGATTTTGAAAATCGATTGTATAAAATATAATATGTTTGTGCTGTAGTGGGCCTGTGAAGTACGTGCTTAGTAATAAAAGATGACATATTATGGACCCAAATTATAAAACATATTTAGACCCCGATATAAGAACATAACAAGAACGAAAAATGATATTTTGTTTCAAATCACTTATGCTTAATGTTTATCCTCAGGGCTCTAACTGCGGCGCATTCTTCCATAATGGTTTAAAGTTTGGTTAATTAATCTCTAAAATCGATCCTCGGTCCCTACTGCCGCTACGCGCATTCGGCATTCGAAAATCAGCAGAGATTAATTGTGTCTGAAATTGAACGAAATTAATTACGACGCATTAAATATTAAGGAGGCCATAAATTCCAATTAGCAAAAAATCAAACAGGCAAAGTGAAAAATCTTGAGCGTACATCAAAGTCGAACGATATTTCGGTAAGCTCCGATCGAAATTAATCGAGAAGGTAAAAAAGATGGTAACTGGCGCCATGTGGCAATATGATCTTTAATCAATATTCCTCTTCTCCTTCATCCTTCTCTCTTTTTTCCGTTCTTGCGGCAGGAACAGAATAGGATTCTTTCCAGGAAATCGATTCTTGGACTCGAGTCACGCACTGCGCATATGAATGCGCACACTTTCTTCATTAGTCTTATTTATAAACGACTCGACATTCTTTGCACGTGCGAATAAAGCGAATTCCGTATGCACTTATCATTCGCTTGCTCGCGTGTTTGGATTCGCCGCTTTCGTCGAACGTTGGACTCTCTCTAGGTCCCATATTGAAAACCACGTCCTTAGCGCCCATGAATTACGAAGGCAGCACTTCAGATCTGGGATAAAAAATGTGCTATACACAATACGCGTGTGTAGAACATCGGAATGCCCGTCTATACCTACTAATATTTACATAATACCGACAGGTGTTACATACATTAAATACATCCTGTAATTGGATTCCATGCAGCGAATTGGTTCTCGAAAATCACATTGTAAGGGACAAGCTTTTTATCTTCGTATTTAAGCATATCGTTTTTTCTTATTAAATTGTCAAACGTTCGCAATTTCACGCATTTCGTTACTTCCTGTTAAGTATTAATTTTCCGTGCGTTTCTTCCCCTACATGGACAAAACAAAATTTTATTTAATTTTATAGAACCGGTTTGGTACCAAACTTCGTATGTTATCAGACACAAGACACAAATATTTTATATGGATGATGTGGCATCAAAATGACAATTATTTTTTCATGTCCACTAAGTGTATTACATCTTAAGCGTAATCGTATACATCTAAAATATATTTCTGGAAAGTAAAGAAAAAAAGCAGTACTTTGTGCACATTTTCGGTATAAAAAGTATCACTTTCACGTGTGCTCTGATAGTAACAATGCTAAGACCGTTCAATCCAGAAGTCATTTATCTCTTTCAAGGAAAAGAAGTTCCTCTTCCGCAGGATGGATAGGGGCCACTTGGTATTCAGGGTTCTACTTTCTTTCTATATATGTGTAGAATACATTTTTATTTCACATATTAGGGATCCACAACGGGTTACGATCATGCTGACGGACTTTGTACAATCAAATGTTGATTTTCTTTTTGCCTTTAATATTGTGTTATGCGCGACTTGCACATGCTATGGAAAAGTCTTGCATATATTGATGTAGGTGAAAAAATATTTATATGTCACATTCGCAGCGCGAAATGCTATTTTGTTCTCTGTATTACGGGACCAGAGCAGCCCATTCTCTGCCTGCGGAGCAAAATAAATATATCCTGAAGAAATATAAATTTCTAACACTCGAAGCGCAAGATACTATTTTGATTCCTATATCGCGGAAACGTTCTTCATCTTCTTCCTTCTTCTTTTCTCATATGAGAAAATAGTACATGCAACAAGAGGAAATAGGCAAACTTTGTTCCCTAGTTCTACGATGGTAACTCTCTTGGTAACTCCTAGAGTGTCTCACGCAAAAACCATCAAACTCGTTACGAAATGATTAAGTTCTACCCCTTGGCGTATAATACACTGTAAGAGCTGTAAGAGTTGCAAAAATATTTTTAAAAAAGTACAATTCCTTCTTAGAATTCAAATAAGCAATTATTTTTAAAAATCGTGCTATAAATTGGGACAACAAATAACGCGATTAATGAAATGCGTATGTCGTTTACTCTCAAGAAACGTTTCATTTCCAAATTGCACATAAATTGCATAGCAACTCTAAATTTCTCAGAGTGAAAACTCACTATATCCATATACCACTCTAAATATAGCCATAACAAGAAATACTTTTACATGAAGCATATTTTTTCTTTCTGAAATTTTCTGGCTAATCTATAGCCATATTTTCTAGCCAAACGCAAGCACATAAAAGGTTAAGTTTGTTCGATGAGGAAAATATGTAAAAAGGTTAATTTTAGTCACATTTTTCTGGCTAATTTAGACCAGAAATGCTTTTTGTTAAAAACCGGGGTACGGTGAATATGCGCTTATGCATGTGCGTAGGACTAACGCAATGACAATCAGTATATTATGCCTGAGTTAGCCAAACTTATGTAACAATAATTTTATGCCACTTTTAAGAATACCGTTTGATGATTGAAGAAGATTCTACATACAGCCAGAAAATAAGATTACATAACCCCTAAAACGCCAGCCAGAAAAGTATGGCTGTAATATCCGAAGTACAGTAGTCCTTCCCTTATTCTAATTTGTCCAGTCAGGCAAGATGGCGGCCTTCTTCCCTTATTCTAATTTTCCCCTCTCCCCCACTACTTAGATTTGTAGTCTCACTTTTGTCTCTTTTTCTTTTGTTGCGCATGCGCCGTTATTTGTATTTAGAAAATCTACACGTCAACACACGTCAGTGGGGAGAACGCGCGAGGGGAAATATTAGAATAGGAGAAGAGAAAAAATTAGAATAAGAGAAGACATTAGAATAAGGGAATTTAGAATAAGGGAAGGAGTACTGTATTTGTCTCCGTGTGTAGAATGCAAATTGTGACATTCTGGTACAAAATTGTCACTCTGTAAGCGTGATTATCACTTCATGAAGAGTGTTTATTTCGTAAAGAGAAAGTTTTCACTCGTTAAATGTGAGTATTCGCTAAAAAATGCAGAAATATCGTGTGAGGTTGGAATCGAATCCACAGAGATCTACAGTATTCCGGAAAAATCAAGATCGACAGAAATCGAGAATCTACGTAAAATAAGGAATCTGATTGGTCACTAAACAATTTAAACTGCCCAAGTAGCACAGGAAGCTGCAAAATAGCTGCCGTGACGTCGCGGCAGCGAAAACTTGCAGCACATCGTCACCGCAGCTATGTTCGCAGCGCTGCGGCAGCTATTGCGAAAACGTCATCGCAGCAAAAGTGGGGATTTTATTTTGTCTGCCGATGCGTCGCGGTGACTTCAATGATGCTGATGTTCCTAACGTGCTGCCAGCAGTTTTGCTGCATAATGGTCACGAAACAGCTGCGGTGACGTTGCCGCAGCAAAGATTTACTCTATCGGATACGTTTGCTGCAGACTTGCTGCGATATCGTTTCTGTGACGTTACAGCGGCTAAATTTTACAGGCATTATTGTCTGTGCAACGGATGTCGGAATTAATGGATTTGGAAAAATCCAAAAGTGATAAAATAAATTCAATCAATAACAATCGACTTTTATATTTTACATAATAATTGCTGTTTATTATATCGAACATTTATCGTATTAAAAAAAAAAAACAAAAAAAAAGCGTTGACACAAATTTATTGTTGTTGGAAGAGACCTTGGAGAAACCTTATTGACGAGTCTTTTTATGTAAATCCTGCAATGAAAATTGTATGATAATTAATTCATAATTTCACATATGCTTTTAAACACAACCCTATATATCAGGTCAGGCTGTAAAGCAGCTATAGCTGTGTCTCGCCTTTTGTACTATTGTATTGTACAATAAAGACATTTATTATTATTATTATATATACTACACGCAATTTACAAGAAATTTATCCCGCACTTAATAACTATACACACCTGAACGCATACTGAGGAAATCACAGGTATATGTAGGAAACGACACTAATTTTTCCACTTGCGAGTAATGCAGTATCAGCGCCACCTAACAATATTAATGAAGAATTACCAATATGTTCCCTCCATAAGCCTTCGGTCGGTAATGTCGTACGTATACCCTCCCTTATGGTCACGAACTTTCGTGATTCCGTCTAACCTACAATATGTATTGCTGCCTTCCAGCTGCAATTACGCTGCCGCAGCGCTTCCGCAGCACTACGTAATGTGTGCTGCATAGTTGCTTCAATTTTTGTTCCTGCAGCGCTTCCGCAGCGCTGCGTAATATGTGCTGCATTTCTGCTTCAATTTTTGCTACCGCAGCGCTGCCGCAGCGCTGCAGAATATATGCTTTGTATAGTAGCTGCAATTATTGCTGCCAATTAGTTTCAACAGCGCTGCGCAAGCATTAGCTGCATTTTGGCTTTAACTCAAGCTGCGGAAACGTTTCCGTGACTACGGTTTAGCAACGGCAGCTAAGATAGTCATCGCGTGCTACTAGGGTGAATGCACTCTTCAGCACCTCATCATTCCCACTTTTAGCTATTTCCTTCCCTAGGAGTAATGAAACCGGAGATCACAAGTATTTAGTTACTCGGATCGAATCGACTACTTTTTACTTCCGCTGATTATGGTAGGGGAAAAGGTTCGTTTGTGTATTGGCAGTTTTTCTGCAAATGCCAAAGCGGACAAACGATAAACGATTCTGCTTTGTACTAAGAGCAAATTCATTTTATATCCATGTAAACGAGCACTAAAGTATTTTCAACATTTTTAAAGTGCCCCAAGTTAGTGTGAAGCACTGGAGAATGAGATTGCACTGCAATATTTGTGTCATATTCTATGATTCAAGGTTCATTACCAACTGCTACCGCAATATTCACAACCAAATGTTTGTCATAACTGTTACAAACAAAAAATGTTTGAAAATCGTCAAACAAGGTTGTGCTTGTAAAAAAATTAAGTTTGTATTGAATATTATTTAATCAAAACAAAAAACCTCTCCAACCAAATCATCTTTAAAGCACACCAAATAAAAGCGTCCTGCTAAAACATACAATAAGCGCTGGAGTTTCCGCCATTTCACTTTTCAAGCAAACTTCAAAAAACTGTTGGGAAAAGTGCTATGTGTTATTGAGTTTTATTTCTTTCCATAAGCTTGGTGTTTTTATATTATGTCATTTATTGGAAATTGTTCAAGACGGGGTCACAACTGACACTTCTTACTTTGCGTAACGAAGAATAGTATTTTCTTACGTAGGGTGCAAGATGACATTTTGCAGCCCGTGAGTTAACGTCGTGTCTGCTTAACGACGCTATTTCGTCCGTGATGTGAACAACATTTTTTGTCACATTGGTCCAAAATGCGATAAAGAGCTTTGATTTTAAGATACAAAATGAAAAGTCGTTGAATATTCATTAACACTTTTACAACGTTAACTCACCTCTATTTAATTTAGCACCCTATTGGGAGCAACGTCGCATTTTGCGACCTACTGTGACAAAAAATGTCTTAAGAAAAGTGTAATTGCAAAAACAAGAAATACGTAGAATTACATCTTGCAAACCTATGCTATCTAGCGATTGTATTATCTAAGGGCCAAGAGTATACCATTAAGCAAGTAGGAGGTATAGTGGAGCGTGACATTTACAAGTGAATTTTAACTTATTCAAAATTGGAAAAACGATTCAATATTTTACACTCACGATTAAAACTTTATGCGTAAACGTATAATAAAATAAAAACTTACCATTTACAGTCAAAGCGGAAGCTCATAGAAATAATTATTCTTTGGTATCGGTAATTGTATGGGAACTGAAATTATCCAGAAGGTCGTAGTTGTACCCATAAACAAATTAAGTCTTCAAATTTCATTCTTTAGGACACAACATCGCAGATATTCTGGACATATTTTATTACTAACGAATTTGCATTACTTTGTACTATAAACATAAAAACATTTTAATTCTCAAGAAACTACAAATTGTGAATAACAAACCTCTAATTGTATTTATAAATTTTAAAGTATTAATTTTTTAAAATGTCCAACCGTAATAATATATAATTATTTTTAACCCTTTTACATACATAAATGACTAGAGAAGAATAATAGTCCTAGATATAATTAGAAGAATAATATAATGATGATGAAGATGATAATCGCGGGTTACCAAAATAATATCGAAATTTTTTACGGTAGTATAAAATTCTTCTCCTACGATTTCGACACATCAGCAAATGATATACTCCTATAAAAAGTGACACGAGTTTTCACTTTTTTGTTAGATTATGAAGAATAATTCTGTTTTACCGCTTATTTGACTATGGAGTCACGCAAGAACCTCCTTAATTTTACGCCTAAAAAAATAACGCTCGAGATAATCGGCCTGCGACCGGTTTAAGTACATAGAAGCTTCGGAGATGAAAGGCAGATGAGGGTCTAGCGAGTATAATATTTTCGAAATCACCGCGTGGAAGAACCGAAACTTGTGTAAGCAGAAATCCGCCCACGTGGACATTGAAAGAACCATCGAGGCGTAATTCCCGAAAGAAGACCCTGTTGGGTGCAGCCGCGGGCTACCGAATTTTTTTCCACTATTTTTAATATTGAATGGACACATTTATAATGCATTATTCTTTGATTCACTCGTTTGTTATACTGTTTATACGTCAGGCTTTGTCAGGCATATTAGATATTCAAATAAGTCGATGATTTTATGTAAAAAAATGAATTTATACATTTTATGATGAAGATAATTTATAACTCAATTAAGCATCACTTTTTTAGTTAAAGTTACAAATTGACGATACTACAAGAATATATTTTAACGGGAATATATTTTAATATGTAAAAAAACAGGAATATCCTTGTTTGCAAAATCCATTGAATTTGTAATATCGCGTTATCCTGTGCAAATTAATATGTATTCTTTGCAGATATTTTTAGATACTCGGACGGTCAACTGTTTAAAATCCGCTAGAAGCACTTTTCGTCAAATTTGTTCATTTTTGAGCTGAATGCTTCTGACGGTTTGGAATCCAACTGCCTTGGACCGGTTGACCTTGAGATAAAATTTAAAGGTCAAAGAGCGCAAAGGGACCAGCTGTAGTCAAAAACCCTCGAAGAAATAGGATTTAACCTCTACATCGTAATTTCTGGGTAACGCGAAGAATAATATTAGTAACGAAAGTAAAGCTATTCATTAAAAACTCACCTTCAATTTTAATGACCCTTAAAGTTGACTGCAAGGTGGTTGGCCAAAATCGTTGACATACAAGCCTTCTAAAACATTTCGCCCAGAAATTTTCTAAAGCTTAGGACAGCTTCTAGAAATTTTTTAAAGATTTGACCTTCATAAGGTCCCTCTAGAAAATTATCCACCATTTTGACGCTAAAGTGATTTTGAAAATCGACCTAACGGTTTAAATACCTAGGACAGCCATATATCCCCTTAGTTCTCGATAAGTTTTTTTTATCTTGACAATTTTGTTGTAGTTTCCGTATTTTAGCTGATATTTAGATCCGCCGATTAAAATGATTCACCATATATGCATAGACCAAAAAGAAATTAAAGCTGTCTACATTTATAAGCATTGATTAAATATATTGTGCTGAACTATATTTTTTAAATACTTGAAACATTAATTTAAATACATGAAAACTAAGTAAAGCAAGCAAATATTTTGAATGAAAAGAACACGGAGTAAAAAATGATTCCTTTAAAAATAAGATCAAAAAGAAAACAAAAATACTGTAAAAAAACATGCAAGAAGTAATGTAAAAAAAAGTAGACTTTTTCTGATTACCTGTATTTTATACTTTAATTTTCATACGAAACCCGTACAAAAATTGTTGTTTAACATTACATTATGGTTGACATATATTACTATAAGTATATGTACTAACAAAAATATTTAGTCAATTTAATTAAATGATGAGGACTAATTATTTTGCAGTTCACTCAACGAAAGTTGGGTTAACTAAATTGCAGTCAGATTAATAAAATGCAGGTATTAAAACTAATTCTACACATATAGTATATATAACTCAACATTTAGTTTTTACAAAATGTTTTCTCAGTGTGTCGTATGTATTAAATACTTAAGTTTTCTCAGATTTCTGGAAAAAATTCCCGCATAATTTACATTTTAAGAAACCAAACATACATAAATTAAACATGTTTTTAGATACTGTAACATTTCAAAATCACACTTTAAATATATTCGATATTCGACTGAGAATAAACATAAATAATTTCTATTAAAAAATGATATATACAAAGTGTCAAAACCACCAGAGTAAAGAAAACTAAATCCGAAACAAAGTATAAAATTCTTAAGAAGTATTTAAGAGTTTCACAATATTTCTGTCGCCTTGAAGTGGCAGGCAAATTGTTTATGACACAAAAACGCGTCAAATATCTAGAAACGATGGTGAGTCTATTTACATTTTTCGAGTGGTATTATGCTAGTTTGCATTCTAAATACTTTTAAAATATTATTTTGTATATAATGCTCATACGAATTTAAAGTTATTTAATAAATTTTGCATTATTTTACAATATGCTTATTTGAATACAATCTGGAAAGAATTACAATTCTTCTTCGTTTAAATTTAACTGATTCAATATTGATACTAATTGATTTTTACAATAGTCAACCTACTATTAAGTTTTCACCCTTCTTACTCTATTGATAAAAAGGATTTTTTATAATTTTTAATGAAAAGTAGGAACCATCTTAGTTCGAATGGTAACATAACCTCAAAATAGAAAAAGGTGGTTTCATCCGATTTTTAAAAAATAATAAACTCACATTTTGCAATTAGTAATGTCAGAAAATTATATAAAAACACCACTTTTTCAAATCGTCATATTGCTGTACGAATCAATGTGTTTACTATCGTTGCTTGATCTTATACTTACCGAAATCAGAGCATTGAATAACGACTTCACTTGTGAAAAACCTAGCGATATTTTAAACAGCAATATATGATTTGATTCAGAAAACCAGAAAGTATTTTAAAATTTATTAAAGCGTATAAATATATAACTGCAGAACATTTGATTTTTGATATTGCCAACGATCTCGATTGCCGAAAATTTTCAAAATCGCGTCAGTGACGTCATGATTACTGAATTTCTTATAATTACGATGTACATTATTCTATTTGTAACATTTTACTGGGAATACTTTCATTTTGTTAATAAAATTACTTTTAGTGAAAAATTGGCTGAAAACATTTTTCAACTTATATCTTAGTATTAAGTTCTTGTTTTCTTTTAATCAGACATATAGCATCTCGAAGAAAATAATTTTACATTTTATTTCCAACAATAAAACGTGCAGAGGCTATTGTCGTTCTGACGTTATGATTTTGTAAGATGGCAACCCGCTGTTATCACTATTTTAAGGCAACCTATCACAAAAATTTGGACATTTTAACGTATTTTCAGCTCTTGGTTAAGAATATGATGTTAAAAATTGGTAGTAAGGTAAATTGAAAAAAATTTATTAATTCCTAGTCATATTAAAACATGTTTCGAAGAAAACAAGTTCTGAAATTTGTTCATGATATAAACGAGAATACTGAAAAAACAAGGATGAACATGAGAACAATCGGCATTGTTTTAATAAGGGTTCGATATCACCTTCCATTGCAGATTAGTTAGGTTAGATTAATATAAAAAAGAGAAGTCTGAAGGGGGACAAATTCAGGTGGACAGAATCTCGTTTGCAAGATCAGAAATAATTAAATTTTGCTAGAAAAATTCACAAATTTTTGTATGATGTTATAGATGAAGAGGTTGGATTGTTTTAAGATTGTCGATTTTTTATTTCTGAACCAACGAGTTTCTACGATCAGAAAAATATTAGCTATGAAAATTAAAAGTATGCATCACAAACATCATGATTTGCTCGTCTAATAATAAGATAATAAATTATTTTCACTCTTATTTATTCATGATGAACTAACAAATCAGATTCATAGAATAATAAAATTTATAATATTATCGGTAATAATCTTTTGTAATAAACGGCAGCAGTAATGGTGGTGCTAATTGAACTTCACAGAAAGAAGCTTTCAATAAATCATGGAAAGAGGTATGAAAAAGTAATAACATGAAAACTTATTGTTACTAGAAGGTTGGTCTTACAATTCAAAAGTGTTAGGATTCTAACAGATAATTATTTTTGCCATTCAAAGGGTTTATTTTTTAAATAGTGTTTATATATTCAAGAGTTACAATTATAATAATAGGGGAGATGATATTATTTCTAATTTGAAGCCACTGATTGTTGCCATGTTGTGTAAAATCCTTAGGTCCAAATAAGACTATATCGAAGATTATGCACTTGTTTAGTATTAGTAAATTGTCTTTAGATCGACAATGATTGCAACATTGCAAAAATAATATTTCATTATTTCATATTTATTAAGGAGTAACCTCCTTATTTGAACTCATTCAATCATTTGATATTATTTGTTTTTTGGAATATAAATTTTGACGCATGTCTACAGCAATCGCTAATGATTTTTTTATAGTATTAGATTGTTTCATACTTGTTGATCTGTGGCATAAAGTGGGACACTTATTTTCTGAAGTAGACGCATTTCTATTTAAGTCTTCACCTCTCTTATTTGGTTATTTCATTTTTAATTCTTTTGCATTACATTATTCACACTTGATAAAAAAATAATTCATTTGCTTGTTTGGTCTTTAAAATATAAGAAAATTAATGCTTTGACATAAATAAGAAGAAAATAAACATATATATATATTTCAAAACCCCCAGGGGTCCATTTTAGACGCACTTTTCTCGAATTTCGAAATGATAAAATTCGTTTAAACACATGCAGTACTCAATTCTGATATCAATTATTATATAAATTGATGGATCAAATCACCTATTCACCGGTCTTAATTTTATCAAAATCGGAATTGGCTTCCTTTGTGGATGAAAAATATAAAGTAGGTCTTTTAGGCTACTCTCACCCAGTTATTGTACCAGTATTGTACCTGGTTATTATACCAGTATTACATCCGCAAAAATAACCTAATACACTTCGCTAATTTACTACAAAACACAGTTAATTGAATTACTTTACATACTCTGCAATGTTTTATTTTTATAAAATGGTTCAATCAACTGCTTTTTGGTCTTTGTTTACTGTATTAAAACAGACCATGATTTCCCAACTCTGACACTTCATCTTATTTACATTCAATTTTAATTTGTCATATTTTAAGTTTTAACACGTCCTTTGCTACCCGGAATTGAAACTCTTCAATGCCCACAAACTTCAATATAAACGTTAAGACGACTCAGTTAAGCGGACGCTATCGCTATTTATCATTTTTCGAGGCCATTACGCAGCCTGGAAATTCGACTCTCATATCTTAACTCGCCTCTAAAAAAATACTCCATCTAATGGTTATATAGAAAGATGAATGGCCGCTACAAAAAAATACAAAACTCCTTAACCGGCAAGCTGAACGGTGTAGAATTACGAGTTCATGCTAAGGAATTTCTGTCCTAGATAAATGCGAGATGAAAATGAACTTGTATGCAGGTCGTGAATTTCGAAAGGAAACGAATAAGAATAAACGCATTTTGTGGCGACCGTTCTGAAACTAAAATCGCGACTTTTGCCTTGATAAGAGAACGAACGTCGACTTATATGAAAGTATCCAAGCAGCGTACGGCTTTCACTTTGGAGTAATTTACGAAGGCGCGATCCTGATATCAAATCGCGATTTGCAACTTTTTAAGAACACTCTCCGTGTAATTCCAAGAAATAAAATCAGTGGTGAAAATTAATTCCGTTGCGTGTAGAGAGAATTATTTTTTTGCATCGATCTTTAATTCGATCTGTTAAGTTTCGTTCGTTTTTTGTCACGAGGCCGATCGCGAGCTTACACGCGCGTGTTTGGAAGCAATTAAAGTATTCAATGTACTCGTCACTTTTTTCGATTACTTCGTCCGCTTGTCAATTTTTACTTTGTTATTTTTAAATGTTAATCATCGGCTTAACTTCCACAGAAAATGCTTCGTTCGATTAAAATATTCGACCTTGTGGTTTTTATGGAAAAATAATGCAAGTAAAGTAAACCTAAAAAGAACGTGTTATAGTTACATATGCTGGGCAACTCTTTCATCTGTCGACATCTATAACCAACTGGAATTTATTTTCGTTTCGAAGTCATTTTAATTTTTTTTGCAATTTTGAACCTGACGCATTCACGATGAAAAGATTTGCTTAACGATTTTTCAGTTGAATTTCTTACTCTTATAATGTCCCTGAAATGAAAAACAGATTAAGAAGTTCTACATTTTTCGCTCACGTTTTCATTAGTATAAAATATATTGTTACTTATCATAGTGAGTAGATATGTGAATAATCAATGATCTTTCTGCCAGCTTCGGTACTAACCTTGATCAATTGCTGGTGCCATTTTGCTGGGATCGTTACAAAAAACTAAAACCTGTCGCTGTGATGCTGCCGATATAATCAAAACTATTTTGAGGTTTGTTTTTAAGATGTAGATATTAGACTCATATTTAGACATTTTTAAACCCTATAGCATTCATTTTAGATTGCCTTTAAAAGACATCACCCCCTAATAGTAACTTGTATTTTTGGTATCTGGACAAAAAGTCCAAACCGAAAAGTCCACAACAATAAAAGTCCACAGTATTTAAAATCCAAAGTCCAAAAAAAAGTTCTACACAATACAGATACTTCATTTGTCTCTCTATCTAATTGAAATTATCGCTGACAGAACCTTTTGACCAGTTATCGTATTTTTACGGTTACATGTCTAATCAACACAAAACAAACGCAACTTACAAATTCAACATTTTCAAACTCAACATTTAACAAACTCACCATTTTCAATCTCTACATTTCACAAACTTAACATTTTTGAACTGAACATTTGACTAAATCAACAAATAATATAAATAATATAAAAAATTATTAAATTATAAAAATGTCATGTACGGTCAACACAATCGTGTTACATTAACACATGTCGTTAAACTGTATATCTATCATTATCTAATCTAACCTATCAGAAACTAACCTAGCCTAATCTAACCTAACCGAAATACTAATTTAATGGAATATCTCCCTGGACAAGCCCACGATAGTCATAAAATTTGTTAAATATTGAAATTGCAAATGTTCAGTTTGTCGAATGTTGAGTTTACTAATGTTGAGTTTGAATGTTGAAATTGCAAATGGCAACATTTCATAATGTTGATTAGACCCGTTACCATTTTGACAGATGCAACCTGATCCATACTACCCGCATTGAAAGTACCGGAATAGTATCTGATGGGACTGGATTGCAATCATTTGTAATGAGTATGGTAGAAGCCCCGATCCAAAATATGACTCAAGTCTGGCTTAAAATTGTTTCCCCTACTATTGTCATACTTTTTATTTTTCAATTTTCATATATGGCTTCAGTACACCATGTATGGTTAAAGTATGGGACCTTGGAGAACAACAAATGGCAAAAAAAGCAAAGGAAGCATAGCCATCATTTAGGCAGCTTTAAAAATCTGGCCCAAATATGACTGCGATATAAATGTTAGACTCAATACAGAAGTATGGCACACACGGCAAATCTACTCTCCAAGTACGGCAAAATCTGGAGGAAGTTTGACAATATTCCTTTTTCAACCCAATGCAGACATACAGCTTAGGTATGGCAATCACATGTATGAAAAATAACGAATTAAAAATGCTGCGACTGTAATTAAGTACCACCATGATAACTTACTCACACTGTTAAAAGTGGTTGTAATTTTACAATAAATATTGCGATTTCAAAATATATTTTGTAAAATTACAACATTTTATTGTAAATTGAAAATTTCTAAATAATGTGGTGTAAAATCACATTTATTTTGTGAATTTACAACATTCTGTCGCGGTTTTAATACATATGTTGTAAATTTCAATGTTATGTTGTAAAATTACATAATAATATGTAGTATATGCCTATATATTGCCTTCATTAAGATTTGCCCAAGCCAGCGTTTAAAACATTATCGAAAAAGTACAACAATCCAGTTGGAAGTAAGGAAACCAAAACATCGAGTATAAGTAATGTGCAATCCATTTCGATCTACCGATAGTAAACTCCCGTACATTAATTTTATTCATATATTTTAGGTTAGGTTATGGTTTTTGCTGAATATCGAGGCGTGCAGTTAAAATTTTGATAGAATTAAGTAAATGCAAGTAGATTGGAACTGTCTTTTTATAGATTAATATCTCTCTAGACAAAATATAAGTAAAAGAGAATCTTGACAGGAAAGTAAGATAATATTCTCTCTTTCTCATTCACTTCCTTAGTGAGTCAATTAGGAAGATTTTGTTCGTAATATAGGTTAATAACCATATATTAATAAACAATATATCAGAACAATACGTCGCGATGTTTTAGGTGCTTCATGTATTTATGCAAATTTTGTAACTTTATCTGTGTCGAGTGGTATTATTATATTTCGCATCAGCACCTGCATAGAATAATGACGAAATACTTTCAATGTCGCCATGAAAAATGCAAAAAGATTTTCAAGACTGATAATGAATTATGTTTGCCGAAAAATCCGAGCATATTATTTAGATCTTTCACGAGTTTCTTTTCGCGTAATAAATTCAATGATTTTACTGTGAATCTACATTTAAAATATGGAAAATTACAACATGTTACTGCAAGGTACTTTCAAGTACTTTTTTACTCTATTTTCACAAATTTTGTTGTAAGTTTACAGTACTTTTATTATCTAGAAAAACTTCGAGCATTTGTTTGAAGTTTACAATAGATATTTCTTATAGTGCATTATACGTTAACAAAATGAAAATTGTTCGTAATATGTAATTTGTAAGAAAAATCCTAATATGATATCTAAAAATTACACATGATTACAATATAAACATCTTTCCGTTTGTAACCTCAAGCCTTTCTCGATCTGGTTAATCCGGTTGTGTACTTATTTTCCGACACAATCATTCTGAAAAAGTGACTAAGTAAATTGTAGTATGGCCCCAGCACGTGCCGTTCTTTACAGCGATAACGAAGACGGCGTGGCGAGATGAAAAAAAATAGGTAGAAGAAAAGAATACCTGTAAGACAGGTTAGTGAAAAGGATCCCAGAAATGCGTCAACAACGAACGAGATAATTCCATCTTCTGGAATGAAAAACTACCGAAAGATACCTATATAGTCGCATATACATATTTTTCATAAGTGACCGAACTTCCGCCTCGCTTCCTAATGCGAAACAGAAGTATATTGAGATTTATTTTTTGTGACAGTTTCTGAACAGCTGTTACTGCTTTATTATCCTAAAAGCATAACAAATATGGATTTCTGCCCATCAACTAAACAATGATTACTTACAAATAACCTATAAAATACGACAAAACAATACAGTATTTTCTGTTAGCACCCCTTTTGCTGATCAATACTCTTAACAGAATTAGACGGTTACGAATAAATTTATAAAAAACCAAGTGATATTTTTAATTATTAATATTGGAAATTATTGTGAATAAATAAATAATGCTAGTCAATATTACTTACGTCGGTTTTGAATATCACTTGCTTATTTTCAATAACATTTGGTAATAATTTGCGAATTTTGTGGTTGAACAGGAGCCACTGAATACATGTTTATTTTTGTTTTCATAGCATAAGTACTGTATAATTGTCGCACACAAGGATGCCAGAAATGGATCGATACAACATATCGGCTACTTGCCGGACAAATATCTGATATGTTGGGGTTCAATGGACTTTCGATTCGGTATCAGTGTTCCTAGAAAACATATTAAACACGTTTGACCCTTATCTCAGGACTTTATTTTTGTGTACGTGGCTCTTATGAATGGTTCATCTATTAATTTCAACCATTTCAACTATACCCAGAAAGAAATTTAGGCTGCAGTCATTATATTGCCATACCAACTGGGGAATATTTTTTAAACCATTAAACAACAATAATTTGACCAAGATATTACAATTATTTATCTCTCAAATTATGATTAAATTTACAATGACCGATTTTATTGATTTTTTGTATGGAAATTATTGGTCAAATCAATAACTTTCTTCAGGAAATACGGCTCGTCTCGATATTCTATACATCCCTATCTTCAGATAAAAATTTCGACTTTTGAATATTTTATCTGAAAACGGAAAAGGGTCAACAATTTATTCGATTTTCTATCTGAACAGAAAAATTGATTATTAATGGCTTGAAAATGAATTAGTTTACCGTTTTTCATTACAGACATTCGATTGGCGTATTCAAAATTGCATTTATTTATTCTCTAAAACCAAAATGGTGGCTTTTCAATTAAAAAAACAACATTTGAACTTGCTTTTTTAATGATTGTTTCTTAGATTAAAAATTATGCATTATAATGATTAACTTTAACTGTCAGGCGAAAATCAGCTTTGCATGCCATTTTTGTCTTCGAACAAAATTTTCATTGATTTATCCTATAATTTTAGTGCTATCGTTTTGAAGGTCGCTAAACCCGAATCAGAAACCGAATTTTCAGAATTCAAAATAGCGGATCCAATATGCAGGACGCAAGTTCGAAAAATGGTTCGATTTTTATGAAAGTGTGCATTTTAGGGTTGTTGAAGTCGCTGAATTTGAATCTGAAATCGGATTCCTAACATTCAAAATGGCGGATCCAATATGGCGGTAGAAAATTCGAAAAATGGGATCTTTTTACGAAACGATTCACAAGACTGTCAAGTGGTATAATAAATTATACGTATTTGCGATTAATGGTTTGGTAAATTTTATTCGTTATAATGTATCCGAGCTTCAGAAACTTGAATTCAGGACTCCAATTCTAAATTCGCCATCATGAACGTCTATTTTTCGAATTTGCGTCCACCATATCGGATCCACCATTTTGAATTTTAGAAGTCCCATTTCAAATTCCGATGCAGCGACCAGAATTCCCCCAAGTCCCACTTTCATCAAAATCGAATCCGTATTAGAATATGCGTCCGCCATATTGGATCCGCCATATTGAATTTAGAAAATCTGATTTCAGATTCTGATTCAGCGTCCTCAAAACTCAGGATTTACCAAATTACAGTCGATCGATGAAGTACAAATATGTTTTATTTCACATGCGCTCATATGCGTCATGAGACAAAAGTGTCACGATTTTTTTCTGCGCATGCGTCACTGACAATTACAGGGTTAATGTACTATTATTTTTTAACCACATGGCGTTTACAGCTGTTTTTTTCTATTTGCAAAATAAAGCTTTTTCAAGATTTAAAAGCTACATTTATACAAGAACCCCTTTAAAATAATAATTTTGAAAATATGCCGATAAAAATAGGGCAGATATATTTAACCCTAACTTTTTTTATTAAAAATCCTTTACAAATAATCAGTTTTACACCTAAAGATATCATATTTTGTCCACCTATTTCAGAAATATATGTACTTTATTTGTGAAAATTGTGCAATTCTAGGAAAAATATCCAAATTAGCTTGAAAATTATTCGAAATCGTTGAACAGTTACATGTTAAATTCGTGTGTGAATTTATTTAAAACGCTAATTTGAAAATGAAATATTGCATCCAAATGTTTAAATTTGAAATAATTGATGTGAATATAGTGAAAATCATGGATACTCCGGATTGTTTTCCGCTTCACCCTAGAATTTCCATTTCTCCCCAAGATTTATTTACAAAAAATTCGTTGTAAATTTGTATGGTTGCGGTTTACCATTAATGCACTTAGTCAAAAGTTTCATTTTTACTATATTTCATGGTTAACCGAACATTTTTATTATATTGTAACAATTGTCATTTTAAGAACCTAAATTACTACTACTGTACTATTGCAATTTGCCTGCTGAGTTGACATTTTTACTTTAACTAATAAAACTAATGTTGATCTAGTGGCACTATTTATTCATTCACATGGACAATGACAATTATTTTATTCAAAATTTTTAAATATAAAATATAATGTAAATCGTCAAATCAACGTATTAAAAAATTGGTGATAACCTACTATAATATATAAAATAACAGAATTGTAACTATATAAAAAAAAACAATTGTTTTAAATTCATATGTAAATTCAAACTGTGGATAACGACTTTTTGATCACTCGTTTTAAGTACCTATTATACACTTTAAACGACCAAAAATAGGCCTTTATATATATAATATTTTCATACGTGACTGAATTTCTGTTCGTTTCTTTCTTACCTGAACTTGTTTGATACTAGGGGATCTGGAGAACTTCTTAAAGAATGATATAAGCTGTCTTTATGATTCTATTCTTGAGTGCATGTTGACATATATGTGTATTTACTTTATTTGCTATTCTATAATAAGGTCGATATTTACTAAACCTTATTTGATACTATTGAAAGGCTTTTGTACGATTCATTATTCTTTTGTTCGAAATATTACTGATAACAAAATTACAATGCCTCTCAGTTGTCATATAGAAATAATATGTAAAAATCTTGAAAAATAGCTATCTATCTGCAAGAAAATGTTTGTATTCTTGAAGGAAAACATAACAATAATATTTTCGTCATAGTAGGCGTAAAGTTCGACTTTACGCCTCTTTTTGGGGGCGTAAAGTGCGTCATTACGCCTACTTGGCGTAAAGTACGATTTTACGCCTACTATGACAAAAAATTATGTTCGCACTGCGGGCGTACAACTTTTACGCCCATGATACGAAAATAGCTATTATCTAACAAAACTGATAAAAACATTGAATCTTTTACATTTGGTATAAAATACATCCATTTTTAAGAAATTATATAAAATAGTTGTAATGTAGCTCACTAAAATATGTTATAAAAGTCTGAGTAACACTCCAACAGATGTCAGAAAAAATGTTTATATCAAGCTGCTCTATTCACAAGAAAAATATTGCAATTATTTGTAGACATAACGCAAACAATTTTCTATATAACATTTTTTCTAGAAATATATATAATGAATCTGGTTATTAAGACTCGCTAATGATTGGCGAAACGTTAAAATTAATAGCAAAATGTTAAAAGGGGTATTAGAATACTGGAAACTGGAAGGAACTCTTCAATTATCAAAGCTAATATTTCAATTATTATTAAGAAAATTGTTCCTATATTTACAGAGATAAAGATTGCATAACCTCCCAAATTTGTACAAGTATTTTAAAAACATCATTGATACTGCATACAACCCCAATGTGATATCAACTAAATTTTAAACTACAATCAAATTTACATAAAAAAATGGTAAAAATTAGACAAAAAAATATAAAAAATTGTAATTTCGATTCCGGTCTAGCATAAGACACATTTCCTTATATCATGTGTTTATTTAATTTATTATAGTTTACATCAAACATATTTTAACAATAACGAATGTCTAAAATCAATGTCGTAAAAGCATGCCGAATATTTGACAAAGAGACATCAATGATCTGCGCTAACTTTTGCTTAGAAACAGTTTCTCATAAAGTGCCTAATAATAAAATACATACGTTGATATGTTTCACTCTTAAGTCAATATTTTTCATGAAAATTTCAGGAATCTGTCAGCGTTCCTGGTAGTCATAAAACACATAAAATATATAAGCAGCGTTTAGGTATTTTCGTTTCCATGCAATCTTATATAGCTGAATATCTCGAAGATAAGAAAAGTAGCGCAACTAATAATTTTCTATTTTTTATATAAGATGCGTGGAAACATTTATATGAATATCGAGGATAGCATTTTATAAAAAATAAGAAATTTACGTCATAACGGAATTCAGCCAATGAAATTTGATATTTCGCAAAAAGGATGCGACAAATTTCTCGACTTCATATTTCATAACTCCCCAAAAAATAGAAAAATTCAATTTATTCATCGATTATATTTAATAACTTTTATTATTGTTTCTTTTTCAGTAAAACAACTAATCAAAATATAAACAATAAATCCCGTAGAGATGAACTAATAATAAAAAATCTCCTACCATGACACAAAATAAGTTCGGTAATTGCAATAATTGCATAATTGAACATTTTTCACAGCAAACTTTTTCACGCATTAATAATATCGGGTTCTTCAAACCTCTTTCATATGAGTTTTCTTCCAAGAAGTGATTTCTAACTGCAAAAGTTTATCACTCTACTCGAAAAAACTGTAAGGATCTACAGTAGTTTTGAGAGTCATTGATTACGGCTATGATCATAGCACTAAAATATAAAATGATATAAGACGTATTGTAAAGCCAACAAATATTATTGGGTTATCATATGTCCATATTCTATTTTAAAATTTGTATATCGGTTTACAAGTAGCTCCCCCAGAAATGCCTGGAAACCAATTGTAATGGAAATGTAAGTTTTCGAAATACGTCCTAAACCTCGAACATTGTGCTCAATACAAACTTAGTTTGTCCTGTGCACAAGCGTTTCCTTACGTAGACACTAAATTTGGGCTGAGCTCAAATTTGGTTTGTTTTGATTTTTTTTTGTCAGAAATATAAATTACTTCAACCCAGACCTTAGGTCTGGACGAAGTATTGAATTTGGTCACTTCGGGCATAAAAATTACCCTATAGTTTTTCATCAAATGTCGACGTTTCAGACCCTAAGAAGCCCACTTCAACAATAAAAAAATTTGTGTCCGTGATCTTGTACGTACGTATGTACGTCCCGTTTTTTTGTCGCGCGATAACTCGCGTACGAATAAGCGTAATGGCATAAATTTTTTTTTAAAATACGTGTCTTGGCATAACTTAGATCCGATTAGACTTTGGCGCAGATGCTTCCGTCCATTACTAAAAAACATTAGCCCCAATTACATTTCTTCGTAGTTTTTTATATTTGTTTTGTAAAAATACAAATTTTATTCGAAAATGTTTCAAACAAAAAAGATGGAGCATTAAATTCTCTACAAAAAAGATTGTATGCAATTTCTTCCTAAAGTCAACGATCATGCCATAAAAACTGGTTTAAAATGCTTATGACTATTGTCTAAAAAAGTATTGAATTTGGTCACCTCAGCAAAAAAATTACCCTATAGTTTTTCATCAAATTTCGACGTTGCGACCCCCTACCCCCAGGGGTAGTCTTCGCCAGCCCCTCGTGCGCGGTGATCACCTACGGGCGCATAAGTTCTTTTACGCCTGTTACGGATAGAATCGATGTTTTATCGACTGCGGTACCCGGCGTAGGTTTTTTCCCACAAAGGTGGTTTTCCCTACGCCATTGCACACCCGAATGTGGTTACCTCTCAAAAAGAAGCAGGCCTGTTAGGTAAATTATGTAAAAGGCCCTTCGAAATGGTGACGATCTCGATACTATTATTTGTAATTCGAATAGTGTAATATCGATATATATATAAAACGACGTTGCAGTCTATTTAAATGTTCCAGAGTTTGAAAAATCGAACCAAGATGTAAAAAAGTGACGATCGAGTGGAGAGAGAACGTTTCGGAGCGCCGGAGGGTTAGGAAGTCCGCGTCGCGATCGGATCGTGACCGGTACTGATCGGAATATATAATTGAGAATTTTAGTCGGCCGATCAAACCGCGTGTTTTATTAAAGCCCTTTCGCCAGTCGTTTATAACGCCCTTAATACGAAAATAACTATTTCGATATATCTAAAAGATGTCTTATAGTATCTAAAAGATATCCGTCAGAGATCTTTTCGACACTTTCAAGATATCTTTGACGAATTGTATATATAAGATCATAATGATACAGACAGTAATTAGTAAAACACAGTAAACATGTAATATGCATCGAATAGTCTATTCGAATACAAGTGCATGAAGTAAGTGTTTTGCAACTTTTATTTATTAATACTTCGGCTGGCCTGTCGTCGGGGTTGAAGTTTTGAAAATTTTCAATTTTACGTCGACTCAGGCTATAGGTCATAGTTGTAAATCATTTTCAATTTTCATACATATAAGAAACACTATATTGTTGTAACATGTCTATCGAAGACACTTGGACCTAAATATGATTGGACCCCCAAATATCCGACTCTCCCCTGGGTCGAAGTTTCTGAGCGAGCGAGGCACCACGCCAACACTAGTTATTCTATTATAATAATAATAATAACTCTACAAAAGTTTGCCGGTCTACCTCGATCAAAACTTGGCAAACCTGTAAGACATCGAAAAATATTGAACACAAAAATGGTTTTTACCCACAAAATAGCTTTATGGCCGTAAATAAAAAATATTGCGGGGGTTAAAAAGCATCCCACTTTATATGTTTTTAAATAATTACCCATTACCTCATTAACGCAATTAAGAAAATTCAGATAATTGCAAACAATAGAACATTAATAATTTCGGAGGTCACTGAATATAAATTTTAAAAATTAAAACGGATCCAAAGGCTGATCAAATATTGCAAACGTTATAAAATACTCTGTAAAATCCCTCTTCAGGGTTCTTTTGGATCGCTGAATATCATTAAGTAAGGTTTATGTTATGTAACCTTTTTCTATACACATATGTATTTTATTATTTCTCTTATTTGTTGTGAGTATTTTTATTAGTTTTTATTACATAATTGTGTTGATCCATTAAAAATGACACATTTTTTACTTCTCTTATCCATACAAAATGTAGTAATTTATTGCTACGAGAAACCGAGGTCAAGGAAAAATATCCACTGTATGGAATTTCTGAAGAAAGATAAAAAATATTTAGAAGATAATATAAAGTTAAAAAAAATGTAATATATTTTTAAAAAATACATAAAATAAACCTCCGAGAAAAACATTTTTCAAAGGATTTACTAAAACCTGCAGATATTTATCCCCATTTTTTTTATTGCGGAGTTCGCTTTTCCAGAAAAAGTTACGTACATTTTACCCATCATTAATATGATATTATTCATAGTATGAATTACATAATATAGGAGTCACATCAATTAATTTAAACAAATGCTCTGCTATCGAATGGGTGTCGGGGTTAAATTGCTGTTTTACAGACTGACCCAAACAACTTTTAAGTAACACCAACGTAAAAATAACTTCATGATTAGGTATAAGATTGTGCAATTACTTGAGATCGAAATATACACAATAGGTAATTTTAGCAAGCACGCATGGGAAGCATTAGACAATTTCGTGTTAAGTATTTCTGATCTTTCCAAATGACGCGTAAAATTCTATTTTTGTTTTGTCAATCGTAATTTTTGTAATTCGATACTTCATTAAAGCAAATCAAATAAAATTTTCAAAACCATTAAGCTGTTTTACTGAAGATATTTTATTACATCTTGGTTAGAAATCCTACAATGAATACGCCCTCGTTCACGTGCGTGCACCGTGGATTTCTGAAAAAAAAACGAGGCTGAAACGTGCCTAGGAATTAGAAGACCGAAGGGGGCGTCTCAGCTACTTTACACATTCGTCGATGAGGGTAAATACAGAAGAGGCAAAACGAGCAGGAGTAAAGAAAGAAATCCAAAGGAGTCCGATGCGGGGTAAAGACGATGCAAGGGCTGCATCTGCCTCAAGGGGGGATCTAATAAAAGCGTATATAGGAGCACTGTCCATATGCAACAGGTCGGGGGACACTCGATGCGCCTTCATAAAAGCGCCATGCAGGTGCCCCTTTTCAACCCCCCACAGCCTATATATGCTGAACTAAATACACAGGAGGCTGTCCGTTCGTGTCTGGAGAGATTTTTTTCCCTGTATAAGTCCATCGACAAAAGCCAAGTCTTAACCCTCTTCACTATTCTATATTGTAGCCTTTGAAAATTATCGCGGGTATTCAATGAAGCGCACGAAAACCCCCGGTTTCTGCACTTTTCCTACTTTTCTTCGATATTTATCGATTATAATTGCTGGTCCATTGAAGCGACAGCAGCAGCTAAAGTATACGTCGTGTTTTTACACTTTTAACGATGTTTCATGTAAATCGTTACTGTGTTGACAAGAGAAAATATAATAGCAAATTTTCAATATTGTATATGTTTCGAAACGTATTGGTAAAGCATCTGCTGGGATTATTTTTTCTAGCAAAATTATCGACCTGATAAAATACTTTATAGAATACACACACAGATAATACGTCTGATAATACGTTAGATTTATTTAAAAATGTATAGCTGTTTAATTTGTGGCTATGTTTCAAAAAGTAATTTTGATTCATTAGTAAAAAACTCTCGAACTTCCCTATTTCGTATTTTCGTCAATTATTGTTTCTTTGGCTCAATATATAGGATGCGAGTCGAAAAACGGACAAATCTGAAAGCCGACAGGTTAAAAAAACCGACAGTCGAAAAGCCGACACATAAAAATTAGGCACATCGACAAGTGGACAGTCATTTTTTGAGGTTTTATCACTGTCGGCTTTTCGACCTGTCGGCTTTTTGATTTGTCGTTTTTTCGACCCGCACCCAATATATAAAAACAGTGGCCTTCCCCTTATTTAACTCCTCTTATTTTAACTTTTATTCGTCCCTTATGTTAACTTCTTCCCCTCATGAGTTCCCTCACCATTCGCCATTTGAAAGTGTTAAAAATTGCGCTTGCCCATACAGGTGAAGAAGGACGCCACTATATCACTTTTCACTGTTTTTATTCTCTCAAACTGTCAGTGGTAGGGATGAATGGAAGCGGTAAAATAAGGGAAGAAACCGCCATCTTTCTTGACTCGAAAAGTTTAAATAAGGGGAGGGCCACTGTAAAATTAACTTTACTGCACGACGAGCAAGAATTCCTTAAATAACAATGATTCTTAAACATTATAATCGGTAGATTCAATGCCATGTCTTTGTTAAATTATACCGTAGACATTCCATTATATTTTATTAATAAGATACGTATTTGATATACATTTCTTAAATAGAATAAGTGCCAAAAACATTCGTTTTTTCCCTCGTCAAATCGAACGGTTCTATGAACCATTTTATCCCCTTACAATGCCTAACATTTACTCTAAACCAGGGTTCAATTTGTCAATTAATATTGAGAAAAGATTAACTTACAAAATTGTAAAATACATTGTGATTTTGTACCTATAAGCATAGAGTATAATTTTTTTTAAGGATTTTTGAACCTCGAATACTTGGAAATATACATATTACAGAAAATAATGACGCCGTTTAATATCATGCAGCAAAATATCCACTACGAATCATCCACTGCTAACTATCTGCGACAAAATATCTACGAATAATGATGACGACAAAATATAAAAATTCCAAAAGGATAAAGAATTTTAAAAATTGAGTTTTGAACAGCTTAGGCGTTTCTACAATACTGATAACAAATGTAATGTTAGTATTCATAAGGTAAGAAGATCAAAACGAAAAATTTTTTCGTTTCTTACTTATTCGGCAAACTTTACCAAGTATTTATCACTTCATTTAATTAATAATATGCGCAGAAAACCTATTATTATAGGCAAGTTATTATTTAAAAAAACAATAAAAGAAAATATAAGAAAATAAAATTTCGCTTCAAATTTTGCCTTGTAATATCAATAATGTATGTAGACAATAAAATGTTACAGATAATGATGACATTAATAGGTTGAAATTACAGTTGATCATTATCTACTTCTAAACAACAAAACAAAAATATTTGTTCGAACACTTTAATTACCACAGAAATATAAAATACTTGAAAATCTCGTTTAAATATTTAAACAGTTATATATTAAAAATTGTACTAAAAATATTTATAATAACTAACTTGATATCAATGTGAATATGAATAATGGAGGTTTATATAATAAAAAGCGTCGCTCTGTATATAAGAAAAACTATATTTATTATATAATCTAACGCAGATAAAATTCTGATTTTCAGAACAAAATTATTTATTAATTTTAAACACGAAAATTAGCTGTCAGTTTCGTTTCTGTTGCATCCATTTAATCAGATTTGTTTGATATTTGCATAATGCATCTATACTATAAAAACAATATTCTGTTAAAAACTTTTTAAATGTTAGAGCTTTTGCTTTACTCAAAATAAACTGAAGCATCCGATTGCAGCTATATGAGCAGTAATTCGTGAAAGCACGAATAGTGTCGTCACCAAGTACAATGACTGTAATTCACTTGATTAGTGAAGAGAACTAACTGTTCATCCCACGCACCTTGGTCATTAAAGAAGCATTAGCACGTTGCAATTACCGAGGTTTAGAATTTCTGTACCTGACGAAGGGTTCATCTTCTTCAACATTTATGTCGACTAGTGATTAATTCGCGTTTTTTATCATTGCGTATTTTATATTTATTACGATTTTAATAGTACTTTCGAAAAAACTGAACATTACTAATTAAACACATCCTCTTTCATTGAAAATCGTTAGTCGCAAGTCCCTAATTCATTATTTGCATAGTTGCAATGATTAATTATTATTTTAAGTTCACCGAAAAATACGAATATTGAATTCTGTTATGAAATGTTCTTTATTTGAAAGAAATTCCATTGAGAGACAAAAAATTGGCTAAATAACTCGAGGCGCATTATAATAAACAATTTTATTCGAAATTTAAGTGAATTTTGCATGTAAAAATAGATATTAAAATTAGAAATCAGCAGATAACAAAATTTATATAAAGATATATATAACATATAAAAATACAGTTCCTGAGTTAGTGTATTTGTATTACTGTATTTCAGTTTTTAAGTACGTATTCATAAATAATTCATTCCAAATATTTCTTCATTCGCTTGACATATAAAAGCACATCTAATTCCAAGAGTTTGAGAATTTTATAAACATTCCAAAGTGGCAATTTTTACATTTATGTGAATCAAGCATAAAAGCGCTGCTGCTTGCATCTAGACTAGTATTTCACAAAGACAAGGGTCAAACTTCTATTACAAGATTCAAGTGGGTAGCCGCGTACTCTCACTCATAAGATTGAGGAGATTGAAACCAATAAAGAATGGAACGAAACGCGTTCTCGCAAACCGTTGCCAGCTGCTTCTATGCATTGATTTCGAATAAGCTTGTCATGTACGAAAAGTTTTTCAATTAAAGTAAGTTTACTTCAATTCTCGTCATACTTTTGTGTTAAGAACAAATAAATCAATAGCCAGTTATCTTATTCTAAATCGAGTGAAAATAAATAAGGGTAAAAAACGGAATAGATATTAGGTTTGACTACTTTTTTTTATTACAAAGTATATATGGGACATTCCACGCCAAACCAACCTCTTATTTTAAACATTTTTTCATTTTACCCACTTATCATTCTTTACACATATAAATGAGCCTTTTATATCTATGTGTCTATGGATTAACACGATAAGCAGGGGCCTTCTTCTTTTACCAACATTTTTAAATCGAAATTTTACTACATAGAAATTCAGATCCCATTTCAATTCATTCACCTCTACTTTTTTACTCGATAGGTGTTTTTGTAATTTTTCGGAACCTTTGTTCCCAAAAATACCAAAATTTGTAAAAAAAGTCATCAAACAAAATTCCAAAAAATGTCAGGCTATTCTTTGAGCAATGCTAAGAACTTTTTGTTTCGCAACATTTTGATCAAAAGTCGTCGATTTTTTCGTGTTTCAGCGGCCTATTTTCGATACTTTCACCTTTATTATCAAAATGTTACCATGCATATTTTAAAGGTCCACTTTCTAGAGATTATGAGAAATTATTTCAATGTAAAAAAAAATTTGGAAAATCTAACAAAAGATATTAAAAGTTCAATTAATTTTGTATTAGGTATGTCTGCTTGGAGAATTTTAGAACCTTTTGTTACACAAAATACAACCGTTGAAAACTATAGTGAAAAAATATGCATCCAGGATTTAATGGGTCAATGTTTTCATCAAATGTAACATTTTGAACAAGATGTAAGTGCGTACAATGGATCTTACCTCAACTAGTAATTTGAATTCACGTGATTGTGCAAAATTTAGCTCTGATATAGAAATATATTAATCTATAATTAATTATTATCATTTAATATTTATATCGAAATATTAGTAAAACTTGCAGCCATAGCAGGATAACCTTTCGAGTTTTTTTATTATAAATTTGAGTAGGATAAATATATAAGGATATTCCGTTTCACGTCCATTAGCTATTTATAAGAGCATATCTGTTTGCAACGACAATTTTTAATGCGTCACTTCGATTAGTTCCTGGTAAGGAATAAAACGCGATTAAATAAAAAGAGCTAAAAGAGCAATAAGTGCTAAAAATACGGACTGAAAGTTGCACGGAACGTTGACCGACGACGACGTAGGTGTTACGTAGGTGTTTCGGAGTTTGCGGATACCGACAACTTTACAAGGACGGGTTTACGTTGATGACAGGCTCCGGGCGTACAGTTTCCTGCAAAAGCTTCACAAAGTACTGCAAAGTTGTCATTTTTTTGGACAAGTACTCTGAGTCATACACGCCTACAGCCTTGTTTGGACAACTGCGACCACCAGATTCTTTTTTTACCTTATATCCAGTTACCGGTTTTCTTGGTCCGAGCTTTATTTCGATGCACAAAGGACAGTGGTCAAGTATTAACTTTTGTGAAGACGACAAATTGTTCATTAAGATTTACAGTTGTTTCATACCAATCTTAATCTATCTTAGTTGCTGAGATAGGACTGTGACTGACAGACATACCAAGTTAATACAATATATCTGTGTATAAAAAATTACTTCGTAAAGTAAATTTTTGAAAATATTGCAGGACAATAACGCAAAAGGAATGTTTCCATAATATTGACCGACAAAGCTTGACTTTTTGCTTATTGTTGGTATGCCATTCATCATTTTCGAAGTATATTTTTATACTGAAAACGTTGGCTCCCGCAGAATTTTTCTGAAAAGTTAACGTCAAAATGAGGTTAAATGTGTCAACATTTGCATTTTTTGCCATATTTCGATTTTTTGGAACAAAAGATCATTTTCCGTTCACTGTCGAAGTATCATTTTAGTACGAAATAATAGCTAGGAAATGATACTGCTCTTGTCACAATAAGATCCTTTTTTGACACAACAAAAAATGTAAATATGATGAAACACGCAAATTTTGTCACATTTAACCTCACTTATCTTGAAAAGACTCGGTGATCGGAAAATTCTAACGGTATCATTATTTTCAGGACAATAAAATAACTCGGAAATGATAATGCTATTATCAAACGAATATCCTGTTTCACAAAAAAAAATCCAAATATATCCAAAAAAGGTTTTCACACAGAAAGAAACATGACTGAATAATATCTATAGACAGCACTTCTTATTCCATTTTTTATTTCTCCCTGTAACAATTGTGATAATTTGCAATAGATTATTTACATAATGCAGAAATAAGTTACATCAATAATCGGAAAATAATGAATGTTTAAAGTTCCCTAATTATGACGTATTCAATTTATTGGAAATTGAAAATGTGATTGTAATATTATAAAAAATGATCTGCATATAAAACATACCCAACTTTATTGATCATTAATCTAGAATCTTCATAACTCGGCTACAATTCCTGTTAAAATTTGTTGTAAAAATTACGGATAGTATAACCAATTTAATGTAGCGATTTAATTAAAACGTTTTCTAGCATTTATAACATTTTCGACGAATTATTTATAGAAAATATAACGAAAATTAGAATCAAAATTTTGCAAAGATTACAAACGTAATTTATTGCTTGTGTAGTATGCAACGTATACTAAAGAAAATAGTTTCTCCAAAAATTACCATACAAGTGAGAAAAGCGAACATTGAAAAAAAATTTCATAATTTCAAGTAAATATTTACTTGAATAGTTGCAACAAAATATTTACTTAAAATATGGAAATATTTTCTTAATTTAAATAAATATTTACTTGCTGGATAAATTCAAATTAATATTTAGTTGAATTAACAAACTATGTTTATATTATAAGTAAATATTTTGTTGCGACTATTCACGTAAATATTTATTTTGAAATTCGGAAATTTCTTTTTTCAGTGTAGTGTTTTTTCACTTTTATTTACCTTTACACACAACTTAATCGTCATTAAAATAAATCGTATAAAAATTATATACAAATAATGTTAAATATATAAGAAATACCCAGTAAAGAAAATTGATTTTCTATGATTTCGCATTTAAAAATGGGACTCAATTAAAAATACAAATGAAAATGACAGATAAATAAAACTGGAAATATTATTTTAATATAAAGCTCAATACTCAGAACACGTATTGGTATCAGTGTTCCTTTCGCTTATATATTTTTTCGTTTATTTAGTGAGAAAAATATATTGCATACGTTTCAACTATCGATTCAGTAAAAAATAACTTTTAAATAATTATTTTTTAGACATTTGAGATATTACGATCCTCGCAATAATCTGGTTATTTCTATCGTTTGTCTAAATTATCATATACTTTATATGCTAACGTGCTATCATTTTTCATATATTTAATGATTAGTCGGATGTTTAATGTCAGTAATTCTCGCCCACAAGTACGACTCTTGCCCAATAACACGTTTCGAAATAATTAGTCGCATCATAGGCGCAGCGTGAAAATTCTCGCATTCTCGCATAATGGTATAGGAAGCTGCATTTCTCGACGTGACATTCAATAATACGCTTATGACTACTTGGTCGATATGCAAATGGAAATTGCATTTGATGGAAAGAGAGATCGCAGGTGGTGTAATTGTGAATAATGGAACACTTTTCCGGAAGCAATAACAATCGATGAAAGATGCAGCATCAACAATGGGTTCGTGCTTCATTCGTGCAGCTGTTGAGGATTACCGGGGCACGAGAAAATTATGGTTGATTAACGGCTTCGTTCACCGTTCGCCACATCAGAGACTCTGATGTATACCGACTAATCAGCAGTACTCGTTCTATTTATATAACTCCACCTACCGGTTTCGTCACTTTGCCGGATAAGGAACCGTGCTAAAATCTGCGATTGGGATTTGCTGCAATGGAATCGTTAGAAAAGTAGAATAAAAAAATCATTGCGGACGTTCGCCGATGGCAAGACGAGACGAGTTTCTGCAACATCTTACTACGGGAAGCTTGCGATCTGGTATTTAAGATTATCTCAATTTCATATCAACAAAAACAACTGCAGTAACCGATGTAATGAGCCATCCAATTGCTGCAGTGAATTATTTTCTTTAAACGAGTGAACATTGGATTTCTTATATCAATGTATTTTTTCATTTAAGATAGTGTTTGGTTAATTTCATATCAAGAAACTTTGCAAGTATACTGCGAAATCATTCAAAAAATGAGATGCAAGAATTTTTATGAAAAGATTGTGTACACGTTGAACTATTGCAGGTATCCAAGTGGTCATTTTAATGACTAATCTTAATTGTGATTCAAAGTCAATAAAATTATAATTGTAATTACGCAATTCGCTTATTTTTCCACGATACGAAAAAGTGTATTTTTTATTTTCCAGCTGAATTCCAATTCCAAGGAAAAGTTATCAGAATGAATTAAAATTTAGAAAGAATAATAAAAAATGTGGGTTAGAGGCTAAAAAGGGAAGACACTGCAGAATGAGAATTTCCGTATATTTACAAGCCAAAAGGAAAGTAAAAAGATTCATAAATAAATTCCAAATTTTGATAAAGTCTTTGGACTTATTGAGCCGACATTTTTAATTTTATTTTTTCAGATATTGGATTAGTATTCGGTATCCTCAACAAACCCCAAGTAACGAGATTTGTATGAGTCATTTTAATTTTTTTATTTTAAAATTTCTTTTCGTTTCGTGGCATTGGATTTGACAAACAATGACGTCAACCCTTCCATCTCATCTTTTGAACGCTGTCACTATGTACTTGAGAATTTTCTTAATATGAAATTAACCAAAAACTATCTCAAATGAAAAAATAGATTGATATAAGACATCAAATGGCTCATTACATCGTGGCACTCGGTTTTGACAAACAGTGATATTTACACAAATTTTCATTTAAAAAAAAAATTAAAATATGTAAGTGAAATAGTTAAAGTGAATCTAAGGGTTAAAGATATGTCGCTTATTATGTCAATATAATGGTGCACCATTCTGTCAGATTGATCTTCGAATTGGCAGAGTTAAAAATGTCTAGATACACGATTGTGATGTCTCAGCGAAACCTTAACGTTTCATGTATCAATGACTGTAATTTATTTTTTTAAATCATACTATACAGAATTTCACTAATACATGTTTTGTGGCGCTGATTGCATCCTCCAATGACCTTGAGCTTGTCCTCCAAAGGCATTTCAAGAAATATTTTTTTTACATATATGTCGTAATTTTAAATTGCCGTATCTTGGCGACGAAAAATCCTGATTGAATTCTGCGACTTAGATTAAATAGAAAGAGTAGAATTACATGATCGAATTAAAAGAAAAACCCATAAAAATGTTGTACCTTCTGTGCATAACCTCAAAAGTAACCAAAATAAACGACATTTTTTCGGTACATAACCTCAAATATCTCTAAATTCTGACGTGACGGAGCAATTCTGACCTCGAATTCGAATTCTACGCAATAAATTACATCGGAAATGATGCTTCACTTTCGAACAACAAAACCATGTTGGTCATTGCTTAATTATATTTAATGCTGATATGTTGTTTATTTTAAATTTAAAAAAAAATTGTTTTTATCGTAATGCATTTAAAAAATTAACTGCAATACGTTCTGAATAAATTTGATGTATTAGGTATTCATCAAAGAATACCGCTATTTAATATTGGGGAAATAGAAACCAGGAAAACTTCCTCTGTAATTAAAAACCAATATTTTGTCTGTCTATCTCTCTTTTTCTATTTCATTCTCATTCTCTAGATCTTTCTCATCTTGTTTCCGGTAAATTCATTAATACGAGCATAGATACGTCACATTCACACGGATGTAAAAACCGCGATAAACAGGAATAAAGCTAATTGACTCGCTCAGAACAAGAAGAAAACGTTGTTTATATGTTATATAGCCCTATACCCATTCAGGCGGATTTGTGCTTTCACTTGTCGCGTGCACACATTTTTTTTCATTTCCGTTGATAATATGTGGGAACGGCACTTATCATTCGTACCTTATGACGATAAGTTTATATTTTAACAATACAAAATAGAATGTAAGGCGAACAACCCTGATTAGACCGAACTGTTCAGAGTACATTCGTGTAATGTGAAACGATACTCCATAGCAATTTATTTGATATATGGTTATTGCATTTTATTTCTTAATTATTATGAATTTTGCTTGTTGTGCAATACAAATAGTCATGGTCATTTCCCTCACATATGTGAACTTTTCATATTTTAGCAGTCCATATATTTGAGAGCGATATAATAAACATTTAGAAGATTAGAATTCGTAAGCCTAAATAAAAAAATTACCTACACTTTTATAATAAACAACAAAAACAATATTGAGTAATCCTAATGAAGCGATGTATAACTGTTGATATGGGGCTAGCAGACAAATTAAAATGGGTTCATGATATACTTCTAATTTACATATTGGATTGCTTATTAACAATCATGGAAAGTAAATTATTGTAGCACTGACTTTACATTAATCATTCGTTGTTGCGCCTTCAAAAACTTACTAACCATTAGAAATGGATTTTTCTAAAATTTAACTTTAATTTTATTCGATAATAACAATTAATAAACCTCTATAATAAAAACAATTTATCATGTTAGTAAGTCTGGCACCAACATTTCCATGTGTGAAATTTATGATTCTGTTTATTATCTATGCAAATTATGTTTTGTTATGTAGATAATATTTATTAGATAAAATTGGTTACAATTCAACATTGCTGCATAAAAGTAGCATTAGCGAAATTAAATAAAAGCACACTCTAAATCTGATGGACTTAATCAGTCCATTGGACTGAAATTTAAATCGCACAGATTTAGAGTGCATGACTTTTTTAAATTCAGACGCTATCTTATTCGATACAATCCAATCTAAATTGCGAAAGCTCTAATTTTCTTCAGTATATTATTTTTTCATTTCAGTGCGTAAAATTCTCTTTGTAGCGCATTGTAGTTCACACTCGAATCAGTGAGCAAAAAAAAAAATGTCTTTTACGGAGTAAAAGAATAGGATACGATACATTTATGCGTAAATCAGATATTTCACGCACTTAAATAAAGTGTAATATGATATACTATTCCCGAAATTAAAAATGTGTGCATGTTGGGACGGTCGTAGCAACAGTATTGTGTTAAATATAAAAAAAGAGTTGTCAACAGGAACAATAATGATTACATAGACAAACTTTTTAGAATACATCATTGCTAAAATGACAATGCTAGTGTCTTTCTTTAAATTAATTCTTGTAGAACTGCGTTTATAGTCCTAATAATAGCATATTATTCGTTCATTAATCATAACATTTTGTTTGCAGGAATAACAACTTGAAATATAAACCTCGAACTGGTGCATCAACCCTGCGGCCTTTGGCTCATCGATTGGGCAGGGTTAAGGTAGACCCAGCTTTAATTGACAGCGTAATCAAATTAAATAAAAAGACTTGTCTTCTTCGAACAGTCGGTCTAATTATAGAATATGACCCTTTAAATATCTTTTTTTGTAGAGATTTTGATGCTTATCTTCTTTATAGGAAACTTTTTTTTGTGTGATTTGTATTTTTGGTAATAATTATAGATGAGAATACAAGCTTTTCTATTACGTTTTTTAGTTCATTATTTAATTTAATTTTGTTGTTAAGATACATTCGTGCCGTTAATGGTATTAAATAAGTAAATAAATAAGAATAAACTGAGAACTAAAACACTCTACTTCGCACATTTCCAGATCACTGTATTTTTCTTACACTTTTCTTATGCTAGAACATTCTGGACAAGACTTGATTATTTGCATATTTATACGTCGTCTAGACGGCATTAGCGTTGATTTTATGAAAAAAATGCATATAACTTTTTTTGTAGAAAATTTGATACAATACCTTTTGTTATTTAAAACATTTTTTAATGTGAATTGTATTTTTGAAAATAAATTTAAAAAATCTGATTCTTTCATATTTATTTGTCGTTTATGGGCATAAGCGGATACATTAAGAAGCAAGTGCACATAACCTTTTTGTGTAGAGAAATTCATGGTGTAAATATGGCATTTTTCAGTTCTTCAGGGTCTGAAACGTTGACATTTCGTGAAAAACTATAGGGTAATTTTCTTTTACCACGGTGACCTTGGTCTGGGTCGAAATAATATAACAACCTGTATAGTAACTTATCAAATGGATTTGTCACGACACTAAATTGTCAGCGGGCATATTAACATTAATATTTTAGCTTGTATGGAAATCGTCCATCCTTCAAATTGATAAAACAGATATGGTATAAACACTTTTTCACGTTTAACTTGCTTTTTATTATTTACCAGTAAAATATATTATTTATTAGAAGTCTTACGACATGTTTAACAAACATATAATTCTTTGTACATTGAATTAATAAAATAAATAAAGTGAAAAATACATATCAAATGGCTATTTTAGTTCGATGTTTATTTATTTAAATAAACTGCATTTAATGCTGATCAGTTGGTGCGAGGCTTGTATATCATCGTTGGATGAAATGAAACTATAAAACATATTATGATGGACCTGGAAGACACAATTTTCTGCACCAATTTCTGTTTACTTAATATACTTAATCTGTATTTCGTTTCAGACTTACATCACACATCTCTCTTCTGTAAAATATTTATATAATACCCTTTATAATATATGTAAGTAGTCAAAGATGTCTTGAAACTACAATGACTACATATAATTTCTTATTGCCTGTATAAATAATAATTGAGCTAATGAAAATCATTTGCGACAGACTTTTATCATCATGTATAAATTTCCTATTATTTCTTTAACAAAATATTATAGGTTTATAGGATATATTGGATACTGCATTATAGAGAATATTGTGAAAATTTTGTCTTTTTTACAATATGTCATTGTAAGATCTATATTAATTATTATAAATTACTGTTTTCAAATTGCCATAAGTATTGAAATTGTTGTGGACAGTATCGATATTGTATCAACTGCGGAACCCGGCATGAGATATTTATCATTAATCCTTTGAAATATACATTTTTCTTTACGATAAAAATAGCTGAAATTTGTTGCTCAGGAGTTTTCGGGATCGCTGATTACGAATCTGGCCGCAGATCTTCAAAACTCAAAATGGCGGATCCAATATGGCCAACCGAAATGCAAAAATTTACTTGATTGAGGTACAATTGGCTATTCGGAAGTTTTCGGAATCGCTGATCACGAATCTGGCCGCAGATTTTCAAAATTCAAAATAGCGGATTCGTAATCAGTGATCCCGAAAACCTCCGAGTACACAATTTTACTTCGATCAAGTAAATTTGTGCAATTCGGTCGGCCATATTGGATCGCCATTTTGAATTTTGAGGTCAGATTCGTAATCAGCGACCCCGAAAACTCCCGAGTTCCCAGTCGCGTCATATTTAAGTGACGTTTTCTTCTTCAGACATATTTTTCGTAAAAAATGCACCATTTTTACACTTTGATTAATTTGTTTAAACAATATAACATGATAATTAATTAAAAATATTGATTTATTTACGTTTCCTAACATGTTCTTGAAGTAAGGAAGCAAAAGATTGCAGCAATATGAATGAATAATTATCTTAAATATGTAAATAATGAATTACAAAAAGGTGTGACATATATGCTACACCATGCTTCAAAAGGTTAAAGTGGTTTTTTTTCACGCTATTGCATACCCGAATGGTTATGTTGGATTACTATGTAGAGAACTATCCTCTATAAATAAAGGTAACCTGTTAGATATATGTTTGTAATGGCCCTTCAAATTAGTGACGATATCGATAGATTAATATATATTTTGAATGTAAGCGATAGTTTAGAACAACTGAAATAGGGTTCGAATAGAATCACTGAATAATTTTAAATATGAGAAAAGTGAAAAAAGTAAAAAAAAAAGTATGTCATTTTGGGTGTACTTAACCGATGTATTTTATTTAAAAAGGGAATTTCGTCCATCCGGAACAGCTATAATGAAAATATGTCCCAGAACAAACATTTCATTTGTGTTTCTCAATTTTCTAGTATAAAATGAGTCCACATTTGTTACTTCCCATGTTAAAGGTATAGGGAAAATGGGCAACGTAAAACTGGACAAATTTATACCAGAGTTTCAATATTGGAAATGATTATCCTGCAATTACATTGATTAATAAAATCTAGCAAATGCAAACTTTTTTTACAAATTATAGATTTTTGATTATTCAACAATGTGTTTTTTTGAATGGTAAGTCCACTTTTTGAAAAGACAGATTATGCAAAAAAGCAACACGCTGGGGATCATATAATGGGCATTGCCAAAATATAAATGACTGCGGTCTTATCTCCACATTCATTTGGACTATCATTACAACCAACCCTAGCCAAAGAATAATCATTTTCAATACATTGATTAGATTGGTTAATTGTTATTATTATTATTTTGGTGAGATTTCGATTATTCTTACATAATAATATAATTATTCACATCTCAACAGAATTAATGAATAATTATGTGCATAAAGCAAGGAATAGCAAGTTAATAAATTTTCGTTATAAGAAATCATTTGAAAGCAGGTGCTTTATTTAAGTAAGACAATGTAAAAAACAGGTGAATTTTAAATATACGAATTTCATTTTTTAAATACTCATAAAATATACATTACTGTATAGAATTATCATCTTGCATTCTAACAATTTATAATAGGCTTATTACCCTTCTACATATTGGGCAATTCTCACATATGACGAAGTGTATAGCAATTGTGAAATACAATTTTGCTAATATTTCTAAAAAAATATATAAAATTCAATTTTTAATCAAATTACATAAAGACAATTTTTGGCACGAATTTAGCTATTAAAAAGTGAATACACCATAATGTAACACTACATCATAAATTAAACACATGAGCGAAATTATCAATTTACAAAACCGTTCTTCGACCAGCTAACGACATCTAAAGCCAATTTTCTAACCTCATTACAAATTCCTACTATACCGACGGTCCATAAACGGTGCGTTTCTTGCATGAAGTAAGAGATAGTTTCTTGTATTATTATCCCCCTTATCCACATACACGAATGTACCATCTAAGTAAAGTGTTTTATTACGGTTGGTACAGTCACTCTCTATTTTATCATACGTTCATAAATCCGATATTTTCCACATCTTAAGTTCTTTTAATTTTTTATAGCGATATATTCAATATAGCACTGAAATATCGACAACCGAAAAAGAAACATCCTTAATTGTATAGAATAGCAATCGCGATATCAGATAACAAAGTTCTTTACGTAAGTATTTCGCATTTCGTATTGACCGACCGATTTCAAAGGGTTGGTGAAATTTTGCAAGAACGAGGTAAAGGTCTTTCCTGCATTTAACTTTCTACTGACGATCGTATTGGTATTCTAAAAATGCTCGTGGATAATGATCGCGCCTGAACATAGACTGCACTCAAATTACAACTTTAGCATTGTACGGAAACATACCCATTTTAACTTCAAATTTTTATAAATTGTAATTAGAAATTTTCCTTTATTATTTCCATCTCGTTAGTATCGTCAAAGTTAAATAATAACGACTGCTGCAATTAGAATTGTTTATTATTTCCGCACACAGTACATAATATATAACATTTTGTAAAGCATGTGAAGAAGAATTCTATGTCTGAAAATTCTCTGAAAATAGTCGGTGTAACATAGTGCAGGGAAACTTGAGAAAAATATACAATTAATTTGGAAGGTCGTGGGGGATTATTATATCATCCTATCGGCCCAGATCGATTGCTTTTTTAAGTCGATTTCGAGTCAAATCAAAAGATCGTTCAATAATCGGTCGAATTAAGGTCCAATGACCTATACAAAACCAATCGGTCAAATGTAGGACAATATTTGGTCAATTTTTGTCTAATTCAACCGGTTATTAACGAAATCAAAACAGCATTTTTCGACCATTTGTCATCCAACTTCGTAAAATTCGTTTAAAAATTGACTAACAATATTTTACATCAATTTACGGTCGACTAATGATTAATCAAATCAACCGATTATCGTCCCAGAAAAAAACGTACCGTTCTGTTCAGTTTTGGTAAACTACTAACAAATCGACCAAAAATATGTTTGGTTTACGTACGTTCAAACTTTAATAAATCGACCGATTATCGACTCAAGTAAAAAGGGGACCTAACAGTAAATTTTCAATCAACTTCGTTAAAGTCAACTGAAAGTGGACCAATGAAATTTTTGGTTGACACACGGTCGACTCAATCAAAAAAGCATTATGCTGTCAATTTTCGGTCTGTTTAAGTCGACTTTTAAAAACTTGACCGATTATTGCCCTCGATAAAGAAACATCAAGGCTTAACTATGGTACAACTTCATAATAAATGACATAGTGCCGAAAGTGAAGTACCTATACAAAATTAGACATTCGACAGGACCCATTCGACTATGATATACGCGAAAAATAAAAATCTCCTGTTTTTTATTTATAAATCGTCATTGTTAATGAAGAAGATCTTGGTATTTTTCGGTAATTATATTTAAGTATACAATAATAACATTGTTTATAATAATTTGTTGCATTGCGCAACACGACAGAAATACCCCAATATAAGATTGCTGCAACTTTGCAGGAATATTGCATTATAATGTACTATGAAGTAATTCTCTCCTGGAATATTGCAGAAATATTAAACCAAAATATATCATGAACCAATATTTTCGCAATGTAAACCGGAAAGATGATTCAAAACTAAAACGACGTTAAAATAATACATTACAGGTTCACAAATATAGTATTACATGTCTGAATTTGCACGGTAGGAAATAGTGTTATACAATACATTATTCGACAATGAAAAAGGCGACCGAAATTAAACCAAAAGTGTTTCCGGTGTTCAGTCAATTGCACTGACCGACAAAATTTTACTTTTTGTCTGCCTTTGCAAGCGAAGTATCATTTCCCACGTATTTTTTCATGCTGAAAGCGATGGCGCTAGCAGAATTTTCCTATCACGTCACACGTTGAAGAAAAACGTGGTTAAATGTGTCAAAATCAGCGCTTTTTGCCATATTTCGGTTTATTTTGTAACAAAATAGAATTTAATTTTAACAAGGAAAGTATCATTTCAGAAGTATTTTTTCGCCCTGAAAACGATGGTGATACCAGAAATTTGCTATCACCTCACATTTTGGAGAAAAATGAGGTTAAATGTGTCAAAAATTGTGTTTTTGGCCTATTTCGGTTTACTTTGTAACAGAAGAGAATTCATTTTTTACAGGCGAAGTATAATTTTCGACTTATTTTTCCATGCTGAAAACGAGGGCGCTAGCGGAATTTTGCTATCACGTCACACTTTGAAGAAAATGAGGTTAAATTTAACCTCATAATATTTAGAATTACTAATACACAAGGTGCCCAAGAACTTTCTGCGGGGGCTGACACTTTAGGGGGTGGTTTTCCATGACATTTCAAACCAAAACTGCCGTACGTCGGAAGAAAAGTCGTATCTCCATTTTTTGTGAAAATGAGATAAAATTATAATCAGCATCCTTGAAGCAAAATACATCATTTTCTGAAAGAAAATAATGTAAATATTGATTACTATTTATAAAAAACAATAATTTATGTATTGCAAATTCCGTTTTATTTGCTCAATTTGGCTAAAAAAGGCCGAATGTCCATAAATTGGAGTTTCTATTCGAAACTTGCATCTTCGGCTTGCTAAAACACGTTAAAAAAGGCCTGATACGAGATACTCCATGATACGAGTTAAAAAAGTCGTAACTCCATTTCAAATGGACATACGACGTTTTTTAATCCGATAAGTGCTATAATTAATTTTAATTTCTTTTTATCAGGTTAACTTTTCGTAAAATCCCTGGCGAAACATAACTTGTACCCTAGTAGAAAAAATGTGTGGTGCTACCTAGCGCTATGTGTATTTTGTACGTTTATTTTCTACTAGAGTAACGCATTTATAAACTATTTATTTTACTCTAAATGTATTTATTTTTTACAAAATTGAAACAAAATAAAGTATATTTATATGAATTACTGCAATTCTTGAAAATTGTTTCTTTATAATTTCAACAAATAAACTCTTCCGAAACAAAAATGACGTACAATTTTCTTAGTACAAGCAAACATCAGCGAATCCTGACGGACATTTCGGGAACTATTAAAACGTTGATAGAACCACATATTAACAATAGATCGCCAAAGGTCCTGCTAAACGCGTAACACTTATTTCGTTACCGACCCAACGTGCAACTCGCTTAAAATATCTGTATATTTACATCTGTGTTGAGTTTGATTTATTTATTCTTATTTATCAAATACTTTTTATTTTTGGCGATTTTATCCACTGATTTTCATGGATCAAATTATAATCAAGTTGTAAGTAATGCCGATAACGAAAATTCTGCAGATTCGGCTATGCATTTAGGGGGACCTTTAGTGATCTGTTATTAATCTGTGATAGAATTTTTACATAACAAAATATGGGAAGTGAGAAATTTTTTGTTATATATAGCACGATGGCGATAGAATTACCGGCTTATGAAAAAAGTGAGAAAGTTTTCAACATAATTGTACTTAATTTGTTGTAGAATTATGAAAAACATTTCACATCAGCTGAAAATAATTAAACTGAGCCTCTGCGTGCATATACTTATATATATAAACACATATCTACTTGTGTATGTCTGCAAGCTCACTTCAATTATTTCAATGTCATTTCAAATGTTTTTCATAATTGTACAACAAATTAAATGGCTTGCCTTGAAAACTTTCTCACCTTCTTCATAAGTCCTAATTCTATCACCAAAGAACGATAGTTAACCAAAAACCAATAAAAAATGTCTCACACTTTCCATATCTTGTAATGTAAAAATTACGTTGTATCAAGTTTAGTAGTACGTGAAGTGTCCGTCAGGATTCGCTTCTTTGTATTAGGCGTAAACTTGCAATATAAATATAATTTTAAATTATAGATTTTATTAAAACATTTTAGCTAAAAAATTATGTTATATTGTATTTATCGTAGGTAATGAAGAAAAGTATTAGTCAATTTTACTACATTATTTGGAAGAAATACCTTTTTCGTTTTTCCGGGTTATAACATTACATTGACTTCCTAAATATTTACCTTATGTGATGAATAACGGAAATGAACAATTTCAATATCTTCGTTAGCTAGAACAAATATTTTTGAGATAGTTAATCTGCTTTATTTTTTTCTGCGTAGAATAGACCGAGGCGGAGTAATATATATAATAAGATTGCGACATGCGACTTTTTTGACTAATAAATCCCAATTTTAACTCCGATTGAAACCAATGAAATGACCGAAAGCGAAGTAAAAAGGCCGTATCTCCGTTTAATGCGACATACGACCTTTTTCCGCAGTATTATTGAATCTTTAATGTTCGGTATCTCCATTATTAACTAATTTTGCAATTCATTTATAACAAAATATATATTGAAAGATTCGTTATGTTATGCACTAAAATGTGCAATTTACAGAATTAATTTTTAAGTGTACAGAATTGAATATTTGCTCAAAAATGGTTTTTCATCAATACCTCAAAATCTTAAAAATGGAGATACGACTTTTCTTCCGCAGTACGGCAGAAAACAGTCCTGTACCAAAATTTAAGAAAAACTACTCTGTTTAGCAATAACTCGGTTTTTAAGTTAATTCAACAAATAAAAGCTCCTCTTTCAAGCTTCTTTTAAGCCCTACAATTTGTCCGTAAGAGCATCTAACCTGCGACGAATATTTCTGAAGTTATGCCCTCCAAAATAGGAATAAACGCAAATTTTTTGCGATTTTTCGCATCCAACTCATTGCCCGGTATAGCTAACGAAAGCCACATGGGCTGAAGTTGCAGAACTTGAAAACACGAAGAATTTGGCAACTTATTAGTTCGATTTTCTTAAAAATTGCGTGGGTCACTCTTAATATTGTGGAATTTGTGAAAAACGCGATTGGTACTGCCGGTGCGCGTTTAAATTTAGATATATTTATTATTTGTGTAACTAAGTGAAGTTAAAATTGTTTTACTTTTTAACTTAACTTGGTTAAAAATTAATGTATTTGCCAGGTTACAAAGTTAAAAAGTAAAATTATTTTGACTTTCGGATTATAACGATGAGCACACAACCTCATAAAAAAAAGAACGAGATACCCTACAATGAGGCTTTAAAACGTTACAAAGGCCAGGAAACGAAAATTCATTGAAGATCCATTGAAATTCATTCACTGCATCACCTTTGAATTCGTCTTCTTATCTTCTGCAATGGATTTCAATGAGAAAATGTGTTTCAATCATTTTGAATGGTTTATAAAGAGTTCTTCGATTTAATGATTTTGAATGGGAAAATAGTGGAATGAAGAAATGATTACGGTGAATTAATTTCAATTGAAAAGTCCAAACAGAAAAATTGCGAGTTGAATGAAATTCAATGGAAAAATAGTTATATTTGCCGCGAATGAATTTGAATGGATAGTTAATTTTTACAGGGTAACAAATTTAATGATTTTGAATCGTAAACAAAAATTAAATGAAAATGCAACTAATATGAATGAAATCGAATCGGTTATTACCAACAGCAAGGTTGGGAGGTAAATGATTTTGAATGCAAATAAAATATTTAAATTAAACAATCGTTCAAAAAATATCAAAAAGTTGGTTCTTTAGTAAGTTTTGACGACGAATTCAAAGATAGTAAAATAAAAATTGTAAAAAAAATTGCTGACCCAAAACAATATTTTCGTTATATTTGAATGTTTAAAAAGTTTTTTTATAAATTTAATTTCTTTAAACCCATCCGTAATTTTAAAAAATTGTGTTTTTATATTCACCCAAATTGTTGACATTTTTAAATCAATTTAGAAGAAAATAGTAATGAAAAAATCGAATTTTCAAAATTTGAGTTTCATAAAGGCAATAAGTTTTTGTTGAGAATTGACCGAGAATTTTCTCCAAATCGAAAAATCACGTATTGCAGAAAATTCTCGGCCAATTCTCTTTAATTATTTTTTATTCTTTTTAGAAGATAGTAAACAATGATTGGAATTGCAATCATGAAGCCCGAATTATAAAAAATGAGTCAGAACTTTTGAATTTACATTTTTGTTTAGCTTTGATTACTACTTAATGGTACTCCAATAAGATAGTCTAATCTACTCTAAAAGATTTGAATTAATAAATATAAATTATTCCAACTTTTTCAGGTATTCTGCCAGATTTATACCTTGGAAAACACCACTTACTAGAACATTACTACAATTTAAGTGTTAGCAATAATATTTCCTTCCTATGTGACAAGATGTACCATAATGTAATAATAGATAGTCGAATAGATTTGATGATTAAGAAAACCAATTCAAATCTATTGAGATTCATTCAAAATCACTCAATGAATGTCAATGAATTTTCGTTTGCGGGGTGTCCAGTCCAGTAAACATGGTATGCTTTGCATGACAGAATTTTTCTTTATTTTCAAATTTTTGGACAAACTTTTAAATATTTTTTTGAGGTTATTTCAAGAACTTAACGTGATGGGGTTGTAATCGGCTTCGGATATGGTTTCAACGACCTCAAAAACATAACGGAAATGTGGCATGTACTTCCAATCCCTAATTATTCTTTATTTTAACATTTTAAGGGAGATAAATGGAGTTCGGATTCGGATTTAAAATGGTTAGAAATATTTGATAAAAAATCAAGAAGAGCATATAGTGTAAAATATGTATTTTTATACTATTAATATATTCTTAACACTTAATATATTTTCATACTTACAACGTAATGTACGTAAACTAATATTACCCCTGGGAATGTATTAACAATTCGAAACAAACTTAACAGTTCGAGAGTCTTTACATTACATTACGTACATACCCAATTATTGGGCTTAACATAATCGCTCATAAGCGTTCGCAATTATTGACATTATTTATTTACAATATTCGACATTTTACATCATAGTAGTATCAAAACAAATAAAAAATTAAACAATGTTATAAAATGATGGAATTAGTATTTACACAGTCTCTATTGTTTTTTTATACGCCATTAAAGACTACGATTCCACTTTAGATATGACACCTAAGTAATTACAAAAATCGGTAGGATTCTAAACCACTTCGAAAATAATATTTACAGATTATTTTGAGAGTTAATAAATTTCGTTTAAAAAATGTACAATGGTCCATTGCTAAAGTTATGGCTGATAAGTTAATATATGTTTTGACACTACCAGACCTTTAATTGTAAGCCTTCTCATTTCTGCCACTTCTGCTTTCACTTTCATCCACGCCGCATGATCACACGCATTCTTCACTCGAGCATATAAACGCACTCCTTCAGAAACTCGATTCTCATACACGCAATTATTACTTAACACCAGTGAACAATTTCGCGACTGAGGATCGTTATACAATAAAGACTAATCAAAATTATGCTGAAAATCACTCGTTTGATATTATGCCGCACGCGTCTTGATCATGATGACTTTTAGTATTCATAAATACATATAAAAACGAGCATATCTTATTGTCAAAACTACTAATTGGGCTAGACAAAGTGAAAAAATATTTGTTTCAAACTAAGTATTGTACGCCCTTTCAAAACTTTTCTTAAGGCTACGAGAATTTTTTTAACAGAATTAAAATCTGTTTCAATTGATTTCAAAATTGCAAAAACGTCCCGCTCTATCTACATAAAGTATATACATAGACCTAGGCATATTATGTTCATGTTTATAAAAGTTAACACTTTACATTTTTCGTCTTGGAGTAAAGTCACAGCTTACAATTGGCAACATGATAAATGACGATTATTTAGAAACAAGAGGCGTGGTTTAATTTGTTGAAATAACATCGCATTATGCAATTGCATTTTATCTTTCGCACAATTTCTTCATGACGTCAAATAAATATCCCTGATTACGATTAGAGCAAATTAAGTCTGTAAGTGGTCGAGCGTTTCATTTTGTTCGTCCAAATATGATTTCTTAATGCAAAATAAAGAGAATGCATATTAAACACGTCATATCAGATCAGTATATATTTTTTAATCAATTTTACTCAGAATGGTATTGAAGTAACAAAATTGCTTTTAAGTCTATATATGCTATTTTGTCCATGAGTAAGATAAAATCGTTAAGTTCGTTGTAATGTTTTGATTTGTCGAACCTCCTGCTGAGACATCCCATTAAAGCAAATAATGACCCAAATATCAACTGAAATCTACATCGATTCTGCTAATCTCATATTCCCAAGCTATTTAATGAAACAAAAAATTCAGACATTGTTCGAAAAATAATGCAATGCATAACATTCTTGATCGACAGCTCAAAACTTCATTTTCAGAAACCACCAAACCATCAATTTTTATTAAACATTATATGTTTATTTCTTACAATAAGACGGGTATAAAAAATAATATGATCTTAAGACCAGATTTTTTCAATACTTTAACGAGTCTTTTAACTAATCTATTTTATCTTATAGGTAATAGTCAAGTTCTTTGCTCTCGCAATATGTCCATTAACTACACCAAATTTTCACATGTTTTAGTTTTTTTACGAATTCCAACTTCAACTGTCGTACCCCGATCTTTCAACGATCGAAGGATCAATTTCGGGAAAGCTTCGCGATCGCTGCGTCCTTTTATATCCCAAGTCAATTTTGCAGAAAGCAAGCGTTCCTAATACCAGCGATATGAAAAGAATGATGAGTTGAACGTGGAGTCCTGCATGACTGCTGTAAAAGAAACTGACAGCCGATGCAACAGATTGACAGAACTTGAATAGAGCAAAGGCTGAAGCACTGTCGTTGGCGTATATAGTTCCTAACATTGAGTAAACTTGAGTATTGAAACAGGCGTCTCCTAGACCCAATGCCAAACTTCCAGCCATGGCCAAGATTCGAGATGGTGCGACGATGCCAATGTTATCGGTATCCTGAAATTAAAAAATTAATTTATGTCATTAAGAGGTCTTTTGCTTCTATGACTAACTAAAACTTGAAATTATATATCGCACCTTGAAAGTTAACACAACAATAAAAATAGACATTTGAACATTCGAAGAAGTTGCTGAGTTTTGGACTTATGGTCCCTTTCAGAAGGTTAAGATAATTAACCAAAGTAAATATCTAAAATAATATCATTAAATCAATGTTACACCTCCTACCCCATAATCTCAACCGAATATAGTATAAAAATTGGTCGATCATACTATCCGTCTGGAGACAGACCCAAAAATATTTAGAAACAGATATAAGTCCTGTAGGACATATCAGGAATTATATTATTATTATAATACATTTTTCATAATTAAAATGTACTTTACAAAAGGAAAGTATTTTTAAATTACGGTGAATAATTTTTTTTTTAACTACATGTAATCCTATGTTATTATTCAAAACATTTTGCAATATCTAAATACTATCTGGCTTCAATTAAATAAACGTATATATTATTGCATCAGTGTCTAAAAATAAAATTCGGTTTCTTGATTAGTAATGGAAATAATACGATCAGGATTCTAATGAAGAAATAAACCAATAAACAACTTTGCCACGTTCATTTTGGTCCTCATCAGAAACATGACAAAATTACAATAAAAATATAATTATAAGTTAAATAACTTTTAGTTATACTAATATCAAATAGATAACAAAAAGAGAAACAGTATGCAGCTGACATACTTTTACAAAAACATTAAAATTTTCTTTAAAAAGAGAAAAAAATTAAGTAATCTTGTTAACTCCTTCTAAAAAATAAAAGCTTTTATAGGTTAAACTTAGTAAGAAATATAATATTTAAAATAAAGCATTTAACCCAGTAACGCGCGCCGGGAAGGACACTTTTTGCACTTCAATTTCAATGAAGTATTGAAATATCGTATGAAAATCGAGCATCAACAATTGAAAGGCATGTATCATACTATTTTTAAGGTTGCTCTTTTCAAGGTCGTTATCAAAATTAAGCTATCGTAATTAGAAAATTAAATATAGTAATTGAAATGTAAAAAAAAATGTAAAGAAAATTCTCACTGCGGACGCCATTTTGTGATCCTGATGTTAGTTTTTTAATATTTAAAAAATATATCTTAATACTACAACTATTTTCTTCGCCTTTAGTGAAATAATTTTTTGCCGGCAAATACTCTTTCTATGAGAAAAAAATGTTTTATAAAATAGTATACCCGATTTTTTTGCGTTTTTTTGACATTCAAATCGTTATATTTAATTTTGTAATTAAGATAGCTCAATTATGACTATTTCATTGAAATGACCGATCTCAAAAATAACAAAACACATACATTTCAATGTTTTTGAACTTTATTGTTATTGAACTGTTATTTTTCATATGAAATACTTGATTGAGATTGAAGTATTAGGAAATGTGTCCTTCCCGGCGTTAATGGGTTAAATGAAAGGTTTGTAAATTAATTTAAAAACAAACTAAAAATACTAAGTACGAGTTTATATACACATATACAAACTCTGTAAGTAACGAAGTACACAGTTGAATATAAACGTATAAATTTAAATACAAGGGTAAGAAATGAAATTACAAATTAAAAAAACTTTTAAAATCTAGTCAAAAATAAATAAGTGTTAAATATTTGTAATCGGTAGTTATTGTGAAACTTCAAATCTACATTTACTGCATTTTTGTAACATATAATGAAATAATTTTCACTATATGTTTTCTTTTATGTAAATCATGTTCCGTGGCTAACATTTGTAAATCCAGTGTAATTACTTTCATTACGATCGATATTTATTTATGTTTTGATATTCTTAATAATTTTTTATATTTTGATATTTTTAAGTAATCTGCAAATTTCACCAATATATACTACATTACATCGGTTACATTTAATTTCATAAACTACATCATTTAGTCGTAATTTTTGTTGTTTATCTTTAAAAGGTTTTATACCGCAAATATTTACATCAGGGTAGACAGGGGCAGGTTTTGCCATTTTCAGTTTATTGTACAATAATTCTCGAAATAATAGTAATGAACAAAAATAAAAATCAATATCAAGATATTTTGTTCAATATTTAAAACTTATTGGAAGCTTCATTAAAAAATATTATAAATATTCAGAGTGCTTGGTTTTGGAATGACATTTATTAAAGATTTTTTAAAAATATTATACTCCGCAATTCTACATCTTATTTATCTTATTAGACGCCTATGACCATCCATACAAATTTAAATATGAAGTGCGACTTTCATTGATTAACAGTTATGTTAATGGAATCTCTATTTTTGGTAGCAAAATACTTATAGAATCTGAATTTTAGCAAAATTATTTCCAGTTCATCAACTTTCTCGAAACAGTTACTTCATGTATATTACATTAATAACATATGTCAAATTTCTTAATATTATTCTCACGTTCAGTTTCGCACAACCCGTCCCAATATAATGTATAATTATCAAATATATTATCAAATAAAACCACGCAAAATTCAGCAAAAATTATAAATAAGCTGTTTTTGCATCAACAAGGCTTACTTCAAGAAAAATAAAAACAGTGGAATATCAAAGCGTTAGAAAAAACACCGCAAATATCAGAGTTTTTGTTTTGAATATTGAAATAATCTTCTCTCCCTAATTAATTAACATACTGCAAGAGTGCAAAGTAACCATATCATTGGTTGCTGTTGATAATTGTTACTTGCCAAGAAATACATTTTTCTATCGTACAGATTCGCGGATAATTCACTTTTCTAAATTGAAAAATGACACACCCTGCCCCAGTCTACCATAAACGTTTTATGTACAATTCGAATATTTTTATCTTTTAAAATGGTTTTAATTTTTTTCTGAAATTCCCTTAATATATGAAATAATAATTGCCTTCAGAAATGTTTTGTAATCTTTATGATATGTCATTGTATTATGAAGACGATGAACCCTGGGTTTAATACAATAATCAATAATATAATCCGGATAACAATTATCTCTTACAATTTTTTAGCGATATTTAAATTCTATTTCTAAATCTTATATCACAAAATTGAGTATCTCTCTATCTATTATCCCATAAGCGGCGTTTAATTTGTAAAATTTAGGGTGATTTGAATGGAAACTATATCTTCCTGAAAAGTTTTTTTTATGAAACCTAGCTGTTAGTAATACATTATTTTTATTAATGACTAAAACATCCAAAAAGCTTAATTTATAATTAAACTTCTAAAGTAAATAAAATGCTATTCCCAAATCCTGCAATTTTAGTTAAACTATTAAAAACCGATAAGATATTATTTATATAATCTGTTAGTAGGAATACTAGTAAATATATCGACATGTCTAAATTAAAGGGGTAAATTAAAAGGTACTTTATTAATAAGAATAATCTCAATAAAATCCATAACAATATACGCTAAAATAGGTTATAAAGGTGATCTAAACGGAACATTACAACTTTTTTATACACTACGTTTTGAAAGTTGAAATAAGTTGAATTAAGTATTAAGTGTGATCCATAAAAAATTTCATTTTTAGGATGATTAGTGAAAGTACTAATTTCTTGCCATATAGTGTTTAAAAAACATTCAACAAGGTTTATAAAGATATTAGTAAATAAAGAAATGACATCTAAAGAAATTAAAACAAAATTAGTAGGTAAACTAATATTACTTAATTTGTTATGTATATGCCAACTATCTTGCACTTATCTATAAGTATTCTTGATTAGTGAAGATAAAATAGAGGAATAAAACGGAACTAATTTATAAGTTGGAGAGTTAATCGCAGATATAATTCTAAGCGGATTATCAGGTTTATGTATTTTTTAGATGGAGTTAACAAGATTGCATAATGTTTTCTCTTTTTAAATAAAATCTTTACTTTTTTAGAAAAGTGTGTCAGTTGCATACAATTTAGGTGAAAAAGATCATTTTCTTTTTTCTTTCTTATTCATTTATTAATTTTTACTTTTTTAGCTATTTTATATTATTACAACTAAAAGTTATTCGACTTATAATTTGATTTTTAGTTTCTGAGGCGAATAAAAATGCAGATTGAAACGTTATTTATTCGTTTTTTTTCTTCATCTCAAATCTGATTGTATTATTTCCGTTATTAATTAAGAAACATCAATTACAAAATATTTTTCACATACGAAAACTACACGGATAAGAAGATTTAGATACTTATTATAATTGACTTGCTTTTAAACAATTAGTTTTTCTCGTAATGATTTCATTCACATGCAACAAGTAAATTTGTATGCAAGAAAACTTAACGTTAAATAAGCCTATATTTAATGTATTCAACGATAATAGTGACGTTTAAACATTTTCATGTTATCTGTTTTACCAGTTTTACAAGTAATTACTTCACCCAGATATAAACATTTATTATTAATAAAAAACCTTGCAATTTACTAAAAGAATAATATTGTATATGAAGCATGTTTCTAAATATTTCCTTTACGCATTTCATAGTTAATAATCCAAAATAACATGAAATACTTAGTTTCAAAATTAATCATTAATAAATGGAACATCAACATATGAGAAAAATAAAAAATCAATTAAAATTAATTTTTATATTCAATTAAACAAAAATTAACGAAAAAACTGTTGTTGATCATTACGTTTACAATTTGAAGTGTCAAAATAGCTATGTAGGATATATTTACTAATGTGCATAAACCCGCCAATAAAGCATTCCGATCTTATCTTTTATTACCATACTCATCTACGTTTTATCATTATATTGACAGCTTTGAACACGAACAGTCTTTCCTCCACTTCTTAAAATTTAGGTACTGAGAAAACAACAATCTTCCTTAAACAATATTCGTTAATCCAATACGAATAATTTAATAAAAGAAACTACAAGAACTTATCGGAAAATACTTCTAGGAGGTTAGAGGCACAAATTAATCAATTGTACTCACTAATAACAGATCACAATAATATAAATGTCAAAAATTGAAAGAAAGGGAATTTTTCAGATTCTGAAATATTTTTATAGCAGAATTTGAAACGATGATTTTGAAAAAAAAATAGTGCAGTAAGACGAAAAGTAAATAGCTTTCGAAGATAACAGTAAAATACAAATGTAAATAAATGTTGATTTAATGCGCACATCTTTATTGTTATGAAAAACGATAGAGTGAAATCAGCCCTTTGAACTTAAGCATACTAATAATAATATCCTCGAAGTAAGTTCAACAGTGATTAATTAATTATTTTAGTTTTGTATTTTTAATTTCGTTGTTGAATGATTAGAACGATTTTATAACGTTCAAATTTGAGGCCAGATATAGCTTTTCAATTTATTAATCGTTAGACGAATTTCCTGTTCTGTCAGAATACTCATTTTGTAAATATGTAAAACATAATGCTCGCGTTAATTACGTTCTCACTTTAAAAGTGCTTTTAACGATAGCAGTATATGCAGAGGGAAACGAAATTGATGATAAGAACATTGTTGCTAACATAAAAATATTAAAGTAAAACTATTCTTCGTATTAACAATAATCCAAGAGCAATGAACTGAAAATAAATGATACATAAATCACCTAAAGAATCTACTGTAACTGTTATAAATTAAACTTTTTATCAAGCGTGTAAAAGTATCTGCATCTATACTAATTATTGCAAAATATACATTCTGATGAATTACGATAAGCAACGGTGTTAATGTTCTGCGTAGTTAACACTCTGATCTTAATTAAAATTTATGAAAAATGTAATAGAATTCCAATATTATTCTATAACTTACATAACAGATATAATCAGTAACTATTTAGTTCAAAACCAGATTATTTTATGTCTGTATTAAAATTAAGTATTGAATATTTATTAAGACTTTCAATTTTCAAATATTTCTATGAACCACTATTTCTTTCGCATACTGCGTTTGAAAAACGAATAACCAACGTGAGTGAAAAATATAAATTTTCGTAATATATTAATAATTAGCAATCCAATATTAAAATCAAAATGGTACCAGAGAAGCAATTTCTGATTTCTTTCTGAATGTTGTTTTTTTTCATATTATTTTCATACATAAGAAGTTAACTATAAAATTACCTGGAATGGAGCATCATTTGGTAAATTGAGTAATGCAGCAATAAACGCAAAAATATGTACGAAAAAGCCCATGCTAACAACAGGCCATCCTGAACACATTCCGCATTTTGAAGCGAGAATCCCGAAGAGAGCACCTCCAACGACCTCTCCGACTCCAATAAATATTCCGGAAAGTCCAACAAGACTTTTTCGATTTTCTCCCATAGCTTTGGTGAATCCAATGCTGGATGAGTAAATCCCAGAGAAAAATGTCAACACCAGCCCAGTGTATATGAAAGTCAATGACAGCAGCATCATCCTTGGTGTTACAAACAATCGGAAGGCGTCTCTTAAGGCGTGCCATGCTGCAAACAATGGTTTCTCTCTTGGAAGTTCCGGAATGTTCAGTTCTTTATCATTACTGGAAATTCCTTCAGCTGGTCCCAGTGATAATGTTGGAGGAGGTCTCCTCAAAGTGCACAGAACGAACGCACCAATGACGGAAAGTATGGTGAGAACTCTGAACACCAGATTCCTTTTCGACTCTTCGATTGTTTCATCCGTGAAAGTAAAAAATACAAAAATATTTCCAGTGAAGAGGGAAGTCTGGAAGATAGCCCAAAACAGACCGGAGTTCCTGGACATGGTTTCGCTGTCGCTGTTGACAGTTAAAAATTGTCCGTGACCTGTCCATGCTAAGGCAGCTCCAAAACCCAGAACTGCAGAGGCTATGTACAGGAGATCGGTCCGAGGGTACAGGAAGGTGGCTATGAAGAAGACGTAACAAACGCATCCTGTCACTATCGCCACTCTTGGTCCAGTGATTGAGATGAAAGATGGTGCTATCCAATTGCACGTGGCGAATACTGCGTAAATAATGGCCAAACTCACGTACGCGTCCCCCTTGAAAGCTTTGTCATCGCTGGAAATACTCTCCAGCACCGTTTTCTGAAAAAGAAAAAAATTGTAATCACTTGATTTTAGATACATGATTTATGTAGGATATTTATCGCATTATTCAAATAAGATATTGTATTAATATGTGTTTATTTGTTAACGATGTATCTAAATTCGAAGTATTTCAACGCGACAAAACGTGTATAATTAGTCTCTAAATCACCATTAGCAACTGTAAACAACTGGTGGAAGGGCTAGAAATAAAACGCGCAATTTGATCGGCCACAAAACTAAATCTCAAATTTATTCCGATCAACCGGTGTCGACCCGATCGCGATGCGGACTTCCTAACCCGACGACGTCCCGAAATGTTCTGAAAAAATCCGATCGTCACTTTTTCACATCTTAGTTCGATTTTTCAAACTCTCGAACATTTAAATAGACTGCAACGTCGTTTTATATATATATCGATATTACACTATTCGAATGACAAATAATCGTATCGAGATCGTCACCATTTCGAAGGGCCTTTTACATAATTTACCTAACAGGCCTGCTTCGTTTTGAGAGGTACCCCCATTCGGGTGTGCAATGGCGTAGGGAAAACCACCTTTGTGGGAAAAAACCTACGCCTGGTATACCGCAGTCGGTAAAACATCGATTCTGTCCGCAACAGCAACATTTTCTAAGTGTAAGTATATTTCTCAACCCTTCTGAAATCAAGAGTATCGGACAAATTTTAGGTCGTACGTTTAGCAGTAGCGTTATTAAACCATCATCAGAAATCACTAAACTCTTATATAATTACTGAAAAAATAGGATATACTTTATTTTAAAAATTTTAAAGGAATTTTTCAAAGAAAAAAGTTTCAATTTTCACTGTTGCTAATAACTCTGAACAAAACTACTATTTTTGTAGAAAATTCTCATTTTTCAGATTGGTTTAAATTTGAGGTTAGGATTTTGTAACATTCTAATTCAAATAGACACTTCTTGATCACGAATATTAAAAACTAAAAATATTTTGGGCGTAACTATTTGAATTAGGCTAATTAAAATGTCTGTTCTAATTCTTATTAGCAAGCCCTTTTTAGTTAAAGAGTGAATTATCACTACTGTTGCGAACAGAATCGATGTTTGAAATCTGCGGTACCCGGCACATGTTTTTTCCCCCACATGAGTGGGGGTTTTCCCTGTGCCATCGCGCACCCGAATGGGGGGTACTTCTCTTGAAAATCGGGCTATGGCCAAACGGCGGGGATCTGTTAGGCACATGTTTGTAAAGATCCTGAAAGGCGACAATATCAATAATACCGGCAAAGTATGTACTATTGTTGTACCGATTTATAGTTTGCGAGCCTTGAGGAGCCACGTAAATTGCGAATTATTGTTTGAATTCGTGTAATTGATTTCGAATTTGATAAGTGTCTTTGTGAACACTCAGGGCCGTCCTTGCGGATAGCTCTCTGAAACCTTTCATTGTATCCTGAACGTAAAGTGAGCTTCAATAGTATAAAGATATTTCGCAGATTCGGAGTCGGGTTTCCTGTGAGCGAAACCCGCTCCAAATTGGCGAAAGTCTATCTAGCTCGGTTTGTGTTATAGGAAATTTTGAAAGCAGATATTGTTTTAGATATCGAACTTTGATGTCACACGTGGCTCGCTTCTGGATGGAGAGTAACCTGTGTGGTTACTAGTTCGGGGATTGGAGTCAGACTCCAATTTTGACCGCGCTGGCCTCCTGGTGAACAAGAAGTCCGGAGGTTAGAAGCGTGACATATATTGGTCCGCACGATGCTCAATCTCCTGATGGATAGTAACCTGACAGGAACATGTGTATGACTAAGTGTCTTATACAGGCCTCTGGCGAATGAGAAGTCTTGAGAACTGAGCGTGGACAAATCGAATTGAAAATTCGATTTCTGTAATCTTTGTTTCAAATTCGAAAATAATTGGTCTTTGAATTTCATCGATTTGTATTTCGATATGAGCGCTCGAAAGCGCCGCCTTTTCGGTTTGGCCGGAGAACGTTGGTCTCTTGTTATAGTTTGGTTCCCCTGGAAACCTCCTCTAGGCTGGCATTCAAAAATTGATCGTGAGAGAGGAGAGTCGATCCATTTGATAAAACCCGCGTCGGTCTGATATTTTGATGTAAAAATTGTCGCCTACGTCCTGAATGTCGTAATAAATTTAATATTGAATTGAACGACAAATCACGCGTTTCATTTCCACCCGTTTTGTACAACTACAAGGATTTAAGAGAAAATCGCCGAAGCTTTGACAACTTTAGCAAAACTTGGCCAACGTACTTTTCTTCTCCGATGCCAAGACGCATAGTTCTGCCGTAATTGAACGGATAATATAAACTTAACATCCTAAAAATCTTTAGTGGGAAAATTTTCAATAGTTATTCCATATTTTCTAAAATCGTAAAAAGGACTATATGAAGGTGTATGTCTTACTGTGCTTCATTGTACACTATTAGGAATGTCTGTAACTTTAATAGAAATATAATGGCCAGTCTGTAGATGAAGTTTAATGCCACTCTAAATTAATTGTTTTAATGATCATGTTAATGAAATTTAAGATTTTTGTCATTAATTTAGCTATGTAATACAGTTAATTAAATTTTAATAACATTTTCATAATAATGTAATCAATTCGAGATGTATGGTTATGAAAGAATTAAAAGACGTCACATATGATAGTCATACAAAAAATACGGACTTGGATTGTCCATGGAAATCGATCAATTAAAAGCCATGCTAAAGTTACAATTCGAATTAAATATAAAAATATTGTCTAATGCGAAGAAAGATAAACATTTTACTATAACAATTAATAAACCTTTCAGAGATCGAGGCTATCGGGAAATTTTCTGTTATTACACTACCGGTAAAAAGTTCGTGAACGCTACGCATTTTTGAGCTCGCCAAAAAAGGGGTCGGATCTGAAGGTAGTGAAAAAACTCTTAGAACATGTTTTGAACTACATACGTTATATTCTCTTAGTTGTGAGTTTTGTAACTTTTTCGTCTGACTTTTGATTCTGACAAAAAGTTGAATAAATTTATCTGGATATTACCAATTTGTGTGAAAACACTACAATGCGAGGCCTCTGAAATCATTTTTGCAAAAATTCGCTGTATTTTGTCGTTCCACTCGGTTATGATTTTTTTGAAATTGTTTTCAGTCAGAATTCGTAGAAAAAGGCTATTCCTGAACATGCAGTTTATTCATGTTTCCTGAATCGCAATTATACTATTCTTTCACATATTATACAAAATACTAAAATTTATTAAAAAACGCACTATGATGTGGATAACCGAGAAAAATATTAATTTGTCAAGTTTTAGAAAATTAACTTTATGTGGCCTTTAAAAATGTTGTGGTTCATTTTCAGGTTATATAGTGACCTGCATTACAAAAAACTGGTTTAAGTGCGAAAGTTTTCAAAAAATCAGCTATTGTAGTTAAACAACTTGTTTCGTCAGTTGCTCTTTAGTTGTTATTTGCTCAATAAGTTTCGGAGTTTTTGGGGTCTCAGTTTACGAATCAGATGTCAGATTTTAGAACTTCAAAATAGTGGATCGAATATGGCAGACGAAATTTAAAATTCACCGGATTCCCCCAAACTTATTATGAAACCAAAGAAAAATATAACAAAATAATCACAATTTTAGCACAGACATTTATGTTGCATATTGTTATGTTTCTTTATCTTTTAAATCAATGTATTTTCCTTATTTCAGAATTTAAACACAATAAGTTGCTTTCGTATTTTTACTCTTTGTTCTCCTCACTTTTAGTCAACTTTTTAACAATTTATGGCTATCTAGTTTTCTTTCACTACGTGAATGAGCGTCTGAAGGTTTATTCGAATCAACAAAAACGTGAAAAATGATATTTTTATACCCAACGCCATTTTCTCTATACCAGGTCAGACGTATCGAAACTTCTATTTTGTAAATAAAAATTTTATAAAATATCGATAAAATTCTGATCTAACCGTATTAATCTTAATGCTTGGTTTGTGATTGTTGTATCCTTATGTAAGAATATGTTCTGCATTCGGGTATCACGGGTGGTGATGTGAGTAAATTAAAAACACGTGAGATACTTTCATTACGTCACTTCGTGCCAGGTTATATTGACCCGCAATATCCATAAAAAGAATGCAAAATAATCTCTCCAATATTCATTTAAATGATGTTTTATTCAGACCCATTTTGCTTACTCATTCATATAGTCATACAATTAAAACGATCTCGGTTTTAACGTGTTTCGTTAAAAGTGAAATTCCTTTCTCACGTGATCTGTTAATTCGTAAACGCGCGTGTGTTCAAAGATTATGAGACAAATTACCAAGTACCAACTCTTTGATTATAATTTATACTATTATGTACTCGTATGGTATCAACTTTGAATTGCATGTGATTTAAAAAAATAATAAAAATGTTTAAACAATTTACTTTAGCATTTTATATAAATAAATAATATAAACATGATGAATATTCAACTTCTTTTTCTCTTGCAATTTTGATTTTACATCGAACATAAATCATCTCAAAATAACCAACAAAATAAGTTTTAAACTAAACGTGCCTTTATTTACCTTAGTACTCGATGACAGCGTATAAGAAAAACGCGTCACCAAAATATCAGCCAATCTTAATTGAATTAGATTTGCAATATATATATATGTATATGGCGACATTTTTGTAAATCTATATTAAAGTTTAGTTATATTATAAAGATATTGTTAAAAAGTCGAAAGAAATTGTTTACTCTTACAAAAATCTTTCCTATTTTTTTTACCATGTTGTTTAAATTATCATTATTGTTGTAAAAAAATTGAAGTAAAAATGGATCAAATTACCTTAAAAACAAAAAAAAATCGTCTGGACATTTTTCAACGGAGATATGGTTAGTTGAATGTGACATATAGTTGGCCTCTGTGTTCTATGGATTAACACAATATGCAGGGGCCTTCTTCTTTATGCAGCATTTTTAAATTGAAATTTCATTATGTGGAACTTCAGATCTTCATTTCAATTCATTCACTTCTATTTTTCTACTGAATAAATTCATTTTTTTCGTAACTTTTCGGAACCTGTTTTCCGTACCCTAAGACATGAAAATCGGGTTTGAAAATCTTGAAACGTTTTTTCACCCACATGTAATTTATTTATTTTTAAACAAATGTTGTCAGGAGAAAGTTTGTTCAAATATTAACAAAATCTATATAACATTCATTTTTTGCATTGTGGCCAATGTCTTTTTTTTAAGAATTTTTGTGTTCATGAATTTTGTTTTTTTGTATCGTTTTGTTTGGCCTGTATATGTTCACATTCCTCGGAGTCGATTTTATATACCACTTTTGCCTTGAGTTTGGGGTCCATGCTTTTTTTCTGGTATCACAATATCAGTGTGCTATGATTGATTGTCAGTATCGAGTTATTAAAGGTTCAAAGATTTGTTTAGCTATTTCGTTTATCACGTTAATCTTATTTCAGAATAGTTATCTCAGAACTTCAGTTATAACTTCTTAAAACGAAGTACGAGTATGATAAACGCTATGTGGGTAATATGTTTAATGGAAAATAAAAACTATTTACCTTGATTTATCTGTTAAATATACTCAGAAATAATGAACTAATCACTGACTTGTATCGAGAACCAACTAATTCATCCGATTTTTCATAATAAAAATATCACGTATATAAAGACAATCTTAATTAATAACAACTACCAGATTGATTTCATTAATTCAACTATTAGTGTTGGTATTAAAGAACTATATGTAATGCTACCACGCAAGTAATGCTACCCAGGTGATATTCACAGATTGCAATTAAACTGTGACAAACTGATAAAATTACGAAAAATATAAGATAGTTATTTTTTTATATCGACAGGGGTTTGGTATCCATGTTGGATCAACCATTTTGAAATGTTAACATGTAACATCAAATTTATATTCTATAACCACAACAAAACCCCTCGAGCGGCAAATTTCATTCTAATTTAATTAGTTTCGTGATTTTCTTATTAACAACGCTCCCCCTTTAAAGACTCCTTAAAAATGAACCTTTGCCGATATAAAAAAATACGTATCTCTTATTTGTCATAGTATTATGTATTTATCATAGTTCAAATGCAATCAGTATTACTTGGGTAGCATTGCTTGTAAGATTAATAAAGACAACACATCACTTATTGACTTTGTAGATCAATTGTTTTACCACATTCTAAAGTAATAAACAAAAGAGCTAAAAACATGTTTGAACATTTTAATATCTCCATACTCTCAACCAATCATAACACAGTGATATCGTACTGCGTGGAATGTGATAAAACTTATATACAGCCCAAACAAAACGGTATATAAAAAACAAAATTCACTGAAACAAAAATAGTTGGAATAAAGACATTGGTCACACCTGCATTAGCAAGGCATATGCTGGACATTAGACATAGTTTCAACTTTAATAACTTTAGCATTTGAGATAATGATAAATCGAAACATAGAAGATTAATTAAAGAAATGATTCATATTACTAAAAACGTACTTATAAAAATGATACAGACAATTTACATAAAGCATACTACAATTTAATTAATTTTTTAAAATTGATTTAACGAAGGAGGGAATTGGTGTCTCATGTGTATTATATCACAATGAACAATGAAATCCAACGCATAGGTGTCTTACGATTTAACTCCGTCAGCAACATTGTGCAATTTAGTTACGTTGCTTGAAATGCCTACATTCCTCTTCAAGACTACTTTCACTAGGATATTAAGTTCGTTTATAAGGCGTCATGATTATTCGTCTAAACGCGTAGGTACAACAGGTTATACCGAAATTGCAGAATAAAAGTCTGAAATATATATCTTTCGCTTTCACCATAAAATTTGCATTCCAGTTTTTAATAAATGGCTTATATTCGAGGCTATTATAAGAATGATTAAAGATTGCGATCAAAACCGGATACTACGCTATATAAAAAAATACCAAAAAGATGAGGGCTAAGAGGGGCAGCCAGAATTTAGGCTTTTGATTTTTAAACGTCTTTGGTACTATTTTCTTCGTAAAGTTAATGATATTTAGTTTTTAAAAAATAATTGTTTCCATGATTTAAAATTCTTATTTATTGAAATATGGGGAACACTAACAAATCCATGCGAGAAATTGTTTGAAATGGAAAGAAATACACGTCACAATTGTTTTGATAATAAATATTTAAAATTGTTGGAATAGATCGATTTTAAGAATTCTTTTTGTCCTTTGGTCAATTTTCGGAATGACTGAGTCACCAGAAAAAAAATTAGCACGTTTCCTTACGTATTTTGAACCACTGATTACAAATATGGTGATAGAAATTGACGGTCGGCCATATCTAGGCCGCCATCTTGGAAAAAATTGCCACAATACCTGATTTGAGATCTGACGAAAAAATAAAAAGGACCACGCAAAAATTTTGGAAGCGCTACTCACCCAAATGCGGAAAAAAGCCGTCGAAAGATAATTCAGTTAAATTAGGTTAACAAAATTTTATTAAAGGTATAAACATTATTTCACGTTGATATTGTTTCTGTTTATCATTAGAAATGCCTATGCAACGGTTCTAAACTTTAGAATTGTTTAAAAGTTTAAAACAGTGAGATTTACCATTTCTAACCTTCAACAGTCATATGAACGATTTCAATAATTCTGCTGTCTAAAAATACTGCATAGCCTTTGTCGATAATAAAACGAAACAACAGCTTACCAAAAATAGTTATTCTTAATTTTTAAATCATTATTTATTGACCTTATTATCTGCCGATTGTGTTTCCTCTCACGTTTTGGGTGAGCAGTGCTTCAAAAAATGTTTCATGTGAGAATTGGAAAATTGTACCCAAAAAAGTTTGTTGACATTACGTCATTTTTATAATAGTCCTTTCAAATGAGGATGAATATGTGAATAATCGGCATAGATGAAGGACAATTCCATATATTTAATTTTATCAAAAATGAATTCTTCTTGCATAAATAATCTGTCGCGTGCACTTGATGCTTTTTTTTCCTAAATACCATTCATTTTAGAAAGAAAATAGTATTGCAAATGTGTAACGTTTAAAAATCAAAGGCCTAAATTCTGGCTTGCCCCATCCCCTAACGAAAAAAATTGAAATTTCAATGTTATCATATCTTTTCACTCCAGTAAAATGCTAAATGATTTGCACTCTTCAAAAAAAGAAATGTAAAATTGCATATTTTGTTCACTTGCACAAGTAAAAATATTTCATATCACAACAATTATTTGATCAGTCTAAATAAGTGTGATTACATAATGTTTTCAATTTAATAAACTAAATATTACAAAGTTATTAATTCTTGGATATTCATTGAGTTCATCAGATCGTTTCTCTTATTTTTTGTATTATTGTTTGATTTCAGATAAGCCTACTTTTGCCTATAATGCAAGAATTCCCATATCAAGACTAAAGTGAGGAAAGATCTCGGAATAAAATAGAAATTACGAACACTATTATAGTTATCTAATTTATATATGCAATAGAATTATTTTATAATATTACACATTACAAAAGAACATGTATATATGCAATGTCATTCTGGAATGTAGTTATTATCTGGTACGTAATCCATAACATGAAGACCGGATCCAAAACCACTTTCGTTTTGAATATTAACTCACAGATGACTCCTACTTTGTAGACAAAACAAAATATTCGTTCCTTTCAACATATTAGACTGTCTTATTTTTCTATTAGGAATGTGGCTAAAATTATGACTATCTTATAATAATTATTTAAATTTGAGTATGTTTTTTTGTAAACAGATTATCTATTTTTTACTTCTTTTCTGCTAATAGTAAACCTCTCTACATTCCTTATTTGCCCAAAGAGCAGAACATATAGTAATATACACTGAAAACAAAAATTCTTTTAACCAAATATTTACTTGAAATTTATTCACTTAAATGAAATAATCATGTTTTTGATTCAAATAAATATTCTTTCGTTTAAGAGAAGATTTATTTCCTTCATGTAAATCATTTTCTTGGTATATTATACCCTTCATTAAGAAAATATTGTCTTGAATCGAGATAGTATTTTCTTCAAACAAAGAAATAATTCGTTCGAAACAAAGGTAATAAATCATATTTCTTAAAAGAAGTAAGAAGAACAAATATTTTACTACCTCAAAGAAATCATATGTTTAAATTTGGAAAATGGTAAGAGTTAATATCAATAAATACATTTCTGATGACAATTTACTCATATGAACAGAAATTTACTTCATTCAATTAGATAACTCACTTAAATAGTCGCAAAATAATATTTATTTAAAGGAAAATCACGATTTACTTGTAACAATTAAATATTCACGTAAAAAAGAGAAATTTTCTGTTAAATATGAGTAAATATTTACTGCGTGCCAGTGAAGAAATATGTTTCTTCCTTCACATAACATTTTTCTTTCTTCGAATATATATTTATTTGAAACCAATAAATATTTACTTTGTAATATAAATTTGTTGCGTTCGACAACTTGAGTTGAAATAAATATTTATTTAGTTTTAAGAAATATTTTCTTGATTCATGAAATTTAGTTCTGATTCATGACAGAAGCTCATATAAAATTTGGCTGGTATATTTGGCTTCGGTGTCTCCATGCTCGGTTTGTCCTTATTGTCAACAGAATAAATTATTCTGTATATTCGTAACCTGAGAAATCGATTCTAATTGATAATAATTTCAGTTTGAGCAAATGCGAGCGTGAGTCATAGTGACTGTAAAGTTTAGCTACAATAAATAAATATACCTCTACCTAATTCTCCCTATGTATATCATGTCCGTGTATGAGTGTTCAATCAATACGATAGGCTTATGTAGAAAAAAACTACAGAATAAAATCGGACCATCCTAATGTGATACAATAATTTTTATTTGAACTCAAAAAGTCATTACTATCAGTTAGAACTAATTTACTAGAAACAAGAAAATAATTTAAGCAATTAAGTAAATATTGTTACTAATGTAGTTAAAGAATTATTTTTTTCAAATAAACGATGTATATTGTTTCAAATAAATATTTTGTTACTACTATTCAAAGAATCCATTTACTTGTATCAAATAAAAGTTTATTGAAACTAAATTGGTTTTCAGTGCTTTTGTTTTTACCAAAAAAGTGTCAGTAACACAGTAAATTTGTAAATAAGAAAAAACATGTTTCTTGTATTTGAAATTTGTAATTCCAAATGAATTCCATGCCAGCATTCTTACTGGTTCTTCATTATAAACCCAATTTCACAGCGTTTCAAATAATCATTAGATCAATCTAAAAGTCGGATTTTTTAATACGTGGGTCGATAACTGAAAGTCGAGCGAATAATCAACCTTCATTAAACAGCTATCAATGTGTTCTCCGCAAAAATACTAATCAAATAAGAATACACTGCTTTTGTCAACAAGACTTATCAATAATTACCATTCCTGAGATCGTATCGACATTGCAATTTTCTAAACCAATCGTTTTACACAGTTTTGTTTGCCTAGGCAGTCGGTCAGAAGTCATTGATTGCTGAAACAATTCAGTGAAACAATGCTCCCTTGGAAATTTTTTAAGACCGTTAAGGCAGATTTAATTGTTGTCATTCTTTTATGACATAATAAGATAACATCCATACATATATGCTACGAATGTTTTTAAGCGTGATTATATAAGATGTTTATTAACTGTACATAATGATTATAAATAATTCATTAAGAAACAGTCATTTTCTTTTTTCTACCAGAATTTTTTCTGGTTTTTAGTAATATATTTATAGACAGTCGAAAGTCATTGATTTTAATAAACATAAAAAAATAGTTTTGTATTTAACAAATGTTTCTTCTTTAATAAATTGCACCTAATTTTTAAAAAATATTTATTGCGTGAATTAAACCATAATGAATGAGCTTTTTACAAATTTATCAATAAACATTTTTACTACTACATCTTAATTTTAAATATCAATTTAAACGAGATCATCTTATTTCAGAGTTGCTGGGTTCATTGTGAAGCTGAAAGATCTGCTTGGTCCAAGTCGAAATTCCGAACCAGTTGAATTCTTTGATAACCGGTCAGGCAAGAGTGTTCAATAAGACAACGCAGTAAACCGTATATAATGCAGTTAAGCAAAAATATATTAGTATATTTATTTACACAAGTTTAATCGCATGCTTTGAGATTAATAATGTACCTCAGTAATAAACAGTTTTAACAACTCACTTTCTTCTTATTAAATTAAATCATTTATATTCGATTAGCAACATATAAATGAATTTAAGCTCTGCATAAAAATATTTATAAAATATAAATATGTTCCGACAACGGATAAGAAATATTATATAATAAGTGCAATTATTAATATAATTAAAATTCTAAAATGAAACAGAGATTAAGCAAGCAGAAATCCACTTGCAGATAGTACATATAAGAAGTTTGTTTCCCATCAATCTTTCCTCTTCCTATCTTATCGTTATAGACATGCCTCTTATTTCGATATCGACAAGTGCAAAGTGCACAAGATAATTTAGTACAGATTGATTAATTAAAAACAAGTGGTTACACAATACCCATCGATCGGATTTTGGTGCATCCAACAATGTAGCTGAAAGGAATCTTCCAAAGATTCGAAAACAAAGAGATTTAATGCAATGCGACTGAAAGACTTCTATTTGTATTATTCAAATTTTACTTTCTTGTAAAACAGGTTCGATAACATGTTGAAAACTGGATCTTCACTAAATCTTCACATTCGGGCAATGTCAAAGACAAGGAAAAGTTTCTGTTGCTATTCTTAACTTAATCCACGCTGGAATGTCAAGGTTGTTACAATTTTTTTAGTAGAGAAGAAAAATACAGAACATTCGGCAATATTGTAACATCCTGGAATTTTTATTACTTTATGAAAGATATTAACAATGCACCTGAAGAGCAAACTAAAAACTATTCATCGTTTGGAAGTATGAAAGGCTGAGCTTGAACATTTCATTAACTGGATGCGTGAATTGTTTTTTTATTTTTCACATTGAAAAGTGAGAACAAAAATGGTAATATCAGTTTCAAACGCAGTACTAAATTTTTACTACTTCATAACACTTGAATTCAGAAACTCCGAAAAATAATGGAGATAATAAATTAAAAACCCAAATCCTGAATTAGAGAAAAGCGAATGAATCCACTTCTATATTATAATTCAGATTTTTGAAAGCTCTATGTTTAATCAGAAGCGTCTAACTTACTTAGTTTTTTGTTAAATGAATAAATCCACATATTAATTTTTCATATATTTATGTATTTGACTTAATCTAATCAAGTGGTCGCTTATGATAATATAATACAAAAATGCTATACACTTATTAAGCAAATAACGTTGCAAAATGTACGTCAACAATTTATCGATATTGGAAACTACGTAATGAGGTCAGTAGAACATACTTCTACTAAGTAGATTCGTATCGTCCAAGTTTAACATCAGAGATTCCGATACTCTTGAGTACAACATGTATACAAAAATGTTCACTGTGTAAAAGGACAATGTCCATTACTTCGGAATATAACAACGAGGTTTCTAATAAATGTACTGAACAATAAATTGATGAAGCGTTATAGTTAATCCAACCATTTTACATGCGTAAAATACGGTATCACAAAAAAAGGTTAAATTTACTATTTCTGGAGTAATCAAGACAATAACATTATTTCGTTTACTACTGGCTGATCATTAAATATACAGCCGAGTGCGTAACCTCAAATCTACGGAAGTTTAACTGTTGTATATTAATTTACACTATTCAATAATAAAACAGGTGCATTAAAATTTATTAAACGAAAAGAACCTGTAGTCAGGATAAAAATAATTATTGTACGGTATTTTTTGTAATATTCTAAATTGTATAATTAACATGTAGTCTACAACTTTTCAAATTGTTAATTTTACTATTGTTATATGTTACTATTTTTTACGGTTTCATTAATGTTTGTCTTTCTCAGTGTGTTGAGAACAGAATCAATCTTCTATACTAACTGCGGTATACACGAAGTGGGTTTTCCCCATGCCATTGTACACCCAAATGGGGGTACCTCTCAATACCAAGGTGTCCTGTCAGGTCAATGCCTCTAAAAGCCCTCGGAATTGGTGACGATGCCGATAAAGTAGGTATCGATCATGTATCGATTCGTTCGCAACAAGTGTGCATGATGAAGAATTGATTAACAGGTTAACACTGTGTAAATGGCATAATAAATGTAGTATACCATGCCCAGAATATATAAAATCTGTAAAAAGCTGCCTTAATTAAAATCAAAAACAAAGGGAAGTTTTCAGACGCGATGCATAAAAGTTGTCATAAATGTATTTATGCCTTACACCAAGCATAATATTTTAACCGAGTCATAAAACTGTAAAAGATCTTGAATCATCTTCAATACTGATCTTCAATACATAACATGATCGCATTAATACCGAATAAAGGCACTTTAAAATTGTACTATTATTATATTATATTATTATAATATCGATCTCAAGTATACACACTAGTTTACAGTACTACGACTATACAACACACCACTTTTAAACATATGACATTTCATCACAGAAATTCAACATACAACTTTCAGCGTACGATCATTTCAACACAAACGTTTCATCACATGATCATTTCATCATTTTATCATTTCAACACGAACCAAAAACAATGCATTTAAATAAAAAATTGAAAATAACAATTATATATTATACACGCAAAATAATACAAAAATCTAATCTAACTTAATGCATTTTGTTTAATATATTATGTTGAAATGGTCATTTGTTGAATAATTTTATGATGAAATATTTGTGTGTTGAAATGTTTTTGATGAAGGTATCTTGTGATGAAAACATACTTATGTTGAATAGGTATGTGTTGAATAGTCGCGTCACCGTAGTTTACATCTAGTAGTCAAGAGAAGCGAGTATATAAGAATGATTCAAATAAAGGCTTATATATTAATCATTCCTTATTGTCGGGAACAGGATTTAAGAAATTTAACCACCACTAGTGAACACAAGAAAACTCTTATTTTATTACAATCAACAAGATCCCGAAAATTATGCAAAGCGTCCTGCCGTCTAGGATTGCAAATCTGATCTAATAATTTTGTCGTTACACTTCGTCGATATTCGGCATCCGCGACTCTATCCCCTCTCGTACGTACAGGGCCTTTCGTATTCGCGACACTTATATTCCCTCGATTTTTAACTGACAATTTAGGTCTACTAATATCTTGGAATAAAGAAATAGTTGTTTTGTTTTAAAAATTCATAAGCACGGCTGAGTTTCTTTCAAATTTTTGTTTTCTTCAGAAATATATCTGGATAATAGTCCTACTTTACAACCCATGGGCTGTCGAAAGACTATGGTAATGTGTTGTATCTAGCACCAAATTATTCTTGGATGAAAAATTCCGTTTAACACTAATCCAATTTATACGTGGGAAACAATAATTGGTATAATTAACATTAAACGCATATTCAGTTATAATGTTATGGGCGTCTCAGCAATCGTAATATCAACAGATAAATAACATAATTTAATGAATATTTACGACATTCTTGTGTGGCTAAGTAATGTAAATGAATATATAAATCAAGAATGTGTATAAATGACATTAGAGAATTTCTTTTCGCACACGCATATTTTCCGTTATAATTTTGTTTCATAATCGACGACCTAAATATTTCTCACTTTATTAAGTTTACAATATTTCAACTGCAATAATTGTCATAAAAAATACTTGTTTTTCGCGTAACATTACATTGTGGCTTTATAACGAGTTTTTTTTAATAATGGCTAATTTCTTCGTTCTACTAAATATATATAATGCTTAACCACTAGAACTTGAACCAAGCTCCGTGACGAATGCATGCTTCTAAGTAAATTCATTAATTGGTCGATTAAATCAGCACACAAGAATTTTAGAACTTAAATAGAATACAAAATTGATTGCCACATGCAGAAATGTATAAAAACATTGTTGTGCGAAAATGTGAAAAGACCTAAAATGTTACGTTACTGGGCAGCTTAAAGTATTGCAAAATGATTAATATCAGTTCATTAAATCAAATCAGTCTGTTTAAAGGTACTGAATTTATAACAAATATTAAGAAAGTTATTATCCAGAAATAAAAAGGCCCTATTACGTTTGTCAACCTGGATGGGAAGTTAAATACAGCATTATTTGTCAACCTTAAAGAAGGTCCTAATGCATGCAAATTAATTTAAAAACAAAAAAAAAATTTACTGAAATTTTATTTTACCAATTTATAAGTATTTTGAATTTTCCTACATTTGCAAAATGTCCTTAAATGACCATTTTTAATGAATGACGAAAACTTTAATCATTAAAATCAAAGTATTTGAGTCAAAAGTAAATTTCTAGTATAATGTGGTTCACAAATTAAGGGGAAGATATATATACGGACTTGATTCAGGCAGAATTCAGCATGATTTAGTATTCTAAAGCTGTATGACTTATTTTTTAAGAGTATGCGACAATTTTCAGACAAATCGGTCCAAACATTAACTACAATTAGCAAGAATAAATTTCATAACAACGCTAACTTTAGTTATAGTAACAGAGTTCTATAGAAATTTATACTTGTGAATTTTTGCTCTTTTCAGAACCGAGTTGCTGAAATTTGTGGTTTGTACAAGTCACGTAAAAAATTCAAATCAATCTGGACAATCTGCTTAATTCCTTTGTTTTACATTTACATTATCGACCGATAAATCTTTGCAAGAATTTAATTCAAATGCATTCACATGTATATTTTGAAATAAATGGCAATTCTCAAAAGTATGTTTTCCCTAAATCCTTTTTAGTCTAATATGGAAAATCTAAAAAATGCGTTTTATTATTAACTTAAGAAAAAAGCAAATCTTTTCAGAATTAAAAAATATTTCAGGACAAAACTTTCACGTTAACTTTCACAAGTTAAAAATCACACACTTTAATCTTCACTTCTATAGATCTCATCAATTTATGAACGTGATTTGTTATTTTAATGCTTCATAAAAATTCACCCATGCCTATGATCAAATATTAAGTTTATATCCGAAATTTTCATGCTAAGATTTTTACTATAAAATAAAACTCTAACATTCTTCACTTTTTGTTTCGTGGTTAAAATTTTATATAGAAGAAAATTGTAATTATCCCCCCGTTTTAGTATAAAACACCTTGAAAAAAATGTATTTACATCGAAACATCAAAAAGCATAAAAGCTACCGTGGAGGATAAAACGGAATTATATTGTTTAGTAAGTAAACAACACAATACTTCTGAATATAGATAAATTTTGTAGTTGAATGTTTTTAAAATCTGCTCATCTGGATAAAAATAAATACTATCGGTTTCCTCTGCTATACAAAAGTTCTATTAAAATAACATAAAGTAACAGGCTAAAATATTTTTTTCAAGAACACGTGCATAAAATGTATTTTATTTTAAACAAATGTTTCGATTACATACGAGGATACTAGGACATTATTATAATTGCTGGATAAGTATTTATACCAATAGTTGTAGAAACATTTTTTTTAGAAAATAAGTGTTGAATAGTTTTGTATTTTAAAAATATCATTTCTTGTTGTTTCAAAATAATTGTATTAACCAATGAAAATATTTTTTAGTTAGACCATCTACCTAAGCGTTAAAACGCATGCGAATTGAATTTTGGTTAGTTTTTAAACTTTTAAAGTTCGGTTACAACTTAATTATTAGATGATTTTTGCATTTTGACACAATTTGCGATAATCTAAGAAGGCAAACCTAATTTCAGAAAATTACTTCCGTAATTATATTACATATTACCTAGTAACTTGCAAACATATTGAACATTGGTCTCCAAGCAATCATATTGTAAAGAATATTCTTGCAAACTATACACGAAATTTAAACATAATAAATATTGAGTTTTTTGGTTATAGATTATCCCACACTGTATAATATCATTTACAGTAACACGAGTGAAACAAATTAAAAATCGACCATGATAACATCTCATTTATGTTGATAAATAATTATAAAACAAAAATTGCGTTCGTAAAATGAACATTCAATTTATTAAAGCCATTAGAAAAATAATGGTAGAGCAATTAAGTAGTAATGAATATTAAATGAAAGTACTTTATTAACTGAATTGCAACCTCAATTAGGCAAGCCGTGAAATTAAATGCACAAGTTTGCAAATTCTAGAAGAGTTCTCTAAACATTTATTTAGAGACATTTTAACGTGTACTTTTAAATATTACCTTGAAATTGAAAATTCAGTACTAAAATGTTATGCGCATGTTTTTTTTTTGTCTAAAATAATTTGTAGGAAAAAATGTCTTCTTTTTTATTGCATCTTGCAAAACGTTTTTTGATTACAAGCTTCTTGTTCGTAAACGTTATCATTCCACATTTATTGTCCAACAACACTAGTGATTTTTATTTTCTATACATGTTTTTATTGATTCCTTACTCGTGCATATCCATAAAGCATTATATTGAAAAAAATAGGAAAATTATAATAGTTATTCTTGTATTTATTACTACATTATTAAACACGTTTTTTCTCGTTTATTATAGTATAAAACTAATCACTTAATGAATTCATTACCAATGCCGCGTCGACGATTACCGCAAGCATCATGTTATTTATCACTTTCGTTCATACGTCATCTGACAAGTTAACATACTTCCAGTCAAAGCAAAATAAATACTAGTAACATAATAGAAATTGCGAAGCACCAAAAATAACAATGCTATCAATTACACACAAAAAAATTAACAAAAATTTAATAAGAAGAAACTAAAATCAATGTTGGCAGATGTCAAATTTTGAAAATACATAATTTTCAAAAGTACGTGAGACGCAGTTTAAAAAATTCCTCCCAAATACATTCTTCCTTAAAATTATATTTCGGAACATTTTGCCGAATATAAGAAAAAAACGAAAAAATTATAATCTTGTGCACATTCCAACCGAGTCATCTGCCGGCCTCCGAATACCAATGAGATGCAAACGTTAATTACAACCTTCCGTGATTCCAGCTTCATCCCACCGAAACGTCACGTTTGACCTTTTCCAGCAGGAAATGATGAGCGAAGAGAAGTCTTTCAAGGTTCCTTCATAAACTCAGCTGATTCGGAAATTTCCCGTTGTTATCGGCCGTTTTTTAAACAGTACATATGTGCAGTAGTATTAAATGGGATTCAAATTTAGTCGACTTTAAAGTTCTAATCATGAAATACTTTGACTTCAGCATTTCACGAATGAAAGAAATTCTTTTTGAAACTAACGTTACCATTTTCAAAAAATATACATGATGACAAATTCTCTGTAGATTTACACAATGAAATAAACTGATCACAGGTGAAATAATTTGATCACCGGAAACTGTCGGTCAATGTTAGTATCATGGTTTAAAACCTTGAATATGAATACTTGAATGAAGATACAGTTCATATAATATTTGGTATGTAAATAATCCGGAACATTATCTCAGAAATCATTTCAAATTGTTAATAGAACGTTTCATTGACATGAATTAGAACACGAAAAGGGCAATTTTTTTAACAACGGGTGCTTTAAATTTTAAAATTCAATGGTGTATGCATGAAAAAAAATAAGTGCATAAAGTAACTTAACGACTCAAGTAGTAAAATGTGGTACACCCAATTTCTTTACGTTGATACTATTACTTAACTGGATAGCGTACACGGAGAAAAATAATCGGCAAAATCAGCCGAAAAATCCGCAGATTCTACCAATTTTATCCTATAGGAACAGCTGTTGGAATTCCGTTAGGGATAGCCGATAATTTCAGCTAAATTTACTGAAAAAGTCCGCAAATTTAACGGAACAAATCTGCTAGCGGAAATTTAGAGCTAAGCGCGAAATCAGTAGAGTTAAGGCTACATTAGCGGAATCAAAATAGCTAAAATTGCAGATATTTTCGGCAATTCCAGCCGAAAATTTTAGCTGATATGGATCAGCTAATCCAGCGAAGTCATTTTTCTCCGTGTACTATTTAAATTAGTAAGATCAACTACGAAAAGTTACGTGTTGCCGAATCTTACTACTTAAGTAACCGTAACTACTTCCTTTTTTCCGTGTGGTAGTGAAGCTGGGAAAAAATTTTTTGGGCGGGAAAGTCACATAGTATAACGGTAACATGCAAAATAAAATCGGTGGCCTTACTTCCAGGTTTTCAAATTTACATGAATTTGGGATTTCCTTTGCTTTTTACTGATGTATAACTGACATCAATTAATGATATTTGTTAAATTAAATATATTCACTAGTATTATAACATTGTTGCAACAAATATTTCGCATAAAGTTTCGTGGATTTCCAATAATTTTGATAGACGTATATCGACATTATCTTTTTAATGTATATATTTGCCGAACTCTGATCTGATTGTTTTGGAATAGATCCGTGAATTGTTTAGACGATAAAATTTGTAAAAATCATTTCTATACTTTTTAATTATTGAACTAATAGCTTAAAAATCCGTATGCTTATAACGTTAATGAAACGTATAATGAACATGATTAAATCAAAGCATATGAAACGAGATATTATCCATCCTGATTACATTTGTCTAGAATCACACTAAATCGAATTAAATCATTATGCGAAGATGTAAGTTTAGAATTAGTCATTTGTCATGAAAATTTTCATTTCACTTGTTAAAAAAAACAACAAAATTTATTCATTAATTTAATGTAGTATAGCTCTAATAGTATACTATTACTATCTTATATTATACGCAAAAGTGTCGCTATTTACTCTTTTTATTAATTCTGTATGACGTATAGTTCAAAGTTTGTTGTCAACATTAAAAGATGTTATTTACATTGCAAATAATAATATTATAGTTAACAGATAGCATTTTATAAAAGGTTAAAATATTTTAAATCGTTGATATCAAATCAGTAGTATAGTATCTCATTTTATGAAACTGTTTTTATGAAAATACATCTTTATGTTTAATTTATCTCAACAGTGTTATGATTCATATTAGTGAGACCCGTGCAATGGAAATAAGATAACATTGTTAGTTTTATGCCATTCGCCAAAAATCATTACAATGGAAATTACATTACTTGAAAGAATCAAAATTATTTTTTTTTTAACACACAGAAGTCTATTGCTGATATGATAATAAAAGTATAATACAATTGCATCGTAGGCCTATTGAACTAACAAAGCAAACCCGTTGAAAATCAAGTGAATTATTTTAGGTGACGCTTTGAATGGCAAGGAAAATGATCATTTCTAGGCAATTTGTTTCAAATTTATTGTTTAAAATCGTTAAACTTCGTACATTTTATGAAACCTTCAGAGGAATTACATATTAACCTGCTGGGTGCTGGTCGAAAAACCGATAAATCAAAAAGCCGACAGGTCAAAAAACCGACACTCGAAAAGCCGACACATAAAAATAAATTAGGCACATCGACAAGCGGACAGTCATTTTTTGAAGTGTCGGTTTTTTTACCTATCGGCTTTTTGATTTGTCGGTTTTTCGACCCGCATCCAACCTGTTCTCATCTGTTTTTTTTATTGAAATTCTACATACATCTTAAAGAAAAGAAAACCTGTTTTTATTATTTCTCACATTTACACATCCACAATAAAATTTGTCTACAGTATAAAATATTGTTTGGTAATCTTTAAACATTCTCAAATCTGCTAAAAATTTCAAAAACTAACCGATTCTGATACAAGAGTGGCATAGAATTCTTATTAATTAAATACATAATTATATCTCCGGATGTTTCTGACTGCATTACTCGTTTTATCAAAATAGACACTACGAGCTCATTCAGTGAGAAAAAAATAATAAAACACTAAATATACCACAATTTACTGTTAAAATTTGTAAAATTAATACCTTTAGGGTTTTTATTCGACACTCAAAAAAATATCTATGAACGTTTTTATTGACAAATTATATAGGCACAATAATACGTTTTATTGACTGAACCAAATGATAATTCTATTAACTCATGATTACCACTGCAGTGATAAAATTGAATGTGACATTAATAACGTCCAAAAAATGTAAAAAAAAGTTCTAATCTGGTGCATTGCTCAGAAAATATCATGGTTTTAAAAATCTAATTCGTGTCCTCAACTTCTTCTGTTCATTGATTAAATGCGTCATGTGTATGACAAAGTCGACTGCACGTGCCTACGCATTATAAATATATAAATACATGTCTTTTTTGCAAACTGATATTACTACGCAAGACATTCAGGAACTTTTAAATGGATATCTCGAGGCATTGATGTAGGATATTACCCCGTATAGCAGTAGCAATATTTATCGAGATTAATAATGTGTGACCAACAGTATGAGCACCTCTATTGAAAAGTATTTTATACAAATTTTTAAAAATTATTTAATAAGCACGAAAAATATTTATAGCAATTGTTTGGATTCTTTAACCCAAAATTTCGCGGATGATAATTTTTTTAAATTTCAATACCTGAAAACCAATTCTAATTTGACAGGAAAACAAGATAAATCTGAAATTTTTAGTATATAGTCTAGGGCTTTATTGATGCCAGGAAAAAATTTGCAATAATTATTTTCTCTGCGCGTCTGCATTATAATCAACGGTAACGCGTGAAATACATCTAAATGTTTTTCTAAATAACACATTGAGTAAAGAAAGCAGAAACAACTTTTCTGTAATCACATAATATAAATGTGTAGTTTTTGAAGAACCCCAGGCAAGCAACGAAACAAACAATAATATTAACCCTTTAATGACCAAACGTGCACAATTTGAAAAATGGATTTTAGTATCGTTTTATTTATATAAAAATTTTCGAATAGACGCATCCATTTCCGACTAGTTTTGCGGTCACTTTTTGGAACTGGTAAAAATATGACAAAACGACATTTAGCTTATATTTTTTTTAAATATTGAAAAACAACAAATTGTTGAAGTACAATATTTTTTAGAGTGCAATTTTCACTATGAAATCGGTTTCTGACCACCTTCCATCTTATAAGAAACATGTTTTCGATTTGTTTTTCTTTAAAAATATACATTCACATATTTTGATTTTTATGGATTAGGATTTTCAAATGTCTGCGGTGCTTTAAATTTTTTCGAAAATGGGGCATTTTTGTTCTACGCATAATAAAATGTTTCATATGTCCCGTTCATCATATTAGAACTACCATCTTGGATTTTAAGAAATATTGTAGGATAATATTCAGAATCTGTCTAAAATGTCAGAAATGTCTAAAAATAAATAAAACAGTAATTGATAGATTACAATTCTATCTTATTCTGTAATAAAACACGATATGTAATGCACTTTTACTAGCAGTGAGTATAAATCATCTTGAAAATCAGCAACAATACCTAATGTTGTTATCAGAAATGCCAATGAACTATCATTAACATCAAATAACTTATTTAATACGCAGAACTTATATAAAAACCTGTGAAACCACAAAATTTCTCATTTTCGGAAAAATTTGTCGCTCTGGTGCCATTTAAAAATCAAAATAAGTAAATGTATATTGTGAAAGTAAAACAATCGGGAACACGTTTCTGATATAGGATTGAAGGTGGTCAGAAACCAATATCATAGTGAACATTTCATTGCAAAAAAAATTGTACCTAAAAAACTGTTACCGTTTTAGTATTTTTGAAAATAAATGGGTTAAACGTTATTTTTTGAAAGTTTGACCATCACCATTTGAAAGGGCGATATCAAAACTAGTCGGAAATCGATGTGTCTACTTACAAAAATGTTGTATAAAGAAAACGATGTTAAAATCTATGTACAAATTGTGCACGTTCGGTCGTTAAAAGGCTAACCCTAACATAGCAGTTTCACAGCAAATACGCGACTATTCCTTCTCAGTAAAATGAATATATTTTTCTACATTATCTTCAGATTATTTGTCCGTGAAAAATAATTTATATGATAAGAATGATAAAGTTCCTATTCTCGTCTGTTGTTGAATTGTTGGCACCAATTTCAATTGTTTTTGCAGAACATAATATAAGATTTTATTCAATAGAACGTTTTAATTTCACAGAATTGAAACATTTTACAGAGAAACACATGGGAATTAAAAAATAGTTAAATAAACTATCTCTGTATTAAACAAAACAAAAGTATTGCTTACGATCGTTAAATATGCAGCAGAATACATTACCTTAAATCTAAGCATTTTTACAGTTAAATGTTTAACGTTTAAATGCTTAAACGCTTTAAAAATTCGATAATTGTCAAATAGATGTATTTTGTAGTTTAGCATACTGATTAGGGTAGTAGTATGATATATTTTACAATATTCAACATGTTTTCACGTTGTTATTTCTATTATTATTATATGTTACCACCATTTCTAACTGTTTATGGTTCTAATAAATTCTTTTCTATCTGAGTACATTGCCAAATATATTATTTAAATTTTTATTGCGAAGTTTATTATTTAAATTTTTTTCTGACTATTGTCGAATGTAGCTGCGTGTAACCTTATTCTTAATTCCACGCAGACGACTAAAAGGCATAATTAAAGCGGATCTGATAGAAATCAACATACTATCTAAAAGAACTGTGCAAAGAGTAAACTGAAGAAATAAAAAGACATTTGATAAATGTATTCAAGAGCAAATTGCAAGAAAAATCAAGAACAAATATTATGTAATTATTTTTAAAGATGTCTCTACATTTGATTATTCATTTACCATGTGACTGAGATAAATCTTGATACATATTGTATGTTAAAGAGTCAATAAACAGATCTATAAATAAAAATGAATGTACAATTAAATGAAATTTATTTATAATTTATTTTAAAGTTTGTGCCTAAAAATTAATTTACTTATTATAAGCGTGGACTAATATAAACACAATTTTATAACTTTATGTTAAGAAGCGTAAATACAAATTATTAATTCGAGAGGTTGTCAGTTTTGCGTAGTGTCACCGACTATAGTTACTTAATTACTGACTTATTTAACTACCTTTTATATAGTTTTTTAGGTACCCTTGCAATTTAAATTTCTCCAATTCATTTTTCAGTATTATTATACGATAGTATTATTATTTAATTTCTTCACTTATGCATATTTTATTACTCACTATACCTAAGTATTTACAATAATGAAGAATTTATTATTGCTTATAAATATTGCGTAGTATTCCGTTCTACGAAAAAATGCTCTCCCGCTTAGATTTAGGCTTAGTGTTAGATTTAGTTCTAGTTTTAATTATCATTTGTAAGATGTGTCATTAGCATTTTGCATACGGTCATTCATAACTAATAAACATTATAAAATCTATCAAACTGAATTATTAAATATACTGAGCGAAGAGATACTCATACTTATATAGCACAAGTATTGTTAAATAATTAAATATTCAAGAAACTGATAATCTATTTTTGCGTTTAGAGAACAAATATTAAAAAAAAAATAACTAAACTTTTGATGTAAAATGTAAAGTTACAAAATTAAGGTACTAAAATAAAAAGATACAAAGTTTCTGGACTAAAAATTAACATAAAAATGTCAAGAAATCGCAAAAATTAACAGATCATTTTATTTTTAATTTAAAATTTAATTTTGATTATTTTTAATTTTATTTGTAACTTTTTTATTTAACTATCTTCGATTCTAAGTTCAGAAAAAAATTAAGTTGGTTTCTTTTAAACTTGATTGTTAATTTTCATTAATAATACTTAAGAAAAGACAATTTCGAGTTATACAATATATTGCAGATTACAAGGTACAAGGATAATTACGGACACGTAAATAGTTTTATAGTATCTTGCATAAGCCATCTTCTGCTTATGCTGATGTACTAATGTTTCGAACTCCACTTTAGTCCATAAAATTTCAAATTCTATCTTGTTTCTTTTTATAGGAATGCAAAAAGATTAGGATCAGGTTTGAAATAATAATACTGCAAAAAAAATCTACTTTAGAAATTCGCAAGAAACTTGGTTAATACATTCATTTCTCGCTTTCGATATTAAATTCCTTTTTCAAGGACAAGCTAGACTTTCACACATAATCGTTACGAAATAGTACGTAATACTTTATATACATAATAAACTGCATGTGGTAATGAAACTATGTATTTTATTATTATAATAATCATTACAATACTAATAATATCGCGAATAAAAATTTTAACTTATAAACAATAAGAATCACAATAACTAGAATGGGGATTGATTAAAATCATTTTGATTTCTGTTGATAAAACACATGTTGACAAAATTGGCTATTAATTCAAATTTATAAAACATTAACTGATCGATTATGTCATTAACGAATAATTTAAGCTGATATCAATTAAGTTAAAAGCTAATTCTTAATAGTGACATAATTTTATGCTCGTTTACTACTAAACTAATATTAGATTAATTAAAGGAGACAAGATTTATTATTTTTGAAATAAACATAATGAAATTAAATAAGCCCTGAGGACTCTTCATATATTAATCTAAGAATCTTACAGCATAACTTCCATCAGAAGATGCTTTCTGTAAAAAGAATTATTTTTAAAACGCCACCAATAAATAACTCACAGGATTATGTCAAGACTCTTATGGAAATATTACTTCACTTCAATTTGACGGTAAATTATACTTTTTATGAAATATATTTATTTGTTGCTGCGTTTATGACCGTTTAACACTGATAACAATTAACATGAAGCACAACATTAAATTGTGTTTTAAAATACGAATAACCTATTACTTGATCATTAAGAAGGGTTCTATTAAACCTTTCGTCACTTTCGAACCGGAACCTTGTTATAGCAAGATCGTTATATTACGTAATTAAATACATTAAGAGCCATGTTAGAGTCTGTGATTTAACTCTATCAAAATTCTTGGATTATTTTATTGCATAAGAAAAACAGAAAATATGTTTTTAAAAAACAACATTTCTTTTAGTAAGCAGGTTTTACATTGGAACGGTCAATGATATTAGTCTTCATACGGTACTTAAAAATATTTTTTGATACACGTATGCGCAAAGCAGACAATTTACTGATTCTTTTAAGTTCGCAAAGTACGATTTCACGTAGTATAAGAACTGAATCAAAATAAATATACTTTAAAGAAAATAAATATACAAATAATTTCAATCAAGCTAAACGATTTCTTAAATCGAAATGACTAAAATGACTTAACAAGACACTAATTGCTCATAATGGCATAACTAATTAACAAGTTGATGCGTAAAGAACATCATATAAAGTACGTAAATTTTGCAATTTGCTTTGAATTTTGTTTTGAAAATTGTTTTGAAATTTGTTTTGAAATTTGTAAACTTTATTCGTACAATTTAAGTAATTTTTAAACCGTATTAATTATTTTTGACAAAAATCTACACAACTTAAAAAGTATATAATAGTATATTATGTAACAAAAGCGCAATGACCGATCTCCGACGAGTGCGAAGTTAGTCGCGCGAGCAAAGCGAGGGTGATAATCACGCTCATCGGAGGTCGATATTTCGCCCGTGTTGCATATAATATTTTTTATTACTACGAGCCTGAGGCTCGATAATTTGAGCCCCAATATGTCACTGGCGGGCGCAAAATCGAGTTCTACTCCCGGAGTGTTAAAAAAATTCTTCATAATTCGAAGAAATCGGATCATTATGCTTTAGGCAAATGTTTGCAAATCATTTGTAGGTCACTATTATACACTGTAATAGGAATAAGACATCTTTCATTGGTATGTACAGCTTTGGATTACTTACTTATTAACCAATTAACGTCTTTGAGGGTGCAAAATGCTGCACAACTTTACAGCTCTAATTTTGTATGAAAGATAACCTTTAGAAATTTGTCCAATGTCATTTTCGACGTAAAAATGATCCATTTTTCAGAATCTGAAGCTATAATTTGGTCACTTTTAAGCGAAGTTGTGTCACATTTTATGTAAATTCAAAATATCGCGTTCTCAAATCGTCAGCTATCAAAATACATATTTACTGATGGTGAATTCAAAGTGGGGAACAAGGAATGGTGTCCAAGCGTACAAAAAGACGCTTAGACATTAAACAAATGTTAAAATTACTACATGACAGTGGGTACACTAACATTTTTTGGAATGCTCATGGATGCTCACATCAGTTTTTGAAAATTAAAAATGGCAGATAAATTTGTCTCTAATCCATTCGTATACAGCATCCAAAGAATGTGTGTACCCAGTTCCATCAATATATTAAAAGTTATAATATTTTTCTATTGTGCAAGAACTTTAGACATTGTTTATTTACTGTTAGGCGCCATTTTTATATCTGCCATTTTCAATTTCACAATATGTAACCGTAGATTTAGATAATTGACGAATCGAGGACGCTATATGTTAAATTATTCAACATGAAAATGGTAATTACAATTTATTTTTATCCTTAAAAAATTTTCTTGTGTAAAATAGGCCATATGTTTGTTTAAGGTAACAATAACCTAATTTTAACTTTAGAATATGAAAGATGGATCATTTTTACATCAGAAATAGTCTTGGAAAAATGTTGTTACTTTTTCCTCAATTAAAATGAGAGCTGTAAAGTTCTGGTACATTTTGCGTCATCCTGGTCGTTAATGGGTTAAAACGCCAATAATAGCTTATGCAGTTTTTAGAAGCTTGTATTTACTTTTTACTAAGAATGTATAACATGATTACTAATTATTCGTACAGTATAAATACTTGTTAGTATTTGATTTAAGACGCAATATGATACTTTTCTTGCAACATATTCTCAACATTTCTATGAAAAGTATGTACGGATAGAATTAAAAAATGTTTTTTGAAACCTTTGTATTAAAAAGGTTTTTATTATATTTCAATTGAATTCCTCGTAAAAAATGACTAAATAAATAATTTTTTTGTTATTATTTGAACAAATATTTAGTCGAATTTGTGCCTGAACCATCCTCTTAACAATTTATTTTAACTATGAGTCTCTTTTCAAATGTCATCAGCGACAGTGACTACGTTTCAATCATTTCAAACTTTTCTTTTCACAACAACTAAAAATGTTATGGAAGTCTGAAAAAAAAGATTAGAAAAGTGTCTTATATCAAGTGACCGAAACGTCAAATTTTTAGTTATAATTACGTTCAAACCTATCCTATTTACTAAGTACACAAAAAACTGGGATGTCTTAATTTAAGGCACTTACGTGATCATGTTTAAGACATTTCTTGAAGTCTTATTGTAGTTGTCTTGGAATACAAGACGATCATAAATTACTAAACTTGGCGACCCACATCGGCGCGGCTGCCGATCGCGACGTGTTATGGATTGTATAGTTAAGAAATATGATTTTTTTTTCACTGGGAGAAAAAAATAGTGTAATTTATTACCTACTAAATATGATAACTATGTACGTAGTTAAATGAAATATTTTCTACACTTTCAGATTATGCTAAGCTGTCGACATTGCTAAACAACGGTCATTTCTATTATACGAATTCCAATAAACGCGATCGTGTTCAAAATTTTAAGTGATTTCCTGCTTACATTCGATCTGTTTCCGCTTTCAATGAAATTTAGCCAAATTTAATACGATATTAAAAGTTTTTAAACGAATATATCCGTAGTGTTAATGGATTTTTGAGTTTGAGGTTATGTGCAATCTTTACATATGCAAAAATAGCTAATTTTGAAATGCAAATCGAATATAGAACAAAATTAAATTGAATGAAATATCATTCAGTTTAAGCAGACTGTATCAAAAGAATCCGTTACTTCGAATGACCAATAAATATTTTTTCTTCAATAATTCGCAAAGAATCGAATGCAACGTATGGTATCCGATAAACTGGAAAGACAAACAAGTTTGAAAAGCATTGGAGGTATCAAAACATTTAACAACGTTTAGTTTCATATTAAAATTTGTTGAATTTCATTCGAAAGTGGAAACAAATAGAATAGAAACTGAAAATTACTAAAAATATTGCACCTAATCTTGTTTATTGGTATAGTTATCTCCTTTAGAGTTAGTAGATTTTACTAATTTCTCCTCTCAGTGTTTGAAATTTACGTGTCTATTACACTAACTCGCCACCCGGTAAAGCAACTGATGAAATTTCATTTCTAAGATCAGGTTAGATTATATTAGATTATACACGATGTCTTGCTTTATAATCATTATCCTCAAATCAGTAAGTAAAAATTGGTCAAAAGACATGTGTACTATGTGATTTTCGAATAACTGAATTCCATCTCTTTGTGAAATACTTGAAAAAATATCACGGGAATAACCCGAAGTTAAAAATTCGAAAAATCGTAAAGGGTCTAGCACGATAAGATGATCCAATCTGCCCCTGAAGGCATTTTAATGAATAAAAATTTCTCCTTTTCTATGACATTGGTAAGAAAAATATGATTATGTAAATTAAATTTTGGTTGGTAAACAAATTTTAGTTGAAAAAAAAATTTAGATTTTACAAATTCTAATATTTTTGACGCCAATTTTTTGTGTGCATCTTTTACGCTTTTTAACGCTTTTCTCATTTTTGTAAATAAAACAACATTGTCTGATCAATTTAGAAATTTTTTAATGTAAAAAATCAAACATTTTAATAAAAAAATGTATTTAGTTTTACAAATTTTAACATTTTTGTATACCAATTTTTTTGCTTATTTTATCATTTCAAGCTACTTTTTATATTACGGTTAATAACAAAAATTTGTTGACCAATTTAGAAACTTTTCAATGTAAAAATTAAAAAATTTTTCGACAAACAAATGTATCTAGTTTTACAAATTACAATTTTTTTCTATGTTTATTTTCCAATTACAAACAACTTCTCGCATGGATTTGAAAAATATTGAAATTTCGAAAAAATAAAAATTCTTATCTGCTCAAATAAAAAAAAATGTTTTTTTTTGACCACCCTATATGTTTTTAGATGAAAAATGATGCAGAATTATTTTTTACAATTTTCATAATCTTAACATTTTTAACAAAACCAGATGAAACGATTATTTTTTTATTTTAAGATTTTATATAGCTGTATTGAGATAAAAAGTCACTAACAAGATTTTGAAAGTAATGCTTTTTTTTTAAATTCAATAATTTTTGTAAATGTTCAAACTACAAATTTTGTTTTACAATAAAATGTTCAACAAAACCATTTGTAAACTCTATGCATGAAATATTCAAAACGAAAATGACAATCTTCTTGACTTGTATAAGTCGCGAGTTGTTTTACGCGAGAAAACATTTTTCAATTTTTTTCCAATTTCAAACAAATTTTTAACGAAATTTTAGTCGAAAAAATGTATCTAGTTTTACAAATTTTAATTTTTTTTCATACTAATTTTTTTGTATGCTTGTTGTACAATTTCCGGCAACTTTTAATACTAAACTTTTAATTTTATGCTTCATAAAAAAATTGTTTTGAACAATTTAAAGAATTTTTAATGAAAAAATTCAAAAATTTTAGTCGAAAAAATCTATTTAGTTTTCTAAACTTCTATTTTTTGTAACGCCTACATTTTTCTATGTTTATTTTCCAATTTCAAACAACTTATGAATATGAACAAATATTAAAATTTCGAAAAAATGAGAATTCTAAACTACTCAAATATTTAAAAAAATGATTTTTTGACCACCCTATATGTTTTTAAGTGAAAAATGATGTAAAAAACATAATATAACTGTTTTTGATAATTTAGGGGTTAAAATAGAGTTGGTATCTCCCCTTAATACATCGATAAGACACCCGATTTTGCAATATAACATTAAAAATGTCATTATACTCAATAAAAATATAAAAAAAAGAAAACGAAATTTTCTGTAAACATTGTTTTGACTATCATTTGATTTATGAGAGTACAGCGTCATGTGAGAAACGTCAAAAATCGTCTGACTGAAAGTAAAAGTACGAGATCAAAGTGTAAACGAATCATATACATGTATAAAAGTTACGCAATGATCGTTGCCCGATTCGGAGCCTCTCAATAACGCGATCTCGACACTGACACTTGTACTGTTTATATCTAACATCACACACACTAGCTCATCGAAACAACGAGGCGTTACGTCAGTGCAAAATGACATAAAGCAGCTGTCATAAAACGGAGCAAGTGGAAAATACACGGCACGCAAAGCCGACATATGTTCAGATTTCCACCAATTCTTGCCAACCAATTACGATAACAAATTGGAGAACACTTGCTAGGAAATTTAATTAATTTTAGAAAAAAATGTTACCATTTTAAAGACATTTTTAAGTGTCAAATATAAATGTTGTTTTATCGGTACAAACGTCAAAAATTGAACTCAGAGTATTAAATGTTGTTATTAGTTAATTGGTACCTTTTGGTCCCAACAATAGCAATGAATGATTTTTATCGAGTTTTTATTTATTTATTTACAAAATTTACGGGACCAGCCTTTACAAATCAATTGAGACCTGTGATATAAAATAGAACCACTAAATATTAAATGATTATATTTTATTGGTAGTAATTGGTAAAAAATGATGAAACCGAGGAAAAGAATGTTGGACAAAATGATTTATATTCCTAATACATAATCGGACACTGAGTAATGTTGAATTATCATATAAGGGAGAGTAAGTGAAGAATAGCGCGCATGATCTACTTGGCGAACTGCGGAATATCGTCGCACACGTGCGCCGAGTACACGAGGCGCAAGATCGATTATGAGAAAAAAAAATGAGTACCTCGATGTTCCCCATGGTTTGAAAGGCAGTGAAAACGAGCATGAATCCCCAGCTGAGGATCATGACGTTTAAAAAACCTCTGTCAATATGCATCTTGACGATCTTGTATTTTCGAAGCACGAGTTTGACAATTACACCTCACTGTACCGTATGAGTTCAATTGAACTCATCTGGAGGACACTGTTGAAAAATTGGAAGCTCGCGCGCGCGACCCTCGTGCGGAACTTGCACGCGGGACTTTCACGGACGGAATGTTTAGACGGACACGCTGAGGCCTGGGCACGAGCGAGTCGGCTCTGGCTATTGGCCCGGCAATGGTAGGAAACTGTAAACGGGAAACGGCCGGCGCTGATTAACGCACCTCCGTCGCGGACACGGAACGACCGCGGCCTCTAGAGTCCGATGAGATAGGCACGCCTCGTCCCCGAAATCTGCGCCGGGAGTTCGCGACCCATGCGCAATCTTATTCGCGCCGTAGTGGGAGAGTGTCGTAGCCCTTACGAAAATCAAGGCGGCACTTTCGTCAGATTCGACTATAAGCTGACCTTGAACCAAAGAATATTTCTCTCAAATGCCGATCCATCCCATTTTCATTTCCATATTGTGCGAGAATTTTAGACAAGTTTTTTTAAAAGTCACTGCGGGTGTCTAAATTTGAATTAATTAAAACCAAAACAGCACATACCTCTTAAACAGGTCTTCCAGGCCTCTTTGTTAATCCATTAAGAGGGGTTCTTTAGGAGTCCGCCGATAAGGTAGGAGTTTACACTAAAAAACGAAAATTGAAAATGACTGAATCTATTTTTCAAAATTTGGGCTCTGTAAGGGCAATTTTAATTACAATAGACGATACCGTAGAAAATTTCAAGGAAATTAATTGAGAACTGACCGAGAATTTTTGGTAATAATTGTTTTATACTTATTTCAGACAATTCTCGGTCAGTTCTTAATTAATATCTTTGGAATTTTCTAGACAACCGTCTATAGTAATTAGAATTGCCTTTACAGAGCTCGAATTTTGAAAATTTTATTCAGTCATCTTTAATTTACATTTTTGTAGTGAAACTTCCTACCTTATCGGTGGACCTTTTTAGAACTGCTTTAAGGGGCTCTACAGTGCTCGACCGATAAGGTTGGAATTTACGCCAAAAAACGTAAATTTACAAATGTCTGGATTACATTTTCAACATTTGGGCTCTGTATGAGGAATTTTACTTTCTACATACGGTCTCTTACATAATGCCAAAAAAATTAATTAAAAATTGACCGACAATTTTTGGAAATAAATAAAAAACTGCTGCTTCCAATAGTTCTCGTTTGACTCCTATTTAATTTATTTGTTATTAATTAATTGACCGTATATACTAATTAGAACTACCCTTACAGAGCCCGAATTTTGATAAATAGATTGAGATATTTTGAATTTTCGATTTTCAGCGTAAATTCATACCTTATCAACGGAGCACTTTAGAGCCGTAAATAAACAATAACTGAAACGATTTTTACAATTTGGGTTTTATAAGGATGACTCTAATTACTATATATGGTATCCTAGAAAGTACCAAAGAAATTAATGGAGAACCGAAAATTTTTACTTACTTCAAACAATTCTTGGTCTTAATTTATACTTTGGGATTTTATAAGAAACCGTCTATAGTAATAATAATAATTACTTTTACAGAGCTCGAATTTTGGAAATTATATTCATTCATCCTGAATTTACATTTTTTAATGAATTTTCCTACCTTTCCGGTAGACCACTTGCGAACCCCCTTAATCCTTAATCCAGTAACGCCCATGGGGACACTTTTTTGACCACTTTTTCAGAGCTCTCTATATGTCATTAATTTTGGCCTCCAAAATTGTTGGACACATGAAATTGATAGATTTTTTATCGATCTTTGCAAAGGTGACATTCAAAATTATTACTAAAAAATGAGTTTGAGTGTAAAAAATACCCAATTTTTTTAATTGAATTTTGTATCAACTGATTTAGATGGTGGACTGCACTTGGAAAGTTAATTCTACCACATGAATAATCCAAAATGGCATAGGAAAAGAGAATATTCCGCTCATTACATTTAGGACGTATTAACTAAAAAACTGTAAGCTTTTCTAAGAAAATTATAAGTACAAAAAAAGGGCTCAGAATTCATCAAAGAATACAATAGAATTTTCGCAGAAGTTTTGGAGACAATTTGCAAATTTTAATTCTCAAATTTTAAAAGATTCTAATTCATTCTTTTACGACTTCTAAGAACTTTCTTTTATTGTAAATATTTTAGAAAGTTGACAGTTTTTGAGAAAAATAATCATAAACCATTAACGACCAAAAAGCGCTTAATCAATTAGTTCTGAGTGAAAAATTGATAAACCAAATTATAACGGTTATGAAAAAACGGGTTATTTAGATTATTATAAATAATAAATACTAATATTTTTGAGCATGAAAAATTAGTGCATTTAGTTAATTACCGATAAAATATAAAAACGGGCGCAGTTTTCAAGTGGTTTTCAAAAAACGCAAATAACTGCACTTAACTGCATTTCAGATATTGCAGGTATAAAATACTAATTTTCACATATTTATGAAGTTATTATAAATAAACTACACCTTAAATCGTAAAAATGATATCATTTTTGTTTAAAGATTGTTTCCCTCAAAAACTATCAACCTTCAGACAAAATGGCAATGAATAAAAATATGTGGTAACATTTTGTTCTCAAAGATACTTTTTTAGGTGGGTAAGGGTTTCATATAAAAATTTTAGATTAAAGATCAGTTTTAATCGAAAAAATCGATTATAGATAAAATATGGAAGCATGTCCTGTAAAATATTCAAAGATTAAATTGTCACCTATACCTAAATCGTAACGGTAAGTCTTTGCGATTTTATGCAGTAAGACTATTCCTTATAATATGCTGATTTTCAACATTTTTAACAATACTCAACGCAAATACGAAATTGCCTTATCCAACTATACAATACAACTGAAAATGTGCAAGTTGTAAAATCTTCTATAAATATGTATACAATCGAATAAAATAGGTATATTAATATAAACAGGAATATAGTTGCTTTCTCAAGTGATGTACTGAAATATGAAGAAATAATTATTTAATTGATAACACCAATTACTATTAGTAATATTTGTCGTATATGATAATGTGCTTGGAACCAAATCTACAAATTTTTCATCATTTTTAAGATAATACCTATTCTAACCGATAACTACGTTCTACTCAACCGATTATGGATTCAATTTTTGTGATTTTAGGACACTGCCCTCGATTTATTATATCTGCAGATACGCTATTCTAATAATATTAAAAATTATAACCGACTGAGAAAAACTCAAAACTTCGAGTGAACAGCTACTTATCTATTTTATGTTTTAAAATCTGATCAATGGCATATAAATGTATTAATCTGCAGCAGTTTATAACATAAACAGAGTAAATAGGATAGTCCAGAGCGGAAAATTATTCAGGCTGGAATCAGGTCCTGATCATGAAGCCTGTGAACAAAATCAGGTCTTGACATGTCCCCTTATCAGGCCCTGCCATATCATGTAACGCTTTTTCAGGTCCGGTACATTTGCCTGATCAGGACCTTACAATGCCCAATATTTCGCATGCTTTCCAAATTTCGTGGTGAAAATATTGACAATAGTATTACGAAACAACAAATTAATGTTTAATGATTTATTACTATGTGACAAGTAAAAAGGCTGCAAAATAAAAAAATATTATTTACACATATATATACGAGATGTATACATATCCATCTCATACAATGTGTAAAATATGCTGTGCCGAAACGTTCCTACAAGTAGGCTAATATACAAAATAGAAATACATTTCCTTAACAAGAATGAAATAGATGAGCGATCACGCCTAATCTGCCGTACCCCGGAAGAAAAGTCGTATCTCCATTTTCGGTGAAATTGGGATAAAAAGATATTTATATTCCTTATAATGCAATGCATTATTTCCTGAAAGAAAATATCTGAAATATTTGTTATTAGCTACAAAAAAAAGAAAAATACTTTTATTAGAAATACAGTATTTCTGGTATAATTTGGCTAAAAGAGCCGCAAATTCAAAAATGAATGTATTTTATTATAAAATTATATCCCAAGATTCCTTGTATAATGAAATATCCTGTATATTTTCTAAAGTTAATCGTTAAATTAAGTAATTTAGTTTTTGGTTAGAATCGATTTATTGGCGATACGTCAAAATCGAAAAAATGGAGATACGACTTTTCTTCCGGGGTACGGCAGTAATGGCGGCTGAACGAATTACATAAAATTTAGAAGTCCATATCATGCCCCTGATTTGAAGTTTCTATAGCAGTTAGCGACTCCCGGAAATTGAAAATAAGGCGAGCCTTGTCAATTCATGGATTCGGCCTTGATATGGAAATTCACAGGCTTCCCTATATCAGTTATACTTTATTTTAACATAATCAGGGTTTAATCAGGGCATATTCAGGCGAACCTGATTAGGATAGTTTTCTGGAACCTGATCATATCCTGATCTGAGTACATTCAGGAGTACCTAACCTAACCGAACCAGGAACGCCCTACTAGAGCCTGGTCAGGCCCTGGTACATATTTAGGCTGCCTGAATAAATTTCCGCTCTGGGTATTCGTTCACATTACGTACGTAATTACACCGTTTAAACAAACGAGTGATTATTCTACTTGCGACATTTTAGCAGTTAATTCTGCAACATTTAAAAACATTTTTTAAACTCTAACTTACACTAAAAACTATTTAACATTCTGGAGCGATATATTTTTTAATGAATTTAGCAGAACTACATTTTTAGCTGATTTAACTTCTTTACGGTAGTAACTGAAAATTTTCTTGGAGGGTATCGAACTACTCTGCGTAGTTAAAAAGTAGTCAAATCAACTAAGAATTTTTCTGGAAATTTGTTTTAGTGGAATTATTTTTAGTTCAGCTATTAGCGGTTGCATTTTTATTATATTAATGCATGCCTTTCTGAGTTTTATGCATAGTATCGTATTTCTTGATCTCCAATCATTCGGAGTACTTTCCCGTTTACTGGGTAAATAATATTAACTTAAGTAAAAATAGTAAAATTAACAACATCAACAAAGTTATACTAACAAAAAAAAAGTATTTCTTTTAACTACTGTCGACTCAACTTCTCAATGGTAGTTGAATTGGTCAAGTAAATTTTTCCAATGTAGAAAAACCATGGTTAGTGTGCGTGTTTTTAATGTTAATGTTTGAATTTTCTCGGAGCCAAAATTAATACGCTCCGTGGAATTACTCATACACTGACATACACATAGCTCAACATAATCTACAATTTTTCTTTAAGAACAATTACTTTTATTATTTTTTAGTTTGCGTTTGAAACTAAATTACGTTCGAGTTTAATACGTGAATAATCAATGATTCATTGTAGATCAATCAATAGTTGAATGCTGGTTGTCGAACCATAGATTCCACATTAATTTTACAGCAAACCATGTTTGAACAGGGATAAACGACTGCTCTTACAATGATTCAACCGGACAGCAAATTATAATTTATGATCGTTGTTAAAATATCAGCAGATTCTGGTTAGGCACGTGACTAATCCATCGAAGATCATTGCCTGATTCAGTAATGATGTAATTACCTCCCAATACAGAGATAAGTAAAGTACTTCAATAATGTTTACAGACATGAAATTTTAAGTATAATAACATCCATGCAAATTTGTGAGTCGATTAAACGTTCAAACTTTCTTGCCATTATCATTTCTTTATCAAATAATTTTAAACGATACTTTGAGAAAGCCAAAAATTATTCAAAATCGCGGAATTTCCTAATCTGTCTATACATAGTTATATCGTATACAATGGGTTAATAAATGTTAAGAATCACATAATTCGAATTTTAGAAACCAGAGATATTATTTTCGAACATCAAAATGGTGGTTTTTTATGGATAGGTAAGACTCCGTTACATTTCATATTTTATTAGAGACGTATTGAAAGGCATAATGAATACGAATACCAGATCAATATTACAAAATACAAAATTGCAGATCCAATATGGCGGAATTTCTAATCATTTGCGGCGCTCAGGTGCCCCTTAAAAATTACAAAATTTTAATGCATATTTTTTAAGTAAAACTATCAGGAACACGCTTCCAATAAGTTAGAAGATGCTCAGAAACCATTATCATGTTAAAAATTACGACTGAACAATAAATTTACCTAAAAAATCGGATATTAAAAACAAAAGTAGTCTAAAATGACTAAAATCAGTCTTCTTTCGAAAAAGCCACCTTAATAAGAGTGAGATACAATAATTTTGATTTTTTATTTGCTGGTACCAATACGCTGAATTTCGTATGCAAAATCTGCACATTTTGTTATTTGGGCATTGAATAATTAATGCACATGGGCCATAGCAATATACATAATAGAACTAACTATAGTATTATAAAAATACATTAGAACTCAAATGAACATATTAAAAAATAATTTTAAAGTTCTGACATTTGGTGGTATAAACTTCAGGAAAAGAAAATCAATTAATGTACGTACATGTGCGATGGCGATCTATACTTATCATTAATCAATAAAAACGTCCTTGATACTTGCGCGACAATCTCCTGAGCTAAGCAAATGACTAATGCCGACTGCCGAGAAGTCGTTACTTGTCTTCAACATCGTTAGATGGAGCGATTTGTTTCTCACAAAAATTAGTAGCATAGATTAATATACCAAAAACGTGCATAGTAAATTGTTAATCAATGCTGTCAACGTGATTTCTACAATGCCGAAATGAAAAAATTTAACTACAGAAGATAAATCGTTACATTTTCTGAAAAAAATAAGTGAATCTATCGTTCAGAAAAAATTGTATGTATACTAAGGAGGAAAAATCATTTCAAAGATATCTAAACGTCTATTGTCGATAAGATCAATTCCTAACTAAAAGAGTATAAATTTATATGTACAATAACAATAGCTTTGTTGGATAAAAATTTCTTCTTCTTTGTTGTAGATATGATCCCCGTTAAATTACTTACAAATATTACTTAAAAATTAATTCCAAACCGTTTTAAAAAATTAGTTTTGATAATATTTGTTACAAATTCTATTACCATCGTTTGGTGGTAATATTTGCATTTAAACCGATTAATAATTGAATTTCAATGACGAGTTTTGTTTTTTCCGTGTATAGTTAACACTATTAACGTTAAACGTTTAACTTTCCTTTTTTACTAGTGTTACGACTAAGATATCTTCCTTGCCGACCAAGCTAGATACAGTTGTATTTAAATCCATAATATATTGAATGCGTCAAAGATGTTTCCAGCGATTTTTAATGGTTTTAAAGTTGTCGGGTTTAATAAATCTAAAAAATCCTTCAATTTAAAAAAATAAGGAATATAACAAATGATTTCATACGTGTGCATTAATAGATTACATTTTTGATCCGAAATTCAGATTACGAACATCTTTGAGATGTTTCTTTGTTTTTTGGAAATGTAAATTTTAATACATTGATTCCATCTTAGATCCCTACCACATTTTTAAAAATTTTGTACGAGTTTCAACGAGTACAAAGAATTTTCATACTTTGGAGAAAAACGTGGTTAAATTTAACCTCATTTAACCTCATTTTTCTCCAAAGTGTGACGTGATAGCAAAATTCTGCTAGCGCCGTCCTTTTCAGTATGAAAAAATACGTTGGAAATGATACTTCGCTTAACAAAGGCAGACAGAAGGTAAAATGTTGTATCTCAGTGTAATCGTCAATGTGTTATATCTTATTTAAGATGCAAATGCATCTTGACACGAGCACTTTTGGAGTTATTTATTTATTAAAACTATCTACTAGACATTTACCCAATCGGCGATAAATAGACACCTCCTGAATGTCGTTTTGTTGTGTTAATAACTCGTTTTCATCGCAAATTTCCCATATTTAAGTAAAAATAGAATCATTTCAACATTTTGTAATTGGCATCATGAATCAGTCGAAAAGATTAATCCATCAACATAAGAATCGCGCTATTGTTCTCTGTTCATATTCGTGGTATAAATATAATGACATAAAATATTTACTGACAGATATTTGTCTCCAAAATTTACTGAAATTTGTATGAAATCAAGAATTTAAGAGTTCAAGTTTTGTGCTGTATCAGTGTTTTTACTCAATTGTCAAAAAATGTTATTGAACATTCATCTAAATATTACTGAAATAAATTAGAAATACTTGAGAATAAGAATGTTTTAATTTCTAAAGAAAAATCCAGAATATTCGTGATTTGGCCAATTATTTTACAATGTTTTAGTAATATTTGCTTCCACCTAATATCAAGCTTCAACTTATCATCCCTATAATTCTGCCTTTTTTTATACTTCACAGTAAGACTTTTGTTTGGAAAAATTACTAAACTGAGTTATAAAATGGGGAATTAATGACACATGTATCATAATTTACGAAATATATACTAAAATCTGCTCTTGTTATATGAGATTTTAGTAGAAAATTGTAAAATTTAAGATTTGTAGACAAAAATTTTGTAGTATGTCAACCGTTAAATCCTCAGTTTACAACTACGTTTAGTAATTTTTTCAAAAAGTCTTCTATCTATTTGAATGCAAAACTCGATATTAAATTATCAAATTCTATAAGCATATTTAAACAAACAATTTTGAATCATTTTATTTCAAATGAAAATAATAATACACATATTAATTACTATTAGTCAGTATCCCATTAGTCTGTACTCACGTGTACAAATTCATGCTCAAATACGAACGCGTGTGTCTGTATAAATTAATTATTACTAAATTTCTTTCTCGCGGTTTTAGGCAAATTATTATGTCATTATAATGCAAAATGATTATTAATTGAATTAATTGTTGTTTTTTAATCAATTAAAATTCAAACTCATTATTATTATTGTAAGCCTATATTGTAACATAGCTACAGAGGGTTTTAACCCATGACTAATAAATCAGTAATCAAATTTTATCTGTAATTTATTGTAATATTTATATAGACATTTTTTTGCGTTCTATAAGAGACTAACCGATACATTTTAATCGCTATATTTTATTCAAGTAACTAAGTAATGTCAAATCTGCAATTGTGCATTGGAGAATTTCATTTCTTATGAAAAAAAAAACTTTCTACCAAAACTAAAAAACTATAAAAAGTTAACGTTGTCAACACCAAAGAGTTTTAGTTTGGTGCGATACCCAAAATGTTCTGTTTTAATGATTTGAAATGTACGAAAGATATGAAAAGTTTGATTTTCTGTTATGTTTAGTTACATTAAAATGTGTTTCTAGAATGATTTGATTTGACTAATTTGACTAATATCTTGCAGAAATAATATTTAGAAGTAACAGACAAATGAAACTAAAACGTTTCAATCTCAGAAACTGATTTTGTTCCGCCCACAGAATTTAGCACAGCCATCCAAATTGATTAGATTAAAACCAACATAGAGTTTTGGTAGAATCACCGGGATTTTGATTACAATAACCGAGTGTTTTGTATATACCTCGATAAAAAAAAATATGTTTGATGACATAAAATTTCACGTTTTTCATTACTTATTTACCTTTTTACTAAATTAATATTTACAGTTGACCGAAGAAATTCCATCACATATATTAATCAATATTTAAATAATTCAGAAAAATAATTTTAGATTGTAATGTATGATGATACAGTTTTTAAATAAGTTACTATATTAGTTTCATTTCTGAAATATAAAGTTACGATGCATCGTTAAACAGCGATTGGGAACTAATGTATGTAACGCTTGCTTATTCCAAATTATCAGTTTCTTAGCAACGTGTTCATAATATTGTAATGTACAATTTATTAAAATTTTCAAACTAATTCTCGAAATTGATACACATATTTGTAGGTAGGTTTGTAGGTACGTTGGTGTATTTTTTCTCATTGTATCCTTTTATCGCAATGTCTTTTTGTGGCTGTGTCTTTTTGTCACGTAACGCATAATCCTGGCACTGCCTATAATTAAAAAATAAAGCATTTCTATTGCTTAACATAGAGGTCCCACTGTTTCTAATTTGTTTATTATTTTTGGTAACTAGGAAAAGGAGTCTAAAAATGAGTCACCTTCGTCCTACCCACCCACCACCACTTAGTAATAGTTATAATATAATATTCAGTAAAATTAGATTCTTTTTATGAATATTTAATGCAGATGTTTACAAATGTCAAAATATGCTCGATTGAACAAAATATTATATGAAGTTTCACCTTTCTTCTTTAAATTGTTCTTTTGAACTTACTAATTTTGAAATGAATAGGTAGTAGGCAATTAAATAGAATTTTATAATATATTTTTTAAGCATTTCATTACACTATAGGCAAGGATAGTATTTTTCTTCCCTAGGGCGTAAAATGACAATTTTCACCCAGCGGGGTATCGGTGCGCCCGTGATCTGAACAACATTTTTTTTCGCAGCAGGATGTTAAGTGTGATGAGCGCTCCGTCACACGGTGCACTCACTCCTATAGCTAAAAAGAGTGCGCAAAATCGTATTTTGCGGCCAAATGCGAAAAAACCAACCATTTATACTTTTATTTAATTTAAGTACGTTCGGTCTTTGGAAAGCATCCGACGAACTGACGAAATGCGTAAAACGTATAATTGTTTATATTATGATTGTTGACTGCCGCATCTGTCATGACAACTGCATTGACCTTTGAAGATTTACGAAATATTTACAAAAACAAAAAGAAAATAGAATTTGCGATTTGAAATCACATTACTCAGATTAATATTTCGAAAAAATTCGAGGTAGGCTGTTTTTTGGTAAATCGTAGTTGTTTGAGTCTTAAAAAATAAACTTCAGTTCTTCCTAATAAATTCATTAACAAACATCATAATATAATACTCTTGCATTTTATCTCATTTCTGGAAAACCCACTTAAATCTAGTCATGCCGTTTTTCAACGCAGCCCCTGAATTGTTACGCTCTTGCATCAATTGTTTTTTTCAATCGACAGTGCTTTCGATCAAATGACGTGGATTCAAAAGCTGTGACATTATGATCGATCAATGGTAAATTTTTCCGATACTAAATAAGATATTAAGTTTACAAGGAAAATAGTTATAAATAAAAAATGCACATTTTACTTAAATAGTAAGTGAGGAGTGTATGAAAACATGCGGAAATAACAAGTATAAAACGATCATATTTGTTGAAGATATGCGAAATATGCAATATATGCAATGCTTGTAAAATAGTATTTTTACCTACTCAGCTTTATTATTACAAAGTATTAAAATCTTAAAATATATAATCGGAAAAAATAAATAATTCATTTTACTATCTAAATAGTAGGATCTGCCTGCAAACTACGATTTTTTTAAATTTTATTATTTAAAAAGTAGTTTTCACTACCTAATTTGTCCAGATCACTAGATAGTAAAATTAACTAAAAACGATGGTTGTGACTTATCTCGCTATCTAGTTAGTAGTTCCAACAATTTCATTTTTCCGTGTATAGGCGAAAAATAAATCGAAGTACTATACGTAAACCATTAACATAAGTAACTTTAATTTATATTATTTTATCGTCTTGTAATAGCAATTACGATGATTGATTTATGAGAAATTTCAGAAATAACCTTCCTTCGACAATTTTTTATGCGAGTGTGCGGACATTTTTATGAAGAATTCATGGCTCGTATGGTTCCTACGTGACTTGAATGCACACCCCGGATATAACATTTCACTTTGCCATGACAGGAAATGAAATGATAAATATTAAAATGACAGATACATTTTAAAGAACTTCATACTTGGGGATGTATAAAAAATACATGATGCAATATTTAGAACAAAAAAGAATGAAAACTTAGAGAGTTATTCGCAGTATTCCAAGGATAAAAACAATGTCTACCACTGTTGCAGTAATAAGGTACCTGAAATAAAAAAAAAACATACATTATTTGGAAAATGAAGTTAACATAGCCATGATAAAATTTCTATCAGTCACGAAATTTAGACAATAATACTGCATTGAATGTTGCAATTTTCCGAATTGAGGTTAAAGATCAACACTTCATTGTAAATTTACAACTTTAAGAATCGTGAGAGTTTGTGTAGTATACTTTTTCGAGCCGATCATGAACTGTACATTTACCATCGAGCAGGAAAAACGTCAGAATTTATAAAATACAAGGTCCGATTTGAAAAATAACAACTATTAGACGTTTAAAATTTAATTTTAAACTTGTAAAATTTCCAAATTAAAATAAGGGGTAATATTCGAGCCCACGTGGTAAGATTTTACGATTTTTTTACAGTGTAAAAGATATTAACCATACAATCGACAAAAATAATACAATTTAATCAATTGGCAAAATTTACAAAATAAGCCTACAGAAATTATTTTTTTTATTGAATTGCAAAACTGGAAGTTTGCAATAATAATGAAATTGTTCGGTTGTTGTTAATGTTATTGATTCACAAAATATTAAACGAGATGTCAGTATGCTGTTTTACAATTGTATAGAATTTATTAAAAATTGCAAACTATCGGTCCTCCTTAAAAAAATATTGTTGATCGAAACCCTGCTTAAAATACAGAGACGTTTTATTTATCCGTGCATTATCGGATAATTTCCAGTAGGACCAGATACAATTTTCGGTATATAGATCAATACCATATAATTTAATATTTTGGAAGGTATTGTTTATTGAAAATAGTTTGTTCAAAGTACTATTAAATACAAAAAAAAATATTTAATATACTGAAATGATACTACTATTTCATATCTAAAATAATCTCCAATCAAAGAATTTTGGATGTTTAATTCTACGTCTCACAAAAGTCAAATCATTGTCACCATACTCACGAAATGATTATGATTAAAACAGAAATAAACAAACTAATATACATGATCTTGACGAAAGTAACGAAAGAATTAATGAAATGTTACGGTACTACGTTGGCGAAAATGATATACAATCACTTTCAGTATATGAAGAAACAAATGCGACGATATATGAAGAAAGGAAAGTGTCTTTCACTTGTGGTTTAATGACTCGCACTTATCTATTGTAACATTTGTTAATTTATTTAAAGACAGTGTTACATAGCTTTTTCGTCCATTATCACACGTTAAACGTTTAGACGTATTGACAAAAACTTCTTCCTCGTTGCTAACAATTTTACGACTTTGGAGTTTTATATCCTTTTAAATCCTGATCAATTATAGACATATTTTTCCTTCAGTTACTAATTGCATCCATTTTTAACAAATATTTATGCTTGCTGTTTTCTAATACCAACAAAAATAGTCAAAAATATTTTTTTCAAAAATTGATGAAACGTAAATAAAATGAAACATACATTATTCAGTCTGTTAGGTTAATATGCATAGAATAATATTTCAGAATACTAATATAAGTATCTATATGTTTTATGAAACAAATTTTAAACAATGGAGAATGAAAGTATTTTCAAGCTACAAAAAAAAGAAAATATCGAATTAACAAAATGTAAAACTGGCAAAGTATTTTTTAAAATACTATTACTAATACTAATACTTATTAAAAGTATTATAAAATATAAACAAACTTGCTATTAATTACAATGTAATAAATTGCAAAATGCGATAAATAAATCGAAACCGATGTTGATTTTTTTTTCTTAGTATTATCGACGGAATTAGATTCATTGAAATCATTGTTTTGCTTGCCGTTCAGAAATAGTTTTAACTAAAAACAGACATGAATCACGATTTTCCGTATGTTTCAAGGTAGCGAAACTGCATTCTCGAGAGCCCATGTATTTGCATAATCTGAGTATATTTATCACCGACGCTCACAGTAGTGATTGTTGATAATGAAAATTGAAGTCCAACAAACATACATTACATATTTTTTTTAACTTTTAAAAAATATTCAACCATTTTAAAAAGTCACTGTTTTTCGCAATCTTGAAAGATTTTAACTTAAATTAATTTAATGCAAATAAACGCATGTAACACATTTGCGAAGAAGAAAAACATCATTTTAAATTCCCAATACAAATATTAAAAATAAACAAAATTCTTTTTTTCATGGTCTTTACATTAACAGAATTTCATCTAACGACTTACTAACTGGAAACATATACGACTGTAAGCTTATGTAATTAAAAAAACAATAAACTTAATTGTAAAAATAAAGCATTGTTCACATTGTTACACCAAGGGAAAACAAGACAATATACATTATAAATAACACAATTGTATTTTTAGCATTACGGTCGTGTTTTAATTCGTAAGAAATCTTAATTGCGGTTCATTGCAGTCATTATTTATGCTAAAGTTCTTTTGAGTAGCTTTTTAATACCATTCTTTTTATGCCATTAACTAATAATTATCATATTATATTGAGTTTACAAGTTACTTATCTATTTATTGAAAATGTTAGAGAAATATAAAAATCACTGAAGAACTTATCAATCCATTTTTGTATTTCTTTGACACATTCTTTAAATTCGTCTTTTTTATCATTCTTAGCAAATTTATTTAAAATTATTTGTTTGCTAATCGTGTCTAGTACGTTACACAAAAGAATACTGATTTGAACGAAATAATTAGGCCATTCCATAACGAGGTTATACTAGCGAAAGTTGTTTTTGTGTATATAATTCGAAAAAGGTTCATATAGATTAATTAAGTTAATTCTAGTTTTGCGCGCAATTTATTTTGTTCACATAAAAACACATTCAAGCAACTTTTCTAACGTAGCTACTAGTAAGTTTCGATATTCGGGCATTAACGTAATATTTGAATGCTGAGAATGCAAGGACGCATTAACTATCTCGGCTCGAACAAGGTTCGCAAGAACAAGTGAGCAAGTCTTACCTTCTATTGTTGCAACGTTATATTTCTATAGGTTACCTACTTACGATTTAAATTATATTTCTGTCTAGTTTTTCGGTTTATATCACTATAAATTATTATATAATTCTCAAAAAATTTGCAGGTGTATTTTGCGATATAACACTGATATAATTCAATATTCGCAAATAAATATAATTTAAAGAATGCAACATAAGTACTATTTCAAGATCTTACAAGTTAATTAAGAATTTGTGGTATAGTACCACCCTTTTATTCACCTTTATTCATCGATTCTTTATAAAATTTTAAACAGTTTACAATGTAGTGATTTTTTTACTCCATTCATATCCAGGTCTCATTCAACATCGATTGGTTACCTTCAACATTGCACTTTATTATATAAACAATTTTTTAATGTGCGAGGACAATGAGCAAACACAAATATGGTAACATATTCCGTACGCATACACAGGCGAGGTTGAATTTATGATCAATATTGTATAATAACACATAATTTTAACTACTATATACAATTAAGTGCAGCTGTAGTAAATACCGAATGCAAAAATATGTTTACATTTGCTTCGTAATAATTATATGCAAACCAATATTTTGTAACTGAATTACAATTTCTTCCAGATACTTATATAGTCAATAGAAAATTACTAAGATTATGCTCATAATAGAGTATAAAGAATAACATTTTAAAGAGTTTGCTTATTGTTTTTTTTTATATTCATTAAGTATTTATCATATACGCTTAAATTTCAAGTATTTGTTGAAGATATTTCAAATTAATTTTACTAAATAATAAAGGTGTTGATCGTGGAAGTATATTGATTCTATATATTGATTTCTATATTTGTTACAATTTTTCATTCTCATCCTTTTCTGTGAAAAACAACTAACTATGAGAGCAAGTTTGACTCCAGAATCTGCAAACACCTATTTCCTTGTTGCACATACGTTTTCTCGCAATATACACTGAGAACTCATCAGTAGTAAATGTTATTACAATTGTAATAAATATTACTATTTTAATACGAAAATGAAATATTCGTTCAAAAGTTGAAAAAATTCATATTACATTTTGAAAAGTTACTACTTGAAGTAGTAATTTACTACTGATGAGTTCTCAGTGTAAGGAGCACGATAGTATTTTGCATTCACAGTGTCATAAATGTAATTTTGCTATCTAGGGAGCAAAGTTGCTATTTTGCTTCGACGATATAGAGAGCAAAATGGAATTTTGCGCCCCACGTATAAGAATGGCGTATTTGTAAACATATAACGAATAAGTGAACGAAATATTTGTAAGTAGTTATAGTATCGCTCTAGACTATATTACTGCTTTAAGTGTTACAAACTACTTATTTGAACGTACGAAACTACTACCAATATTTTATTCCTGTTATTTAATATATGTACACCTTAAGGAAAAATTTGTTTAGAATGCCTGAAGCATGATCAGACTCTAATCAAGACCAAGTATGTCACGGATTGTCTGCAGTTGATTATGCATGATGATCGCATGTCTGATATTCAAAATTACTGCCTAATAACACAGGCCTACAACACTTACAACCAGAAAGAGTAGTGTTACGGACGGAATCGATGTTTTATCGACTGCGGTACCCGGCGTAGGTTTTTTTCCCACAAAGGTGGTTTTCCCTACGCCATTGCACCCCCGAATGGGGGTACCTCTCAAAAAGAAGCAGGCCTGTTAGGTAATTATGTAAAGGCCCTTCGAAATGGTGACGATCTCGATAAAATAATTTGTAATTCGAATAGTATATTATCGATGTAAAGTATGACGTTGTAGTCTATTTAAATGTTCGAGAGTTCGAAAAGTCGAACTAAGATGAGAAAAAGTGACGATCGGGTTTGAGAAAACATTTCGGAACGCCGTCGGATCGCGATCGGGTCGTCACCGGTTGATCGCAAAAAATTTTAAATAGTTTTCTTGAGGCCGATCAAACCGCGTGTTTTATTTTGATCCCTTCCACCAGTCGTTTATAAGTACTATATTTTTTCGTTGCGCTGAATTCAAATCTGATTCCAGATCTGTTCTCTCAAATGAAGATTTTGATATATCCTAACCTTAAAGTGCAAAAACACCGTTCTTTTAAATCAGTTTCAGTAAGCTTTTGTCGCGGAACAAAATTTTTGTTCGTAATTTGGCAAAACGCAGATTAAAATGCTGTTCATCAGCTTTAACCCTGATTGACCCAATTTGTCCGTTTTTGTCCGTCAATTTTAAGCGCGGACAACTTTGTTATTTATGCTACAAAAAATCTGAACATTTGTAGAGGGGTATTTTTAAGTGTGGTCTTTCGGAACAAGACACGATAAACCACCCCTTCCTATTCTACTTTTCAATTAAAAAAAAATAAATCGTACTTTCGATGGGAGTTGAACACATAAATCCTTTTTCATCATTAAGGGGTTGTGCGACCGCACCTAAAATGACACTAGTATTTTTGAAAAACTGCCAATTTTCACCCCTATTTTATTGGGTGGTAACGAAATTTAACCTTGGATTAAAAAATAAAAGATATTTTCTACTGTCTGTGATATGTTTTCAAAAGCTGAAACTATTTTTTCGGAACTATAGCCGTAAAATCCGATTTTTCGGCCTATTTTTAGTACGTAAATTGAAATTTTGCAGATCACGTGAAACATGAATTTGCGCTGTCAAAAACATAACTCATACGGACTAAATACAGACTGCGAAATCGAATTTTTACAGCTTTCAGTACCGAAAAATAACGTTCGAAACTTCGCTGCTCCTCGTACGCTGGTATCGCAAAATCTGGTTTTACGGCCTTGTATCGAAAATAACTATTTTTTCATAAAAAACCATAAAATAACGTTTTTTTGTAAAAACGTTACATTAGGCATGGTCGCACAACCCATCTATGATAAAAAATGATTTTTTTTGTGTGTATAACTAACTATTATTTTTACATTTTGAGCCGGAGTTTTCGTGGTTTCAGCTATCGGCAAGACCTCTTGCGCACCGAAAATACGATTTAAAAAAAAATTACCTTAAAAAATTATGTTTTATTTTGAACTGAAAAATAAAAATAGGGTAGAAAGAGGTGGTTTTTTTAAAATTTTCGTGACGGATACTGAAAGAGCACACTTGAAAATATCCGCGAATAGAAAATATCAGGTACAAATATAATTTTCCCGCATTTTAACTATCAAAATAACTAACAAAATGAGACTTACCTTGCTGCTCGAAATTCTTCTATAACTTCAAGATTTAGAGATATCCTAAAATAAAAGTGCAAAAACTGCCGTTTTTGCCGATTTTGTGTAAGTGTTTATATCAGAACAAAATTTTTGTTCGTAATTTGGCAAAAAGCAAATTAAATTGAATTCATCGGAAAGCTGAGTATATCTTTTCCGAAGGGTTTCGATGGACTGAATGGAATTCTGGGTGGAGAATTGCTCTATCACGGCAAGATTTTGAGATATCCAAATTGTGTTGTGGTGTGTTCTGCATTTTTAGGTTAGGATATTTCCTACGATTAGGGTTCAATACATCAAACCCCTTTGGAAAAGTATAGTCCTGTTTCTAGGTATGGACATAGGCCTCATTTGGTTTGCCTGTGTAATGGGTCGGTAACAATTTTTAGCATATGTAAAAATGAACAGGTAATGAATAATAAAACGTTATAATTAGAAATATTTGCGATTATAAGTTTGAAATATTAACGTAAAAGTTCGGCATATTTAAACGATTAAAAATTAATTATTGCCACAGTTACTGAAATACAAGACCCAAAATATGCTATGATTTTAATCACGTTATAAATTGCAAATTAAATAAATTTTCAGTTTCTATTACTAGAGTCGAAATTTTGAAGTGAATATAATAAATCGGAGTGAGAACTAGCGCAGAAGATTGAAGTTATAAAATATAATTAGCCCTTACGTTAATGTTATACTGGTTACAAATTGCTTGAAATTATTAGTTGTTAAAAAATTAAATGTAGTATATACAGACAAAAAATAGACCTAAAAAATTAAATATAATGAGACGAAAATACGTCTGTACGAAATGTTCCAAAGATTTATTTAAACGGCTTAAGTATTTCGTTCTAAGAGTTTATTAAATATTTAGTTGAATTTAGTATAATAGACTATAGTTTATAAAATAATATTGTTGACTTTCTTATCCATACATTAGTCCTGTGGGAAGTAGCTAAATTGCATGCCAAGTTCGAAAATGAATAATTTATCGACTCGTATAACAAATGGCCACCGTTGTGAGAAATTGCATTGAATTATGTAAATTTTCCGTAACATACATAAAATCAACGTTAAATTACATAAATCTAATTTAAACGCTTAATTTTATACTTTAGTGGTTAATTTATTTAATCATATTGCACCCAAACAAGCACGATTTATTATCTTATTCATTGGTAAGTCTGAATTAAAGATTGACCGAATTACGTCTTCTATGCTTCCATAATGCACTGAATAAAAAAGATAAATAAAATTAATTTTAATTCTCTTTATGATCGTCCATTTCCGGAAGATCTAGGAAAATGGCAGGAAGTAATATCAATACTACTGGTTTTCCCACACTATGGTATATATACACGTTTACATAACAGGATAGCAAAATCATCAAGAACATAACACTTTACCATCTTTTGCAATAAACCGTCGTTTGGATTGGACACTATTTACCCCGGAATTCAAGTTTGGAATAACTCATGGAAATTTTTGTTGCAGTATAATATCAATTGTGCTATGTTTCGTAACCTTAATAAAGAAAAAAAGACACTTACAATACGAATAAAATTTTTTTGGACATTTTATTATTCTAGATAATAATTTTGGAACAGACTAAAGACAATTGACAATTGTCTGATAAAAATGACTATACTTTTTTGTAACGTTTACTGTCTGAATATTTAAAAATTCTAAGAACTTATAGTCATATTTATTATAAAAAATGGCAATTTTTCTCATTCTGAATGCCTGTCCCAAAATTATCATCCGGAGTATGGTACAATTTCAGAGAAAAAGTTTCTTCATGTGCAGTCCACAGTTGTAAAATATACTCTAACGGTATAATATGCTATCTAAGTTTACAAGTAAACTTTACTTCAATGAATGAATGTTTATGCCAACAATTTTAGAGCCATTAATATGCCCATAACAAAAAAATGTGTTTCTGAAATCGAAAGATCGACATTATAAAAAAATTACATAAATTTTAAAACTTTATTTTTAATATCAGTTCACTGCATGAGAACTTCAGTACAGAATGTAAATTTGTAATGTAAAAGATACTTATCAGAAAATATTGTTAATTTAATTGATTTAGGGTTTGTTTTAGCTATATCGACTACTTTGCATTTACAACATTTATATGTATTTTATTATAGTAATTTTCATGTAAATAATGCATGAGAAAACATAGGATAATAACTATGACCAATTTGCTAATTGCAATCTTAAAATGTTCAGTGTTAACCATTTTTAAAAGTCAAATTTAGAAAAAAGAGCAAGAATCATAATTGATGATGACAACGTGACCGTATTGAAACGAACACAGAAGAAAAGGCAAATCCACATTTTACATTACATTGACATAAAGTCTCGAATTTATGTAAATGGGTTTATAATATTTTATTGGATTTTGGAGTTTAACGTGACAAATATCACCTCGGTAATTGTAATTATCGTTTACAAATTAACTTCGCGCTTATGTACATATCTTTATTAGCTCCAACGTATTAGTGTGAAAATTTATGTGCTCTTAGTACTTGTGGCTAAGATAGCATATAGGTAAACAAAGTGTGATATTGATAACGACGCTATCGTGAGGGACTAAGAAATAGACCAGAAATAATTTGATACAATTGTGAAGAACTTAAAATCAAAGTAACTTTTAATGAATTGAATATTTTATTTTTGTACGTTCTAAGGCAAGATTTTGATTCAAAGATATCTTTTCGAGAGACTTACAAAATAAGGAAGGATTGTTATTAATTTATTCATAGCTTATTTATATAACTTATAAATATTTATTATCATTTTCCAGGTGTGTGAAAGGCTTAAAAAATATTGAATATTAATGTCTGAAGACACGATTTGTTATGGACAGTTACCGACGTAAACAGATTTGAGATTTTCCGTGTACGTGAATTTCTGAACTTTTCATTTCCGTAACATTTTTATTATGCATTGAAACAAGTGAATTTCAGCAAATTTAAATTGATAATTTGCGAAACACTCATTCACTATGCAATTGGTGTCGCAACTGCATCTAATTTGCGAAAAGTAGATAGTAAAATATTTTACAGATTATTTACATTAAGAGGGAGTAACGGTGTGTATCTCTGATTTAAGATAGTTGAAAGTACTAACTAAATTTTAGGATAAGAGACAGCCGTCGTTTTTAGTTAATTTAACTATCTGAATAGGGGTTAACCTCGACAAATTAGGTTACCAAGCCTACTGTTTAAATTTTAAAACCAGCTATTTCTTTTTTTCTGTATACAAGAAGTAATCTAACCACAAAATAATGTTTTTTCAATAAAAGAATCTTTGCTGGAAGGAATTCACCATATTAGTAATTTAAATTGCAAATATAGTGCCGCGAAATAAAAGCTACATCAGTGATTATTATTATAATGTTATCGGTCGTCTTTTCGTCATATTTTTAAACAAAAAAATACATTTTACGTAATTTTATACTATAACATATTATATGTAATCATTTATTTATATTATTATTTAAAAGTTACTACTTTTTATTCTAGCTTTAGTTCTTGAAACATTTTGATAAACGTAATTTTCATTCGCCATAATCTTAGATAGTTTCCAAATCATTCTATTTACTTAACATGGGTAATTTTAAACAAAATTGCGATTAACTGATTTAAAACACAACAAAATTATTTTGTTTCTAGATTAGCAAAGTAGTTTTTATGATTACCAGAACAAATCTTTGGTAGTACAGAAACAAGGTATAAATCCATTATACGTAATTGTGACTTATGTCGTTAACATTTTAATAACATGAATTTAAAAGTTATTATATTCACTATTTGATAGTATATTAGTAGTAAACAGCAACCGATATTGTTATTATGGACAATTTTTATTCTATGAAAACATTTGAAACATGTCATTCTGGAAAAATGTCGGATGCTCGTGTGACTTGTTAAACGATGGTATATAAAAATCTAGTTTTAGTCATTTAAACTGCAGTAAATGTGTCGGAACTAATAAGTATGTGTTCTAAAATATTTATTTCATAAATGACTGTAATAGAAAAGGAAATCTATCTACAAATTACCATCTATGCTGATCAAATTTTCAAGAAAATTTTTCTCCGTTTATTTCCTTGCATTTATAGACTTTTAAAAAATAGGAAATATGTATTATGTTTTTTTTATTACATGATTTTTTTCTTCTAATATTTAATATTAATGGCAAAATATACAAATTGTGTGTATATGTGTCAATTTGTCAATTCTTACGTCTGTCACAGAAGAAACTATCACTGAAATTGAAGTTGAAGTTTCGTAATTTTAAATCATATCAACTTATATTTTTGAATGTTTAATGCAATAAATGCACAATAATGTGTATTCTAACATTATGTTATCTATTTTGCTCCTCGCATATTCAAACCATTATTTTTAATGGTTCATACGTACAAGGCATGATGTTTTGTGACGGCCTAACTGATGAGTCCACACAAGCCATCTAGGACGAAACCTATGTTTTTTACGTATAATTTTAATAGATCCAGCATAATACTTACGCTGTCGCTAGAGGGAGACTGTAACACTTTGCTTTCTCGTATTCAATATTTACTTTTCCGTTATTATAAACTACAGTAAAATTACATTTACAATGTTGACGATAGTCAACATTTTTTCAAAGTTATTCATCATAATCAGTATGATCATAATTTGATTATTTGAACCAAATCAAGGTTCTAAATTTGATTGTATTTATTTACTAGTATTGTAGGCGTATTAACCGAGAATTAGATTCTATACAGCACACAACTTATATTTTTGTTTTGTTTCACAAATTTCAGATACAGTTCGACAATTTTACTTCTTCTCGATACATTTCCAATATAGTTTCTTAAATTTCATATAAAACAGACGTGATACCGATTTCAGTAATGGCCATTTACAAAATTGCCGTACCTCTGTAATTGGAAATTGACAGCAAAGTATACCGACCCAGTAATCGAAAGAAGATTCAGAAAGAATTAAACAGCATGCATTTCTTACTTTTGGAATGCTATTTTTGTCCCTGACGAATCAGTTTTAATGCAAAAGTAAAGTTGAGTGAAAATTGAAATGCGTGTAAATTTATTTATATATTCAAAAAATATATGTATATAAATCAAGACTTAAATTCTTTGGAATGTAAATATAACATGCCACCATGTCACTACAAAATTATGGATCTTTACGAATACAAAATTAGATAACAACATTATTTTGAATGCTTACCAATGTAAATGCATAAACCTGTAAATGCAACGAAACCTTTTGAGCTTTACCAATTAAAGTTTAGTCAATCCGGATTTCGTGAGTTTTTATTTTCATATTTACACTTATATTTACATTAGCCTATATAATATTGTTAAATGTAAAATTAATCCACTTCTGTGCAATTTGGCATTCTGCATAAGTATTTTTCTTCACCGACATCGATGCTTTAATACATTTTTATAGAAAAAGGATTAATATGCAATTAAAATGTTCAATGTTTCTGAATACATTTCATTCCACATCTGCAAGGTAAAAAGACAATTAAATACCCTTAAATGTTTAATGCCTCTGAATACAATGTATTCCACATATGCATGACAAAAAGGTATTCAAATACATTCATATTTCGAATGCTGTTTAATGCATTTCAATATATTTTTGTGGAGAGAAATTGCGTTTTTAGGTATTCAAAATTCTCAGTATCTGCGAATCATTTTTCGATTACTGGGGATTTTAATCATGCTCAAAAATCAACACAAACTTGAACACACTTACACTTATACGGGTTATATAGGAATATTTTAACAATAATTTCATACATTATTTCGGGAAGAACAGGACAATACTATAATTTTATAATTACTTTAAATACTACGAATTACTCTTAGCATGCCCGTATATTATATTCAATACAATAGCCATATGGAGCCACAGCTGGGTCACTAGGGTACTATATATTCGTGAATATCCCACATCTCAAAGAAATTAAAGAGATTGAAGGGGATATCAAAAATAATTGACAGTCATTAGACGAATGACGTGATATACATCACTTTTTTACTCGCGTAACGTAAATAGTTTAATTTTTCGGATATTAGAGACATGCCCGTATAATAGATATTAACATAATAAATTTGTTGTTTTGTAATGTTGCATGAAATATTTTTGACAGAGTCAAAATGTATATAATCAAGGCATGCTCTCCGGTCTTGCAGCACTCCTAAGAAAGTACGAAGTGAGGCGAGGCGAGGCTGTCAGATGACGATAACTGCATTGTCCATGTCCCTGATATCTTTTCACCCGTGATGCAAACACTAATTTTTTCAACTTGTATAAAATGTCCAGATCTTTACTCTCCGCTGAAGTATTTTTTCAGAACCTTAAACTCGAAAGAAATGGGAAATACGGGTAATGAGAATAAAAAATTGTATTAAAGATTACAGATTATAATAAACAGTTGTTATTTTTTTGTATTTATTCATATTATCGTTATATTAAACTTAATCGTTTTCGTTTGTTTCAAATATGTTTTTATTTATGGCTGGGTGCTATTTGAAAATTAAGAAAAACTCGTAGTACCTTTTGACTTTCAGAAAAAATAATTTTAAACGTAGATGAATGTAATTATTTTGTCAACAACATAGCAAATGTCGACAAATTTAATTATTTCGTCAGCTTTCTTCTCCATAGTTATGTATTATTAATTAACTTTCTGAAGAAAATAGCCTAAAATCACACCGAAAACTATAAATAAAAACTTTTTCAATTTTAAAACTAATTTTTCTATTATAATGACAGTTCTCAACGACATTACATTCTCATAATTAAAAAATATCGAATCTCCTATTTATTTTGTTTTATTTAACTAATTCAATTAATCAATTAATGTTCATACATTTAAAATACAAGTTCCGAAATCTAATTAGCGACGATGCCAGACTAACTTTATCCCAAACCACAATTTTAATTCAGAATTATTTATGTGTCACTACAAAATCCATTCTTAAAGAAATTTTTTTTATATCGAATATTCGACATTAAACAACATTTGAACACGCGAATCATATATAATCAAATTGTTTACAAAAATCGGACGGTTCTGTTTTTTTTTCATAATTGCAACAAACAATTATTGAAACATTGAAAATTAATTTATTTAACTATTGATTTACATAAAAGTCGTTTTCACTAACCAGACTGTTGTTTCAGTGTGTATAACATTTATAACTTTGTCCTGAACGGGAAAAAAATAGTTCGGTTAGTACAACCAAAATTCGGGCTGCTGAAATTAACCAGTTCGCCTAGATTAACTCAAATGTACTTTCTTATTGCGGCACCTATTTTGCTTAGAAAAGTTAACTTGCTGCAACTGAGCAAGTTTCGTTTATGGGGCATTGTCTCGACAAAATAGAAAAGGTACTATGTGTACCTCGGAAAAAAGTATTTTTCTGTCAAAATCAAGACAAAGATATATATTTGTAATGAGATTCTGAACATAAATATTATGATTACATATAATATTATTTATTATACATTATATAACAAAATTATTTATTTATTACAAAAGTTAATTTTAGGTTAAAAAACCCGTACCTACCACATATAGGAGTTGTCGCTGTATTTTCCCGATTTTTGAATTTATTATTCTCTGTAAAAAACTCATATCTGCAAATACTAACTATAAAAGTGATATATCCACGTTCTGTTGCATTTACCACATTTTTCGGTAATATTAGAAAAAAATTTTTATTTTTAAATTCTTTGACATAATATATATTTTTTAAAACGGTGAAGGAAATAAATAATCATATAATGAACTATTAATTTCACGTACATTAAATTAAAAATATGTTTTCGTTTGTAGGAAATATATATATATTGTTGCAGATAAAGTCTTGTATTATTAATAATTTGATTTTCTTAATTATTGACTAAACTTTTTGTAAATAATGTAATGTAGAAACGCAGTTAATTAAACATGTACAAAATAGTATATAAAATCGTATATTTTACATATAATTATACAGTTCGAGCGAAGCGGGATGTTATCCTAAATAACATTTAGGAAATATAGGCATACAATAATATTAACCCTCCTGTGCAAGGATTGTATGTATCAAAATGTGCACTTTAAGAGGGGTCGATTTCAGTCTTTAAAGTAAAATTGTACGTCCGAGGATGAGTAATCGCGACGAAACCGTAAAATTTTAATTGAGTAACTCAAAACGGTCCCTATTAAGTGCGCACTTTATTTTATTCCTTTATTAACAAATTAATACAGAAATCATGCTATTTCTTGATTTTACGTGCGTAAAACTAAATTCTGTAAATAATTTATAGAATGATTCATAATGATTATGATTAGAAAATTTAAAATAATAAGTAAAATTTAATTAAGAAACCATAAACTCCTAAAAATCAGCTAAATTAACGTTAATTGTAGAAAATATATTATACAAATGTTATATTTACTTCCTTCGAAACTTAAAATTAAACCGTAAGATGAAATAATCTCGCGGTAAAATTTTAAATTCGGATTGTTACACCTACTCTCTAAATTTCTTGGAGTGAGAATTCACTCTTTAAGAGTGGAAATTCACTCCTTCCTCCAGATTTGTCAATAATATTATAATAACTCTACGACTCGGAGGAAACGAGTGAATTTTCACTCATATTAGATTGAAATTTCACTCTTTTTAGATTGAAATTTCACTCTTAAAGAGTTGAATATTCACTTTTTTACGACAGCTGCTCGGTTTTCACTAACCAAAGAGTGAATTCTCACTCCAACAAATTTAAAGAGTAAGTTATTTGCAATTTATATCGTTTAGAATCATAGTTTTGTCAGATAAGTGGGCAATCGGTTTAAGTCAACATACGTCGGGTTGTTCCAGAAAGTATCGTTAAATAAACGAAGTGCCTTGAATTAGGTGTACAAAAAATATTGACAATCTAATATTATAATCACTGATATTTTATTTTATTCGCACACTTCACAAAATATAATTAGAATACGACGGTTTATCCTCATTCATAACTGCATGCATCAAACAAATTGTACATGAAACTCACATTTTAAATAAATTAAACACACTTAACTATTACGCATTGCTGTTACAAAAAATTTAAGCTAAATTAATAATTTAATGCTACGTATAAATAATTGTATGCCTTTTACTATTACATTATATGAAATCCGGAATTATGTTACTAAAAAGATGACAACAATTCATTTATAATAATATAGGTATAGCACACAAAGTATTTGAACAATAAAAAATGTAACATACGACTTTTTGGACGGTATCTCCTCTTTTAACAAAGATGCAGAACTCGGTAAAGTCATTACATAATAATAAATACAGTAAAAAATTTGATATATCCATAAATTGGGAGTTAACACTTTCTTTCACAGTATCATACTGCTTGATCAGTCGGTATATCCATTTTCAAGTATTGTTTATCAACAAAAACATTGTCAACAAATTTATATCAAATGATTTATTAAGTCATGAAATAAAATATTGCGCGTTTCATAAATAATTTATAAAAATAAATAAATTCATATTTGCTTCATATTTGAAAATCGTGAAAATATAGATACAACTTTTATAGTCTTGTTCTTTCGTTAATTTGTGCGCGTGTATGACTGACCGCGAGATCAATTATTTTCATTCCGGTACCGACTTGTTACTAGTTATATCAATGACTCGCATGGAACTATCTGGAAAAAAATACTGAAATATCCAGGTGGACAAAATAAAAGTTATAAAAGAATTTTTTCATTCACCGTATTCGTTAGATAAAAGAACACAAGAGTAGTGATTTTTTAATTTTTTATTCAAGGCATTCACACTATAGTGAGAAACACCTTCAAATTCAACGATAAAGTCCGAATTACAGCATATTTCAAAATATGATTTAAAACATTGATTCAATTATCTTCAGAGAAATTATCAGAATTCTTCTATAAGTAACGTGAAGACCAGCGGAGGACGCTTTGTAAATTTTGGGAAAAATAGCCCTTTACTGTATAAAAATCTATTAACGTGTTTTTTCTTAATATCTATAAAGGGGTGTGTTCTGATCTTCATATATCTTATACATATACAAATAATCGACCTTTACTGTGCGGACAGGTAAAATAAGGTTTATAAACAGTTTTTTTTCCACAAATTTGAATCACCAGCTTGAATATGCGCACTAAATATAAAACAGTTTGGTTAGTGCAATTTGTTTACTTCTGTTAATCGAACTATTTAACTAATCTCAGTTATCACTTATAACCGAATCTTTTCATAATCATTGTTTAGTTGGGACAACCAAATTAGATCCAACCAAATCGCTGTAATCTATGAAATTAAATTCTTTCCATGTACTTACGATTAGAAACATATTTTACTTTTGTTTGTTCATGGAACAACACTATTTTTGTATCTCAAAAAAAAACCCACATACTGATTAAAATATGACAAACCCAAACATAAAAATGTCCTGCAAAGAACTTCAAACATCGGAAAATTGACTTTCAAAAATTAACTAAATAATTTTAAAAAATCAAACGCTTCTGCATGAAAAATATCTCGTGAAAAGAATTTCTACAGGCAAGTAAACATTTCATAGAATATAATAAAATATAATAAAATAAAGTCACAAGTACACAATTCATTTGTTGAGTTTCCCCGAATATACCACTTTTTTTTTACTTCACAAATGATCGAACAGTACAAGTATTGATGGAATAAAACATTGTTATATTGTTCTGAAAGTTTAGTATTAAACTAATGTTATTTTTCTACAGAGGGAAAAAATAGTTTATGGAATCATTTTATAATAGTAATACACTTTAATGAAAAAAGTATTTAAATTAACTATTTCTATAGTACATGAACTAATCCATTTACTATTTCCCGGTGCTTAAATCAGTCATACGAACTTCAAATATCAACTATAACCAGTAAGGGTGTTAATTTTACCATTTAAATATATGTTAAAATCGTTTCTACAATTTCTTCATGATTTCATTAATCCTTTTTTTTCCTTTATATGATGACTTGAAGACTTCTGTAACTTTTTTCTAAAATATATAAAAATCAACGAAAGTTTAATCGGTAATAAGCATAAATGAAATAATACATCCTTCACAAAAAACATGGGTCTATTCAATAACATCGTGAATAAAATTAAATAGTAAAAATAATATCTTAAACATTTGTCTGCTTGTACCTCTTGCATATTGCATTATAAAAAAAAATTATAAATAAATTTCTTACTAGAAAGAAATATCTGCCTTTACCACGATAAAATAAAAAAAAATAGCTTAATCGAATGAAAATAGAATATGTTTGCTAAGATGAATAATCGTTATAATGTCACGGTCGTTTAAAAATACAATTTTTAAAGTAAATTCAACGTCGATTGAACCAACAATGGAGCAGTAAGCTAAAACACTATTATGTTAGCTTATATCGTTTTTAAATGTAGCTCGTGTATTAAAAATTACGAAAAATATAATAAAATAAAGGATTAACCTGGTGCTCGGTAAATAAACGTATTTACTTTTCTTGGTTTTGCAGATGATACACGCCCTTACATAAGACTACATGCGTATAATTTATGTTCAACATGATAATCTACTCCCGTATCGGATGCCTCGAAATCGACAATTGACCTCAATCATGAAACGGAAACATCAGGTGGATCTTGTACTCAGTCGATTTCTATGGCTTTTGTTTTTTTTTTCGATTGCCCAGATGCAGTGACAGCATGCTTAGGTCTTTGACTTTCCTTTTTTCTAATTTCTCTCAAACTTTTGTAATTGAATATTGACTTTCAAGTTTAAGATTGTGAATCGAATTTATTAGTAATCTAGTTTCACCAAAGATTACCGTCTGTACTTTTTTAACGTGATTTAGAAAAAGATAAATGTTTCACTCGCGGGACAACAGATCGATCACGTAAATCATTAGATTACATTCAACAAATGTATTTTTAGCCAGCGACAAAAAATAGATGAATTGAAAGAATATAAAGGAATTTATTAAGAAGTGTAAATTTTTTATGAATTTTTCTATTTTCTTACGCAAGAAGCTGTATTTCACGTACTCTTAATTGCAGCGAATAATGTACCAAACTGAGTTTGATATATACGTTAAATTAATTTTTTTATTATTATGGGCGGTTGTGGGGAAAATATTGACCTCTGTTGAACATATTTTATATGCAATTCTAATGTTTGCTACCTAATATCTCAGGTGAACTCAGCACTTGCAATAATGTGTTGAAATTACTCAACCGTAAAATTATTGTTTTTATTTTAGGTGATATGAATAGCAAACATTTTATGGTCTACTCAATTATTTAAAAACGCACATTGTATTTGAACAACTAGTGATGCAAGTAATATCGGTTTTCAAGACCTCATAATTTTTTCCAATTAAGTGGCACATTAATTTAAAAAGTGTAGTCTGCACCATTTTTATTTGAGAAACACGCTCATGCATTTTTGTTTTTAAACTTGAAACTCACTTTTTCTGAACCATGAAATCTACAAAAATTGAATTGTTATGAAAACCAGGTTTCTATTATTTTTATCGGTATATTTTGTTTCATAAGGGAGGCAACTTCTTGAGAATGAGATGTTGAAAGTAGGTACAATATTAATTGATAGTGCAGATAAATAATTGTTACGGCATTTGATAAACAAGCACATTTTATGTTTTATCATAAAAAAATATAGGACAGTTTCCTATATAAATCTTAAATATAATGCATTTCAATGTTTTTCATGTAAAGCTAATTATTCTCCGTCAACCGAAACTATTGAATGATATTTTCCGAAATTTTTTTCATATCAACAAATTTTTCTTGCTTATCATTTTTATTAAATTTGTGTTCTAAGCGGGCAGTTTCCTCAATATTAAAAGCATCGTGGAATTACTCATATACATTTCTGATTTTAAAATTTCATTATTTTTGTTAATGCAAGTAATTTTAAATATTTACCTGAAACCATCGAAATTTGTAAAACCCGATTGTTACTACTTTTTGTAGTAAACGAAAGTAACTTATTTTTTCTATTAATGAAATGCAACTTCTCAGCTTTTCAGCACGCGTCGAATGCTCAAGACTTTAAGCATTGTAATAGAATATGTCAGATAACGAAGATATAACAACTTCTCTAACAAATAGAGAAGCTTTATTACGTATTTAGAGTCGATGAAAACGAATCCGATAAAAATATTTGTCACTTGGTTATATTTTGGTTGCCATCTGCACTAAACTGACATGATTTCTTTCAGTTTTTTAATTTATTAGTATTAACCTGGCAATAATTTTGTTGCATAAAAAAGATAGATTAGTGTATAAATAGGAGGAGTTGAAGAACTTCATAGGTTAGCGCATTAAGTCATTTCCAGGGAACTATTTTTTTCATGATTTTTTGGGCGCCTTGATTCAATTATATTTTAATAAATAAATAATGCGACCAACGAAGCTTGAGCTATAAACATAGTGCTGATTTTTTGTGACTATCTCATTTTTAAAACACTTAATTTATTAGCAGGGATGTAACAATGTACGATAAATCTTAACAACTATTGGTAAACTATATAGAATATGATGTTAAGTACGAAAGTTCAGTTATAAAAAATTGTAAATCAATTAGAATTAAAAAAAACTCCCAGTAAAAAGTAATTATTCTTACAAGGAAAAGTAGTAAGAATGTTACCTGACCTAAAATAGTAACGTAGAAAATGTATCTGGGGCATGTTTACTACTTTTTGTAGTTGGAGCAACAACTTCTCGCGTTATGCTAACTATTCTTTTCCGTTTAATTTACTATGTAATGTGTTTCGTTATTTGCCCCCTGGGAAAGCACATTATGTATTACAGTATAAATATAAAGTTAAAGGTTTTATAAACAAAGTCAAGTTTACAAATTAATAACAAGATTCGTTTTTTAGATTTCTTAATTATACGGAAAGAAGATGTATTTTTGGATACTGACTGATATCACAAAGACACTTGGTCAGGACGTTACCTTAACTTTCTCATCAATCGTCCTTTTTACATAAAAATCAGTCTTAATAAAAATTGATATAGCTATAAAACTATCAGAAATTATATCTCAAGGTAAAAACCTTAACTTATCCGAGCAGAAATTTGTTCAGGCCCTGATCAGGGTATAACGCTTTTGGCCAGGCCCTGATCAGGGCCCTAATAAATTTCTACTCGGGTAGTTGGGAACATTTTACTTGCAATCGGTTTTCCGCATAATATTATTAATGAGTGCACTTGTAAAAGAAAACATTTATCATATAACTCTTTACAAATGAAAGCAAAAGGAAATTAAACCAATAAGATAAAAATAACATCGATACCATACATGGTATTACTGCAAAATTTAAAGGCATAACGATGCACAGATTTGAGAAAGGATCTGGTTTCGAATATGACAATGTCAGAATTCTTACTTTTGAAACTAATCATTTTAAAGGAAAATAAGTTGAGAATTTTACATAAGGAATACTGAAAATACGGTAAATATTAACTACCTCCAATTTACAATATTTTTATGAAGAAATAACAGTTTTCTACATACTGTTTTTCATTTCCATTTCCAAGTGTTTGTGTCGCCTATAGAGGGATTTTTACTGTAATAATTACTTCCTATATACATATTACTCCTGTAATAAGTAATATGAGATAGGTTTATATTTTCTGATTTTATATACTCAAGATTAAACCTACATATTTAATTACCAATTAATTTTTTTAAAGTAAATTTTTCATTGATATACTTTTTCTGAAGGCGGTCTTAATCTTAGGCCGAAAATTAATTATTTCATTATTTCTAAATATTAATAGTATATTACCTATCTAGGACGGAAACAGAGGCATTGCAGCGAGGGCCGCAATCGTCGCCCGGTGCTTGCAATGCGTGTTTTCGCCCGCAATGCGTACTTTATTTTTTGCCACACCCGTATACATGAAAAGCTCAACTCACCTTTAGGGCGTGTAAAGTGGTCCAAGGCTGTGAAGCACATTCAATGATCTTCACAGCGTGAAAGATTGTTTTTCGATGAACGACTGTCAACAGATTGTAAGCGAGAGGAAAAAAATATTTTCACGCCCGCTGAATGACGTCCCCGGGCTACAATCGGGTACTTTCCGCCCTCTTTTCCAGAAAGATGGACTTTTCGTGCTGATGTGACAAAAATTAATTTATGAAATATTTTATTACATCCAAGTGTTTAGTAGTCTCTTTACTTTAAGATAATTATATACAGTCGATATACATATAATTGGTATATAAATACATAACAATTGGTCGAACATCACCATTCTACTATATCCGAAAATTGTCAATTTCAAATGCTAACAATCAAATTTAAGACATCTTATAACCAGAATAAATTCATCATGGAATTGATTTTTCGGAGCGCTACTCGATTAGATCAATAAAAATTGCATTAATTTCATTTTTATTTGTCTTTACGAATGTTATTGCTATATTTCTAACTTTGAAATTGTTTAAAAAGTTGAAAGTATGTAAATATAACATCTTTTAACTGTAGAACTTTTGCAATTGTTTTTAAATTTGTTGCATTTATATGACATATTGGCGTTTTTAATGAAGAAATTTAATGGATTATACTAAGAGAATTCTTTTTTTTTTGCTTTTAATCATGTTTTATTGTTCTTTTTATTTTCCGGCTGCATTTCCTATCACATTTTCGGTGAGCAACACTTTTACATTTTTTTTTGCGTAAACATAACACGAATGACTAAACAGGGATTAAAAACAGGTAATAAATAACGTTATAAGATAATTATTATGTATATTATTACGCTATCAGAGTATTACAATTCACTGAAAAATAAAAATGCACTGTTTACATCTGCAATTTAGCATCATGTACTAGTAACTCAGTCACCAAAGTAAATTAAGTCAAAGCCTTGACATAATTTAACAAAATTAGCACACTTTCGAATTCAAATTAATTCTTACACGATCTAACATGTAACTTACTTTTTCTTGTGTGAACTGGGGATTGTTACCATCGGTTTAAAAAAAAATCTTGCATCAAGCTGCAAGGAGTAAACAAAACTCAAAGAGAACGATTTTCCAGCAGCAATTCGTAATTGGTGAAAGTAGACTATGAAAAATAACATTTGAATCCAATTGGAGAAATAAAAGTGTTCATTTGCACGTAACACTATGTTTTTATGATGCGAAGTGTTAATCTAAGACTTACCCACGTAAAACACGAAAGCAATTTCTCATGCGTGTAAAAGAGGCAATTTACGTCGAATAAATGTTATAGTTTCTAAATCTAAAATCCTGTTCTTTAAAATTTAGTTTCAAATAAACTTTTTTCGAGTTGGATATGAAAATTAAGTGTTAAACACAGACTTAAATTCAAATTTATAAAGTAATAAAATCCTATTTAGAATTTTGTAGACAAATGGAACGTCATTAAACTTTAATAATTGGAATTGCACTTAAGGCTGAAATAAAAACTAATGTAATGGAATACGACGTGACACACTCGAAGCTAATATTGATTTTTAAACATGAATTGGGACATAAACGCCCGTATTTCCTGCTTTTTGTTTTCTTCCCCCATCATGAACTAATTTCCTCCAAATCTTTGACTTCTATAGATGTCCAAACTGTAACTTAGATTCCTGTTATGCAAAAAAAAATATTGAATAATTTCTGCATTGACAATCATTACTTTATTATGTACTGAAAACAATTGTTAGTAAAGTTTTGTACTTTTTAACTATTGAAAATATTTCAATAGATCTTCATGGAATTTTTATATGTTGCAGTTACGACTTTGAAAAAAGTTAAAATTACAATTAAAAAAATAGAGGAATTAAATATTGGAGGTTCATTTGACTAAGTTTTAAAAAATTATTGAGTTTAACAACCTAATAAACGAAAAACATATATTTTTATTCGATTCAACTGCTTTACGGTCGTTACTGCAATATCTAAAACTTCGTTGTGGCACCATTGAAACATGTTAATTAGTTAAACAGAAATCAAATTTACTAAGAAATTTTCTGTTAATTTTTTAGTAAAAATATTTTTTGTGGTGCTATTGGCGGTTCTTTTCTATCGTATTAATATATGTCCCTTTAGTTTTATTACAGTTTAAAGTTTTTGTTACTAGTTTAGAGTTTATTGCTAATAATTTAGCCACTCATTATTAACTTTAATAAAAATAGTAAACTTAAGAACCCTTTAACCTAACTAAAAAAACACTTTACTTTAAATAAAAATCATTTTATAACTGGGATTCTATTGAGATTATGTAGAGGTGGATAAAATGCTTCAATTTTAAGAAAAAATTCTACTTTTATACCCTACTTCATTAGAACGACCTTAAAGTGGCATGGTAGTGATAATTTCTTTTTGAACATTTTTGGGTGCTCTAACTAAAAAACTGAGCTTCTTTACAGAAACGCTAAGAGTAAAAAGTTCTTAGAAATCATCTAAAAATACACTGGAAGTTTGTCAGATTTTTTAAATGATATTTTCACAAATTTTGTATTTAAATATTTTAACAAATTCGTAAAAGTTAATGGAAAATTCTAAAAAAAATTTGGTATATTCTTTAATCAATTTTAAGTATTTGTTGTTCTTTGCAATTTTTTCGAAAAGTTGATAGTTATTGAGGAAATGAACTTCAAATATTACCATTTAGGATTTTTTTATCCACATTTAAAAACTATTGAAAAAATTGCAAAGAACAAAAAAAAAACTTAGAATTTATCAAAGAATATGTCTCATTTCTTCAGAATGGTTCGTTAAATTCCTAAAATTTGTTTGTATTTCTGGACAAAATACCTGTATATTCCTTGGTGATTTGCAAAAACTTCTGTCCCAGCATTTTTTTAAAAAAGCTTATTTTGAGATCGTTCCAATGAAGTAAGGTATAAACGTAACATTTTCGTACCTCAATATTAAAATAGCTCAACAAAAATTCGTAAGACTGAATATTTCTATTTTTTGCGATTATCTTCTAATTTGACGCCATATTAGAATTCCTGTTCATTGAAAAACTTAGTTTTGACCTCGGAATCTTTCAAAGCAACCTCAAAAATAGTAGGATAAGTACTTTTAATTTTTTTCAACTTTGATTTCGATACGAAATACTTGATTGAAATTAAAGTAACAAAATTATTCATTTCAGGCAATAATGGGTTAATAATTTGACGTGGAAAAGTGAATTTCTTTTTTTCATATAATGCCCAAATAATCAGATTTAACAGTATATAATTTAAATGTTTAATTTCTGGATTGAAATATTAATCATGTTAAATTTAAGTTAATTGAAAACAAGACATCATTGCAACCAAATTGGACCTCGAGGTATTTCGTATACGAATACAACTGCGGGACGTTCTGCAAATTCCGACCTCGATAGTATCCAGAGATATCGATCCAAAGTATTACGGATTATTATCAACTCTCCCTGATGTTCCACATGACGTCATCGATACTGATCTTTGAGTGAAATCAGTAAAGTGCAAGTCTAAGACATTTAGAGAAAGGTACCAAGTGAGACTACATCGCATACCAGTGAACCGTAAACAAACTTGCCGGACGACAACGCTCTTCATTACAGAACACTAAATTAAATGATCTAGACTTCTCTTTTACACGTAATGGAAAATTAATTGCCATGTATTATATCATTCTGTTTATTATATTGCTTGATTAATGCAAGTTTATGTATGGTAGACCTAAGGTTTTGTCAAATGTTAATCAATTTATACGTAGCTTATCAACTTACGAATCAAATTACTTATCTTATGATCTAAGACATGGTATAATAAAAGAAGGTATATTTAAAGTAAGTGGATGCGCAGAGGCGACCAATAGCATCGTGATAGGATTACCAATTTAAATCGAGGTAGAAGTGTAATAAGCAATTGACTATTCGGCAATTGACGCAGACATTTTTCAGCGTCTTTTTGTCTTTTAATTTCCACATTATTTTTAAAGTTCTCATTTCAAATAAGGAGGCTTTTCTTTTAATTTTTTTCGTGATACTAATAATTGTGGTTAGTCTGTAAAAGAGTCTTTTATCATAGCTTCAGTTGTAGCGATATTTGCAATTTTAGCTTATCAAAAAAGTAAATATTATTAGGAGTAGTAGTAGTATTGTTATTAATTATAACGCATAGAATATTTATGTATTGAACAAATTTACTACATTTTACTACTTTTTGAAATGTAATTAAAACTTATAATAAACAACTTTTCTGACCTTAGTGACGTAGATTATTCTTCAGTTATTTATTTTGTTTAATAATATACCATAAATAATATTCTGCATTAATTTTGAAATTTTAGGAAAGAAGATTCAGAATTTATAGTAAAAATGATAAGTGAAATAATTTTAAGCAGTCTAGTATAAAAGTATTGTTTGTAATACTTTTACCCCCGCATGATCCGAGACACCAAGTAGCGCTTATATAGAAAACTACTATTTCAATTCATCAGAGTTCATTCAAAGTTTAAAAAAAAAATGTAATTAAAAGATTTGGTAAGAATTCTCAAAGTCAGTTACTGGACGAAGAGTGCATTTTAAAATCGCATATGTCGCAATATTTTCAGAAGAAGTCTTTTGCAAACTTTCAATAACTTTATTTTCAGTTTTTCAATTTTAATAATTTATTTTTACAGCGTCTACCTCTTTTCTTCGCGTTTGGAACAGATCTGACAATCTGACATATTCTTTTTGTTTGAACATTTAATATTTCTAATAAACATTCGCACATCTGGCTTCCAAATTCAAGTCACCATAAAGATTCATTCCACATATTATATAATAGCATTCCATATTCGTAAAATAACAACAATTATTCATTCAAAATCAGTCCACATTCGGCCATTCCCGATAATATCGTCGTCCTCGACGATTGATAGTTTTTAATAATTTGTTTGTTCTTTTTTTGGTCTAATTAAAAACCGAATGACACATTTATATGCAATGAAGTCACTTTCCTTTTGGGATTTTCTTTAATCTATCTATTGATATTATACCTTTATAAAACCTTTGACTCTGTCTTTCACCGTCTATATCCTGAATTAAATATCTGTCATTGCCAATTCTCTTTCCAATTTCATAAGGTCCTCTATATTTTTCGACTAGTTTCCTACTTTCTCCTGTCGATGGTGCATTGTACCTCACGAATACAAGATCTTTTTCGTGAAGCAGCTCAGCGTTTTTTCGTTTTTTATTGAAGTGTTTTCATATTCTTTTCTAACATCGCGATTATCTTCCTCAGTTCCTAAAATAATTTGTAATTTTTTTATTTTTTGAATTAATTGATTATTATTTTTCCCAATTATTTTGAAATTAAATATCACTTCTGATGATGTTCTTTTCACACGGAAAAAACAGGTTTGGACGTACCGACCAAAGAAGTATGGTTAATTAAAGTATTGATAGGTCGACCATTGCTATGGTAAAGAGAACTTTGCATATAGAAGCCCTTTCAAAAAGTATGGTTACAGCAACCATAGAATGGCTGGTGTAACCATAGTATGGAAGGGACATAATTATCAATATAATATGGTCAAGACAACCATATCTAAGGTTGTAACAACCATGGTGTTTTTTCCGTGCAGTATTCTGGGTTTGCTATTATTTATAGCCCATTGAATGTCGTACAATTTTCTATCCCAATCGCTATTTTTTAAATTTGATGTTAATGTAGGTTAAAAGGTCATAAAGAACATTTTAAGGTACTTATACTATTTTGCAACATTCCTATGTATAGTTCGTTAATAAATTTGATGAGGGCCTGTATCGTTGGCCGAAACGTGTATACATTTTTTTGTCAAAAGGCCAACATAAGTTCAAGGACCGTTATACCAAATATTGTTTTGAATAACAGATTTTGAGATATTTGAGGTTATGTACCCGAAAATACACTGCTTTTGAGGTTATGTACCCGAAAATGCTACTTTTGAGGTTCTATACAGAAGACAAAACATTCTTAGGGATTTTTCTTTTGGTTAGATCAAGTAGTACTACTCGTTCTCTTTAACTTCAGAGTCGCAGAGTTTAATGACGCCTTTTCTTCACCAAGATACGTCAATTTGAAATTACGATGTACTTGTAAAAAATGTAATTCTTCATTTTGATTTTCTTCATTTTGTCTTTCAATGTTTTGATTTTCGGAACTTTGTTCCCCGGTCAAAATGTATCCTAAAATGCCATTGGAGAATCAGCTCATGTCAGATTCAATGTCACGAAACCTTTGTAAATATAAACAATTATATAAAATTGTTATATTTATAACTAAAAACATGTTTAAAAATTGTGAATGTTTTTTGAAAACATTTTTATACGCCATTTTGAATCCTCCTTCTTTAATTGGATCATTTTAATATCTTGACTTCAAATTCATATTCAGCAAAGCCAAACACCCCCAATTACAAATTTTCAAAACAAAGTACCCAGTAAACAAATATCTGCTTCAAAATATTTAATGAAAATGCTTATAACACCGATGGGACAAGTCCCGTATTTAAAAATGGCGTAACGAAAGAAAAAATAGCAATTTAACTGTGCTATTCACAAATTAAAACGAAAGAGTAGTATAATATGTCCCAACCAATGGAAACCCCCATCAATATTGGTGTCTTTCCGAACATAACCTCAAATGAAATCAGAAACTGCATTTTTTGGGGGCATAACCTGAAATATAATAATAATAATAATAATAATAATATTGTCTTTATTGTACATAAAATATACAAAAGGCGAGCAACAGCACAAGCTGCTTTACAGTCTGACCTACACGTATATCTTAAAATTCTGATGTGATAAATTCTGGCCCTGGATCGGATTCTACGTAAAAAATTACCTCCAAAATGACTCTCCACATTCCAACAACTGACATGACCCTATATTATTTGCAGACCTTAAGTAATGTAGTAAGTATTACTACAGGAAATTATTATAATTTTACGAGTGCTTTAAACACATTGTAATAGTACAAAAGTCGAATGCCGAGAATAATATGCAGATATTTAAACTTACCAAATGTGATATTTTTATTGCAGACTTGCAAAATAGAGAAAACTGCCATTATTTTAACTTTTTGTAAACATCTTCTAATATTTAATGCCTGAATAGTAAAAATCATAAGGACTTATAATATTTTTTATTACAGAGAATGGCAATTTTCTCATTCTATAAGTCTATCCTAAAATAACCATCTAGAATGACACAAATTCCAAACAAAAATTTTCTCCGTCTATCGGATTGATTCCGTGACGATTCTCTTTCATATTACGGTTACTTTAAGTTTGCACAAAGAGAATCTTATTCTTTACGAAATAGATTTTTGTACCGAAAAAATAATAGCCATACAGATACAAGAGTTTTTTAAGTTAACCACTAAGAGTGTTCAAATTTATACTTTTTCCATTTTTCAAATCTGTATTTTTAGTATTAACTCTCTTTCACGAATTGACGAATGCAAATTCGAAAAGATATTATGGATTTTAACTACAAAAAGTCGTATATTTTACATTTCTTTATCGACAAATTCGATTCGTATTTATTACAAAATTACAAAAATTATTAGTCAACAAAAATATGTTTTCATAATATCTATGCAAGTAAAACATATTTATTATTATACAAGAGGTCGTATACTAATTGCACCTCCCGAACACCTTTCAAACAATGCATTTATTGAAAAACCGTCTCAGGCAAAAATAGCAGAGACTACAGAGGGTCAATGGTAACCTCGTCGATAACTTTGGATTCAGATATAAAGGTTATTTCAAGGTCAATTCCAGTTTTTTAAATAGAAACCCCCAAGTTTTATTGCAGATTTAGGTTCTCAAAAATACGCCAATTTTATCTACAAGCTTTTGCGTTTGGTATCATCAGACGTTCTCCTTTGAGAAAGATAAAGTTTATCATCCTATATAGATACTCTTTTTTTATGCCACGTTTGTATGCAACCTTAACATTCGACTAAAAATGGAGCACTTTGTATACAACTGTCGTTTTTTATGCATTCTTGAATTTGTATTTTAATGAAATTTAGTAATTGCCCGATTTATAAAGAGGGGAACGTAGTTATTTCGAATTCTTTAAATAAAATTTTAAATTAATAAACATTTTTTTATAAGGCAATGCTATCAAGTATAATTTCAAAGCAGGAGATTCTGTAGAACATTCTATTTTTATTACAACAACATTGCATCTTAATGAATTTTAGATTTTAAGTATGTTACAAGTTAGAAGTATACCTTAAAGTGTAGTTAAAATATTTAATATACTTTAAATCCCATGAAGTAAATCACTAATATTACTCCGAATTCGGAATTGATTATTTAATTCAAATGGCTGAAACTTGCGACTGTAATTTAGATTAAAAATTTAATTCTTAAAACAGAAAATTGACTCCAATGGCATTTTACTCCTTTCGAATGAAATTTGACAATATTTTTATTGTGTATATTTTTCAAAATTAGAAAAGAGATTCTTAATATAAAGTGAAAATGAAAGATAATAAACTACATTTTTTAATTAATTTCCAAGAGTGATGCTTTCTTAAAGATATATACGAACAAATTCACGGAATAATCTCGAAACAATGATACGCTTGTGATAAGCACAAAAGATGTAATCTCGATATTTCAGATAAAACGCAAGCGTATGCCTATATAAAGGATAATGTTTCATATGGCAAACGTCATCGCAGCAAGCAGAAGCTTATGATTGTCTGAAATTCATTAAGAAATTTAAGATTATGATGACCAAATTATAAAATAAGTGTATATGTTGTGAATAGACAAAATTCATAAAACCGAAAATATCTGTTTCTCCTTTCGAAATGTTACTATTGTAAATAATAATTTAGTAGCACTATTAGTTATTGTTTCGAAATAAATATCACTTGTGCTCACATCAAAACGCGTCATATTTCTAATAATCTTTAGAATTTATTTTGGTGCATTTATCTGCTCTGATGACAGAGTTTTAGATTCGATTAAAGTTTATTTTGATTGTTTTATTAGGTTATCATTAAAACAAACATACACAAATATTGAAATGTTGCCTTTAAACTCCGACGCTTTATATTAAAATAAATTGTCACTATCTCTCGACTATACTGATTTAATTAAATTTAAATGACATTAACAAATTTTCTTTTTATTTAATTTAAAAATAAACCATACATTGTGATGCAAGTGCGGTAAATTAGTGATAATTGAAACTTTGTCCACCACACTGCGTCCGGCTAATTGGGTCCGCCATTTTTTCTTTTAAAGAACCATAAACAAATACCGAGTTTTGTACATTTCAGGAAAAAATTTGTATATTTTCCGTCCGTGAACAAAATTTTGGTGCAATAATCGCCAGTTTGGAGCCGCCATTTTGAATTGATTGTAGGTACTAACACATATTTTGAAAGATCAAATGGTTTGTCCCATTTTGTACCACTTTTTGTCACATCTTAATAACGTTTTCGGTGTAAAATATTGATTTAAACAAAAAAATTGATTTTTCGTTTTCTTTTTGCAGAAAAACACCGCCATATTGAGTTTCTTCGTGGAGAAAAGTAAAATCTGAGCATAGGATCTTGCAAAGCGACCCCATAAATATGTAATAACACTTGCTGCCCTTTATGAACAAATTTTTTCTACTTTTGATGCTACGTTAAACTTAGACTAAAACTTTACAAGTTTCGGGCGTTAACGGGTTCACCCGATTTTTAACGTTCGAAATAACGGACTAAAATTTGAAAATTTTCTCCGATTTTTATGAAATTTTATATCAGACTGTTTTAGGGATCACAGATTACAAATCCGTTGTTCGATTTTTAATTTTGACATAACTTCTCTAATGATTAGGCGTTTTTAATCTGCATGCTTCGGAATTTAAAAAAAGCGAATTCAAACCAGTCTCTGCGAATCCATTTCAATCCAAAAATAACAATATCGAATACGACTAATGATGAATGCCTCTGAATCCAAAAAGATGTATTCAAATCAGTCTGTGCGAATTCATTTGAATCCAAAAATAATAATGTCGAAAATAAGCATTGCTGAATGCCTCTGAATCCACCGGCCTGCGCGAATCCATAAAAGGTGGCATATCCAATCATGATAGCCCAAAAAGAATCTTTTTTATATTTTTTTTTTTTCGAAAAAGAGGAATTGAAAATAAGACTCGCTTATTGGGCACTTTGCTGCATGAATCAGACATAGTCCAGAAAAGAAATGGAGATTTTCAAGCGAATCAGATCATTTTTTGAAAAAATCGTCCTCCATATTGTATCCACCATTTTGAATGTTTGAAAACGGATTTCAGATTCGTATTCAGTGACCCCAAAAAGCCTCCAAGTAAGCACTTTCAAGCGAATCGGATCATATTTTGAAAAAATTGTCCTCCATATTGGATCCGCCATTTTGAATTTTTGAATACGAATTTCAAATTCGTAATCAGCGACCCCGAAAACCCTTTGGTGTACAGTGACCTTTAAATTTCGTTGAAAAGAAAAATATGTGACTGAAAGGGAACTCCATGGTCTTTTTCAAATTCATTATTTACATATTTAAGGTAATTATTAATTAATTTTGCTGCAATTTTTTGCTTCCTTACCTCAAGAATGTGCTAGGAAACGTAAATAAATCAAGATTTTTAATTAATTATCAACTTATACTGTTTTTAAACATTAAACCAAGTGTAAAAAAGATGGATTTTTTACGGAAAATACATATAAGTGGAGAAGAAAACGTCACTCAAATATGACGAGACTGGGTACTCGGGAGTTTTCGGGGTCGCTGATTACAAATCTGATCTGAGATTTTTAAAATTCAAAATAGCGGATGCAATATGGCCGATGGAATTGCAAAAATGTATTTGAACGAGATGAAATTGGGTACTCGGGAGTTTTCGGGATCGTTAATTACGAATCAGGTCTCAGATTTTCAAAATTCAAAATTGCGGGTCTAATATGGCCGACTGAAATATAGGGTGAATCTGACGTCTTTTTACATTTCGGTCGGCCATTTTGGATTCGCCATTTTGAATTTTGAAAATCAGAGGTCAGATTCGTAATCAGTGATCCCGAAAACTTCCGAGTAACAAATTTCTGTTATAATTTTCAGCGTAAAGAAAAATGTATGCTTCAAACGGGTTAACCCTTTAACGCCGGGACGGACACTTTTTTTTCGTTCAGTTTCAGCTTTAATTTTCTCGGCGATTAAGAATGTAAAAAATCCTTCAGGAACTATTTCTTTTGTATTTGACCGCACTCTTTCAGAGTCTGCAATCGAAATTCCCAAAAAATACATATTCAAAAAGTTACAGCCATTTTTTAAAAGAAAAATCGAAATTTTTGACAATTTTCTTTCAGAAATGAATTTTTTTTTCGTATAGCAGGTCACCAGAGCACTGTTTCACCTGAAAATATCGCGTCCGCAATATCTAAGCTTCAAAATGGCGAAACGTACTTTTCAAAATTTAAAGATGGCGGCTCAAAAATGTTGGCGGAAGAATTTTTTCCCTACAAATATTAATAATCTATGTATCCTTATTTTTTTCAATTTTTTTCTATTTGAATTGTGTTGTGTATCTAAATATTTTTCGTGTCGCTCATAACGAATCCGAAGTCAGATTTCAAAAATTCAAAATACCGAGAAAATTAAAGTTGAAAATGAACGAAAAAAAGTGTCCATCCCGGCGTTAACGGGTTAAGCGAATATTACATCGGAATTTTAATCGAACATCCCGCACTTTACTCAGAAGATGTGCAGAAACCAAACAATCTGACATAATTATCACTTCATAACATTACATAACAAATTTATCACATGATAACATGGCGGATCCAATATGGTTTAAAAATGGCCGGAGCGCAATAAAAAGAAACTCTTGTATCTTAGTATTGCACTAGAGAAAGAGTGACGTAATTCATCCTTGTCTCGATCACAAATTTAAAGATAAGTTTGTATTGTACACGGCCAATACTTTGTTGTGCCCACAATGGCGTCCAGCATTATAAAAAAATTGTCCGGTTGGAAACGATCGTTATCGAAGGCCGTCACGGATCACTCGTAGGACGATAAGGGAATTATGAAATCATCGCCGAAAGAATCCGCGAAACTGCACAAAATTCGACTTGATGCGTAAAGAATGGTCCGTGAAGATTCGAATTACGACATCGCGTTTCGATGAATCGATCTGCCACTCTCGAGTGTCGAGCTCGCGCGAAAAGCGCGACGAAAAATAATCCAGTGGCGTGAAGCGCGTTTTGTCCGAACGAAGTGGTGGTTGCTGTTCCCGCGAGTGGAGTCGCGCAAAGGAAAAGCAACACTACGTCAGTTGGTGTATTGTATTGTACAGGTTGACTTGTTGAACGCGATTCGGTCATCGTGCGTCAGAATGTATTTTCGTTGTTTTCCTCGATGAAAAGTCGCGTCTCCCGCCATCGCATCCGGAAGGAAACGCCAAAAAAAAAAAACCAGGACCGGCGCGTAAGCTTTTTTTTGTCGAGAGTCTCGAAGGGACGTTACGGATATAAATAGATCGGCTTATCGTATCCTCCTCCTCGGTATGCGCGATGTTACAGCAGTGTCGTGCGCTCGTCGCGAATGCATCGCGATGATGAGGCTTTGTCTCGAAATTTTCCAAAACCCGACGACGATGAGAACCACGTAAATTCGGCGTATCCATCGAGATTCTAGAAACCCCCTGACCATGAAGAAACAATTTTTCAGGGTCAAGCAGCTCGCTGACCAAACCTTCTCCAGGTAAATTGCGTCGTCCTTTCGCGAGTTGTCTTCTTCGTGTCCACTTTTGGTCTTGGTGTCTTTGTTTCCGCCTAATCAGTATTCTTTATCTAGAGCGGGCAAAACGGAAGTCTTGACCGATGACTTGCAAGCAGCCGACAAACACGTAGATCAGATCAAAGCTGCGCTAACCGGGCTTAGCAAAAGGTTGTACATAACTCCGAGTCAGTCCGGTACTTTGGATCCTGCGTATAAGGAAAAGCGACTGGTAAGTTGGATGTCGATGTTCAATTTTACATTGCGCTATATCCTCCCGCTTTTAGAGGAAATGTCCGGAATTCGTTCTGGGACAGACGATGCTGGACAATGCCTCGGAAGACGGCCTAATGAGCTTTGCCCTCTCGGAGTGCGGACGCGCTCAAGTGGCGTTGGCTAACGAGAATGTCGAGCACGAGTCAAAAGTCGAACAGTACGTCGCTGCTCCGCTGCAACACATTTTGGAAACTGACGTTCCTAATATAATGAAGCAAAAGCGGAATTTGCAGCGATTAATTTTAGATATGGACAGTATAAGAGCCCGATATCACCAAGCCAGTAAACACAATGTTGGAGGTTTGTCATAAAATAACATTTTGTCAACTTTGACAACTGAAATGTAAATAAATTTTGTACAGGTACGGGGGCGACGAAAGTCGATAGTTTAAGAGACGAGTTGGAAGAAGCAGAGTCTAAAGTTGATCAGTGTCGCGATCAATTGGCTGCAGAAATGTTTCAACTTATGTCTAAAGAAACCGAACTAGCACAAACAATTATTCAGTATGTTAAGCTTCAACGAGCGTATCACGAAAGTGCTTTGCATTGTCTAGAAGAGCTTATTCCTGGTCTAGAATGCTTTATAAGTACGTATTTCATACAAAAAACAATTAAAATTTATCTAATATCGTTGTATTGATTACTAAACAGATGATAATGAAATGAAGCCAGTATACGGGTATTCGCTAGAAGAGCACCTTCGAGTAACAAATAGAAAAATTGCGTTACCAATTCAATTAAGTGTTTCGACACTTTTGAGGCTTGGAATGGAAGAAGAAGGATTGTTTAGAATTGCCAGTGGTGCTTCGAAGTTACGACGCATCAAACTAAGTTTTGACGCTTGTTGTTTAACTTTACCTATTGCTCTCGAATACAAGGATCCTCACGCCTTTGCCGGGGCTCTCAAATCTTACCTGCGGGAATTACCCGAACCTCTACTTACCTTCAAGTAAGTTTCCTTTTTTATACATGTTTACAGACGAGTCATTGACCCAGAAATAGAATACGTAGTCATTCAAATGAGTCGCAAGTAATATCTAGAAAGTTAAAAATCTACTTGTTGAAATACTCGTATAAAAATAGTTAATATTGTACACGAAAAGAGAAAGCATTGACGAAACAATTGGAATTTAAAAGGGCTATTTGCTTTAAATTGATACGACCTCGATGTGATTTATGACAATTTAATGTACATCCGAGTCGGCCAATAAATAAGCTCTCAATTCGAGTGGTGGAAATGTTCATAGACTTAACGATATAATACGATAATATTCTACTAGTATTCTCTTGACCGAAATTAACTATGTTTGATTAGATTATATTCCGAATGGATGGCAGCTGCGAAGATAACACAAAGCGACGCGAGGCTACGAGCTCTGTGGGAGGTGCTTCACAAATTGCCGACAGTAAATTTTGAAAATTTAAGGTTCCTAATTAAGTTCTTAGCAGTCCTAGCCAAAAATCAAGACATCAATAAGATGACGCCACATAATATTGCGATTGTTATCGCTCCTAATCTTATTTGGAGTCAGCACGAAGATACCACTACTATGGTGTAAGTACATGAAATATATGTATTTACTTTTAGTATTGCGGGACATAAACATGTCATGAAAAATTTAATATTTGGCAATTGAAAAAATGTAAAAAAAAATTAAAGGCACACTGACCGCACTCATTCCACTAAGTTTCAACACTTATAAGAAGTAAGAAAAATGGTGTGCCAATCATTTTTTTACAAAGTATATTTTTAACCCTTAATCATAACACATAGGTCATTTTCGACCCAGAAAAAATTCAAATTGTATTTTCTACAATTGCACAACTGTAAGCATTTTCAAATGGCAGGACATATTTGACCCAGGTAGTGAGAGGAAAAGGCCTTAAAATAGCTGTCGAAACTAAGGGTTAAAAAATAAATTTTTGAAAAATAATTGTTTAAAGCTAAGGCATTAAAATTAACAATAATAATTGCTTAAATTGATTTGATATATTTAAAGAACACTTTGTATATTAATTTTATAGTATATTATAAGAGTAGAGTGAAGTAAAATAGCCAACTACATTAGTTAAATATAGAGTACAGCTAAATTCTAATACAAGATAACAAAATGTTTTAAGGTAAAGTTTTAGCAAATGATAAAACTTTAATAATTGAAAGTGGTTAATTGATCTCACTCTACCATACCATCTCGATTGAGTAACTTTGAATATTTTAGTCCGCCATTTTGAATTTTAAAAATTTGAGGTCAGATTTGTAATCAGTGACCCCAAAAACCCCCGAGTAACAAATTTTAACTATTTTTCACATAAAGAAAAATGTATGCTTCAATGGGTTAATTTTAAAACTTTGATTTTTTACTTGCAATGTTAAATTTGACATATTAAAAAAGGCAGCTGCTATGATGTGCCAATAAATAGTACATTACAATACGAGTGCACAAAGTAGGTATTTCCCACACGAGCGCAGTTTGTCACCCGAGCGAAGCGAGGGTGATAAAAAAGCGATTGTGGGAACACCTACGAAGCGCACGAGTATCGTATACTATTTTTCCTATTAAGTGCGCAAAGGTCGACACCTATATACAACATTTAAAGTGGCGGTGCAAGGGCGGTGGAGAAGGGTGGGTTCGGGGGGGCAGAGCCCTCCCGACCGAAAACAGTATTTATAAATGCTTTTGCAATAAATAGACTAAATTTATAAATATCTACGTAATACATTATTTATTATCGTTAATACTGTTAATTGTTTTTAATATTTTATATAAATTTTAATGAATTTAAATATTCATTCGCATTCGCGTTTTCGGATACATTTTCAATTACATTACTATTTTAGATAGAATTAACCTATACCTATCGTTTTCCGTACTGAAGAACGGCGATTGAAAAGTAAAACAAATGAAAGTTTTGACAGGTCTATTCTACATGTCTGTATACCTACACGGAAAAAAATAGTACGTCGCTCCAGCCAGATTGCCCAGCTAAAACAGCTTCCCACTGCCCAGCAGGTCGATGTAAGTCGCGAGTGAAGACGTAAAATGACAATTAAAATTCGAAATCCTTAAAATTTTTTTTTTTATAAATAGGTATACTTTTCTTATGTCTTTAAGAATATTTCTACATAATTTCTAGATGAAGTGGTTATTTATATTATTTTTATATGATTTTTTAAAGTCGTTAATAGTGAAAAAATCACTACTTTTTTCATTTTAAGGCTTCCGTATTGATTACCGTGTTAGATACGACAAAAATGCACTGAACGTTTTTTGTAGAGCACAAAATTTCCTACAAAAAAGTCAGTGAGAACGCAAAACATTACTGCACGCAAATTTTCTTTACCGCTTGCTAAATTATAAGATCAGTAAGGTGTGGGAAAGTGGCACTTTGCACACGCAAATACGTGCGCAAAATCGAACTTTGCGCACTATAATAGGAAAAAATTATTATCTAATTCTTTGGCGCAATCACGTTTGCGTCGATGTTGGCAGAGTTCTATGCAAGGCACCGCCTTTTACCAAGGTGGATTTTGTTCCTTTTTTAATGAAGAATACAACACAATTAAATAAAATACTGAATTCAGAAAGTATTTTTTTTAATCTTGGATTCAATCGATAAAACATAATTCTCAATAAAAACAAGTAAAAACTCAGCGACGCTTACTCTTTAGTGGCTTTTCGTCTTCTATGAGAGTCACATGTTTGAGTAGCATATTTTTACAAACCTCAAACATCAACGGCGATGAAGTACACGCAAAAATTCGATTGCAGAAAAGTATTTTTATTTATAACAACCAAAAAAAAGTAATTTATATATATTTATATATCAGGCAATAAATCAACTAAAATATATCATCTCACATGTCTTTTGATTAGTTTTAAGTATTACCATAGATATACATTAATAAATGTTTTAATTTCGTGGCTAAAATGGTCTGTACCCTAAATATTAAAATTTTCAGAGAAATGCTTATATAAATCCGATAAAATACTTGTAACGATAATGATAATTTAAAAACTTAAACTTAATAAAAGTTTTCATTAAGAAATTGAAAAGAATTGGAAAATATATTGAAAATTTTTTGATAGAAAAGAAACGAACCAGTAAATCAATTTTTATTTGTCATTTTAATGAAATTTTATGCACGTTATTCACATATTAAAATAAAGTAACAAATGCAATATAACCGTTAAAAATAAAATAATATTTCCACAAAATATAGCTGAAAATGAAATATACTAATGCTATTCAGTTAAAGTCGGACTTTCGATACGCACGGTTATACTGTGAGTACGCAGCGTAAATAGATCGCGAGTACCAACGATTCAACGATTCAATCAATTTACCTATTTACATATTTAGTTAAAGTGAAAGTTACAGTTCTAAGTGCTAAGTTGTAAAAGTGAATAAAAGGGAAGTAGTGCTCTGCACTGCAACTCCAAATTCAAAAACATGAATACACCTTCGCAAACAGCACAATCATCCAATGGAAAATCGCTAAGAAAAACCTACGCCGATGCAACTATCGTCTCTTACAAAAACGAACAAGCAATTATTATTCACGCTATAGAAGGATTAACTATTGAAGATTACCTGGAAGCTCTTATCAAGATCATCAACCCAAACGAAATAAGGTTCGCCTCTAAAATATCGAATCAAAGAATCAACATATTTCTATCATCGCAAGAAGCTGTTAAAAAATTTACCAATGAACACTCGTTCCTGAAAGTACAAGGGCATGATCTCGAAGTAAGACCCTTAATAAAAAGTATGAAAAAAATTATAATATCCAATGTCTCTCCAATCATACCAAATGAAACTATCATTCAAGCGCTACAAAAAGAAAAGGTTGAACCAAAATCACCGATCAGCCATATGAGAATTGGATCACAAAATCCACTCCTCTCACATGTGCTCAGTTTCCGACGACAGTTCTTTATTGATCCAGAAGACACAGATAAAATACTTGATTCCATCCTGCTTACAGTTGAAGAAACTTCTTATAGAGTATTTTTCGCCACGGAAACTGCAATGTGTTTTATATGCAAGCAAAAGGGCCATTTAGCAAGACAATGCCAAGAAAACACAGATGTAAACAAATCAAACAATAAACCATCAAACAATAACAGTGAGTTTCCAAGACTAAAATCAACAAAGTTGAATACAAAACAGGCACAGGTAATCACCAATGAAAACAATACGACAGATAACAATACAATCAATTACAAACGACCAAAGCCGACGTCAACAATCTCTGGTAATTCGGAGAGCCCCGAAATTGAAATGGTTATTCCGAATGAAACAAATGATAATAACAACGTCCGAAAAAAGAATGTAAATAAAGAAAAACAAGCCAACAAAAAAGCCAAATTTGATCAACTGAACACTGACAAAAGTTTAGACGAAATTTTAGCTCCACTAGAATCAGTCATAAGCAGTAACCCAACCCAATACCCACTAGACTTTCTGACATTAAAAAATTTCATCGATCGAGCTCAACCATATACCAATGCACCTAATGTAGCCAAGGATTATACCAGTGACATAAAGCTCATCGCAAAGATGCTTAAGGATTTATACCCGAATTTAATAGAAAGGAGAGCAAAAGTAATTTTTTCAAGAATAACAACAAGTATAAATAAATCTTCCGATACAGACTATGAATCAAACACCGAAGTTTCAGACGATCAGATAAGTCAAGACACATTTTAAATATAAGTTTAATTTCATTTGAATTTCAATTAATAATAAATATGCATCTAATTCAATGGAATGTAAACAGTTTCTATACCCGTAGGGAATTCATACAAATTCTAATAAAAAGAAGAATACCATCGGTACTATGCATCCAGGAAACTAATTTTAAAAACAATCATTGTGGAAACATAAAAGGATACACACATTATTATAAGAATAGAATAAACTTCTCACATGCCAGTGGTGGAGTGGCAACCTATATTAAAAACAACTTATCATCCGAAAAGATACAGTTAAACACTCCCTTAGAAGTAATAGCCGTAAAAATTAAATGCCCAGCAGAACTAACAATCTGCAACATGTATCTACCAAACAGTCATAACCTAAACATCCAAGACATAAAAGATATCATGAAACAACTACCAAAGCCATTTCTTATCGTCGGGGACTTCAATAGCCACAATCCAATATGGGGTTCTAACAAAACTGATGCAAGAGGAGAAATCATAGAGAAACTGTTGGAAAATCCAAATATTGTCCTTCTTAACTCAGAGTCTGCTACACACTTCAATAGCGCCTCGGGTACCTTTAGTTCGATAGACCTCAGTCTATGCTCAGCCTCTATAGCTAGTTCAATTGAATGGCGAGTCGACAGTGATTTACATGACAGCAATCATTTCCCGATTCATATCCAAATAGCAACAAATCAGAACAGTGACACGGAGAATATTCCTTCGCCAAAATGGAAATTTAAAGAAGCAAACTGGACCGAGTATTCAAAAATAATGGACGAATACTTTGCGAAAAGATTCATCACCGAAGATTCCGTCATTGAAAACGAACTAGAGTGCATGACAGAAGCTATTCAAAATGCAGCGGACAACGCTATTCCCAAAATAACTAGAAAGTCAAAAAAAAGCGGAGTTCCGTGGTGGAATAAAGAATGTGGAATAGCAATAAAAGCATCCAAACATGCCTTTAATACGTTTAAAAAGCACAACACCCTAGAAAACAAAATTGAATACAAAAAACAAAGGGCAACAGCAAGAAGAGTTATAAAAACACAAAAAAAAGAAGCATGGAGAAACTTTATCAACTCAATCAACAGGCATACACCCATAAGTGAAACATGGAAATCAATCAACGTCATTCAGGGCAATAGAATTAAAGAAAGAACGCCTTTTTTAAATGTCAACGGCGAAATAAAGTCAACCAGTAAGGAAATGGCTCAAGCTCTAGCAGAGACGTTCGCTCAAAATTCAAGTGATAACAACTATCATCCCATATTCCTAAATTACAAAAATGTGAAAGAATGTTCCTGGTCTAGTCAAATACATGAGGATATAACTCAAAAAGATCCAATAAATAATCCTTTCACTATGGAAGAAATGTTATTAAGCCTCCAATCATGCAAGAACTCTAGTCCTGGACCAGATGGAATCCCGTCTATTCTGGTTAAGCATTTACCAAGCAATGGGCTTAATTACTTATTGTCATTATTCAATAAAATATGGGAAACGAACTCCTTTCCCAGGATATGGAAAAAAGCAATAATAGTTCCTATCCCGAAGCCAAATAAAGACCACACACTTCCAACCAATTACAGACCGATAGCACTTACTTGTAATCTAGGGAAATTATTGGAAAAAATGATTAACCGTCGACTAAAATGGGTATTAGAACAGAATAACTGGATCTCGGAACATCAAAGTGGCTTTCGTCAACATAGATCAACGTACAACCATCTTGTACACTTTGAATCTGACATCTGTAAAGCGTTAGTAAACAATGAACATCTAATTGCAGTGTCTATGGACATAGAAAAAGCGTACGAAATGATTTGGAAATCCAGAATAATTCAATGTCTCAAGGATAAAGGTTTTAAAGGACGTATTATAAACTACATTGAAAACTTTCTTAAAGAAAGAACTATTCAAGTTAGAGTAAATAACATACTTTCAGAAGTAACAAACATAGATAATGGAGTACCGCAAGGATCAGTCCTAAGCGTGACATTATTCCTTATCGCAATCAATGATGTTCTATCAACAATAAAACTTCCAATCAAAGGACTACTGTTCGCTGATGATCTGATCATATATTGTCCTGGTAAAAACCTAAATATTACTAGCAAAATTATCCAAGAAGCATTAAACAATATATACAAGTGGACTGAAGTATCAGGATTCAAGTTTTCTCCCTCCAAAACTCAATATATTATTTTCACAAGGTCCAACACAACTGCTCAAAGCATACCAAAACTCTACCTGGAAAACAACGAAATTAATAGGTCGTTTGCCTTGAAAATTCTTGATATGATATTTAACCCGAAACTTACGTGGAAATCGCATATAAAATACCTTAAAGTACAATGCATGCAAAGAATAAACATACTAAAAAGTCTTTCGTCTAAAAATTGGGGCAGCGACCAAGTGATATTAAAGAGAACATACGAAGCTATAATAAGATCCAAGCTTGATTATGGAGCTATAATCTACGGCTCGGCAAAAAAAAGTGTTCTAGAAACCTTAAATCCGATACAAACAACTTCCCTAAGACTGATCTTAGGAGCATTCCGTTCGAGCCCAAATAAAAGTGTTTTGGCTGAAGCGGGTGAACTACCTTTAGAGATGAGAAGAATAGCATTTACATGTGCATACGCTGCTAACTACCGCTGTTTACAAGGAGTCATACCGTTAGATTCAGAGAAAGCTAATAGCACAACACAGATATACAAGAAACGTCCTAATATTCCAAAACCCTACTTAGTACGAGCGAAATTATATGCTGAAGACCTAAAAATTGATTTCCAACCAACTCACCACAGACATATCCCTACTTATCCACCCTGGAGTATGCCTAAACTGAAAATCGATCTCGATATATATAGGCAATCCTTAGGAAAATCGAATACTCCAGCTGAAATATACAGAATACTATTTCATAATTTAATAGAACAAAAATATTCCGAATACAAACAAATATATACTGACGGCTCCATCATCAATGGAGTTCCAGGATGTGCCATTGTGTATGAAAATAAAAAATTCGCCTTTAAGCTTCCTAAGGAGTTCACGCTCCAAGTTTTTGCAATCGAACAGGCTGTAGACACTGTGGTAAAATCTGACATCAATCAAGTGATAATCCTAACGGATTCGAAATCTGCACTGGATGGACTACTAAACTTCAACTGTAGTAAGGAACCTATCCAAAATTTAAGGGAAAAGATCGGAAGAGTAAACGAAACACGGAATGTTGTCCTGGTCTGGGTACCTTCTCATCAAGGTATTGTAGGTAATGAGAAAGCTGATGCAGCTGCAAAAGCCGCCCAAGATGCAATAAATGACACAAGTACAATACCAATCTCAAGGCAAGAATTGAAACATTCTATATTTCAAAGTGCCATAACTAAATGGAATGAAGAATGGACAAGCGAGAGAACCTCAAAACTCCACAATATAAGAGCCAACATCTTGCAAAAGCGACCGGACGTAGAAAATAGAAAAGAACAAAGTGTCCTAACAAGATTAAGAATTGGGCACTCGAATGCAACGCATTGCTTCCTTTTTGATCACTCTCCAAAACCGTCATGCCCTTCATGTGGAGTATATATATCAACAGAACACTGGTACATCTGCCCAGCATATGAAGACCTCCGAAGAACGTTTAACTTACCAACAACATTGAAAGAATGCCTAAACGATGCAAGCAATCAACGATTCCACCGTTTGTGTATATATTTAAAAAAAATCAATATCTTCAATAAAATTTAAAAAGAAAACTAATGTAAAACTGATGTAACTTTATCTGATATGTACAGTCGCTAATGACCTTAGAAGTTGATGCGACTCAAAATAATAAAGGAAAAAAAAAAAAAAACTAATGCTATTTACAAGAGGAAGATCCCAAAAGGAGGCAGATTTTCAAGAATTTTTTTTTAAATCTTCTATTGTGAGTTAGATATAGCTTTAGTATACGATATGGTTTGTCTTGTTTTTAATTCTCAATTGGCTGCTGCACTACGTTAAACTCAAATGTTTTTGAAATTTGCTTGCAAGATAGCGGCATTATGTTTTATCGTTAAATTAAATTAAAAGTTTTTGTTAATTAATTTGTTTGAATCAATTCCGTAATTTGCATTAAAAATTCCAAAGCATAGGTTTGGAATACAGCCAGATGATGGAAGACATCTACAAATTTTCAAGCAATCGAACTATTATTTTTTTAGTTATTGTACAAGCAGTATAAAAAAATGGTGTTTCGAGAAACTTAACCACTTACTGATTAATTAAACATTCCAGGGGGGTACATCACTCTGGCTCTTCAGGCCACTCATCTTCAACTGTTCTCTTTTTGTTTATGGCGTATATGTCCAATACACTGCAATATTATTAATCATCGCCATTGTAAACACTATACGCTTCAAAAAGATAGACTTTTTTAAAGCGCGAAGCTGCAATCCCATTCTTTTTTTAATGTGAGAGATGCATTTGCCTTTTTTTATAGTAAAATTATCACCTCATGGATTTAATTGAAGCAAATCCTTAAATGTTGCAGAGTCTCTGTCCCCTATATCTTATATATTTGACATTGCACTTTTCTACGGATCTCGAAAACAGTTCTTTTACTTCGTCTTCCTTCTTCCTTCATACACCTGCAGCCGAAAATATTCTGACATTTCAAAACTAATAAAGATTTTGTTTTAAAATTTTGAGGAGACATCCTTCACACGTTCTAGAACAGGTACACAAATTTTCAAAACATCAAAGAAAATACAAAATTTTTCTGACCTCTCCTTGATAAAATTTGACTATCAGTCTAGGAGCTACCTATGTTTTCATGGCCTTTTATATGTCCCCATTCGAAACAATGTTTTTGTGATGTATTTTTGGCCGCTGAATACGAATTTTTTGGGTGGAATGCTCAAAAGTGGTTTGTTAATTGTTTATAACAATTTTTTAAAACAATTTAATAATTTAGTTGTTTTTGCTGTGGAAAAAATGTTTGTACTTGAAGATTACACATCTATCCTAGTACTTTTGGCCTCTGAATCTAACACTGTAGAATGGAATATTATAATGTGGTTGATTGCTTATACCAATTGTGCATAACAATTTGTTTATAACAATTAGTTGTTAAATAATGTACTAATTTGTTTATTTTTTCCGAAAAACGTTCATGTTTTTCTGAGATTATAATCCCTAACATTCTAAGATAATAATATTATAAAGCACCCGATTGTTTATATCAATTGTTTATAATATTAGTGTTTTAAATAATGTAGTATTTTTTTTTATTTTTGGAAAAAAAGTGGTCATCTTTTGTGTGATTTGAAAACAAAAGATTCTCATCAACTTTTATTTTCAATTTAAATATTTATTCATTATTATTTAATACAATTGAATTGGAATGATTTTATCATGAATTTGTTTTTTCAACTTTTATTTTAAAAATGTGGATCTTACATTCATTATTTCTTTTGCAATATTTGCAATTCTTTACATGCTACGCGCATGATTTTACTCGTTTAACAGTCATGTTTTAACATGTTTAAAACTAATTCGAACGAAGTAACTAAGCTGGTTAACATTCTTAGTTGCATTTTCTTTCGTACAATTATGTAGAGCTTGATAATTTATTTAATATAAAATGAGTGATTTTATAAATAGTAAATTATGTATTATTTATCAAAACTCGAAGAAAAAGGAGAAAGTTTATAGTACTCAAAGTGGTAACGATCAAATCAGAAATGTAGTATCTGTACGATGTGATGTTCTAATTCAATTGTATTAAATAATAACTTAATAAATATTTAAATTAAAAATTATAAGTTGATAAGGATCTTTTTATTTCAAATCCCACAAAACGTGAACATTTTTTTCCGAAAATAAAAAAATTACTACATTATTTAACAATCAATTGATATGTTATAAACAAATTCTTATAAGCAATTGACCACTTTATAATATTTCATCCTACAGTGTTAGATCCGGAGGTTAAAAATATGAGGCTAGATGTGTAATCTTCAAGTACGTTGTAAATATGTATATGATATTAGTTCATATCCACCCTGTGAAACCACTGGAAATTATCGCTTTAACAACTATGAAAATGTTCAACAAATTTCAAAATCGAATCTTTTACTTAAAGTATATTAGTAATAGAAAAAAGTTTAGCCCTAGGTGGAATTAAAAAAAAGGTCATGGATATTGGTGCAGTATGGTGCCAAAAATGGCAAAAATTGCCTTTTTTTTTTAAGTTTGAGAATTTTTTTTTTTTTTTCAAAATTACCCGAAAAAACATGAAAACATTTCTTCCACAACAAAAAAAAACAAAATTATTAAATTGTTTTAAAAAATTGTTATAAACAATTAATCGGCCACTTTATGTATATATTTATAACAATATTTTTTCAAGTGGTGACATATAAAAGGCTAAGGCAATATAGGTAGCCCCTAGATTATACACGAAGCATAACAAATTATATACTTGTGAACGACTATAAGATTTTCGGCTCACAACACAAATTTAGTTCTGTGGAGACCAAACGAAACCTCATAAATGTTTAATGAGTATCAACAAATAGATAAGGCATTTTCTTTGTACAAACTAATATCAATGGACATTAGTATAAGAATAATAAGAAAAAATTGTTAAAACTGTTAAAATTGTAGTAGAAATTGTTTTGATCAATTCTTATCCAATCAATTCAAATTGAAATCCCTTTCTACATGGATAGAAATAGATCAACTTAGACCTTACATTATATATAAAGAATGGAAGAATTCACAGACTGTGACGAAAATAGGATTCATGTACAGTAACAAAAAATATTTAAAGTCTCTGCTTTTCTGTTAATAAGTAAACGAATGAAAAACTCATTTGTAGATCAGTTTAATGAAGAGACATTTTCTACGAAATTGTTTCTTAGTCCACTTGTGAAATTATACTATAAACTCAAATCGTTTCAATTATTATGAAGTTATTATAACCATAATTTTCTGTCAAATGTGTTGTCATGAATTTATTTGAAAAATTTCATGAACATAGTTAAATTGCATAGGAATAAATTAAAAGCAATAAATTTTATGAATAAATCAGCCACAAACATTTTATTCTTTTACAAATTCAGTATGTTGTTAAACAAGGTAAAGTGGTTAATCGACAAAGTAATAATTTATGCTACAAATCCTATGTTTTTAATTAAGATTTTATTGTCAGACATATTTAGTGCCACTTTAAATAACAAAAATTAACAAACACAAGTAATAATAATAATAAATGTCTTTATTGCACAAGAACAAAATAAAGCCTGACTAAAAAAAAGTGACTTGGTTTAAGATATGTCCAGCTAAATTGTAATTGAATATATATTTAGATAGATAGTTAAACGATAAACTGGAATTTACTCGGATTAAGGTTAAACCCATCTAACCAGCTGCAATAAAGCAGATTAATAATGATATCAACTCGTAAAAGAAAGCGATAAAGGAGATTAGTCATTCATATCTCAAAGAACAATAGTATTTGCATTCTAAGAATAAAACTCTTAACAAGTAAAAAAATATTAACAAATATTTATTGAAATTAAATTATTTACAGAATGGACATGAGCACAGCTAACAATTCAAGCCTTATTGTTGATCAGCTGATCACCTATGTAGATTGGTTCTTCCCTGGTGAGATTGATTTTGACCGAGACTTAGATTTAGGCATGGTGAATGGTTCCGAGCATCACGGAGTTGGGTTGCGCCGATGCATATCAAACAGTAGTCTCAGCGATCACGGCGAGAGTCCTCCTCAGGGTAGTCCTAAACCAGCCACTCGAAGAAAAAATAAACCAGCTCCTACCCCTCCAAATAGCACCACACCAGATAAACACGATAAACACGAGAAGCACGATAAACATGAAAAGCACGATAGACACGAGAAACTTGAAAAGATGGAGAAACATGACAAACGACCAGATGATAAACCTCCGCCTGCACCAGACAAACCACCCAGACCTCTTACAACATCTACTATTAATCGAGTAACGTACAAAGCCCACAAACAAGAAGTAAATGCCGAAGTGGTAAATGCAGAGCATGAAAAGTTACAAGATAAACCGAATCAGGTAAAAACTGTTGAAAATGATACTAAATCTGTTGTGAAGATACCGGAAATTTCTGGTGTTCCTTTGAAAACAGCAGAAGCCACCGAATGTGTTAAAACTGAAGACGGTGTAATTGAGAATAATCATTCAGAGGTAGTAACAAAAGTTAATGATCATACGGACATAAGTCAAGAAGCCAAAAATAATGTTTTTATTGGATTTGAAGCCTTAAATTTAAAACCAGGCGACACACCTCAAAAATCCATAGAGTCGGAGCACATGGAAACTCCAATAAAGCCTAAACCTACAGTAAGCGATAAACCAACGCCCGTGACGTTGGAAAGAAGAAAGTTACCTGTCGCAGCACCTCGGAGCATTACAAACATATGTACCAGCCAGCCTGTAATACAGCCAACGAGTCAAACAACGAGCCAGCCATCAAGTCAGCCACCAGGTTAATATTTTTTAAACTTTTTATACTCATTTTTGCATTCATTTGTTTTGTCTGCTGATAATTGAATTTAATATTTACAGAAGAAATCGTAGAGTTAAGAAAAAAGCCTGAAACTAATAATATACACACGGAAAGAAATAGTAAGCCAGCAATACCAGAACGACCTGCGGGACTTGTTCGACCTTCTAGTTTAATCAGACCTCATCCACGTCAGAGCAACGAAAATTTGGATGAAGAATCAGGTGTAAGTATTGTAATTGAGAAACAAGTTTTATTTAGTTAGTTAAACTAAATATGGGTAGTTAAACACCAGGGTTCGGAATGTTACTTTTTAAAAGTATTTCTTACTCGTTACTATGAAAGTTTTACCTTTTTTTGTAACGACCGTTACTTTCCGTTATTTCTCGATATAATATTTTCTAATTAATTATTTCAAATTATACTCAAGGCGAATTTTTTTATCTATTTGAGGTTCCTATCGTCTTATTGTGTATATTATTTACTGCATTTTACTTTTGCCTCTTTGATCTTCACAACTTTGAAAAGTGATCTTTCTATCACTAAAATATTTCATAATTCACTTTTTCTACAAATTTATTTGTCTGGATGTGAATTTACCCTGATGGGGCAAGTTTGTCATTTTGCAAAAATGTGGCGAGTAAGGGTTAAATTTTATTAATATCAATATTGACAACTTTATTTAATAATTATTATTTATTACATTAACCCTTAATCTATTTACCCTATATCTAATTAACCACTTCACTGGTAATCTATCATATATGTACATTTTTAAATAACTTCCACAATTTTCAATGAATTTGCACGAAATTTAGTATGCTATAGTTTCTTACGTCGCTGAATACGAATCTGAGGTCACCGTTTCAAAATTCAATATGGCGGCTACAAGCTACATGCTTTTGAAGCAAATTTTTTTCTATGCGTGAAAAACGGCTGAAATTTGTTACTCGGGGGTTTTTGATTTCAAAATTCAAAATGGCGGATCCAAGATGGCAGACGAATTTTTAAGAATTCATCGGATTTACTTGAAACTCGTTAGTTGGGGGTTTTTGGGGTCGCTGATTACGAATCTGATCTCAGATTTTCAAAATTCAAAATGATATATCCGAGATGGCAAATAGAATGTGCAAAATGAATTTTTACCTTACCTTGGCGGACTCAATTTTGAATATTTCATAAAATGAAAAAATTATGTGGTTGATCTCCACCGTTAGCTGGTTAATTATAACGACCCCAGAGTGCACCACGAGGAGGTAGTGGAAGTATTTTGCACTCCATTTTGTTGTTGTTGTTGTTCTTTTTTGTATTTTTGATCTGCTATTTTGAATCTATAAACCAATTCACACTTCAAATTCATTTGATATCATGTTCAGATAAACACATTTCTTGTGAAAAGAGGTGTTTCAATATTGTTTTATTTCGTCCGCCAGATTAGATCCATCACATTGAATTTTTAAATTTTGAGATCATATTCAGCAACCCCTGAAACCTCATATTTAACATTCTCATCGAAATTTGATAAAGAAAAACGTATACTTAAAAAAAAAAAAAAATGATGCACCCAGTGGGAGTGAAGGGGAGGGGAGGTGAGTTTTTTTACGTTAAATGATGTTTTATGAAAAAATGGAACCCATGTTTCACAGTTTCTCAATATCTTAAAAACTGGCTTGTACCAGTCTAGGCACTTTTTAGTTGAAAATGGCTACCAGTGAAGTGGTTAAGAGAAAATTCAAATTGTACTTTATAAATTGCACAACTGTAAGCATTTTCAAAAAGCAGGACATATTTGACTCGGGTAGTGGGAAGAAAAGGCCTTAAAATAGCCGTCGGAACTAAGGGTTAATGCTTTCTGAACATTTGTTTTTAACAATAGTTGTTCAAATGAGTCTTCCTTCAAATTTCCTTATTTTAAAAAATAAGTAATTTAAAGAATAATAATTTCCTTAATTTAGGCAAATGTAGGTAAAACATTTTGTTAGTTAATAAAAAATCGTAAAGAGGTTTTCAAAAATGGGTTTTAAAGCTTACATATAGTATTATACGATGCAATTGGGCAATAGGAAAAAAAAAATTTAGTTACCCACAAACATTTCCGAAAAATGGCCAAAATGGTCATTTTTGGGCCATTTACGCCAATATTACAAGAAATCCTGACGTGATGTGCCATTTTGAAGGTCGGATTCGTTTTCTAACGTCAGAAATCCTATCAGAATCACAATTCCTTTTTTTTTGTTACAGAACTAAGACAAAATTTGCAGGCCTGTGCTATTGATGTTCAAACTGATACTGAAAATCCGTCCGTCTGAACGTTAATGGGTTAAAGAGCTACATTTTAAGAGGCACAAGTTAAATTATTAGGGAAAAATATTGAATATTGGCTGAGTTATGATCTTTTTTGAGAAAAACGTCACTTTTGTATTTCATTTTTTATAACGGGGACGAATAATTTTTTTTATCAAGATAACTTATCTACGCGGTAGAATGACACTTGTAGAGTATCCAGTAATTTTGTTGAAATGAAATAACGAAAACTGTCTGCGCAGGACGATATTATTTTCGGATTGGGGTCTCCCACGACCCCACATGGCGCTTTGTGTTATTTTTATATAGGTTGGCGCTTTAAGGGTTAATAAAAAAATGTCGAATTATGCATTGAAAAATGAAATTTTTAAAACCATTGTATAGTATTTAAAAATATTGACATTTGTTAACAAAATCCCGATATTAGACTTCGTTTATGATATAATCTCTTAAAACTGCGAATTTTTTAAAAAAAGGTGCATAAAACTTAAATTGTTTATAACTTTTTTATTTTAATACATTTTTAAAAATCCTTTTAGGATGCTATTTCTAATGTATAATACTCTATGAAAATAGATCAGATTTGCATTTTCATGAATGTTGGTGAAATAGGGGCCAGTTCATAAATTCTGACTCCTAGCAGTTTTTACATAAACATACGAACTAAAATGTAATCATCTTCACTGGAACTAAGTAATAATAATATATGTAAAAGTAAACAATGTCTTTTTCTGAATTACAATATTCAGAAATTCACATGAATGTATTAAATTCGATCTTATTCTTTTTCGTTTTTTGGATTCTCTGCATGATCCGTACTTTTTTATTTATTTAACATATTTCGCAAGATTTGTAGTGCTTTTTCTATTTGAGTGATATCTTTTAGGCAATTTAATTTAAAAAAGGGGTGTAAGCATCGACCAAAGTAACAACAAAATTCATTACTCGTTATTGATAATTAGTAATGACTTAACTATTTTCGTTACTAATGAAGAAAAGTAACGTCGTTACTCAATTCTATACAAAAAAAAGTAACAAATCGAGTTACAAGTAATGCGTTACTTCCGAACCCTGGTAAACACTATTTAAATTTGTACTTCCGGTCATATTTCTCAGTTTCTTTCAATATTGATGCGACTCTCGTGATTTACATTTTTTTCATAAATATTCATCCTTCACGTTTTAGTTGCTATTCTCAAATATAGGTTTATTGAAGCATTTGTCTTTGTTAAGAATTACAAGCTTCAATGATGATTCGACAAAAAAAATGGTAAACATTATTTCGTAACTTTTTTATTCGAGCCGATAAAAAATAGAATATTTGCAAGAGACCCTCGACTTAAATGTCTTTTTCCACATATTATTCGTTACGCTACGCATAGTAACAAAATGTTTTGTTTTTCTCCATTAGTTTCGAAGTTTTCCCCGCACATCCTTGAACGATCATTCGATTAATATCATGTTTCCATCCTGCAGCCGCTAACTTTGGAGAGAACTCATATGTATTCGGTTGACAAACAACAGGTCAGTATTGTACAAGTGCGTAACAATAACGCAGTTCCTGTCGTGACCGTTGCAAGCAATGGCAACCCAATTCCAAACTTACAGAGGAGTCCTAGCGTCGGCAGTCGACCAACATCCATGTCGATCAGTGGAGATCGTCCGGAGAAACCACCCAGGCCTGACCTGCCGGAGCAAGCCAAAGCTCACACGAGAACCAGATCGGAGGGGAATATCATTGATGTGCAAACAAAAGATTCCGCTATTATTTCGAAACCTTCGATCCTGAACCAACAACCGCCTCCGGCATCTCCAAGGTTTTTGCAACATAGACCACCTAGGCCTCAACCGCCACCCCCTCCCCCTCCAAATATTCGACCGAAATCCGAACAAGAAAGCACCAATCTTTAAGCGCTTCTTAACCGAGAATCCATAAGGGATCAGTTCGCCTATCGGCATAGAATTCAGAGTTTTGAATGTCAAATATTTTTGCAGTCTAGTTTTTGTACCGTTGGGCAAGTCCAGTTTACGACATAGTCATTAAGATATCAACGGTAGAAAACAATGTCTATTCCGCCCCTGATCTCTACTACAAACTCATCCACGAACGCACAAGTTTAAAAATGTGCTCGCATTTAATGCCACAGTGATTTTACGGGACTTGAAAGTCGCCTGAATTTAACGAAAAAAGAATCCGCGTGTACATATACAATTTTTAATTTACGCGAGTTACGAGCCCTCGTCTGTGACGATTTAATGATCGCGCGCCGGTCATATGATGCCTTGCGTTTGACGTGTTGAATAATCGACAATGTCGCTTAGACAACTCAGCTGTGTGAAATAAGAAAAGAATTGTGTAGTTTCATGTAGCGTACTATATTTTATTAAATCATCGGATTTTAAGAAATGAAAGCGAAAAACTCGCTATGTAAAATTGCATAGTTTGTAAGTTTTTATAAATGGTAAAACGCAATCGTACTCTGTTCACCGCGAGTGAAAGAAAATTGAAATACCCTCTCTCGTAAATGCGAAAATGTTAAACTATTAATCACATGAATTGATTAGGGGAACGAAATACCAATTGGATAAGTTGCTTTGTTGGACGATTTGAAGTTTATGCGAATGCGAATTCTAAAGTTATCCGTTAATCGGGATGATGTAAAATTCTTTTTCAGAACTGGTTAATAGCGCCGATCGGCTAATTAGGCGCGCATTTACCTAAGGGAAGCTTAGGCTGTGAGTTTATTGGAGTATTAGAACGTGTATTTGTAAATAATAAATCAAAGTTTCTTTGAAAAACCAAACGATATCGAGTTTCATTATTCTTTTATTTAAATGTGTCAGTTTTCAGGTGAAAAAACATCAGCAGAACCTGTCAAGATTATATACTCTGACGATGAATACTAGGGTAAAAAGTCGATTATTACTTTCGAGTGCATTCTTATAGAACATCGAAAAATATGCGTGTTTTTTTTTAACAAGAGCCCTGCCCGCAAGTTGCTTAAAGTTTGAATTTTTAACGAAAAAGTGTTTTTTTCAGCTTTTTCGTAATAGTTCGAAAGAGCCTCTGAAAGCCCCATACAAAAAATGCCCCTTTTTCGTACCTCGAATATTGAAACTGTTTTTTTTATGCCAATTGGTTACATACGATGACCCAATAATCCCTGCAAAATTTCAAATTGAGCTTATTCCCCGTTTCGGAAATATGAGGGGTCAAAGTTGACCATGTCCAATAAAAAATGTACATCAATTTCACATTTATACTCGATTAATAACATTTAAAAAAATCAGACGATATGGTTCTTTACAGATTTTTGGCTGCTGATTACGAATCTGAAGTTAGATTTTAAAAATTCAAAATGGCGGACGACTTTTATGAAAATTGATCTAATTTAGTAGTTTAATTTAATTTTGGGGTCGCTGATTGCGAATCTGAAGTCAGATTTTAAAAATTCAAAATGGGAGATCCAAAATGGTGGACGACTTAAAAAATAAAATGCAATTCGCTTGAAATACGTTAAAGTTTAACAAAGGTAAGATGCAATACTCCAACCAAGGCAAGATATAATAATCCAACCGGCAAATGTAAGATCATATAATCTAACCAACAAAGGCCAGATGTAATAATCCGACTGGCAAAGGTAAGATAGTATAATCCAACCAACAAAGGCAAGATGTAAAAATCCAACCACCAATGGCAAGATAGTTTTATTTTATTACATTCACAAGCAAACGATTCAAATAAGATGTACAATGTAATGGAAATAAATGAAATTCTGAGCTGCTTATAGTCTTTGGTTTCTAGGGTTTTTGAATATAGGCTGAAATCTTTTATAAATTCTAGGTTTTCAACACTAAAGATACTTTTATTTTATCACATTTGCAAGCCCACGATTCAAATAAAATGTCTTAAACGATGCATTAAAACTTTGATTGTTTTTTGTTTTCTATGCAGGATAAAAACAGAGTTAATGCAGCGACAAAGAAAGCTTAGTGCCTTTTAAATATCAATTCAACGTTAGATTCGACTTCATCGACTACAGAAACCTTAAGCTGGCGAGTTTCAAACAAATTGCATTACATTTTTCAAAAGTCATCAGCTATATTGGACCTGCCGTTTTGAATGTTGAAAAACTAACATCCGATTCGTAATCAGCGACCCCAAAAACCCCTTACTAACATTTTTTGGGCAAATTGGATGGATTTTCAGAAAAGTCGTCCGCTATATTGGATCCGCCATTTTGAATTTTGAAAAACTAACAGCCGAATCGTAATCAACGACCAACGATTAAAAGTCATCCGCCATCTTGAATTTTTAAAACCTTACTTCAGATTCGTAATCAGCAGCCAAAAATCTGTAAAGAACCATATCGTCTGATTTTTTTAAATATTATTAATCGAGTATAAATGTGAAATTGATGTACATTTTTTATTGGACATGGTCAACTTTGACCCCTCATATTTCCGAAACGGGGCATATGCTCGCTTTGAAATTTTGCAGGGATTATTGGGTCATCAAATGTAACCAATTGGCATAAAAAAAGTGTCAATATTCGAGGTACGAAAAAGGGGCATTTTTTGCATGGGGCTTAACAGAGGCACTTTTTGCTTAACAATCTCATTTTCTTTACCGTACCGTACCGTACTACACGGATTTCAGCATTTTTTTATTTATACCATAAAAATTAAAAAGAAAATGGAAACATCTATATCCGACTAGTTTTGAGGTCGCTCTTTCGATACGCGCTACTGAAATTTTCGAGAAATAACGTTTACCACACTTTGTTTACAAAAATATTGAAAAAAAACGCGATTTTTCAGCCACCATTTTTTTTAAAATGCATTTTTAATTATGATACCGGTTTCAGATCACCTTTGAACCTATCAGATACGTGTCCCTTCAAAATGATACATTTTATAGATTTTTTAGCCACAATTTGTTTTTAAATTCATTTTTAACTATGATTTCCAATCAATTATGGACTGTGATACTTTATTTGAATTTATTTTCGACAGAATTGACCAAGAAAATAAATTAAAATAAAGTATCAGAGTTCATAATTGATTGGAAATTTTCCAATGGATCCAAATTTAGATTCAGATTTCTTCTCCGAAGCTGTGCTGCGCAAATGTGGTCAAAAAATGTTGACATATCATTGGAACAAAAAAATAAAAAACCCAGATCACTTATATAATAATTATATTAAATTTGAAAAATGTTTATTATATTTTACAATAATTTTCCTTAAATAAGAAATATTAACTTTATTACATTAATTTTACTATAAGCACAAAAAATATACACGAAAAATAGATTCCATAAAAAAAATATTCAATGTGAAAAAATCCAGAAAATTCTCATATACTTAAAACTCTTGATAAAATTACAATCAATTATGCATTTTGATACTTTATTTTAATTTATATTTGACAGAATTTACCAAGAAAATAAATTAAAATAAAGTATCAGAGTCCACAATTGATTGGAAATTTATCAAAAGTTTTAAGTATGAAAATTTTCAGGATTTTTCGTATATATTTTTTGTGCTTATGGGAAAATGAATGAAGTAAAATTAATATTTTTTATTCAAGGAAAATTATTGTAAAATATAATAAACATTTTCAAATTTATTATAATTATTATATAAGCGATCTGGGTTTTTTACTTTTTGCTATTATATTTTTTAAAAATAGCGTGAAAATTCCGCTTTTCCAATGATTTGTCCCAATTTTTTGACCACATTTTGTTTCTTTGGAAAAATTCTAATGAATTATGGACTCTGATACTTTATTTTCATGTATTTTCTTAGTCAATTCTGTCGAAAATAAATTCAAAAAATAAAGTATCAGAGTCCATAATTGATTAGAAATTTTCCATAAAAAAGGTATCATAGTTAAAAATTAATTTAAACAAAAAAAATTGAGGCTAAAAAATCGCGTTTTTTCAATATTTTTGTAAGAAAATGAGGTAAACGTCATTTCTCGAAAATTTCAGTAGCGCCTATCGAAAGAGCGACCTTTTTTTTTTAATTTTTAACATTTTTATGGTATAAATAAAACGATGCTGAAATCCATGTGCAAATTGTGCACATTTGGGACTTAATGGGGTAAACGATTTAGTGGAAATTAAAATTGTTTTCATACTGATATTCATTTGCAATAATTTGTCAGAATTTATTTCATTTATTATATCGATATGAAATTTTATTTAACTTTTATGTCTGTATTTTCAAAAAGTAGGAATTGAAGGTAAAGTATGCAAAGAAGATGCTGCATTGGACAAAAGTTTCAAGAGTAGCAAATACAAAATTCATACTAATATATCACAGCCAATCTACTAAATATTTTGAGTTCAATTTTTACAGGATTTTTATGACTACAAGAAGTAACTAGTAACTTATTATTTTTATATATACTTATTATTATTATTATTTTTTACGTTATATTTTAAGATTTTTTATACTCTACCCATGGTTTTTGTAGGTATATTTATGAGTTAAAATTCAATCACAGTGAAATTTGTATTTTAGTTTTTTCTGTACGATGAAAGAAACCCGAAATATTCGCCAAAAACCGCAAAAGAAAATGTGAAATTGTTCATGAACGATTCCAGTACAATTAGAATTTTGTCTAACCTTTTTTTATTCAACCAAAGATAAAGGGATTTATTGAAGGATTTCACATAAAAACACTTTATAATCTCAAGTACTAAATTATTAATTTTTTAATATTCTGATATTCAATACAATTTTCGAGTCGTAAATAAAATACAGACGAACATCAGGATATTCATAAAATTAACATAATAGTATCTACGCGTATTAAATGACCCGATCCTTTTTAAAGTTCTTCAAAACATTGCTACCAGCGCTTCATCTGCAATATCTTTAGGTGTTAAACCATCATTATCTTCTAGAACCTTTGCTCCCAAAGACAAAAGGTACTTTAAGGCTGCTTCGTGACCGCAAGATGCGGCATAGTGTAAAGGCGTTTGCCCGTCAATATCTTGGGCGTTGAAATCAGCACCAGCTTCCACAAGATTTTCCATAATAGATATAAATCCTCGATCTGCTGCCCAATGTAGCGGTGTCATTCTGTTTTCATCCAGAAGATGGACGTCTGTCGTCTTGCGGATTAAAGTTTCGTGGACTTTTGAATGATTTTCGTCTTTTACCCAGTCGAAAAGGGTCTTGTCTTTATCTTTGAGTTCGGTATCGGTATTTGGTAAACTGCTAACTGCCACCCAGGCTCCGGAGACTGATCCGGAGCGTGCTGACATCTCCCATGTTGGATCTAATTTCCCAACTGCACGAATATAACTAGCCATTGCCACTTCCTGGCTCATATCGCCTAAACTCTTCCAGGCTTCCCATTTATGCCTGGCTTGAGTCTGATACCAAGATGGTTTTGGAATATCGCACGAACCGCAAGTCGCTTGTTTATACAATCCATAAAATCCCAATAGTTGACCAGAATCAAGATTTGAAGCTAGAGTTTGCAGATGAGACGCTGCTGCGTTAAAAGTCCCTTCAAGATCAGAGGTAGGCGACTCTGGAATCTCACCCAAACAGGAATCGGGTGATTCCAAAGGAACAGGACCTTCAGCCATATTGCTTATTTTCTACTATGTGTACAAAAGTATCTATATTTAGTCATCCGTACTTCTAATGACTAATTGTCGACCTTCCAAAACGTGATTAGATTTTTTGTGAACGGACAAAATGGAATCAGGATTTTCGAAAGATATAAATCCAATACATTTGCTAAATCCAGTATCTTTGTCGAATACAACATTCGATCTGATCACTCGCCCAAATTCAGCGAAATAATTTCGTAATTCTCTCTGACCCACAGTCCATGGGAGATTACTAACGTAGATCGTGTGTCTGAATAAATTTTTTGGTAATCTTGCAGCCATATCACCAATTCAAGCTTTTCTTATATCAAGTAAATGAATTGTATGATTTTGCATCAACTCGTTGACATCCAAGCCTGATTCCACTCCTAAATTGGACAGCGAAATATAAGAACAGGAAAGTCCCCACTTATTCAATAGATGTTCGATAGACCAGTCTGCACTTCGTTCTTGATAAGTGCAAAGGAACTTAGCAGATGGGTTTCTTTCAAGAAGAAACGCAACAGTCACAATAATATCCTCAAAAACAGAAGGTTCATAAAAACAATCCGAACCCAGAATCAAATCCAGAGAGCCAATGGAAAATAATCCTGATAGAAAGAATCCCCAAGTAATTCCAACGATTTTTACTTGTGATAAAACTCCGTTCAGTTCACAACTCCTCTTTATATGTTGTAAACTTTTAGGAAAACTTGCAGAATCGCTCAGAGTGACTAGGGCACCGCACTTACTAGCAACGATTCCAGGAAGAGCGGTTCCTGATCCGAGTTCCAACACTCTTTTGCCAGGAAGTTCTTCACGATGTTCCCACAAGAACCAAGCTAACACTGGAGCTGATGGCCAAGTATAAAAACTATAGCTCGCTTGCAATAACTGCAACAAAAATGATAACATAACGCTTATATATAAAATTAAAAATATAAAGTACTTAGAAACAATACGAGAGAAAATAAGATGGTGAAGAATGTGTGATGCATTATTACTAATCGTAATAATATTTTTAAAAAATATCATGTTTCAAAATAACAATAGCAAAGGGGCAAATAGTTGATCAATTACATCCTTTGTCTATAATGTAAGACACAAATGTAATGCTATCATTCATAGTGCTTTTATAAAAGATCTACTACATTATGCCACAAATTTATATGCAAGACATTCACTTATTCATTTCTATGAAATTTTATTGATGCTATCATATGCAATATATTGTAAAGGGTCATTGACTCGTATATTTTCAAATAAATAAATAAATAAAAACTGTTCCATTAACAAAAATATTACAATCAGTCGCATGAGTGATAATAGTACATTACGATACGAGTGCGCAAAGTAGGTATTTCCTTTCGGAATTCCTTTGGGAACACCTACGCAGCGCACGAGTATCGTATACTATTTTTCCTATTAAGTGCGCAAAGTTCGACACCTATATACAACATTTAAAGTGGCGATACAAGGGCGGTGGAGAAGGGGGGAGGGGGTTCGGGGGGCAGAGCCCCCCGACCGAAAACAGTATTTGTAAATGCTTTTGTAATAAATAGACTAAATTTATAAATATCTATGTAATACATTATTTATTATCGTTATTACTGTTAATTGTTATTAATATTTTATATAAATTTTAATGAATTTAAATATTCATTCGCATTTGCGTTTTCGGGTACATTTTCAATTACATTACTATTTTAGATAGAATTAATCTATACCTATATCGTTTTCCGTACTGAAGAACTCCGCATCGAAAACAGTGCAAGGTATACTAAAAATGCACTGAAACTTTTTTGTAGAGCACAACATTTCCTACAAAAAAGTCAGTGGTGGCCCTAGACTAAAGTTAATAGCTTAGCCACAAGCAACGATGGAATATGCCTCATATTTTACAAAAATTCTAAAATATTCATAATTAACTTGTAAGACAAAATTCCAGCGTTATTCATGGATAACCTATATTAACTTTAGACTAGGGCTCTAGCTGACTTTTTTTTAGGAAATTTTGTGCTCTATAAAAAAGGTTTAGTGCATTTTTAGTGTATCTTGCACTGTTTTCAGTACGGAAGCTTTAGAATGAAAAAAGTACCAAGTTTTTCTGTTTCAACGTTTATAGATCATTAAAATTAATTATTAATAACTATATCGTCTAGAAATTATGAATAAATATTTTCAAAGGTGCACTGAAATTGAATCTGTTTATAAAAATGTTCTTTTTAACGAATTCGAATTTTAACCGGCATTTCAAATTCGTCAGAATCTGTGCGGTAACTACTACTTCCCAAAATGCTGTCGCATTCACTTAACATTTCTTTCCGTGTACGTTGAAAGTGGTAAAATTACAACACGATACATTTTCCCAATGTTGTACATGGATTGTAAAAAATGATGGTGTAAAATTATAGTATGATTATCTTAGAAGTAGTGTAAAAGCATTAGTCCACCAGAAATTTTACAACTCTCACCACTATCGTAGTAATTTTACATCAAAATTGTAAAATGACTCCGTTCAGCATAGGTAATCTACAAGACCCTCTCTGAGCATAGTACTTTTACTACTGCAAAAGAGCAATTTCACTACTTTGAAAATCGTAATTTTACTATGCTAGAAGTGGTAAATTTACAAGAACATTGTAATATTACAATCTCTCTAGGAATTTCCTTTCGTTCAGAGTGCCACTGAAAAAAGTGGGAAGTAAAATTACATATCAGTAATGTAATTATTTACAAAGATTTTTGTGGTCAAATTACACATTTGTTGTAGCTCTCCAGCGATTTCTGAAGGTGTTTTACCATAAATAAAGTAATATTACAATAAAACTGTAATTTTACAACAAGAATCATAGGACACAAAAATACCAGTGATAATTATGGTAATTTTCCATCAGAAACTGTAAAAAAATTTTACATTGTGTAGTTTCCAAGCTCCACGAAAATTTTACACTGCTTTTCAAGGAAATTTTACATTGAACAGGTATCGGTAACTTTCCTGCGATTATCAGTGATATTTTTGTGTCCTACGATTTTGGTGGTAAATTTACCAACAATTTTTACAGTGTGGGTCTTTCTGATTACCTATTGCCATAGTAATTTTGCACTAAAATTTTTTACAGTGTGGGTCAAAATCAAGCCCTCGCTGTAAATGGTAAATTTACCAAATATTGTAAAACTCCAATGTTGTATGTATGAAAATTACTAAAACTTAATGAAAATTACAATAAATTTTTAAACTTTAATTTTATTTTTTACATTGTAATTTTAGAGCCATGTTGAAAGTTGTAACTTTGCAGCTCAAAGAAAACTTACAACTTTAAACTAGTAAAATTTAGCACATTAAATTTTGGAGCCTATGAAACATTTTTTTTACAGTGTTAACGAAACTGAAAAACTACATTTAACACGTGAATCTCAACCGTGAAAAACTAACCAATAAAATCACGTAACACTGATAGCACCCGTGTTTCTTTTAGAATTTTCCGATGATTAAATAGTTTTTCCGAATCTGTGGAATAATGCGCGACTTTACCTCCGGAATGAAAACCTCGAGCGACTCGTCGTGATCCTCGTGATCTTTACGCGACGTGAAAAAGAACTTTTTCACTTTCTCAGGAGCGACCCCATCGGACATCAGGCCGTACGCGGTTGCACTCGTGTAGATGAGACTCCCCCCTAATCCCGGCATATCAGAAATGCCCCACGACCATCGTCGTCACGACGAATCCTCGAATCTCACATCCAATCAACAAAGTGATTTCGCGTCGAAAACTCCGAAAACGGTGATGGAACTTGGCGAATTCCAAAACTTGGAAATTTCAGCCCGGTCTGAGGACGACGGGATACGCGCGAGCGCAATGTCCGCTGCAGGTCGATTTGAAAAAAATTTCACAGACACTCTCACCGATGTACCGCTCGGTTTTATCGATCGCCGACCGAAGACGTTGATTTGAGGTTAGGGGACCGCCGATTAAATGTATTTCGCGAACGAAGCGAGTTTCGGGACTCGCTGCTTCCTTTTAAAAATGACGACGGATCATGTCTCGAGGAATTGCTGACTTTTCCACTCGTTAAAAAATGGAGGAGGTTGACGAAAAGAAGTACCTGTCAAGAAGACGTTCGACGGTTTTGCAGTCCCTCAAAGTAAAGGACGATCGAGGCGCGACACTAAAAAAGGTTCGGAAGCGCCCAGCATTTTTTGCGCCAGCTTCAATTTACGAAATCTCGATTTTTTTAGGTCGCTGCAATCTTGCAGAAACCTGAAGGAAGTCGAACGACCGAAGAAACCGAGATTTTAGCTTCGTGTACGGATATTGTGAAAGAGGTTACTCTAAGGTAATAAAAACAAACTAAAATTTGTTGCAAAATGTCAGGATGTAAACATGTCACTTTACGATAGGCAAGCTAAACGAGACAGGGTAAAAGCGAGGCAGGAAGAATTCGAAGACGCTCCAGAGATCTTGGAAGAGAAATGTATGCGATTAGCTGCTGCGATAAGCAGAGCGACGTCGCTCACTGTTTACACGGGTGCTGGAATCAGTACCGCAGCTTCCATTCCCGATTACCGAGGCACCAATGGTGTCTGGACTCGAATGCAACAAGGAAAAGACATTGGGTATGTTTACTCGCATTTCCCGAGTAGCTGTTTACTAATTTTGTTCTGTTGGTGACAGCAATCATGATCTCAGTCAAGCAGAGCCGACATTGACGCATATGGCACTTTATGCTCTCTATAAAGCTAGGATCTTGAAATACATCGTGTCGCAGAACTGTGATGGCCTACATTTACGCAGCGGCATTCCACGCTCCCTTTTATCCGAAGTACACGGGAACATGTACGTTGAGGTATGTCGGACGTGCAAGCCGTCGAGGGAATATTGGAGGTTATTCGACGTGACGGAAAAAACCGCAAGATATTCCCACGGTACCGGTAGGATGTGTCACAAATGTAGTTCCGTTCTTCAAGATTCTATCGTACATTTTGGAGAACGGGGAAACTTATTGTGGCCTATCAATTGGAACGGGGCGAGTAAAGCGGCGAAACAAGCGGATGTTATTGTTTGTCTCGGTTCTAGTTTGAAGGTGCTAAAGAAGTATCCGTGGTTGTGGCAAATGGACAGGCCGGTACAAAAAAGACCGTCTTTATATATAGTAAATCTCCAATGGACTCCGAAAGACGAAAATGCGGTCCTGAAGATAAATGGAAAGTGCGACAAGGTTATGAATTTGATAATGACGCACTTAGGTTTAGAAATACCTGCATACAATCGAGGGAAAGATCCCATCTTCCATCACGCTATAAGACTGCAAAATAGTGAACTTCCGACAACGACGCAACCTTGTCTCGAACAACCTATCGTCGTTTCGGAGACAGACGTCACTTCGTTTACAGAGAATACGAGTCCTGAAGAAAACATGCCAAAAACGGAAAAAGGAGAAGACTGCGATTCAGAAATATCTTTGCCAGACTCGATAACCTCGTGTACAGCACCTTTTTTTGCCGCTTTACCTTTTTTGTCCATGGGCTTACCATTTCCTCCGATTTATTTATGTCCCCAAGGTTCCTCCCCTTTCCTGTATTATCCTTTCCTACAAGTACCTGCTCCCCTGGCCGAAACTCCGAAGCCGAAGCCAGCTTGTTCGTTTTGTATGGATCACGAAGGTTCATTGACTTGTTTATATTATCAACGAGACGGTGACGACCCTGTCACTACGGACAATTCGATAACGGAAGTCGAAGAGAGCAGTATACAAATTCAAGAGACTGAGACGGTTACGGACGAAAGCACACCCATATCTTCCGCCAAAAATCCTGGGTGGTTTGGTAAAGGATATCGCAAGGGCATGCGAAAGAAGCGGTAGCATCTACCTTCGTTGGTTACATCGTACTTAAGTAACTTTGCGACGGTCGTTAGATGATCATCGTTACTTCCTACGTCGGTTCTCTTTATTAAACAAGGGCGTAAAGAGATATCGGACGAAACAAAAATCATTATACATAATAGATCGTTGGTAGTTCTTAAGTTTAAGTAACTTAAACATTTCGACAAGTTTTAATCCAGTATTGTCAAAAGTACTTGCCAGTACTACGAATTTAAAGAAAAAATGGTACTACGGTGGTACGAAGTATTCGTCGAGACTATTCTAGCGATATATTAGTACTCAGTACTGTTCCTAGTCGAAGCGAAGAGTCCAATCAAAAGAGAATCTCGGTTAAAGATCTCTCTCCGCCTCGGCTTTGCGATGGAGCCTAATCGTTTATCCGAGTGCACAGTGGCATGAGTGTGCGTGTATGGATGAGGTTTCGAAAATGGAACACCAGTTTCCGTCAATCAATTGTAGCAATATCTTTTAACTGTGAGATTAAACGTATTCCCTCGTAAATTCCTAAACCTATCTGTCTTGTTCATTTCTTCTGGCATTTTTCTGCATGCATGCACTAAACAAAATCTTGTAAAATTACTACTCTGAGTTCTGAGTATATGTAACTTTTATGACCCACTCGAAGAGTAGTAAAATCCCTAGGAAAATTGTAAAATTAATATCGAGTTTGTAAATTTACAACGTTTAGAGAAGTAAAATTATTCTCAGAATAGGTTAGGTAATTATTACGACCCACTTTGAGAATAGCAATTTTACAATTTTGTTGTAATATTACTATTGCAGTGGTAAAATACCTAGCCACAAATAAGAATTTTACATTTTTCAGAGTTGTGATTTTACACTTTCGCTAGTAAAACTGGTTTAATTTTACAAAGGGATTTTTTAATGTATGTACAATCGAGACAGACAAGACGGCCGCTTCTTCCCGTAAGTTGTATTTGTTTTATTGCAGCTTATAACACATTTTAAACGAATATGCAATTAAATATCATCGAAAACTGATTACCAATAAAGAAAAATAGACGATGGAAGCACCTGGTCCTTCAGGTTTATCAAACCCGAGCAAATTCGTAACTTAACCTCACTTATAAATTACACATGACAACATTGACTAGGGGAAAATATAACATAGAGGAAGGACAACATGAGGGAAAACAACTATTGTAGTAATACAATATCTCGCCAAATAGGAATTTTACATTTTTCAGAATTGTGATTTTATACTTTCGCCAGTAAAACTGGTTTAATTTTACAACTCCCTAGTAATTTTACAAAGGGATTTTTTAATGTACAATCGAGACGGACAAGATGGCCGCTTCTTCTCGAAGTTGTATTTGTTTTGTTGCAACGTATAACACATTTTAAACGAATATACAATTGAATATGTATAATCGAAAACTAATTACTAATAAAGAAAATAGACGATGGAATCACCTGGTCCTTCAGGTTTACCAAACCCGAGCAAATTCGTAACTTAACCTCACTTATAAATTACACATGACAACATTGACTAGGGGTCGGGAAAATATAACATAGAGGAAGGACAACATGAGGGAAAACAACTTAACCCTTTCCGGCTCGGTGGCTAATATATTAACCACCGGAACCCAGTTGAAAATTTGAGTTTTTAAAGACAAAATGCATTTGCGCCCGTTTTTTTTAAAATCCAATGTAAGTAGAAGTTGAAGAAGTGCTTAACGTTGCATTTAATGTATTTATTAAACATTATGATTTATATTTTATAACCAAAAAAAATAACTAAAAGTCGTCATTTTTATAGTAGAAATGCAGTCGCTGGCAAATGTTCAATTGGATCGAGATGAAACTGGCGTTTTTGAGGTCGCTGATGACGAAAGTGAACTCAGATTTTGAAAATTCAACATGGCGGATTGAATATGACCGACCAAGAATCTAAAAAATTGCCTGATCGAGATGAAACTGGATATTAGGGGGTTTCGCTGATTATGAATCTGATTTCACAAAAAAAAACCCTAAGTACCAGTTGAGTCATGTCAAATCGATCACGATCTGTCATCACATCTCCGATTTTGTTAAAAATTGCAGAAAATGTAGTACTTGGTATACATATGAATGTGGTAAAGGGATTTTTCGAAATTCCGAATATTTTCAAAATCGCGACCATATGAAATTTTCACAAACTTTTTTTCGAAAAATTATAGCTCGGCGGCATTTTATTAGAATTGGATAAAAATTGATACACTATAGTAGAAAAGTCTGAACTTTTCGAAAAAAAAATATTTATAATTAAATATAATAATAATAAACGCATGAAAAAACAATTTTTTGTTTTTTTAACGATTTTGAACCACCGGGCACCCTTTTTATTTATTTTTTTAAATATTGTTATTTTATTTTATGATTTTAAATTTTATCTAATATTTTATTCAGATTTTTAATTCGTGGTATGTCTTTTAGTTGTCTGAGTTACGAATTTTTTAAGTTGAACACCCCCGAAACTTCGGCGTGCGCTTATTAGAAATGTGACTGCTGTCGCCTTTTTCGACATGCTGTTTTGTTTCTATTTATTTTGTTCTTGGTAATTTATGTTTGAAAAACACTTTTTTTAAGTTTCAAGAATTTCGTGAAACTATGAGTTCAAAATTCATATATAAACGCAACCAATAATATACTAGACAAAAAATTATCACAATACAACTTTTTACCACGATTTTGCTATTTATCGGGCGCCCGACCATTGGGGAAATGTAAAGTTGTTCATTTTATCGCCGCTAGATGAGGGCGTATCTTTTACAGTTCCATTCGATTTCTGCTATAGAAGTTGGTCTCGAATTACGTTATATTGAGGTTACTGCCGTGGGTCGCATATGATGTATATTATACATATTATTATGTTGTATATTATACACATTATACATATACAGATTATTATATAATTATAGACAAATAGCAAAATTGTAATGAAAAATTCTATTGTGATAATTTTTTGTGTAGTATATTATAAATAGTAAAAATTGCAACTTTCAGTGTAGTAAAATTACTACTCTCTCAGATTAGGTAATTATTACGACCCACTCTAAGAATAGCAATTTTACAATTTTGTTGTAATATTACTATTGCAGTGATACAATACCTAGCCAAATAGGAACTTTACATTTTTCTGAAGTGTGATTTTACACTTTCGCTAGCAAAACTGGTTTAATTTTACAACTCCCTAGTAATTTTACAAAGGGATTTTTCACTGTACAATCGAGATGGGCAAGATGGCCGCTTCTTCCCTTAAGTTGTACAGTAGGGTCTCCCTTATTCTCTGAATTTAGGATCTCTTATTGCATATATTCCCCTTCAGTCGGTTTCCCTCCTTCATTGCGTCCTAACCTAACCTTCGCGTAGGTAAAGGAGAAGTAGAGAATAAGGGACACCGCCGCCATTTTGAAAAATCTGCAGTATGCAATAAGGGAGACCTTATTTGTATTTGTTTCGTTGTAGCATATAACCATTTTAAACGAATATACAATTAAATATAACCGAAAACTGATTACTAATAAAGAAAAATAAACGATGGTCCTTCAGGTTTATCAAGCGCGAACAAATTCGTAACTTAACCTCACTTATAAATTACACATGACTATGGGGAAATATAACATACAGGAATGAAAACCTACAACATAAGAGAAGTATACAACATAAGGGAAAACAACTTGAGGGGAGGACTACTGTATTTTGAACGTGAATAAATCACCAGAAACATTGTCAAATTGCTAAAAAACAGTGTAAATTTACAATGAAATGAAGTGATTTGAACTTCGAAGGGAAACTGCGCATGTGCACACGTAACAATTTAACACAACCGTCACGTGCTTTCACAACTGAAAACGCAATTTTACCCAAAATCGTGGTTCAAAATTTAGTAAAATTAAGTATGCACTGTAAAATATACCAGTGTAAAATTACTGTGGCATTGTAAAATCACACTATTTTTACGTAGACTAAAAAAGGAAATTCTTCCTTTAAAAGTGGTAAAAATATGATTCCCTCGGTTATTTCACTGTTGTAGTTGAAATTGTGCAATTCATAATATTAATTTTACTGTAAAATTGTAAAATTGTCACGTTTTACTAAGTTTTGAACCACTATTTTCGTAAAATTTGTTTTCAATTGTGAAAGTACATGGCGGTTGTGTTAAATTGTTACGCGTGCGCATGCGCACTTCACGTCTATGTGAAATCACTTCATTTCATTGTAAATTTTCACTTTTTTTTAGTAATTTCAGACTATTTCTGGTGATTTATTTAGGTTCAAAGTAGGTCCTACTGATTACCCTCGTTGAGTGTAGTAATTTCACACTACCCTTTTTTGCAGTGGAGCCCTCAGCGGCGCATCGAGCGTTTCCTATGCAGCCGGGACAATCGATAATGCGGGAGTGTCGACGTAGAGCGAGAGGGAAAAAGGGCAGGCGGTGGGTGTCCGCGAACACGCGAATCTCATCGAGTTAGGAAAAACTCGGTTCGTCGCGAGTCTTTTCTCGAGTTTTCCGGAAAATCTGGTGTCGATTTCGGAAGATTCGTTGGCAGTTGAAGAAGGGAGAGCGAACGAGCCAACGGGGATGGCGAACCTCGGGGAACCATCCGATGCACCCGTCGCCCGGCGGGACTCGCAATAAATAGCGGTGAGTCGAGACGAACCTGGCGATATAGAGAGATGTTGAGAAATTAAAAGAGGGAGATGAAAGGATCAGGAGGGATGCTGGAGGGAAAGAGAGAGAGAGAGAGATCTCGAAAACCCATAGCCTGTAACCATGGAGACCCCCTTGGAACCGCTTTTGCTTCGACGCCGGTTCGACCCGACTGAGAAAAGACACGTTCGCGAATCTTCCCTCTCTCTCGTAGATGTCTTCTCCTTCCCTTTCACGACGAAAAGACAACGTTACTTTTCTTTTTCGAACTCCGCAAGTACACTCTCGCAGCCAGTTTTCGTTACCGAGGGATGTTCCGGCGGGGTGGTGTGGGGTACACCGGAGCACTCGCGGAATGCCGATACCAACGTTTCGTCAGTTTTATCGGACGTGACGACCGGATTCGATTATTCGAGGGTGATAGCTGCAGTTTTTACCACCGCGAGTCGTGTTTTTATCGGCGAATTTACGGCGACGTGCACCGAAAATTTTTTCGCAAATATCCACGACACCCCCCCGTAGGGGTCGCAACGACGTTTCCAAGCGAAAGATGGCATTGATTGGTGTCGGATGACTGCCGTAACGAGTTTTCGTTGGTTGAATTTTTACTACAATTTTTCGCGTCGAGGTTGGTACAGGCGGAAGGGGGAACACGTTGACAAGAGCGGATATACGACGATTTTAATTGGCGGTCCGATTTATACACCTGACTGGCTTTATACGGGATTTTTTTCCGGTACAGGCTGATGTCAATGACAATTTTATGCGGATTTGCGGAGTTGTTAAAATAGTATCGCAACGGATTTGGAAAGGTGATTTTAAAGGTGGCGGTATAATTTGCTTCACCTTCGGATCTGATGGCATCTTTTGGAATTGTCGGTTTTGACCCAATAAAATTTAAACAAATTTTAGAATATTTTCTTATCTACAAACCAGGAAATGAGAATGGATTAGAACGAATTAAAAATTGGCGGTTTTCAATACGTTTTATTCTATCCCAATATTGGTTCGCATTCCACCTTCATAAACTGTAGGTCCTGTCGCGATTTAGTCTCATATGGGTTCAAAAAAGTCGACGTAGAATAATATTTAAAAAAAAAAACATGCAGGTAACTGAAATGTGCCTTGAAGATGACGTAACTATGAGGATGATTTAAAAGGTAACTAGAAGGTTTCCATATAAAGTAGAGTCCCGGTATAATAAGTCGCAACATATTTATCCGGTTTCGTCTCGTTATATTTACCAGATGCCGCTCTCTTTTCTCCCACTTTGCGGGTTGGGGACTCATGAAGGGCCTGCTGTGACGTTACGAACATAACGTGACTGAGGGGAGTGGGATAAGCGATGCTCCCCTTCTGTTAGTAAATATAGTCCCCGTCTCAAGGTATGCCGTCCAAAGTTATATGTCTATCCAAAGTATATATCTAGCTTGTCCAAAGTTGTACCACCCTCTTCCTCTCCTTCCCCCACCACATTGTTTTGCTCGGTCACACTTGCTTCGCGGCAGTCACACACAGATGCACTCATTGCCCGGATATAAACAGAGTTACGGAAGTGGGGATAGTGAGGGGCTATAACTTTGGATAAACTTCTGCCATTTTGAAAGAACCGACGGTATAACTTAGGATGGGGACTACCGAATAACGAGGCGAGAGGGGAAGGCGAGTAACCTAGTGACCTAATGTCAGTTAACTAATGTCTCGCCTTTACGATAACTTTCATGGTAGACAAGTCGACTATTAGTATTAGTTGCCGTAAAAGGAAACAGAAAATAGTCACCTTTTGGGTAACTTTCAGTTACCTATATTGTTGTTATTTGAGTTATATCTAAAAACCACATTTGAATTACAAAAGTTTTTGCAATAACTTGTCTTTTTTTAAGTTATCTTAACAAAGTTAGGCTTATTTTAAAGTCACTTTCAAGTTCTACAATTCATTTCTGGGGATCTTTGACCTAAATGAACATTTCTCTTGAATAGTCATAAAAAGGGTAAAATATGCCAAGTTTTTCGGTTTTACAAAATATGCCAATTAACTCGGTAATTACAGAACACAGAGTAGATACAGATCATGAATTGAATAGGTCAAATATACAAATATTAGACACCGAGGAGAATTTTGCAAATCCAAGAATCTCGGAAACGGTACATATAAAGTTACAAACCAACCCTTTAAATATCATAGAAGAGTACTAAAACTTAAATGTAATATACATAGATAATGAAATTTTCATGAATTTTCGTGAATTTAGATGTAGCTTGTTCGGTATTGTCAGTTAATCTACCAATATGGCGTGGTATTAATGTAGTCATATGGCCATTTTTGCTGTGTTTACATTATGAAGAAAGCAATATTGAATTTGAGGCGGGGAATAACAGGTACCAGATTTATTAGGATTATGCTTTTAACACCGCAATACGCATATACGGAGAAATTGTTTAGAGTTCTGCTTATATAAAACACATTGATAAACTATTAAAAATAATTAAATTAATGAATCGCATTGAAAAATAAGGCTTCTTTGAGTATGTCTTCATTACCAATACCTCCCTAATATTTTAATGGCAAAATAACTGTTTAACGAGTATACAATAATGATACCTGTGAATGCTGAACAATGGATACAATAAGATGATGGGCTAAAATTATATCGACCAATCCCGTTCAAAATTTTGAAGAAAAATATTAATTGTTGGAAATTTAGCCTTGCGGAAGGTGGCGTAGGATTTCTTTCTCATTAGTACACCCACGGATGACATTTATTTTTTTTATTCATTTAACAAAAATGGGATCAATATTATTTTTTTGAAACCACGTACATTAGTTCAGTAAAAGTAAAATATTCCCATTTTATTTAGTGCTTCAGTTCGGTTTCGCAGTTACTTTATTCTAAATAACTCTTATACATTAAATTAACTGAAACTAGGCATGTGCCTAAAACGCCAATAAGCCATTTAAACCGTCCATGTCAACTTTTCCCAAAAATTACAGTAACCAGTTTTAAAATTGTCATTGGGAATTTCTAAATATCTAACATATTTAGGTGTAAGGTAACAATAAACAGAGACATGTAAATAATTGACATATGCATATAACTCAACATATGGATTGAATAATAAAAGAGCAAAATATAAGAAAAAATCTATTGATTTGTTATTTGTGAAATCTGTTTATGTTCTATATATTTGAACCGTTTTCCTTTGAAGATATTTTCGGTTTGTTTAAGAGAGTGGATAGTAAATTCTTCTCACTTCGATCCCGTTCATAAATCATCTATCGCATCTATAATGCGATAAGAATAACCGTTTCGTTCCACTGTAGACTCGGTGCTTCATTACGTCGCCTGCGTTAATAAAATATGTATGGTAACTAACAATCTCACTAAGAAGCTATTAAGAAAAGTGTCAAATGCTATCGACGACCAGCATCAAAATTATATAAAATCGTTCGTGACAACACTGAGCTGCCTTTATCTTTATTTGGCCCGGCTTCATAAAAATGAAAGTAAACTTTCTGATGATTCATGAACCATTTCTATGTCACCAACTTTTACGTCGATTCTTTGAGAAATATATAAATACAAAACAATGGCTTTGTGAATTGTTTTGAATTGACCGAAAGTGAAAGAGTAGCTCTTATTTTTGTATACACCGCATAAAAACCAATATGGAAACGGCACCAAGTAATGTTGAAATATAACGTTCAAAAAATGTGTTTATTACTTATTATTATATATTTATACTATAAAAAAAGTAACTAGACACAGATAATAAAATCAGTATTTTGTTACAAATTCTCTACATAGTGGATAAAATTGAATGGATTAAAACTGCTCACACATTTGTCCAAAACCCCTACATTATAACTAATCATAAAAATTATTCAAAATGTGTATGAAATAAATGTGGATTGGAGAAAGGCTCATATCAAATGCCGCGGACTGTTTACGATCCCTAACCTGTGTTGTATACGTTTCATGGTTGTTATTCTTTTTGTTGTCCGCGGTTCTTGGAAAATTGTACCTTGTTATTAAATTAGAATACAATAATCAGTATATAGCGCATTATCTTTTGGTGTACATCGTCCGTCTGCATTGTGTAAATTTGGTAATAACCCAATAAACCAGAAAGTATACGAAATCGATATTTTGCATTTTGTTTCTTTCTAGTGGCATATTGTTTTCGAGATTCTTATTCGAATTCAAACTATTTTATACGACCTGATATTCCAGAATTGAATTCATTCGATCTTATACGATACCGTATTTACCCATTCCAAAAATGGATTTGTTGCGGCCTAGAATAGCTTTAAAGTCTGCCTATTTAATCGAAGAATTAATTATATCGTTTTCCGTATTTCATAATTCTCGAAGAAATGTTCTGTTTTAGAGTTACTTCGACCCAGACTAAGTCTGGACGAAGTATTGAATTTGGTCACTTCGGGCAAAAAAATTACCATATAGTTTTTCATCAAATGTCGACGTTTCAGACCCTAAGGAACCCAAATCAACAATAAAAAAATTTGTGTCCGTGATCTTGTACGTACGTACGTCCGTACGTCCCGTTTTTTTGTCTCGCGATAACTCGCGAACGGATAAGCGTATTGATATAAATTTTTTTTTTAAATACGCGTCTTGGCATAACTTAGATCTGATTAGATTTTGGGGCAGATCCACCCGTCCATTACTAAAAAAAATTAGCCCCAATTAAGTTTCTTTGTAGTTTTTTGCATTTATTGTGAAAAATACAAATTTTATTAAAAAATGTTTCAAACAAAAAAGATAGAGCATAAAATTCTCTACAAAAAAGGTTGTATGCATTTTCTTCCTAAAGTCAACGATAATGCCATAAAGACTGGTTTAAAATGTTTATGACTATTGTCTGAAAAGGTATTGAATTTGGTCATCGCGGCAAAAAAATTACCCTATTGTTTTTCATCAAATTTTGACGTTTCTCCCCCCTACCCCCCAGGGGTAGTCTTTGCCAGCCCCTCGGGCGCGGTGACCACCTACGCAAAGTTCTTTTACGCCCTTGATACGAAAATAACTATTTCGATATATCAAAAACATGTCTTATAGATCTATAAGATATCCGTCAGAGATTTTTTCGACACTTTCAAGATATCTTTGGTGAATTATATGTACATATATTGTATATATAAGATCATAATAATACAGACAGTAATTAGTAAAACACAGTAAACATGTAATATGCATCGAATAGTCTATTAGAATACAAGTGCATGAAGTAAGTGTTTTGCAACTTTTATTTATTAATACTTCGGCTGGCCTGTTGTCGGGGTCGAAGTTTTGAAAATGCTCATTTTCAATTTTACGTCGACTCAGGCCGTAGGCCATAGTTGTTCATCATTTTCAATTTTCATACATATAAGAAACACTATATTGTTGTAACATATCTATCGAATCCACTTGGACCTAAATATGATTGGACCTCCAAATATCAATATAATTTTATAATATAATTGAAAGTTGTTAGTAAACAAACGAGTCTTAAGGAATAGCCGACTCTCCACTGGGTCGAAGTTTCTGAGCGAGCGAAGCGAGCGAGGCACCACGCTGACACTAGTTTGGAGTTCAAATCATTCGATAATCCAAAGTAATCGTTTCTTTGAGGTTATGTGCGTTTAATATCGTATACACTCGCATTCGTAACTGAAAAAGCGGGAAAGAAACAAACTTATTTCGTACTAAATCGTGCACTTTTTGGATTGTTGGGAAGATTACTCTTTCCCGTCCGTTTATAATTATATTATTTTCTGCCGCTAGTCACCATAGACTCTGATTGATTTATTTATATATATAGGAGGATGATGATGATTAAAGTTGCTGAACGAAATTCAATCTTTTTTCCAATAACAATTACGCTTAAAAAACGTTTATTTCAAAACCATAAAAAAATGGATAAAAACTGAACAGAAACTGCATAAAAAGTGTCTAAACAATATTTAAGTTATCGCAACAAAAATCTATAAATCACGTCAAATAAGACTTTTCCTACACTATTTTTTAAGTAAGTCTTCCTTAAGAGTTTTTTCTTTAGATGATCACAACTAAGACCCATTTATGAATTCTTTTTGTAGATATCTTTGGAAAGAGATCTGAAAACCCCCTCTGTTAGTGGGTTTGTGTAATTTTCCGTGATTGATTTGATATTGCCAAAAATGTGATGTTTTCTAACTGTTATATTTGCGAAAATTAGTTCATTTCTGTACATCTGACTTTAATTTAATTCAACATTTCCTGAGGTCAAAGCCGTCAAAGAGTTACATCCATTAAATAGGGATTAACGGTTATAGGCACATAGTCTCTTCCTGACCTTGTGCGTAAAACCTACGAGGTTGATTTATTTGATGAAAATGAGTGATTAATGGGTAATATACGTGTTCTTCTGTTCGTAATTTTTTCATAACCGACAGGCGTACATTTTTCATTTATCGGCATAATTGATGTTAATTAAGTCTGCCGTAGGTTGGATCGTACCGCGTAACGAAAAGCGAATTGGTGCGGTTTCGCGTGGCTCAGGGTACCCTCCTTCCTGTGCCCTGGAACCTCCTCGGGGCATCGAATAAATTATTCTCCAGAGTACTCTCAGCGCTGCCGACGAGGAAAGGCCGAAAGATCGATGGCCTTTTTTTCTTTCTGCCCATATTGGTGGACGCACTTGACGGACGGACGAACGTCCGACCCCGATACGTTCGAGTGCGCTCCAGAGTACGCGCGCGGATAAACACTTGTGTACGCACTTTTTTAAAGTTTTCGAAGAAGACCCCGTACGACGTCGATGACCCCACCCGTTTTTTTCTCCAGTGGTTGCACAATCGACGACGACGTGGGGAGATCGAGAATTCTCGTTCTATTCGAGGCGCGATAATTCGTTACGGATTTGTACATCGAAAGACTGGCTGGTTGGCTCTCTGCTCCGTTTTTAGCGATTTTCTTTACAAGGTGACGATTTATGCTCGTTTAAAGAGGAACGGGGCTCATGTACAAGGATATAGAACGAGGGTTCAGATTTACGACTCTCCAATATATAACGAAATTGTGTAATGCGAAAATTTAGGGGTTATAGATTGCGGGTGGAGTTGGTGAACACTCTGCAAAAATAATGTTTATATATTGAACACAAAATAAAATGTTATGAACAGATAAAAAAGATTAGTTTATAGGGTGACAGAATACATTCCCAAACAACAATAAAATATATTTAAGTGCAATCACCCAAACAGCAAAATAAAATTTTTAAGAGCTCTTTTGGAAGTCTTAAAAATTGTGAGCCGTCTTAAATATTTATCAGAATGCGCTCTTAAAGTGATTTCGTCGATTTTAAGAGCTCTACAAGATCTCTCAAATATGAGGTCTCAGAAAAGAGCTGGTATTTGAGAGTTTTAACATATAAAATAAGTAATATAAATGCAAAGCGAATTGGCCGGGGAACAAAGTTCCGAACATCAAAACCCCGAGAGGCTAAAATTTCGATATTGCGTAAGTCGAAGGTATTTTAATTTCCTTTCTTTTTGCCAAATTTTCAAAGACAATGTGAAGAAAATCACTCTGGATCCATGCTATGTCTAAATTATGGCCTTTCGGTGTGTTGATTTTCGGAACTTTGTTCCCCGGCCAGCAAATTGCTGAGAATTATTAATACATATCGTTCTTACGGAACGACTTTTTACCGTTTGTACAGTTATATAATATCGCATTCAATAGAATGGAGAACATACATCACTAATAGAAAATTATTGTAATCTCCCTACCTAAATATCGTAAAAGAACTTATTCTTTTTTTATAGCTCTATCATCCATCGGTTTTCATCCATTTTTGTATTCAATCGCCACCTAGTGTCTTCGGAAGAAACGCAGGCATGATGTCCGAGGATCCTTTTACCAAAAGAGAGATGGTCCAATACGAGATAGATTTCAGACCTTAAACATAAGACCTCTTCTAGATTAATGAGATATCTTTAAATGTTCGTTTCATAAACTATACATCATAATTAAGATCTCTTTAGGAGGTCTTTTTGGTGATATCTGTGAACTGAGCTCTGAATGACCTCTTTAAGAGGTATGTGTTTTATGGGTAATGATGTCTTAGACATTGTTTCTAGAAGAGCTCTCAAAGTAGTCTATAAGAAGATTTATGCATCGATTTCAAGAGCTTCTCAAGATCTCTCAGCTAGATGTCTCAGGAAAGAGCTCTTAATTAAGGCTTTGGTACTTACTATAAATACATTTTTTAATTTAAAATTGTTGTTTTTCATTACTTCAATAATTAATTAGTATTTATTAACTGATTTCTTTTGGAATGTATCTTGATTTATAACAATTTGGAAAATTGTGAGATCATTCGGTAAGTACCGTAAAAGCACATATTCTTATATTAGAGGCATTGTTCATCAGTCTCCATATAAGCCTAACGTAGCGTGAGTTCATTTTCGAATTTAACAACCACCTACTGTCATCAGAAGAAACTCAAATGTAAAAAGTGCGGATCTTTTTACCTAAACAAGGATGTCGCAAAATGAGATCAATTTAAGACTTCCAACTTTGTAAGATTATGATTGTAAAGTGTAATGCGACGTCTTTAAGAATTCATTTTGCGTGTTATCACATTTACGACCTCTTCATAGTGATTACCTGTTAAAGGGGAATGTGTGTTTGTGGTTAATTTTGCGTAGAAGCAAACTATACTTGGACACACCTACCTGCTGAACGTTCAATGTCATTGAAAAACGGTGTCCATAAATTTGTGTGATCGTTGAAAATGAATATGAAGTCCGAATTTTCAAATTCAAAATGGTGAACACCAAGAAGCTAATAATTCAAACATTGTTAGACGAATTTACAAAAATCAATGTATGTTGAATAAAATCCAAGTCTTTGAATCTCTGATTATAAATCTGAAGTCAGACTAGCAAATTCAAAATGACTGACAAGCGAGTTCAAAAAATTACATCGTTTTTATGTAAAATTCTGATTGACAATGTAAAGAAGTTGTCGACATCGTATGTTTGTTAAGGTCCAACTGTTTAGTTGATTAAGTTATTTTATAATTTCAACCGTCATATTGGTGCAACCATTTTGAATTTCTCAATTTTTATTTCGGATTCATAATCAAGAATCCTTAAAACAACAAAATAGATTGTTTCTTCAAGAAAACGATACTTCTTAACGTTAAATGTGTGAAATATTTTTTACCTAAGGTAACCAGTTATTTGAAATACTATTATTGTTATTTTCATTACTATTGACAATATTTCTGACAAGTGGAAAAAAGTCTACTTATTTTTTTAAGTTAAATAACTCAAAATTCAGTATAGTGGTCTTTTTCCAAACCACCACAGCTATGTTTCGGATTATAAAAAACAAAAGATGTCTTATTTGCGATAGATAAACAGCAATATCTCAAGTTTTGAAACGCTTTGCATCGAAGACAGATATTTATAGACATTTATTGTGAAAAGACACATATTTGAAATTACTAATGTCTTCAAATAAGTTAACGGAATCTTTAAATTAACTTTGTAACAAAATTTTAGGATTACAAAGTATTACAACTGTTTTTTATAAAAATTGCGGGAATTTTTCTAGAAAATGCAGTACATTTTAATAAATTAATAACATTACATATTAGTAGTTTGGTAATGAGATTGTATAAAAAATTGACACTTCAGGAATTTAAATCTGTAGTTTAAATATTTTTACTAATCACCACTCTCTAAATGCTATATGGAGTGCTAAGTAAATGTCCAGAATTTTAAGTAAATCTATTAGGTGTGCGCTACTATAACCATTTAAACTAAAAACTACTCTTACTGCTAAGTTTTAATAAATTAAACTGTGATCTTCAAATGTTACTAATATAAAACAAATGTTAATTGTAATTTACTAAGAACTTAAAGACAAATGTCATTTTTTTCGAAACGACTTCTTTTTTTCCCACCAAATTACCTCAGACTTTGGCTGAATATCATACAATACATAAAATTAAAATGTTATAAGTTCAAAGTTTAATAAATATTTAATTAATTTTTAGTTTCGACTTTTTAATAAAATACAACAAATTAAAACTTCTCTTTAAATACTATATTTCGATGTAACTTATAAAGTTGCATAAGAATTTGTTCGACGCAATTTACATTTTTAAGTATTTCTTAAAAATTTGTCTGTGTGTCAATTTTTATCAATTTCAACAAGACTGTTTTCAAGTTTTATGTTTTCCACATTTGTTTGTTTGTATCCTACATAATTTTATCAATTGTCAACATTCGAGCCTGGTCGTATCGTCGTTCTCGTTCTACTTTTAGTAATAGTTTTAGCAATCTGTAGTAAGAAAAAGATCATAAAAGCGAGGTGTTAAACATTACTCGTTTCCATTTTCTCGGGATTACAAGAGATAAAACAATTTCCTGCAGAAATTAAAATAATTATCGACCTTAGTTTTATTTAAATCAATAGCGTTATGTAAATATTTTAAAAAGCAAGCTGAATATATACTTTTATGTATAGAGAGAAAAATATCGTCGGAAATTTTGCTCGCAGTATATATCCAATTGTGTGCTTAATTTTATCAGTTTTCGCCTCCGGTAAAAAGAAAGGTTCCAGCTAAAAGAAAAAAACCGTACTCGAGAGTAAAAAAGTAAGAACAATACGAGTCTCGTCGAATCGGACTGGAGGAATAAAACCGCTTGTCCTTGTTATCTAATCTTGCCCCTTATTTGTACTCGCTATCTTGCTCAAACGCATCGTCCACCGAGACAATCGGTCGAAAGGTATTATGTTCGTATATACGAAACGAGACGAAAAATGTAGGAGACAAAAGCACGAGAGGAATTAACGGGTCGTCGATCGTCCAAATTCAGGTAAACTACATCGAGACAGGTAGTCCTTCTGAAGGACGAAAACTATTACTCAACCGGACGATGGCTGTCTCTCGGATTAAATGCCGTTTTTTCCCATCTGATGACATATTCCCCAGCCACTTTACGTCACAAAGTCACTTGTGTGGATTCCCGAAAATGTGAAAACTTACCTGTCTGTTTTCAAGTACGGTCCAGGCAGAAACCAGAAAAAACAACAAGTTTCTCCCCTAATGTTAAGATTTTTAATTACGTGTACGTTACAGTTTTTCGACGTTTTAAGAAATATTTTTAAGAAAATTAAATATTAAATATTTTAATATCCACATTTTGATAATAACTGTATAACGGCCTGGTACAGCCCAGAGAAATTTTTCCATAACGACATCGCATAGTTTAAATTGGTCGTGCACCTTCTAGGCTATATATTTAAAGCATGAAAAAAATATTTGTGCAAGCATATTTAAATAAGAAAAACTGATTTACACTGAGAAAAGAAATCCATGGTTAATTTGACTATATCACATAGTTGGAAAAATATAGTTAAAACTACTACAAAAAATAGTTAAATTTACCACTTTCATAGTCGATTTTAGTATAATTTTGTTACACCAACTATCTCCTCATAGTTAAAAAATCAACTATGTAGAATGATTTAAATAATCCGACAAATATAGTCAAAACAACTATAATCTGGTGTAGTCCTCATTTCACACTATGTCTCGTAGCAAATCTTTATATTTACTATTATTCATAGTTAAAGTTTGTATTTACTATAAGTCCATAATAGACTGCCGCACCCCGTGTGTTTTGATGCCGCTAGGTGGCGACGAGGCGTTCGCAGCTTTTTTTCTTCGAGTCCGTGGCTCCCGTTATTGAAGTGGATTTTCATTTGGTCATTAAAGGACCGTCAGGCGTCAAGATATGATAATACATAATGCATGTCGTATACGCGCGTGTATCTATAGACTAGTTACTACAAACTTAGCGCAGTATTGATTTTTTGTTTTTCTCTTTGTTTCTTGGTTTATAAACAAAGAACGAAGGGAGAAAAGCGGACTTTCCATATGTTATGATATATATAGTTTACAAACATTTTTAAAAAGTAAAGATTGACTCCTTTCTATATTTTTTATGACAATTTCTTATACAATTTCTCTCAGTGACGGTGGTAATTTTCGGAAATGACTATTTCAAAATAGTTGAGTCCATTTGTCTATTATGATAAGTAGCATTTTGAATCATGAAACAATAGTTAAACTTTACTATTTCAGAATAGTTATTTTAACTATTACAATGCCTAGTCCTCATTTCACACTATGATTCATAGTACACAAATTTTCGTTTCACCTACTTCTTTTCTGAGTGTATTTATAACCTTAGCACATGCAAAAATCAGAAGTAAAATTTACCGCTACTCGTTTTAAACCAAATTTATTAAAAGAACTTTCATAACAATGCATCAGTTTTTTGAAAATTCGTTCGCCATTTTGGATTTTCGAAAACTGACTTCAGATTTTTTATCAGCTACATCATAAATCCCCTGAGAGACACTTTGGAACAAATTCGACTGAATTTAATAAATTCTTTAAAATATTTTTGGGATTCGCTACTCTAAGACTTATGGTCCTGTACATTTAGACACATTTTAGTTATAAACTCATTCATGTAATTTTTAACAGTGTGTGATAACTTTATTTATTGTAATTCTTGCATATTATTTATTATTTCAATTAGTTTAAATTGCTAAGTAGAATATTCCAGGCGTTTTACATAATAACCCAATAAGCAGATCTTGAATGTTTCGTGAAGAAGAAAGTTAAAGTCTACACATTTTTTTCCATTTCAAACCAAATTCTTATACTTTCTTGCAATTATTAGTAACGTGTGGATTTTGTTATCGATGTTTTCCCTTATTTTGTAATTTTTATATGTTGAAACGTTTGTCAGATAATTTGTAATCGTTTATCAAACATTTAATCTTACGTTTTCACTTACAGTAATATATCGATTTCCAGCACAAAAGTTACTCGGAGGTTGTGTCGTGTTTTAGAAAGAAAATGTTAACAATTTAGTTAATAAATGATATTTCATTTTAAACTTTTCTTTATGCTTTATTTAGTAATTAATTCATACATATCACATACTTAATCCATAAATAAATTAATAAAGGAGACTCGACATTCTTATTAAGTCACAAAATATACAGTTTTATATGTTTGTTTAATTTATTTGTTTACGAACATCAGAAATGATGGTCAAGTTTCTATTACATTATTTTGCAATACTTAATATAGTTTCTATTTTCAGTCGGTATAATACTACTTAAAAAAGGGCATACATACATATGATATACAATCAACTTCTTCTATAAAATATCAAATCAATTGATTATAGTTTTTTAGTTGGGGAAGATGCATTTAATGCACAAGTTCTTATGCAAGAATTTTTTCTTGAGTTCTAAAATTCAACAATTTTTTTTATCATTTGATTTTTAAACTTAAAAAATATATCCGTTTTATTTATTTTGTCACATTTACAACAGTAATTCCGACGGCGGAATACATGAAAAATACCTATGAAATGTCAATAATTTTCTAACATTTTAAACAGTTGCATAGAAAAGCCTCGTATAATTAATTTAAAGTTTATAAAAGAAACGAATAGATTACACATGTTTCCTAATTTCAAATTTAAACGGAACATTTGTTTTATCATTTTTTTATCCATCAACTGTCTTATTTTATAATTTAAATAGGTACACCCATGTGCAATGTCGTTTTTTACAGATATTTTATCCTTTTTTTTTCATGTGTTCGGTAAAAAAAAAGCAAAAGTTCTGTGAAAAGCGACGGAATAATTGAACACAGGTTTACATTGATCTTGATAAATTATTTTTAATATTAATAAATTGGTAAAGTTTAAGAAACTTAATTTTCTTCTTAATTCTCTGAGATATTATGATAAAAACTCCAACAAAAAAGTAGATTATTCGTGAAAAAAAAATTCACAAAAGCAAACGAATTATTGCCTCTCCTTAAGAAACTTTCCATAACAGTACAAATAAAAGTATAAATAAAAATGCAGGGTTCAGATGCATATATTTTTTCAACGCTTAAAAACTTGGAATATCCTTGCGCGGACCCTCCAAGTGGTCCCTTTAAATCAAGTCGCATTCCTTTGTGAATTTGGAGTGCCTCCCAATATAATATATAATAAAAAATGAGCTTTGACCCTTGGACGTTCATAAAAATGAAATTTGATATGGACTGTACGGGAGGTGGCCGAGGTAAAATAAATGTCGATTCGTGAAGCGGAAATACTACCGTGGTTGCAAAAAGTTGCCACGCATGCTGGGACTTCCGTGATTTTCGAGAAGGTTGCTAAACGCGCTCCTTAGTTAGTGTATACTTATTTGTACTTGGAAGTCAAAAGAGACTTCTCTCGTTCCTCCAGGTTGCCCGTTGCCTTTCTCGCTTGTCTTTGGCGAGTTTACGCGAGGAGCGAGGGAAGAGAGAGGTCTTGCACGTATATGAGGACATGTCAGTTTGCTAAAGTTCAAAGTGTTTTCAGGTGACATACTATTTTTAAACAGGTTTTCCGTTTAGTTGCTAAATTTGTAAATATTACATTGCTAAATATTTATTGGTCAAGTCTTAAAAACTGTTAGATCATTTTAAATAAGAAATTTACAAAAATTATTCCTCCAAAAGATTTTTAAAAATATCTGACAATATTAATGCATAAAGCAATTCGATGATAGTTAGATAAATGGGAGCCATAGTAAAAATTCAGTCCAGTTTTATTGTATATAGTCTATTTTCTAGCTAAATAACGTGGTTTAAAACTGTATACAGCAGAAAGGTACACAAACTAGATAATAATCAGTCACAAATTAGTAAATCAGTTTTTTGTTACAAAACTGTCTAAATATTGGAGAGAAATAAATGAATTGAAATTGTTCACATATTTGTGTAAAAAATATGTCTAAAGAACTCTTCAGAAAAGTTACTGAAAATATGATGCAAATATATTATTTAAATTTTCTATTACATCTGCATTAAAACTGGTCAAAAACTATCCAAGACGTATCTAATAAATTTTCTTCCGGATTGATTATTTATAATTTTATTTAACAATTAGTATTTGATTACGTAAAGTGAATTACGCTGAAATTGGAAATCTAGCTAAAGACCAGAAAAATGCTTTTTTACCTGTGTAACCAGCGCGTGTGTGTATTTAGCCATACATTAACTATATATAAAAAATGTGCAGAATGTTGATAATAGCCCTAAAATACTAGCTAGATAATGCATAAAAAAGTATAGAAGATGGATGAATATTATTTAGATTATCGCATTAAAGATCTATCCAGATACTAGTAAAATTCTGCCCTAAACCCTGGAAAAAAGTGATGAGTTTTGTTTTAAATATTCCGAATAATCCAGAAGCCATAGCCATAAAATTGTTACATTTCCAATGGGTAACTGGCCGCAAGTTTATTGCCCACAAACTGTTTGGTACGCAAGTTTAGTAGCCAAGAACCACATTGTAGGCCCAATTTCTACCAGGGAGGAAATTTGTCAAAGAAAATAAGCTCTACTTTTTATTTCGCAGCGGAAATCGACTGTAACATTAGCCAACTTTTACAAATGAGAAAATAATGGTTATGATTATACTAAGATTATACAACAAAATAAATGTTATTGAGTTACACGAGTGATTGTATAAAATTCACAAATACAAAAAAGAAGGTGGAATAACAATTTGATTTTCATAAAATCCATATAAATGGAATTAAATATCGGCGTGGTGAAGGCAGCTCGTCAATAAAAAATACATCAACAAGCGATGTGCAAAATTGTTTTCATTATTTCAGAATAAATTTGAACTTTTCTCGTGCCCTTTAAATCTGTTTGCATAAACCGTTATGTGATATTCGAGATTTCAAATAAAAACACATCTACAAATAAAATATTTATTACTTAGCTCATAAATACTGAAAAACAGGCCCGATCCCAAATCACCCTAAAAAATCCTTCATAATTGACTGGTTTTCGAACCTGCTTCATTGAGGTTAAAATGTAACATTTTTTTAAATTTAGCAATTTTAAATATAAATGTATATGGAATTTAGAGAGCTTTATCGGGACAAAGATGGAAACCCAGCTCCATTATTCTGCACACGTTGCCTGAAATTTGTGTTGATTCGAATCGATAACTTTTTTTAGTTCACTCAATAAAACACATTCGCTGTAGTGAAGTCAACCCAGAGAGAGAAAATATATTAGCGGTCATAACTTTTAACCGTATTTCCAATTCTCGACGAGCACCAAAAACACAGTTCAAAGCTCCGCTCAAAAAGGCGAAATTTAGTAGCAGAAAAATAGAGTAATGGAATACCTATGAGAGTTACTAGAAATAATCAAATAACAAAAGACATATGAGAATATTAATTCTGACTCTGTAAACTCAAAAGTCAGTTATATAGCAGTGAAATAGTATTTATGTAAATAAGTAAATGTTTTATAAATATATAACATATTTTAAGGTACTCGAAAAAAAATTTTTTTACAAATTTTCTTAGACGATAATCTAGGGACGGACTTTTATTATGCAAATATCTCTGGTAAAGATAACTAGCACCGCAGAAAATTGTACTATATATCTGAATAATTTTTGCATTATCGTTAAAACTGACAAAGATTCCAGTATTTTTTATCAGAAAATTTTCGTTTACCGAATAACAAAACTTTTTCCTAGCAATGACAATGCAGTAGAATTTATTACCATAGCAGATAAAGCTTATCCAATTTTCAATCGTGTTTCGAATATAGAAATTCTAATTAAAAGTCCATCCATCAACTCCATGAGTGAGCTAATATACTGTCAATGGTCGTGTGAATCGGAAGTCAATTAAAAAAACTTAACTGAATTTTATTTGATTGCAAACGTGTGTTAATTGGCGAATAAACATTGACAGAATTAACAAGTATACCAATCTTAAACTGTTGAAAAAAACATAAAATCGACATTTGTGGAAGTTGATAATAAACATATTTCTGCACCATGCATTATAGAAACATTAAAGAGAGGTTAATTTATCAAACATTCAAAATTGTAAAAAAATACATTCCACCGAAATAAAAAATATACGTACAGGGTGTCCAAAAGGTATAAGTTTTTACATAAAATATTTTTTACCCAGATTAAGGTCATTTCCGTAGTAACTTTTGGCGCTGGATCTAATGGTAACCTTGGTTTTGACCTTGTCGATTATCTTCAAGGTTATTGCAAGGTCATTTTCGATTTTTTAAATGGCAACACCCTTTTTTCGACCTCGGCAATCGAAAGAGCGGAAAATGTTACGTCAAATTTGTCTTATGAAAAAATTGCCTATGCGACCTTGGAAAGATCAACAATGAAGGTTAAACGTCTAAAACCGATCTGACACACTTTTTCTAAAATGGCGTGTTTTTCAGGGTAACATAATAGTGCTTCAGAAAAGTCAATGAATTACAAAAGTGGTGATCACATCGACTGGCTGAACTTGAGGCCAATTTTTAAGGATGTTTGAAGGTCATAACGCATTTTTTTATTGGTGAACCCCCTTTTTTACTGTAAAACCTGTGTTTTTACATTGGGCTCTTAAATAATGGCACTTTTTGAGAAGCAGTGAAATTTCACTGTTTTAGTCAGCGTTATGAGGTAATAAACTCCATTGACAGAAATTAGTTCCCTGATTAGTGAAATTTAGTCCACTGAATAGTGAACTTTTCACTGTTTCAAATTGTGAGAATAAATATTCTAAACGATACTAATATATTTTATAATTATAATACAATTTCCTGTAATAAATAACAACCTGAATTGATTCTCATAAGTTAGAATCTACGTTGTAGACTAGCAAAAAATAATAGATTTTTCCTAATATTGTTTCCTATTTTGTATTTGGAAAAACTAATGCCGGATTCGCAATCATCGACCACGAAAACCCTCGAGTAGTGATTTTCATAAGCTTTACTCAATTTTTCAGATTTTCTCATTTGGATCCGCCATTTTGAATTTCGAAAAACTGGCACCAGATCAGCAGCCTGAAAAATATTAGAAACAATAGTTAAAAGAACATGGTAATGCCAAATTTCTTCGCAAGGTAATAAACAAAAACACACAATTACTGTCAGGCATTTAATCATAAACCCCTAACATATTAAAAATGCAAAAAAGAATCATATGTATAAATAATTGGAAAATATGACAAAAATATAATACGCTGAAAAGCCTATGAAAGGCTATTGTAGTGTCGTGGGGTCTGGGACTCAATGAATGAATTGTCATCATCGCATGGTTGGCAGTTTTTATATAAAATAACTGTAATTTTGCTAAGATTAGGAAAATCGTTTTGATACGCGTGTCCGTAAAGTAGACACGTTACTGCTCTGCGCTTTACGGAATAAAAAGAGTTCTTAACGTGCCTACTTTACGAACAGTCTATCAAAAACTAGATTTTACGGCCTCGTTTGGTTGTGAGATCCTCGGGATCTGGTTCGCAACTCTTCGGACGCGCAATCTACACTGTAAAATCCAACTTTACGGCCTAGGGCCGAAAAGCACCATTTCGATTGCTTCAATGCTTGTATCGATGTAAAACTGTGCTAGATTTTTTTGATAATTTGTCTAAAAATGCCTAGAAAAAAAATAATATCTGGTTTTATGATTGTGATCAGATTGTTATGATCAAAGTTTTCTCAATCATAGTTTTATACTAATAACAAATATATAAATGACAAATATTTGTTATTATCTACATTAAAACAACTACACATAAAGTGTAGAACTGTATGTACTCTGTTAACTTTGTAATTTTGGAATGGAATACAGATAATTATCAAGCGCCCGTAATCAGTTTAAAAATCGGTATCATTTACTCAGAAAAAAATTAGTTAAAATAACCAAAAAATACGATTAAATAGGCCCTTATTATTTCTGATTAATATAACCAGAATTCTGCTTGGTTTAACCATAAATATTGTCGGTTTAACTAGAGCTATTGTTAAAATAATTATTTTTGTGATTAAACTACCCAGAAAAATAGTACGGTCGTATTTAACCAGAACATTTTTGTTGTGTTGTTTTTACTTTTTGATTCAAGAAAGACATTTTTCATGCAATATAGATTTTTTTAAGCCAATCACAATAAATAGTTAAAAATATTTTTGTAATTTCGAGTGCAAAAGTTAACTAAGTTTGGTTTTTACCATTTTTTAGTGTGAGAGTTGGAGATTTAATTAATGATATTATCATTACCTTAGTCGTATGCAGATGTAAAGTAACTGAAAAAAATTATTGTCTTTATGAGAATTTTTTCGCAAATAATGAAATCTGCCGACTTTTTTAGAATTATTCACTATATGATTATTTTATAGAACCATACGTCTTATGTATTGTTTTAATTTTAATATTGTTCTTACGGTACACAGAGCACATT